>CM063172.1:1381250-2762500 GCA_031835075.1 Saguinus oedipus | reverse complement strand
TTTCAGTCTCTCTCTCATTGCTGTCTTTCATATATATCTTATATATGTATCTCCGTTTCTCTCATGTCATCCATCACACACCCCACACACATACACTGCACACCCCATACCCCACACCTACACATATACACACCCCACACCTACACATATACCCCACACATACAAATACACATGTATACCCTGCCCCCATATATACATCAGGACACCCCACACATACCCCCAAACACCCCACACATACACATAGGCACCATATACATAAACCCCACATATAGGCCCCATACACATAAACACCCCCATACACATACACACCCACACATACAGCACATACACCCCACACACACATATGCCACAGACACACTGCCCCCCCACACACATATATCACACACCACAGACACCACACACACACCACACAGACACCACACACCAGACACTACACACCACACACACACCTCAGACAGACACACCTCACACAGACACCACACAGCCCACACAAACCAGATACCATACACATCACATACCTACACCACACACACTACACATACATATGGTATACAATACACCACACCCCACACACCAAACGCATACACCACACATGCATACACCATGCACACCAGACACACATACCACACAACATGCATACACCACACCACACAAACACATATACCACACACACACACACACCAAGCATATAGACATCCTGCGACACCTCACACAGACACCCTACACACACAATGGCTGCAGACACCCCACACACACCATGGCTACAGACACCCCACACAGACACCTCGCAGACACCCCACATGTACACCACACATGTACACATACCCACAAATTCCACACAAACAGATGCCCCACTCATATCACATACATCCCACATAGACACCACACACAGACACCACATACAGACACCCCATACACACCACATGCACATATCCTCCCCACAGGCAACACACACCACACAAACCACACACAAATGAACATGTACATATGCAAATTAACACACATCTGCACACATGTTCACACATGTGCACTGCATGTTATGTGCACATGTTACACACTCAGCATGTTACCTACATCCAGTAACATCTAGTAAAATCTAGTTATTTACAAACATTATAAACATAGACATTACAGACCACATATATATAATACAAATGTACACATGTGCATATACATATTACATAGGCATACACATACCTACACATTCATATTAAAGACGTTTATGCAATGTACACATACCTGTACATTACAATACATATGTATACATAACATACAACATACATATACACATGCACACAATACATATGTACAGAATGTACACATGCACATACATATGTATAGATACACACATGCACACACAATATATAAGTAGACATACCTACACACACAGAACACATATATACATAACATACACATCCTTACATGTACATAACACTCTACATAGGTATACATAACATACACATATTTACACACAATACACACCACACCACATACATATACGTAACACATATGACATGTACACATGTACATTCAGACACAGTACACATGTACACATAACACACATGCATACAGATCACATACATCTGTGACACACTACAGGTGTACACAATATACACATAATACATATGAATGCAGTTTATACACACATAATGCATATGTACACATAACATATGACAGTAGTCTTCTGAGAAACACTAAGTTGTGTTTGTAGCTCTAGAAGTTGTGTGCCTGGCTTCTGAGCATGCTTCTCAGTGTCTTACAGGCTGTCAGAATGATGCCTTCGAATGAAAAAACCCTTTCTGGTAACCGCACACCAGCTTTACTGCAGGGAGCTTACTGTACCACGTCTGGTTGCACCAGAGTGCTTCACATTGCTGAAGGTTTTTCCATGAATCCCACAGTATAATGCATAACTCAGGCCTCATCATCCCACCCTCCCGTCTCAGCCGTTTTTGGAATAGATATTACTCAAATATAATGCTCTAGTTTATTATTTTTTTTTTGGTCCAGGGTTGAAGAATGATTGTTTTAGTTAAAAAAGCGTCATTTACTGTGTGCGGAATGATTGGCTTTCAATACTACATTTTTACTAATGTTGTTTCATTGGTTATAGTGTATAATTTTAAATTATGGTGATGAAGTTGCAGAAAAATCGGATGTGGAATGTTGAGACAGAGCCAACACAAACCCAGTGTTTGATTCCAAACTCCAAGCAAGGCATCTTTGAGTTGAGGGAGAACTTCGAAAGCCAGTAAAGTTCTCTAGGATTTATTTCACAGTCAGTTTGAAAAGTATTCTGTCAGCTTGGTAATTGTTTCGTCATTTTCTTGAAACTGGAGCCAGATTTCACAAAATGCAACGTGGAATATCACGTATGATTTTAAAACACACGAATTAAGGTGTAAGTATTTACATGACTAGCTCATTCTTAGCCTCTCAGTGTGAAATGTGTCTATGACAGAGGAGTTCTGTTGTGCACTTACAAACTTATTTATAGGTTACGAATTTGACAGCATGATAATGAGATGACAGTAAACTTGGGGAAAACTTAAGACTCTAATATTAAATGGAGAGAAGAGTAGTTAGAAGAGAGATTCTGTGAAATTTTAGTGTCATTAGGCTAATAAAGTTAGTAGAAATTATTTAGTAGATCATAATATATTCCGTGATTAAAATAAAAACAGTTATCTCCGAAAATCAATTTTTAGGCTGAAGAAGCTAATGGAGAATGAGATTTGTGGTAAAAAATGTACACACAGAAATACCCCAGGGAGTCAGGTAAGCGTAGATTAACAATAAGAAAATTTAGAGAAAAATGTCCTTTCTTTGATGAGTATTGAACTGTCATGCAAATACATACAGACTGGGTTGGTAGATGGTACACTGTGTTTTGGAAAGATAAGATTCTGCTCATCTTTCAAGTACAGTCTCCTTACAGCATCCTCCCTAGACTTAGGGGCATTCCTGAATCACTTGAATTGTGGCTTTCTTTCCATGTTGCTACTTAGGAAGGATTATTCTCTTCATATGCCTGTCTCTTTAACATAACCAAAAATAGGCTGGGCGCGGTGGCTCACGCCTGTAATCCCAGCACTTTGGGAGGCCGAGGCGGGTGGATCACGAGGTCAAGAGATCGAGACCATCCTGGTCAACATGGTGAAACCCCGTCTCTACTCAAAATACAAAAAATTAGCTGGGCATGGTGGCGCGTGCCTGTAATCCCAGCTACTCAGGAGGCTGAGGCAGGAGAATTGCCTGAACCCAGGAGGCGGAGGTTGTGGTGAGCCGAGATCGCGCACTCCAGCCTGGGTAAGGAGCGAAACTCCATCTCAAAAAAAAAAAACAAAAAAACAAAAAAAAAAAACCCCAAAAATAAGGAAACTCACTTTGGAAATGGACAGAAAATACTGACGTGCTTACACAGAATGTGTTTTGTGTCTATGCAGCACGTAGGCAAATAACTGTGTGGTTCACTTTATTATATCATTGGAAAGTCTAGTACTTTGTTAGGTACATTCTTAATGTGGATAATTTCTTAAGGGTATTCAGTTTGTGTTAATAGATAATTGGTTTGGTTTAGGGTGGAGGACTTTGCAAGGCAGTAGAAAAACCAACGGTTTTCTATTGTGGAAATTGTGGTTTGGATTTTACTTTTTGACATACTTTGCTTATCTATGTAAAGAAGGCAGTGTTGTCTATTATATAATCTATAGTAGGAACTCAGTGGTAGCTGATTGCATTACTATAATATGCTGACAATAATCATTACCATTACTATTAAAACTGATTCTTTTAGTTAAGTAGGTGGATAGATTTAAAAAAAAAAAAAAAATCTCACTCTTCTTAGCTCCAAGGACCCATTACATCATTTGGTGCTTTTGCACTCTAAGGGTGAGGATTTTGTCAATAAAAATATCTTTATGAATTTATGATCAGTTAGTTTTTCATCCTTAGCACCATTATAACTGTTAACTGGAGATTCCAATTAGCATTAATTAACCAGGTTATAGGAGTGAGGTTACATAATTGTGATACAACAAAAGAATTTTTATGCTACATAGAACTTATACAGCTTTAGCATTGCTTAGAATACTGGCTCTCCTAAGCCTTTCAAGTTTTGAGAAAGGTCCCCCAAACCTTTTTGGTACCTTGAAGACTCTCTAGTGGCCCAGAGACCGCATACTGAAAACTGGTAAATAAGGCGAAATGCCTTTGAGGTACTGTAGGAATTTTTGAGTGCATATAGTAGGTCAGGAAACTCATCAGTATGTACTAAAACTACACAGGAAGAACTGTCAGGCTTCTAGAAGCCAGTAACATATCAAAGAGACAAACTGTCTGCTGCTGGGGTACAGGCTGACGTGGATAAATTTCAGACTGCGGGAAATATGGCCAGGCCTAACAGTAAGAAGAGTGCCGAGTACACACAAATGCATGACTGATTACAGCAGCCAGTTGGTGCCCCTCCTTCATAGCCAAGACGGCAGGGCCCAGGACAGCGGCATGTATGATACATCTGACTTCTTCAGAGACCATAAAATGTGTGCTTCCCTTCATACACTAAAAAGAGTAAGTCTTTACATGACATTGGCATTCAAAGGAAAACGTTGACGACCTCTCATAGGTTTTTTTTTTTTTTTTTAAGAAAGTGACATGGAGGAGTAGACATTGTTTTGTGATACCAGTATCAGAGAAAAGAAGAGAAAATTCTACATCAGAGAAGAGATGAGCTCTGCTTATAGATGCCATAAGAGTGAATTTTCTCTAGTGGAGGAGTAGGGTAGCGTACAGTGGGAATGCAGCAGTCCCTGAGCTGGGAGTAAATCCAACTTAGTTTAAATTCTTCCTTCAGTGACTTACGATCTATCTGTTCTTGGGCAGATTACCCTCTTTAAGCCTTACTTTTCTCAGTGTAAACCTAAAAATCTAAAACACACTTAGAGAGCTAGCCATGAATATCATGACTAGTACAGACTGGATGCTCAATACATGATGACGGAGGGGACAAAGATTCTTTGTATACAATCAAATTGGCAGGTTGTAACCAGTCTCTTTTGCTGTATCTTGGGACAGATAGCAAATAGTTGGTTTTAAAAACTTATTTTGCTGAGACGTTAATCTTCTTTGCTCCCAGATTACCTGTTATCTTGGGCTGTAGAAAATTTTCAAAGAAGTTATCTCTGTTGAGGTGATTTATTTTATCACCCTGAGAGAAAGAGAGAGAGGATCTATTTCCAGCATAGAGAGATGTAGACATTTGGGTAAGATAAGGATGAATATGTACTTTTAACTTCTGATCTCAGCTCTATATATTATCATGCGTGACTTCCTTATTTTTTATTATGCAATCTTCAGAGTTTCAGATACTAATAGGCATCATTTAGGTGTTGGAATTTAGTATTTAAAACTATCTTTATTTTTGTTCCTTTCCATTAGTGCAAATAATTAGAATCTTACTGTATAACACACAAACGAAAGCTCATTATTTTACACATTATTAAAAATATTTGCAAAACTGCAGCATTGCAACTTTTGATGTGATAGTTGGTATAAATTGCAAGGGTATAGCAGTCTCTCAGGAAAATGCTGCAGCAATGTGTTATTAGCAAAAGAAAAAAGAACTTTAGCATAATACAAATTGCTCTGGTGTTTTTGCAAGAGACGGTTATTTAAGAAAAGAAAAATTAAGGTTGGCGTTGGTAAGCATGAGCTACAATAAAATAATCAGTGTAATAAAAAATGGACTTGTGATTCTCGACACTACAAAGACTGCAGATTTCACATCTGCATGAACAAAAAACTAGAGATTATGATGTGTTTAAGAAAAATGTGTTCAACTCCATGGATCCGAAAGATTATCTTTAGGGATGTGCTGTATAAGAGCTTAGATGATTTAATGTCTTTGAGAAGATAGAACATAAAGAGAAGTATCTAACAGTTTTTCCCATGAGAATTTTAAAAGATTCAGGGTTAAGAAAATTTAGAGAGAAGATAATAGGAAAAGAAGAAATATTATCTATCAAACAGGTACAACTTTTGATGTTGTAAGAAAGTAAGGGAAGCAAAAATAGAAATGAGTGAGAATAGTATAATGATAAAATCTGTATATATCATTTTGTAATTCGTAATATAGAAAGCATTTTTTTTTTCATATTTTCAAGAATGGATGTCATTTTCATCAGTATACTGAAGGGAAATGTTGTGAAGAAAGTGTACTTACGGTTAAGTAAGCTGTTACCATAAAGTCTCCTAGATTTAAAAGAAAAAAAGGTATAAAAGAACTTGATCAACAGTGTCAAAAATAAACAAAATAGCATGGAAACTATAACTGTATAAAATTTAGAGCAGCTAAATGGCATATCTAGACAGCACACTTTGTAAATTTTAAGTTGTGGGGTACACGTGCAGGAAGTACCAGTTCGTTACATAGGTAAACGTGTGGCATGGTGGTTTCCTGCACCTTTGAACCCATCACCTAGGTGTTGAGCCCATGATGCATTAGCTGTTTATCCTGGTGCTCTCCCTCCCTCCAACCACCCTGACAGGCCCCAGTGTGTGGTGTTTCCCTCCTTGGGTCTATGTGTTCTCATTGTTCAGCTCCCATTTATAAGTGAAAACATAGGGTATTTGGTTTTCTGTTCCTGCATTAGTTTGCTGAGGATAATGGCTTTGAGCTCCATCCATGTTCCTGCAGATGGTGTAATCTCATTCCTTTTCATGGCTAAATAGTATTCCATTGTGTATACATTTTCTTTATCCAGTGTATCCTTGTTGGGCATTTGGGTTGATTACATTTCTTTGCTATTGTGAATAGAGCTGCAGCGAACATACATGTGCATGTATCTTCATAAAAGAATAATTAATAGTCCTTTGGGTATATACCCAGTAATGGGATTGCTGGGTCGATGGCATTTTTGGTTCTAGATCTCTGACGAATCACCACACTGTCTTCCACAATGGTTGAACTAATTTACATTCCCACCAATGAGATTTCTATTTCTCTGTAACCTTGCCAGCATCTGTTGTTTCTTGAGTTTTCAATAATCACTATCCTGACTGGTGTGAGATGGTATCTCACTGAGGCTTTGATTTGCACTTCTCTAATGATTAGTATGTTGAGCTTTTGTTCATATATTTGTTGGCCACATGAATGTCGACTTTTGAGAAGTGTCTTTTAATGTCCCTTACCCACTTTTTGGTGGGGTTGTTTGTAGGTTGCCTCTTCACTCTGATGGTAGTTTCCTTTGCTGTGTAGAAGCTCTTTAGTTTAATTAGATCCCTTTTGTCAATTTTTGCTTTTGTTGCAATTGCTTTTGGCAATTTCATCATGAAATCTTTGCCCATGCCTATGTCCTAAATGGTATTGCCTAGATTTTTCATCTAGGGGTTTTACATTTAAGTCTTTAATCCATCTTGAGTTAAATTTTATATAAGAAGATGTAAGGAAGAGGTACAGTTTCTATTTTCTGCATATGGCTAGCCAGTTCTCCCAGCACCATTTATTAAATAAGGAATACTTTACCCATTTCATGTTTTTGTCAGGTTTGTTGATGATCAGATGGTTGTACATGTGCAGTATTGTTTCTGAGTTATCTATTGTGTTTTATTGTCTATGTGTCTGTTATTGTACCAGTACCATGCTGTTTTGGTTACTGTAGCCTTGTAGTTTAGTTTGAAGTCCAGTAGTGTGATGCTTCCAGCTTTTTTTTTTTTTTTTTATTAAGATGGTATTGGCTCTACAAGCTCTTTTTTGATTCTGTTTGACTTTTAAAATGGTTACTTGTGATTCTGTGAAGAATGTCAATGGTAGTTTAATGGGAATAGCATTGAATCTATAAGTTACTTTGTGCTCTATGGCCATTTTTCACAATATTGATTCTTTCTATCCAAGAGAATGGAATGTTTTTCCATTTGTTTGTGTCCTCTCCAATTTCTTTAAGCAGTAGTTTGTAATTCTCCTTGAAGATGTTCTTCACTTCCCTTCTTAGCTGTATACCTAGGTATTTTACTCTCTTTGTAGCAATGGTGAGTAGGAGTTCATTCATGATTTTGCTGTCTGCTTGCCTGTTGTTGGTGTATAGCAATGCTTGTGACTTTTGCACAGTGATTTTGTATCCTGAGACTTTGGTGAAATTTTTTACCAGCTTAAGAAACTCTTGGGCTGAGACAATGGGATTTTCTAGATATAAGACCATGTCAACTGAAAACAGAGACAAATTGGCTTCCTTTCTTCCTATTTAAACACCCTTTATTTCTTCCTCTGGCCTGATTGCCTTGGCCATAACTTCCAATACTACCTAGAATAAAAGTGGTGAGAGAGAGAATCCTTGTCTTGTGCCAGTTTTCAAGGGAGTGCTTCCAGCTATTGCCCATTCAGTATGTTACTGGCTGTGGGTTTGTTGTAAATGCCTCTTACTTTGAGGTATGTTCCTTCCATACCTACTTTATTGGGAGTTTTTAACATGAAGAGATGTTGAATTTTATTGAAGGTCTTTTCTGTTGAGATAATCATGTGGTTGTCTTTAGATCTGTTTCTGTGATGAGTTACATTGATTGATTTGCATATGTTGAACCAGTCTTGCATCCCAGGAGTGAAACTAACTTGATCATGGTGAATAAGCTTTTTGATGGGCAGCACACATTTTAATTGTATGGCTGCCAGCAAGTACATACAGTGATAGTGTCACTTTGGAAACAAAGCAAAACAAATAAAGTTGGAGACTAAAGGTGAAAAAGTACTTACTGTGGCCACAGTGTCATCCCCAAGCCATTTTTCCCTCACCATCTACTCAATGGAAATACTTACTTTCTATGTAAACAGAGACTTTTCCAATTCATTTTGCTTTCTTGATTTAGAAAACAGGTAAAATGTCTTTCAGTTTAACTTGAAAAATTGGTTATAATTAACCTCATTAAGAATCTGATTAATCATAATTATCTAATTATCAATAATAAGATTAGCGTAGCATAAAGGGTAATTTTAGCTAGGGCATTGGATAAATGCTCTTGATATTTAAAGGGCTACCACTGGATTTATGCAGGTTTTCCCAGTTTAGGACAAAAATAAAGTAGTGGTTATGAGGAAGTCAATATTAACTCAATACCATGATGGACTTTCTACCCTTGATGCTGACAGTAATAGAAGAAAAAATTTTATAAAGAGCAACTGTGCTAATGGGGAAGCATTTTACTCAAAGCTGGATTACTGTCTACTGAGGAGATTTCAAGTGGAATCCCTGCACTGAGAGGAAATGAAGTTGATTGATTTATGGACTTCATTCCAGTTATACTAACTGAGACTTTTTGAGTACCATTTTCCAGGTTTTCTAAGTGTGTGACTCTCATTTAATCAAAAATCTTTTGAATATAGTGAAACTATAACCTACATTTTAGAATTGCTTAATGGAATTCAGTATCTTAGCATTGCTTATGCCATTGCTTAATGTTACAGACCTGTTGTGTGGAAGAGCTGGGAATGTATCCACATGTTAACTTGATGCATTTTACCACTGTGCCATGTGATAATACCTCAAACATAAAATCCTCTGATTCCATTATAATTAGTGGGAGTGCATCTATTTGGGGAGAAACTCAATAACTGAGCTTTTTAGCTGTGTTAGTGGAAGTTGAAACAAAGTCAGTTTTGAATATACATAGAGAGTAATGAACAGTTTATCATATCTGTGTTGTCAATAACAGATGCTCATATAATTCCTTTTAAGCAGTACCATATTCCAATAGGAACAGTAACACCCTTTTTGTTGTTGGAAAAAGTATTGGGAGAGGTAATCCAGAGGCAGGGGAAAGTCGAAGTTAATTATAACATGCTTTTGGAGTATATCTGATCTCTTTTACTAGAAGAGTTCGAATATTAATGAAGACATACCACATGTAAGATACAAAAATATTTTCTTTCCAACTATGTTAAAAAGACTGTTATCTGCATAGATACATAATCTAAGATGTGGCAGCTGAGGAGTTAGCATTGTGACAGGTGCTGAAAATTAGCTGTAAGTAATTCTCAAACAAATACACACCATGCAGTTCATTGAAAGTTTATATGAAGTAATCACATTTCAGGATGTCTGTTTATCTGTAAAGACAGTCAAAACCTTCATAATGGTGAAACTAAAAATGACATTTAACAGATTTAGATCACAGTGACACAGAAAGCAATCACTGAGTATGTATCATTTCATTATACTTAAAAGTGCTACCAGTATAAGACAAATCTTAACATTTTTCTAGGTGTTTTCATTTGACTAATATTCCTGGTGTTACCTAGTATTACTGATTATACTAAATAATAATAAATTAGTGAATTCACTAATTTATCTGGTAAAACAACATTGCAGCCTGTTGTGTTCGCTAAAGAACCATTTAGGGGTTAGGAGGCTTGGGTTCTATTTTAGATTGATTATTTCAGTAACTGACTTTTATGTAACTGGCTAGGATATTTATTTCTCAGGTCTCAGTTAAAGCCCTTCAATTCTAAAATTTAATGATTATATTTTAGTGTCCATTATTTACAAGGCAAGTTAATTTTTCTATACTTTTCTAGTTACATTTAGGGAATAAAAATCTATGTTCATATGTTAATACCAGGCAGAGTCTTGCTAATGAGGAAAAATACATCTGCTTTATGATTGTTTCACCGAGAGACATACAGAAGGTAACATCAGTAAGATACGTTTCTCCATCTCCTAGTTGTGCTCAGATAGCTCATTACACTGAAACGGTCTGTTACGGTTTTACAGCTCTCCAAAAGTCATTGTATGTTTGACACAATCAATGGGTATGCACTTCTATTCACAGTGATGAGACGGAGGATGTGCAAATCATTTTTTATGAAGAAGCAAGACACCTGGAAATAAATTGAGCACGTACATTAACTTGGGTGCCTAAGTGTGCCACCACCATGCAGTGTATCCAAACAGAAAAAAGAGCATCTAATGACCACTGAACAGAGCAGCAGCAGTAATTTAAAATGTTGCTGACTTTTAAAATGTCTCTAGCAACTCCATTAGACACCACATTGGCCTCTAAGGGGATGTTAATGTGACACAAACTGCATGTGAAACTTTCTTCTCTGTGGAAGGACTTTGTGAATATATCCAAAGGGGAAGGCATTTTCCCCTTCAAATAAAACAGCCTGGTTGAGGCAAAAAAAAATTTTTTAAAAAAAGGAAAGCTTTCAGAAGCAGCCCAAAATTTCTAGAATAGTTCTTTCAAGTCACATGCAGATGGGGACGAGAGAGCAGTGGAAGAGAGAGAAACCTTATCACAGTACGGTGGTGGCCAGGAGCCAGGAAAACACATTTTGCTACCCCTTATTCATGACTGCTCCCCTAAACACACCAGATGGGGAGGCTTCATCAATGTCAAGCCTGCTGTTAACATCAGAGAATTTCCTTATCAGTGGGTTTGGAACTGATACCTCAGCCCCCTCTGAGTAGCAGACAGGCAGATTTATCCACGTCAAGTCCCACTTGCCTCAGACATTAGAAAGGAGTGCTCTCCAATCACGACCGTGTGGGGAGGCCAGCAGGGGCATGGGTGGGGATGGGAGCTGTCTGTTCATCTGAGATCCTGTCTCTCTTGTGAACATTTTCTGAATAACTATCCATAGTAGTAGTAATAGTAGATGTCGTTTGAAAGGTGGGGATACATGACAAAAAGGGATGCATTTACATCTGGGGACTCTAAAAAGGGTATTGAGAATTATTTTCTACTTAGAGTATAATTGTGTAGCTAAAGATATTTGCATGTTTAGATAAATAAGCTTCTGTAAAAGATTAATATTCTGCCTTTGTGCCACAAATACATTAAATCAAATATGTTCATGCATTCATTTAATGCATATGTATGTGTCCGCTCTGCTTGAGTTGCTGAGGATATGGCAATGAAGAGACAGAAGAGGTCTCTTTACTCACGGTGCGAGAGTGTTGAAGTACAAGGTACTTTGGATGGACAGCAGGCAAGACTTAGCTGTTCAAGAGGCTTCCTAGGGCACTGAATTTCACTCTGGTTCTTGAAGGGCTTAGCCTTACGACATTTGACTGTGCTATGGAAAGCATGCTAGACAGCAAATTGAAGTTTCTTGAAGTGACAAAGAATGTTATGGTTTGTGAAATGGAAAAAAGACCATTTTATTTAAAATACATAGAAGGACAGAAACTCTGTGTGAGGCCATATGCGTAGGTAGGGGCCAAATTAGATACTGCTCTGAGGTTAAGTTGAAGGATTTGAGATGTTATTCCAAGAGTAATGTTAAGTAGCTGAAAGGTTTTAAATGAGGGAGATAAAATTTGCATCTTTAAAATACGCTCTTTTGCTTGTACTATGAAAGGATGGATTGAGCAGATCACTAATATGTAGTGAGAGGCCAGGCGGGAAAGAATGACAGCAGTCTGCATTGGAGATCATAGTGGTTTGGACTAGATAGTGATAGTAAGGTCGGAAAGAAGTGACAGATTCTGGAGATATTTGGGGGGTGAAATTGAACCACCAGAATTTGCCCTCAAGACATTTGTAATCTAATGGGACAGGCAGATGTGTGAACAATTAATTATGAAGTAGTCTGATATGTACAGTGAGGATAATTTATCAATATAATCATCTATAATAATATAATCAACATAATGTGGGTGTTGTCAATTTGTAGAAAATCTTCTAATGCTGTTTGTGTTTGAACTGAAGAAAGTTTAAAATACATTGGAAACCTAAAGATCTACGGCTTGATCTTTGCTGAAGAAGGATTAGAGGATTTGCGTTTATTGAGCTCCTATGTTAGAGGCACTGTAGTTAGTGTTTTGAAAACATAATCTTGTTTAAGTTTTATATTCTTTCAAGGCAGGGCTTTCCATTTGCACTTGACAAATGATAAAACAGATGTAGGGATTAAGTCAGTCATCTTGTTTCAGCTACTTGCTGGCCAAATTGGGATTAAAATCCAGATCTATGTTTTGTTTTGTTTTTATTTCTTTTTTCGAGATAGAGTCTAGCTCTGTCACTCAGGCTGGAGTGCAGTGGCAGGATCTCAGCTCACTGCAAACTCCGCCTCCTAGGTTGGAACGATGTTCCTGTCTCAGCCTCCTGAGTAGCTGGTATTACAGGCACCTGCCATGAAGCCCAGCTCATTTTTATGTTTTTATTAGAGATGGGGTTTCACTCTGTTGGCCAGGCTGGTCTTGAACTCCTGATCTTGTAATCCACCCGTCTTGGCCTCCCAAAGTGCTGGGATCACAAGTGTGAGCCACTGTGCCCAGCCCAGATCTGATTTGAAGTATGAATGATTTGCCCTCGACCTTGTCTCAGGTTCTCCTATGGAAGGTTAAAAAGAAAAAAACTGAAGTGAAATATTCAACATGGTTTTCCACAGTATGGTACACCTCCCCTCAGTTTTAAGTAAGCTAATTTTCAGTGATAGAATGACTGATTAATGTTTTTAATTTATTAACGGCTTCACAGGGTGACTCATACCTGTAATCCCAGTACTTTGGGAGGTTGAGGCAGGAGGATTGCTTGAGTCCACAAGTTTGAACCAGCCTGGGCATCGTGTAAAGACTCTCTCTCTACCAAAAAAAGAATTTAATTTTTAATTGCTTATTGATTTTAAATATGTTAGAAAAATTGGAACTATCAAATTCATGATAATGAAAATATTGTTTAAGATGAAGCTGACGGGCCGGGCGTGGTGGCTCAAGCCTGTAATCCCAGCACTTTGGGAGGCCGAGGCGGGTGGATCACGAGGTCAAGAGATCGAAACCATCCTGGTCAACATGGTCACACCCCTGTCTCTACTAAAAGTACAAAAAATTAGCTGGGCATGGTGGCGCTTGCCTATAGTCCCAGCTACTCAGGAGGCTGAGGCAGGAGAATTGCCTGAACCCAGGACGTGGAGGTTGCGGTGAGCCGAGATACTGCCCCATTACACTCCAGCCTGGGTAACAAGAGCGAAACTCCGTCTCAAAAAAAAAAAAAAAAATGAAGCTGACGTATTTAAGGTAAATTTTAGTCAACTAAAAATAAAAAATAAGTGATAATACTAGTAGCGTGCTGATAGGACAAAGATTCTAAAGGTAGTAGGTCACACAGAGGACTATTTCTCATTAGGATTAATCCACCAAAATTTGCTTTTGTTATTTACTTTCAAAATGCTGTGAAGAACCTGTTACATACATATTTCTAATTGTCTCCTGAAGGCATGGCCCTGAACGGGAAGGAAAAAAATTTCTCTATCT
Source organism: Saguinus oedipus (assembly GCA_031835075.1). NCBI lineage: Eukaryota > Metazoa > Chordata > Mammalia > Primates > Cebidae > Saguinus > Saguinus oedipus. The sequence continues at coordinate 2,748,257 of CM063172.1, read as the reverse complement.
CCCTTTAAGGCTAAACTACTAAGCCACATAACAGATGGGCAACTTGGTCTTCCGTAAAGTTCCTGCTGATGCTACAAACCCTTTAATGATTTTTAATGTCTCCCTTGACCTTTACAAGTGTCCATCATCACTCATCAAACTCAGATGTTCACTGTATTTGGAAAGGAGAGGCCATGCTTTCTTTGGCTGGTCACAAAGGACCAGACTTTGTGGCTGAATTCTGATGAAAAGGAAGATACATTGGCTTCCCTTAAACCAGGCAATTTTCTCACCCACTTTTCTGGACCACTGACCTTTGTCCCACCCTTGGGCCTCAGGTGATCACGAGAGTTCATTTCCAAAGTGTGTTTGGAGAACACTTTGGGATGTAGCTTATAATGTCAACAGATACTCACAGCTGCTTGTCCTGGAGTTTTTCACTTATTTTTTTTCCCTGTAATCCTTTGATCTTCACGTATTTTCCTATGTTGAGAGGATTCAATATATTACTTAGTTTCTGTAATTTTAATAGAGACGGGGTTTTACTGTGTTGGCCAGGCTGGTCTCAGACTCCTGATCTTGTGATCCCACCCGCCTTGTGTAAACTACAGCCTCTGTAATTTTTGGTCATTTATTATATTCTCATATGTCTGATTATTTTGCATGTTTATGGAAATGCATACTGAAAATTGGGTGATTGAGCCCAGCAGTATTTTTGTGAGTCTGTAGAATACAGCCTTATGATATTCTAAGACGGTCTGAAATCTTTCTGTATTCATGAAACATCCTATAATACATGTGGCTTATAAAACAGCTGAAGGAGAACACCTTTGAAATCAACCAATAATTGAAATAAAGTGGCAAATAATCAAGTCAAATACCAACAAAGGAATGGAAACCAGCTCCTCCTATTGTGTTGTTTATAAGCAAAGAATAATGTAGTTTTTTGGGAAAACACCCTTAGACTTTCTAGCAGTTTCAGAAACCCATTTGATAAACTGCCACTTTGATACACTAATTGGTACCAGAGTTAGTCGCGGGGAGGGAGGGGGAAGTGAATTGAATATATGTTAATTTCAGGACCTATTCAGAAAATATAAGTACCCCCCAAAACCGATTCGTTTTCTGTTATTATAACAACCAGACTTTCTACTTCTACTGCTCTTCTAGTCAAAGGTCTATTTTTCAGTGTAGTCTAAATTGAGAGTCGCTTTTAGAAACAGAGAAGTAAAATATGACCAAAGACAAATAGAATGTTAACTGCAAGAATAATTTAGGTCGTAATAGCAGCAAGAATTGATTGCTAAGTCAAATATTAGGTAATATCCTGAAGGACATTTATCTCAAGTGCCCAGTAGTTACCTGATTTTAACAGTCACATAAATCCTGGTAAATCCTGGTGAAGCTGTTAGGTTATTTATTTCTTAGTACCTGTTCCCATTACCCTTTTCTCTGTAGTGGCTGTAAATCCTTGAAACAAGATTCATTGATCTATTCCTTCATACATTAATTCTTTCAACCGCATTTATTGGATGCTTATTTTTATTTGTAATTTTTATATGTTTTCAGTGCAGTAAAACTTACATGAAGTACACAAATTATAAATATACAGCTGAGTAAATTATCATAAAATAATACAATAAGCTATACCACCCAGCTCAGGAAACAAAATTTTCAGTATCCTGGAATACCTCTTCTGCCTACCTCTAGTCACTCTCCCTTTCTGAAGGTAGCCACTGTCCCAACTTGTTACCTGTTGTAGCCTTTATGTACGTGGACTCATTCTAGATGTCATTTTCTGTGTCTGGATTCTCAGTATTATCTTTGGACACTTGTACTGTTTCATACAACTTGTATCTCACGGATTTTATAGTTTTATTCCATTTTCTGAACAAACCGTAATGTATTCAACTATTATACAATGGGTCTCTCCATTTTTTGATATTAAGAATAATGTAACTTTGAATGTTTTTTACAATATGTTTGGTGTACATATGTTTGAATTTCCCTTGGGTTTATACCCAAAAGGAGCATTTTAAAATAGACATATCTTAAACAGGTAGCTTATTTAATTTTTGTCTATTCATACACTAATGCAATTACTACCAAGATGATGAGCACTCATAGAAAATTCCACCATGATCTTTTCATATGCTAAAAAAATTTCTGCATATTTTCTAGTTGTTTACCAAAATGCTCCTTTATATAATTTTTTAATATACTATATGTAATTAATTTAGAGTCACTGCCTGAAAATTCTATTTTATTCACTTTCTATGAGTCTAAACTTTCTGCTAATTTTTCTGTCATCTATTATATTCTCATATGTCTGATTATTTTGCATGTTTGTGGAAATGCATACAGAACATTTGTGGCTGTCTTCCTCTAGAGATGATTGACGTTTTCTTCAGGTAGCCGTGTTACTGATACATGATTGTAATTCAGTCAGAATGAGATTATTTGTAACTGAGCTTTAGATCTTATGACGGTTACTTATTTTCAACTTGCCCTACTCTTGGGATCCAGTTTTACCTCTTGTCAACCCAAACCTGGGGAGATTTGCCTGGCCTCTGTGTCCTCAGTAGGCTTTGAATTCAAGTCAGGAATCCTGAGTAAACTACAGCCTCTGAAAGTGGTGACACCTGGTAGATTTCAAGGTATTGAGTGACTGTCATAAATCACTCCTCCAAAGGTAAATGCTTTACCAAATGCAGTGTTTACCCCCTGCACACCCCTATTCTTCTGGATCCTAGACTCTGAAAGCTCACATCACCTTGTTACTCTAGTGCATTTTAATGTTAAAAGACTTTTTATATAATGCTTTTTCTAGCTGTTCTTGGAAGGACATTTGGTCCAAAGCAAATTAGCCTGCTTTTGCCAAAAGCTTAACTCTTTAAGTGCTTCTAAAATTTTAATTTTTTAATTTTTTTGATTTGAAATGGAGTTTTCACTCATTGTCCAGGCTGGAGTGCACTGGTGCAATCTCAGCTCACTGCAACCTCCACTTCCCAGGTTCAAGCGATTCTCTGGTCTCAGCCTCCCAAATAGCTGGGATTATAAGTGTGCACTACCACACCTGGCTAATATTTTTTCGTAGAGATGAGGTTTTGCCAAATTGGCCAGGCTGGTCTCAAACTCCTGTCCTCAGGTGATCTACCTACCCCAACCTTTCAAAATGCTGGGGTTGTAGGTGTGAGCCACCATGGCCGCCCTTATTCTTTTATTTTTATGCAGGCTCTGCAGAAGGTGTTGAAGTCACAGAGTTTAACAAGAAGCAGTCTTTTCCCTCAAGCAACAATCAGTGTTCTAGGAGAGACAGAAATATAAAAAACAAAACCAAGTCCAAATCTTTATACTACTCTGTGATTAGTGCTCTAATAGATGTGAGTATTGGAGCCAGCAGTGGCAGGAATAAGCAATAAGCAGCTCATTTTAGGAAGGGCTTTGCAGACTTAGGAATTTCTTGAGTTACACATTAAAAAAAAAGAAGATGTTTTCTTGTCAGGTAGTATGGAATAAAAGATAGCGGAAAGAGTGCTTTGTAAGACAACCAGAAAGTTAATTTTGCTTTGAGATTTAGAATGAGTAGGAATTTTTCTGTGGCTCAGGAAAGGAATGTGAATCAAGCATTTCAGGCGGAGGGGACAATACACACATAATCTAGGATGATTTCCTGGTCTCTCCTTTTTTCTTCCCAGGTACCAATTTTCTAAGTGAGGGGCTTGCCACAGAACTCTCTTACCTGCTTGAGAAGGTGTTTCCACACATTTTATTTTGTCTGTGGTCACTTACAAGCTCTAGGATTCTAGAAACTAAAGCCAGGAAGAAATCTAAAGCCTGTCCATTTCTTCCACACCAAGCATTTTCATTTGTCTTCTTCTCAAAAGACTACATTCATACACACAAACTTTTTGGCTTCTAAAATGATTGTCAGTTCAACCAGAACAACAAACAGCAATCTCCAGACAAAACAAAGCAGAAAGTATAAAATTTAGATTTCGGATTGGAAGCAGGAAACTCAGAGCATACAAGGACAGGTCTTTGGCCATCTGTTTCACATAAGCTGATTTCTAAAGTACGCCTTATGATTGGACTGGATCTCTACAAACATCTGGTTTATCCTTTACAATAATTAAGTTTCTCTTTTGGCTTGACTTATTTTTACCGAACTTGGCCTTCAGAATGGGCTCATCAGTTTGACTTGCAGACTTAGCCTGTGTATGTTATTTTTTACCAAAACTGTGGCATAATTCAGGAGCTAGTTTATGAGGCACAAACTGATCACCCAGGGCACTCTGGGATAGTACTTTTTTTCTGCTTACATCTAAGGATTTTTACTTGAGCTGTCTGGAAACTTGCTTCACACAATAGAGGAAGGATTTCCAAGAAGTTATGTCTTCTTGTTATTGTAGGAGTCAGTATTGCATTAAACAGATTAGTCAAGGAAAATACACAGGCAGTGATTGCAGACAAAACAATTTGTTATTTTAGCAGTCTATTTGTATCAGGAATCTCTTATAAACTAAGATAGAAATCTGGTTCTGGTGTTCTCTTTCCTTTACTGGCTGTATTCTGTCTTTTAGAGTTGTTTTCTAGAGAACTATTTTTAAGCATAACAACTAATGTCTAAGGGCTCTTAACAAGCCATAAACTTTGGTTGTATCTTCACAGTGCTCTTTTCTACAGCTGGTCTTATGTGAAATCCATGGAAGGCATGGCTAATTATTACACAAGCCAAAATCCCTTCATTTGCTTGAATCTGTGACTGTGGACTTTGGGAGATTTCCTTTGGCAGTGGTGGCATGGCATCTGGGAGAAGATATGAGGGTGAAGTTAGGTTTCAGGGTGGGAAGAAAATGGAGGAGTTGACAGTTTGGATTAGATGGCTGTTTTTCTGTCTTCGCAAGCTTATCCTCCCATAGGATTATATTCTCTTTAGAGGCCTTGTTTTCCAAGTCTAAAGAGTACTTTTTTCTTTTCATTTTTTGTACAATAACTCGGAATTATTTTACTCCTACATAATTCTTAAGGAAATGATACCCAAGCCTTTTGCATGCTTGAAAATTTGATCTTCTTTCTACAAATAAGTCCAGTAATATTTTGTCATGACTTGTCAACAACAAGAAAACTCACAAATAATAGTACAGCTTACATCAACATATAGGGATGGGACTATGTCTTATTTAACATTTTATACCTAGCATCTGGCTTGTGGTTAAGGTGGAGTAAGTGAAAACAGAACCAGTGTTTACTGAGGGCCAACTCTCTCCCATGTGCTTTATGTAAAGTGTCTTATGTATTACTGATAATTAGCCTTGTGAAGAAGGTGTTATCAACAGTTTAAAGCTGAAAACAGAGTCTGGTATGTGACATACAAACTATGCAACTTGGTTGTTAGAATTAGTTGAAAATAGTTTCATGACCTGAATGTTTTAATTGCTGAAGATCAAGTGGTTAAGCATTAGTTACAACTATAGTATCTGACTTGAGAAATTTAGCTTGTTCCCATCAAATCCAGTTTTGAGGGAGAATATCACGTTGCACCAATGAAGTCTTTATTAAGTAGTTTGTATAGTTATTTTTATATTGTAGGGTCATGTCTTTCCTGGGATTTGGCAAATTTTCAAGGCTAAATGTAGGAAAGCTGACTTTCCAACAATATTGCTTATCTCAGGAAAGCAGAAAGGGAAAAATCCCTTGATTTTTTTAATCTCAGTATTGAATATTGACTTTAGCAGTAAGAACAGTTGAAAATTTACGTTTATATGACTGAGTTTTCTTACCAAACTCATTTAACATTTCAGTTTAGATCTTGAAGTTGTTTTGGGGTAAATAAGCATATATGTTCTATAGTATCACAGGTTAATAATTAAAAGTGGTGTATTTTCTCCCTATTTCCATTCTTTATCCATTCGCTGTATCAGAATAGTTGCTTATTTTTACTTTTGGGAAGTTGGGAGTTTAAGATGGGTGCCTGCTTTCATCTCAACTTTGGGTTTGTATAATTTTTGTGGCAGAATCAGTCACCATCCATCAATGTGACTGACATTCTTGTCTTTTAATATGTATTCCTAGGCATATAGGCTAAGGGTTCTCTTTTGATTTTGCTCCATTTGAATGCTCCATGGAGGAAGAATCCACAGGCCTATTTAAAGGCTGGGAAGGAGAAAAGGAAAGATCAGTATTTTTTTAGCTATCAGGTTGTACCAGAAATAGGGTTGTTCAATTAAGCATATGAATTCAACCAAGTTAAATTTGAATTTCTGATAAATAAATATTGTATAGAACAAACACATTAAAAAATGTTCATTGTTTATCTAGCAATCCTAGATACTTTCTAGACGATTTAAAATTTTCAATTTCAATTCTCATTTCAATCCTAATATCACCCCTATGGAGGAAGCTACTTAGATCATTCTTTTACAGACAAGAAAATTGAGTCTTAGAAAAACTGTGAGGAGGTTTCTGTCAGTAACCTTGCAGCTAGGATCTGGAAGCCCAATCTGTCTGATCCCAATGCCCACTCTTGTACTCCCCGTGATTACCGCCTTCAAACGCATTTCCATTGACTCCAGAAAAACAAGCAGAATTCTTAAATAAATACAAAAAAAATAGCAATTAGACTTGAGCTCACCCAAATAAAACCAATTGCATTTCATTCTTTCAATGATTAATAGATTTTACCACTTGGAATTCCTAGGAGAAAACGATGTACTGCAAATTCCAGATACAATAAGTAATCACAACTCTTACTCCAGCTTTCTTTTAGTTTCTCATCCTTAAAGTCTTTGTCATCTATGACAAAAGTAATCTCCATGCAGAACTCTTGGTCAGATATTATCCTATGTATAAATGTTTTGATGGAGTATCTACACTCTTAATTTTAAGGGGAAAATGATAAAAATATCACATGAAAGACAACCGTCATCAGAAAATAGAAAACCAATCTAGCATCCATTCTAAGCTTGATTCATCTTTAACGCTCATCTTCAGATGTGAGAGGTGCTCTCAATGTTACAGCATCAGGAAGCAACTAAAAATTGGTTGTTTAAAATCAAGGTGTTTTTCTCCAGTGTGCCACACATGTGAGAGATTACTTTAAATAGTATCGAGGTCTTAGTTTGAGACAAAATATGGGCCAGTTATTCTTTGATCATTTCAGCAAACACAAGAAACTAATCTCTAGATGCAGAATGACTGTTGAGAAATCTCCACTGTGACATCATGTTGGCCTCTTGGATGACCCAGGGTATTAAGCTTTTTGTCTTTCTGTCCGTTTCTTCCACAATAGTGGTGATTTCTCACTGAAGACAGTGTGCTTTGGCATTTTTTCAATGTCCTTCTGTTTGTTCGAATGTCTCGTATATACTCTGCAGATCTTGAGTCTGATGTGGGGTGAGACCATCTACCTGTTTTAAGTTCTTGGCATAAAATTAAATTCTGGGGTCTCTTTAAGAAAGGCTTATGAGCTTTATCCAAGTATTTCCCCACAATTCATTTGCTTCCTATGAATCTCTCCTCTTTGTCTTTGAGGTAATTAAATTTATTATTTTAAAATTTGTGAGGGATGGGATAGAAATCCTGAACATGCTTATAAGGAATAGCCACTACTCCATATCTGTTAAATCACTTTTTCTACTTTTAAGGAATAGCCACTACTCCATATCTATTAAATCACTTTTTCTACTGAATGAAGATTGTTTTTACTGGAGAAGCATGTGACATTTTAATTTTTGTTCTCTTTCTTGTTTGATTTGTAGACATTTTTAAAAATAGGTTTACTTTGGGGAGGTATTTGTAATCTTTTATTTCTGCCAATGTTGGATAAGCATCTTTCCAAGACAGTTTATTGTCTTAAAGAAATTTTATAATTGAAATTAATTTTTTACTTCCAGAAAAGTTACAAAGATAATGCAATAAATTCCTGAACGTTCTTTACTGAGATTCATGTTATCTCTTACATATATATGTTTATAAAATACATAAAAGTGTTGATGTATATGTCTACTTATCTGTATGTGTGTATCTACCTTTAGTGTATATGTATATGCATGTATCTATTATCATTTGCCTTAGTTTATTGCTTATAATAGAAAACAGTTTTTGAAAGAAATTGCCGTACTTTTTCTTATTTTCTCAGAATTCTGTTTTTGCTGCCTGCAGTGTTTTATAGACGTCATGTTATTACCGTTTTTTACTCTACTTAAATGAGTATAAGAAAATAGTTTTCTAGACTTAGTGTATGCCAGTAAAGGTAGTGTATAGTTACGCTTTGTTCTGCTTTGTGTTAAGCAAATCTGCACAACGGATTGTGTTGTACAGCTTTATCTAACTTCCATCAACTGGTGCTTTATATTTAGTTGAGCTATTTAATTCTATCATTAGGACTTCTGACATTGATGCAAAAAAGACTGTCTAAAACTGTAATTGGTTTGTGTGCTGTGTTACTACAACTCTTCCTGTTCTGCTCCCATCAGTGCACTTTACCTGGGCAGAACACACATCCCAGAATAAAATACATCACTGATTTTCGTCTTAAATTTTTTTCCTGAGCATTGATGTTTCCACATCAATACTTAAAGGTATTGCTTATGAAGGAAGTCCATGCTGGCTTCCCCAAAAGTAATGGTTATGTATTGCAGGAACTAAGTCTAATGTTACAGTGGGAACCCTCCTGTGAGGCTAATGAAGAGTATTTCTCTCTGCTCTCAGATGCACTGGCTTTCTCTGCACTTGGTGGCATAGGATGAATGCTCCATATATTGCCCTCTCAATTCGGTTCCTCTACCTTTGAAACCCAAAATTCTATAGATAATTGACTCTCATATTACTTGATAACATGCAAATGGAAAGAGAGCAGCTATTCCTGGATTGAGCCATGTGTGGTTCAGAATATTTTACATACTTTTAATTATTGACCATGTAGTACTTATTATTCTAATAGTCATATTCAAGGCATAATGCATTTGTTCTGGATCTAATCTAAAACTCATTTAGAACATGTAAGGAACGTGACAGTAGACACTTAGTGATAGATAGTATTCATTTTGTCATTCATTTCGAAGAAGCTGGGAGTTTAGAGCTTAAGAATATCAACTTTGGACTTTAAACGTAAGGTTAGATTCAAATTCTAGGTCTGATTGTTAGTTTTATTACTTTTGACAGGATTTTAAATTTCTTAGACCCTATTTGCAGTCTCTAGGTTAGGAGTATCATCTATTTCAAAAGCAGTAAGAGGATTAAAATGATACTAAAAATATAAATTTTATGGCAATGTATGTGGCCCATAGTAAGTGCTTCATATCCAAAGGTACTATTATAGTATATAATTTTTATTCCTATAAAAAAAAACCCACTGTGTGTTTATGCAGCAGAGTTAGATGGCTGTGTTTACTAAAAACAACTAGTTCAGTTATCAGGTAAAGTCTCTGTAACATGCAAACTTAGCCAATGACAAGACATCATTATAGGGTTTGGCCCTCATATTTTACAGTAAGTTACTTTTGCAGTTCCACATATGGATCCATATAAAAGGTGTTATACATTCTAAACCTAGGTGACAGGTATTAGTGAATAACATAGAATGCTGACTATAGTTATTCTGGTTCTTTCTGTTTTGATGAGGATTCAGTCTTGATTGTCCCAGACTGACTGGGATAGTTAGTTTCAAACTTTCATAGCAACAATTTTAACAACTTGATTAACCTCTGCAGTTGGAGTCAACGTAAAGCTACCTTGTATATCTACTGCAGTTTCAGCTTGAGTTCCAGTTTCTGTCTCTGCTCCAGGTCACGTGACTGGATTTTTAGCTTTCACACTCTGCCTCTGTGCTCCTCTTGGTCATGCCAGGCAAACTTCCAAAAGGAAGTTGGTGCTTACGGTGTATGTGCTGGGACTTGTTTCGTCTGCTCTTATTTTCTTTAGCATTGATGCCTCTACTTCTGTGCACCTGTAGTGTTGGCAATTAGGTGGCTCTGTATGAGATTCCCTGATGCTCACTGTATCGCATAGTCTTGTGAACAAATCTTTCAGGAAGACTCCAATACCTCTTCACATCTGCAGCTGAGGATATCTTCCTAGCTCCTGCAGTTTTCCAGTGGACCAGATCAGTTCAAGGTGCTGACTTTTCATAGACTGCCTTATGCTGTGACCCTAGCTAGGCCATACTTAACCAACTTCCAAGCTATGGCTAAATCATTTTTAGTATTGAGACAATGGAAAAGTTTTCTAAGGGTATTGTAAATTGTATTGGAGAGAATGCACTTACTCCTATTCAGTTGGTTTATTTGAGAGAAGTGTAATACTTATTTTACTTGAATAGTATTCCAAAAGAAATTATTTTTTTTTTCAAGGAGAAGAGTATCAGTTTTATTTTTGTTTTGTTCATGTTTACAATGGAAAGTCAGATTAAGTTCTGTAACACAAATAAATAAAAAATCTGTTTAGTGGCTTGTCATCTTGAACAATGACCTAGCAAATGTAAAATTAAAGTTTAATGCATTTTTGAAATATGAGTAAAGGGTAACCATACAAAAAATTATATTATGAGCCTAGGAAGTGTTAGCCATTTTTATAAGAATATTAATAATTTAACATTAAGATCAGGGAAATGAAAAATCATCACAAATACTCTGAAGCAAGTATCTTGAAAAATAAGTTACCCATTTGCAAGTAGACTGTCAAATAGGGTCTTGTGGTTTTATTTAAAAATACATTCCATGTTTAGAGGCAGTTAGCTTGTACAGGTTATTTGAAAAGGAGAAAGAATTTGGTAAAAGTAAATACCGTTATGTTTGTGGCAATAAGTAACATTAGTTTTAAAAGCCTGAAGGTCTGCATATTCCTTTTTCTCCCTCCAGTCTTTACCCTGAGAAAGGAATGTGGCCGTTGTGTGTGTTCATGTTCCTAGACAGAACACGTAGTAAGCCAGAAGGACACTCGAGTGCTTCACAAACAAGTATGGTATTCACCGCTGTTACTTGAAATAAATCCATGTCATTTGTCTATGATCCCTCAGATTTCTCTTCTTGCTGGGGCTGTTCAGGGAGATTGGCATATTGTGCAGGTTTTTTGCCAAGCTTGCCTGAGTAAGGGCTTTTGAATAGCCACTATATAGACCACTAATCACATAGTAAGAGGAATTCTAAATCATATACTTTCAGAATGAAATAAATTTTGTTCCCAAAATTTGCTACTGCTTAATGAAGCCTTGTTTTCTATATACCAAATGGAGTCTTATATTTCAAAGGTAAACTCTTGAAAAAAAACTCCAAAATTGCTATATTGTTTCCTTTCATCAGAAGAGATAAATATATTAACAAGGTTTTTCAGTCTTAGCTTTTTAAGAGCATGAATCGTTTTCTGTAGTTACGAAGTTATTGGTATGTCCTCCTTTTAAAAACTTGTATCATATTTTCAGGCCTTTATGGTATTTTTCTTGGACCAAACAGTAGCTATTAGTGGCAACCATTTCCAGCCAGGTCGGAGTAAGTGGTATCCTTCAGACTTGTCTTCCTATCAGAAACAACTAGAAAATTGGGTAAAATACGTGAGCCAGCTGTGTCAGATGCTGGCAATAGGTGGTACCTTTAGAGAAGGTTGAAGTATGGCAGAGTATTAAATAGGTAGAAGTTATACAGAGAAAATGTTTTAAAATAGCAAGATGCACAACTTTAGGCCGAAACTTGACCAACTACTAGAAAGGTGTAAGTTAAAACATTCCTAAGACTTCATAAAGGCTAGAATGTGTTTGAGTTCCAACTAGCCAGAGTAGAGAAACCACTGAACACTGGGGCTCTCAGTAGAGATCACAAAGGGTGACTTCTTAGTCTTAGGACTTGACTATACCTAGATTAAGGGTTACTCTTTATCCTAACAGATCTTTGAAGCAGGCCAAAACAAATCCTGAAAACAAGCTTTAAAACCCAACCAAATAAAGTACAGCATTCTTTAAAAGAAAACAGTCTGAACACTTAACTGAACAGTGTTCACAATTTCCAGCCTTCAAGAAAAAATCATAGACATGCAAAGAAACAAGAAAAACTGCCCACTAACCAGGAGAAATATCAGCCAATAGAAAGACTTGAAACAACAGAGATTATGAGATTAACATGAAAACAGCTATTAAGTATAAATATTTGAAGTAAAATGTAAACAAAACAAGGAATGAAAGTAAAATGTGAGAAACACCCAAATGAAATTTCTGGAGATGAAAAATGAAATATTTTAAATAAAAAATTCATGAAATGGTCTTAAGAGATGATTAGACACTGCAGAAGAAAAGATTAGTGAATTTAAATACATTGTAATAGAAAATATACAAATGGGAGTACAGAACAAATAAGAAAGACTGACAATACCAGGTTCTGGCAAGGATAGGGAGCACATGGAACTCCTAAACATTGCTGAAAGGAGCAAAGAGTGGTACAATCGCTCTAAAAAATTTCTTTTTTTTATTTTTATTTTTTATGAGATAGAGTTTTACTCTGTCATGCAGGCTGGAATGTAGTGGCACAGTTTGGCTCACTGCAACCTCTGCCTCCCAGGTTCAGGTGATTATCCTACGTCAGCCTCCTTAGTAGCTGGCATTACCGGCACTCGCCACCATACCAAGCTACTTTTTGTATTTTTAGTAGAGACAGAGTTTTGTCATGTTGGCCATTCTGGTCTTGAACTCCTGACCTCAGATGATCCATCCCCTTGGTCTCCCAAAGTGTTGATATTACAGGAGTGAGCCAAAATTTTCTTATAGGGTTAAGCATACACATACCATGTGATCCATCAGTCCCACTTCTGGGTATCTCTCCTATGCATACACAGAAACAACCTATGCTCACACAAAAAAATCCCATACGCAAATGTTCATAGGATCCATGTTTACAATTGCACAAAACTAAAAGAAAATATTTAAATGCACCTCAACTAGTGATTGCATAAACAAACTGCTGCACATCTGTACAATAGAATATTCCTGAACAGTGTAAAGAAATAAATTATTGATGTATCTAACAACTTGGTTGAATTTCAAAGGCATTATTCTATATAAAGGAAGTTCACATTATGATAAACTCAAAAGACTATGGACACTAATAATTTATATGGCTTCCTCGAAATGACATTATTATAACAATGGGGAGTAGAACAGTGGTTTTCAGGAAATAGGGTTCTCCAAAGAAACAGAACCAATAGGTTGAACATACATATGGTGGAAAGAGATTGACAATAAGGAATTAAAAGTCACCCATGATTTTGGAGGCTTAAAAGTCCGAAGATCTTCAGGGTTTGGCAAGCTGAAGACGCAGGAGAGACAATGATATAGTTCCAGTGTGAGTCCCAAGACCCGAGGAGAGCCAGTGATACCGTTCTGGTTTGAAGGCAGGCCGATGTGAGATTCGGGAAGAGCCAATATTCCAGTTGAGTTTTGAAGCTGGAAAAAAAATAGGATGATCCAGTTCAGGCAGGAGGAAATTAGTTCTTAGGAGAAGATAAGCCTTGTCATTCTCTTTAGGCTTTTCACTGATTGGATGAGACCCACCTACACCGGGAGAGCGAAGAGCTTTACTCAGTCTACTGATTCCAATATGAATGTCATCCAGAAATAGCCTCACAGACACACCCAGAGTAATGTCTAATTAAATGTCCAAGCACCCAGTGGAGTCAAGTTGACACAAGTCGACACTGTCGCAGGGTATATTTGTAAATTGGTAGCAGAAAGGATTTTTATTAGAATCTTTTCCGTATTGCGATTAAGATAGTAGTTACTTGGCTGGGCGCGGTGGCTCACGCCTGTAATCCCAGTACTTTGGGAGGCCGAGGCGGGTGGATCACGAGGTCAAGATATTGAGACCATCCTGGTCAACATGGTGAAACCCTGTCTCTACTGAAGATACAAAAAATTAGCTGGCCATGGTGGCGCGTGCCTGTAATCCCTGCTACTCAGGAGGCTGAGGCAAGAGAATTGCCTGAACCCAGGAGGCGGAGGTTGTGGTGAGCCGAGATCGCACCATTGCACTCCAGCCTGGGTGACAGGAGCGAAACTCCGTCTCAAAAAAAAAGATGGTACTTACTCAAATATACACATTTAAAAATCCAAACAACTACACACTGTAATGAAAATGATATCAATTATATACGATAATTCTAAAAGTAAAAACCTGACTACTTAAAGATAATATATACTATGATTTTTATAGCATATGTTAAAGTAAAATGTATCATAGTAAGAGTGCAGAGTCTGCAGGGTGAAAATAAGGCATGCTGTGGTAGAGTTTTACATTATACATGAGGAGACGTAACATTTGAAGGTATATCATGAGCTAGGAATGCCACTGCAAACTCGAGTAACCAGCAGATGTAGAGAGATGTATACTAATATGCCAAACACGGGTTAAAGTACCCAATTAAATGAATGCAAGCAGTTGGGGGCAAAGGAAAGAAACAACCAGATGGAACAAATTTTTATATAGTAATATGCTGGATCTAGATAACTGTATCAATAATTACATTGAAAGTAAATGAACTAACTCCTCCAGTTAAAAGGCAGAATAAATTGTCAGACTGGATAAAAAACAAAAACAAAACACAACTCCATGCTATCTATAACAGATGTACAGGAAGGGGAGTACTACACACTGAGGTCTGTTGTGGGGAATAGGGGATGGGCAGTGGGAGGTGGGGAGTTGGGAAGAGACAGCATGGGGAGAAATGCCAGATATAGGTGAAGGGGAGGAAGGCAGCAAATCACACTGCCGCGTGTGTACCTATGCAACTATCTTGCATGTTCTTCACATGTACCCCAAAACCGAAAATGCAATTTTAAAAAAAATGCTCTTTGAGCATGCCAATAGTTTAAAAGCAAGAGGATGAGAAGTTACATAACCTCTGCCCACTAATCATAATGAAGTTTGGTAAATAAATTATGCCCCAGGATAAAAATATTATCAAAGATAAAATATATAAAAATGATTAAAAGGACAATTCATCAAGAAAACATAATAATCCTAAGCAGATATGGGCTTGTAACAGAACTTGTAAACGTGTGAAAGTAGTGCTGAGAGAACTGAAAGGAAAAATAAATGAAACCACAGTTGTATATGGAGATTTTGACATGACAGCTCAGTCATCAAAGGTCTGAGTCAACAGAAAACTCAATAAGAAGATAGGTCATGTTGGTAGTGCTGTTGTAAGGTTTCTAATTGATATTTACAGAACAGTACAAAAATAGAAAGTACATTATTTTCAAGTGACATGGAACATTAAGAAAAACTAGACTGTTGAGAGCAATAAAATGAAATTCAATACATTTACAAGAACTTATACAGGATATGAAATCTGTCCACAGGAAAATTAAATTCAAAATAAAAACCAGGAAGCTATCTAGAAAAACCACAAAATATTTGGATATTTAAAAAAAAAAGTCATGGGTTGAAGAGAAAATTACCAGACAAGTTAAGAAATACTTTGAATTGAATGGAATTAAGTCACAACACAACAAAATAAATGCAATAAAGTTAAATGAACGTTTTGAAAGAAATTTATGGCATGAGTATACACATTGCCAAATCTTACTGAATCATGGAGTTTAAATGAGTAGATTTTAGATAATATCTTCTTTAATTAATACAGCTATTAGTTTTAAAAAATTGATTCCAACTTGAGGGCTTGACAGTAGTTTTTTGAATATCATTTCTGAAGGACTGTGTATATGATTTTTAATATTCATTAGGGAATAATAGCATTAGTTGAATGCCTCCTATGCTGTAGACACTGCCAATTGTCAAGGATGCCACTATCGTTACAATTGTTCTCTGTTGTGTTACTGTAACATAATACCTTGCAGGGCTGGAGCTGTGGTTTTACCTAAATGCCACATAGTACCAAAGCCCATGTATCTATCGCTCAAGAGCAATGTCATTAAGAAAAAAAAATGTGCATAGGCAAGCACTTGCTATCACAGTCATCAAAAAGGTGTGCAAATACACGTTCATCTGGGCCTTTTTCAATTTACATTGTTTCTAAGCTGCTCTGGGGATCGTGAGAAGCAGCATATAACCTTCATTTGGTTATCCCATGCAACAGATTTGAATCTTAGTCAGTGATTTTGAAATGACCCTTGTCTTCAAGCAACTTTTGAACTCACAGATTCTCTGCCACAGTCGGTCAATTTTAACCCTGAGCTTGTGTGCTGTGGCTGTGATAATCAACTCTGATAGCATTTATTCAAGGATAACCAAGAATGACAGAGCCAATATTAGCAAAATAGAAATTTGGGAATAAGAGAAATAAGTTGGATTACTGTAACATTTCTTTCTTCTGTGAATCAATTAAAAATCAAGAAGCAGATTATTCTTAGTCAACATCAGAGACTAGTCAGAAACATCTTAACCTGTATTTCTCAGTGCTCATATTGATCAACCTAAGTTTTTATTCTTAGTTAAATAACTTTTGTTATATTTAAATACTTATCTACAGCCACAGGTGTTTTTTTCCCCCTGCAGTGGGAGATTTCTAAATATGTTAATTAAATTTTATCAGACACACAGCTTTTAGTGAATATACATTAAGATGAGCGTTGGAGATAAATATGTAAATTTAGTGAGCTGATTGTTTTTATATCAATCAAAAATATCACAAACATGTTAACATCTAAATAATAGAGATGAAAAGCATTTATTTTGAAATTAACATTGATGTCATCAAAGAAACATTGGAGAGCTTATCTGTGAATGAAATGTTCTTCAGTAACAACTTGGTTTGGTAGAAAAAAAGTGGAGAGAGATGAAAGGAAATTAGTTCAAAAGAAATTATGCAAATCATCCACATACCTATTAAAGACATTTCTGGGCTTAGGAAATTTCAAAGGGAAAACAGAATGTGGTGAATGAAAACTGGTAGATACCATACCCATATTGGTATGTTTTTCTTCACTTTCTACAATCCACACTCAATTTTAGAAAGTCTAACAACAAGCCAGTATTAAAAAGAAAACAAATGTTAACCACACTAACATATCAGCATGGTTATATTTTTGTATTTCAATACATGAATATGTAGTAAATTAGTATTACAGATGTACTATGACAAGAGTATGTCACCTTACATACTTGTGATACTATGACAAGAGTATATCATATGAGTAGACTCTATCCCCTTAACAGTATAAATTGTCATAATATGTTTCTAAAATAAAACTATAACATCTTTGTGCATAATTCTTTGTATTTCAAGGTATTTCTTTAGAAGCACCTCCTAGTAGTAATTACTTGGTAACAAGGGAGTCAACATTTTAAAGCCTGAATTTACTTCCAATTCTTTTCAGAAACAGTTTAACAATTTATAATCTCATCAGTAATGTATAAGCATGTCTTTGTTAACAGACATTAATATTTTTCATATCTTCTTAACTTGAAACTTGTTATTTTTACCTAGTGTGATTAACTGTAAAGATACATTTGTGTGTGTGTGTTATGTCATTTGTAGTTCTTACTTTAGAAAGGATTCCAGTGCTGTTGAAAACAATAAAAATATTTAATTTTCAAATTTTCAGTTATCACATTAAAAAGACTATAAAAAAGTGCAGGTAATTAATTTTAATGAGGTAGTCTATTTAACACAATTCTAATTTCAACATGTAACAATATTAATGAGAAACTTTAAATTTTTATACTAAATCTCCGAAATATGTTGCACATTTGACAGTTGCAACATTGTCTCAGTTAGGACTAGTCACATCTGAAGTGCTTAACAATCCAGTATGGCTAGTGGGCACCTTGGACAGGGCAGCCCTAAAATGGTGATCTTCTATTCTTCTTAGAGTTCCCATCTCAGGTTTATTTCTGAAACAACAAAATGGATTTGGATATGTCAAGAGGAATGGGAAAATAGAGTCAGTTTTCCTGGATCTGAGCACAGGATTTGTTTATCTGATTTGTGCCTCCATTTCCAAATAGAAGTAAGAATAGATTCCTCTGTCAGTAGGAGGGGAACAGACAGGGGACAGCTACTGGGCACAGGAAGCGGTGCTGTGAGACCATTTAAAACAAAAGAGCTAGCTCTTCAGCATCTTTACTGTACAGAGCAATTCAACTATCCCGACTCCCTGATTTATATTGCACTCTCAAATTATCATAAACTGGGGAATGAGAAAGAATGTTAACATTATCTCTTTAACAGAACCCATTCTCTAACAAAACTATTGGGAATTATATGGAGAAATAACATTCAATTATTTTGAACCACACCTCTGATGATTAAGGATTCTAATTTTTCCCATCCACTTTGTATATTTCACTAAAATTCCTTTTTTGCATGTGCTGGCTCTCTCTACATATACACACACACACACACACATACATACATACATACATTTATATATATACATTTTTTGAGACAGAGTTTTACTCTTGTTGCCCAGGCTGGAATGCAATGGCTCTATCGCAGCTCACCGCAACCTCCACCTCTTGGGTTCAAGTGATTCTCCTGCCTCAGCCTCCTGAGTGGCTGGGATTACAGGCATGTGTTACTATATCTGGCTAATTTTGTATTTTTAGTAGAGACAGGGTTACTCTATTTTAGCCAGGATGGTCTCGAACTACTGAACTCAGGTGATCTGCTCGCCTTAGCCTCTCAAGTATCTGGGATTACAAGTGTGAGCCACCTCGGTTGGCCATGTTCTTTACATTAAAAAAAATAAGTTATTTTTGTTGAATGCAAACATGCATGTGCAATACATTTGAAGTCTTTTTCTATGTGTGTGTGTATGTATATATCTACACACACAAATATATATATTTTATATACATTTTTATATACAAATTTTATATACATCATATATACAAATTTTATATACATTTATATATACAAATTTTTACATTTGTATATATAAATATATATAAAAATCTATACATGAATATATTTATATATTGGCTTATGTATAACTACAAATAGACATCTTTATGTAAATATGTATGTGTCTGTGAATACATATATACACACACATTAGCCAGTCATAACTCTTACAATACTTATAATTTAAATATTAAACTAAGTTACTGAAATTAAGCATTTGTTTAATTTACCTACACGTGAGATAATACGTTTTCTCTGCATGGACTAAGTTGTTTCTTTGAGAAAACTGTTGTTCCCTGGAGGAGCCTGAGAAACTTGCTGACTGAATGGAAGAGACACATCCCTGAAGACAGCACCTTGAGCATTCTTGAGGTGGCTTAAGATAGTTGATGAGCTGGCAGAGATAAGGGCATAAAAAGACAGCCTGGATGTAGCTGCTGATGCCTGAACCTTCACATTTTTTGAAGAGGTGTGTCCCTACCTCTGCCCCTGCTTGGGTAACTTTAATTTCAACATGTGATCAATATAAAAATTATTAATGAGAAATTGAATAATGATCATCGGAAATGGTTCATTGAATGTAGGACTTGCACTCATCACTTTTCCTTGTTCTGGAGAGGAGAGGTCCCTGCAGTCTCAGGAATGCTCCTTTAGAGGCTCTGTCTGGACTGGTGTTCTCCCATGTATTGATTTTCCTCTTGCGCACGAAGTCCCAGCCTACACCCATTTCTTTCCTTGACTCTAGTCAATGGCTGTCATGAGCTCCTGAACTTCAGGTTCCCTCTTCGCATAAAGATAGCTCCATTTCCTTTTGCGCTTGGGATATTCACAGAGGCTGACAACCACGACATGGTTTCCTGAATGAGGCTTCCTTTCCTTCACCTTTTTCCTTGATATGAAGGCACTGAAAAAGCTCCTTCATCCATTTTCCAGGTGAGTTTCTTGAGTGGCCTGTCACTTCTTAGGTAGAACTGGAAGATCTTGCTCATAAGGTACCTGCTAATCCTCTGGCTTGTGTCATGTGGTTCTTTAATCAGAAGGAATTTGCAACCCTACATTGCCTCCTCCATCTTTCCTGCTTTGGGTCCTCTTGAGTTTCTTTTTACTTGAACTGGGACTAAATTCTTGTTGTCACTGTTTGCTGAGGCCTGGAGTTTAGGATTCTGGAGCTCCAGCTGCCCCAGGCTGCTCTGTGTGGACTCTGTGCAGATTTCCAGTGCCAGGGAAGCTGACGTGTCTTCCCTAGGCATGCTCTGGGATGGGATTGTACGTCATTAGAAGTTAAGTTGTTGGGTGAAGGGGAGGAAAGCAGCAAAGCACAGTGCCATGTGTGTACCTATGCAACTATCTTGCTTGTTCTGCACATGTACCCCCAAACCTATAATGCAATAAAAATTAAAAAAAAAAAAAAAAGAAGTTAAGTTGTCTGAGGCAAGGGGCTATTCAGTGGGACAAACCTGAGGCTGGTTCTAAGTCTGGATCTTCAATTTTGCTCACCAGAAATCTGCTCTGTATGGTATGAAGATGCTGTTTCTTGGGCAACACATAGTTTTTCTGGTGAAGGGCATTTTTTGCTTACTATATAGTTATGCAGATCTAAATTGGCTTATGGGAATTTTCAGTTTAGTGGATCCCAGAGTATCTCCTGAAGGTGGTTGAGGCATTGATTATTTCACTGGCTCTTGAAGAAATTCATAAATTCACATGCAGTATTCTTTTTTTATTCCATATATTGCAGCTGGTTCTGTGGCTGGCATCTCTTGCAGCTATACTTTCACTTTGATCCGTTGACAAATTTTCTGCCATTGCTTCACTTATCATTTCTAGACTTCATCTATTGATCACCAGCACAGTTCTGCTCACCAGGAATTTCCATAATGCCAGGTGCAAAGGGCCAAAAGTTGGTTTCTTTTTATTTTTGAGATGGAGTTTCACTCTCGTTACCCAGGCTGGAGTGCAATGGCGTGATCTCGGCTCACCGCAACCTCCACCTCCTGGGTTTAGGCAATTCTCCTGCCTCAGCCTCCTGAGTAGCTGGGATTACAGGCACGCGCCACCATGCCCAGCTAATTTTTTTTTTTGTATTTTTAGTAGAGATGGGGTTTCACCTTGTTGACCAGGATGGTCTCAATCACTTGACCTTGTGATCCACCCGCCTCAGCCTCCCAAAGTGCTGGGATTACAGGTGTGAGCCACTGTGCCCGGCCGAAAGTTGGTTTTATATTCCTCTTAAACTGAATAACCTCTTAGAATTCAAGATCAATGTGAAATGATGACTTTCTCCTGACCATCTCTACTAGATTACCTATAAGCGAGAGATCAGAAAGAGAACTACCCGGAAGGACAAAATTTGGTAGTGGCAGTGGAGAGATCCTTTAGTCCCGTTGACTTAACTAAGTGTTCCTTCCAAGAAGCTGAGCACCCTTTCTCAGCTTCTTGGAATCAACTGCAGAACATAGGTGATTGCAGAGGAAAAGGCAAGCTGGGAAAGGCCCCAGAAGGAGGCTTTCTTAACTTAAAGATCCAAATAGGTTAAAGACTCTTGGGAGATAGGACCCATGCATTCCTCCTCTGACCTTACCATATGGACTTTTAGCACTTGTCAAGCACTCAGATTAAGGAAGGAAGATTGTAAGAGATATTCAGGAGATGTTCTCAACTCATCAAACATGTCAAATTCTTGTATCCATGTGGGTCAGGGGCATTCCAGAAAGTGATGATGTATAAATGGCAGCAATCCATGAACAACATATACACAGATATCTCCTGTCCTGGTCAACCTGCCCCAGTGTACTTTCTAAGAGTAATTTTCATTTTTTTTTCTAGTTGCTTCTTCTTTTGGTATTTCCTTGAGCCCTTTGATAAGAAATTCCTCTAGCTGCTCACCGAATCTTCACTTTTTGTCTCTTTCTCAGAATAGACCACAGACCCTTCATTGGTTGGATTGTTGAAGATACCTTTTGATCCCCGGTGCAGCCTATGTGCAAACATTTCCCTAAAACATTTCCTAATTGAAACTTTGCTGGGCCTTTTAAATGGAAGTTTGTTGGATGTCTCTATATGATCTTCCTTAGGTCCTTGCTGCATCAGCCTTTCAAGACAGAGGCCATGGGAGTCTATGTGTATCCTTTGGCTGAGCTCACTGCTAAGGGGAGTATGTCCTTGAGAGGCCATGTTGTGCTAGAGAAGGTTGAAACCTGGAAGACAAAAGGTCTCTTGAGATCTTTGGAACACAGGAAACCTCACAGACTTTCCAGCTGCTTTTACATGCGCCATTTCAGTTGTTGAATTTTAGTCAAGATTAGAAATTATTTATAATTTCAGATAATATAATACTGAGAAGAACACACTAGGAGTGGTAAAGAGAATTGAAATTAAGGCTGGAACTAAATCTGGGTCTGATGTGGAATTTGGGAACAGGGGGAGCAAAATACAGTGAGTACAGCACCTCATGGAAATGGTAAATTAAAATGACTTGGGAAGACCTTAGGGTTGAAGAGAGTTAGGTTTCCATGGTCACCTTTAGACACATCTGCTTCTGCATTAGCACTGAAAGAGAAGGACATTAGGAGGGATTGGGACCCAGTTCTCACTCCTCCTCTTTAGGCAAGTCTAATGTCTATGTTTCATGTGATTGCCTACAATAAGTAAAGGAGTCTCTGTATTTTTTCCTGTACCTTTTCCATTTTAAAAGTGAATAAAATTTTCTGTTGTCGTTGCTTTGTTTTTGAAAAACTCAGGGCCAGGAGTGGTGGCTCATGCCTGTAATCCAGCACTTTGGGAGGCAGACGTGGGCAGATCACTTGAACTCAGAAGTTCCAGACCAGCCTGGCCAACATGGTGGAACCATGTTGCTGTCAAAAATACTTTAGCCAGGCATGCTGTCCTGAGCCTTTGGTCTGAGCTACTTGGGAGGCTCAGGTGGAAGAATTGCTTCAGCCCGGGAGGTGGAGATTGCAGTGAGCCAAGATGGTGCCATTGCACTCTAGCCTGTGTGACAGAGTGAGATTCCATCTCAAAAAAATTGAATTCAAAACCTTAAAGATATGTTTACAAAATTAAAAATTATTATTTCTGCTATTAGGACTCCATTGCTGAAGAACACAGAATCTCAGAACTGCAGGTGTAGATATACTGCATCAGCTAGAATCCTGCTTGCAGAGGACAGATCTGGAGCTCTAGCATCTCATTAGATGCTTTCATAGGCTCAGCTCTGCTCTACTTTAGTGGTAAGCCTTAACTCATTGGAAAGGCTTGACTTACGGACACCTGAAATGGGAAAATGCCTAGTGAGTAAGCACTGAGAGACTGTTCATACCTGTGTATCTTAAAATCTCCTAATAATCTAATCCGTGGCTCCTAATTCACTGTATTTAGGATTTGACCCTGAATACATGATCTTTCAATTTTGAATAGGAACTCTGATCCCAGCTTGAATCTCTGCCATGCTCAATCTATTTTCTAGACGGCTGATGTTATATTCTTTGATGAGAGTTTACTTATTATTTGTCTTTTTCATGTCAAAATAATTGATTAAGAAATATGGGAAAACGAACATTAGCAGCAACAGAAAATGAAGTCAGTCTCTGATGGATGTGAGTCTAGGATGTCCCTTCCTGATTCATGATTGGATTTTTCTAGACTAACATTGGTTGTTTTGCAGGCAGTAGAGTAACATAAGGAGTTTCATCTCAAAGGAAAAAAAAAAGCAGAAAATGGATCAAGCCCTTAGCAGTCAAACTTGAGCTCTGCCATGGGGGCTCCTTATTAAAAGAGAGAGCCTGAATGCTATGTAGTCTTAAGAGAAAATGAAATTCTGATGCATACTACCACATGGATGAGCCTTCACAACATTAGGCTTAGGGAAATGGGCCAGACACAAAGGGAAAATATTGTATGATTTTACTTATATAGGGTATGTAAAACAGGCTAATTCATAGATACAGAAAGTAGATGTTATCAGGGGACGAATGGAGGGGACTCGTCGGGAATTATTGTTTAACTGGTACAGAGTTTCAGTATGGGGTAATGAAAAAATCACAAATAGAGGCAATAAGTACACAACAATGTGAATGTACTTAAGGGCACTGAATTGTACGCTTAAAGTGGTAGATTCTGTTACGTAGATTTTACATAAAATCTGATGCCAACTTGTAGGTTTTTACATAGAATCTACATAACACAATAATGTATTTAGCACAGTGTATTTTGTTATGCATTTCTATACGTGAGATCTACTTAACAGAAATTCCTCTTGGTCTTTATGATTAAAAATAATTAATGAAATTATTTCCTATGTGGCTTTCATGTGTCTGCTTTGTCTCTATCG
Source organism: Saguinus oedipus (assembly GCA_031835075.1). NCBI lineage: Eukaryota > Metazoa > Chordata > Mammalia > Primates > Cebidae > Saguinus > Saguinus oedipus. The sequence continues at coordinate 2,724,103 of CM063172.1, read as the reverse complement.
GCCAGTCTTATAACAGTAGTTATGATACTTGGAAAACGATTTAAAAAATAGCCCTTCATCATCTGAAGCACCTCACACACACTAGTCGTGAGTTTTAGATCCTCATGGCTGGGCTATGAAATACTCACAAAGCATTCTTGGTTAAAGTTGGGGGAGTGGACAGAAGGAGATGAACCTACCTCCTCCTTTCTACCATCCAGTCCAGCAAATCTCGCTACTCTTTTTGGGCCATCTCGGTCCTTCCACTCTTCTCTGGGCTTTCCTATTTTCCAGCTCCCTCCTTTCATCATAGCATATATTTACCTTTGTACAAGTTTATTCCACCTATCCCAAATATTACCTTGGTCCCCCTTCACCACACGGAGATTTCAACTTGACACTTACCAATTCTAGAGTTCTCAAAAGTATTAATTCTCCTTGAAATTTTTGCTCATTCTGACAGATGTACACTCCTTTATCTCCTTAGTTTTCAGCTCCAGCTTTCTAACATAGTATCTTTTGATCTGGAGTCAAACGAGGGATCAATTTCAGACCCCTTTTAATTTCCACCAAGAGAGTCTACCTGGATGGGAAAGAACTAATGAGAAATGCAACATTTACTAAAGCATGATAAGGCTGAAAAAGAGATGGGGCATGGAAAATACCATAGGAAACAACCTCAGAGTCTCCTCTTATTACTTACCTGGCAGAGTTATTTCGGTCTGCTCTGACCTTGAGGGCTCTCAGATTTCAGTCTTTCCCCTATGCAGGGCCTTCTCTCATCCTTGCACCTCTCTTCTTGAAAGTCCTCTTCATAATGACTCCACCAACCATACTTCTCCATCAAAGAATCTCCATTGACTGGACAGATACTCAACTGTCGTGAATCTTTACCTCACCCTGCATTCAAATATCCTCCCCTGAGAAGAGGGCCTTCTTTTCCCTTGCTGATTTATTTTCTTTCACATACTATTATTTGTTGCAACTTTACTGAGATAGAACTCATCATAAACATTACCTTTTAAAGTGTCCTGAGTGGTTTTACATATTTATAGAGTTGTGCATGTATTACCATTTTTTTAACGTAATCTAACCACTCATAGTAATAAGAATCATACATAGCAACATAGTTTGTTTTTTGTTCGTTTCAAATCACATCTGAAGTTACTGTGCAAAACGTTTTTTGATTTTCCCCATCTACTTTTTTTTTTTTTAACAGAATTTCCTTTTTTCTTTCTATGGTGTTAAAAATGATTAATGGTATCATTTCCATGGATGGCTTTTAAGTATCTGTTTTATTTCTCTGTATCAGCCAGTCATATAACAGAGTTGTGGTATTTACAGCTGCATTATTTTGGTTATAAACTGTTGAAATTAAGCATAATATCATTTCTTTTTTTTTTTTTTTTTTACCCTAGGACACCTAAGTCTTACTATATGGCTAGGTTTTAGCAGATCTCACAGTTCCTTTATTTGTCTGTATTCCTCATCAATAGCTGTCACAGAGCCTCCCAAGTCTTTGGGATGAATATGCCAAGTCCGTACTTCCAGGAACATCTTTTCTTTGACTTTAGAAGTTTTCTGTATTAAGAGAAATCTCTATATATTCTGTGCATCTTGCATAACATTCTTTATGGACCAATTACTTACATAACTAGTGCTAAAACTCCCAAGATAAGCAGATAGGAAAGCTCACTGCAGACTTGATACAAAGATAGGTTCCAGAAAAGAATTTCCAACCCAGGAAAAGAAGCTGTAAAAATATCTTATCAAGTATATTCTCTAAAAATGTCAATGTGATAAAGAGAAGGCAGAGAAAGCCTGAAACATTTAAGAAACAGTAAAGTGGGCACTAAGTGTAATTTTCTATACATACATACATACATATATATGTGTGTGTGTGTGTGTGTGTGTGTGTGCACGTGCGTGCGTGCTTGCGTGTGTATCCCAATAATATATGTGATTCTAGACCTGTACTCTTCCATATGACAGCAACTGACCACATGTGGCTACTTAAATTGACATTAATTGAAATTCAATAAAATTCCATATTTAATTTCTCAGTTGTAATGGCCACATTTCAAGTGCTCAATAACTATTTGTGGCTGATGGTTACTGTATTAGGGCAGGTGTATTCATCAGTTTTGTACTTTCATTCTTAAAGTATGTAATCTGTTTAGAGTAATTCTTGGGGTCAATGCCAGTTACTTAGTAAATACTTTGGTAACAAACCAAATATTTATTGCTGTATCTGGTAAATTTGCAAAGTTTACCCTTGAAATGATTTTATTTGTTTCAATTTCCTATGAGTAATGAAATTAAGGGATTCAAAACACTGCATTTTTATGACTGTTAAATGCAATTTTGTGCAGCCCTTTTTTAACAGAAACTCCTACTTTAAACAATGAAAGTAAATGGCTAATAAACATAATTAATATCACCAGTAAGTCAACAGTTTTATTGGAATCTCAAAGTTATCAACAATAGGAAATGCTGAGTATTCTAGTATTTTAAGACCTCTTAAAATTATTAAAGTAAATAAAAGTTTTCAGAATATTAATTTTTATGCAAAATCTTGTGTTAGCAAGAAAACGAAGGGAGTACTCTTAATTGAAAATACGTAAACATTCCTTCTTTAGACATTGCTCTTTGCCTGTGAGCTTGCTTATTAAAAAACAGCATTGTGCTGAATGTCTCCTGTGCATGGAAAATCATGGTAATATCATATTAGTAAAAACACAAATGTCTAATTTCGAAGAGTAATCCTTTTGCTTCTATGACTGTACATCTGGATCAAGACCAGTCCATATTCCCAGCTTTGGTAAATAGCAAAGTCATTTATCAAAAAACTATTTTTAAAAATGTTTGCTCCAAACTCTTTGAAATTAAGCATTTTAGCTATTTAGTAATGTAATACTACCATGGTATCCAACATCCCTTCATGATAAAAATCCTCTACAAACTAGGCATCAAAGGAATATACTGTAAAAATTTTAAGAACCATCTAGGACAAAGCCACAGCCAACATCATACTGAATGGGCAAGAGCTGGAAGCATTCCCCCTAAGAAGTGGAAGCAGACACAGATGCCCACTGTCACTACTTCTGTTTAACATCATATTGGAAATGCAATATGACAGAGCAATCAGGGAAGACAAATAGGAGACATCCAAAATGAAAAGAGGAATTCAAATTATCTCTCTTCATTGATGATATGATTCCATACCTAAAAAGCTCAAAATTTGTTCAGAAGACCCCTAGAGCTGACAAATGGCTTCAGCAGACTCTCAGGATACAATATCAATGTATAAAATCCAGCAGTATTTCTTATATCAATAGCATTCAAGCTGAAAAAGTCAAATCAAGAACACAATCCTGTTTAAAATAGCTACCAAATTAATAAATAAAATATCTAGTAGTACATATAATCGCAGAGGCCAAAGATCTTTGCAAGGAGAACTGCAAAACACTGCTGAAAGAAATCATTCATCCATGATGCACACCATTAGAAATGGATCCCATCCTCATATATTGAAAGACGCAATATAGTTAAAAATGTCGATTCTGCCCAAAGAAATCTATAGATTCAACACTATTCTTATCCAATTACCAACATTATTTTTCACAAATTAGGAAAAAATTACTCTAAAATTTATATGGAATGAAGAAAGATCCCTAATAGCCAAAATATTACTAAGCAAAAAGAATAAAGTTGGAGGCATCACATTAAGTGCATTCAAACTGTGTTACAGGCCATAGTAACCAAAACAGCATGGCACTGGTACAAAAATAGACTCATAGACCAGTGAAATATAATAGAGAACCCGTAAATAGAGCTATACACCTGCAACCAGCTGACCTTTCACAAAGTCAACAAAAATAAACTATGAGGAAAGAACTCTCTATTCAATAAACGTTGCTGGGAAAACTGGCTGACCACATGCAGAAGGAGGAAACTGGACCCGTACCTCTCATTATGTAAAAAACAATCGAGATGTTTGAAGATTTAAATGTAATGGTGTAAGACTATAACAATTCTAGTAGAACACTTAGGAAATACTCTATTAGATACTGGTCTAAGCAAAGAGTTTATGATGAAGTTCTCAAAAGCAAATGCAGCAAAATCAAAAGTAGCCAAATGGGACTTGAACTAAAGAGCTTCTGCACAGCAAAATAAACTACCAACAGAATAAAGAAAACCTGCAGGAAGGGAGAAATTATGAGTTTGATGAAGAAGTAATATCCACAATTTATAAGGAATGTGACAGGCAAACACAAATAACCTAATTAAAAGGAGGCAAAGGACATGAACAAACACTTGGCAAAGAGATACAAGTGGCCAAACAACATAGGAAAAATGTCAGTTATTACCAATCATCACTGAAATGTGAATCAAAACCACAAGGAGATACCATCTTAAACCAGTCAGAATGACTATTATTAGAAAGTAAGAAAAATAACATGCTGGTGATGTTGTGGAGAAAAGAGAATGCTTTTACACTGGGGTGGGAAAGAAAATTAGCTCGGACCCTGTTGGAAATAGTTGGGAGATTTCTAAAAGAGCTAAAAATAGGGTTAACATTAGACCCAGCAATCCCATTACTAGGTATATACCCAAAGGAAAATAAACCCTTCTACCAAAAAGGAAAATAAATCGCTCTGTGTGTGTGTTTATTGCATCACTGTTCACAATAGCAAAGTTGTAGAATCAGCCAGGTGCCCATCAGTGGTGAATTGGATGAAGGAAATGTGGTACATACAACATGGCATATTACGAAGTCATAAAATACTCATGTTCTTTACAGCAAGGTGGCTACATCTGGAGGTCAAAATCCTAAGCAAAATAATGCAGACACGGAAAAGCAATACTGCATATTCTCACATTAGGTGGAAGCTGGATATTGGGTACATACAGGCACAAAGATGGGAACGGTAGACACTGAGGAGTCCAAAAGCAGGGAGGGAAGGAATTGAGGTAAAGTTTGAAAAACTGCCTGTGCAGTACTATGTTTTGTACTTGGGCAACGGGATCATTAGAAGATCTAACTTCCGCATGCAATGTACTCATCTAACGAGTATGCACATGTACCCCCAGAATCTAAAAAATGAGTTAAAATGACACTTAAAGAACATTAGAAATGTTTGGAGGCATTGGAGAAAAAGTCAACTGGAGAAATTCAAACCGATGTTTTAGATTTCAATGTCAGTTACTACGACTTCTAAGAGTATTGCTCTTTGGTGTTGCTTAAAACGATTTTGAAGATTGCTGCTCTTTGTGTTTACCTGGGAGTTTCCTGGGTAATGACCAAATGTGCTTTGAGAGAGGAGAGGGAGAGACCCCATTACTGAAGTAATATGTTATACAGCAATCAACTAACCTTGTTCTAGCTCAAATGAAACAATCTTTTTCGGGAGTTCAAATGGATTTTAACTCTAGAATTCAGACGGCTAATTTGAATAAGAATGCATTAATATGGGCCGGGTGCGGTGGCTCAAGCCTGTAATCCCAGCACTTTGGGAGGCCGAGGTGGGTGGATCACGAGGTCAAGAGATCGAGACCATCTTGGTGAACATGGTGAAACCCCATCTCTACTGAAAATACAAAAATTAGCTGGGCATGGTGGCATGTGCCTGTAATCTCAGCTACTCAGGAGGCTGAGGCAGGAGAATTGCCGGAACCCAGGAGGCGGAGGTTGCAGTGAGCTGAGATCACACCATTGCACTCCAGCCTGGGTAACAAGAGCGAAACTCCGTCTCAAAAAAAAAAAAGAATGCATTAATATATCGAGGTCAACTAGACTTATTTTTGATGCTGTACAGATTTCAGTCAAGGTCTGAATACAGTTTTGACTTTTCATTTTTTGTTATTTTTGGACTCCTAATGTAATCTGCCATGCGATAGCTGCACAATAAATGATAAATTATTAAATAAATTCATGAATATTTTGAAGGTTGCTTTTGGTTATGAAAAACACAGTCTTACCTAATATGCCTCTAGTAGCAATTTCAGCAAAATACCACATGATGGGGTTGCTATTCTATGAACAAAGACTTCCAAAAGAAAATTCCCTTGCTTTATTTCTGGATAGCATAAAACAATTTAGGGATAGGGAGGAAAATTTAAAAGTTACCAAAAAAGACTACCTTCCTTCACAGGGTAAATATCGTGTAGTTGTTTTATAGCAGATATCTTTAGAAAAGCAGAGTATTAACTCTGAACTCTTAATGAAATCTGAAATAACCAAGGAGTTTAAAAAAAAAACAAAAAAACAATAAATCATTTTCCCTGACCTCAAACCTTCTGAATCAGAAGTGCTGAAACTAGGCAGGAGGATACATATTGAAAAACAAAACCTTGGAACCACCTTAACTGAGGCTCATTCTTTGCTAGAATTGAGACTTTAGATTAGTGGAATATAAAATTAATAAAATTTTTACTTATTCCAAATGGTATTTAAGGGGGAAGTGGAGAATGGTGTGATGCCACAAGAAAGAGAGACAAGAAAGCAACAGGTAAAGCTAATGTGACAATTCAGAAGTAACACGATGGGAGGACCATTTAGACTATGGGTAACCTATTCTCTAAGTGTCTGTGGCCTCTGTGATCATAGTTCTTTTAATGCATGTCACATTCAGTGGCATTCACAAGGATTCCACTTAGTCATTTGTTTCTAGAATGTAACATATTTTCAAAGATCCATATTAAAACCACCACCACATAAAAAGAAACACAAGAAACTTCAAAGAAATATCAGTTTTGTTACCCCAAAGTTTTAATTTAGTATGCAACCTCTTTCTCTCTTACTGTTTAGTGAGACTTCTGGGAGAAATGATACCTGCTTTCTTCTTTGTAGTAGTTGTTTATACATCTTTGAGGATAAGGACAGAGTCTGTATCTTTTTTTAACTTTGAAGTTCGGGGACACTAGTGCAGGTTTGTTACATAGGTAAAGTCAGCTGGGTTTGCTAGACCCATAAAGAAAACGGACTATATTTTAATTATCTTTGTTTAACGGTGTTTTATAAAATATAGATGTTTGATTTGTTTGGCTTCAAAGTAAGATCAGATACCTAGAAAATTTGCTCATGGCTGATTTGCACAAAATGTCTAAGAATTGAGGTCGACTTCATTAGTTTTTAATGTCCTCTTCTATAAAGAGGAAAAGATATTTGTTTGAAATGACTTCTCTGGAAGTTGTCTAGCTAGGATTTTTTTTTTTACTTTGTCTAAGTGGTATGATGTCATACGTTATTTCTTATCAATCAGAAATACAAAATGTCCATAGAATACATAAAATAGGTGGTTTATGAGTTGTGCATGTTAGTAGATAAGCATTTCCAAGAAGTATCAAAGCAATTTAAATTTTACTTCCTAAATATATTAAAAGTTATAAAAATACATATGTGACTCTGCAAGGAATGAAATGATAACGTAGATTGGGCTTGAATAGCTTGCTACCCCTCCTAATTTTTGAGTAAAGCTCATTGAGTGAAGAAGAGAGAAGAGAATCCCAAATAAGTATTGTCATGATGTTTTTCTCCCAGTTTGCTTCAAATGCTATTAAAATTGCATGGAGATAGAAAATTCAGTCAGATTTAACTTCTGTTAAAAATTACACAGTGTGGGATTTATGCATGATTCATAAATTACTGTCATATAATTAGTGATGGAAAAAGACAGTGAGCCTGCTGGTTTATGATTTTTTTCTTAGACAATCCTGAATAGTACATATGTTTTAGGTCAGTTTCACCAATCTATTATATTGTAGTCCTAAAATGTGATTTATTTAAATATTTTGTCTCATTATCTTTAATCAAATTCTACTTTATGATAGTCAATTTGTCATGACCTCAGTAAGCATAAGGCAAAAATGATAGTAGAGTTTTAATTTAGTGCTTAAAAAATCAACACAGCTGAGAAGGGATTTTCTATCATTTATTTCACTGACAATTTAAATAAAACTTGATGAAATGCTTTTAAGCAAACTTATTGCATAGATTATCTAAGATAACATTGAAAAGATTTGCAAATATCTCCAAAGATTGAGATAGTTAGCTGCGGTCTCAACATTTATAAAATGCTAGTGGAAAATGTTTTGCAATATTGTGTTTTTTAATTTCCTTTAGGACAATTCTGTTTGATTTTCCTTTATAACTTAAAGGTGGCCTTTTACCTGTTGTGCTGCTTTGTCTAGAATTATTTCTTTACTAACTGAGGCCACTTATTAGAATTCCCATTCTGATGCCTTGAGAAAGTTGTGCCAGAACTCAGAAACTCAAAGTACTTCTTGAATACGCATTTGCATGTGTACAGATAGCTAGATAATATATAGATATTTAATGTAATTTATTTTACATTATTGTAATTTTAAACAATGGTAGCTTTTGGAATTATTTTCAAATTTAAAATGTTGAGTTTAAGGAAGAATTAGGACAAAAAATCGTAAGAAAAGAAACCTTTCCGTGGCCTTCTTGAAAGTGTTTTGACAAGCCCAGAGCTGACCTGATACTCAGTAGTGAAAATGACAACAACAACAAATACAAAAAAAATACCTGAAGGCTTCTCTGCTAAGATCAGGAACAAGACTAGGATGCTCACTTTGACCACCTCTATTCAACATAGTTAGAAAGTCTTAGAGAAATTAGGCAAAAAAAGAAATAAAAGGCATCCAAATTGGAAAGGAAGTAGTAAAACCATCTGTTTGCGGATGGCCTGATCTTCTATATAGAAAACTCTACAGATGTCACCAAAAAAATCCATTAGAAGTAATGAATTCAGTAAAGTTGCAAGATACAAAATGTACAAAAATCAGTTGCATTTTCACATGCTAACAATTACTTAAAGAAATTAAAACAATCCCATTTACAGTAGCATCAGAAAGAACAAAAAAACACAGGAATGCATTTAACCAAAAAGGTGAAATATCGGTACACAAAAAACTTTAAAAGTTTGATTAAAACATTCAAGGAGAAACAATTAAATGGAAATATATTCCTTGCCCATGGATTGGAATAATTGATACTATTAAAATGGCCACAGTACCCAAAGCGATCTACAGATTCGATGCAATCTTTAACAAAATTCCAATGAAACTTTTCTCAAACATAGAAAAAGCAATCCTAAGATTTATATGAAACCTCAAAAGATTCTAAATAGCCAAAGGAATACTGAGCAAGAACAAAGTGGGAAGTATCATGCTTCCTGATTTCAAAATATGTTACAATGCAACAGTAATTAAAACAGTATGATACTGACATAAAAACAGACATATAGACCAATGGGACAGAATAGAAAACCTAGGAATAAATTAGCACATTTACAGTCAACCGATTTTTGACAAGGGTGTAAAGAACCCACACTAGGGCAAGGATAGTCTTTTTAATAAATGATGTTCAGAAACCTGGATATTAACGTGAAGAGAATGAAATTGGGCCCTTACCTCACACCATATATAAAATCAGCTCAAAAGTCTTCAAAAACTTAAATGTTAGACTTTGAACTGTAAAGCTTCTAGAAGAAAACACAAAAGCTTCCTGACATTCGTCTGGGTAATTACTTTTCAGATATGAAAACAAAAATGTAACACAGGTTTTTGAGAATGTGGGATCACATCAAACTGAAAAGCTTCTCTATGACAATAAAAAGATCAACAGAGGGAAGAGACAATAAACAGGATGGGAGAAAAATATTAGCAAGTTGGATATTTGATATGGGATCAATAATCCAAAACATTCAAAGAACACAACCCAAAAGGAAAAATACGTAACTAAAAAGTAACCCAAATATAAAAAATAGGCAAAAGACCGGAATAAACACTTAACATTTTTGCACACAAGAAGTCCACAGGTCTCTGAAAATGTGCTCACCATTACAAATCATTAGGGAAATTCAAATCAAAACCACAATGAGATACTACCTCATACCAGTTAGAATGGCCATCAAAAAGACAGGAGATACGTGTTGGCAAGGAGGTAGAGAAAAGGGAACCCTCACTGATAGGAATGTATATTGATACAGCTATTACAGAAACCAGTATAAAGGCTTCTGAAAGAAGTTAAAAATGGAACTACCTTATGAATCAGCAATCCTACTTCTGACTACATATGAAAAGTATGAAATCAGTATCTCAAAGGGATATCTGTAGGCCCATGTTTATCACAGCATCATTCACAATAGCTGAGATATGGGAACAAACTGTCCATCAATGAATGAATGGGAAAAGAAAATGATAAATAACTTAGATATATAGATATTTATACAAATATTCAATGGAATATAATTCAGCCTTAAAAATTAAGGATATCTTGCTATTTGCAGCAACATGGATGAGCCTGGAGGATGTTATACTAAGGAAAATGAGCCAGACATAGCAGGACAAATACCTCACTTACATGTGAAATCTAAAACAGTTGAACTTGTGGAAAAAGAGCATTGAATGGTCCTTTCCAGTCACTGGAGATGGTGGGAAACGGAGAAATATTTGTTAAAGGGTAGAAAGTTTTAGTCACACATGATGAATAACCTCTAGTTGTAGAATCTACAGCATGGTCAATACAGTTAATGATGTTGTATTGTACACTTGAAATTTGCTGAGAGTACATCTTAAGTGTTTATACACGCACAGAAGATCATTGTATGAGGTGGTAGATACGTTAGCTTGATAGTGGTCATCACTTTACAGTGGATACCTTTATCAAAATGTGTTTGAACACTTTGAATCTAAACAGTTTTTACTTGTCTGTTATATGTCAATAAAGCTGGGGAAAAATGTGTTCTGATTAAACACAGACACACACACACACAGACACAGACACAGACACACACACACACATACACACACACACACACACACACACACACACACACACACACGAAAGCTCATGGGCATCTCAAGGCTTAAAGTTTGGCCAGTTGCTCCCTGTCTAGAAGCAGTCAGTTGCTCATGTGGTCTGATTTGAGGGGTCTGTAAAAGCTTTTTTTTGTTGTTTTTTGTTTGGTTTTGTTTATTTCTTTGTTAAAAGCTTCCTAACACTTTACTGCTCCACTACTTGTAATGAACATGTGAGCACTTACTGCATGTGAGGCACTGTCTTCCAATAGGAGAGTAGAATTTTTTTTTTTTAAGAAAAACATGAAACTGTTTTTAAGGATATTAAATTATAAAGGAAATTAATAAGATAACAATTTTCAAAACTTAATTTCCCTAAGAATTTTTCTGTGTTTTTGGGAAGAAGTTACTGTTTAAGAAAATACCTGCTTAAAACTTTAGGATAGAAGCTGGACTTCGCAGCAAAGATAAATAAGCCAAGCAAGAATTAGATATAGGTGAGAATTTGAATGTGGGCAAAGAGACCAAGACAGCAGAGCATCACATGGTCAAGAAATTTCATCAAATCAAAAATTTACTTGAACTTGCCTCTGTTTCTTGAATAAAAACATCACCAGTTTGTTAAATTTTGTGTTCTTATTCTGCCATGTGTTCTTATTTTTTTCAAACCTTATACATAAGCATTTGGTGTGTACATACAAAAATGAAGGTGTATTTCTGTGATGCACAGGTCATGAACAGAATTATTTTAATAGAGGACTAAGAACTAGATACTGTGGTCAGGGAATATAAGCCTGCTTAGGAATTCATAGAAAGCTTGGAGAGACATTGTACTCCTGGTACACCTGGAATGTGACCTTATTTAGCTCTTATCAGGTAGACTGCAGTTTGTAGTTGAGTTGTTGTATAGTTAGTGAGATATATAAATACTACACTCTTTATTGGGTACTTCATACATATGATTATTTTACTTTAAGTTCTGGAATACATGTGCAGAACTGGCAGGTTTATTACATAGATACACATGTGCTGTGGTGGTTTGCTGCACCTATCAACCCGTCATCTAGGTTTTAAGCTCCTAATGTTCTCCCTCCCCTTACCCCCAACATCCTGACAGGCCCCAGCGAGTGATGTTCCCCTCCCTGTGTCCATGTGTTCTCATTGTTCAACTCCCACTTACGAGTGAGAACATGCGGTGTTCGGTTCTCTGTTCCTGTGTCACTTTTAATTTTACAATAACCTTATAAAATACTTTTTTTTCCCTTTTTTAGACTCAGTTCAGAAAAGTTGATACCACCACAGGATTACACAGCCACTGACTCAGATTGGGAACCATGTCTGTCTGATTTCCAAGCTATTCTTTCCTCTATGCAGTTGCTGAGAGATAAGATAATAAGTACATTTTAATTTGTGATTTATAGACAGCAGTGGATTAGATTTAAAAACATAGTAAAATGTCTTGTGCAGGGTTGGTAGGAAAGGGTGCTTTGACACGGGAAGGGTCTTAGGGTGGAGGCGTTTGCGTGACACCTTGTGAGTAACACTGGGAGCAATGGGCATGACAGGGTAATGGGGCCTTCAGGATCTGAAAATTCAGGAGGCAGAACATTGGAGTTTAATTCACAATTTTGCTTAGGACTCAACCCTGTCTGGGTCTTCCAGTCTGTGGCTTATTGCCTTCTCTGGATAAAGGACTGAGTATCCGGGCGACCTTCTAGAGAAACCCTCAGTTGTATTCACAGTAGGGAGTGTATAAATTAAGCATACAGATGAGTTTTAAAAATCTTTTTTTCTCCAAACTGACAAAAAGGTCTGGGGCGCAAAGGTCAGACTTTATTGTCACAGTAAAAAATGCTCCTATTTACTTTAAATTAGTTGGCTGGGAGACTTGGGTCTTGATGAATGATTGCCCTTCAAAAGTAGTAGCCTTCTGGGCTCCAGACTGTCGGCCTGAGCTCATATGAATGGACATGCCTTGGAGGTGGTGTGTAGAGGGCAAGGTCCTGACTGCTCACAGACCCTTAGAAAGCCTCATGGCTTTTCAGCTGAGTGTTGATTTCAGTGGACAGTGAGAAGGACATATGCTTTGCAACTTTTCAGCCCATAGTCTGTTTCCAGGGATCTATCTTTGGAGAAGTAAGAAAAGATATAGAAAGAGGAGGCTGCATATAAAACGATTGAAAATGTGTTCAAAATCAATGTGAAGCGTTAATTAAATATAATTGGATAAGTTGCCAGACATGAGTCTGAATGAGACTTATTTTGTTCTGCTCTCTCAACCTCCTGAGAGATTCTTCCCAACACTTTGGACCCCAGTTGGCCATTGCAGCTCGTATGGTTGAATACAAGTTAATACTACACTCCCTTAGGCAACCAGTCTCTGGATTAAGCAACACTATAACCAAAGAACTATAAAATTATGATGAAGGGACCTTGGGAGGTCATCCTTTCACTTTTACCTAAACCATGGCAAGATGGATTATATGTTGCTTTTACATTCAATTAAATCTTATCAGATGCTGACTTCCTCTGCTTGTCCACTTACAAAGCAGGTGCCTTGACTATCCTATCACCTAAGAATGTATTTAATGTGTTTATGTAATTGTCTTCATACCTGCTACTTGCCCATGGCACTTTTGTTGTTTTCAACAGTTAAGGCTCTCTGTAAGGCATGGATTATAATTTTAATTTTCTCTGCAAAACACATAGTGAAGCATTTTTTTTTAAATATAAGCATTTCTTTTATATCTCTCTACAGAGTGGTAATGTGGGGAAATAATTATCTTAGTGATTCAGTTAGTTCTTGCCACAATAATCCTATGTAACAAATCATCCTTAAATTCAGAGACTGAAAACGGTAATCATTGATTCCCAGTCCTGCATCCACGGACAGGCAATGAAGGATTGGTCAGGCTGGCTTCCAGGCTGCTGTTTGGGATGTTGCTCCTCTTTCTCAGCCCAGCAGGTGAACCAGCACATTTTCTCCTTGTAGTGGTAGAATCCCAAGAGGTCAAAACGAATTATTCAAGCACGTTTCCCCAACGTTTTATTGCAGACGTGTTCAAACATATGGAAAAGAGGAAGCAACTGGACAGTGAGCACCCATATATGTACTATGTAGATCTCACTATTAATATTTTGCTAGACCCACTTTGTTACATATGTGTACATTCAAACCCATCTCTCTATACATCCTTTAATCCATCTTATTTTTCTATATTCCAAAGGATGTTTCAGATAGCAGTATATTTCACGTATAACTTGTGAGAACACATATCATTATTATGTGTTTAATATTTGTTTACATTTTGGGTACAACTTGTATAAAATGACGTGCATATATGAAGCATAGTATTCTATGAGTTTTTCTAAGTAGGCACTAGTGTTAGTGGAACATATTCCTGTCAAGTTACAGAATCTTCATAGAGCCTGTGGAAAATTCCCTGTGGTACTTCACAGTATGTTCTCATCCCTTGAGCGTACACGTAACCACTATTCCGATTTTGTTTACGTGGTACAGTTGAGCTGTTTTAGAACTTCATATATATGGATGCAGACATAAGATATCAAATGTGTTAGGCGGGTTGTATTGACTATCATATTGTGTAGCATTCTTGTGTATTTGCTGAGCCAATAGTTTCTTTTTGTTGCTGAGTGATGTTTTTGTTAAAAGCAGAAATCGAAGGCCTGCCTGCCTGCCTGCCCTTAAGAAGAGTAGAATTAAGCTCTTGCTTTTGAAGAAAAGGGTGTAAAAGAATTTGTGGAAGTATTTTAAACCATAACATAAACATACCAGGATTCCACTCTTGGATATTTATTCGAAAGCAAGCAAGTATATGTTCACAAGAAAGGTAACTATGAGAAGGAGCAAAGCAGTTCTGCTTTTAAAATAAGAAAGCACGTAGGCATCCATCAAGTGAAAACGGTAAGGCGCGTAGGCATCCACCTACAGAGAATGGGTGAACACACTAGTATCTTCATACAATTTAACATTACTCAGTAACAAAAATAAATTACTAGGGTCCCCTAATCCACTTGGTGATTTGTTTTTGTCTGCCATTCTGGAATGCCTAATTGGAATAGTCCTACTCAGTCACTGGTAGAATCCCCATATTCATTCCCTGATACGTGAAACTTAGACCGTTATTGTAGGAAAGACTATGGAAACACCTAGAACTGCCTCGACTACATCCCTGGAGGAGTTGTGGATTGCAGAGATGATGCCAGCATCGAGAAACAGCAGTGGTGATCTAACCACACCCCCTCAATGCACCCACTTGGCCTGTGCAGGGGACAGGCTGATCTTAGAGAATGAGAGTGGATTGTTGTAAACTTATTCAGGTGGTAACGCCAATGACAGCTGCTGTTCCAGATGTGGTTTCATTATTGAATCAAAGCAGCATATCCTTTTGTGTCTGGTATGCAGCTGTTGATAGAATAAATGTTTTTCTGTCTATATTTGTTAGTAATGACTAGAGGAAGGGGATATTTCCAGGGCTGTCTCAGTTCTTCAGTCTATGCCATAGCTACTACTTGGGATAATGGTTACTTTTCTGTGGCATAAGATATGAGTTGGACCATAATATTGTTGATATTTTCTTATAGGACACGGTAAGTGTAAGGGCCAGCTATTCTAGATAGTTACATTGCCAGAGGATGGAAAATAAATCATAGAAAATTCTGGTGCCTACCATCTTGGTGAAATTTGTGAAAGGCCCAGCGGTTTTAGGTATGCCATGCTATTCTTAACAACGTGAAGAATAAGTTGCTGCATCCAGCCTCTCCTAAGATCTGGAAAGGGGTACAGTTGTTAGTGGATCTCTTTGGATTTTTTAGGTAAATGTATTCTTCCTTGGGGCATGTAACTCAGATTCATTTCACAGATGGAGAATCAGGATTTTAAAACAAAGTCATGCATACTTGGATGATAACTAATCTGCTTTCGGGAGCTGATTTCTGGTTTATAACATGGTTTACAGCAGAGAGTGGATGTTTGATTACAGGTCACAAAATTACCAGGCACCTCAATTGTGTATTAAAAACTGGATGTCATCTAGTCTACCAAGAAAAAACAGTATGCATGAAACGCTCCATCATTAAATAGCAATGGTATATGTGAGATTGGGTTCAATCTGAGACCAGGAAAGGGTGGGGGGGCATAAGTAAGTTGAATGGAGAAGTGGCCCAGATTCTGGTGACACCTACTCTTGCTTCCTTATCTTCTTTCTCCTGGTTCAAACGTACATTCTCATGGTGAACATCTATGAGCAGCTGAGTGAGCGTAGCAAGGCTCCAGCTTCATTTTCAGAGGGTTCTGTATGATAAACTGGCATTACTTGAACGTGGCAGCTGTACCACTATATTTCCACTTTGGAACACCCTTGAGGGACACTGGTGAAGGGATGATCTCTCAGTGGGAAGAACTTCAAGCAGTGTACTCAGTGTTTGAAGTCTCTAGAAGAGGATCCATCTTTGCCTTTTCCTGGCTTTTTGTGGTTGCTGGCAGTCCTTGTCACTTCTTGCATTGTAGCCACATCATTTTAACCTCTGCCTCCGTTATCAGATGGCCTTCTCCATTGTGTCTCTGTGTCTGTATTTCCTCCTCCTTAAAAGGGCAGCAGTTACATTCAGTATAGGGCCCATCTTAAGCTAGTATGGCCTCATCTTAACTGGATTCCTTCTGCAAATAACCTTTTTATAAATAAATTCATGTTCATGGATTCCCAGTGGACATACATTTTTGGAAGACACTGTCCAGTACAGTGGGTAAGGAGGAGTATGTCTAAAATATTCCATGGGGTGCTTAGTACTCCCACATCCTGCAATGGAAAAGCACAGTGACCCAATTCAGT
Source organism: Saguinus oedipus (assembly GCA_031835075.1). NCBI lineage: Eukaryota > Metazoa > Chordata > Mammalia > Primates > Cebidae > Saguinus > Saguinus oedipus. Next base: position 2,707,445 of record CM063172.1, on the reverse strand, counting down.
CAGTACTGCTAAAGATGCAGACCATTCTGAATGAACATGTGCATCACTGCACCAGGCAAGGTACTGCCACCAGCTGGAGTGCTTCCTGAGGGCAAAGGGAATACGGCATGAGTATTGGAAAAAAGATCTTTGTAAGTGTCACCTACATCATCGTGTGTAGAAATGATGACTCTGATAGTTACAAAAATTTGATTACATGTGTTCATCAAATATTTCTTTTATCTTTCTCTCTCCCATATTCTTAGCATCGAGTACCTTTTCTTTATCTCGTGATTTTAGTTACAGGATCTCAGAGTGTGAATGAACCGGAAGAATTACCCAATGTTCATCCGAAGACAAACAAGGGACCTCCGGTTTTCTTTTGGGAAAAGTGTTAGCGTTATTTATTTTTTTATTGAGGCAGGGTTCCACTCCATTGCTCATGCTGAAGTGTAGTAGTACAATCATGGCTCACCGTAGCCTCAACCTCGTAGGCTACAGCAGTCCTCCCTCCTCAGCCTCCTGATTCACTGGGACTACAGATATGTGCCATCATGCCTCAGTAACTCTCTTTTTTTTTTTTTTGGTAGAGACAAGAGTTTCACCATGTGGCCCAGGCAGGTTTGACCTTCTGGTTCGAGTGATCCACCCACTTTGGCCTCTCAAACTGCTGCTCAGCATAATGTTATTTTCATTGTATGCAAGATAATTGTATAATGCCAAGTAGAAATGTGACTGTGTTTTGAAATTAAGTGAAGTTTAGAGATGTGTGTGGGTGCTAAGTTGACAAGAAGTCAGCTGTGGTGGCTTTGGGATGTCTCAACTTAGCTAGTCTGAACTACGCTCCTCAGACTTCCCTTTCCTATATGTTTCCAGGTCACAGTGGCTAGCAAGGCACTTTTGTGCAGAATCTGGAGAACGGAAGTCAGTCAGCCATCATATATTGCTACCTCTAGGAGTACTGAGGCAGTACCACTGCTGGATCCTTTTATTGGCGTAGTTGACTTGCTGGATCCTTTTATTGGCGTGGAGCAGCTGAGCCTATGATTCCACCTCTCACGGGAACCTTTGCAACTTCTCTAACTCCAGGGAAAGGTGTACGTTGAGCTCTGTGAAGAAGGGACCAGATTGTCTAAAAGGGCATTCGTGTCATAAGGCTAGAGGCAGTGAGAACTGACATAGCCTCCAGTCTGTTTTATGTGCCACATTTCATACGTGTGGGAGATTTTAACCGTTAGTTTCTTATATATTTTTCTGGCCCATTTTCTGTCTCCTGCCTTCTGGGAGATCCAATAGTGTATGAAATCTTTAGATATTTTGGGTAGTTTTTTAAGGCCTTCTGCATTGCATACAATTTTTTGTTGTTGTTGTGATTGTTCTTCAAATTGGATTACTTCCATTGTTGTCTTTAATTTTTTTCTTCTAACATCTATAATCTGCTGTTAAGCTCATTCAGAGATTATTTTACTTCGAATTTTCTTAGCTCTAAAATTATCACAGCTTCTGTTTCTCTGCTGAGGTTTTGTATTTGTGTTCTTTTTACAAACATATTTTTGTTTATATTTTTGGATCTAGTTGAAACAGCATCTTAAAAATCTCTTTCAATTATTTTATCTGTGCCATCTTTGGATCGGTTTCTACTAACTGCCGTATCTCTGAACAAAGACAGTTTTCTATGTCTTCAGGTGGCTACTGATTTTGGATTGTACCCTGGGTTTGTGGTGAAACTCCGAATTGGTTATTTTATTTTATTTATTTATTATACTTTAAGTTCTGGGGTACATGTGCAGATGGTGCCGGTTTGTTACATAGGTATACACATGCCACGGTGGTGGTTAGCTGGATCCATTGCTCCGTCATCTACATTAGGTAGAAACTCTGAATTTGTTATGGTTTTATTGGCTGGACTTTAACTTGAAACGCCGTGTTTTGTGATGTAGGATAAATTAACTAAAATGTCTCTTCAGCTCTTTTATTTTCTTTTTTAGAGGGAGTCTTACTCTTTTGCCGAGATCGGAGTACAGTGGTGCAATCTCGGCTCACTGCAACCTCTGCCTTCTGGGTTCAAGTGGTTCTCCTGCCTCAGCTTCTGAGTAGCTGGGATTACAGGCATGTACAACCACACCTGGCTAATTTTTGTATTTTTAGTAGAGACGGGGTTTCACCGTTTTGGACAGGCTGGTCTTGAACTCCTGACCTCAGGTGATGCACCCACCTTGGCCTCCCCAGTGCTGGGATTACAGGTGTGAGCCACCGTGCCCAGCCTCTTCAACTCTTCATCCATACTTTTGGCTGCTTAGAGTCTTCACTTGCGTGCATAGTTCAGGAATCAGCCAGAAATTTTGGCAGAGTTTATTGGCAGATTTAAGGCTTTGCCTTTGCGGCTCTCTCCTTTATTGAAATTACATCTTTACTTTTCACCTACTCTGTTTGCTGTGAAATATGCCTTCTCTTGTTTAAGGCTATGAGACTAAAGATTTTCTATCTGAAATTTAGCTGCCTTGTGAGGTGTTACTGGGTCCCACCCACAGGAAATAAAAAGGCCGTAAAAAGAAAAGATTCACTGAATCCCTTTGCTTTCTTTCAAGTGTAGACTTCGTCCAAGATTTTTTTTTCTAGTTTTGGATGCTCTCTAGCATCTTCAAGGTTTTCTAAAAATGTTTTGTTCAGTGTTTAATCCGTGAGACAGTTCAGTACGAGATTGTCTACATTACTGGACTGTAGAAACCAAATGCATTTTAAGTCTCTATTTGCATCATTATTTTAACACCTAATTGGGCAAAGCAACTCATATGTTCAAGCCTAAAATAAAGGACAATATTACATGTTTTACTAACCACTAGATTGTGAAAAGAATCTTAATTTAAAATACAACTACAAGAAGTAAAGAATTGGTCAAGATTAATATTTAACTTGTCAGGTAAAAGATGTTTACAGTGATGTTTATTTCTTTCTTGAAAAAGACTTTATTATTCTAGTGAAATATATATCAAAAATTAATTCTGTAATATTTATCATATTAAATATATTCATTCAAAGTTATCAATTATTTACCATAGACCAAAATCTGTGTCAAATAAAGATGATGTAGTGATAAAGCTTATAGTCTACTGAAATAAATTGACATTAAACAAAATTTAGGATAACAACCAATGATAAGAGATAATCAACGCTTTGATGCAGTTGGATGCTTTCCATAAATCCATATATCCAAATTGTCTGTGGGTTCAGCCTTAGGTTTCAGAAGTAAAGGTGATATTGTGTATAAATTAGTGGGTATCTCAGAAAAAGTAATCTTTGTTCCCTGGATGAAGGCCAAGAAAGGTAGACTCTTTTTTTTTTTTTTTTTTTTTTTTTTAGACGGGAAAGAATGGGGATGATGTAGAGAGAAAGTGTTTGCTCTTCTGCTGCAGCACATTCGGGCTGCTTTTTTTTTTTTTCCCAGGAGCTGAAAGAAAGGATATAGAGGGTCTTTTTTTTTGAAAGGAAAAGAAAGGAAGAAAAAGAGAGAACAGAAATATTGCTTTATTCTATAAATGGCTATTAATAATGGCCGATCATTATTTTATGTATTTAAAATGGAGAATGTATATTTTATTTATCTAAAGTGGAGAGTTTGCTTATTAAGTTTACTTGTTACTGATCTGAGTTCAGATTCTGGATATCCTTATTAATTTTCTGTTTCGTTGAGTCTGAATCTCTTTATGGGTCTTATGTATCTGGGTATTAGGATGCATTGATCCTTATACCACTCTATCTTTTTTGGTTTGAAATCTGTTTTATCAAATGCATGAATTGCAACTCCTTTTTGTTTGTTTTTTTTCTCTATTTGATTGGTAAATCTTTCTCCAACCCTTTGTTTTTGGTCTATGTATATCTTTGGATATGAAATAGGTCTGGATATAGTATACCGTTAGATTTTGGCTCTTTTAATTAGAAAATTTAGTCGATTTCAATTTAAGATTACTGCCATTTGATATTAACTGGCTATTTTATCCATTTGTTGATGTAATTTCAATTTAAGATTACTGCCATTTGATATTAACTGGCTATTTTATCCATTTGTTGATGTAAATTCTTCTTTCTGTTGATGTTCTTTACTTTTTGGTATATTTTTAGAAAGGCTAATACTGGTTGTTCCTTTCTGTATGTAATGCTTCTTTCAGAAGTTTTTGTAAAGCAGGCCTGGTGGTAATAAAAATCTCTGAGTACTTGCTTGTTCATAAAAGATTTTATTTTTCCTTCAATTGTGAAGCTTAGTTTGGCAGGATATGAAATTCTGGGCTGAAATTTCTGTTCTTTGAGGATGTTAAATATCGGCCCCCACTCTCTTCTGGCTTGTAGGGTTTCTACTGAGAGATCTGCTGTAAGTCTACTAGGCTTCCCTTTGTAGGTAACCTGACCTTTCTCTCTGGCTGCCCTTAGTATTTTCTCCTTTGTTTCAACCCTGGTGAATCTAATGATTATGTGTCTTGGGGGTTGCTCTTCTTAAGGAATATCTTTGTGGTGTTCTCTGTATTACCTGAAGCTGAATGGTATCCTGCTTTGCTAGATTGGGAAAATTCTCCTGGATAATATCCTGAAGAATATTTTCCAGCTGGGATTCATTCTCTCCATCACATTCAGGTACACTTATCAAACGTAGATTAGGTCTTTTCACATAGTCCCATATTTCTTGGAGACTTTGCTCATTCCTTTTTATCCTTTTTTCTCTATTCTTGTCTTCTCGTTCCATTTCATTAATTTGGTCTTCGACCTCTGATATCCTTTCTTCTGCTTGATCAATTCGGCTATTCAAACTTGTGCATATTTCACTAAGTTCTCGTGTTGTATTTTTCAACTCCATTAATTCATTTATATTCCTTTCTATATTGTCCATTCTTTTTAACATTTCGTCTAACCTTTTTTCAAAGTTCTTAGTTTCTTTGCATTGGTTTAGAACAATTTGTTTCAATTCCCAGAGGTTTTTTACCATCCACCTTCTAAAACCTCCTTCAGATACTGGAACACAGTCCTCTTCATTAGGGCTTGTTCCGTTGCTGATGAGAAATTACTATCCCCTGTAGAGGGAAAGGGGTTCTGACTTTCAGTTTTCTCTGCCTTTTTAGGCTGTTTTTTTCCCTTTATTGTGATTTTATCTATCTGATATCTTTACAATTAGCGCCTTTCTGATTAAGTTCCTGAGAGGATGTCCAATTTATTGATTCCCAGTGCTGGAATCAAGCAACCCACTGTGCCGGCCAAAACAACAGCGGTAAGACTGATGGTGCTCTTCTGCCTGGGAATCTCCGGTCTGGCTTCCTTCTTGAGTCCGCAAAAAGCGGCTCTGCCTTCCCGGAGCTCCAAACACCAGTCAGTAGGGGAACCAGTCCCGCTCACTGTGCACCAAGAGCTGCCGCGCCGAGGCGACGACACAACCGCTGCGCCGGCCACAGAAGTCGCGCTGGCGACCTGCGGGGCTCCTCCACTGGAAATCTTCTGGTCCGTGGGCGACGAAAATTCCTCTGAAAATGTGGCGTCCTCACGTTTTCCGAGCTTTCACTGGGAGCTACAATCCCGAGCTGTTAGCGATCAGCCATCTTGGATCTCGAAAGGTAGACTCTTTAAGGAAGATTTACCTTCGCTCTGCGGCACTGTTATAGAAATGACTGCATGGTGTTATTTGACAGGTGAGCTGAGATACCCTGACACGCGCGCGTGCACACACACACGTGCACAAACACAATCCAATACTGGAAATACTTAAAATTTCTTTAATTTTTAAGAGGCATATCTTGTCAAGAAGCTGAGAGACTTTCCAGATGTTTAGCCATAGAGACCAAGAGGGAGTTCAGAATAGTCTGCATTAAACATGGTTAACAGTGACGGGTACAAAGGGACTAGTAGTTGCTGAAGAAGGAGCCAGTAACATGAATTATTCCATTAAGGTGAAGCAGACGTCCTGTACCATCAATACCTGATTGTGAGAATGAAGGGTAATAGAACTGGGAACGTATTTAGTCTAGATGGTACTAGACTACATTTTCTTCAGTGAAATCAAAATGGGTCCTCAGAGCTATGTTCAATTAAAGTATCACAATACTACAGAAATTCACATTTGATATTAAAACTCTAAGAAACATTATGAAAAGATGCTTAGTGGGTGAAAACAGGATACATGAGGTAAGGAAAGGCTTCTCTGAAGCAGGGACTGATAAGCGAATTCCAACAGTGAGTAGAGCTGGACTGGGCCAAAAGGGAGGGTTGGCACAGTCCAGGCATGAGGGAAAGCGTGTGCAAGCGTGTTGATTCTGGAAGTAGCTTTCCTTGGGTGGTCAGCAAGCTGAAGATGTGTAATTGAGGGACAGTGAACATTCAGAAATTCAGCATTTGTTTTTGTTTTTCTTCGATAATAGAAAGTCACTGATTACACTAAGTGGATCAGAGACAAAACTGGATTGTAATGTTAAGGAAACAATGCTGGCCATTCTATGAATAATAAACTGTGAGTAGGAAGTATATAAGAGCAGTGGTTTCTTCAGGAACAGTGGATTGGAGGGAAGAGTCATTGTGGGAGAGACCAACTAGTAGGTTATTTTTTTTGTCCAGGTAGCAGGTGATGGTGTCTGAATATTTCCAGGTTAAAGATATAAAGAAGCCCAAGGCCATAATATATATGTATTTTTAAATAACAATTATCTTTGCACATGTTGGAGAGAGCTCCAATGTTTATATTTTTTAAACAGTGAGGGCTAATAGAGCTCTAATTTTCTTCCATTCACCCTTAGAATTCTGTCACAAAATTGTGATGAAGTCATTCATGCATCTTCAATTCATGACAACGATCTACCGGAGAGTTTAATTTTCTCATTTCTGTGATACAAGGACCTATTTCTTTATGAAATGATACGTAAAATTAGTATAGTAATAGAGAAAATTTTATACGACTCATTTGTGAAGTTGGGGGTTTGGGCCTGTAATGTTATAATGGAAGAAGTGTTACTATTTTTTAACCAGGAAAGGCTTCTTAAAACATAATTTGGTATCAGAATTTTGAACTGAATTTGAACTTAGTGGTATAGGAATTAGCTTCCCCTTGGTTATGTGGGACTACATGTTTTCCCCCAAGAAAAACAAAGTAAAAGCCTTGGAAAAAGCTGCAAACCCTCTTAATATATCAAATAACCCTTAAAAATAATTATTTGATGTTAAGTGTGAAAGTCTCACAAACATGGAGATTAAATTTCCTCTGGGACGTTTCTACATGAATGGAAAACGTGCTTAGTAGAACACCATTTGGGTTTTGCCTGTTCCCAGAAGTATTGCAAAAGGAAAACAGGAATTTAACAAATCCAAGAGCAGCTGAATTTTTACGTTCTTTACACATATTGTATTTCTTAATTTCTTTTCCAGTTCCTTTAGTTTGATCCTTTTAATATTATTGGATTTTCTAAATTTTATCCACAAAGTCTTAGTTTTAGATGAATATTTTCAAATGAGACCAATTGTATAACTAGAGGTAACTGGCAGCCAACATGCTTCTCTGAAGAATTTCTGAATTTAAGGTATAATTTCCTCTCCGTATTTTATAATCATGCCTCCTTCATTACATGTAACTGTCATTCAGTGAGGTCAGATCTAGCCTTGGGCAGAATTGGGATCTAGTGAGTAAAGTTGGCCCTGGACAAAATGCACCAGTCTCTTCATTGAAGGATCAATGCCATTTCCTGAGTTTCACTGTTACTCAATGACTCTTTTTTTTTTTTTTTTTTTGAAATTTTGTATTGGTTTTCATGATGCACTTTCCTTTTAGAGAAAATAAGTGTTCATGAGTACAGAAAGTAAAAGTTTAGTGTTCATTTTGTATAATGCACTGAGCTAATTTACACTTACGAATATTACATTAGTATTCTCTCTGACCCGGTGAGATAAGAATTAATTTCCCTTCTTTATAGATGAGCAAATAACTCCTAATGTTAACCAAGTCCAGAATAGAATGGAGCTGAGCTTTACATTTTGGATCTTTTCCCTCTCAAAGTTGTTGCTTGTTCTGTTTTTACAGTTTTATTAATTTTCTTCTATCACTTGAGGTTGGGTTTTCCTAATCGTCTTTCTTCTAGCCATGGGTTCTGCCTTTAGAAGAGCCTCTCATCCCACGTTTTCACCTAACAGCTCACTTAGGTGACTCCTCTGCATCCGGTAGTTTCCATCATACAGTCTAAGTCAGGTCCTCACTGAATTCAAATGGAATTTTATGAACATTTATTTATGTATATTGCTTTAAATAATTTTGAGGCCCAGAACGGTGGCTTACAACTGTAATCCCAGCACCTTGGGAGGCCAAGGTAGGCAGATCACTTGAGGCCAGGAGTTCACGATCAGCCTGGGCAACATGGCAAAACCCTGTCTCTATCAAGAAATACAAAATATTACTTGGGCATGGTGGCATGTGCCTGTGGTCCCAGCTACTTAAGAGACTGAGGCAGGAGGATTCCTTGTGCCTGGAAGGCAGAGATTATAGTAAGCAGATACCACACCAGTGCACTCGAGCCTGGGTGACAGAGCCACACCATGCCATGAAAAAAAAAGCCTTTTGAGTTTTTCAATCAGTATCACCAAAGGGGATAGAATAGTTTTAATAGTAAGACTCTTACAGTAAGTAGACTATAGTTAACATTAATCAATTGTTCATTTCAAAATAGCTAGAAGAGAGTAACTTAAATATTCCTAACATGAAGAAAAGATAAACATGTGATGTGATTTAATCATATAAGGGTATCAAATTAGCACGTGGCCCCAAAATATGTGCAACTAATAAGTATTAATAAACATTTTTAAGAAGAGAAAAAAAATTGGACTTAGATTTTTGAGACAGTTTGCATATTTGGCACAGAATTAATAGTAGGTATACATTTTGTTAGAACATACTAACATCCTGATTTCACATTGTGACATGAGATCATTTTATTTTGGGGGTCTAATATAGAAAAATACCCTGAGATGAGAGTGTTCTGAAGTTATGCTTTCATTTTTTAATTTTTCCTTTTATAATGCTTGTACATGTGCATCCTTATATGCAAAGTATATTTTGATCTCTTTTATAGAAGAAGATGCCTGTAGAGCACCTTTTCTCTGACATAAGAAATTCTTTGGCAAGAGTACAACTGGATTTTCTCAGCTTAGTATATCTCCTGTGAGGCCAGCAGGAGAGAAACAGTTGGCAATTCATTTTACCAGTTAGCATGCTTCCTTTTCAATATTTCAAATGTGTGGTCCCTTGTAAAATCTTAAACTGAACTTTCATTGTATTCTTGAAATGTTCAGTTCCTCTGCTGTACATGATTCTCACATACAAAAAAGTTCAATTATAAAAAAATATGTTTCCATTATGAGTTGTAAAAAGAAATCATATTATGATTATAGGAATACTCACACCTCAACCAGTGATAATAGAAACCATTACACACCATGTGGTTAGCTTCACACATAACCATTCATGAAGCTAATCCTAAACCTTTGGGTTATTTGGCCGAATTTCTCTAAATGTCTTCAGTGTCATATCACTGCTGCCATTGTTAACTCTCTGTATTAATGTAATCATTTCTTGAACAGAATTTAATAAAACAATAAATAACTTCTTATGTAACCCGCACAGACATTTTTGAGGCTTTAAATAGGAGACGTGGATACATAGACTCAAAATTATTTCACTTGTAGTGGCCTATTTAAACAATTTTTAGGTTGTAGACAGCTTAATGTAGGTCGGTTAATTTTTTTAAATACAATTTTTATTTTAAAATCATTGTAAATGTACCTAAAAACTACAAAGATTGTGCAGAGAGTTCTCATATTCTGTATCTAGTTTTCTCTATTATTGCTATCTCACTTTAGTATGGCACATTTGTCAAATGAGTGAACTTAAATTGATACATTTTTATTATATAAAGTCCATACTTATTATTGAAATTTTCTTGGTTTTTATTTAACGTCCTTTTCTTTTTCAGGAGCCTACACAAATTACTGCATTATACCTACTCATCACATTTCCTTAGTTAAACTGCTGTGATTTTTTTTTCCAGTTTTTCCTTGTTTCTGATGATGTGGGCAGTTTTCAGGAATACTGGTCAGGTGTTTTGTAATACATCCCTCAATTGGAATTTGTCTGTTGTTTTTCTCGTGATTAGACCAGGTGATGGTTTTGGATTTTTTGGGAGGAAGAACACAGCGATAACATCGTCTTCACACGTTTAAGGGTAGATACTATTAACTTACTGCTGTTGATGTCAACCTTGGTTGCCTGGCTGAGGTCATTCGTCAAATTTATTTTCTGTAAAGTCACTGTTTTTTTCTCTCTCTTTTTCCCAGAAAATAACTTTTGGAATTACGTATTATATATTATATGCAAAATATTTCTCAATTATATGCATAGTATCCCTCAAATACTATGTACTATATAATATATATAAAATACTTGGGTTATAGTTCAATACTGTTTTAGATTCCTTTTACCGTCTTTTTAGCATTCATCATTGAGAATTCTTTTCGTTGGTTCCAGTAAACATTTGCCATATTCCCATTGTTGCTTTATGGGTTTTTTATGCTGTTGTTATTTCTGCTGTTTTTGAGCACTTCTTTACTTCTTTAATTTTTGCTACCAAAATGTTCTCCAGGCTCCTCTTATATATTTCTTGTCTTAGTCCTAGGAGCAGCTGTTAGTTTCATTTATTAGAGAATAGTATTAGAAACCAAGAATTGAGTGTTAAATACTCTCACTGATACAGGGTTTCATTATTTTTAGGCCTTTTCAGCTGACAAAGCAAGGAACCATGTATATCTATATTTAGCTCAAAATGGGTTCACACTAAAGTTTCCAATTCTAACTCACCACCTCATGCATCATTCTGTCTGAAACCTCCCACTCTAACAGTGAGGAGCCTGCTTTGCATCAACCTCTATTATTTGCTAAACTGTTCAATGTCAGTGCACATGTGTACTGGTTCATTGCTATTACTCTGTTGGGAAATGTTATCAACCAGTGTAGACCGTTACTTTTGCTTTTAGTCTCAGAGACTCCGTAAAGGGTGATCTAAGAGTTGCCCCACCTTCTTTGAAGGTGAGGTTGTTGCAGTCATTTGTAATGAAGCTACCTCCTAAATTATGATCATCTTACATTTTCATATATTAAGGTTCACTCTTTAATACTGCATATTTTTATGGGCTTTGACAAATCCACAGTATCTTTTATCTATCATTACAGTGCCATACACAACAATTTCACTGCCCTAAAAATTTCCCTTTGCTTCACCTATTAACACCCTGTCCGTGCTACCTAGAAGCCCTGGCAGTCACTGATCTGCTTCTTGTCTGTACAGTTTTACCTTTTCAAGAATGTCCTATAAATGAGACCATATAATATGCAGCTCTTACCGACTAGCTTTTCCATGTAGCATTTAAGGTTCATCTTCGTCTTTGGATAGCTTTATAGTTTAATCTTTTGTGTCCCTGAATAGCATTTCATTTTATGGATGTACTGCATTTTGTATATCCTGTTGAAGGACATTTAATTGCTTCCTGTTTTTGGTAATTATGAATAAAGTGGCCATAAACTTTCACATAGAGATTTCTGTATGCATATAAGTTTTCAAATCAGTTGGGTAATCTAGGAACGTGATTGTTGGATAATATTATAAGGCTGTGAGTGACTTTATACGAAATTGCTAATCTGTCTTGCAAAGTGGCTGTGTCATTTTACATTCCCAGCAGCAATGAAAGTTCCTCATGCCTCATGTCTTTGCCAGCAGTTGGTATTGACATGGTTGTAGAACTTCGCAGTTCTACTAGTTCTAGTAGGTATGCAGTGATATCTCCTTGTTTTAAGTTTCATTTCTCTAATGACAAATGAGGTTGAGCATATTTTAAGACGCTTGTTCGTCACGTATATCTATTCTTTGGGCATGTGTCTGCTCAGTCTTTCACTCTCTAATTTGATTGTTTTCAACCTGTTGAATTTTAATATTTAAACTTTTAAGCTGAAAAGACAATGCATTCTTGCAGATTGTTTTCTGAGAGCGTGTCCTATTTCTTTCCCTTCTTGATATATTTTCTATGTGATTCAATCAATATTTACTTTTACTGTAATCTGGTGATAGAAACCCTATTTTTTACTGGTCAAAACTGAACTGTTACACTTAAGCTTCCCTGGGAGTGGAGTGAGGGTCTTGTTACTGCTCAGTAGGAGGTAACCGGGAGTGTTGTGTGACTCCTTCACCCCTCCCATTGTTTGGAATGCGGAAATCTCTGCCATAACCTTAGCAGTCATCTTGGGCTCAGAAGGGTGTAGAAGCAAGATAAGAGAGCCCAGCTCCCTAGTGGATTCGGAGCCTTGCTGCACAACTGCCTGCCTGCAGATGCTTGCATGAGCCAGCAGCAATGCATTTCACATTGTTCACATTACTATCATTTTAGGTCTGTTACTTGCAGCAAACCTAATCTTAACTGAAACAGGCCTTGTCCTTGGACCTACAGAGTTGGTTAGTTGTGCCTTCTACAGGTCCTGTTAGCAGACACTTTGCCTATTGTGTTGTGTTTGATGTTTTATTGTAATTTCTCATGTCATTATTTTTCTCCCTCATTAGTCTACAAGTTCCATGAAGAAAGGAATCCTGCTTATCAACTTCTTACTCTCAGATCTGGCCAATGGTAAGCAGTTTGTGAATTTTATCAGATGAATCAGTGACTTACTAAGTGATCGCCATACAATTAAAAATGTTATGTGAACATCTAAAATTATTTCGCTTATGCTGTTTCCCCAATTATTTAAGTGCCTCGGGACAGTCTATAATTTATAGCACAAAGGTTAATATGTGTATTATATATGTAATACATGCATATATATATAATGCATACATACATGTTTTCATATATTTTATACAGATAGAAACTTTTAGTAAATATTTTATAATAGCATAATGAAACTAAACCAAATCAATTTAAATTTATAAAAGTTGGGTAAAATGTAGTTCTAATTGAGAAAGCTTAAGTATCAATAAATTAACCATCTTTACAAATTTTATAGTTATTGGGAATACAAGAAAAACAGAACTAGCTTTGCCTTCAGAGAGATTAACATTTGATACAAGAATTTAGCAAAATCAGTGTGGTCCAGACTTGAACTGTTTCAGGTAGAGAGGAGGGGAAATGGCTTATGTGGGAAATGGCGCATCTGGTAAATGGCTGAGTGATTATGAAGTTTTCAGCACACCAAAGCCACATGGAGAATAGGCTTTTTGGTGAAATGGAGAAAATAATGAAGAGGCACATGTTAGGCTGGGTGTAGTGGCTGGTACCTGATGCCTGTGGTCCCAACACTTTGGGAGGCCAGCAGACGGTGGGGTGCAAGGAGTGGGAGGGGCTTGCTTGAGCTCAGGAGTTTGAGAAAAGCCTGAAAAACATGGCAAAATCCATCTCTACAAAAAATATAAAAATCATCTGGGCATGGTGGCACATGCCCGAGGAACCCAGCTACTTGGAAGGCTGAGGTGGGAGGATTGCTGAGCCCAGGAGGTCAAGACTGCAGTCGGGACTGCAGTGAGCCGAGATTGCACCACTGCACTCCAGCCTGGGTGACACAGCAAGACTGTCTCAAAAAAAAGGCAAGTCTTGGACAAGTTTGGTTATCATTTGTCTCTCACGTCTGCTGATACATGCAGTTGTTTCAGATAGCTCATTTGTAACTTACTACTTTACTAGGAGAAATTATCAATTCATAAAAGACATTATTTTGACGTCAAATTTTGAAAGTGAGTCATAGTATTGAGGACTGTATTTGTGTATTTTTGCTGTATTTCATAGCCTGCAGACACATGACAATATATTCCTATTAGGCACACTGCTTGCTTCTCCCTCGTCACTTACCTATAACAAGATACTAACTACACAGTGAACCCAAATAATCTATCAAAATGTAGATTCAAGAATCTTAAAAATACATGAATGTACCTTCTTTCTTTCTGGAACCTGATCCTGTATTCTGATTTCCTAAGTTGCTGTGTATATTTGAAGTACTTTTTCTGCATGAAGAAGAGTAATGCTGTTGGCCTACCACTATCTCTTTCCCCAAAATGGCCTGAATGATTACTCTTTGGAAGGTAACATTCTATTAATAAATGGTATGAATAGGTATTAGCATATCAAATCAGTAACAATCCTGGGATTAGGAACTTTTATTACCCCCATTTTAAAGAGGAGAAAACTGAGACAGAGGAAAGCGAAATCACTTCGTATAAGTTATATTAAGCTAGTTATGGTGGAAATGGGCATTATAATCAAGGCATTCTGATCTGAAGGGTGTGTGCTTTTAACCACTGTACTAGTCTGCCTCTCTGGAATCTTTAGAAATGTATGCTGTAACTGTACTCAACTGTTTATTTAGAGTTTCTAGTTTTTCTGAGATGGTTTTTGGAGATTGATGTTTGTTCATAGATTCCTGGAAAATTCCCTGGGAAAATTCCTACTTCAACAACCTATCCTACCTAATTGTTTCCAAGACCCCTAAAGATGGAGCTTCTGCTAAGTTTTCAGTTTATATATCAAAGTGTTACAAGAAGTGAGGAAATTTCACTGTGAGACTGGAGTTTCAAATTTTGGCTCAAGAGGCTGGATGAAATTGCTATTCATATTTACAATGGTAATTAATTTACTAATCACAATGAACACATGCACTCAGTCATTTAATCAGTAAATGTTTATTGAGCACTGCCTTCTTTCTAACCACTCTATTATATGCTGGAAATATAAAGAGTCTTCTCCCTTAAGGCATCTGCAGTGAGGGAGACTCATAAAAAGATAATTGCAATATATTACAGCTACATATTTTCATGGAGATATGTATAAAGCGTGAAGGCACAGATACAAGACAGCAACATCTAATTACAGATTGGAATATAGTAGCGTAAGTCAGGAGAGGTAAGGGCTAAGATAAATCCTAAAGGATGAATTGATCATTAGTAATTAGAGAAGTAAAGAAGAGAGAGATGCACAATTAGGAATATCTTTTATCTTAGAGATGATTAATTGTTCAATAGGAGCTAGAGAAGGCAACAGGAAAAGAAATTGTAAGCAAACGAGTGATCAGCATAGAATGTATGGAAGAGAGAGTCTGTAAGAATATGCGGTGAATTACAAGAGGTTTACAGTGGTAATGATTTCAGTAATCACGGCAAACACATGTACTCAGTCATTTAACAGTGAACACATGCACTCATGCATTCTGTATTACGTGGAAACTTTAAGGCAAAAAAAGAGTTCAGAATTCAGAAGATGGGGCAGAATACTGATTCTGAAAGCTCTTAGATGCCATGTAGAAGAGAGTATACATGAGTCCAGGTGATAGAGAGAGGGATAGAAAGAAGATTAGATTTTCCAGATGCTATTCAAAATTGTGAGTCCAAGAAACTACCTATTGTACGTGTCATTTGCCTCTGACAAGTAAATGGTGAGATCAAAGCACATTTCTGCAGACTTTGTGAGCTATCTTATATTCAAACATAGTGCATACACACACACAGTCAGGATTCTCAGAGAGTCTTCCCAGAAATGAGAGGTGAACGCATGTACAGCCAAAAGGTGCCGAGAACACATTGTGGTCAAGTTTTGGCTTCTAGTGCTTCAAAGAATCTGGCAGTCAGAGATGTCTATGGCATGTCAGTTCCAAAAACATGAGGACACTCAGGGGTTGTCTACTGAAGACTTAAGCAATTCATAAATTTGATTTATTCCTCTCTGGAGTGGTAGAAATAAGGCATTCTAGAAGTATCCATAAAATTGCTGGATATTCTCAAGTGAGATATGTCATCCACGTGACTCTTCACATACTCACCTTATGAAATAGACAAGAAGGTGCAGCATTTCATTTTCATCCTCTTCATTGTCCTTCTAGTTAGTTTTAACTCTACTGTGGGTCTAAATTCCTTTATGCCCTAGTAATCCCAATACACTCAAGTTTCCAAAAATTCAGGTTTCATTTTTTATACTCATTTATTTCATGTCATTCTCTGAATTCAAACACTAAGGATATTTTTTTCTTGATTTAAGTCGAATGGTTGCCTAGCAATTAAGATCTTTCCCTATACAGCTTGGCTTGTTCCATTAAATCTTAGTCTTTATTTCATCTCAATATCCATTATAGGTTTTAATTAAATGTCTTTTGCTGTCTGAGCACTCCTGCTATTTTACTTACATGGACGCTTGCCACATCTCTGTCCCCACATTTGACCCTCTAAAAGTCTGGTCTGGTTTTTGTTTGTTTGTTTGTTTGTTTTTTGAGACGGAGTGTCGCTCTTGTTACCCAGGCTGGAGTGCAATGGTGCGATCTCGGCTCACCGCAACCTCCGCCTCCCGGGTTCAGGCAATTCTCCTGCCTCAGCCTCCTGAGTAGCTGGGATTACAGGCATGCGCCACCGTGCCCAGCTAATTTTTTGTATTTTTAGTAGAGACGGGGTTTCACCATGTTGACCAGGATGGTCTCGATCTCGACCTTGTGATCCACCCGCCTCGGCCTCCCAAAGTGCTGGGATTACAGGCTTGAGCCACCGTGCCCGGCCTGGTCTGGTTTTTAAGGTTTGGTTTAAGGTCTGTTTCTTTTAAGGGGCCTTTCTTTACTATTCCAGGTGTTGAAAAGTAAAATAATGAGCAGCAACATTGTTGACAAAATATATGATTATACTCATGCCCAAATTGTATTTTAGAAATAGGTAGACTTATTTTTAAAACTCTGGAGAGGAAATAGGCAGACACACACACACACACACACACACACACACACACACACACACACACACATAAAAGTGAAAGGTTAATAGAAGTGCACATTTATACCAACCAATAAATTAGCAAATAACAGGTGTTTTTGCATAATTCTGATTGTATTACAGTTTACTGACAATTGGAATGAAATCAGTTAGTATTTAGATAATCAGATAGTGACTGTAGATATGCAAATATAGTAGGTTAGTCTATGAAACCTCTTTAAAAAAAACCCTAGTATATAAAGCACTGGACAAGCCACAAGATCAATTCTGAGTGGAGCGTGCCTGAAGGCAGAAAGGGTACAAAGACAAAAATACAAGGAGTCTCAAAGTGTGTCAAAGTACGTGTGATATATGCGTACACACACACACACACACACACACACACACACACACACACCCTCAGCATATGTGTTTGAGAACTTCTGAACTATAGCCCTGTGGCTTTTTCCATTGTCCTTTGACAGGTCTATGTGATGAATACAGCATGTAGCTGTTTGTCTACATTGTCTCACATTGCCTCATCTATTCCCCAGACATGCTGCAAGCACAGAACACCACAATGGGAAAAGATGAAAGCTTGTCCTTCTTGTACCTTGTGAGTTGGCCTGGGAATGGAGAAATCCAGGTGGCCTGTGGCTTCGAGTGGTTTCCTTACCTCATCGGGCTTGCTAATAGTGTGATACAGAACAGGAGGTCAACACCGGACCTTACTCATCCCACTCGGCTCTGATCTGTAGTGATAAAGTGTTCTCATACTAATTAGCAGCTAATAATGTTCTCTCTTTAATCATTTTTTTTAATTTTTTCAACTGTATTGGAGATCTTTGAGTGCAGAGACTCTTCTGTGTAACTATTGCTATTCTCTCAGTGTTTAACACAATGCTGACATAAAAGCGTGCCATATGTTAACTAATCCCATTTTGTACATAAGTCCAGTGTATTTAAAAACTTATTTCACTAAGGCATAATTTTAATGGCTTGCCATCATCAGTAATTCAGTTTTTATTTGAGACAGTTGACTTTCCACTACATAAAAATAATATTAATTATGCACTTAATATATTATGCACTTAATATGTTAAAAGTATTTTCACGTATGTTATTTAACTTAATTATCACAACCAGAGCCAGATTAAGAAGCAGACCATCTGTGGCATTGCCCAGAGTCCCACTCTGTCAGGCAGTAAAAATCTACAGGCTTTTAAATATCACGGGAAGATAGAGATACTATTTTTCGGAAGTCTTCCAAGGTCTTGTTACTCCACATGTAGGTTAAGGACCAGCAGCATAGGTGTTCCCTGGGAGCAGGTCAGAAATGCAGAATCCCAGGCCCTGTCCAGCCCACCTGATCCAGAATTGCCTTTTAACAATATACCAGGGGCCACGTAGAAGTTTGAAATCAGTCTCAGGGATCATAGGTGGAGATACACCACAGGAGGCATGCTCAAATAAAAATAGGTGCTTCTAAACATATTTTAGGACCAGTGGGTCCAGTACATTTCAGGGCTGTCCTTTACTAAATTAAATATGCAAGTTTAGGGGCAGAGAGAAATTGCTCCCAATGTAGCAGAGCCTGAGAATTGCTAGTAAGATCCCCACTTGACTTTCAATTCAGAGCCACACAGACAGTATTAAAGTACAATTCAAGAAAACATTTTAAAAATATGGATGTTAAAGGGCACCTTTGCTCACTAATGAAGAGTCCCTTACACTTACCCAGCTGACCTGGAGCCCCTTCACTGACTGCTCCCCTTCATGGGATGTCCTTTCTCCAGGTCTTTTCTTGGCTGGCCTCTGTTTTGTCATGTAGATTGCCGCTTTGGAGATGTTTACCCTGAACGTCTTCTTTAAAGTAGGCATGTGATTTCTTTACTATCCTAACAGCGTGTATCACTCTTAAACTGACCTGACTTGTCTTCCCTCCAGTTGTTAGCTCCGGAAGGGGAGGGAGTTTTCTTGTACCTGGAACTCTGGCACATGGCAGATGCTTAATGAATGAGTCGAGATAGTGAGTAAAACAGTTACTAAGAGGAATATACTACCAAATATGATATTAATACATAAGGAGCCGTCTAATGATCACCCACATCTTGAAGTTTGGGCCAGTTTTGCATTATATTTTAGGGTTCCATATGAGAGGCAGGGTGGTTTATTATAAACATAGGGCATAGGTGAAGAGGGTTAGAATCCTTTTTCTTTGTTTGCAGTAAGTATCCATTCAGTGCCTTCAGTATGACAGGTGCTGCTCTAAGCAACTAGTTGTGCTGCTGGTTCACACGTGACTTTGTTCAAGTTACTGAGCTTATTTAAACTTCTGTTTTCTCATGTATAAAATGACACTAATAGTACATGTACCTATAAATTGTTGAGAGTATAAATTGGCATAATGCATTGAAAATGATTATTGCAGCCTCTGACATATACAAAGCACTCTTTATCAATATTAGTTTCAGCAAATTGAGACAGTTGGTGCTTAGGAGGATGAAGAATCTATCTAATAGAAATAGTATTCACATTCTGATAATAGTGATAATAGATGGTATTCGTAAGTAATTTAAAATATTTTTCAAATTACTCTCACTGCATTCTCTTCTCTTATTGAAAGGTTTTTCCTTCATTTTATCTTCACAGAGAAAATAAATGTGTTTCTTTTACTTGTTTTCATCTTCCCCTTTTGCAGGCCTGTGTTGTATTACGGTGTATTAAAAAGGGAATTTTCTGTTGTTCAATCTCACTTTTTGTTGCCATTTTCATTGAATACAACAGATATAGTGTAAACAAATACACAGTGTACAGCTTGATGAAATTTTGCATGTGTATACATAACAAACATCTAGACTGGACTGTAGAACAAGACCAGTCCCAGAAATCACCCCCGTTTCAGTACCCAGTGAATAGCTCTCTCTCCCATATGTCAGTACGAATCTGACTTTGTTATGGATTCGTTTTGCTTGCTTTTTAAGTTTACATAAGTGGGGTCGTTCATATTCTTCTCTGTTTAGCTTCTGTGCTGTATCTTAAATCTATGAGAGGCATCCAGGTTATTGTCTATAGTTGTATGGTGCTCGTTTTGATTGGCATGTAATATTTAGTGGTATAAGTGTATTCGAATTTAGCTATTCAAGGATTCTAATTAACATGCAGCTATTCCAGGATTCTAATGAGCGTATGCAGTGGTATCACATTGTGGTTTTAATTTTTATTTTCTCAGCGACTTATGATGGGAATGGTATTTTCTTAAACTTATTGGCCAGTCTTACATCTTCTTGAGTGACCTATTCAAATCCTTTGTCTACTTTAAAAATTTGTCTGCTTTTCAATAATTGGCTTGGAAGTTTTTTTAATTAAATGTATTGAAAATACCTTCCTCCATTCCATGCCTTGGATTTTCACTCATTAATCGTATCTTGTGATGAAAAGAAGTCTTCATTTTAATTGAATCCAGTCATCAGTGCTTTTATTCATGATTAGGCACTTTGTAGGTCTGTTTCAGAAATCTTTGCCTACCCCCAAAACATGACTGTTTTTTTTTGATTTATTCTATAACCTTCATCAGTTTTATCTTTCACATCTTCTCTGCTTTAAAGGATATATATATGTAAATTATTTGCTGGTATAGAATTCTCTTGGAAAAATTTTATTACAGTGCTTTAAAGATGGTATTTCAGTGTCTTCTGGCTTTCACAGTTTTAGGTAAAAAACCTCTTCTGTTGTCTGATAATTACTCCTTTGAAGGAAATGTTCCCTTTATTTCTGAGTGTGCTCTAATTCTTTTCTCTTTCTTTTGTTTTCCTTTGGTCTGAGTATAAAGTGCATAGGTGTGGTTCCCTGCCTGTCTTTCCTGCTCAGGGTTTATAAAGCTTTTTGAAGTAGTGATGTGATGCTTTTAGGTTGTTTGTTTTGAAATTTTGTCAATTAGTGTTTCTTCAAATATTTCTTCCTTTTACCTCTTCAGTTTAACATACATGTTTTTCCCATGTTGCTCTTGTCTTCTATACTGACATCTATACTTTCTAATACATGTCTATATCTATATTTATAGTCTGTCATCTGTCTCTCTGTTTATCATCTCTCTATCTACCTATCTTAAATTTTCTGGCTTTAATTGGATATTTTATGACTCTTATGGCAGATATATCCTAAGGTGACCCTCCAATAAGTCACTCTAATTTGTAATCCTTGCTCTTGACTATGGGCAGAACCTGTGATTGCTTCTAACCAATCAAATATGGCAAAGGTGGTGGAAAGTTAGTCCCTGCATTAGATTTTGTTATGTAGGAATGTCTTAGCAGAACTGAGTGAGAGAGTCTCTTTGCTGGTTTTGAAAAAGGTGGCCTCTAGGAGCTAAATATGTTGCTGAATGGCAGCCAGCAAGAAAACAGGAACGTCAGCCCGCATTTGCAAGGATATGAATTCTGCCAACAGCCCAGAGGGAGTTGAGAAGCAGACCTTTCCCCAGTCAGGTGTTGGCTAATACCACAACCTGCCAGCTGTCACCTGGCTTGCAGCAGTGATGAGCCCTGAGCTGACTCAATTAAACTATGTCCAAATTTTGCGTCTATGGAAACTGAGAGATTGCAAAATGTACATTGTTTTAACTCTAAATTTCGTGTGAATTTGTAATAATTACTACAATAATTATTTGTATTAGTAGTAAAGTAATACAACTCTCTTCCATTTTTTTTTTTTTTTTTTTTTTTTTTTGCCAATCAATGAGAACTTGTCAGGTTGCTGAGGTTGGTTGGCCTTGAACTCTTGGCTGCCTCGCCTTCGCAAGCGCCACGACATCCGGCCGTAGCCACTTTGGGCTCCACTCTCTTCCAATTCACATATAACATAGATACATAGCATAATCCCTGTGTTTTTGTATGTTTATCTGTTAAACAGTATTAAATTCATATGTTTAATGTTAATTTTATTTGTCATATTCAAGCGTTTAGACTCTCAATCCTTTTTAAATAATTTTTAGTAAAATTTTTATTTCTTAAAACTTATCTGAAGAGATGAATTATAGCTATTCTAAAGTCCTTGTCCACAATCTTCAATATTTCAACCACAGGTACATTAGTTTCTATTGTCTTTTACTTTAGTTTTTGGGTTTTTTTTTTTTCCTGTTTCTTGACATGGCTATTACTTTTTTAGTCATTGTAAAATGTTGTTCAGAAAAATTATAGACAGAATTCTTCTTCTAGCTATGATAGAGTAATTGGAAATTGAGACTGAATGTATGACAGATATTTCCTGACATTGGAAATCAGGCAAGACAAGACTGTGATCTTTGATAAAAGAAAAGTAAATGAGATAAACCCTTGGGCCATGCTTTCTGCCTGCCCAGAGGCATTATTCCATATTACAGTGTGGAAAAGAAAGCCAAGCAAAGCATGGTGGCCTTGCTTGGATGAGATAGAGACTGGGTTTTGGGGATGGTAAAACAGTCAACATTAGCAGAGCAGAGTATATACAGAAGAAAGCTATGCACATAGATTATTTGAAGGTCTTGCATAGGTGTCCCCTGGAAACTTTGACCATAGGTGAAAGAAGAATTGGCCAACGAGAGAATATTTAGAACTGGATAAAAATTAAATAACAATATACAATTTGTGGTATAAATCTAAAGCAGTGTTTAAAGGGAAGTTTGCATTAGAGAATGAAAGCTCTAAAAATAAACGATCTAAGCTTTCTTCTTGAGAGGACAGAAATAGGAAAAAACTTTAAATCCAAAGTTAATAAGGACAGGAAAGACTAAAAAGCAGAAATTAATGAAAGAGCAAATGTTAAAAAAATAGGTAAGAATAAATTAAACTCCAAACCGATTATTTAAAAAGTTCAGTGAAATTGATAACCTTTGAGATATATGAATCAATTCAAAGTAAATAAAAGATAGTAATGACTAATATCAGGAATTAAAGTAGGGCCACTGTAGGAAGACACCGAGTGGTTAGTTTATGAGTACAGTGTAACCATTATTCAAAACTAAATAAAACCATCACATGAAAATTGTACACCGTTGTCTCTTATGAATTCAAAGACAGAGTTCCTCAGATATACATTGGCAAGTTAGACACAAATTGAATACTTAAAGAAGTCAATGCATTATGATCAAATTGTGTTTATTCTAGGAATGAAAAGTTGGTTCAACATTTAAAAATCAATGTAATCCACTATATTGAAACAGGAAAAAAGTACAAAATTATTAAAGTCATAGAAGGTATTTCACAAAATTAACTCCAATTTCTAATAAAATTTTCAGAAAATAGAAATGGGTACTTTCTTAATAAAATACATTTTTGAAAAACATGCAACTGACATTATGTTTAATTGTGAGAAACTTAAAACGTTCTACTTAAGATCTAAAATAAAGATACATGATCTCGGCCGGGTGCGGTGGCTCAATCCTGTAATCCCAGCACTTTGGGAGGCCGAGGGGGGTGGATCACGAGGTCAAGAGATCGAGACCATCCTGGTCAGCATGGTGAAACCCCATCTCTACTAAAAATACAAAAAATTAGCTGGGCATGGTGGCGCGTGCCTGTAATCCCAGCTACTCAGGAGACTGAGGCTGGAGAATTGCCTGAACCCAGGAGGTGGAGGTTGATCTCTTCATTTTCCTTAAAGAGTGTTCTG
This sequence comes from Saguinus oedipus, assembly GCA_031835075.1. NCBI lineage: Eukaryota > Metazoa > Chordata > Mammalia > Primates > Cebidae > Saguinus > Saguinus oedipus. Next base: position 2,684,055 of record CM063172.1, on the reverse strand, counting down.
GAAGCCATTGTAAAAATTCAAGAAAAATAAAATTTATGTAGATTGTAAAGGAAGAAGTAAAATTCTCTAAATTTACAGATGTTATATATATATAGATTCAAAAAATGTACAAAAAAGCTATTGGACTAATACTTGAATTTTTTAAGGCCTCAGGATATAAGAACAGTAATAAAAATGAATTGTGTATTTATTTACTAACAGTTAAATTCAAAAATTAAAATATAAAATACTTAAATTTACGGTATCATTTAGAATACATGGAATACTTAGGGATACATTTTAGAGTCTGTATTTAGGAACTCTTCACTGAAATATACAAAACAATTCTGAGAGGGATTGAAGAAGACCCTAAATAAGAAGAGGATATATCATTATCATGAATTGGGAGATTCAGTAATATTGAGAAGTAAATTATTCTCAAATGAATCTACAGGCTCTACACAATCCAAATCCAAATTTTAGTACTTTAAAAATATATAATTGATAAACTGATTCTAAAATTAATCATGTAAAGGACCCTGAATAACCAAAACAATTTTGAAAAGAAAAAGAAACAAATGAAGTTGAAGAACATACACGGCTTTTAGGATTAAAAATATGGAATCTCAACTGATTAAGACAGGGGAGTATTGGAACAGGATGTAGATACCAGGATCGTTGGAACAGACTAGAGAATCTACACATTGATTCACACATTGGTAGTAAATTGATTTTCAATACAGACACTAAGGTAATGAAATGAGAAAGCAGTAGTGTTTAACAATGGTGCTGGGACGAATGAATTGGCCACGTTTTAAAACTGCAATCCTCAGCTCCCATCATACATAAACATGAAGTTGAAATAGGTTATGAACCTTAACTGAAAGCTAAAATCTAAAACTTTCTGAAAAAGCATAGAGGAAAATTTGTGATTATGTTATAGGCAAAAAAATTTTTTGGACAGAAACCATAAATAGTACCCATAAAAGAAAGTAATTGATAAATTGAGCCTCATTAAAATTGTAAACTTTTGTTCTTTGAAAGATAAAATTATGGTAATACTAAAGTAAGCAATAGACTGGGAGAGAGTATCCCCAGTACATGCATCTGACAAGGAACCCTCGTAACTCAAAAATAGAAAGCAAAATAATTCAATAAAAACATGAGAAAGAAGCCCTTTAGAAAAGAAGCTAGGCCGGGTGCAGTGGCTCACGTCTGTAATCCTAGCACTTTGGAGGTCGAGGTGGGTGGATCCCCTGAGGTCAGGAGTTGGAGACCAGCCTTGCCAACATGGTGAAATCCCATTTCTACTAAAAATACGAAAATTAGCTGGGCGTAGTGGTGGGCGCTGGTAGGCCCTGCTACTTGGGAGACTGAGGCAGGAGAATCACTTGAACTTGTGAGGCTGAGGTTGCAGTGAGTTGAGATCATGACATTGCATTCCAGTCTGGGTAACAAGAGAGAGACTCCATCTCAAAAAAATATATATATATATTAAATTTAAAAAAAAAGAAGCTATATGAATTAGTATCATTAGTGATTAAGAAAATGCAGAGGGAGTTCATAAAAATCAATATACTATCACTGAAATGGCTAAAGTTGAAAAATAAAGATTAAAAACCATATTTTGGCAAGTATGTGGAGCAGCTGGATCCATCACTGTTGCTATTTGACAGTGTAAACTACTCTGGAAAATAGTGTATGCTTTTATTATGGTATTAAACTCCTATCAGGTGACAGCAGTGGCACTCCCAGGTATTTACCCAAGAGAAATTAAAACACCCACAAACACCTACACACAAGACTTGTGTATGAATGTTGATGGCTGCTTTATTTATAATAGCTCCAAACTAGAAACAGAATGTCCAGCAGCAGTTGTATGGAAAGTCACATTGTTGTGAGATATTCAGATAGTGCATACTACTCAGCAGTAATAAGGACCTCCACAACAAAATTAAGACACGAGCACATACCACGTTATTCTATACACAGGCGAAATTCTAGAACAGATCAAACCTCTTTGAAGTGGCCACTCAGCTGCTCTTTGAAAGACAGCATTAAGAAGGTGAAAAGGCAAGGCATTCGGTGCTTGTCTGGAAGGCGGGTAAGAGGAGTATGAAATTTTCAGCGAAGTATTAAGGAACTTTATGGAGTGATGAAAATACTTTATGACTACTCTGATATTTATATGGGTGCATACATTTGTAAAAACTCATCAGAAGGTAAAATTTGAATTGCATGTTTTATTACATAAATTAGACTTCAATCATCTGGTGTAAATTTTAATTTAATCATTTGAATGCCAGTGTTTATATGTACATCTTTGTATCCTTCCGTCCATCTTGAACCTTCACAGTGGCTGTGGATGATGTTACCTTTCTAAGGAGTGTTTTAATGTTCTTTTCACTGGCTTTCTTAGTACTCTACTGCTAGTGGAAGCTCATCTTAATCCAAGCAAGTCCAGACTCCGGATCTGTCTTGGCTGGCTTTTCTCTAATCTGCGCTTACTTCTAAAATATAATGCCTAAGCCACACTGTAGCCCTTTTGGGAGAATCTCAGCTTAAACCCCCAAAAGTTTACCCAAGACCTTGGCTGCACCAGAATTCCAAACTTTGCCTCCATGACTGTGCGGCTCTGTAAGGCTGCAGATGTTGCTGCTCAGCAGTCTCTCCCAGTGGTACTTTCCCGAGGGTTCTCTAAGCCTCTCTCATGGATCCACAACTTGAGAAATCTAAAAATGTTTGAAGGCGAGATCATAAGCAGAATTTTAGCCTCCCTTTTCTATAGTTGATTCTGCAGGATCGTGTTCCTTTAAGTTTTGACATTTTTGATTTCTTTCAATTACCTTTTTTTTTATAATCAAAATTTTATTTTATTTTTAATTTTTTAAAATTGCATTTTAGGTTTTGGGGTACATGTGAAGGACATGCAAGATAGTTGCATAGGTACACACGAGGCAGTGTGATTTGCTGCCTTCCTCTCCATCACCTATATCTGGCATTTCCCCCTATGCTGTCTCTCCCCAACTCCCCACTCCCCGCTGTCCCTCCCCTATTTCCCCTCGACAGACCCCATTGTGTGATGCTCCCCTCCCTGTGCCCATGTGTTCTCATTGTTCAACACCCACCTATGAGTCAGAACATGCGCTGTCTGATTTTCTGTTCTTGTGTCAGTTTGCTGAGAATGATGGTTTCCAGGTTCATCCATGTCCCTGCAAAGGACATGAACTCATCGTTTTGATGGCTGCATAATACTCCATGGTGTATATGTACCACCTTTTCCCTGTCCAGTCTATCATCAATGGGCGTTTGGGTTGGTTCCAGGTCTTTGCTATTGTAAACGGTGCTGCAATGAACATTCATGTGCATGTGTCCTTAAAGTAGAACGATTTATAGTCCTTTGGATATATACCCAGTAATGGGATTGCTGGGTCAAATGGAATTTCTATTTCTAGGTCCTTGAAGACAGTGTGGCAATTCTTTTAATTACTTTTAAGCAAACTTTGCTGGAATACTTAATATGTTTCTGATACTGTGGCAGGTCCTGTAGGATTAAACACAATTTTATCTTCTACTTACATCTTTGAGGGTAAAGTTAGTGGAGAAGCAAAGAGAGAAGATACAAACTTTGAGAAACCGTGTAGGAAAGGATTCACTATAAAATGCTTAATTTAACATTACCAGTGAGATAGAAGAGGGAAAGAATATGAATGCTGGCTGCAATGATAAAAGATCAGATTTCTTGGAGGTGTTACTAGCTGAACTGGTTCCTGACTGCAGAATCAGGCTCTGCATTTGGAATTAATATGCATTAAGTGTGGAGCAGTAAGGGAATCTGAGAAGATGGACATGCTTCCAGCAGAGAGCCAACTTGAAACGGAAATTATTTCACAAATCAGGATGATCATGGAGTAGAAACGAAAAGTACTTCCATCTACTTTATTCATGAGGCACAAATCACTTAGATATCTTGCCATAGGTCTCAGATTGCGTGGCAGGTCTATGACTCAACCAAAGTTTTCTGATTCTGCTCCAGTGTTTCTTCCTCACAGACACACTTTTTCCGGTGTCTGGGAAGAGCCAGGAAAGATTTATGATATCTTGTACCTGAAATTTTGAAAAGAAATATTGCCTGTCTTCCAAATCAATCAATTCATCTGGGATATATACGAAGAACAGTGGTGAGTTAGTATTTTTCAGGTTTGTTATGGAACATGGACAGACAATCTTGGCCTGTCTCTGAGAGCCTTGACAACTAAGAATGACTTACTCGGGATGGAATCATGCAAAGCTAGGAGGTCCATCACCACTCAAATCCTGTTAAAATAATTTGATTACTAAACACACATGTGTTCCAATTTGCACATAATGCCTGCCTTCTGAATCTGAAATTATCTGTGGAAAAACCATCCAGAGCTCCTTTAGAGGAAGCTTGGTGCCTTTTTTATTATTCACTTTTGCATTTCCAAAGTCAAAAAAACTTTCTTGGTAATTGGTTTTGAATAAATTTTTGATGAATTACATGTATTTTTGTCTATTGGGTTATGAAAGAAAGGTACACAAAATGAACAGTACATTTGCCATGTTCATATATTGCTGTTAATCATGTAAATTGGTTCGATACTTTTGGAAAGATATTTGGCAGTGGCTATAAAAGCTCTAATGCTTCATGTTTTCCTTTAACTTAGGAAAATCTAACTCTTAGACATCTGTCTTAAGGAAATACTAATAGAAGAAAAGAGTATTATTTATAAGACTCTTCACCAAAGCTGTTGAAAAGTTAACAAGTTGTAATGAGCAGAAGTAGCCATAATGTATGACAATTGGGAATTATAACCTGAAAATATGCCACTTTTAACAATAAGGAAACATTGAAAGCCTAACTATGAATACTATGTAGAACATGGAAACCACATACTATATACGAAATAAAAAATTGTTTCAGATGAAGGGTTTATAACTTCAGGGGGATACTGAGCAGGTAACTGCAGAATAAGCTTTATAAAAAGCCAAATTAGAGGTGTGGTTTGGAGGGTGAAAGGGGATGAGTGAAGGTTCCTAGAATAAAGCTCCGGCTTTGCAACTTGGAGTTCAGTGATCGGAGGCATGTTTCAATGTCTTTCTAGGCACGATACTTAATACACCTTACCTAACCTATCATGTTTTTGAGAAAGATTAAAAATTGAAGATGAGTAAATCTTGAAACTGAAACATGATGCAAAGCTTGAAGCATGAAGTAAATGCTAATAATCATCATTCTCATTGGTCTTCCTGCTAGTCATGATGATACTCTTGAAGGTTGAAGGTCCTTAGTATTGAAGATTCTGCTACAACAGACAAGTATTCAAGCATAGGAGGGCATAGATGTTAAATGTTCTTGGGCAGGTATTACTAGTGTTACCTGGAAGCAGTGGAAATGAGACCCAGGCTGAATGTTGCATTTGAGGAAAAGGGGTACTGATGCCATGTGACTATGATTGTCTTCCTGTATCTTAAAGGCTTTGCCCTAAACATGTGAGTACAGCCCTTTAGATGCAAGTCTCCAGTTAGTATTTGCAAATCTTTTACTTTCTCTGCTAGGCAATTATGTTCCAAGTCCCCAGTCTAAAAATAATTACTCTATACCATTTGATACTACATAGTGATTTCATTTTTCTTTCGCTGCATTATTTGTGCCTTTAGGTGATAAACTCATTGGAACAAGAGCTTTCCTTGTTTTGGCAGTGTTTGTCCTACTTTTTATGCACTGGTTATAGAATCCCAGCAAAATGAAATGCTAGAAACAGAAATACAGGATAGAAATAACTCAGAACCTCCCAGGAGAACATGAACTTGGTAATGTGTGTTGAAGGGTATAAAATTAGATTGTAGCTAAGGAGAGCTGAAGTGAATTTCTTGGTTAACTTTGACTTTCTGCACAATCTTTGAAAAAATTACTTGTATTCTGTGCCTTACTGCCACACTGGTTTAGACTTCTAGTTATTTAACTTGGGATTCCTGAGAGGATAGCTGTGAAGGGGGCATGGCTGTCTTCTCACTCATTACCTGTAAAGGTTCACTAGGGTTCAACTGCAAATAGCATCTAGTTTTATGATTCCATTATCAGTAGTTTGCTCTTATCTTTTCTTAATACAGACATATGACATATGACTTGCCTATTCCATTTCTTGGGATAATATGTTCCCAGATTTGTTTATGATATTTTCTTGAACTCTTTCTGAATATCCAGGTTCCAAGAGTACCCTTTCAGTCATGTAGTCATTCAGGCCAATGGCTATTCAGTAGGTGCTCATTTGTAAGTTATTTAATAAATGGTCATTTGCAAGAACTTTGCAAAGTCCTTTTATTTTCATATATCATTGATATAATATAGAGAAAATTGCTTATCAAGGTGTCTTTAATACAAGTTCAACGAAGGCTAGTGTTAATCGTTCCCTTCATCTGGTTTTTTAGACTACACTTGAAATGTCAGTAAGCCATTCATTATCTTTATTTTACAAATTTGAGAAAGTAAAAGGTTTAGAGAGCCTAGTCTGATTTGCCCAAGCCCAAATAACTCCTAATTACAGGTGGCTGGACTCCAGCCTGTTTGTTTATTGGTCTGTTGATTGATTCATTCATTCATCCATTCATTCAGTACTATTTGTAAATTCAGTGTCACAGCTATTGTTGGCACTGGCAGCTTACATTTTAGTAATTCTAACACTCCTCATTCTGCCATGTTCTTCTAAATGCATCATGATTTCTCAATGAGGATCTTCGAATCTCAGGTGGCTGAGTGAATTAATAACATTTAAAAAAATACTGTTCAGTTGTACGTTTACCAAAAAGAGAAAAGAAAAACAAATGTGCTTCTGTGTATGAAATACGTGGTAAATACTCTATCAAAGCAAGAAATATATTTCATCTGACATTTTTCCTCCTTGAAATTGCAACAATTTGCATTTTAACAGGTTATTGTTCATGGAGCTTATTTGCTGTAGGAGGAACAAAGAACATAGTGGGTATTAAATCAACAGCATGAATTTTGGTATTTGAGTTAAAATTGACTATTGGCTCTCGTAGTTATTGGCAGATTCTTAAAATTTTCCGAGTTTCAGTTGTTAGTAAATTAGAAAACAGTTCACGCAGTTGTGAGATACTCAGATCTGTGACCTACAGCATGACCTAGATGTGAGTTCAGTAAGTGCTAGTTCTTCTCTAAGGGAAGCTGCCATTCAGAAGAAAGAGCCTCCTGGAAGCTGAGACTCCACCCAGCAAAATGTTGAGGGCTGCAGCATCCTGACACAGCACCTGTCATGGAGTCTTAGATCAATGCTCATCGTGATTGCAACCAGAAGTGCCAGGCTTCTGGACAATTGAGTGTCTCCTGCACTCTCAGCTTTCCATGGTTGCACATGATACCTCATCAGCCACAATTCTCTCCCTATCTCTTCCACTCCTTGCCATCCCTTCCACAGTGCGCTCTGGTTCACCGGTAATCAATAAAGTCCCGTCTGTATTTGGTTACTTCTTGAAACATTTCCTTCCTCTTTGCTCTCCCCTGAGTTCCCTCAAGGGGCCACTGCTTGTTTTTTTCACACTCCATATCCATTAGGACCAGGAAGTAGGACTGGATTCCGTCTTGAATTCTATTGTTACCTGGCTATTACACCTTCCTCTTCTAGAAATGCCTGTTCCACTGAAGTTCGCATCTGATGTCATGTTAATCATCAGATAGATCTGATTCAAGTAATCCTGGCTCTTCTTGGCATTGCAATTGCTTAATTGAAAAACCCAGCAAAATGGATAATATTAATGTAAAAATATATACACTCTGCAGTCTGTTGTAGAACTCATATTCCATTTCAGTCACTTGCCCATTTCTGAATTACTCTTTATAGCAAACTTATCAGAATGGCTGTCGACACACATATTCACTTACCTTCATTCATGCTTTTGAGAGAAAGAACGACAATATTGTATCTTTTTGTTTCTCTGTAGCTGATCTAGTCTTACATGCCCAATTCCCATATCCCTCTTGAGTAGGAGGCAGAGAATAAGATGGTGGATTTAAATTTCTATGAATCCGGTTTAAAAGTAAAGGTGATCGAAGAAACTCTCATGGTCACTGGACTTTCCTGAGTCCTTTTGTATAGTTGCTCAAACTTCTAACCCCTCCCCTGGTGCTGCTCCTCTCTAAAACTGCAGCCTGGTTGCATGCAGGGCTCTACAGGTCTGAACGGCCTTGGGAAAAGGTTCTCAGACCCTAAAGCTGGTCCTCCAATGTGCTCTGCCTGACACCTGCTAATACATGATCGAGCCATCCTTTCTCTGTTTTGCTGACATCTGCTACTGCCTGCAGCTGATGAATTCATGGGTTTTGTTCAGTTCTGCTGTAATGCTTGTTTTGAAAATAACATTGCTATATCACAGAACAAATTGAGCATAAATCCTTCCTTTTGCTTAGGTGTAATTTCAAGGAGGAAATATTAGAACAGTGTTGAAAGCTGTACCCTGGAGAACCGAGTTCTGTAGAAATATATAAAACACACACATGAACACACCTCAAGCATTTCCCAGCTGCCTCAGTTTACCCCGTTTCACGCAGTCCTTTGGTATTGCCACTTCTCGTCCTTCCACTACTTCTCAATGACTACCAAGCTGCAACTCTTTCAACGCCCACGTTGATAGGCAGAGCCGAGCTCTTTTCAAGGTAAAGTATCATATTAAGTGTGGTGTAATATTTACGTTTTTAAACCATTTAATGTGTGTAACACTGCTTGCATTTCTATCAGGATCCAACCTTTTTTTTTTTCTTTAATGTGTCACTGATGAAATTTTTGAGTGTTGTGGCCAAGCCTCATTTTTCTGGTAAGCCCCATGGTTTCTGTTCTATTTTGCATTGCACGGTCATTTTTAGGAACTCATACGCCTCCTGACAGCAGAGCTGATGGTTTCAGGCTAGGTGAGGATCCAAATGATGCTCTGATTTTCCTTCCCATTGCCTTCTCTCAGCTCTCACTGAGAGGATAGTTGACTTCAAGTTTCTGCCTTATCTTTTATCCAAATCATTGTCCAGGCTTTTGACCCTAGAGGGCTCGTCCTTGTACTCGTCCTTGTTTCCTTTCAGCATCGCTGACCCCATGACCGGTTTGCAGGCCCTAAACTCATTTCGCCCCACACACTGGGACTGGAGACGACCCAGGAGACTGATTAGACTCTCTCGGTGTCACATCGCTGCTAACCCTCTGTGTCAATGTAGGGTCACTGTCACAGCAGCCTTCTTCAGAAGTCCTACAGAGCGGGAATAGAGTCCCTGCATGACCCCATGACAGGTTTGCAGGCCCTAAACTCATTTTTCCCCACACACTTGGACTGAAGAAGACCCAGGAGACTGATTAGACTCTCTGTGTCGCAACACTGCTAACCCTCTGTGTCAGTGTAGGGTCACTGTCACAGCAGCCTTCTTCAGAAGCCCTACAGGCAGGGAATAGAGTCCCTGCACCTTGGGCCTTCCTCTCAGTTTATTCTGATCATGTCCTCCCTCCTGGGCTTCAAAGATTCAGGATGAGGAGATCGGGTAGGTGGCTTCATGTGTGCTTTCAGTGCTTCGGGTTGCCCTTCCCCATTCCCTCCTTCATACAGCTCAGTCTGTTTTCTGCTTCAGCATTGAGCTGCTCTTGCCTCCTCTGTCTTTATTGGATGAGATCTGTGAAGAGAATATGAAACCATTACCTTTCCTTATTTGCAATAACCTGGCTGACGGCTCACCATCCTGGTCGCTCTTTCTCAGTTTGTTTCCCAGGCCCTGCTTCCCTGGTTGACTTCTGCATTTGAAGTTCCTTGAGGTTCAGGCTGGAGATCTGTCCCTTCTGACATCCTCAGCACTGTAGGTTTAGATGCCATCCCATCCACATGGTGTCGTTCTCATATCTAAGCACACATTTTTTTCTGATCTCTAGACATACATCCAACTGACTACCCATAACCTCAACTTGGAAGTGACGTTTTAAACTTAACATGTCCCAAACCAGACTAGCTTCACTGGATTTTATTCCCATGCTCCCTCTCTTAGATAATACTCTTCCTGCCCTTGCCAGAATAGATTGTTTTATATAATCTCTTCCTAATGTCACTTCTCATTAAAGGTCTTGCTTGGATGTGTTTATTGGACAGAGATTGTTATTTGAAGCTTTCCAGATTCGAAGAATGTGTGAAAGGCCGGAAAGAATGAGAAATAATAGTGACTGTTGGTGGATATGTGCAGAGGAGTTTCTTGTCATATAGTGCTGGTAGAAGTGGCATTTTTATAGCTTTTTATAGAAAAAATATGGAATGATGTACCTATCAATTCCACTCCGGGGAATCTCTAACTTAGAAATAAAAACTCCAGTATATAATAAAGATATTTAAAAGAGCATTGTTTATAGTTGCTGAAAAAATAACCTGCCAATAAAGTGAAAACTCATCTATGAGGAAGAAATGCATAAAATGCAATATAACCATATCTAAAATGTTCATACATTCAAGTGAAAACTAATGAAATTTATACAGTTAATTTGGAGGGATTTCAACAATGAACAGAGAAAGCTGGAAAAAGGTCCATGTAATATGTGTAGTGCTGTGTATGTTTGGATTTTTCTATTTGGTAGAATTGGGAATATTGTTTTATCCCCTCCCCTTTTTATGTTTGATACCTAAACATGCACATGAGCATTCATTATTCACATACTAAGACACAAAAGTTATTTTATGTATGAAAACCCCCCTCTCCATCTTCTCCTTCTCCCTGTCCAAGCACCTTCTACTTTGCTCTATTTCTATTGCTCCCACTCCATCCCATCATTTTTGTCAGAGCTATTGCAATAGGCTGCTGTCTTTTCCAGTTATTTTCCATCCAATAGCTAGAATCGATAGAAACATATCAATCATACCTTCTCACTTTGCTGATTAGCCCTTCTTTGCACTTTGAGTAAAACCTCAGCACCTTTTCCGGGCTTAGGAGGTCATGGCTGGTCTGGCCCCTGACTAACTCATCTCATGCCCTTCTCCTTTAGCTCACTCTTCTTGCCATGCTGACTAATGGGATGTTTGAAGATGCTGAATTCTTTACTGTCTCTCTTGGAATGTTCCTTCTTGTACCCTTTGCTGGCTCATGTCCATACAGTTCTCTGTGTTAACATCATGTTCTCCAAGGGAATGTGAGAACTCAGCCTTTCACAAGTGACTTAGCTGGGCTAGCTTCCCTTTCCAGGGCTTCCTTACACTTCGTTTCTTCACAGCACATTCAAACAGTTTGTAAATCTTTTTCTTTTTTTTTTTGCTTTTTTAACTGTTTCTTTTTATTCTCTGTATCAATCATGTTTTGGATTGATTGCATCCCTTTTTCCCACCCCATTCAACTCTCTTTCCTCCACCACTTTAGGAGTTTTACATCCCACTCTTCCAGCTACCTCTAAATTTTTGCATGTCCATTTAACACAGTACTTTCCAAAGTAGATGGACAGTAGTAGATGTTCTTCCTTCTGAACAATAAAAGGACATTAAAATGCCTCAAGGCCGTTACCCTGTTTAATCCACATACCATTGCTGTTGAAGATAGGAGTTTTGTCTTCATATTTTTTCCCTCCCTAGCCTCCCTACCCCACCGCTGTACCTCCCCTGGTCTCCCCCAACAGACCCCAGTGTGTGATGCTCCCCTTCCATGTGTTCTCATTAACACCCACCTATGAGTGAGAACATGTAGTGTTTGATTTTCTGTTCTTGTGTCATTTTGCTGAGGATGAGGGTTTCCAGGTTTATCCATGTCCCTACAAAGGACACGAACTCATTTTTGATGGCTGCATAATATTCCATGGTGTATATGTGCCACATTTTCCTTGTCCAGTCCTTTGTTGATGTGCATTTGGGTTGGTTCCAGGTCTTTGCTATTACAGACAGTGCCACAGTGGACATGCGTGTGCATGTGCCTTTATAACACAATGATTTATAATCCTTTGGATATATATCCAGTAATGGGATTGCTGGGTCAGAAACCAAAAATACTTCTAGGTACTTGAGGAATTGCCACATTGTCTTCCACAATGGTTAAACTAATTTACATTTACTTGTTTGTTGATGCATTGCCTATTCTCCCACTATCCTACAACCCCTGGAGTTGGCGGACTATGTCTTTCTTCCTTATTGCCCAGTACCTAACACAATTCTTGGCGTATAGTAGACAAACTTCCAGTATTGATTGGAAAAAATGAAGAGATAGTTGAGTGAAGAAAGATATTTTTTTTTGGTACTAACAGAGCAGAGAGGTGTTTCAAATAATGAACTGAGATCCCCAAAACTGTATGTGTGTATATAATGTGTCACTGTAGTTTGAAAGTAAGACAGTAGGTTAGAGACATTTCAGAGTAAACTTTAATACACATCATTGCAGTTCTCACAGGTCAGAGGAGGATGCATTTCTTAATATTCTTGACTATTTCTTTCTGTCCATAGTGTTGCATTTTCTTAAAGAAAAGATCGAGAGTTGAGATTAAACTTGACTTTAAATGCCAGATATTTGCTAGAACCTCTAGGAAATTGATGATATATTCCTGTCTGAAGGTGGCAACCACACATAATCTCATCTAGATCAGCAAAATTACTAATGAATCACCAGGGTGCTTCCTGACCTCCAGGAGAGGTGAATGGTGCTTGATCAGCTTAGTCAGTAAATGCTTATCTGAAATAGGATTTTGGCTAAGAATATATATGGAAGAAATGTAAAATATGACACCTCATGGATGTGCTTATCTTACAGATGACAGTGTCATTTAAAATACATGTTTAGGTGAATAAATTCTTCTCAACCTGGCAAAAATAAATATTTTATTCTGTGTAATACATTAGCATGTACAATATTAAATTATAAAACATAAATATAAAATATAAATATTAAAATACTTACTGTATTTTATTACACAATAGTATTATCAGAACCCAAAATTACAATGAAAACACTGAGCAAAGCATTCATTTAACCAAATAACTGAATTTGTAGTGGAATATGTAAGTTGAAAGAACCAGGATTTAGGAATGAGACAATGTTATCTTTGAACTTTGAGGTTGCCCTCCAGCTGTATAAGCCCAGAGAAGTTATACAATGTGTATTTATTTTGTTCATCTCTAAAACTGATAAAAATAATACCTATTTATTGTTGTATTGTTTGGCAACTGAATTCAAAAATATATTTAAAATACCCTGTACAATCATCTGCATGTAATAAGAACATGGCATGATGTGATAGGTACATGGTGAGTTCCTTTAGAATGTAACTAAACATAGTCTAATTGCAGGGTAATTAAGGGTGTGAACTTAACTGGAGCTTTTGTTTCTTTTGTTTTTGTTTGTTTTGCATGCCCCAAATGTCTGGTTAATTTAAACAAAAGGAATTTAATCAGAAGAATAAGAAGTAGCTTTATAAATCGATAAGAATGCTGGAGAAACAGGCTTGGAAATAAGTCAGGCATGATGGGAGGCAGTTTGTCTCAAGGTGTCTGGGTCTGGCCTCACTCAAGAACCACTCGAGACGTGTTTGGATTCCATCATCAAGATGAATGCATTTTACAACTGTTGTTTCTTCCCCCATCCCATGCGACTCTGCTCACAATTTGGAGACTCAAGAGAAAAATTCTGATTGGCTTAGCTTGAGTTACCTGGCCATCTTTTTGTTTATGGGAGTCAGACACCTTAACTTTTGTGCCTGTCAACTTGACTTGAAAGGGGAAAAGATAATTTCTCAAAGAGAAGCTCAAGTCGTTACAAGGGGCAAAATTAAAATGAATGAATGAATTAACATGACAAATCAACTTTAAAATTATTCAATTAAAATTAAAATGTCACTATGGATTTCCAAATGATCCACACTTCATTTAGAATAGAATAGGAAAGCACTAGATGAAATTATTTAGGGGATTAGAGAAAGCTTCAGAATCAAAATGGTATTGGAGGCGGTATTAACATAGCAAATATGAGACAAGGGAATAATTCAACTCGGACCAGCTGTGCCCTAGAATTCCTCAGAGGAACCTCAGGGGTGGCTGGCCAGGGCTGTCAGCTCAAGCCACAAAGCCCCAGTTACGTTTCAACTGCTTTATTCTTTAAATTTTTTAAAAATGTGATGGCATTCAACATAAGGTTTTACTTCAAAAAAAAAAAAAAAAAGAGTTAAGCTGCTAAAACGATGAGATAGGAAAAACAAACAACCTGACAGTTACTCCAAAACTATCCAGCAAAAGAGTAACGTGATGGCCAAGGGGCCGTAGTCCACGTCATCTCTGACCTTGTGGAGGAAGCAAGGTAAAAGCCTTCAGCTCCACAGTGAAATAGGTAAACAGGTGAAGTGTAACCAGCATAATGCCATCAATACTGCGTAGAAATTAGTATTGTATTTTTCAGTCATGTAAATGCCTGAAATTGGCTCACTTGATCTTTACCACTGTTCTACATAGAAGGCATGTGCAAATGAGAAACGGAGGTGCAGAAAGATGAAGTCTCAGAGACAGTACTAGAGCCAGCTGTCCTGACTCTGAATACAGAAATTGCTACCCTGCAGCAGTATGTTCACTGTTACTCTGGGGAATCCTTTCTGCAGATAGAAATTTAATGGGATCACGAATTTACTCAGAGTGGAGCTGTGATGGTTGGTTGAGAGTGAAGGGCCTGGGGCTCCGCTCAGTCCTCCCTCCTACTCCTTCCCCTGGAACACGTGTATGACACAGAGGCATCTCTGAGAAAAGGTGTGCAGGGCTCCAGGTTTGCAGTATAAAAACTGTTGCCAGTACTGCTCTGTCTTTCAGGGATGTGGCTGAATCTCTCTCCCTTCATTTCCTCCACGTCTTTTTTTCTTTTCCCTCTGGGCAGCTTGGATCCCAGAAGTCAGCTTTAGTTAAGGAAGCAGTGCAGGTGACTCTGTTAAGAGAACAGACTGGGGATGACAAGGCAAGATGCTTTTTAGTTTTGCTTTTTTAAAGTGGGCATTGATTGATGCTGGTACCTAACACAGGCATGGGACAAGTATGGCAGCATTTCAGTGTTAAGACAGTACACCAGGAGGTCTTTTGTAGAGTTTTTCTGTGTTAACCTCCAAGGATCTAAAGTATTCTCCTTCCAGCCATAATCGCAACAACATTTGAAAGAGTTTGTGTGGTCCTGCCCAAAGTTGTTCTTTCTTACTAATCCTTCTGGGGTTCTTCTTTTTGGTGGAATAGACCCCAACTGAATTATATAGACGTTTCCAGGTTTATATCATCTGCCCAGGCATACTATAATACTACCTCCTTTCTGACTCATGACACAGAATTCAAGTCCTCTATGCATATACACCATATACATATATGGATGACGTACATATCCATATCCATACGGTAAGTCCTCAGTATCATCAATAGGTTGCTGGAGACTGAAACTTCAAGGGAAATAACAAAACCTATTTTACTATTGGCTAATTGATATAAACAAGATTTAAGTTCCTATGGCCTATTTTTGGTCACAAAAACATCACCAAACATATAAACAATGACCAAAACACTTATTAAATATTGAAA
Organism: Saguinus oedipus; assembly: GCA_031835075.1. Classification (NCBI taxonomy): domain Eukaryota; kingdom Metazoa; phylum Chordata; class Mammalia; order Primates; family Cebidae; genus Saguinus; species Saguinus oedipus. Next base: position 2,668,512 of record CM063172.1, on the reverse strand, counting down.
TAAATGGGAGCGGCACATACATTTAAGGAAGATGAATACCAGCAAGGGAGATAATTACTTACCTGCTTATTCTATTTTTTTTTGTGTGTGTCAGAGTCTTGCTCTGTCTCCCAGGCTGGAGTGCAGTGACATGATCTTGACTCACTGCAACCTCCAACTCCTGGATTCAAGCGATTTTCCTGTCTCAGCCTCCCAAGTAGCTGGGACTACAGGCATGTGCCACCATGCACCAGCTAACTTTTGTATTTTTGGTAGAGACAGGATTTCACCATATTGGCCAGTGTGGTCTCAAACTCCTGACCTCAAGCGATCTGCCCGCCTTGGCCTCCAAAAGTGGTGGGATTACAGGAACGAGCCACAGGCAGGAGCCTTCTCCATTAGTTCAGGATGGGAAGCAGTCCTAGGCAGGATGTCATCCATCCCACTGCAGAGTGCGCTCATATACGCACCCACACTCGCTCAGACTGGAGTATCCATTCCACTGCAGAGTGCGCTCGTGTTTGCGCCCCACTCACTCAGACTGGAGTATCCATCCCATTGCAGAGTACACTCACATACGCACCCACACGCGCTCGAACTGGAGTATCCATCCCACTGCAGACTGCGCTCACGTATGCGCACACACTCACTCAGGCTGGAGTTGTTTAGACACCCATTTCAACTGCTAGGCATATCTTTGAGATGTGGGAGGAAACCGATGTAGCCATGCGGAGAACATGCAAACTATATGCAAACAGAAGCCCTGTTGGAGAAAAATAGACGTTTTTTCTTAACATTATTATGAAACAACATTGAGGAAAGCCGTTGAATGAAGTAAGTTATTTGGGGACCTGCTGTATGCATATTCATATACACTACTCAGACCAGTTCTGGTTGCCCAGGCCTTAAAAGGTCTTCTGTATTTTTGAAATGAATGTCATCTCTAGTGGTAGACTCAGAGCCTAAGATTAAGTGCTGTCGAATATCCAATACTATTCTTGGAAAGAAGGAATTGAAGATGGGGAGAGAAGCATGAGACTCAATGAGTTGCCGGCTATAAAGAGTAGTAAGGCAAGTACTTGGAGTTATGGAATAGTCGGGCATGCTGCAAAGTCCTGCCTGTAGGGAGGACCCATTGAAGTTTCAGAGTTAGGGGCTGGCAGGGGCATAAAGGTAGGCACATCTGCAGGGAACAGGGACAAGTGGAAGGAGAAAAAAAAACAAACTTTATTTTGAAGTTCCAACTAGAATTTACTTTGCCTCTCATATATAGTATCAGTAATGTCATTACAAGTTAAAATGATTAGATATGCAGATATTTTGTCTATAGTAACTTTTTTTTTCTTTTTGAGACAGTCTTGCTCTGTCGCCTAGGCTGGAGTACAGTAGCAAGATCTTGGCTCACTGCAACTTCCGCCTTCTGGGTTCAAGTAGTTCTCCTGCTTCAGCCTCCCTGGTAGCTGGGACTGTGGGCATATACCACCATACCCAGCTAAGTTTTAAAATTTTTAGTAGAGACGGGGTTTCACCTTGTTGGCCAGGCTGGTCTTGAACTCCCGACCTCAGGTGATCCACCTGCCTCTGCCTTCCAAAGCTCTGAGATTACAGGCATGAGCCGCTGCACCCAGCCATGGGAACTTTTATTAGGTGTTACTTACCATTCTTATCAGGTAGGGGAATCTCATTAACCATGTGTTAAAGACAAACAAATGGGGTCCTAGGAAAAACGATGAATTTGAGATGAGAAGAATAAAGACACAGAGATGAAGATTAAGTTCCAGGAAGAATGATGACTATCTTGAGAATAGAAACAAAAGTAGCCTCTAGGTGGGCTATGAGTCAAGGCTTCTTTGTTTGATGAGGCACAGCCCTGCTGGTGGACAATTTTAATGAGTGTATCAGCTCCTGGGGAAGTTCATGAGATACCAGCCCTGTTACCCATCTAGTAAGTGCTGTATTTTGAGTTCTAGTGTCCTTCTATACATATATATGTATATATATTTATATTTTGATTTATATTTTGAGATGGAGTCTCACTCTGTCACCCAGGCTGGAGTGCAGGGCACAATCTCAGCTCTCTGCAGCCTCTGCCCCCGGGTTCAAGCAATTCTCCTGCCTCAGCCTCCTGAGTAGCTGAGATTACAGGCACCCACCACCATGCCTGGCTGATTTTTGACTTCTGTGATTTTCATACTAGTCCTACTGTCTAATTTATTTCTCTGTCCACGGGGCCCAGAAGAGCATTGGCACATGACATGTGGTCAGTAAACACTTGTTAGTTATATTCTGAGTGAATTATAATTGGCAGTGTTGGTAAGGTATTGATAATTGGTTTCCCAGAAGGGAGATTCATACAGTAGATTATAAACTATATAGAGTATGTGTAGGAAGAAAGCCATTTTGTACAAAGTGATGCTCTTGGCCCAGATTTTCTGATTACAACTTCCCACTCAGAAACACTTTCCATAACAGGGAACATCTGAAGCAACAGGAGAAAAAATAAAGTAAATCACCTTTGTTTTGCTGTACCTCACTTTCCTCCATTCACCTCAACTCAAATGCCATCTGGAATTCTCTCACTATTTGGAATATATATCATGATACCATTGTATCAAATATGTGATGTCTTATACTATTCAAATTAGTACTGGTGAATGGTTAAACCACAGCTCCTGAAATGATTAAATGGATTTCCTTATAGTAATGTGTTTCTTCTTAGGTTTGCCCAAATCAGAAACCCCTGAACCTGTACCCAATGGTTCCAGCATTTTCTCAGGCTCCTACCTTCCTGTCCATCTCCAGTGTCATGGCCATGATCACACTACAGCAGTCTCCCCAACTCCACTTTGCTCCCCTTCCATCCACACCCTTGTCTGCTTTTGTTGTAAACTTTCCAACCTTGATTCTGACTTTATTTCCCTGCTTTAAACTCTTCAATGACTTTCTATCATCTGCAGAAGAAATTCCAAGTCCTGGCCCTGGTCTCTGCCGTTACCTCATTTCTTAATCTTCAAGGAGTGCATTGCTGCTACTACTCATCTGTTTGTTGCCATACTTTTCCCTGGGCCTGCATTTTCCCTTTGTTTTGTCTGACAAACCCTGACACCAGCTTCACATCTCAGCTTAAGTGCTCAATCACATTAACTTTTAAAATGTAAGCCATCATGTTTGTAACTAGACTTATATTCCCTTCTTTACTGTGATTCTGATGAAATTGCATGTAGCATCACTGTAAAAATATCACATGATGTTGAAATGATTTGTTTCCTTGTCTATGACCCCTTCCGAGCGCTGAGATTTTGGGAATCTATGCAGTCTATACTTCATATTGGTAGCATTTAGCAGAATCCTTGAAACAGACCAGAGGTTGAATGAATATTGGTTAAATGAATGAATGAGTGACTATCTTCCACCTCTTGTTAAAATTACAATCCACAATTGAAAACCATCTTATAGTTATGGGCTGTAATTCATCTTAAGCTCAGGGAAGTTACTGAAAACAAATATGTCTCATTTCAAAAATGACAATTTACTGTAATTAACAATAGTAAGGAGAAATTATAGGTCCTCTTGCTGTTCCTTCCTTTCTCTAGCCCAAAGCAGCCCCCTTTGGAAGGCATGATCCCTTCAAGGTGATTGTGCTTCTGACATTGCTTCATGGCTGTCCAAGAAGCTATTTGGAGCAGGAAGAAATCAAAGAAAACTGTCACTGTGCCAGGATGTTTAAAGAGGAAGGATAAAGAAAGTGGCAGGCCGAGCGTGAGAGTGCGACTATTAGACCCTGGTTTGGGCCGTTAAACCAACAGAGTAAGATTCCCCAGCGGTTTGTCCTCACAGTAATTCCCTTCCAACTCTAGAGTAAGTGCAGATTTGTGAAGTGAGAAAGGCTTGAAAAAGACAGCCTGATAGTGACACCAGATTTTGTGGTTTCTCTTAGACTCTCTTTTACTCATATTTCTTAATTTTCTCATTTTTTGTTTTAGGTATGTTAAATTGGATGGCAGAAATAAGTCATTGAAACAAAATGCTTGAGAGAGAACCTGCTCTCCTCCCTACTTTATTAAAAATACACTCACATGTTCTCCCATGTACCAAAACAATTATTCTAGATTGGAGATATTTAAGGATTCACACTTACGTAAAGGTACTATAATTCTATGATCTTCCCTTTGGGAAGATTTGGGGGTGGGCAGAGTCTGATGTATCACTGAATATATTATGTTACCTTTTACTGAGTCACAAACTTGCTCGTGGTGTCTTGAATTGGAGCAAGTTGGATATATACTTTTTCAGCTGACCAAATTGCCTGGAGTATGTGGAGCAGAAACCTACCAGTTATCTTATAATTAGAGTTGAAACTTGGCTGCTGGCTCACTGCCTTCTGGGTGAGCTAATCTATGCCTGAATGCTGTACACTCTGCTATAAATGATAGTCCTCAAGGCTGTCTATGTATTAGCTCAGCCTGGTCTCCATTTCCAAGTTATTACTTCGTGGTGTCTTCTGGGTTAAATTAAGCCTGTTTGTCTACTGCTCCTGAGGTAACTTAACTTTATGGGTCATGCGTTGCCTTCCAGGCACCTGGCCAGAGGTGTCATGTTTAAAGGCTGAAAGACTATAAATGAAGACGGGTGTGCGGGTGGGAAGGAGTGAGTCTCGAAGTTTCTGGCAGATGCAAGTCCGGGATTTTTAAGGACATGAGTAATATTGTGTCTTTTAAAGGGCAACCTTTAAACATAGAAGTTTCTGGTGAACAGATATAAGTAGAATTCAAGGATAAAACTCATAGAATAAGGTCAGCATGATACCACTGTAGCTCTGAGTAAATATATTTCTTAAGAATGATCTAGTATATCTTAGGATTTAGAAGAATATGGTTCCCAGAGCCTGTGCACAGGGCTTTAGGGAATCAGTGTGGTAGGACAGTGCAGCCAAATTGTGACGAGTTTTTCTTAATTATCACAGTTACTCTTTAGTGTTAGTATTAATACTTTAATTTCGTGCATGAGAAATTAAATGTCATATAGACAAAGTGACTTGCCCATAGCAAGTAAGTCACAGGCCCAGAATTCAGATTCCATTCTGTGTAATTCCAAAGCCACATTCTTTATGCCGCACTGTTAATCTTTGCTTGGGTAAAAGAAACTTGTCCCTCAAGTTGCTTAATCCTGTTTCAATGGTAATCTCCATGTCTGGGTGAAATATGTCATTGGCTACAAAGCCTCCAAATTATTAATTCCATCAGTGTCCCCCCATTGGCTCTACCACTCTATTCTCCTCTGATGACAGGCTCCAAATAATTCTTTGGATGAAGTTAAAGAAGTTGGCAGTTGTGTACATGAAGCATAAATTGACAGTGTTTGGCTACCCATTTTTCGTCCATTCCAACCACAAAGTCATGGAGTTAACCAATGATTTAAGTCTGGCTTAACATTAAAATAACCCACGAAACAAACAAAAAACTCATGCCAGCTCCTGTCCCCTGTCAAGACCAAGATAGATTCTGATTTATTCTGGAGTATATGCTGAGCATCAGTATATTTTAAGTGTTCTAATAGTTTCAAAATGCATCCAGTGTTCAAAAATGAATTTTCCCATCGTATTCTAACTGTTCCATCTTATTCCAAAGCAACTATGCTGATTATGCTGATGAATAAAGATGGGGTAAAAAATATAAAAATACCATTTTTGTTTTTAACTCAGAGAATTTTTGAAAAACCATGATATATAAGCCAGTTGTTTCGTAAAAAATGAAGAAATCAAGATTGTGAACATTTTATTCAATCCAGTAAACATCTGTAGTTTCCACAGAAGATAAAACACCCAACAAGTGTTCTTTCTTTAAAAATGTAAAGTGCAGTCTAGGTGATACAATATGCACATAAACAACCACACTTCTGTATGAATTTTGTCAAGCTTGTGAATAATTCTTCCATGAATTAAAAATGGACAACTATATTGTTCAAAGGAGAAGGAATGGAATGTGCAAAGGATTGGAAATATTAGGAAGCAAGATATATGTAAAAAAAAGCAGGCAGATCAGCACGGCTAGACTATAGGGAGCAAAGAAGAGAGATGAGTTGGAGAGCAGAGAAGGGAAAGATGTAAGGTACCAGGCATTGCCTTGTATCTTCACTTTCATGTTTATCTCCAAAGATTCGTAAATTTCTTTCTCTTTCCTTCATTTGTTGTCATTTTCTACTTTTCCATCTTCTCTCTTACTCTCTCCTTTTGATTTCTACAATAATTAGATTATTAATACTGATAATGATAACTTTTATATTTGTTCTTTCTAAATGCCACTTGCTATTTTAAGTTTTTCATGTTATTGTCACACTGAATCATTACAAAAATTCTAAAAACTATGTTAATATACTATATATGTTAATATATAATATTTCTCATCTTACATAGGAGAAAATAGAGACTCGGGGACATAAATCTAATAAGTAGAACTGAGTAAGCAGAAAGCGGCTCTAAGCCTTGAGCAAATACAAGGTATAGAGCTTCAGAAGTTAGAGGTGAATTGAGACCCTATGTGTTTATGTGTTGTGATGGGAGGGGACCTCAGAACACTCCTCAGTCATTGGGATTCAAACCATTCTTTCCTTGCTTCACTTCCCATCTGCCTTAGTTGGCCATGGTGTAACTTAAAACATGGAGCTGGGATGAACTCCAGCTTTAATAGATTGCAAGTCAGTTTTATATTTGACATTTGATACTAGAGTACATTTCTTTCCATTGTATCTGAGGGAAGAACAGCAAGTTTTACTCTTTATGGGTGACAATTAATAGAGAAGAATATAGTTGACCCTGAATCCATGAGTTCTGTGTCCATGGATTCAACCAACTGTGGATCTAAATTATTCATTAAAAAGCAATAAATATAACAATACAACAATAATAATGCAAATAACATACAGTATAACAGCTGTCTATGTAGCAGTTACATTGTATTAGGTATTATAAGTAGTCTAGAGGTGATTAAATGTATATGGAAGAATGTACTTGGTTACATGCAAATATTATGCCATTTTATATTGGAAACTCAGGCATCCATGGATTTTGTTATCTGTGGAGGTCCTGAAACCAATGAGGGATGGCTATAACTGAAAATACATTGAGATGAAGTAGATGCCAATAAATTCTTGGTAAATTATTTTATAGGTTTAAAGAGGAAAGAGTTTGAGGGAAAGCTAACAGTCACCTATCTAGACAGTGAGTTAAGGTGTGGCCTTCTAAGTCAGAAAGCCCCAGAGCTACATCCCAGCTCCAACATTTACTAGCTGTTCAGCCCTTGAGCAACTAGATACTCGAGCTCACTAAGCTGTATTTGTTTTCATCTGCAATGTGATGATTCAGTTGACTAAACTGACTTTTCTGGCCATTGTGCCATAAGAACTCTAATGATATCCACCCACATAGGCACTCAATGAACAAGTACACCTCTTATTTTATACTTGAAATATAAGGTAAGAAAATAACTGCTCTTTTGTTACTTCAGCTCAAATCTCCAGACCAGTTAAGAGATGTGAAAGAGGGCAAGCAGAGTGTGGACAGCTTTCTGAAGAAGCCAGGGCCCCAGATGCCTTTTCTCACCTTTAGAATGCTAAAAACAGGAATGTAGGGGTAAAAAAGTATTTTTTTTTCTTGAGCTCAACTCCTGTAGTAAATTTGGCTCTAGACATTCCTAACACTTCACAAATTTATTCCTCTTGACTGAAAATCAGTTGGTCCTGATTGACTGCAAGTAAGTTTTGTATTTGACATTTGATTTTCAAGTATCTTTGTTTGTATTGTGCCTGAAAGGAAAAACATACTCCGCCTTTTATTTGTGGTGATGAATAGAGGAAAATGTGAAAGTATGTTCAGACAAGTTTCATACCAATAAATGACTGAGAATTGGTTTTATTTGGTTTTGAAGAGGTCCTGTTTGGCAGTGTAAATTGTCTGTGGATTATAGTCCTAAGGGTGTTCTGGGAATAAATAGTGTTTGCTTTTCTAAAAAAAAAAAAAAAAAAAAAAAAAAAAAAAAAAGAATTTGACAAAATGCCCTGAAAATACCGATGAAACTGTTATGTTACAACCCTGGACCTCTGGTTGATTAACTCCAAAAGCCCTCAGGAATTAATGTGCCATTCAGGCTTCCAGATAACTCAAGTGTGAAACAATTTTACAAAGATAGATGGGTGATACAAAACAATCCTTCATATTAAGCTACTTTATCACTGCCTTATATGTTTATAATTCTCTATAGTGTACATGAGGCCTACATATACATTGTTTAATCTCTCCAAAATTCCCATCAGAGAGGCAAGGAATGATTGGTATATGTTTTTCAAATGAATGGAGATTGGAGGTTAAGAGGTCTTTGTGATGTGGCTCAGTATCTATCTAGATGAGTCAAACAAGAACCTTTCTCATGGTATAAAAACTATTTTTTTAAAAATATAAATTTACAGTTTAAAATTCAAAATAAAACCATACACGATGATTTTGCTAGAATTTTTGCTAAGCACTGTAAGAAGCAGGTTAATTCACCTTAAATTATTTGTTTGAGAATCAGTTTGCCCAATGATTCTGGGGTACATGTGCAGTATGTGCAGGTTTGTTAATAGGTATACACATGCCATGATGGTTTGCTGCATCCACCACCATTAGGTATTTCTCCTAATGCTATTCCTCCCCTAGGTCCCCACCCCCAGACAGGCCCCAGTGTGTGATGTTCCCCTCCCTGTATCCATGTGTTCTCATTATTCACCCACTTACAAATGAGAAGACACGGTGTTTGGTTTTCTATTCTTTTGTTAGTTTGCTGAGAATGATGGTTTCCAGCTTCATCCATGTCCATGCAAAGGGTATGACCTCATCCTTTTTTATGGCTGCGTGGTATTCCATGGTATATGTGTACCACATTTTCTTTATCCAGTCTCACATTGATGGGCATTTGGGTTGGTCCAAGTCTTTGCTATTGTGAACAGTGCCACAATAAACATACATGTATGCATGTCTTTCTAATATAATGATTTATAATCCTTTGGGTATATACCCAGTAATGGGATTGCTGGGTCAAATGGAATTTCTAGATCTAGATCCTTGAGGAATCGCCACACTGTCTTCCACAATGGTTGAACTAATTTGCACTCCCATCAACAGTGTAAGAGTGTTCCTATTTCTCCACATCTCTCCAGCATCTGTTGTCTTCTGATTTTTTAATGATAGCCATTCTAACTGGCGTGAGATGGTATCTCAATGTGGTTTTGATTTGCATTTCTCTAATGACCAGTGATGAGGAGCTTTTTTTCATTTGTTTGTTGGATGCATAAATGTCATCTTTTGAGAAGTGTCTGTTCATATAGTTTGTCCACTTTTTGATGGGGTTGTTTCTTTCTTGTAAATTTGTTTAATTTCTTTGTAGATTCTGGATATTAGCCCTTTGTCAGATGGGTAGATTGCAAAATTTTTTACCATTCTGTTGGTTGCTGAGTCACTCTACTGACAGTTTCTTTTGCTGTGTAGAAGTTCTCTACTTTCATTAGATCCCATTGGTCAATTTTGGCTTTTGGTGCCATTGGTTTTGGTGTTTTCATCATGAAGTCCTTGCACCCTGAATGGTATTCTCTAGGTTTCATTCTCAGGTTTCAATAGTGTTAGGTCTTAGGTTTAAATCTTTAATACATCTGGAGTTAATTTTTGTGTAACGTATAAGGAAGGGATCCAGTTTCAGCTTTCTGCATATGGCTGGCCAGTTTCCCCAAAACTGTTTATTAACAGGGAATCCTTTCCCTGTTGCTTGTTTTTGTCAGGTTTGTCAAGGCTCAGATGACTGTAGATGTATGGCATTACTTCTGAGGCCTCTGTTCTGTTCTGTTGGTCTATATCTCTGTTGTGGTACCAATACCATGCTGTTTTGATTATTTTTGCCTTGTAGTATAGTTGGAAGTCAGGTAGCATGATGCTGCCAGCTTTGGGTTTTTTTTGTTTGTTTGTTTAGAATTGTCACAGTTAGGTGGACCCTTTTTTGGTTCCATATTTAAGGTGTTTTTTTTTTTCCAATTCTGTGAAGAAAGTCAATGGTAGCTTGATGGGGAGAGCCTCTTCTCTAAGCAATCACAGCTGTTCACCAGCAAGGGAATAAAACTGGACAGAGAATGAGTTTGATAAATTGACAGAAGCAGGCTTCAGAAGGTGGGTAATAACAAACTTCTTCAAGCTAAAGGGACATGTTCTTACCCAATGCGAGGAAGCTAAGATCTTGAAAAAAGATTAGACAAAATGCTAACTAGAATAACTAGCATAAAGAAGAACACAGTGTGATGGAGCTGAAAAAAAACACAAGAACTTCATGTAGCATATACAAGTTTCAGTAGCTGAATTGATCAAGCAGAAGAAAGGATATCAGAGATTGAAGAAAGTATATCAGAGATTGAAGATCAACCTAATGAAATAAAGCAAGAAGGCAAGAACAGAGAAAAAAGAATGAAGGAAATGAACAAAGCCCCCAGGAAATACGGAACTATGTGAATAGACTAAACATACATTTGATTGGTGTACTTGAGAGTTATGGGGGGAATGAAACCAAGTTGGAAAACTCTCTTCAGGTTATTATTCAGAAGAATTTCCCTAACCTGGCAAGACAAGCCAGCATTCAAATTCAGGAAATAAAGAGAATGCCATGAGGATACTCCTCAAGAAGAGCAATCCCAAGCCACATAATTTTCAGATTCACCAGGGTTGAAATGAAGGAAAAAGTGCCAAGGGCAGCCAGAGGGAAAGGTCCGATTACCCACAAAGGGAAGCCCATCAGACTCACAGCGGATCTCTTGGCAGAAACCCCACAAGCCAGAAGAGAGTGGAACCAATTGTCAAAATCCTTAAAGAAAACAATTTTCGACCCAGAATTTCATATCCTGCCAAACTAAGCTTCATAAGCAAAGAAGAAATAAAATTTTTTATGGAAAGCAACTACACACAGATTTTTGTTACCACCAGTCCTGCCTTACAAGAGCTGCTGAAGGAAGCACTAAACATGGAAAGGAACAACCAGTACCAGCCACTGCAAAAGCATATCAAATGGTAAAGACCATTGACACATTGAAGGAACAACATCAACTAACAGGCAAAACAACCAGCTAGCATCAAAATGGCAGGGTCAAATTCACACATAACAGTACTAACCTTAAATGAAAATGGGATAAATGTCCCATTTGAAAGACACAACTGGAAAATTGGATTAAGAGTCAAGACCCATCGGTGTGCTGTATTCAGGAGACCCATCTTTCATGCAAAGACATGTAGGTTCAGAATAAAGGGATGGAGGAAGATTTACCAAGCAAATGGAAAGCACAAATTAAAAAAAATGCAAGGGTGGCAATCCTAGTCTCTGATAAAACAGACTTTAAACTAACAAAGATCAAAAGAGACAAAGAAAGGTATTACATAATGGTAAAGGGATCAATGCAACAAGAATAGCTAACTATCCTAAATAGATGCACTGAATACAGGAGCACCCAGATATAGAAAGCACGTTCTTAATGACCTACAAAGAGACTTAGATCTCCACACAATAATAGTGGGAGACTATAACACCCAACTGTCAATATTCGATCAACAAGACAGAAAATTAACAAGGATATCCAGGACTTGAACTCAGATCTGGACCAAGCAAACCTAATAGTAATCTACAGAACTCTCCATGCCAAATCCACAGAATATACGTTCTTCTTAGCACCACATCACACTTATTTCTAAAATTGATTGCGTAATTGAAAATAAAACACTCCTCAGCAAATGCGAAAGAATAGAAACCATAACAAACAGCTTCTCAGACCACAGTGTAATCAAATTAGAATTCAGGATTAAGAAACTCGCTCAAATCTGCATAACTACATGGAAACTGAACAACCTGTGCCTGAATGACTACTGGATAAACAAGGAAATGAAGGCAGAAATAAAGATGTTCTTTGAAACCAGTGAGAAGATACAATACACCAGAATCTCTGGGACACATTTAAAGCAGTGCATAGAGGAAAATTTATCGCACTAAGTGATGACAAGAGAAATGAGGAAAGATCTAAAATCAACACCCTAATGTCACAATTAATAGAATTAAAGGAGCAAGACTAAACAAATTCAAAATCTAGCAGAAGGCAAGAAATAACTAAGATCAGAGTAGAACTGAAGGAGATAGACACACAAAAATCCCTTCAAAAAAAATCAATGAATACAGGAGTTGGTTTTTTGAAAAGATCAAGAAAATAGACTGATAGCCAGACTAATAAAGAAGAACAGAGAGAAGAATTAAATAGATGCAATAAAAAAATGATAAAAGGAGATATCACCACCAATCCCACAGAAATACAAACTACCATTGGAGAATACTATAAATACCTCTATGCAAATATACCAGAAAATCTAGAAGAAAAGGGTAAATTCCTGGACACTTACACTCCCCCAAGACTAAACCAGGAAGAAGTCGAATCCCTGAATAGAATGATAATGAGATCTGAAATTGAGGCAGCAATTAATAGCCTGCCAACCAACAAAAGTCCAGGACTAAACAGTTTCACAGTTGAATTCTACCAGAGGTACAAAGAGGAGATGGTACCAATCATTCTGAAACTATTCCAAACAATAGAAAAAGCGGAAATCCTCCCTAACTTATTTTATGAGACCAACATCATCCTGATACCAAAACCTGCAACTAAAGAAAATTGCAGGCCAATATCCATGATCAACATTGATGTGAAAATCCCCAATAAAATACTGGCAAACTGAATCCAACAGCACATCAAAAAGCTTATCCATGACAATCAAGTTGGCCTCATCCCTGGGATGCAAGGTTGGTTCAACATATGCAAATCAATAAATGTAATCCATCACATAAACACAACGAAAGACAAAACCCACACGATTATCTCAATCGATGCAGAGAAGGCCTTTGAAAACATTCCACAGCCCTTTATCCTAAAAACTGTACATAAACTAGGTATTGATGAAATGTATCTCAAAATAGTAAGAGCTATTTATGACAATCCCATACCCAATATCCTACTGAATTGACAAAAAACTGGAAACATTCTCTTTGAAACCCGGCACAAGACAAGGGTGCCCTCTCTCACCACTCTTATTCAACATAGTATTGGAAGTTCTGGTCAGGACAATCAGGCAAGAGAAAGAAATAAAGGGTACTCACCTGGGGGAAAAGAGGACATTGAATTGTCTCTATTTGCAGTCAACATGATTGTATATTTAGAAGACCCCATCATATCAGCCCCAAATATCTGTAAGCTGTTAAGCAACTTCAGCAAAGTCTCAGGATACAAAATCAGTGTGCAAAAATAACAAGCATTCCTATACACCAATAACAGAGCCAAATCATGAGTGAACTGTCATTCACAATTGCTACAAAGAGAATCAAATACCTAGGAATAGAACTAACAAAGGATGTGAAGGACCTCTCCAAGGAGAACTACAAACCACTGCTCAAGGAAATGAGAGAACACAAACAGATGGAAAAACATTCCATGCTCATGGGTTAGGAAGAATTAATATGATGAAAATGGCCATACTGCCCAAAGTAATTCATAGATTTAATGCTATCTCCATCAAGCTACCATTGACTTTCTTCACAGAATTGGAAAAAAACCACCTTAAATTTCATATGGAATGAAAAAAGGGCCCACATAGCCAAGACAATCCTAAGGAAAAAATAAAAAGCTGGAGGCAAAACTTTACCTACATCTTTAAGGGGAATAAAGGAAAAATATAAAATACATCTTAAAATATTAACAATAATGATATTTACTTGCTGTCAGAGACATGTGTCAGAGGATTGTAAAAAAAGAAGAAAAGGTAAACGTTCAACAGAATTCCATTTAAAAAAAGTTTTTCACACAAATGCTATATTTCCCACTTAAATTTCAACATTTTTAGCAGATAGACATATTTCAGCTATTTCCAGTAAATTAAAATTTAATAAAACTATAAAGCACATAATTGACCTTTACACATATTTGAAAAAAACTAGAATTTTTAGTCAAATGCAGTGTCGATTAAAATTTTCAGCAGATTAGTTTAGGACTCTGGGAATACAGTATGGGCTGAGACTCCTCTTTCATGGTCCTTATGGGCTCGTGGGAGAGAGAGGTTTTAGTCACATAATCGCACTCAGGAACGTATAAGGATAAGGAGAGAAAGTAACGGAATAACACGAAAAGAAAAGAGGATCAAAGAAGATTTCTCCGCACAAGGGACAGAAGTGCAGGTCTGAAGGTTGTGTGAAAGTCAATTGAGGAAATGTGAAAATATATCTGTAACATAATCGAACCCACTTTTAACACTTCCATTAGCAGTACCTGGAAATGTCCATGCTGCATTTACCTGTATTACAGCAACTGTGAGTCTTTCCTCTATGCAAAAGCGATGTTCTTTTTAATTCACTTTTTATCTAGGAACTTTAAATGTAAGTTTACTAATCATGTGAGAAATTACTTGCATTTCAACCTGTGGATTTTTTCGAGTATTGTGGTTGGTAGATTTTTTAGAGTATTGTGGTGGTTTGTTTAGCCAGACTTCAGCTAATGTAAAAAGCAGACTGGACATGTCCAGCTGATTGAATTAGGTTGTGACATTTGATGATAACCAGCACAACCACTGATTTCTTAACACTGTGATCATGCTTCATAACTTTGTATTCTTGCCTCTCATTGAAAAAACAGGATTAAATATGTTTTCCTTCTAAATTTGTCAGGGCATCAAAATAATACAACATAAAATAGAGAAAATTGAGGCTTTATAAGATTGGTAACAACCATGTAACCAATACAAAATTCTGTCTTTAATATTCAAATTCTCGTATCTTTAAATCAAGAAAAGGATTCTAGCTTTTGAAAAATAAATTTTCTTTTATTTTCCTGACTTCCTAAAATCCAAAATGGAAAAGACTAATGGTGCCCCAAGTATATTATTATATTGTTCTGTTTGGCAGACATGCTGGTTTTTTTTTTTTTAAGCCTTTTCTTGAAACTAAATTGTCTTTAAGGTAATCATCTTTTCACTGGCAAGATTCATGTTCACTGAAATTTGCATGTTTTAGACTTCCATAGTACAGGTACAATATATTCTTCTCTGGGAGATGTTAGCATAATAATACAAAATATATTGTGTTAAAATAGTTACACTATTATTTTATAAAATTGCTTTGGTTTTGCTTTTATCATTCAGATTTTTAATATTTATAAATGTTTCTTTGAATGAAATGAGATGATGCCTTTTTCATCATTATCAGGAGGCTGAAATTTCTAATTCTAAAAAAGACTATCAATTTGTGACATACATTGAGGTTTGAAATTTTATAAAGAATATTAATAGCACAACAACCAGAATGCCCCGAGCTTCTTGTACCACTAGTCAGCAATTGTTAATTATTCAGGAGAAATAGCATACATTAAAAGAGAAACCTGCTTTAAAAATGCAGAAATTTTAGTTATAAGTAAAGGAGATCAATGTGAACTCCTGGAAGACTGATTTAAAAAGACAGGACTATGTATAGTGAATAATACTGTAATCCTTTTACTACTGTTGGAATCATTTAACAAAAGTGTTCCATAAAAGTCTCACCACAGAATCAAGATGCTAATGTTTTACCTCATTTCTTGCCAGCATATTCAGTGACATTTTATAATGTACATCTGTCAGCCAGAGATATAAATGAATGAGGTAAACCATACAATTTACTGTCAGGAAGTTCCGTTAGAGCCCCCAAAGTATAATATTTATGAGGGCAGAATCAATTAATCAGATAGCTGTATTTGCTTTTCAGCTCAGCAGGCTCTCTGCTCTACCAAACTGTTGCATTCAAAAATCTTTCACATTTGGCAAAAGAGTGAGTTTGTATGTGCTACGTGAAAGCTATTTTATAAATCAATTACTATAGTAACAGAGGATATATTCAGTAGTAATTCCTGGTCTAAGTGGACAGAATGCAAAATATGTCCTTACCAGAAATGTTACATCGCAGTAGGAGTCCTAAATAGTCTCTATGAGCTATGATGGTTTTACCTATTCCACAGTTTACTGAATGAAAGGCAATTATGACAGAAATGCAGGCTTGTGCTTGTTCAGCATGGTAATTCAAACACTGGTTATAGCAGAGTCACAGGAGATGCTGCCCGCAGCAGAACACTATTGCTGTCAAACAATTCAAGCGCTCACTGGGATGAAATGGATGAGGACCAGAAGAATTTTATAGTAGAAATGGCTGCTCTTCTGCTAAAGAAGGGGCAAGTGGGGGCCCAAAGTGGCTCCGGCCGGATGTCGTGGTGCTTGCGAAGGCGAGGCCAAGAGTTCAAGGCCAACCAACCTCAGCAACCTTACAAGCTCTCACTGATTGGCAAAAAAAAAAAAAAAAAGGGGGCAAGTGGAGTTAACCTCAGAGAAGGTAATAAATGACAGTTGCTGTGTTATTCACAGTGAGCTTCTCACTTCTCTGCCCAGAAAGCAGTCTCAGAGCAATTTTAGAAATGCATGATGAGTTAGAGGAATTCCGATGGTAAAAATATAATCTTTCTTTTTTAGTTTTTGCATTAAGGAAAAAAGAACAGACTATGAGGGTTGGTACTGTATTAATGAAAATTCAGGTAATCATTCTTTTCTGTCATGCAGCAAACTGGATAGACACAGGAAATTCTGGCAAAGGATTCTAAGTAACCCAAAAATTTAGTTCAGTGGATAATACACAAGTTTAATTAAGCCCATAAATTTACAGTAAACGCTTATTATTTGCCCAGGCAAGTCGTAGGTGTTGTGTGTATGTATGTGGAGTTGTCTGTATGTTTACAGTTGGTAGCTAAAGACAGTAAATCAAGGCACATTAATGTCTACAGTATTCTTTCAATTAACTTTGCTCATATAACCCAGATAAACTGGTCTGCTTTATAATCCACTCAGCATGATATTGCATTAATGAAGCAAACACAAGTAACTTACTAAGACAACAGAATAATAGTTTTACTTAATTTTCTACCAAAACCAGCTAAAAACAGTAAAAAAAAAAAAAAAAAAAAAAGAGAAAAAGAAAAAAATACCCTTCTTTAGTAAAACTGAGAAACCCTTAATATCGTTGCCATTATAGGATGTAAAGAGAGAGATTTTTCCCTTGTTTGGTTCACTTATCATACCTCTAGCCCTTAGAGCAGTGATCAGTGAGTATCTGTCAATTCAATAAACTACAGTTTTGAATGTATGCTCTTTTAACTTCATTGCCTTCAACCAAGTAGGCGAGAAATCTTTTTTTTTTTTTTTAATTCTTTGCTTTCTCTTTCATCAGACTAGATCTCTGGGTCTCCACTTTCCAGAGTAAGAAAAGGACAAGTCCAAAATACAGAGAGAAACAAAGATAAAGCCAGTTGGGGTCTTTTTTTTTTTTGGAGATGGAGTATCGCTCTTGTTACCCAGGCTGGAGTGCAATGGCGCGATCTCGGCTCACCGCAACCTCCACCTCCTGGGTTCAGGCAATTCTCCTGCCTCAGCCTCCTGAGTAGGTGGGATTACAGGCACGCGCCACCATGCCCAGCTGATTTTTTGTATTTTTAGTAGAGACGGGGTTTCACCATGTTGACCACGATGGTCTCGATCTCTTGACCTCGTGATCCACCCGCCTTGGCCTCCCAAAGTGCTGGGATTACAGGCGTGAGCCACCGCAGTTGTGGTCTTTTAGGAGTCTGAGAAGTCCTGTCCTCTTGACTTAAGTATACTGAGGGAGATTTCTGAAGGATCATCAAAAATAAATTTTTATCTGATGTGATGACTTCACCAGCTAGCCTCACTTACACGGAGAACTACTCTGAAATAGCCAAGATTGGACACAGGCCTTTACATGCAATGAACTAGTTTCACCCAAACTAGTTGGCATGAGTTCGAAGTTCCTAATAAATCACTTTTTGATAAAAATCACAATGTTTTGGGGTTTAGGTGTGCTCCTAAAGCACTTTGAACCTTCTTACATACAGACAATGTTAGGAAAGGAGGCACTGAATGAGGCAAGCCCAGTGTACAGGACTGTCAGCATTGCAGAGATGAAGAGAGATTATAAAAGACAATCAGCTTGGCACTGCGGATAAGGAGAAGCTGAAAAGAAATAGTTAAGTTCAAGTCAGTGCGCTCGCCAGCGCGCTCGCTGGCGCTCTCTCTCTCCCCCGCCCCAACCTCCCCCCTCCCCCGCTCTCCTGTCTCCTCTCCTTTTCTGGCCCTTTGGCCTTCTGCCATGAGCTGACATAACAAAAAGGCCCTGACCAGATGCCATCCCCTTAACGTTGGACTTTCTGGTTTCTGGAACTGTGGGGAAATAAATTACCCCACAGTCTTCTTTGTAAATTACCTAGTTTGTGGCATTTTTGTGTTTGCAGCACAGAACAGACTAAGACAGTTTGGGAGGAGACAACAGGCATGAATAGCCCAGCCTTCCCCTCTTGCATGCTACTCTGAAAAGCGGATTGCTTTTCAGGTGTTTCTTTGTTTTTGTTTTTTCTTTTTTTTTGAGATAAAATTTTGCTCTTGTTGCCCAGGCTGGAGTGCAATGGTGTATCTCTGCTTACTGCAACCTCCACCTTCCGGGTTCAAGTGATTCTCCTGCCTCAGCCTCCTGAGTTGCTGGAATTACAGGTGCCTGCCACCACACTCGGCTACTTTTTTATATTTTCAGTAGAGATGGGGTTTCACTAGTTTGGCCAGGCTGGTCTCCAACTCCTCGGGTGATCTGCCTGCCTCAGCCTCCCAAACTGCTGGGGTTACAGGTGTGAGCCACTGCGCCCGGCCTGGTTCAGGTGTTTGCTGTTTCTTCATGCTGCAAGTCTTACCTGGGCTGCACCAACTCTCCCTTCTCATGGAAGAAGACTGCTCCAGGCCAGCCTTGCCTGTCACTGCATGGAAGTCTAATTTTGTGATTTTGATTCATAGAGATACTCTTTTAAAGGCTTATTATGTCCTACAGCCTATCCTTTATCAGTGGTACAGGTGATAGCACATTTCAACAACTACCATGTACTTTTCACATTTATCATTTCTGAAATTGGAAAATGCCTTACGGCCCATGAAGTATTAGAGTTTTTGAAATAGAGTATTTTACTCTCTGATCTGTCAATTCTGTGTGTTACTTATTTCACAATTTGTTCATATCCTGAGTAGGAAAGAAGACTGGTACTTATCAGAGCTCTGAAGGTTTCAACATGCATGTAACATCTGAGGAAAATTCTAATGAGAGAATGCAAAGTGTTACCATGTGGAGTATTTTCATTCCTACCCGGAGAACACTCCGGAGAAGGAACTACATTTCAGCTTTCAAATAGCAAGAAAGCTTGAATTTATTCTGACTTAGCGTCGAAAATGACATTGGGAAACACTGAAAGAAATCAGGCACAATCAGAAATGAGAAGAAGGAGTAGGTCAAATCTGTGAGGTTTACAAAGTGTTACTTCTCAATGAAATTCCTGGGACTTGTTAAAAGTATAATATACTTTGACAGAATGAATTGGAAAGTTGATATTTTATGTAGTTCTATGTATTTAATGTAAAGCAATTACAAAAATAGATCTTTTTTTCAATATTAGCTTTAAACTAGTGTAGCAAAGTAATGTGGTTATAAAAGAAGAAATGAGACAAGAAGGACATGCAGAGAAAAACCACAGTATACTCTTTTATGGAGAGATTGTAAGAGAAGATATTTTCAGAGATTGAATCATGCTGAATTGGGAAAATTGACTAGAAGTAAAAATCAGGAAGGGATTTGTTTTATAGACATCATGACTATTACTTAGTGGAGATAAAACATTAAAGATCATGAGGAAATTCAAGGAAACTATACAGATCAGCTCCCTGCTGAGTAAAAATACAGAGAGGAAAACCGTAATAACAACAAAACCCAAAAGCTAACATCAACCACAGTTACCACCACCGACACCAAACCACAGCAAAGTAAACAAAGGGAGACACCGGCCAGCAAGGACGGTAGGTTTACACTCTTTTGACCAAAACATTTTATTAATCAGAAAACACAGGGAAAGTTTTGGAAGATGAAGTTTCCAGCAGTGACTTCACTGGGAAGAATCTACAGGACAGTTGCCTTGGCAACATGCTTCTTCCTCATGGTAATGCCATTACAGTGAGGAAAACTCATGTACACATGATTTAGAGGTGGTGTCACACGTGGTGTCCATAAACTCCTCTAAGCAGAAGTTGGTGTTCAGGAAAAGTTTGTGCCACAGACACTGAGCAGTCGTGAAGCACCAAAACTGGGCATGTGTATCATGGCTAGCTCGAGTCCACATTATCTTCCGTAGGCTCAGTCAGAATCACCGCATCCCTGTTAAATTACATTGCTTTCCCTCTTCTACTCACTAGCATCTGTACCTGCAAAGAAACTTGAACTGTGGAAACAAGATTTTGACTCATTCACTCCATTCAGGACCAGACGGATGATCACAGTCTGCCTGTTTTTCTTTTTCCCAGCAATTCTGATTCTGCTGAAGATTTTTCTAAGAATAAGAGATTACACAGAAATGTATTTTTATTAACTTGGAAGTTCCCAGAATATATGTCATGAATGTAGTCGATAGTTAATGTATAGATAATGATTTGCATTAGCTGAGAGTAATTAGGGCAGGACTTTGAAAGAATGGACAAAGGGTTTATATGTTTGATAGCAGAGAAATGGAAGGAGGCTGGGGCAACACTTTGTGTTTGCAGATACAAGGGCGTTGATAACCTTGGAGGTAGAAAAAAATAGAGTGACAGAGGAAGAGAAAGTTTGACTTGAGCAAAGGGTATAAAGTACAGTCGTGTGCTACAATCAGTGATGAACCACATTTACAACAGCGGCTCCATAAAATTATACTCCATTTTGGCTGGGCACAGTGGCTTACGTGTGTAATCCCAGCAGTTTGGGAGGCCGAGGTGGATGGATCACCTGAGGGCAGGAGTTCAAGACCAGCCTGGCCAACATGGTGAAACCCCATCTCTACTAAAAATACAACAATTAGCCGGGCATGGTGGTGAGCACCTGTAATTGCAGCTATTTGGGAGGCTGAGGCAGGAGAATTGCTTGAACCTAGGAGGTGGAGGTTGTAGTGAGCCAAGATCACACCACTGCACTCCAGCCTGAGCAACAAGAGCTAAACTCTGCAAAATAAATAAATAAATAACTATATACATGCGTACATATATAAATACCATACTTTTCCTGTACCTTTCTTATGTTTAGATACACAAATGCCATTGTGTTAAAATTGCCTACCGTGCCCAGTAGAGTAACATGTACCATAGATTTGTTGCCTAGGAATAATAGGCTCTACCATACATACAGCCTAAATATGTAGTAGGCTACATCATCTAGGTTTTTGTAAGTACACTTCATTATATTGGTACAACATGAAATTACCCCACGATGCATTTCTCAGAACATCTTCTTGTCCTAAGTGATGTATGACTGTGTGTGCATTTAGCTCTGCCTACCTGACTGTTTAATGAGGATGTGTTTACTGTTGTTGGATCAATTTACTGTGTTTAAATTATTACATCATCATATTGGGGGAACAGGTGTATCCATAGTCAACGAGCTTTATTTAGGCAAGATTGTAGTCTTTCTATGTTGAACAAAACAGCCAAGGTTGTATTGTAGATAATCGAATTTGCAGGCAGCTAATACTAGCATGATATAGCCTATCATATAATAGTATTTTTGGGAAACATGAATTATCAGCTGAAAGGTCAAGTTTGTATGTGGGCAAAAAAATTATTGGGGAAAAAACAGAAGGATGATTCTTATTCTCTGGAAAACATAAAGATAACTATATGAGAAAGATGTGGTTAATTTTAGATGTGTTTTTTTTTCATTCTGTAATGGTCTCTGATTGGTCTCTGGTAGGCCAATTCCTTTCCCCTCACTTTGATGCTTTTCTGACCACCATCAAGTCTGGTCAGCAGGATTTAGGAAACACAGTCTTTGCTGTGATAGGCGTTAATGCCTCCACAGGGTGACTCGTGAAGATGCTTAACTCTGAAATTGTTGGCATCCTGGAGAAACTGGAGGACTTATGATAGCAAGAGGGGCAAAAGGAGACTGGAACCATGGAACTAGTACATGTGGGCAGTTGGAAAGGTGATAGCAGGGTGGGTATTAGCTAGTGGTGGCAGGGTTAAGTTTACAGTCACCTAAGTATAAAGTCAGTGATGCCTAAACTTTGCCATGCAGTCCACCTGTTAGCATCTGTGTCACTAAGGTTTTGTGTTCAAACAAAAACAATAATAGAGAGATACTACTTTCAATAGTTAAGACGAAAAATATTTTTAAGATTCACAGAGCCTCCAGTGAAGCCAGAGAACGTGGTATGGAGAAAGCTACACAATAGAATCTATCATGAAGATGCAATAGTATCTCATAGAAGCAATTCTGACACTCCCAAAGTGGACATCATGATTGCTTCTTTAATGCTATCCCTGAAAACACCACTTTTGTGACATAGCTTTTGCCTATTTTTCAATTTTTTTATTTTTCTTTTCAAATTTATTTGTAGAAATTCTTTAAAAAATATTGATATTAATGCTAAATTGATTTTATGTTTGGTAAATACTTTCCCCCTATTATTATTCTTTTCTTTTTTATTTTAAAATACTATCTATTTAGGTACCAAGTGCAACGAATCAAGTTTGGTAATCATGTTTTCTATATCCTTATTGACTTCTTTCCTGCTTATTTTATTAATTATTATATTTTACCAATTACAGTAATTTATCAGTTACTGAAGAAAATGTGTTAAATTCTGTCATTCACTATGATTGTATATTTGTCTGTTTCTCCTTGGACTGTGACCAATTTTTGTCTCTATATATCTTTATCTTAGGCTATGTTATTAAGTGCATACACACTTGTAATTTTATTGTGTAGAGAATATCTGTACCCCACTAATGCACATTGCTTTTTAAAATATATTTTATCTGATACCATACCAGTAACTGCACTGGTATTATTCTGGTCAAAATTTAAATAATTTCCAGATAACCTCCAGATTCTAAAATTCCGTGGTTTTGTAAAAAAGACAGACTGTTCAGTCTTGTACATTGTTTGTAGTCAAACTTGACCTTTTAGCTGAAAATTCATGTTTCCCAAAAATACTATTATATGATATGCTATATAATGCTAGTATTACCTGCTTACAAATTCCATTATCTGCAATATAGCCTTTCCTGTTTTGTTCAACCTAGAAAGCCTAAATTGTTGGAAATATCAACTTGAGGGAACCACATAGAGCTGAAGTTCTTGCGCAAAGCCTATATGAAGCTAGGTTCTTGTGGTTTGCCATCTGGGCTGAGAAATCTGCTAAGAATTTGTTTAGGGTTTTCTTTCCTGGCTGTTGAAGGCCTTTGGCCTTTCAAAAAATTAGCTTACCCAAGTAGTTTTCATTAGAGCTTCTCTTTCTTGTCTAGAAGAAACAATCTAGTTTGTCATTTACTTTTTTCAAGCAAAGATTATATTTTTAAAACCCAGAACATTGAGTGAGTTTTAATTGTATAGAAGAGTGAAGTGATGTGTTAACATTATAAAGCTGGTTAATGCTAGTCAAGGGTAGAACTGAGCTCCATCTCTAAGCCTGCACTCTCCAATATGCTACTCCTAACTTCCTGAGATCCAATATACGATTTGTAACTTCCCAATATCAAGTGTTGAAAAAAATGGTGAAATTCGCTTCCTCCATTTGCTTTCCTGCAGTGAATACAGAATGTTAGCACATGTAAAGGAAGACATTTAGCATAGGAGGTAGCATATGGAACCTTTGAAAACATTATTTTTGGGTGGATTATGAATTAACCCTGGGTTTTCTTATTCTTAATTTACATATTTTAACATTGCCAGCATTTCATTTATATTTGGAACATTTCGTGAGTATTCAGATATTGCTAGCATAATACATATCTGAGAAAAAGGATCCTGATTTTTAAATACTTCTTATTCATCTTTTCTTAATTTATTGCTTTCAGAAAGTCAGATCTGAAAGTAACTTTTGTAAAGCATGATGTACTGTCTCATGTCTTCTGTGTTTGTAAATCTAGTAAATCTGCCAAGTCTGTTCAAAGGTCATTTGAAATGATCTTAGAAGTTATTTTTTTTTTAAAAATAAGTACAATGATTGAAAAAGAATAAAGTTAAATAATTTGAGAGTGATATATTAGAAAAGTCATTGTTCTTAAGCATTCATGAGGACTCCCTTGTTTTTCACATATTTCAATTCCAAGACACTTAATGAATGAATAAGTTTTACTAAGCAAAACTGTGATATAGGAATGGGTAGTTAGACTTTGTTTATCTAGCCAGAAAACTGTACAGTAGGAAGGCTCATGAGTGAGAGAATATCAGATAGACTGGCTTTTTAAAGCACTACAAAATATTGGTCTTAGTTTAAAAAGAAGAAAAGATGTGTGCTTACGTAGCATTATATTGATTCACAGTAGACACAGGCTAAAAGCAAAAAACAAATCTTTAAGGTATAATACTTGGAAATGTTTGCTTTCTTATTGAGTTAGGGAAGATGGCAATGGGAATTGAATGAATAAATGCATTTTTATCCTGTTAACTTGATTTCATATTTGTCTGCATAATTTACAATAATAATAAAAGAAAATGTCTAAAGAACCCCAAATCAAGTCAAACAAATATATATTAACAACATGAGATGTGGTGCATCTATGTGAACTATGTCAAGATATAAAAATGCATGACACATTTGTACAGAGAAATTATGGCTACATTATCACAAATATTAGAGACACATCAATGAATGTGAAAAGTTTCATTTTGCTATCATACTTTATAAAACATACCCTATTTTCATAAAATTTTAAAGTATAATTTATAATTTAGTTTATAAAATATTAAACAATTTAAATATGTAAAAATGTTTGGCATGTTATGTTACACTTATGAAAATGGTACCTCAGGTTTATGTAGCCTCTCTTCTTCTCTAACTACAAGCATTTACCCATATTTTTAAATTTGCCCCTTAATCCAGTGTTCCTGTCACTAGACAAATGTTTTGTAAAAATAAAAGTTTTGGGTGGACCAAATGAAAGTTCAGATTTTCTCGAGAGATTTAAAACTGTTTTCTTCACTAAAAGATAGAGTCTTATAAGCTGATGAAACTTAATTTAATTCTAGTTTTAGCTATCTATAAGCATGCTTAAGAGAAAAATACCAGTAGACATTTTCTCAAGATATTTATACATATACATTTAGTTTCTGCTTTCAAAAATTGACACAGTAAAAAATTGTGTAAAGCATAATGTGTATTCTGAAGTTGTCAATATTTAAAAATCAGCGTAATTGTATCTTATAATTTTATAATAATATGTGGTACATAACTGTGAATAATCTTATCTCAAAAATTATTTACAGTCATGTACCACGTAACATTTCAGTCAGTGATAGATCACATATATGCTCGTGGTCCCATAAGATTATCATGTCTTATTTTTCTTGTGTTTTTTTTTATGTGTAAATATATAAGTACTTAACATTACCTATAGTATTCGGTACAGTAACCCACTGTTCAGATTTGTAGCCTAGGAGCAATAGCTTATACCATATAGCTTAGGTGTGTAGCAGACTGTACCATCTAGGTTTGTGTAAGTATATTACATGATATTGGCTTAACCATGAAATTGTCCTATGATGCACTTTCTCTGAACATATTTATGTTGATTAGGGATGCATGGCCATAATACTGAAGCCTATTAATATTAAATCATATGTCTAAGCACAACAGATAGTGAAGAAGCTGGGAGCAAATCTTGTTTTCTTATTTTTAATGCAATACCTTTCCCAGTATGTTTAATTTGTACCTAAATTGATGTAATTATTTATGAATTTAATGCATTGAGATGATTGAGATGATTTGATTGAAAACTAATCCTTATCTATAGGAAAGATGTAGAAGGAAGTAGTCTTGCCAGAATAAGAGTTGACTAGATTAAAATACTTGAGCAATTCTTTTGGCTTAGAGATTATTGGCGTCTAAAGCAGAAAAAAAATTACATTGAATTATATAGTTGTTGTTTCTCCTAATAAAGAGAATTCACACAATCTTCCATAGAGACAATTTATTTTCTTGCGTGTAAACTCAAAGTAGAAGACATAAAAAAAGTGAGAAGTTAAATTTGCAGGGCACCTGCAGTGATCTTCCAGGGATTATATTGGCTACTCTGTCTATTCCATATTATTTAATATTCTCAAACATCCCACAATGTAAATGTAATCACAGTCCTATCCATGAAAAAACTGAGCCTCATAGCGATTAAATTAACTGCCAGTTACTCCCCGTTAACCCATAGTTACTCCCATCACTAGTAAGTGGCAAAACCAAGATTTGAACTCTAGCTTGTCTGAGAGGGAAGCTAGGTCCTACAAAATTTTTGCAAGAAGTCCTCTATATATTCTCTTTGTCCAAAAATACTGGCTAGTTAGCAACAAAATAAATGTATGTATTAATCCATATAATATTATTTTTAATGTTGTTTGGATTCCTGAAATGCATATTCTTTAAATGCATGACTGATTTTTAGTAGCTTTTTTTTTTTATATCATTGTACATTTTCACAGTCCAGGATAGTGAACATCCACTTATAATTAAATAAAGTCACAAGATTATATGATTCACCAAAGGAGTGCTCAAAGATTAGAAACTATTCACAAACCTTAATCAATTATTGCTTATTTAATGAACACCTACTGAGCAGTAGTGAGTCTTGTGGGGACAGAATAAAGACTGTGTAAGACATTTTCTTAAGAAAAGTTTAATGTCAACTTGTTGATAAAGCTAAAAATGTAAAGATTAGTATCATAAAACATGTAATCAATAAAAACTATGCAATGTCTAGAAATGTAAGAAAAATATGGGAAGGAAAGAACAGGACTTCTAGTTTCCAGACTGGCATTGAATGAGCTCAGATGTCTACACCCTGCCCTACTAACAAGTGAAAAGCCAGACAAACTAAAAAACCAACGACTTTCCTTAGTTCTTTCAGAGAATTGAGGTCACAGGGTAAAATGATGCTCCAGAAAATGGAGAGACAGTCAGATAAAGATAATGACAACTTACTAGAGCAGAAATCCATGAGCGAATCTTAGGCAAGAATCGTTGCAGGAATGGGAATAATTGAACTATAAGTGACAAAGTGCTGTAGGATTAGTGTGGATAAATCTGAGAAGTAAAAATTCCAGGGGGATCTAGTTGGGTGAAGGGGACTTTTGAGGAGAGGAACACTTTTGTGAGTTTTACCTCCTGGAGTACTGCAAAGTTCTCTGAGTGAATATGGGAGAAAACCCCTGTGTTGCCTTCGTAGAGCAAAGGGAAAAGTAACTACTTTGAAATATACCAGAGAGCTGTTGGTAAGGAGACCTGGTCTCAAGAGAAACTTACCAGAGCCTAGCCTAATCTTCTGGAGTTTTTTGTTTTTTGTTTTGTTTTGTTTTCAGAGCTTAGAGTTTAATGTACATGGTGTGAAGAAAAATACCCAACCCTCCAGTCCCCTTTAGTAGCCATCCTGTCCCACCTAAGCAGGAAGAAAAAAGCAACTCAGAAGCACTGGTGAAAGTCATATTGCAGAGGCACAGGGCCACCAAAAGACTGAGACCTTATCATAATCTATAGAATGCTCCCCCACCCCACACGTTTCCACCCACATTATAAAAGACCAATTAACTGTAGTTCCTCTTAGTTACGTCTAACTTTTAATTTAAAAAAAATACAAGGCATAGTAAAAGGAAGAAAAAACAGATTGAAGAGAAGGAAGAGGCCTCAGAATTAAAGAGCGATATGGCAGCATGTTGGAATCATAAGTTGAGAAATTTAAAAAAAAAAACAACTATGATTAATACAGTTTGGGTTTTACTGACAAAAGTAGACAACATGTAAGAACAGATGAATAATGAGATCAGAAAGATGGAACTCCTGAGAAAGAATTTAAAAAAATGCTAGAAATTTAAAACATTGTAATAGAAATTAAGAATGCCTTTGCCAGGCTTGTCAGTGGACTAGACACAGCTGAGAAGGAAAAAACAAACTCTCTCTGAGCTCAAAAATGTGACAATCAAAAGTAAACTTTAAAAAACTGAAAAGCAATGAGAAGAAAGACTGAGAAAAACAGAACAAAATGTTCAAGAGCTGAAAACACTAAAAAATGATATAAATATGCATAATGTTGATGCCAGAAAGAGAAGAAAAAGAGAAAGGAAAAGTAGTATTTGAAGCAGTAACAACTGAGTTCCCTCCAATTAATATCAAATACCAAACCGGAGACCCAGGAAGCTAGGAGAACACCAAGCAGGATAAATGCCAGAAGAGCATATCATATTTAAACTTGAGAAAGTCAAAGATAAACCTGTGAAAGAACTCAGAGGACAATAACACATCACCTAGAGAGGAGCAAAGATAAGAGTTGTGTCTGACTTGACCTCAGAAATCATGCAAGCAAGAAGAAATTGGAATTATTTCAAGTGTTGAGGGGGAAAAATTACTAATGTGAAATTCTGTACTCTGTGAAATTGTTCTTCAAATACGAAGAAGAAATAGACTTTCTCAGATAAATAAAAATTGACTCACTGCCAGTTGACCTGCTTTGTAATAAATATTGAAACAGTTCTTTGGAGAGAAGAAAAATTACACTGATCATAAACTCAGATTGATACAAAGAAAGGAAAAGTATTAGAAAAGGAATAAATGAAGGTAAAATGAAAACCTTCGTTTTTGTTACTGATAAAACTGATAACCGTTTGTTCAGTATAGTAATAGCAACAGTGTTATCTGATATACATGCGTGTATATGTGTATCATGATACAGTTTGAGTGATGGTTCTTCCAGATCTCATGTTGAAATTGATTCCCAATGTTAAAGGTGGGGCTGGGGGGAAGTGATTGAATAACTGGGGCAGATCACCCATGAAGGTGTTTAAGGGGTTTAGTGCCATCCCCTTGGTGATCTGTGAGTTTTCACTCAGTTCATAGGAGATCTGGTTGGTTGAAGTGTGTGGTACCTGCCTTTTCTCTCTCTTGCTCACACTCTCACCATATGATATGCCTGCTCCCACTTTATCTTCCACCATGATAGTAAGCTTCCTGAGGCCTTCATCAGAAGTCAAGCAGGTATTAGTGTCCTGCATTTACAGCCTGCAGAGCCCCGATCCAATTAAACCTCTTTTCTTTACAATTTACCCAGTCTCAGGTATTTATTATAGAAATGCAAAAATGGGCTAACACAGAAAACTGGTACTAGGGATAGGGGTGTTGCTGTAAAGATATCTGAAGACGTGGAAGTGGTTTTGGAACTGAATAACAGGCAGAGGTTGGAAGAGTCTGGACGTCTCAGAAGAAAACAGGAAGATGAGGGAAATTTTGGCACTTATGCAACTGGTTAAGTGGTTAAGATCAAACTGCTGACAGAAATATGGACAGTGAAGGTCAGGCTTACAAAGTCTCAGAAATTAGAAAACAATTGGGGACTGGAACAAAAGTCTCCCTTGTAATGCCTTAGGAAAGAATGTGTCTGCATTGTGTCTATGTCCCAGATATCTGTGGAAGTTTAAATATAACAGTGATGTGTTAGAGTATCTGGCAGAAGAAATTTTTAAACAGGAAGGTGTTCAAGACATGGCATAGCTGCTTCTAACTTCCTATGGTCAGATATGATAGCAAAGACATGTCTTAAAGTTTGAGCTTATGTTTTAACAGGAAGCAAAGAGTACAAGATTGAGAAATTTGCAGGTCGACTGGTGGCAGAGAAAGAAAAAGTGTTTTCAGGAGAGGAATACAAGTGGTCTGCAGTGTAACCGCTTGCGGGAGAGATTTGCATGACTGAAAGGAAGCCAAGTACTAATATCTAGAAAAAGGGGGAAAAGCCTAGAATGTATTTCAGAGATCTTGGAGGTGGTATCCCCTGCCGACCCCATTGCAGTTCCAGAGGCCTAGGAGGAAAGAATGGTCTTTCAGGTCAGGTCCAAGGCCGTGCTGCCATATGCAATGTCAGGACGTAGATTCCTACATCCTAGCTGCACTGACAGCTCAAAGGCCTCCAGGTGCAGCTTGAGTCACCGCTCGAGAGGATGCCAAGCTATAAGCTTTGGTGGCTTCCATGTGATGTTAAGTCTGCAGGTACTAAGAGTGGAAAAGTGAAGGAAGCATGGCAGCTTCCACCTAGTTTTCAGAGGATTTATGGAAAAGCCTGGGTGCCAAGGCAAGTAGGCTGCCACAGGGGTCTGGGGGTAGCCCACACAGAAATACTCTATTAGGGCAATATTGGGAAGAAAAGTGGGGTTGGAGCCCCTATACAGAGCCCACACTGGATTACTGCTTAGTGCAGCTATGAGAAGGGGACCACTGCCCTCCAGACCTGAGAATGGCAAAATCACTAGCAGCTTGTAATCTTAGCATGAAAAAGCCACAGTCACTCAACTTCAGCCTGTGAGAGCAGTAATGGGGGCTGTGCCCTGCAAAGCCACAGGGGCAAAGGTGCCCAAAACCTTTGAAGTCCATCTGTGCACCAGTGTGACCTGGATGTGGGACGTGGAGTCAAGGTGATTATTTTAGAACTTTAAAACTTACTGATTGCTCAGATGGGTTTAAGACTTGTATGGGGCCTGTCGCCCTCTGTTAGACCTGTTTATCCCTTTGCAGCAGAAATGATAACCCAAGGCCTGTACCTTCATTGTATCTTAGAAGTAAATAACTTGTTCATGATTTCACAGGCTCACAGACAGAAGAACCTCATCTCCAGATTAGACTTTGAAGTTTGGATTTAGGACTTTCGATTGAGTTGATGCTGGAACAAGTTAAAAGTTTGGGGAACTATTGAGAAGGGATGATTATGTTTTGCAGTGTGAGAAAACCTGCGATTTGGGGTACAAGGGAAGGAATAGTAGAGTTGGTATGTTTGCCCCCTCCAAATCTCATATTTAAATGTGATTCTCAATGTTTGAGTTTGGGCCTGGTGGGAGGAGATTGAATCATGAGGGTGAATCCCTCATGGAGGAATTAGCACCATCCCCTTAGTGATAAGTGAGTTCTTGCTCAGTTCAAATGAGCTCTGGTTGTTTGAAAGTTTGTGACACCACCCCAGTCTCTCTCTTGTTCCTACCCTCCCCATGTGATGTGCCAGCTCCCACTTTATTTTCTATCATGATTGTAAGCTTTCTGAGGCCCTCCCCAGGAGTTGAACAGATATTGATGTTATGCTTGTAGAGGCTTCAGAACCATGGGAGAAATAAATCTCTTTTATTTATAAATTACCCAGTCTGAGGTATTAAAAACAGCCTAACATATATGCTCGTGTGTTCTTATGTACAAGCGAAAGAATGACAGCAATGACATAAAGAATTAGGGGAATTATGAGTAATTTGTTATTTTAAATATGTGTACTGCCTGTGAAGTGTTACAGTATTATTTTAAAGTGAACTTGGAATAGTCTGAAAGCATTGCAAACTCTAGAGCAACCACTGATAAGAGTTTTACTCTGAAAACCCTAAAAAAATAAAAAGAGGAAGTATAAGTGACCCACTAAGAAAGGATAGAAAATGAAATTGTATACAATCTCCAAATGAATTCAGAAAAGACTGAAAAAGTGTGAAGACAAAAATAAAAACAAAGACCAAAGGCAAGGAATATAAAACTGTAACAAATAGAAAAGGTACGAATCTAAGAATATGAATATCTCTTTAAATGTCTTTAGTTTAAATTCACCAATTAAAAGAGATTGCCAGAGTAGATCAAAAAACAACATTTAGCTGTGCATTTTCTACAAGGAACCCACTTTTAACATAAAGACACAGATTAAAATAGAGGAATGTTATTAGTAGTAACCTGGATGTGGGGCATGGAATCAAGGTGATTATTTTAGAACTTTAAGACTTACTGATTGCTCAGATGGGTTTAAGACTTGTATGGGGCCTGTTGCCCCTCTAATAACAGAAACATACCTGGAAAATCCCCAAATACTTGGAAACTAAGCAGCAGCATACTTCTAAATAACTCATGGGTCAAAGAAGAAATACCAAGAGAAATTTGAAAACATTTTGAAGTATGTGAAAATAAAAATAGAACTTAACAGAATTGTGGGATATAGCAAAAGCAGGGCTTTGAGGGAAATGTATAGCATTAAATGACATGTTAGAAAAGGAAGTCAATAGTCTAAGGAAACTACAGAAAGAAGGACAAATTAAATTCAAACCAAGAAAACTGATAAAAATTCGAGCAGAAATAAATGAAGTTGGAAATAAGAAATTAGAGAAAATCAAAATCAGTAACTGGTTCTTTGGAAAGATCAATGAGGTGTGTAAGCCTCTAGACATGCTAACTTTCAAAGAGATGACACAGTTACTAATATCAGAAATGAAAGAGGTACATCATTACAGATGCGATGGACATGAAAAGGTTAATAAAAGAATACTATGTACAAGTCAGCGCCTACAAATTTGGTAAACTAGATGAAATGAATTATTTTTTAGATGTATACAACCTGCCAAAATTCACACAAGAAGAAATAGGCAATGAAATCAACATTTAATAACCTTCCAAAACAGAAAGCTCCAGGGCAGATTAATTCTACCATTTATGGAAGAAATTACAGAAAGTTAAGCAAAATGACATACAGCAGGTCTTCAAGTAATAGCATTTTGTTCAACATTGTTATACTGTTGATGAGGAAAAATGGTCTTATTATACATCGTTTTGTTTAAAGTCACATTTTCCAAGAACCTGTTGATGACCTTTAGTGAGGACTGACTGTATACCAATTCTTTATAATCTCTTTTAGAGGACAGAAGAAATACTTTCTGATTTATTTTAGGAGGCTAGTATTGGCCTAATGCTGAACCCAGATAAAGTCATTACAAGCAAATAAACTTAGACTATCTCTTATGAACTTAATTGGAAAAAAAAAAACCTTAACAAAATATTACCAAATCAATGTATACAAAGAATGTGTGATTTATTCCAGGCGTGCAAAGCTGGTCCAATTTGTAAAAATCAAAGAAATCCATAACATCAAGAAGCTAAATAAGAAAAATCACAGATCATGAAATGTGTTGGAGTTTGTCAAATGTAGATAAAGCATTAATCCAACACATTTTCATAATAAAAACTCTCAGTAAACTAGGAATAGAGGGCAACTTTGTCAAATTAATACACATCATCTACAAAAAACCTGCAGCTAACTTTATACTTAATGGTGATAAACTGGATTTCCTGATTCGGTGAGGAAGACCACACTGCTTTAACCATGATACTGGAAATCCTAGCTAATGCAATAAGACACAAAAAAGGTGAACTGTGTGTTGTTTGACACTAGATATCCTAACTTACACGATCAAGCAGAAAATAAAATTGTGTGTTATTTGGGAAAGAAAATGTAAAACTTGATTTGTTCACAGGTAATTTGATCATCTACAGTGAAATTTGAAAGGAAAAGATTTAAAACAACTCCTGGAACTAATTAATAATTTTAGCAGTGTTGCACAACATAAAGGTAATGTGCAAAGGTAAAGCAC
Source organism: Saguinus oedipus (assembly GCA_031835075.1). Lineage (NCBI taxonomy): Eukaryota > Metazoa > Chordata > Mammalia > Primates > Cebidae > Saguinus > Saguinus oedipus. Next base: position 2,634,955 of record CM063172.1, on the reverse strand, counting down.
CTTTCGGTCTACCAGTAATGAGCAAGTAGAATATAAAATTCCCTACAAAATGAAACACTTGAGGATAAAACTAACAAAACATGTATCACGTCTAAATGAGATAAACTCTAAAACTCTAATGAAGATATTAAAGAAGTAAATAAGGAAATATTCCACATTCATTCTTAGGAAGAGATTCAATACTGTCTTTTCCCCAATTTGATCTATAAATTCAACATAATCCTAGTTAATCCCCACAAATTATTTTATAGATATTGACAAATTGATTCAAAAATTTACATAGAGAGGCCAAAAACACAGAAAATAGCAACCAAATATTGAAGAGGAACAAAGGAGGAGGACTGACACCACCCAACTTCAAGATTTTAAAGGTACAGTAATCAAGACAGTATGGTGTTAGAAAGAAAAATCAAAAACAAAGAGAAAAAGACAAATACATCAAAGGAACAGAATAGAGAGCTCAGAAATAGACCCACAATGAGATACAGACAATTGACAAAGGGGCAAAGGAAATTCAGTGGAGAGTAGGTAGTCTTTTCAACAATAGATGTGGGAACAACTGGGCAACCACAAACAAAATGAATCTAGACACAGACCTTATACCCTTCACAAAAATTATCTCAAAATGGGTTGTAGACCTGAACGTAACACATAGAACTGTAAAACTCCTAAAAGATAACATGAAAGAAAGCATCCATGATTTTGGGTTTGGGGTAGTTTTTTAGAAACAGCATCAAAGGCATGATCCATGAAAAAAATAATTGATAAACTCGATTTTGTTGGAATAGAAAATTTTCACTCTGCTAAACACAATGTAAGTGTATGTAGAATCCTCCACAGATGGGGAGAGAATATTTCCAAAAGGCGTATCTGAAAAACTCAACAATAAGAGAATGAACAGCCTGATTAAAAACTGAGCAAAAACCTTAACATGTCACCAAAGAAGTTACACAGATGGTGTCGTCATCCATTTTCATGCTGCTGATAAAGACATATCCAAGAGTGGGAAGAAAAGAGGTAATTGGACTTACAGTTCCACATGGCTGCAGAGGCCTCAGAATCATGGCGGCAGGTGAAAAACAGTTCTTACTTGGCAGCAGCGAAAGAAAATGAGGAAGAAGCAAAAGCAGAAAGCCCTGCTAAACCTACCAGATCTCGTGAGATTTACTCATTATCAAGACAATAGCATGGGAAAGACCCCCCCCCCCCATTAAATTATCTTCCCCTTGGTCCCTCCCACAGGAGTTGAGGATCCTGGGAGATAGAATTCAAGTTAAGATTTGGGTAGGAACATAGTCAAACTGTGTCAGATAGCAAGTAAGCATATGAAAAGGAGTACAACATTATGTATCATTAGGGAATTGCAGATTAAAATGAGCAACCACTGTACATCTATTAGATAAGACAAATTCCAAAACTCTGACAACAGGCAGTGTTGGTGAGGATATGAAGCAACAGGAATGCTCATTCATTGCTGGTGAGAATGTAAAATGGTATAGTCACTTTGGAAGACAGTTTTGTAGTTTGTTACAAAACTATACTTACTCTTGCCAGTATCCAGCAATTGTGCTCCTTGGTATCTACCCAAATAAACTGAAATCTTATGTCCACAAAAAAACCATCATATGCATGTTTATTCATCACTGATGAAACTTGAAAGCTATCAAGATGCTTCCCAGTGACTAAATAACTGTGATACATGCAGACAATAGAATATTATTCATCACTAAAATGAAATGTTCTATCAAGCCATGAAAAGACATGGAAAAAATTTAATTTCACTATATGAAAGAAGCCAATTTGGAAAGACTACATAATTCCAAGTGCCTGACTTTCTGGAACAGGTAGAGCACAGACAACTTTTAGGGCAACAAAAGTAGCCTGCATGATACTGTACTGTGTGAATACACATCATTGTATGCTTCATAAAACCCATAGTATTCATAACAGCATGGGTGAGAGTTAATGTAAGCTATGAACTGTATATGACAATGATGTGTAATTGTAGGTTCTTTGATTGTACAGATATATCATTGGGCTGTGGGATGTCAGTAGTCGGGGAAGTTGTATTATGTGTGGGAGCAGAAAGTACATGGGAAACTGACTAATTTTGCTTTGACCTAAAACTGCTCTAAAATCTTATTTAATAATAATAAAAGGTGAGGGCAAGGGGAAAAGAACAATGTGGGCCAGAATATTTGGATAAAAGAGTTCATGGAGAAAAAAGTCATGGTCAGAACAAAAACAGGATGTTTTCTAGGACATTACTTTAACAGAGGTATGGCGCTAAGGGTGGGCGTGATATACAAAGGAATATACAGAAAAGGATACATTTGCAGTATTAGATGAACAATATGGAAATAATAAAGATCAAGAGAATAAAGGTATGAATCCTTGTACTTCTCTTAGAGAAAACACAAGGCCATTCTAGTGTGGCCAGCCACAGCTGGGGCCAGGTAGCCATGTCCAGACTTCTGCCAACTGGTGAGTCTACGAGTGGCATACCTGATAGTGGGCATGATTTGATTCTGGGTCATCTAATTGCCAGCTGCTGGGTGGATATTTGTAAAATACAATGATGACAACCTCAGGCAGTTCTTTTTTTCTTTTTAGTAAAATTGCAGTTGCTGCTGGTTATGAACAGTAAAGTTGGACCTTTATGGGGTGTGTAATGTACAGTACAGTAGCTGCTACATGTCAAAAACAGTAGGCTTGTGTTTCGTCTTTGAAAATTTTCTCTTTGACAGCATCAGAACAACACAGAGAAGGGAAATTTCCTGGAGGTTTTCCCCCAGAGAATTATGGTTTTGCATGAGCACTGATTTATCATCCAGGAGACCAGTTCATAAAATAAAAACATAATAAAACATAATGGGGAATGGTTCTTCCTCATCCCTCCACGTAGCTCTTGCTAACGTTAATGGGAATTGTATGTGATCTGGGGAAGGGGAGGCTGATATTTCCAAAGGGTTTATGTGTAGATGAATTCAATGAGAATTCGTTTTTCACCCACAATATAGAATAAAGGGAGGGACACAGGGCCTCTCTTTGGAGAATACTCTGCTTTTTGTGGGCATAATTTGATTTATTTTTCTGTTCTGAAGTGAGAGGACAGCAGGAAAACCACGAGGTGTGGAGAGAGGAAGGTACTGTTTTGTTACTGAAGCCCAATGTGCTGTGAGTAAGGTCACTTAGCATAGTAAGTTCAAAACATCCCATCTTAAAATGGATCTTTTTTTTATTTAGTATTCCACATGGTATATTTCACTCTACCCCCAATTCTGACAACATAGAGAAAGCATCTCGGAGGGAGAAATGTAATGATTTTTTCTCTCCTTAACTGAATCAGATCTTAAAGTCTCTCTGGAATTAAGGCAATTGTCTTTAGCGTTTGCTTTTTCTTACTTGGTCAGTGTTGTCCATGAGATCGTATTACCAAACAAGTAATATTTTTTTAAATTAAAAATACATAACACATTTTATTGCAATTTTTAGTGCAATATTTGGAAAACGAGAAGGTATAAAAAGTAAAAATTGCCAATATTATTACCGTCTGGAAATATAGTTCTATTTCTGTGTTGTATATATAGAGAGATATGGTATTCATATGTACAAATGTTTGTTTTATTAAACAGCTGCATATTATATATTGACTTTCATACTTTGCCTTAAAAAATTGAATGACTACTGTTTCTTCATTTTAATGCCTGAATAATTGTCCATTTATTTAATGATCTTCCTGTTGTGAGACATTTAGATTGTTTCTAGATTTTGCTATTAACAAAAAAAAAAAGTATAAATTTCTGTGCATGTAATTGATACTAGATATTATAAGTTTAATAATATTTGCCATTTTGGTAGACAATATACTTTATTGCTGCTTTAACTTTCATTAGTTTGATTAATAGAGCAACTGGGCAGTTACTCAAATGTTTATTTAGCCATGCAGTCATTATATGGTGACTAGACAGTATAATATTTTATAATACCACATAAATCCCCTTATATCTGAGGCTGGAGTTCATTTTAAGCTGTATTTAAGTATCAGCTATCAGCAAATGTTTTAGGGCTAGCAGTTACAGATTTTATTATAGAACTCTTAGGAACAGCTTGTTTAAAAGAGACATAATTATTCATGGATTAGGAAAGAAATTACAGTGTCTATGTCCCAAAATGTCTGTAAAATCTGTAGACTAGGGGAAAAGCTTTTTCTTAGCAATTTCAGGTAACTGTATTGCCTTGGTAGTTTAGGTCTGCTGAGAGCAGGTATGGCTCTAGCTAAGTTAGACTATGGATCCAGCTATGGGCCCTACATGAGAGACAGCAGTTTTCAGTTGGAGCAAAACTCAAATGCTGAATAACTGCCTTCTGGCAAATTCAAATGACAGTGAATCTCACTTCTCAACACATGGGGCACAATGGAAGTTTTTCTTTTAGGAACTCTATTTCCCTTCTTTATCCTATTTCCTATTCTCACTCTCCTTTGGAAGTGAATTCTAAACCTGTAGTGATTTCCACCCCTGATTGCAGGATTAAAATACTCTGATGAGCTTTAAGCAAGTGTAGATTTCATGACAGTGGCTCAGAACTGCTGAATCAGGATCTCTTTAGGGTGAAACAAATTTATTACATCTTACTTTCGTTATTTTTCGGTTACCCTGAGTACATATATTTTGCAGCTACATGCGGTGGCTCATGCCTGTAATCCCAGCACTCTGGGAGGCCAAGGCAGGTGGATCACTTAAGGTCAGGAGTTTGAGACCAGCCTGGCCAACATGGTGAAATCCCGTCTCTACTAAAATACGAAAATTAGCTGGGTGTGGTGGCAGGAGCCTGTAGTGTCAGCCAAATGTTGATGTTGTTGCTTTCGTTACATGTCTTTATGGACACTGTTTGGAACTAACTGCCTCCAGTTTCTAAGTAAAAAAAAAAAAAAAAAAAAAGTTATTTTTTAAAAGGCAAACCAAAAACAAGCTAATCACTACCTTTTATTCTGTCAGACCTCACTCGCCTTGTCCTTCCAAAGTACTGGGATTACAGGCATGAGCCACTGAGCCAGGCCATATTAGGGTTTTGGTTTTTTTTTTGATTCTCACATTCCAGCACTACTTTATATATTATCTGATTACATTTTATTTATTCATATACATATATATATTTGCTGTAGAGAATAACCCTTTTAAAGTACTAGGATTACAGGCGTGAGCCACTGAGCCAGGCCATACTAGGGTTTTGTTTTTTTGATTCTCACATTCTATCACTACTTCATGTATTATCTGACTACATTTTATTTATTCATATACATATATATATTTGCTGTAGAGAATAACCCTTTAAAAATGCACTTTTTGTCACAATTATTTTCACTAAACCGAGAGAGCTTTTTATTGAAGATAAATTTTCTGCTACAATGCTATGTTCTGTCCTGTTTTTCTTCTTTTGTGTGTTGACTTTTTATTCCTTTACTCTCATTTTAGTGTGGTTTGGGGATGGTAGTGGAAGGAAGGTGAATATCTATATTTAATTGTCTGTATTAAATGGTTTAATCGAATATCTCCAAAGATGGATTTTGACAGGAAAGGTGAGAGGAAGTTTCAGGAAGTAGTGATCTTCACCGAGGGCCTTTGTAAATGACTTAGGTCTGTGTGGAGAGGTGGGCTGGGGAGGAAATCCGCTTGCGGGGGGTAGGAGTACAGGCAGGATGCAGGAACGGGCTCAGCCTCCCTTTGTGTGTGGAGGAGAAGGGGAGCCTCAAGGAGAGGAAGACGCCTCTGCAGGCATCCTTCCACCGGGAAGGGTCTTTAATCACCCAAAAAATGTGAGGAGCCACTGGTGGCCTTATAAAAAACTAGGAGCACTTATTAGACCAGTCATCAAATAGGCAAGTGCGATGGCTTTTTTGAGGGTGAGAAATCAGCATTTCTAATGTCCCTAAATAGAATTCCTTGTACGTTTGTCTGAGGCATAGCAATGGCTTCATCAACGTTGGTTTCAGTCATTATCAAGATAATTTGATTAGATTTTAACTCAGTACATGTGACTCTCGGGGCATACTGTTATCTGAGAAGTGCTTAACCCACACTGAAACCTGTTTTCCAGAAAAGGCATGCTCTGGAAATCTCCAATGCAGAAAAGGGCCTTTCCCCTCCCCACTGCTGTGGCTGCCGCCCCACTGCTGTGGCTGCCGCCCCACTGCCATCCTTTTCTCTGAGGAGGGCAGTAGAGATCCACAAATCACGCTTCATCCCACGCTCCTTGTATCCCTTTTCTTAGCCGCAGAAGATTTTCCTTCTTTCCTTTAATTCTCATGTTTGCATAATTCTATCATCCAGTCTCAGGGGGAATAATGGTATCTACTGGGAAGTCCTTCCTGTCTAGAACTTTGTACTCTTGCATTTAAAAATCTTAGTCACAAATACAGAATGTAAAGGCTGAGAGCTATCTTACAGATGAGCGTAGAACCCTCACCTTTTAACAGCACCTGAGAGCCGTAAGGTGCTTTGACTCGCTCAAAGTCTCAAGTTAGGTATTAGTAGCACTAGAACCAGAACCTAAGTCTTCACACTCGGTGACTTTTGCTGTAGCATTTTACTGTCTTTTTGGCAGCTAACAGCATGTGTTTACCAACAAAGAAAGTACAAGTCACCATCATGAAGTTAAAATGCATGCTCAAGGTTGTTAAACATCACCATTTCTATCCCAGTTCTATCCATTTGCACCCAAATTGAAGGAAAATTTGTTTTCTCCCCTTATCAGAGGATTTATTAATTTTTCTTAATATTTTCCCCATATTATATGTCATGTTAGGCCCTTTAAGGAATATAAAATAGATTTAAAATATAATGTCTAATTGGAGAGACAAGAGATAAACAACAACAAAAAAAGCCAAATGAGTTAAAATAATAGAAGATCATGAAGGAATGGCTATTATAAGATTAGGTATAACTACTTGACAGGTGAATGATCTATACTGTAAGAGACTGAGTTCTGATGGGAAGGAGTGATGGACAGGAGTTTGCTCAGGGAAGAAGGGAGAAATTTAACGCAGACCTTGAACGATGGATTGATTTGAATATTCAGAGGAATGGTAGGGAATATTCCGGTGGAAGAATGGTTCATTGACGATGCTGACGGTCTTCTGTGCCAGATACTGGCCAAGTGCTAGGCAAACAGATACACAAAGGAGTTCAGAATCAAATCAGGCACAATGATAACATATATTGTACCGCGGTAGAGCTTCTGGAAAGGGCTGGATCACGTGGAAAGCAAAACGAACAGCAATAACAAAATCACAGCTAATCAATGATATATTTAATATGTTTCAGACATTTTGCCCATGTAGTAGAACTAAAGATTCACAATAACCCTTGGAAGTAGGTCACTATTATCACCGGTTTACAGGTGAGCAAAACTGCAGTCTCAGGCTCTGGTCTGGACCTTACGTGCACGTTAGAAGAGAATCAAAGGAAGCCCTGTTAAAACATACCCACACCAGGACCCCACTCCTGGAGCCTCTGATTTCAGGCATCTGCAGAAGGGTCTCAGCATATTTCTTTTACTTCTTTTTATACAAATGAAGATATTTTGCAATTGTGTTTTTATTGTAGGGGCTTAATTTATTTACAGAAGGAGTCATATCCTATTTTGTAAATAGGAGGGGCTGTCTGGTGTGAAAACAGTAGTAGTAGTCATTACAGTTATGGTTATTGTTGCTGAAAACCTCTTGGGTGATATTAATGTGCAGCCAGGGCTGAGAACTCCTGGCTTGGAGGGACCAAGGAGCCAGTTCCAAGTTGACACATCTCATGTAGAGCAAGGTCAGGTGTCTGACTTCAGCCTCTTTTCATTACATCAGGCTGCCTCGAGAAGAATGGGGAAGGTCAACAGCAGAGAGCATTGTTAACAAGCTGCGTGTGTGTGCGCATGTGCACATGTGTGTGTGCGTGCCTGTGGTTGTATGAAGCCACATAAAGAAAGTATATGTTCGGGGGATGATAAGGATTACAGTCAGGCTGACTGCGGAAATGAAGGGGTAAAGTGGGAGGCAGGTTTGGAAAAGATGCTCAGGTTTACATTTCAGATGTGTTATGCTAGACACCAGGAAAGCACCTCCGAAACTGTAGAAATGCTGCCTGTCGTTGTACAGGACACTGGTAATGCCTGATCCCAGTTTCTGAGAATGGTCTTGTTAAGCGCCCCATGGATGATTAGACCAGGGTAGAGATGGTTGATACGAAAAGGCTGAACTCAGGATTTTGTTGGACATAAATCTGTTTGAAATGGAATAAAGAGACATAACTGAAGCGAAGGGAATAAGCCAGATAAGCTTTCAAGGCCCATTCCAGACCTCTGACTGTGTGAATTAGAATGATCGCATCAAGGCTACTCAGCACATCACAGAATGGACTGTGTCTGTGTCTTGGATGACAAGCCTTAATTGTCACTATCGCAGACTCCTGAACAACACATACATATGCCTGTCAGGGTGGCAGAATCCACATCTTTAAGAAGGGAGATAGGGCTTAATTAATATGAGCCTTCATGCTAGGTTCTCTGCTGTTACATCCCCATTGAGGGAGTGATGTGAAATCCACCAACATCCTTTTAAGGCTGAGGGAGCTCACCCATGGGTGAAGAAGGAATTAATGAGGTTCTCCTGCAGCATCTCAATTCACAGTTGAAGCAGAGGTGAGGCAGGTAGGAGGCATTCTGTGTTGATTAGGATGCCGTCCCACCATCCTGCTGTGCTGAGTACTCTGTTTCTCCAACCCACGGCTCCCTACCTTGGTAAATGTTTTACTGACCTATGATTTTGCAGCACCTTCTCAGTCCACCCCCTTTCTCCTTGTCTTCCCTCACTGATCCCCCATCAGGAATGGCACTCCAGCTATCTGCCGAGCAGCTGGAATGTTGCTCTTGCTCTTAGCTTCTCTGAAATGATGGTGGAGTGGGTGGTGCGCTTATAATAGGTCTTTAGAAAAGAATGCGTTGATTTCTCTGAGGATTTTTTAAAGGCTTTGGGACATGACTGAGGGAATGGCTAATTACTATTTATGACTGTTTCATTCAGAGCTAATTGCCAGAGCTGCTGCAGACACTGAGGCCTTCACGGCTGCTCTGCACCAGATGTGCAAACAGCAATAAGATGGGCGATGGGGCCAATTCTTTGCGTGCCAGTCCTAAAACAGACTCTGTGTGCATGTACATATAGGTATGAATATATGTGTATCCACACACACATGCAATATTGCAGATTTTAAGCGGAGTCCAGAGGTAATTCTTGAAACTCTTCATTTCTAATAGGTTTCAGATATATGTTGGGGTCAGTTTGTAAAGGCATAATTAACAATGCTGGACTTACTGAGAAATGAAAGAACTAAGGAATTTTATTCCTCTCCCCCTTCCCGACACTGAATGAATGAACAGGGACAGTGAGTGGTATGGAAAAGTTAGCTGGATTCCTCTAAGTTTGATTAAAGGAAAAGGAAAAGTAGAGAAATACTAAATGGAGATTGGAGGGGTTTCCCCCAATTTCTGTTTCAGCTTTCCTCTAATTGATTTTCCTACTTAATGTGAACTCGACGCAGCTGCAATTTATATGGAGTGTGTTCCTGGATGTGGCACAGTCAGAGCTGCACACATCTGGTGAACAGCTTTTGGTTTGGGCTGTGAAAGATGCTCCCAATGTAAGTCCCAGCCCTTATACCCTGACCCTCCTCCTCAACCCTGTGATATGATAATACCGAACACCAGGATGGCTGAGGAGGGCACAGTAACTGCTGTTTCTTAGGGTAAATCCATCTTGCAGTCTAGTGAAATAGTCCAATCACTGTCTTCTCTTAGCCATCATGGAATACTCAAGGAAATTTGACTTTTTTTTTTTCCTTTTGAAAGGGAAAAAGCAAGTGTATTAAATAAGGGTATGTGTGAGAATCTCACTCACTGATAACCAGTTTAATATCCGTGAAAATGTTGCTTTGTTTGGAAGTGAGAGCTGCAAACAGATACAAAGTCTGTAATAGGGAGAATTACTAAGGAAACAGTTGGTGAGAACCAGTCTTTCCTTCTGACTTTTCTTTCAGAGAAAAAGACCAACGTTGGTTCGGTTCGGGCCTGAGAGAGGCATTCTGCAGGCTTGTCCCTTTAGGGCAAGGACAGGAAAGTGCTTGTAGGGTGAGTACAGAAGCAGCTCTTAGGAGAGAGAGAGAGGCTTGAAGACTAAAACTGATTTTCTAACTAGGGCATAGAAGAAGTCCTAGCTCTCTTCTGCCCAGGTGCTTGGGGTTATGAATGTTTATAAGGTGCACTCAGGGAATGGACCTCCAGGCCTGCGCTCTCAGTCTTGGAAAAGTCAACACTGACATACAGGCAGAGTTATCCTATGCTAAGGCACCTTAGGCATCGGGTAATGAGCAGCCATGACAGACAGATGTCAGTGGCCTCTTGCTCATTGCAGGGCAAGATCCAGTCCCATTTTTGGTTAGATACCAGGGCAAGAGGAAGCATTCTTAGCACTCAAATGCAATTGAATTTCTCCCCATCATTGAGACAAGGCTTTGGAGTCAAAAATAAGTTCTTCTATTATAGAAAATAAAGTATTGTGATTTTTTTTTTTTTTTTTTGAGACGGAGTTTCGCTCTTGTTACCCAGGCTGGAGTGCAATGGTGTGATCTCGGCTCACTGCAACCTCCGCCTCCTGGGTTCAGGCAATTCTCCTGCCTCAGCCTCCTGAGTAGCTGGGATTACAGGCACGCGCCACCAGGCCCAGCTAATTTTTTGTATTTTTTTAGTATAGACGGGGTTTCACCATGTTGACCAGGATGGTCTCGATCTCTTGACCTCGTGATCCACCCGTCTCGGCCTCCCAAAGTGCTGGGATTGCAGGTGTGAGCCACCGCGCCTGGCAGTTTTGTTTGCACCTGCATGTGCTAGATTAAAATTCATCCCCATCACCCATGTTTAGAATTTAAATGACAACAAGGAAATGCACACAGGCATGGTTCAGGGTCACTGATTCGCTGAAATCATGCTTCTTTATTGCTGATGAGGTTCCTGGTAATGGTCACTTACTCTTGAAAGACTAATGTTTATTACTCTTCCATGAATCTCCTGAAACTGTTTGGGCTTCCATACAACATGCACGGATTATGAAGGTAAATAAGGCAGAGTTCCTATGAAGGCAGTTTCAGACTAGTGAGGAAGACTGAAATGTAAACAGAGCATTTAAATGTGCTGTCATACAGATACAAAGACTTCCGAGCTGAAAACTTCTCCTTTGTATTTTAGTTTCTCTTGATACTTGAGTTTGAAGTACTCGTACATGTTAAATGTGTCTACCTTTTTCTTCGTGCTTAGATTCTATCATTGCATTATTTTAAAGTATTATTTTTTCTGCTTTTATAAATTACATGTTGAAATGCTTTCGTTATTTTTTGTAAACTGGTTCTTAGGGAGGGTAGGTAGTATTAGTTTGCTAGGCTTGCTGTGACGAAGTGCCACCCAGTGGCTTGAAGAACAGACATTTCTTGTTTCAGTGTCTGGAGGTGGGAAGTCTGAGGTTGAGGTGTCCATAGGGCCATGGTGCCTCTGAGGCTCTCAGGATAGATCTGTTCTGGGTTCTTTTCGAGCTTTTGGTGGTTTCTTGGCTTGTGGCAGGATCACCCCAATCCTCACATGGCAGTCTTATTGTTTTCATGTGTCTGTGTCCAGATTTCCAGCTTTTCTCTTGGTGTTTTTAGAAGTCTCTCTCTCTCTTCAAGTTTAGACAGTTTGATGTAATGTGCCATGGAGAAGACCCTTTCTGCGTTGTGTCTGTGTGGGGTTCTCTGGGCTTCCACGATCGGGAAGATCTCTCGCTAGACTTGGGAAATTTTCATCTAACACCACCAGTCATTTTTTAAATAAAAACACCAGTCCTACTTGATGATGGACTCAGCTACTTTACTATGACCTTATTTTAATTAATTACATCTTCAGTGACCTCGTTTGAACTCTTATTTCTAAATGAGTTCACATTCTGAGATGCTGGGTTTAGGATGTCAACATACGAATTTTGTGAGGGGACACATTTATCCCATAAGCAAAATGATCTTTTATTCTCTAGAGAGTTCCTCTGTGAATTCACTCCCTGTTGTCCTAAGCAGGCCAACATTCATGACATCTGTTTGTACGAGATGCCTACCTAGCGTTCTTTACAAGAAGACTTGGTGATGCCCTTTCTAGAAAAGATCTTTGGGTCTGCATTTTCAATTTCCCTCAGTTCTTAGGACATCATGAGTTTCAGGATGTGCACTTCAGTGGGCTTGAAATAAAGGGTTAAATAAAAAGTGAGTGAGATACTCTTATCTGGAGAACGGAGAGAAGTCAAACGCAGGCATAAACATAGGCATTTCGAGGAACCCCACGATCCTCTCCCTGATCGTTCTCACACAGATTTACTGCGCTCTTTTATTTTGGGGAAGCTAATAGGTCGCTGTGTGATTATTTACAACTTACAATATCATTACATGTTTTAACTTTACAATCATGTTGCAAACTACTGCAAGAACAGACGATTTGTCTTCTCTTTTCTTGTCTCCCGATAGTCTTTAATAGAATTATTTGTAAAATGTAAGTGCTCATTGACTGCTGATTAAAAAGTTTGAGTTTGAGAGATTGATACCTCACCCAAATTGTTTCTTCAGGTTCACAGTTTATTTTTAAAATGCCATCATTAGTGGATGTACCAGAAGATTGCATTGTAGCTAATATGTACAACGGATACATTGAATAAGGGCAATTAGAAACATAATAAAGATAAAAATTTACTTTAGCTTTCTTATCACTTTAAAAATTATTCAAGGTGAGATGAGCAGGTGCATAATCGTCTTCCGTCTCAGGATGGAAATGCGGGTAAACCACGTGACTTCTCCACTCTCTTACCTAGAAAGATCTGTAGTCACTTTAAGTTACTAAATACAGTGTGGCTTCAGTAAGTAGAATGTGTCCCGGCCAAAATGTTAATAAATGCTTCTCTTTCTATTCAAAAGGATTTCTTCCTCTCTGCCAACTGTAGATTGGTGTTTGCCTGGCCGGGGAAAAGGCTCTGAGGTAGGGTTTTGCCTGCTTCTCGCTCTCCTTCTCACCTCCTCCAGCTTTAGCAAGCGGACGTTTCAGATCCACCAATGGCAAGGGTGAGAAGAGAGGACTGGGAAAGGAATACGGCAATCTCATGTGGCTATCCGTCTTCTTTCCTCTAGGTCTCGTAGATGGCCAGAACTCATGTCTTACCTCTTGGGGTGCTTTCATATGTTGTTGGTGACTGTCATTGCTGGGGACCCTGCATGTCAACGAGAGTCTTGCCTTGGGAGACTCCATTTCTATTCCATTGGTTCCTTTGGTTCTTTCAGCAGCTGTTAGCATTAGCCCAGACGTCTAGACCTCCTGCACACCATCCCGTTCGGTGATCCCAGTACATAGGAAGCAAGAGCACCTTGTCTTCCTCTCTTTCAAGATCTACCTCTGTCCGTTGGAAAACAGTTTGCCATCTTCTGCTACATCCAGTGCAAATGTTTCTATCCTCTTCCACAGCCTGCCTACTTTTTTTTTAGGCTTAAGCCAAGTCCCAAACTTTGTGACTTTCTCAAAAGCAATGGACACACTTAGGTTTTTTCAAGTTGTCCTTTGGAGATACCCAGAGGCAAAGGAGACAGCGAGTAAGCTCTGCGGTTCCTTCTTGGGGTAGGATGTGGACTTCGTGTGTTAGCTACACTTCAATAACCAAGTTGAAGGCCTTACATCATAGATCTTATTAGTCATTCTCTACTCACAAAGCGTCTTATAATGTGTTATCATTCTTGAATCTCAGCAACCCTATTAGATAAAAAGACAGGTTAGAGCATCTACAGTTGATAGATGGGAAAATTGAGATCTAGAGAAAATAAGCGACTTAAAAAAAAAAAAATAAACTTAAGAAAATATAAATATAAATAAAAAAATAGAAAAGAAAAGAAGTAAGTTATGCAAGCATAGGAGGCAGCTGAGTTGAAACAGGGCTTGGGCTAGAGATCAGGTTTTCTGGTTATGTGAAAACAGTTACTGGTTGTCAGTGGGGATCACGCTGTCCTGGGAGGAGGTGGTGGATGTGGGGAAAATGTCAGAGGGGGAAAGGAGATTGTGTAGCGTGGAGAAAAATGGCAGACTTTCCTAGCATTTGATTTGTTTTTCATTGCACCAGTGGTATTTCAAACACACGTGTCTGTGAGACTTCCATATTTTTCGAAAAGGGGCCTGGGTGAAAACAGAAGAAAAGCTACACTCGGAATACGCCCTTCACTGGTTCCCTTGTCTTCACTCAGCTCATCTGGTGTGCCGGGGTTACGACGCTCTGATCTTACGTAACGCACTTCACCACGATGACATTTATATTGAAATAGCGAGTAAATGTCTAATTCCAGTTGAGTTTTAAGAATTATAAACATAAACAACACTTTAAAATTAGAGGTAATGAAGACTTTAAGCCTTAAAATCCCTGGGAAGTTGTTTATTCAGAAAGCTAAAGAGCTAACCAAACAAAAATAGACCATGAACCTGAACCTCACTCATCCTGCTCCCTCCCACCCTAAGCCCCTCCTGGTTTATTTTAAGCCCATACAGTACAAAACCCTAGCTGTTCCTTAACAAGTGAGAATGACTTGCCCAGACGCACAATAAAACATTTGTGACAAGCGAGCATGCCCGCCCTGAATCCAGATCTCGCTCAGCACAAGGTACTCTCCGGCTGCCTGATTCAACAAAGAGCCCTCTGTCCCTGCTCCTCGCGGAGGCTGAATGCCAATTGTCTTAAATCTGATTGCTCCTTGAACCTCAGTCCCCTCGTGGATGCACGAGAGTGCCACCCAGAATGCCAGAACCCATTAGGCTGAGCTGACTGAGGAGATAGCTTTAAATCAGATTCCCTTTATCCTCATTCTCTAAAAACTGTAGGTGTATCTTTATGCTTGTTTTTCTTCTCTCCAAGCCCTGAAGTGTTCACTGCTCCCAGCTCTTACCCAGAGCGGCTGCTTTTTCCACCCAGTCAGGCTGCATTATTTGACAAAGATGTCACTAGTTTGCACCAGCCTTGATTCTGTTAGGTATCCATCCTGGGGGCACGCCATTTCGTGGTGTACTAAAAAGCAAGTCATCAATAGGAAACAAAATACCTGGCCATAAACAAGTTGAAGAATGCTTTGCAGAGGAGAAAAGGGAAAATAAATTGAGGAGGCATGACTGAGAGACCCTCTCTCAACAGACAGTAGAGGAAGATTGCCTTTCTATAAGCCCTTGATATGACATCCCACCCAAATCTAAAGTTGTTTACAGCTCATCTTGTACTCTGTTGTTTATTTTAATGAAAATTAGAATAACTTATTTCCAACTGTGAAAGCTAAATGCTTATTGTAAAGAATATAGAACCAAAAAAAAAACTAAAAAACTGAAAACTCCCACAATTTGGGAATATATTGTTCAAGATGTCTCTTCCTCTGTCTTCTCTCTCTCTCTCTCTCTCTCTCTCTCTCTCTCTCTCTCTCTCACACACACACACACACACACACACACACACACAGAGTACAGTTTATTTTGTAAACAAAGTATTTGTCTTTAACAATATGTTATGAATGTATTAGTAACAAGTATTACTTTAATATCTGGCTAGAATTTTATATGGATATACATTTATTTGTTTTGCTGTAAAAGGATTTATTGTTTTCAACTGGTTCACAGCTTGAGACTGGGCCTGGAGCTTTTTAAACACGCTGGAGGTACCTAAAACGCTGCATCTTGGATGGAGGTACCAGAAGCCCTGGTGCCAGGTGACGCAGAGGGGCTTCTCAAAGGACACGGGCTCCAGAGCCTTACTGTGCTGCTTCAGGGGGTGGTTTGGAAGAGAGACTGGCCCAGCCTGCATGTGCAGAGTGGACAGGTGGTCACCAGTCTTCTTGATGAATTCCTTTCCTCTTTGTCTAGGAAATGGGTCTCTAGAAGTCACCTTGGTAACATAGGGTCTGTGGGCAGAACTCAGGGCAAGCAGATGCAGAAGGACGAGGTTCTGGTTCTTCTCCACAGCCACGGCCGCTTCCACACTCTCCAGGCCTTTACACCCCTCAATTTGGGATACCATCTCCATGTCTTGGAAAAGGGTTTAGCCACTGTGCCCGTTTTGCAACTTCAAGAGGTGCTGGGGCAGTTCCCACTAGTTGATCTCTTTGGATGTCCAAATTCTTTAGCTATTCTAATTGGCATTGCAGTGGAAATCGTCATTGCTACATCCCCAATAATTATGGCAAGTAACTAGTAATGGAATTTTTAAGCAGTAAACAATACGCCCCTCAAAATGTTTAATATTTGTTGTGATCTAGGAAATTATTCCTACTTCATGCATACCTGTTTTGAAAAACATCCAGCCTCATGTTCTTCACTAAGACTGCTTTGAATGAACAAAGCTATTCTTAAAACCTTTAGGTCCTAACACAACTTCATCAATTTTTAATCTAAACTGTTACCTACTTAGGGTACAAATAGAAGGATGCTTTTATGTGCTTCTGCTAGAATGCATTAATATATTTACCTTATATGTTTATCTCTGTTTCCACGGTTTCACGATTAGTTCAGTGTTAGACTCATAGTGGGGAGTCAGTAACTTATCTCTCATGCATCTCATTCATTTGGAAAATAACCTCCAGACTACTAATGAAGGAAGTCCTCCTGAGCATGTCATTTAGTTTTAAAATTTCCTATATTCTGCTTGGAAATGTTTGTCTTAAAGGAAGCTGGACAGTGTTAACACCACAGCAGTCATTATTCTGGGAATGAGTGAAATTGTCTAGTTATTTGTAAGAGAAGCCTTAAAATTTGTTTTGTTAAGTTATTTAGCTCTAGGGGAGTTATGGTCATTTCTAAATTAAGTTATTTTCTTGGACTTTTCTTTCATACACTGTGTTTTGCTATACAATAATGATCGATTTCTTGATTGGTGCTCTTGATTCTTATGTAACAAAGTAAGGCAGCAAATTTGATAGAAATCATTACAGCTAGGTTTTCTGTATGTTTATTGTCAATACAAGCAATTTCTCCCTTTTCAATATTCAGGCCAGGGAAAAATAACTGAACCTCCTGAGATTGTCATCCATTACCCCCATATCTCTCTCTCTCTCTCTCTCTCTCTCTCTCTCTCTCTCTCTCTCTCTCTCTCTCTCACACACACACACACACACACACACACACACACACACACACACACAATCATAGGCGTTTTCAGGAATGGTTAGCAAATATTCTACTTTTTTGTTGTCCAAATAACTATTTATTCTTCAGGATCTACAGAAAAAAACTGTGAGTAAATGTAGTTCTAGATCTGAAACGTCTCTTCAAGTTATATTTCTCATCTTACTCTTTGGCTAAATGAACCAAAGAAGTAGAATTGTAGAGCTTCAAGTTAGCTGCTAGCAAAGCTTACCTGCCAGAAGGGCAGAGTTTGGGCCAATTGTTAATATGTGACTACTGCATTAAATAAATGTATTTATCAAATGGATTGATTAAACATTCGCACAACAGTTTGCTAGCTACTCCTGGATAGAGGTAACAAACATGGCAGAATATTGCTGGACCTCACAGTAAAGAGGACCAAGAGGACTTCTACCAGCATTGTTCATAGTGTTATTTATCATCTTACCCATGTGAAGAATTATACTCATGAAAACACCATCAGTTCTCACCTGGAAAATCTCAGTTTCATACAAACCCCAGGATGAAGATTTCATTTCCAGGCGGTTTCCCTTTGCTTTATTTGCGAAGAAGAATGGATTTTTCATGGACATGTTCTTGTAGGTATGGCTGAACACTTTAATTCTCTAACTAGAATGAGCTTTGATCTTTCTTTGCTGCTTCCCCTACAGAATGATGAATATACGGAACAAAACCACTCTGATTTATGTTAATTCTTCAGATGAAAAAGTAGTATTCATTGTACTTTATTTGTACATTTTAAATAGTAGAAAGCATGTGTATCATTTAAAATTCAGTCAGGGAAGAAGAAATCACTGAGTTATGTGGAATAAGGGATTTATCATAGAGATTGGATCTTACCTAGTACTGGGATCTGGTAAAGAAGTTTCTGGAAAGCTGTTGCCTCTACATCTGGTGGTGGGCTGAAGTTGCTCTAGCTCATGGAGGCAGCAGCAGACATTAAAAGCTGGGGCAGAGAAAGGTTAAACTGCTCTCCATGAGGACAAAGTGCTACCTGCATCTGTTTCTCACTGTATCCAATCCTGATAGCTAAGGTGACCTCCAGAAGGAGCTGGATGACTTTAGCATGTATACTTGATTTAGGCTAGCCTGAGGACTGAAAGGAGGGGATCTTGGGGGAGCTGTGGGAGCTGCAGACTTGAATGCTGCACCATGGCAATTAGATGAGCAAACAAATCAGCAACCTTGTACAAGAGCTACAGTGCAGCTGGTTCCCAATCCAGCTTTGGAGCTACTGACCTCCTCAGTTACTTCTGCGTTCCAATTCTCATGCACCTTTCTCTTGTGGTCAATCTCAACCCACATCCAGTAGAGACAAAAATTATAGCAAAAGCTATTCCAGCCTAGTTGAGTTGACACAGTACAAAACCAGCAGGTAGCAATAATATATATAGACTCATTTTCCACTTGGCCTTACACTTTAAATCTGAGAAATTAACATCCTTTTTGTAGTTCACTCCAATTCATTCTCTTTTGTACAACCATTTCTTTTGTGTGTGTGTGTGTGTGTGTGTGTGTGTATGTATATATATATATACACACACACATAGATAGATAAATATATATATATGTGTTACTGCATTTTAGGTTTTGGGGCACATGTGAAGAACATGCAAGATTGTTGCATAGGTACATACCTGGTAATATGGGTTGCTGCCTTCCTTCCCTTCACCTATATCTGGCATTTCTCCCCATGTTATCCCTCCGCAACTCCCCACCCCCCTGCTGTCCCTCCCCTAGTTCCCCCCCCCACAGACCCCAGTGTATGATGCTCCCCTCCCTGTGTCCATGTGTTCTCATTGTTCAACACCCACCTATGAGTGAGAACATGTAGTGTTTGATTTTTTGTTCTTGTGTCAGTTTGCCGAGAATGATGGTTTTCAGGTTCATCCATGTCCCTACAAAGGACACAAACTCATCATTTTTATGGCCGCATAATATTCCATGGTGTACATGTGCCACATTTTCCCTGTCTAGTCTATTGTGGATGGGCATTTGGGTTGGTTCCAAGTCTTTGCTATTGTAAACAGTGCTGTGATGAACATTTGTGTGCATTTTTCATGACAGGATTCACATGTCCTTCTCCATGTTTTTTTTTTTTTGACCTAACACATTTCTAATACTCATTTAAGAACATCTCAAATATCTCCTACTCTAGGAAGTGTTCTTCACCGTCAGAGGCAAGGCTGTTATTGTTGTACTTAATAAAATAGCAAGCACCTCGTATTGTGACTAAATATTTACATTAATGTTTCTTCCACTAGTCGAGAAGTTCTTTTATAGTAGGATTGCTAACAAGCCTTCTTATCATTCTGTCCACATTGTGTAACATATTACATAAAAGGAAAATGTATTTGACATAAAAGATAACCTGAGCATATTATGTATGGTGGAATGAACAGAGATGTTCTGTTAATTCCGTAGATTGTTTTCAAGTTTGGTTGCAGAATCATTTAGAAGAAGACAATCTGTTACCATATTTTGAAAAAAATATCTTCTGAGACATCAAATGACCAAAATAAGTTCATCAGATTTCTCAATTCGATATGTTGAGACATGGAAGCAAATGAAAATAGAAGCAGTAATGTGAGCTGTTTTAGAAGAGGGTGTGCTACCTGCAGCCTACATTCTATTAACTCCTGTAACCCAGATAGCTATGCTGATACTCATGTTCTAGACCCCGATAATATTTTGGTTCATTCTATAATAATAGTTTCAAAAATGCAGTTCAAAGTGTAATGTTCAAATGCATCATTGGTCTATAAACAAATTAAACTTTTCCATAATAAAGATGAAAAAGTGTTGTAAGTCTTTCCATGAATCATTACTCCACTAAGAGAAATAGTGTTTACATGGAACCATTAGTAATTTGTAAAAGATTGATATTTTTAAAGTATTAATTTATGTTAGGTCAGGGTTTAAACATATTTTCAACAATAACTAATACAGTTTTTACGTCTTTCACCCCTCTGTTAAGAATGGAGTTAGGCAGGCTCATACCTATAATCCCAGCACTTTGGGAGGCTGAGGCAGGTGGATCACGAGGTCAAGAGATCGAGACCATCCTGGTCAACATGGTGAAACCCCATCTCTACTAAAAATACAAAAAATTAGCTGGGCATGGTGGCACGTGCCTGTAATCCCAGCTGCTCAGGAGGCTGAGGCAGGAGAATTGCCTGAACCCAGAAGGCGGAGGTTGTGGTGAGCCGAGATCGCACCATTGCACTCCAGCCTGGGTAACGAGCAAAACTCTGTCTCAAAAAAAAAAAAAAAATGGAGTTAGGCAGGATAAGTAATTTAACTAAATATTCTGATGAATGAATATTTTCTCTGCTGATGAGTGCAGCAAGCATATCTGAAGATATATAGTTCAGAGTTCTCATGATGAGGTGTTTGGTTTGGAGAAAATTTTTTTTATGAGATCGTTTATTAATTTTTTCTCATTCTCTTTTTAGCCTGATGATAGTTCAGAACCAAACTATATACTGTATTTCAGTAATTAACTTAGCTCTGATTCTTAGAACAAATCTCCCTTGTTTTCCAAATAACTTTGTATTTCCCTTTTGTATATTTTATAAAACTCTCTCTGTTAGTTTGAACTCTGTAAAGTTTTTATGTAAAAATGGCCCGACAGAAAATTAATATGATTATGTATTGGCACATTTTTACAGTAAGCATAGTGTAGGCCACTTTGATTCTTTCCAAATACAGGTGAGCACAAATCATAAATTTAAAAAAATTACGTAGTGACCTTATTGATTTTACTTGTCACAAACGAATGTGTGGTACACTGGAATAAAGAAGGACATGGTAATTTTGTTGAAACAGGTACAGTCAGTGCATCAGATTCCAAGTTCTTTTGGCATTATTTACTAGAAAATGGAAAAGAGTGATGAAGGTTGATGCATTCTTAGATTTTAATACACTTAACAAAAGTAAATATTTTCCTTTTCAGTTTTGTTTGCCTTTTAGTGGAACTTGCCATTCTACCAAAATCAATTTTTTTGGTTACAAAATGCATTTTTTGTCAAACATAAACTAGCTGCACAATTTATAAGAGATGAAATGTCTAGACGGCCAAGAAAGAAACTCAGAAATGATGGCTGAATATTGCAATACAAATATAAGCAATGTCAGCACTTTGTTCCAATACTTTTAAAATATGGAAAGACTCACTTAATTTCTAATAATATAAATAAAATATGTATTTGAAAAGGTTAAGATGGGTTTAATGAGATTAAATTGCCAACAAGCTAGTGAAACTTTATTTCTTAGGGTTGAGTAACACCTATAGATAAGAATGCAATTTTTAAAAAATTATCCGATTTATGGTCAAAATAGAATGCTAGAGATACCACATGGCTGATGCCATGTTAATGATAATAGGGAATAAAATCCAGGAATAATGAAATATATTCCACAGGAATATATGGAATATATGAAGGTACATTTATATACCTTCTTTATAATGTATAAAGAAGCCTGTCTGTCTGTCTAAATAAGTTAATTAATGTAATCCCAACAACATGCCACCCTTATTTCTGGGAGACAGACAAGTTAATTGTAAAGGTTACCTGGGAAGCAGGGAAGCAAGAATGTCTGGGGAAGCTCTTAAAATACAAAAGCTGGCTGGGTGCGGTGTCTCACACCTGGAGTCACAGCACTTTGGGAGGCCAGGGCAGGTGGGTCATCTGAGGTCAGGAGCTCTAGACAAGCCTGAACAACATGGTAAAACCCTGTCTTCAGTCTTTACTAAATACAAAAAATTAGCTGGGTATGGTGTGACTGTTACGCCAACTGCTCGGGAGGCTGAGGCAGGAGAATTGCTTGAACCCAGGAAGCAGAGGTTGCAGTGAGCCAAGATTGCACCATTGCACTGTAGCCTGGGCAACAAGAGTGGAACTCTGCCTTTTTTAAAAAAAAAAAAGCAGGAGCTATTGGTAGGTGAAGAAGAGCATTTAGACCAGAAATTAAAACAAACAATAAAGGCTCTGTAATTAAAATAGTTTTGTGATGATGCAGGATTGCAGGAGCCATTTGATTGGAATGCAAAACCAAAATTTGCATAGAAAATGCAGCTTCATGGTTTTGAAACAATATTCTACAATAAAAAGAACTAGTGCTCTTTGGAGAAAAAGCTTCTTCCACAGCTGTTGCAAGAATGTTACATGAGTATAAAATAGTGTGTATGCTAGAAAGTTCTTTATGTTATTTTTATTTTTCATTTATATTTCCATTTATTTTTATCTGTTTTTGGAATTTCCAATAATGTGCCCTGTTTAGAAAGTATGGTCTTAGAGAAATGGTTAACCATCTAGATGGTTCATCTGGCTTAGCCATAAAATTATGGTTTTATTTTTAAATATAGCTTTTCAAATTAAGGGTTTGCCTTTTGGGGGTAAACATTTTGAGACAAAGATAGAGGACAATAGATGAGCTATACTACAAAAATCATAACCTTTTGGTGTCATGTATACAGTAATTGGTTATGTTGAAGATTCTAGGGGATTTTCTTAAGGCATAGAAGAATGCATGCATCTATCAGTAATTATGTGGTTCTTTATAGAATAAAATACCAGTAACATAATATTAGAGGAACAGGTATCATTAGTTGATTTTTCAGTAACAGAGATGAGCACATGCTGCATTATCTATGATTTTTAGGCAGGAAACAGTAGGATATACTAATGAAACCACCAGAGTTTTCGGTGAAGTTGTATGTATGTTGATGGAAAGAGATCCATTGATTGCTAAGAGACTCAGTACCCGTTCATACACTCTGAAGTTTCACAGAAACTACGTTTCATTCTCTTCGGTGTGGAAAGGTCTAATATGTCAAGAAAAACTTGGGATTTCTAAATGTTACATGTATAGATAATTGCCCACTAGAATTGCAGCTATAAGAGTGATTAGGCAAGGTAAGTTAGATGGCAAAAATGTCTGTTCACCTAAGTCCCTAAACCATAGTAAGTAAAGCAATTGATCAAAAAGTACCAAAAAAGCATCCACAATGACTTGAGAAAAACAAAACAAAATAGTGATACTATTCTTTAAAGAAAAACTTCACTAACTGGAGATTAATTCTTTGTTGATGAATTTAATTAAAAAGATAAATTTCAGACCTTGATGGCCACGTATCACAGGGTTGTTAAAAATTCTCTCTTCAAGAGAAAGTTTCAGTAATAGAGAAGACAAAATGATACATTTTTCTACATTTTGCCTTGTAGCCCTGCCACTGCCATGTCACTACTAGCTTGCAGTTTGAAGATCAGACAGCCTGTGCTAACTAGCGGTATGACAGCTGAAAGTGATTTATGTACAGAAACTCCATGAACTAAAGTTTACCTTTGCAGATCCCCTTCAATGATGGGTTGCCTCCCCGTAATGCTGCAATTTTGGTGTTTTCTGTGTTCCAATTCTGATCTGAATCTAAGTCCTCTGGTAGTGAAACAAGGCAATTCCTAAGGAAACAGTTCACATCACAGAACTCAGCAATCCCTCCAAGTGTGCTGTGTCAGTTAAAAGCTGCTCTTCTAAACCAGGGTTTCTTTTTCAATGACTTTTCTAAGATCCCAGAAGGTGAGTGAAAATTTAAACAGATAAGCTGCACAAGGTGATTACTAAGGTTGGTTTTAGCTCCAAAGTATTTTTCCTTAGGAATTCCAGCTTTCTCAAGATATCAGGAAGTCTGGTTGTGTTAATACTTCTTTTTTGTATGATTTGAGAATTTACACTAGGTCTCCATAGTTGTGTATTTGGGAAATAAGAGATCCTGAATTTATATCTGCTTTTGAAAATGCAGATTTATACATCACGTGATAAGAAATTCTACTCTAAGAATCTTGGTTCTAGCTCTAAAGAATACCTGGTTGGAAGGGTGAAATATTATTACTAAGGTGTATTTGTGGAAGTATAAGAGAGAAACAAAATGAAAAAAATAGAAAATAAAGGGAATTTAATAAGACATAAATTGAGGGAGATGCATATGAAAGTAATGAAACAAAGTAAGAAAAAAAGGATTGGTGTCTCCAAATACAATACAGGTAATTATGTGTTAAAAGATATGAGTCACACAGAATAGGTCGTTTCCTGACTGTGACCCCTCAGGGCCCATCTTGCAAATACTAACTCGTAAGCTAGGTGTATCATAGGTGATTGTCACTCCATAGCCGTGTGTCTGGGCTGCCTGGGGCAGCCTGTGTTGATGCATGCTGTCCCAACATAATCATTAATCACATACCCTGTCATTCTTAAAAATGTCTTCTTAATACTTTACATGGTTAGTCTGGGAGAGCCACATTGCTTTTATTTAGTGTGTGTATCTATGTGTCAAAGGAAGAATAGCTCTTTCTTACAATAGTCTCTAAGATTTCATTTGATCTGTTAGATTTCATCATGTTTCACATGTTTTTGCTGTCCTATGAACCTTCATGAAGTAAGACAGGGGCTTGTGTCCATAACACCAGAAATCTGTTTCTTAGCTCCTTTGACATTGACCTGGGTTCTGAGCAACTGTCAGTGTGGATTGACCTGCTCCTCAGTTCGCCTCAGTAGCATACAATAAAGCTTCTATAATTAAAATAGTCTAGGCACACTTAATCCTTCCCCTTCACCAATCTTTAAGTTAACAAATAATTTCTTGAGCATCTATTATGTTGCAGGTATATTGCTTAAGAGACTTGAGAGTGTAGAACTAACATTGTTCTTTTCAAATAAACAAATGAAACCAAAGTTGAGAGATTTTTTTCACACTCAGTAGATGGTGGTAAACGAGGAAGGTAATATACATCCTCTGTTCCCTATTAAAAGAGACAGCAGACTCAGCAGAAGAGGAATGCAGGGGCCATGCTCTGGCAGCTGGGTAACTACTAGGGAAATCAGGGGCCTATTTACAATGGAAGAGCTCTGTTAGGTTGCACATGTATGGAAGAGGCGGAAAAGGAACGTATGAAGGCAGCTACAAATTTAGTTTCCAAATGAGGACTTAGAGGTTTTTTTCCCAAAGATGCCACCATTGAAGACTCGGTGAAGGCAGAGATTTTATTCCTACCACATTCCCATCCAACCTTGCCTATTTATCTTGAGCAAAATACAGGCAGACCTTGAATAATTACGGTGAACTGTTTGAACTTAATCTGTCTGTAACTCCAGTCCCAGCTGTTGTTCCAGATGTGGTTTATTTATTGGAACAAATAAACACACCCCCTGATATCTGGTTATTGATGTGTTGGATTTTTTTTTTCTTTATATATGGTGGTAAAAAGCCATAAGAGGTGCATAGCTTTCACTTCGCAGGGCCAGAAATAGTCCTTTGCTCTTCTTTTGTGGGGCTACGTCAGTACTCCAGCTCTCCATCATAATCTTATCCACAGGAGCACTGAGACCGCGTCAGACCACTGCACTGATACCAGGGTGGCAGGAGTCAAGAACAGGAAACAGCAACTCTCCTAGGTATTTAGGAAAGAAGCATGTGTGCCAGAGGCTGGGAAATAAATCTAACATTCAAGAGCTTGCCAGCTTGGTGATGGATCTAGAGCTGTGCTATAATATCCTTTCCAAGGTGAAGGAGAAGTTGCTACATCTAACTACTAACTACAAAAAAAAAAAAAAAAGATGAACATAACAGCTAGTGAACCTCTTTGAAACTGGAAAGCCACGTATCATCATTTTTGGAGTACTAGGAATGTGTGAATTTCAAGTGGGACTTCAGCAAGAGAAGGCTTTGTCACACGTCCAAGTTGCTGTGTAAGCTGCTCTCATACTTGGCTTGTATGACCCAGCTGGCTCAATTATTCTTGAAATGTCTGTGGCCGATAGGTTATGCGTATAGAACTTTTGTAAAGCCCCTGTAGCCGAAGCACTGTATGGGCTTAATAATGTAGAACCCAGCATGCCATCTACTGTAGATAATTACTCTACTTTTGAGAAGCAACATTTAGACTAGTAGGATTTGCCCTTGGATTCCTAAGTGAGCATTGTGTGCTTCACCAAGCCATAAAGCTGTGTGTGCATGCCAGAGTTCTATTATAAAGCTGAAGGTGCTATATTTAAGATTGGGCTTGGACAGTCACTGAAGGCATAAGTAGGTTGCATGAGAAAGAAACAGAGTCCTGTGGCTCTTCATCCTGCTACATTGCTGTGATGGTTAATATTGAGTCTCAACTTGATTAGGTTGCAAACAAGGTTGCAAACTGTTGTTCCTGGGTGTGTCTGTGAGGGTGTTGCCAAAGGAGTTTAACATTTGACGCAGTGGATTGGGAAAGGCAGACTCACCCTCGATCTGGGTGGGGACAACCTAACCAGCTGCCAGTGCAACCAGAATAAAAGCAGGCAGAAGAACGTGAACAGACTAGACCGGTGTAGTCTTCTGGCTTATGTCTTTCTCCCATGCTGGATGGTTCCTGCCCTCGAACATGGGACTACTAGTTCTTCAGCTTTGAGAATTGAACTGGCTTCCTTGTTCCTCAGCTTGCAGAGAGTCTGCAATTGTGGGACATCACTTTGTGATCATGGGAGTCGATACTCCTTAATAAACTCCTCTTTATATATACATCTATCTTATTAGTTCTGTCCCTCTAGAGAACCTGAATACAATTGCGTTTTTTCTCTGTTTCTCAAAAATCAGCTATTGCCTCGTGAATAATTCCCTAAGATGAATTTATTGGTGAATAAAAAATTGGGTCATGATCCACAGATGGTTTTGTATAATATGCTCAGTTTATTCAAAAGTAGGTGTCTGAAGCACTGCAGTCATACCCCAGGGAGGTCCTGATGGACCGCACAAAGGGAAATCCTGAGGGACAAAATTTGGAGCATTGTACATAATTTCTTACTTTACTTGGAAGGGGAGATGCTCAGTTATACAGATCTACATTAATTCATGGGCAGTAGTTAACAATTTAGCTGAAAGGCCAAACATTAGAAAGGAGTATGATTGAAAAATCAGTAACAACAGGATCTAGGGAGAATGTAACTAGATTATCTTCAGTTGGGCACAGAGTGTGAAGATATTTGTTCCTTTTGCAAATTTTCGTAAACAGAAACACCAGCAAAAGGTGTTTGGATTTCCTGGACAAGACAACTTACTCTGTGAACGTTGTCAGCTTCCTTTCCAGTCACCCCTGTCCTTGTACAATGAACTCATGAAAGAAGTGTCCATGGAAGCAGGCATAGGAGATTAAGCATGAATTCAGCCACGTAAACATCTAGCCAACAAGGCTGTTCTGGCTACAGACACTGGTGAATTCCAAAACTGCCAGCAGCAAAGATCAACCCTGAGCCCCCAGTATGGCTCGAGGAGTGTGAACTAGTCATCTGTTTGCACATTGTGTAGGCTAATTTCCATCGTGGCTGGGGTGCATTTTCTCTCGCTCTGGAAAGGATTTGACATTTCTGTGCAAATTATTACTTCAAAATCAACTATCTGCGGATTTACAGAATTTTTTTTTCCCTGACAAGACATTCCATGTGGGTTGATCCAAGCAGCAGCAACACTAAAGTAATTCAGTGGGTTTATGCTGATGGAATGCGTGAATCTTACCTTCTTCCCCTACCTGGATCCCCTGGACAGTTAGAGTTATGAAGTGGCCTTTTGAAGGCACAGTCATGGTGCCAGCTGTGTTAGAGTGGGTAATAGCCTCAAGTCTGCAGTGTATTCTCTAAATCAGCAACCTATTTATGGTGCTGTTTCTCCCATAGCTAGTAGTCACAGCTCTGGGAATCTAGGAATGGAATCTAAGTGGCCTCTCCCACCATTACTTTTAATACCTGCTAGCAAAATTTTTGCCTTCTGTTTGCACAGTTTGTGGCTCTGCTGGTTTGGAGGTCTTAGTTTCAAAAAGGAAATGCTTCCACCAGGGGCTACAAACTCTTTCCATTAAACTGGAAACTGAGCCGGCCACCTGGCTATTTTGGGCTCCTTATGACACTAAATTATGAGACCTGAGGCTGGGATGATCAATTTTATTAAGGGGTAATTTGATTTTTACTACACAATAGATATGGGAAGAATTACATTTAGAAGAGAGGACTACTCCTGGGACACCCCTTATTGCTACCATGTTCTATAATAGAAGTTAATCATAAACTGCAGCTTGCTGGGACTGCAAATGGCCACATACTTCAGCAATGAAGGTTTAGATTATCCCATCTAGAAAAGACCCATTGCAAGCTAAGATTCTTTCTGGGGGCAAAGGGAATATGAATGGGTATTGGAAGAACATCATCAGAAATACCAACTATGACCATATACTCAATTGCAGAAATGATGACTAATGTAAGGTATGCTAGCAATTAACGATATATCTCAATATTTCACTTACAATATATCAAAAACAGTATGTGTGACTTAGCTGGAAGAGAAATGAATCTCACCCAAAAATGAATACATTGACTTTGTCTCTTCTTTTTTTGGGTAGATGGTAAAGTGATTTTGGTTTTACTAGAAATGACATGCTAGATGTTTTACTATTTTTTTTTCTTGTTAAGTTAAATATGATTGAAAGAGGAGTGTATGGGTGTCAGATTGAAAGCTGATAGATGCTGCCAGATTGTGGTATGCCGACTTGGTTAGGCTGAGAGCTACGTTTTTTTGGAATCCTTCCCTGCGTGCTTCACGGTGAGAAGTGAAAAGGAAATGGCATTCAAGGTTTGGAATCAGCCATTACTCAAAGCACGGTGATTGCAGTGAGATGTGGTGAGGAGCCAACGGGAGGTACCTGGCAGATCTCAGCTGGTCTTCCTTCTCCTGTTTCACGTGTTGATCACCTCGCTGTCTATAGTCTCTGCTGTGAAAAGGCAGCCCTAAGCCCACTACCAGGTACCTGACTGTAGATCCACATAGGCGAAGCTACTTCGTGGCAAAACGTTTGCGTAGACCATTCCATAAGTCTCCTTGTATGAGCCCATTTGGTGACTAGATATACTTGACTTCCCTGATTTCCCTGCACACTCCATCTTCATTGAAAGATGCACACATTTATAAACAGATCCCCCCACTTCCATGGTGCTGCAGGTGGACAGAGGTGTTTTAGGATGTGTCTAGAGCTGAGCCCTACAGTCTTGAGCTGTGGTTTTCCTCTACTACTTCTCCTCGTGGGTTCCTTCCATACCCAGGCTTGAAAGCCACATGACTAAGAAGCCTGAAATTGCTGCTGAATCCACATTTTGGATTTAGTTGCTGTTGTATTTGTAAAATGGCGGTGTGTAAATAGTTCTAAAGATTCTCATCTCCTCCTGTTTCAAAGCCCAAACCTCTCTTCAGATGCTTGCTATCTGTTTCCAACCTGAAATTCACTCCCAGGTCTGAGTTCATGTCAGTGATCAGGTTGAATGAATTTAACCAATGCCATCTGCTATTCAGGATGCTTTCTGCATGTTTTCTACTATTCCCAAGGTTTGAATAAATGCTTTATACAGATTCTAAATAACATAGTCGTATTTCATCATATCGTCTGTAATATAGTTATAGTTCATGATATTTGAATATTAAACATATCAAAATACTTATACTAGAATAAGACAGGGATCATTCTTTTAATACTTTTCTTTAGAAAATACTCGTGGCTGGGCCGGACACGGTAGCTTATGCTATAATTCCAGCGTTTTGGGAGGCCCAGGAACGTGGATTGCTTGAGCCCAGGATTTCGAGACCAGCCTGAGCAATGTGGCAGATCTCTGTCTCTACCAAAAATACAAAATGTTAGCAAGGCATGGTGGTGAGTGCCTCTCATCCTGGCTGCTTGGGAGGCTGAGGTGGAAGGATTGCTTAAGCCTGGGAGGTTGAGGCTGTGGTGAGCCAAGATTGTGCCAGTGCACTCAAGCACTCCAGCCTGGGTGACAGAGACCTTGTCTCAAAAAAAAAAAATTTTTCATAAATATTTCATGGGTATAGGTATATTGCAATTATAGGAAACCAAGGGTTCTCGAGAATGACCAAGCTGTAGGTATAATTAGCATAAAATCATTACAAAAATGATAACAAACATTTTCTATCTTCAAGCCCCTCCAGATTTATTGCTAGAATCTCCAGGCTGCCCTTCTGAAAGGATCTCCGTGAGGCTAGCCCCCTTTGACAAGAGTTCTGATCCTTTCCTCTCTGCTGCTCCTTTAATTTTCCATGGGGCTTCTTCAGGCTTTGTGTAGATCGACCCTTCACAGTTGAAGCTGTTGCTCCTGTCACGCTGCCTATGAGTTCGTGCTTATCTTATGATTTTATTGCTATGCTGATGACAGATGGCCTGGTCCAGTCCCTAATGATGTCCTCACTGGAATAATGAAACAGCCCCCTTTCTCATCATTATCACGATCACTTTCTCAGGCCCCCGCAGGACAGCTTTTAACTCTATTTCTTATATAACCAAGCAGTTTTGATATCTATATCAAATCATTGCACTGATTTTATTCTGCATAGGGTCCTTCTTCGAATCTTGGTATAAAATCCCCCTGAGGTCAGTAAAAACGATCATTTCCTTGGTGATAATCTCATCTCTGTCCCCAGTTCTTCCCACTTATAACAAACTGGTGTCCTTGCATGGAAACAGCGCATCCTAACGTTTTCTTCAGTGTGAATTTTTCCTCCATGTTGCTTTAGAAATCCAAAGATAACCTTAATTGACTCCAGTCTTAGAACTGGCTGTCTACCTTTATTCAGTACCCTTAAAAATGCTCTTTAATCTTCTAAATATGTATTTTAATTTTTTTCTCATTTTCCCTGGCATGCCCTGACATATTCTGAAATGTTCAAGTGCTAATAGTAGGCCCAGCTTAAGACTTCCTCCTGAATCTTAAGCACATACATTCATCAAACTGTAAATCTTAACATTCCTGGCATATTGCCCTTGGGATTATGGTAGCTAGGCACTATGTTTTCAGATACTTCACAACGTATATGATAATATATAAAATGACTGTACCTGTGTACTTAAATGTTCAATTAAACACTCAAGTCATTTTATAATTTTATACATCAAAACTCTCATTTTATTTCATTTTTCCTAGTTGATAGGACAGAAATATCAAAACAGATATTTTGCTTTTATAAATAAAATATTCCTATTTCACAGTGATAAACGTTGCTATGAAGTAAATGGTATCCCATGCCACATTTGGAAAAAAAATAACTTTATTCTTTCTTTTATTATTATAATCTGGAATTCTGACATTTAAGTGCTCCTTTAAGATCCGAAAGATAAAAACGAAACAAAAACTAGTCCAACTATAAAAACAGGCCTCTCTTCTTTCTGAGGCCTAAAAACAAGCCTCCTTTCAAGATTCATCAAAATAACTTATAAGTTATTGTTAAAATTCTGCTCCATTCATGGAGTTTGGAAAGCGCTGGGCCATCAGAACGAAAATCTCACAGTTCTCTCTCATTCTTTAAATGCGAGTGAGCCATGGGTACAACCAGATAAAAAGTGGCATTATCTTAAACGTTTGATTAAAGAATGGATCTTCAATGAGAGTCCATACAGAGTCATCGTGGCTCCGTCTGTGATGGGAAGCGGCTGTGGCGCCCTGGGTGGGTGACAGCATTTGGGTTTGTGTCTCCTTTGTGCAGTCCAGGTGTTCTCTGAGTTGAAGAAGGACCTTTTTGTGCATAGTTCTTTCAGTACTCTCTAACCCCCTCCAGTCAAACCATGGGTCAGACCCTCCAAATTGAGAAAGAAAACCACTTTTCTATGGGATCATAGAATTTTCTGCACAATGGGAATACACTAGCTGAAGAGGTCAGTCCAAAACTGAAACACCAAATGAAGGGCTTCAGCACTCGACGCTAGAAGTTGCGGTGCTTTGTCACCTGCGGCTGCTCTTCCATTGAAGAATAGAGTAATTGCTAATTCATGATGAGGAGGTAAAAGAAGGATATTATGCATGTGCCTGTACAATGGTAAGAAGTGGCACTTTGTTTCCCGT
This sequence comes from Saguinus oedipus, assembly GCA_031835075.1. NCBI lineage: Eukaryota > Metazoa > Chordata > Mammalia > Primates > Cebidae > Saguinus > Saguinus oedipus. The sequence goes on along the minus strand of CM063172.1, from coordinate 2,602,777 downwards.
GGCTGCCACCCAACAAAGGCAGTAGTGAGAAGCAGGGTCTGGTTACCCTGGTAGCCATGGTACCGGGGCTGGCCATCCTGGCATCCTGTCTTTGTACTCACAGGCTGCCAGGGCCCTCCCCATTGAAAGGATGAATATGTGGGCCTTTACACAACATCGTGGCTCAAATTAGTTGCATACATGGGGCCTCTTGCAGCACCTGCTCCCGTTCTCAAATTCCAGCTCTGTTGGGAATTATTATCTAGCTCCCTTCTTCCCTCTCTCTCTCCCTTTGTAATTATGTTTAATCCCACAGACACCTGCCTTGGCTTTGGGGGACTACTGATAGAAAGAGATGAAAAGACCTTTTTTCCATTTGTATCCAAATCTACCAAATAAATACAACAGGCCCCAGCTAATTAAACATGTCTAAGGGGAAGGTGTAAGAAACCCCCCAGGAATAAGACTCTGAGTGCATACTGTCCTCCCATTCTATTCGGTCACCTTTGTCTGGCTCCAAATGCAGGAAAATATCTAAGCCATGTTTAAAACCTTCCATCCCTGAAGCTCCTGATGGCAGTTCTGCTTAGATCCTTTGTGATGTTTTGATTTTCAGTACAGTTTTATTTGAAAAGCAGGGTACTCCTCACTTTCTTGGCTGAGGGTAAGACAAATAAATGACAGACTATGTCATTTGTTGCTGAAACATTGATTTAAATGTTTCATATCTCTAAATGGAAAGGTTTTCCCTTAAACATGCAATCTACCTCCTTATCACCCTGATCTAAAATTAATTACATTAAAATTATTTAAAAAGGAATTTTATATTAAGAATTACTTTACATTGGAAATATAGCATAAATCTTAGTCTGTTATCCTCTGACATAGCGGTATTTGAAATTAAACATTTTAGAAAACTGAATAGTTCTGAATTTTCATCAGCGTGCTGTAGAGAAACAAATAATGTTTTTTTGTCTTCAAATAGGAAGTGAAAAAAATTCTGGAACCAACATGCTTTTGTGAAAATGAACTCACAGATTTAAGGCAAAAAAGTTTGGAGAGACTGAGTGGGAAATGAGAAAAGATTGTCAATAATCCTAAACAATTGGTTAGTATGCAAAAACATTACAGAACTGCAGAGATTTTCTTTCCTTTTTCCACCTTGAGGATTAATGCAATCGGTAATAACTCTGATAAAAGTCCAAAGCACTACACTCTAAGTTTAATGGGACATGGTTCTCATTTGTATTCAAAGTTTTACTGGTGACTAGGAGAAGCAAGCTTTCCTTAGTTTCTGTGTTTGTGGATAGATGTGAGTTTATGTGTCTGGAGCAGGATCAGTTTGGATTGTCTGTGTGGATGGATGAAGTGACATATTTTTCTTGCTTAGGATGAAGGCAGTGAAAGGAAAACCATCTACATGGGTAAACAAGTTTACAGCCAAAATAGGTCATATGAGCTAAAAAATCCCGTGTAAAATAAAAAAAAAAACAAACCTGACATGCTGTTGAGGTCCCCTTTATATAACCAATAATTACCAAGTATTTTTTTTTGTGTGTTGAAACCGAGAATGCAAAACCATACACAAATATGAACAGACATATCTGAACTTTCCCTTTCATTACATTTGGCACTAAAATATCAAATTAAGACTTACTGACCAAACTTCATGTATGTATGCCATAATATTGCTGGTGTTTTTCTGGCCACATGTGGTTTTTAATGTGTATCAAGTAGTTCTGGAATATGTAATTTAGCATCACCTGAACTGTTGAGTTTTTTTGGAAGAGTAAGTGGAATATCTTGAGAAACAGGAATATTCTACTGGAATAGGCAGAGAGTCAGGTAAGAGGCAAGGGACCAAGGACTGTGGTTGTGATGATGCTCAGGCTACCTGGAGATCATTTATGGCCCAAGATGATAATTGTTAATGTTGAATGTGAGGGGAAAAAAACCCCCAGAACTTCTATTGATAGTTATTTTTATCTAAAAAATAATAAGATGTAATAAAGGAAATATACATAATTTGTGAGCTGATTGACTCTGAGGTCCCCATTGTATCCATCTGCTGGAAATCCTGTGTGTTGTAGAGTAAGTGAGGCGTCGGGAGGGAGTGCCCGCCCCCACAGAGGGACAACCAATGGTGTCTTCACACTGTTGTTGGCTTCTGAAATTGTGTGATATATTGCAATTTGCATATTCCTAATTAACTTGGATTTTAAATGACATTATCTTCTTTTAACTAAGCTAAGTCCTTATGAAATGGACAGGGGGCTTAAACAGAGTCTTGAGGAGTAATTCTGGGTCAGGGATAATGTGAATCATATAATTACAGCAAAAAATAGGAGATAGGAGAACTGACACTTGCCCACCTCATTTCAGCTCTTCATCAATGACTTCAGGAGGCGGATGGCATAATCAGAGCTGACAAGAAATTGGCACACTAGGATTAATATTATAAAGAAGAGCTTTTTGAAATACAGATTTGTATCCACCATGATTAATGATGAGCCTTGCTTTAACTATATATTCTGCCTTTAGATATTGTCTAAGAATGATGAAGCTATCACATTTAGTCAGATACTTTAAAATACTAGTGGTTTCATTTCTTAATCTCATCTTTGGAGTTTTTTTTCTTTTTGGTATGAATTTAATTATGCATAGACCTATTAGCACATTATTACATGTGTATACTATACATGTACATTATTTTATCCTGTGGTCTAAGAGGCTTCCCTATGATTGATGATGCTCTTCTATGCTCTGTGTGTTCTTGGTGAGCCATGTGACCCTCCTAGACATCAGATATCTCAACTAGAAGATGGTTCTCAGTTCCCATACCCAAGTTAATTGCTTGGGCTGGTAAAGACTTAATGATGCTTAGCCTCACGAATCTTCTGCCAAGTTAATAATGAAAAATGAAAAGGTCCCATATGTCCTTTCCCAAAATCCTTAACCGACAGCCTATTTGTTCGACTTTGCATCACAAAAAGAGAACCATTGGTTAAGATTGCAAGACGGAAAGAGAGCAAGAAAATTATCTCAGAGCTCTGACTGAAACAATTATATAGGTACGATTGCCAAGGTAGTGTTGCTACCAAATACTTACGGATATGTAGTAAATCTGCCTGAACTTTGAGTGACCTGAAATCTGCCAGCACCCATTACAGGCTGGGACATCTGGTGGTCAATAAACTATTTATTTATTTATTTATTTATTTATTTATTTATTTATCACGAGGCAGCTGTACTTGAGCAGATGACCAGGGGCTGTGCAATCAAAGTGTGAAGAGCTGAATTAGTAAATCATATTAGGCTTCTTAGGCACTTGTTTAAGGGCTACATGTGCCTTTTTAATTTTCCTTTATTAAGGTCGGCCCCAAACATAGCAGTGTTAGCAGTAGGGTTATTAGTGACTTATTTGCTTCATTAAAATTTATGGCACATTTTACATCCACCATCTGGGGCAATCTCTCCCCACCTCACTGTTAAAGTGTAACCTAAAACCATGGCTGGCACTGATAATGCCTGAAAAAGTACTCTATAGATGGAATTCTTTTCTTCTAATGCCAGGATTATCCTGCCAGGAACTCTGTACACAAACACCATAACAGCAAAAGCAATATTTCTAGTCCAATCACACTCAATCACTGCTAGAACACAAAAGCTTATGTTTAAGTATTTTGCCGAAAGTTTCTTGTTTGTAGGTAAAAAATAGACGATGTGGGGAGTTGTTATTTTAAAAGTTCAAATTCTGTGGAAAATGGAAAGCTTAAAATGCCTTTGGCAGAATACTGCATATGTTGATCTCTTATGGATCTCCAGGAATATTTGGGTTTAGGAGGCTGCAAATCTAAAATAACAGGAAAGTTTAACATAAAAGATTGAGATATTTAAGAGTTGGTAGACTTGCACAGCCCACCCGACCCTCCAAATTGTCTTATTAAGTTTTCAGAAAAAAAATTTCAGCAACGGGGGAATCAACTTACAAGCTTAGCCTTCTGTTCAAATGCCAGGGATGTACATCTATCTGCTTGAAATGGAGGACTCTTGAATATGAAACCTGACATACGTTTCACAGTGGAGTCTATGAGATGGAAAGGAGAATATTTACAATGATACTTCATATCAATTGAGATGTAAATCCTGTTTATTAAACAATACTTACTTTGTTCAAAACGTATACATATATGTATATATACACATATAGACACATAGTCACATGCCTCATAGTAATGTTTTGGTCAACTATGAACTGCATATATATTGCTGGTCCCATAAGATTAAAATACCATATTTTTACTGTATCTTTTCTATGTTTAAATATATTTAGATACAGACATACTTCCCATTGTGTTCCAGTCACCTGCAGTATTCTGTACAGCAACATGCTGTGCAGGTTTGTAGTGTAGGAGAAATAGACTGTAAAATTTAGCTTAGGTGTGTAGGAGGCTCTGCCATCTAGGTTTGTGTAAGAGCACTGTAGGATGTTTGCATAATAATGAAATAATCTAAGGACACATTGCTCAGAACACATTTCTTTCTTCAAGTAACACATGACTGTCATAGTAATAAAATATATGTATTTACGTACACATACATACACACACACATAATTGTAATTTTATGTTGTATGTGGAATGTTCTAATTGGGCCTAGTGATCCCAAATATTTATTGCTCTAATATCTAGAATTCTTCATCTAGATAATAAAATCATTCCAACATCAATCTAAATACACTATGGTAGAGAATCAAGTCAGGATTGAAATGTTCAAAGAGAGCAAGTTCTGGTCCCATGTGGGCCACTTAATGGTATGTGTCATCTCTTTACGTTTCCTTATTTAAGAGAAAAAAAATATCTTCTAGACCTGCTGAATAAAGTTGTAATAATAAAATTAGAACATGAATGTTAAAACTTTTTGAAAAGCTAAACATTATTCAAAAGCAAGCTGTGTATTATTAATTTTTAAATAAGAAATAAAATGTTTCAATAGGAAAGGATCTTATGAGGTCCAAATCCATTCCTCTAGACAATAATTTAAGAAACTCAATGATGAGATACTAACTTAATTTTAAAGAACTTTAGAAAAGAACTTGCAAAACTGACTTGAAAAGTCACCGCACAGTTTAATAAACTTTGCTGCCAGACAATTTTTCTCACTTCTAACTTAAATTTCTGCTTTTTTATTAGGAGCCCATTTTATATTTCAGTAACCACAAAATCAAGTCCCTTCACTAGAAATGAAACAGAATAGATAAGTAAATAAAATAAAAACACATGACCCTTCTGATCCTGTGATTTTTACTAAATCCCTCTTCAATTTATAGTTTTCCAAGTAAAATCACATATTTTTTTGTTTTCTCCCAAAGTGCTTGGGGGAAAATCTTCTTGATTCTTAAGATTTCTTCAAACCACTGTATCCTTAGAGTAAAGAACTGAACCTCATATCCATCCAACTATATATTTGGCTAAAGCATAGTCTGATTCTAAGTAGAGTCTGTCTTCCTATCAGTAAACTCAAGAACATGGTTAGATGTGTAACACCCACACAGAAATGAGTCTTGTGTTTAGACCCAAGGTCTATAAGAGCAGTTAATAATCTAGTTTAGTCCCTTCTAAGTATCCAAACCTTGGCTATGATTTTTAAGTGAAGTTTTAGAAGAAATTGGAGACTTATAAAGATAATAAAAGGATTTATGAAAAGGTGATTGAGTCCATTCTCTAGTTATGAAAATTGTATTTGCTTTACTATTCACATTCAGTTCAACTCTCTCTGCCATAATAAATTGAAAAAAATCCAGATGGAGACTGCTCTGTCAGCCTAGATCCTAGTGTGTAAATAAATCTGATCAGATGTTTTGCCATCCTAAAATGGACAAGTGGTATGAATGTTGTTTAAAGCGAATGATACTGTGGAGTTATTTGTTATCACAGCAAAATAGAGCTCATACGTACTGCTACAGATATGGATTGCTTTTGATGCAAATAGGAGTATTATAAGCCTAAATGTGTTTGTTAATAATTTACCACTTAATCCCATTCTTACTAAGGCTGTAGAAAGCTATAGAGAAATAGCAGTAAGAAAAAGCTGTCTAATTTTTATAATTCATATTCTTTATCCCATCACAAAGCTTACATCAGAAGGGAGTCTGATGAACTGAATTCCAAAAAGCAGTAAGACCCTGCCAGGAGAGGTAGGTCACATGAATATTTTATCTTTGGTAAGCGAGGGAACATAGGCAGCTGCTGTAAAAGTATTACAAGGGTGATACTCAAGTATTATAATTAATCTTAACAGAATAATGTCCACAATATACAGTCATGCAATGCATAATGGCAGTGATAGATTACACATGTAATAGTTCCATAAAATTAGAATTCCATATTTTTACTGCATCTTTTCTGTGTTAAGATACACAACTATTATTGTGTTATAATTGCTTACGATATTCAGTACAGTAACGTACTGTACAGATTCGTAGTCTAGGAGCAAGAGGCTATCCCATATAGCCTAGATATGTAGTAGGCCATACCATCTAGGTGTATGTAACTATACCCTATGATATTTGCACAGTGACAAATTTGTCTAAGGATGCATCTCTCAGAACATATTCTCATTGTTAAATGACACATGACTGTAGATGAAAAGGACAAACTAACTGAAAGACAGAAACTGCAAACTTAACTTGAGAAGAAATAGCCTAAATAGCCTTAATATTGATTAACTGATTAATCAAACTGAATTAAAATTACAAACTGAATTTGTAATCTAAAACCTTGTTGAAATGAAAATTTTGGGCTTACATGCTTTCACTGTTGAATTCAACCAAATATGTAAAGGATAAATAATTACAGTTCTACCCATATTGTTTCCAGAATATAAAAGAATATAAACATTTCAACTTTCTTTTTTTTTGAGGCCAGAATTACCCAGATACTAAAATGAAACCAAAATGTTACAAAAATTAAAAAGTACAGATTAATATCTCAAACGAAGTTTCAAAAATTCTTTAAAAAGTTCTTTAAAAAAATTGTTACATTCAGCCATATATAAAAATTATAACCCTTTTTATCTCCAAATAGGATTTATTCCAAGAAATGCAAAGTTAGTTTAACATGTGAAAAATCAATCAATTTAATTCATTATATTCACAACTAAAAAAGAAAAAAAAGCTTACATCAGTAGAGACAAAAAATTATTTGACAAAATCCGATACTCATTTGGTATTTTAAAAATAGTAACTCTCAGAAGACAAGAAATAGAAGGGAACTTCTTTAACCTTTCTTAAAGTACATTTATGAAAAATTTAGAGAGAACATCGGGTCATTTAGTGGTGAAAGACAGAATGCTTTCTTTTTCAATTGCTGTCGAGTCAGGGTCTCCCTCTATCATCCTGGCTAAAGAACAGTGCCTGCTGACTGCAGCCTTCAATTCCCAGGCTTAAGCAGTCCTCCCACCTAAGCTTCCCAGGTAGCTGGGACTAAAGTCCATACATCACCACACCCGGCTCATTTTTGTTTTTTACTTTTTGTAGAGATGAAGTCTCATTATATTGCCTAGACTGGTCTTGAATTCCTGTGTTCAAGTGATCTACCTAACTTAGCCTCCCAAAGTGCAGAGCTTACAGGCATGAGCCAGTGTACCTGGACTGTTTCTAATCAGGAACAAAGCAAGGAGTCTCACTTACCACTTCTGTTGACCATTTTATTGGAGATATAGCTAGGATAAAGATAAAAAGATAAAGCAAGAAAAAAGAAATAAAAGGTATTTAGTTTAGAAAGGAGAAATAAAACTTTTAGATGTTTATTTTTAAACAGAATCTCACCGTGTTGCCCAGGCTGGAGTACAGTGGCATGATAGCATCTCCCTGCAACCTCAGCCTCCCAGGCTCAAGGAATCCTCCCACCTCAGCCTCCTGAGTGGCTGGAACTACAGGCACATGGCACTATGCCTGGCTAATTTTTCTTTATATTTTATTGTTGGTAGAGATGGGTTTTTACCATGTTGCTCAGGCTGGTCTTGAACTCCTAAGCTCAAGAGAGTCAACTCCTTGGCCTCCCAAAGTGCTGGGATTACAGGCATGAGCCACCACGCCTTGCCTTGGGAAAGAGAAATAAAACTTTTATTTGCAGACAACATTATTCTCTAAATAGAAAAATTGTAAGAAATCTACAGAAACCTTTTTGGAAGTAATACATGATCTAAGCAAGTGACAGAATGCCAAGTCAGCACATAAGATTATATTTGTATATGCCATCAATGTCTAATTGGAAATAGAAATATAAATGTAAACATTTAAATATATCAACAGTGTGAAATATTTGAGACTAAATTTGACAAAACACATGGAACACTTGTACACTGAAAACTCCAAAACATTGCTGAGAGAAATTAAAGAAGATTTTAAAAAATGGAGTGATGTAGTTTGATCATGCATTGGAAATCTCAAAATTGTTATAATGTAATTTAGTCTCAGTTTTCCCTAAAACTTCAAAGTAATCTTAATCAAAATCCTGGTAGGTTTTTAAAAAGAAATCGATAGACTTTAAAAACTTCACACAAAAATACAGTAGTTTAATATGCTAAGTGAGATTATCTTTGTATTAATTTTGCTTCGTGGTTCCTGAGCTTTTTGAATCTGTAATTTTTTTCTTTGATAAAACTTGCTAAATTCTCAGCTGTTTCTTCTAGCATGTCTTCTCCTTTTTCTCTCTCTTCTGTCTCCGTCTATGTATTTGATGTATCTTTCGTTTGTCTTACAAGTTCCTGTGATGCTGCTCATTTTTGACTTCTGTTTGTTTTTCCTTTCTATCGAATTATGTTCAAATTCATGGAATCTTTCCTATTGTGGAATCTCCGTTGTGCTGTTAATCACATCCAGTGATTTAAAAAAAAAAAACTTTAAATATATTTCTCAATTCCAGAATTTGCATTAGATGATTTTTTATATTTTCTATTTCTCTACTGCAGTTTTTTTGGGGGGTCAGTTTGAGCAGATTTTCTTTTACAGACTTGAGCCTATCAGTAAGAACTGCTTGTGTGCTAATTCTATCATTTACATCATCTTGGGGTTGATCTCTGTTCATTGTTCTGTATAGAATGGCCGATGTTTTCCTGTTTCTTTTTCTATTGAGTCATTTTGAATTATATGCTGGACATTGCAAATGACATCTCACTGAAACTCTGGACCTATTATATTCCTCTAAAGAGTTTTTTTGTTTCTTTTTGCAAACTGTTAACTTAGCTTCGCTCAAAATGAAAATTCTGGTGTTTTCCTTTTCTGCTTGTAGGTGATGGCAGCTCAAATTTCAATTCAGTGTTTTGAGTCTTACCAGGGCTGCTTGTAGTTTGCATTATTCGTGGCTTGTGCAAGGGTCAGCCAGAGACTTAGGCAGATCATATACACAAACTTTAGGGGTCCTCCCTCACTTAACTTTCCGCTTTCTGGAATTTATGCTTTCAGTTTCAGAGAATATGGTTGCCCAAAACTGTGTTCTGATTCATCAAGTCAGCAGTGTTGAGGTTTTTCTGCTAGAGTTGTAGCTGTCCCACATGGGATACCAGGAACTGCACTTGGAAAACACTGTAAAATAGGAAACTATGTATCATTGCTATATTAATTTCCTAGTGTTGCCATAACAAATTACCATGAATAGGGTGACTAAAAACATAGAAAAGTTATCCTCTCACAGTTTTGGAAGCTAGAGGTCCAAGATCCTCCTTTGCCTTTCCCTGGTTTCTGGTGATGGCCAGCAATCCTCAGTTTGTAGACCCATCACTCCAATCTCTCCCTCCATCCTCATGTGGCATTCTTCCTGTGTATCTCCATCACCAAATTTTTAAAAGAAACCTATTTTTCCCGTATGATATCACTCTAACTTGATTATGTGTGCAAAGACCTGTTTTGAAACAAATATTTGAAAACACATTCACAGGCATCAGGGATTAGAACTTGAACAAATCTTTTGGAGAACACAGTTTTATCCATTGCAGTTCCTTTTTCTAAATATTTTTCTCCAGTCTCAATCTTTTTATTTGCTCTCCGGAGCTTTGAAGCAGTTGATTTCTGTATTTTACCCTGAGTTCACAATTGTTAAATCTAGTGGTTCGATTTTTTTCTCTAGGAGAAATTAAGTTAAACTTAAAAGGAAACTGTTCTCTCTGACAAGTAAGTCTCTGTGCTTATATCTATCTATCTATATCTATATCTGTCTGTCTGTCTGTCTATCTATCTATCTATCTATCTAATGTATCTATAATCTTCCTTTCCCTATTTACTTCCTTCCTCCCTTCCTCCTTCCCTCCCTCCCTCCTTTCTCCCTCCTTTCCTCCTTCCTTTCTTTCTTATTTCTTTCTTTCTTTGTCATCTATATCCTTTCTCTCTTGTGTTGTCTCTCTTGTTATATATGTGTGTATCTCTACCTCTTTTACCACTGCACAAATACAAAATCAAAACCCTTGTAACTTAGGATGCAAAATGTGTAATTCCACTGCATTTAAGTCAAGATAATTCTTAGCTGTTTATTATGTGCTTCTTCCTCAATCACGAGTTTGTTTCATTCTTTAAAAAAAATAAATCAACAAATGAAATAGAAAATTAGATCTCCCTGTTTGCCTTACATTTTTGTGGCATTTATCTCTCAAATTTAAAAATAGGCAGTCTACTAAAACCACACATACTTCTGTATGCTACTTTTCCTCCCTCTTAAAAAATGCTTTGAAAATTTTGTGTTTGAATTGAGAGTCAGAAAGAAAAGTAGGCATAAACATTCTCTGTCAATAAATACAATTTTCATGGAATTATTTGACCGTTTGAACCTCAGTTCCTACATTAGCATGAAGATTATTGTGAGGATGAAATACATCATTCGAGTTACAATGTGTGGCACATCCAAACAGAAAGAGGCCTTGTTCACCAGAATTTGGGTTTAAATTAACATTCATATTTTTCCATGCTGTAAGTGCTTCTTAGTACATATTAATAGGACTTGAAAAATTCAACTTCGTAAGTACAACAACATAACTAGTTAACGTAAATGGAATCCACCCTGCAGATAACTTGGACCATTCATTGGCTTTGATTTGGGCTTTTTCTCTGGATCACCCCTTCAGAATCACCCCTGGGTACTCGTACTGCAGTGATCCAGGACCATGCATAAGGTTTCAGACAGCCCTCTCAACATTGCCAGATTTTTCTCTTTTCATCTCTCAAAGACCTAGGATTATGCAGCCACCTTCTCTGTAAATTCTGCATTTGTAAGAAACGCAGCAAGTCTTTTGTTAATTTGGGTATTCAGGCTTTGTAAGTATTGGATTCATTTACTCTTTTTTGTATCCCTGGGCACTCAGCTTTGCCATGCCTACAATGTGGATAATAACGTGTGCCGTATGCATGCTTCTGAGAAATGCAAGGAAATTTAATTAGAAAATTTCAAGAAAGCTCTCCAAGATCCTCAGAGGAAGAACATCATGTAACCACAATGTATCATTAGTATAAAAATAAATCATTCCCAATCCTATAACTCTTAAAGGGTCTTTACACATTGCTAGTGCATTTAAGAAATAAAAGTGTAGACTCACTGAACTGCAACGAATCTCAAGGTGTCAAACAGTCCATTCTCTGCTTCAGGAGAGACCACAGTACTTCCATCCCCTATGACTTCCTAACCTATTTTTAAGACTTCTAAGGAAAACTATTCTAAAAACTCATTGGATAACTTCCGTCTACTGCTTTGTATGTCTCCCCTATGCAGGCATGCTCTTTTAATCTACTTTTTAGAAAATGAAGTGAAATCTCATTGAAAGGACAACCTGGAATTTCTTAGTCAAGAATCACTGACCTCAGCTATTTTTACACAGCTAAAGACAGTATTACATACAAGGTGGAAGACAGAAATGGGATTTGATTCTGAAATTAGGTCAGTGTCTTCATGATAAGTCTTTTATTTAAATAAGTTTTCTTACTCAATTTTATGAATCCGTTGCCACATTAAGTTCTACAAGATGTTCATCTCTTCCATTCTGGTTTTAATTTTACCTATATTTATTATGTGGACTGTAAATGAAAACTCAGATTTTTAAAAGAAGTCATTATTGGCTTAGAGCTAAAAAATTAGAACATTTACTTGAGGGCGTTTTAGATAAAACTGGCACTGCCTTAATATTTTCCTTAGTAAGAATGATCATCTATGAATATTCATAGAAGTCACTAGTCCCCATTCTATCGCTTGATATTCAAAACAATATAAATACTGCCTAAATGATTTATTTGAGGAAGGAAAATGATCATGCACTGTTGCGTTTATAGGTATACATTTTCGGTGATATTCATCTGAAAACCATATATAATATGAATTTTTAAATTTTTTATAAATTTTAAAGAAACCAGAGTTATGCAGTTGTTAAAGAACTCACTTGACTGTTTTTTCAGAGCAGATAATGCCCTTCCTTCCTTTATAAGGGACTTGGTGTCTCCCCTAAAGTAAGACCAGTTCACCTGTGTCTGGTGCTTTTTCTATCACTTCGTAGTTTTCTGTACTTTGGCTGGTTTTATGACACCTCTGAACTTCATTGGCCCTTGGACCGGTTGAGTTTGAAAAGTTCTTAAGCAAAACAAGGAGCGATATCAAGCAGATCGTTGCAGACAGTTTCAATATGTATTAACTCAGCAAAAATTGTGAACACGTAGTTCTATAATAACTTACATTATAAGCTATCAAAATTTTGTTATAACAAATACTATTATCACACACTTTTTTATAACCACCTGTGGTCAAGCAAGATTTTGTAATAGCTACTACTTTTGAGTATTTTGATGTTAAAAAACACCCAATATTATAAAATTAAAAAGTTTCTTAGAGTTTATATTAACAAGATATGGCTTAAATGGAACATTTGATTTTAACTCTTCACCTTCTGTTCACTATTTGTAATGATGAGGGGATATATGTTGAGAATCAAGAGATTTATTTCCTTTCCATGCATCCCAATCCTCTAGACAAAGCACACATTGTAAGGGGGGGAAAAAAAACTAGAAGCAGCAGATCAGTAGACATGCATGTGATTTTATTCAGCGATCTGGAACTGATTTTTTGTCTAAAAGAACATCAAAACTAATGTCAAGCGTTTTCTAGTAGCAGTGATGTAAACAAGCAAGTGTGGGGACTTATTTTTAGGCATAAAGATACATGGGCAGAGGTTTTGCGCAGGATTGCTATTAAATGAACTCCCCTCAGCGCCTTGTAAAAGATGGCATTTGAATTATGAATAGACATATCCCATGTTCCACATTCTGCAAGCCACTGCAGTGATTTCTCACTGCCTAGATTGTGTCAAGGGAGCCGCCCCCTTTTGTATTTCTATTGAGTTTTCTCTCTACAGTAATTATGAGTTTGGGGATCATTAGAAGTCTGATTTTTATTTTTTATTTTTGGTACAAAAGACTGCTTTTGAAGCTCTGTGGCTGATCAACAACATGTTTTAAAAGGCTTTTGATGTATACATGGCTCATTAAGTAAAGGTCAAAATTGGACAACGTCCTGTTAATTTCCTTTTGCTAGAAAAATCAATATCGGCATCAACATTCATTAAATTTGACAGAAGCTAAGAAAGTTAGATGTGAAATGTAAATCAATACTTATTCCTGATGGGATTAACTTGCTGTACAGAGAATATAAAACATCAATTCTTGATTCACATTGTTCCACCCAGTATTCCACTCTGGCTTTAGGGAGGCTGCATTTTGCCTTCTTGGCCTTCAACCCTAATCTGGTTTTGGGTTTCTGTTAGCTGGAGCCAAATATTCTATCCTTGAACAAGTTTTATAGTTTGTTAATAAACATTAAGTGTGATCATTCCTTTTTTATTAAGTTTGCAAGTTGATAGTGTGTGACGTAATTGACTCAGTTTTAAAGGCTAAATCATACCTTCTGACACACCCAAAATGTAACATTTTAAAGTTTTAGAATCAGTGTGTAATTTTCAGATTAAAAAAACCTTCACTTTCCCCACTGTATAGTAATTAACAGATCTCTTGATAAACTATGAATCCTAGAAGGATGTGGGAAAGTTTAGTTATGTGTACACAGATGCCTGGGAGTTTGGTTTGCTGTTCTTCTCAATGCTGTGTGCTGTATGATATGCATCTTCATGGACCCTACCCTGTGTTGTGTTGACACTCATGTTCATAATTACAACTGTGCTATTGAAAGATCTTGAGACACCTTTTGAAATGAAGGCTATTACATGATGTGAACCATGGTTGCAGTTGATGCATTTTGATTTTTTTAATGAAAAATTAATATAGTCATTTAACCCCCAGCCTGGCAATAGATAAGAAGCTCTGGTTAGGTCACATTTATCCAGAAGTCTGAATAAGAAATTATTTCTTTCTCCGGCCAAACAAATTTCAGTTTGTCACAATTCTCACTGGGGAATCGATGCCAGACACCACTGCGCCCAGCCGTGTCTTTCTTCTTCTTCGGTTTTCTGTTCATTCAGGAATTTCTCTGTAGTATCAGAACTGGGTTCAGTTTGCAATGGGACAATTTCTAAACGAGAGAGAATTGGACTTAATTGGCTGAGTTGAAGGAAGTTAGCTTAGAGGAATCATAACAGAAATGAAGGGGAAAACATGCAGAAGTTAGAGTAAGTGATGATTTTGAAGAATAAATAGGGGCCAGGTGCAGTGGCTTACACCTTTAATCCTAACACTTTGAGAGGTGAGGAGTGAGACCCCATTGCTACAAAAAATGAAAAAGAAATCAGCTGGATGTGGTGTTGCATACCTGTGGTCTCAGCTACTGTGGAGGCTGAGGTAGAAGTATTGCTTGAGTCCAGGAGTTTGAGGTTGCAGTGAGCTGTGATCGTGCCAGTGTACTCCAGCATGGGTGACAGAGTGAGACCATGTCAAAAAAAAAAAAACATAGACAACGAAAAACCAAGTAACTACATAGAATTTTATTATTTCCCCACTTTGTTTCAGTAACTTCCTAGGCAACTAAAGTGCCTGTTTCTTAACTTGGTCTCTAAAATCCCATGTATTCTGATGCCATACCTCCGTCCCTGTATTTCTCTCATATCACATCATGTCTCATTTGCTACCTGTTTCGTAGTGTTTCTTTTCCCTCTAAAACATACCACAGGCCAAACATTCTGTCATTTGTGATTCACTGTGTGAAAGACTATTCCTGTAGACTGTCGTATGGCCAACTCTGATCACTCAGGCCTTGGCTTAGGTGTCATCTCCTCAGAGACACCTTTCCTGATCATCCCCTAAAGAAAAAAATTCCCCTACCTTGGACATGCCTTACGGCATTATGGTCACTTTTTTGTCATTATTACACTGTAAGTGCTGGGATACACATGCAAAACGTGCAGCTTTGGTACATAGGTATACATGTGCCATGGTGGTTTGCTGCACCCATCATCCCATCATCTGCATTAGGTATTTCTCCTAATACTGTTCCTCTAACCCCTCAGCCCTTGACAAGCCTTGTGTGTGATGTTCCCCTCCCTGTGTTCATGTGTTCTTATTGTTCAACTCCCACTTACGAGTGAGAGCATGTGGTGGTTGCTTTTCTGTTCCTGTGTTAGTTTGCTGAGAATGTTCGTTTCCAGCTTCATCCAAGTCCCTGCAAAGGACATGAACTCATTCTTTTTTATGGTTGCATAGTATTCCATGGTGTATATGATGGCCACTTTTTTCATAGCACTTGTCAGTCATCTGAAATGATCTATTTATTTTTATTTGTATGCCTTCTCAATAGAATGCAAACTTTAAGGGTTAGGGATTTTGTGACTAGAGCAGTGTCCGGTATACTAAGCAGTTAAATACATAGTTATTGAATGTATATGCATATTTATTGATTGTATATGTTAATTTACTAGTAACTGAATTAACAGGGATAAAATCGAACCCCTTGTTTAAATGGGCCCCAAAGGCAGGCAGTTCCAATGAGCTCAAAAGGCAGACATTCAGGTACAGGAGACTCAAATGGGGATCCAGTGAATTAATGTGCAGTAAAATTGAGTCCCTCATTTATGTTGAACTCAAATTCTGTTAATGGGGTTTCATCTATTTCCCCATGTCAGACCTCTCGTCTTGGTTTGGGACCCAGAGGCCATGCTTGTTCCCTGATTCCAAGTTTGTGCCTCCAGTTCTTCTCGGTTCTCCTAGCAAGCCCACCTGATGCAATTCTCTTGTGCTGCCCAGACACTGGCAGCTCACTCACAGGCCCTCTGAGACCTCTGGATGTTACTTCGTCTCCCACTAACTCTGCCTACTCCTAGATGCCGGTAACTATCCACTGGCAAAATCTTGCTCCCTCTGTATACCTTCTTCTGTGACCTTAGTACAAGATCTGTCTAGTTCCCTTGGTATAGGTCAGCCTGGCTTTGTCCACATGCTAATGCTACAGGACTTGCCAAGCTCTCCCTGCTAGGGTCAGAAGTGGCCTGAGAAGTCTCCTCTGAGGAATGTTGGTGTCATTGCCTCTGCCAATTCAGATTTTCAAGATGTAGATGAGAAATGAGTACTTATCAATGAGACTGCTTAGCATACTTGAAAAGTTCATGGAGCTATCGTATTTGGATTGAAATTTCTGGAATTACCTGAGTTGATAATTTTTACATATGTGAACTCGGAAGCAAACCTACTTACTGTAAAACTGAAAAACTTTTACATTTCAGAGCCTTTTCTGGCATCGGACCCTTTCATGCATGGCCTTGAGAAGAACACTAAAACTTCGTTAACATGGTCACGTCTTCAAAAAATTTGGAAGGAGTGTGATACTCCCTTTCTGATTTCCTTCAATCACATTTCCCCCAGGTTCACTGGTGTTGCAGCGGCTGTGGGTGTTTTAGGAGGTTTGGCTAAAAGGAAGTTAATGCAGGAATACATTTATGGTGGATTTATTGAAACATGTTTTGCAATCATTTTCATGCACACTGAAATTATTGCTAGCCATCCTGATAAAGCCTCAGGTTTTCTGTCAAATGAGATATTCACATTAGCTATTTAATGCGAATAGGAATACTTTTCACCCTAAGGAAACAGTGAGCATATCAAAATAGGTCTTGTTTTAGAAAGGTGTCTGCTGCTCATATGTATGGTTTTGCAGGTGACACAATTCACTTTGCAATAGAAGAGTGACTTTATATTTTACTGTGGCTGTAAGTCTTTCCTTTGGCTTTTCCTGGAAGGTCAGAGATAGATACATGAGATACATGGGCTTTAAAAAATTTTTTAATTAACATTTTCCGTAAAAATTTTCCATAATGTGAACATTAAGAAAGCAGCAGGTACTGATTTCGTAACAAACTTTATATTATCATGTCTGTTTATCACAGAAAATGTGACTCCTTCAAAAATCAAATTTGAGCTATGAAGTATAAAAGGTTTTCTCCCCCAGTCTTGATCAAAATAGCACACTGAGTAGACTTGATTTGCGGTTTCATTATTGATGTTGGGCAAAAAAGAAGACAAGGGAGCAAGTAATGTGCTGCCGGGTATGTCTTTGATTGGGGCTTGATGAGGGTAGTAGGAACATGGAGATTTTACAGCCTAATGGTGCTGCCTGGAAGCAGGCTGGGGAGTTGGTTCAGCTTTGAGTTGAACTCTCTCTCCATCAGAACACTCACCCTCACAGCTGGTACTAAGCGGGCTGTGCTGCCTGGGCTTGGCAGATGGGGAGAAGCGGGAGACTGCACTTTCATGGGGCCGATTTGCTCCAAGCCACAAATAGAGGCTGGTGTCCTGCTGTTGACCCATGCTGTGCTCACCCTTTGGCTAATCAGGATATCTCTGTGTCTTGAGCTGTCAGCCTCACATCTTCCAAGATCATTATTTCATTCAAAACATTCTACAGGAAAACATTGTGAGCCTTTCTGTCTACTGCACTGCCTGGATGAAATGGCTTTAAGCCTTCATTCAGCAAGATGCCGAAATGCTCAACTCAGTAAGAAAAAGGATCACCCGGTACTAACTATTGGACAAAATGAAAGTCTTTGCTCTTGAAGCTAAGACACCTTTAACTTACAGTGTGTAACATTTCAGGAAATAAGATTTTATATTTTGAAGTAATATAATGCATTGGATCTTGGAGGAAAAGTTAAAGGTAGCAAAGAAAATTGTTTCCCAAAGATGAGTGGGAGAAAAGGAATTCCATAAAAACAGAAGAGTAGGAAATAAGGCCTGCAAGTATGAAGAAACCTCAGAGAATGACAAGGAATTGACAAGAAATACAGAATGTTTTATTACTCATAAACAGTTGAAACTAAGGTGGAAACAGTGATAACATTTTTGCCACCTCCAATACATATTTAACAGAAATATTTATATCTAGACCATTGTTGGAGGATATGACGTCTTTTTAAACAAAATGAAAGAACACACTCTAATAAGTTCAGATATAAACTGAATGAAGTCCACATTCCAGGCTCATTTTTATAATGGCTCTTATTTCATTTCTAAGAGAAAAGCAAGGCATATTTCTTTCTGAGCTCTGACTTCTCACATGAGATCCTATGGGATACAAAATTCTGAAGATTAATGAGTTTCTAATGACCTACTTACCTCTTAATTATCGAGACAACATGTGTTAATAATCATCAACCTTTCTGAGTGAAAAAGTTTCAAACATGTGCCTAAAATAAATATGCATTTTATTCACTCTAACAAATAGGGTACCAGCATTAATGGCAACATTAAAATGGGGCACAACAATTTTATGTTTACATTAGGAGGCTGCAAGAAAAACTTCTTGTTACCTGTGTGGGAAATTAAGAAAATTCAGGGAGAAAGCATAGATACTTCCCATTAGCTATCTAATAGAATGCTATGCTCCGCAAGATGAGAAAATATGCACTTTTAAAATGGCAGTACTTTTCATCCCACACAGGTTATTCAGTAACTAACAGTGACCCCTGGAATGATTATGTTTTTGACATTGCAGAAAGACAGCACATACCTTTTTTGTGTTTCCAACCTCTTATTCTTTGCTTTAGGGCATTTGAAATTGGATATGGGGGTAAATTCTGATGTTCTTTCCATTATTGTAAAATGAATCACTGGAAGGCTTAAGGGGTTCTGCTAGCAATCGTTAATGAGGCTTTATTAACCTAGGACACTACCCTATGGAATAATAACATAGTAAAATAGATGGACTCCTAGGACACACTCGTTTTATTAATAGTGCAGCAGGGACATATTCAAAGGCTCTGGGGAATGAAAATAGCCAGGTGAATGGGGTGTGCAACTTTTCCTTTTACATCAGCAATTCACCTCTGGCTCAAAGCAGATATGGCCCCAATTATACATCACAGTTATTAAGTCAGTCCTTGTAGATTACTTAATGCTGGAACTGACAGTCTTTCTCTATCATCTAATTAGTTAACCTTAATTCTGTGTCTAAATTCATGAATTTTTTAAATTAAAAAATGTAATTTCTACTTTACTTTTGGGACTTCAAGATTTGAAAAAAGAAGCAAAATATCCATTATAATATGATATAACCAGTTTCTGTGGTTTTCAATCTGAGCCATAGGTTTTTTGTTTGTTTGTTTCCTGTCTTTCGAAATTTAATAAGGCCAAAGAAGGTCCAGGAAAAGAGGAATGAGCACCAAAGGGTGTTTGAGCACCGGGCTTGAGAAAGGAAACAGTATACACATTAAAAGTGAGAAGAGGAATGCAGACAGAATAGAAACAGGCACGGCTGAGCAGGGAGGCGAAGCTTCATAAGGACACCCACACAGTGTGCATATGTGCGTTCTCTCTCAATGTTCCATGGATCTTCAAAGAAAAAAGCGTTAAACTTGGTTCGAGGTTTTCAAGGAGAAGAGGCTCCCCTCAAATTGGCCACACTGAATACTACAGAAATGACCAACAAATAACTACCATTCTAGTTTTGGGTCCTCTCAGACTGAATTTTCTATGTGGCTCCACATAGCTGGCGTTTGGTTCTGGGTTACCCGTTGAGGACTTCATGTAGTGATGGTCTGCTTTGAAGGGGCAGAGGCAACCCATTAACTGGCAGATGGATACTCGTAAACAGAGAGACACTGGAGGTGTGTATAGCAATTTGCAGTCACGGTCACGGCCATCTAGTACAAATTTGAGTTGGTGACCAATTTAGTTGCAGGGACTTTTCTGAGCATTTAAATATCATTTATCCTGAGAAGTGCACATTACCGAAATGAACAGGAGACCCCGTTGGGACTTAATTAGAGAAGGCTACGCTGGGAAGTGACAGTTTCCATGCTGTTTTGGAGCTGTGCTCTAGCCCTTGTTCTGAACTCCTGTGTAATACAATTAATATCCTGTATCTACTTTTAATAGAGGCAGTAACTCTAGTAAGACACATTATTGCTTCTTGGCCCAAAGAGAAATGTTCATATATTTCTCTCCTCACTGTTATCTGTCAAGCCGACTGGCTTCGTCTGTACCCTGAGACGTTACATATTCGGGAAAGCAGTTGTTTCCATATGTCTTGCGGGAAAGCTATCATTTTTCAGAAAGGCATGAGGTGCATGGAACATTTTTCGTTTTTGCTTTTTCTCTGCATATCTCAGGTGGTAGCCATTACAGCATTCCCAGTACATACCACTGATGTGAGAACTGGAGCTTCTATAACATACAGTTTATATTTATTTCATTGGGAGGCAGAGTTATAAAGCTGCTTCCTGACATAGAGCAACAGCTGCTAAGCATCTGTACACCCTTCTTAGAAAAGAATTCAGTAGGAACAGGAGAAATTTGGTTAAGGATGGATGGCTACTAGGAAACTCAGCTATCATGTGAAATTCAGTTAACGACAAAATGCTCAGCATCCTACATTTGATCTATTTACTGACAAAGAGAATAATGACATTATCACTTTTATTTTTTAGCCAATATTTTTATTACAATTTGTTTCCTCCAGATTCCTTCCACATCCATTGTTCAAGTTTCAGGCCCAATATACAACCAATTTAGGAAGGCCATTTGGGCCACAAGAACCCTGATGTGAGGTGGTGAGGAATTTCTTCTTTTTCTCCCTACAGTAACTAAAGACTATTTATAACATCTGTTTCCTGTATATATTATTATTATTATTATTGGACTTTTTTTTTTTTGAGATGGAGTTTCGCTCTTGTTACCCAGGCTGGAGTGCAATGGCGCAATCTGGGCTCACCGCAACCTCCGCCTCCTGGGTTCAGGCAATTCTCCTGCCTCAGCCTCCTGAGTAGCTGGGATTACAGGCACGCACCACCATGCCCAGCTAATTTTTTTGTATTTCTAGTAGAGATGGGGTTTCACCATGTTGACCAGGATGGTCTCGATCTCTTGACCTCATGATCCACCCGCCTCGGCCTCCCAAAGTGCTGGGATTACATATTACTGGACTTTTTAAGAGCAGTTTTAAGTTTACAGGGAAATTGAGCGAAAGTATGGAGTCCACATATTACCTTCATTATTAATATCTGATATCATACATTTGTTAGAATTGATGAACCAATACTGATAGGCAAAACTATCAACCAAATTCCATAGCTTACATTAGGGTTCACTCATTCTGTTGTGCATTCTATGAGTTTTGCCAAATACATAATGACATATATTCACCATTAATGGTGTAGTGGCTCATGCCTGTAATCCCAGCACTTTGGGAGGATGAGGCGTGTGGATCACCTGAGGTCAGGAGTTCAAGATCAGCCTGGCCAACATGGTGAAACCTGCCTCTACTAAAAATACAAAAAATTAGCTGGGCACCTGTAATCCCTGCTACTTGGGAGACTGAGGCAGGAGAATTGCTAGAACCTGGGAGGCAGAGGTTGCAGTGAGCCAAGATGGTGCCATTGCATTGCAGCCTGGGTGATAGAGCCAGACTCTGGCTCAAAAAACAAACAAACAAAAAATGGATCAATCAGAATAGTTTCACTCTCTTAAAAATCCCTTATGCTTCACCCCTTGGGCCCTCTCCACTTTCTCTAAACCCTTAGCAACCATTGATGTCTTCTTTGTCTCCTTGGTTTTGGCTCTTCCCCAATGTCATGCGGTTGAAATAGTAAAGTGTGCACTTATTTCACTTAGCAATATGCTTTCAATGCTCCTCTACGTTTTGTCATGGCTTGATAGGTTATTTCCTTTTATTGTTGAATAACGTTTCATTGTATGGATGTACCACACTTTGTTTATCTACTAAAGAACGTTTTGGTTGCTTAAAAGTTTTGGCAATTATGAATAAACCTGTTATAGACATCCGTATGCTGGTGTTGGTGCGGATACGTTTTCAACTCCTTTGGATAAATAGTGAAGAGCTTGATTGCTGGACCTTATGGTAGGAGTGAGTTTAGTTTTATAAGACACCTACCAAACTGTCTTTAAAAGTGTCTGTACAGGCCACAGTAGCACTTACTGTAGTCCTAGCTACTTGGGAGGCTGAGGCAGGAGGATCACTTGAGCCCAGAAGCTTGAGGCTGTAATGTGCTATAATCGTGTCTGTGAGTGGCCACTGCACTCTAGCCTGTACAACATAGCAAGACACTGTCTCTAAAATTTAAAAATATATTTTTAAACAAACAACAATAAAAAAATCCCCTCAAAGTGGTTGTGAAATTCTGCATTCCCACCATCAAGGATTGAGAGTTCCTGTTGCTCTGCATCTTAGCCAACAGTGGGTGTCATCAGTGTTGTGGATTTTGGCATCTCAATAGATGTGTAGAGATACTTTGTCATCTTAATTCACGTTTTCTGATGACAGAATATGTGCTGCATCTTTTCAGATGGTTATTTGCCATCTGTGTATTCTGTATGTCTTCTTTGCTGAGGCTTCTGTTATGGTCTTTGGTCCATTTTAAAAATCAGGTTGTTAAGCCTGGTACAGAGGCTCACACCTGTAATCCCAGCACTTTGGGAGGCTGAGGTGGACAAATCACTTGAGTTCAAGAGTTTGAGACCAGCCTGGCCAACAATGCTGAGACTCTATCTCTACTAAAAATATAAAAATTAGCTGATGTGATGGTGCACACTTGTGGTCCCAGCTAGTTAGGAGCCTGAGTCAAGAGAATTGCTTGATTCCAGGAGGCAGAGGTTTCAGTGAGCTGAGATGCCACCACTACATTCTAGCCTGGGTGAAAAAGCAAGACTCTGTCACAAGGAAAAAAAAATGATAATGAGTTGTTTATTTACTTACTGTAGGATTTTAAGAGTTCTTTGTGTTTTATCACATGGCTTCTTCAAATAACTCTCTCCCAGTCTGTGGCTTGTCTTCTCAATCACTTGACATTGTCTTTTGGAAAGCAGAAGTTCTTGATTTTAATGAAGTCCAGCTTATAAATATTTATCTCATGAATTGTGACTTTTGTATCAGATCTAAAAAGTTATCACCATGTCTAAGATAATCTATGTTTTCTCCTATGTTATTGCCTAGAAATTTTATAGTTTTTCATTTTATATTATGGTCTATGATCCATTCTGATTTAATTTTAGTAAAGGGTATAAAGTCTTTGTCTAGATTCATTTTTTCTAAAGATACTATGTCCAGTAGTTTCTGGACCATTCGTTGAAAAGATCATCTTTTTAATATTATATTTCTTTTGCTCCTTTTTCAACAACTAGTTAATTATCATTATCTGGATCTGTTTCTGGGCTCTCTATTCTACTTCCTTAGGTTTTTTTGTCTATTACTTTACAGTAAGTCTTCCAGTTGAGTGGTGTCAATTTTCTAACTTTGTTTTTATTCAATTTAATGGTCACTAGTTTTGAATTTTTGCCTTTCCATATAAATTTCAGAATCAGTCTGTCGATACCTACAAAATAATTTTCTAAAATTTTTACTGGGATCACATTGAATATATAAATCAAAGTGGAAAAGACTGACATGCTGTTGATATTGAATCTTCCTATCCATTAACATGGAATATCTGTTCATTTATTGAGGTCTGTTATTTTATTCATCAGAGTTTTGTTGCTTGCTTAATTTCAAGCTTCACTTGTGCTATGATTTGGATGGGGTTTGTCCCCACCAAACTAATGTTGAAATTGTATTGCCAATGTAATGGTATTGAGAGGTGGTGGGGCCTTTTAGAAATAATTATGTCATTAAATGGATTAATGTCTTTACTGCAAGACTGGGTTGGTTCTTTTGGGACTGGGTTACTTTTCCCAAGAGCAAGTTGCTAAAAAGCAAGGTTGTGCTCTGTTTCACACTTTCGCATGCCTGCTTTTCCTTCCAGTTCTCCACCATTTTACGATGCAACATGAAGCCCTTATCAGAAGTTGAGAGCATTCTGTTACTGCAACGCAAAACAGACTAAGACAACGTGTTTATTATTGATGTATAGGTAAGAGATTGACATTTGTGTATTTATCTTGTATCATGAAACCTTGCAAAATTGTTTATTAGTTCCAGGAAAGTTCAAATCAGTTTCTTCCAGTTTTATATAATCACATCATTTTTGAACAAAAATAATTTTATTCTTCCTTCCCAATCTGTATACCTTTGCTTACTTTTCTTGCCCTATTTTGTTAGCTAGGATTTCAAGTACAATGTTTAAAAGAGCAATAAGAGCAGTTGTAATTCTTGTCATAGATCTTAGAAGGTAAGTTTCTAGTTTCCTTCATTAAGTGTGGTGTTACCTATGGTTTTACTGTAGATAATGTACATCAATTTGAGGAAGATTCCATCTATTCCTAGTTTACAGATAGTTTTATTTTCTTTTTTCATAAATTGCTTTGGATTTTGTCAAATTTTTGCATCTATTGACATGATCATGTAGATTTTTTTCCTTTGTAGCCTGTTGATATGATGGATTACATTAATTGATTTTTGTGTTGAACCAGCCTTGCATACCTGTGACAAATCCCACTTGGTCACTGTGTATAATTCCTTATATACATTGATGGATTTCATCTGCTAATATTTTACGGAGGATTTTTGTATCCATTTTCATGAGATATATTGGTTGATAGTTTTTTTGTGATGTCTTTGTCTGGTTTTGGTGTTAGGGTAATGCTGTTCTCATAGAATGAGTTTGGATGTATTCCCTCTGCACCTGGAAGAGACTGTAGAGAATCAAATAATTTATTATGTAATCATTTGATACAATTAATCAGTGAACCCATTGACCTGGAACTTTCTGCTTTAGAAGGTTAATTATTTATTCAATTTATTTACCAGCTATAGGCCTATTTAGACAATATTTAAATTATTTTGTGGGTTTTGGCTTACTGCATCTTTCAAGGAATTGACCCATTTCATCTAGGTTATCAACTTTGTGGGAACAAAGTTGTTTATAATACTCTTTGATTATTCTTTTAATACTCATGGGATCTGTAGTAATAGCCCATTTTGCATTTCTGATATTAATAACTTGTATCCTCTCTGTTTTCCCTTAGTTAGCCAGACCAGAGTTTTATTAATTTTATTGACTTGTTCTAAGAGACAGCTTTTGATTCCACTGGTTTTTCTTATTTCCTGATTTTAATTTTATTAATTTATGCTCTGATTTTTATTATTTATTTTCTTTTGCTTACTATGGATTTACTTTTCTTTTCATAGTTCTCTAAGGTAGAAATGTACATTACTGATATTCGATATCTTCTATTCTAATATATTTATTTAATATTTTAAATATTCATTTAATATCATAAGTTTCCTTCAAAGCATTGCTTTTACCTCATTCCATAAATATCAGTAAGTTATATTTTCATTTTCATTTTCTTGATATTTTTAAGTTTCTCTTGAAGTTTTTTCTTTGGTCCGTGTGTTATTTATGAAAGTATTGTCCAATCTCTGTGTATTTTGGGAATTCTAGTTATACCTGCGTGTTACTGATTTTTAGTTTATTTTCACTGTGGTCTGAGAGCAGGTATTATTTGAATACTATTTTTTAAAAAATTGTTAAGGTGTTCTTTTGTGGCCCAGGATGTTATCTCCCAGGTGTATAGTCCATAAGAACTTCAGAAAAATGTGTGTTTGTGTGTGTGTGTGTGTGTGTGTGTGTGTGTGTGTGTGTATGTGTTTCTGCTGTTGTTGGATGATGTCATCTATAGATATCAAGTATATCCAGTTGATTAATGATGTTCAATCATGTCTTTAATGATTTTTCTCGCTAGATAATGTCTTTTTTTATAGAAGATGTTAACGTCTCTGATAGTGATAGCGGATTCATTACTTTCTCCTGGAAGTTTACAAGTTTTGCTTCATTTAGTTTGGTGCTCTGTTGTTAGGTACATACATGTTAAGGATTATTATGTCTTCTTGAAGAACTGAACAAGCTATCATTGTGTAATGTCATTATTAATCCCTCACAACATTTCTCATTTTAACATCTGCTCTGTATTAGTATAATTACTCCTGCTTTGTTTTGATTGGTCTTAGCATGATGCATGTTTTTCATTAATTTACTTTTGATCTATATGTGCCTCTTTATATGTCAAGTGGTTGTAGACAACATAGGCTTCAGTCTTACTTTTTGATTCACTCTGACAATCTCTGTCTTTTAAACCATCGTTTTGACCACTGATGTTCAAAGTGATTATTGGTATAACTGGATAAATATCCACCACATTTTCTATTTGTTGCCTTTGTTCTTTGTTCTTTTTTTTTTTAATTTTTTAATTTTTTATTGCATTATAGGTTTTGGGGTACATGTGCAGAATGTGCAAGATACTTGCATAGGTACACACATGGCAGTGTGTTTAGCTGCCTTCCTCCCCTTCACCTACACTTGGCATTTATCCCCAGGCTATCCCTCCCCAGCCCCCCACCGCTGTCCCTCTCCCATTCCCCCCAATACACCCCAGTGTGTAGTAGACCCCCTCCCTGTATCCATGTGTTCTCATTTTTCTCACCCGCCTATGAGTGAGAATATGCAGTATTTCTTTTTCTGTTCTTGTGTCAGTTTGCTGAGAATGATGTTCTCCAGATTCATCCATGTGCTTACAAAGGACACAAACTCATCATTTTTGATTGCTGCATAATATTCCATGGTGTATATGTGCCACGTTTTCCCAGTCCAGTCTATCATCGATGGGCATTTGGGTTGGTTCCAGTTCTTTGCTATTGTAAACAGTGCTGCAATGAACATTTGTGTGCATGTGTCCTTATAGTAGAACGATTTATAGTCCTTTGGATAGATACCCAGTAATGGGATTGCTGGGTCAAATGGAATTTCTATTTCTAGCTTTTTGAGGAATCGCCACACTGTCTTCCACAATGGTTGAACTAATTTACACTCCCACCAACAGTGTAAGAGTGTTCCTATTTCTCCACATCCTCTCCAGCATCTGCTGTCTCCAGATTTTTTAATGATCGCCATTCTAACTGGCGTGAGATGGTATCTCAATGTGGTTTTGATTTGCATATCTCTAATGACCAGTGATGATGAGCATTTTTTCATGTGTTTGTTGGCCTCATGTATGTCTTCTTTTGTAAAGTGTCTGTTCATATCCTTTGCCCATTTTTGAATGGGCTTGTTTGTTTTTTTCCTGTAAATCTGTTTGAGTTCTTTGTAAATTCTGGATATCAGCACTTTGTCAGATGCGTAAACTGCAAAGATTTTTTCCCATTCTGATGGTTGCCGATTCACTCTAGTGACTGTTTCTTTTGCCGTGCAGAAGCTGTGGAGTTTGATTAGGTCCCATTTGTCTATTTTGGCTTTTGTTGCCAATGCTTTTGGTGTTTTGGTCATGAAGTCCTTGCCTACTCCTATGTCCTGAATGGTTGCCTAGATTTTCTTCTAGGGTTTTTATGGTGTCAGGTCTTACGTTTAAGTCTTTAATCCATCTGGAGTTAATTTTAGTGTAAGGTGTCAGGAAGGGGTCCAGTTTCTCCTTTCTGCACATGGCTAGCCAGTTTTCCCAACACCATTTATTGAACAGGGAATCCTTTCCCCATTGCTTGTTTTTGTCTGGTTTATCAAAGATTATATGGTTGTAGATATGTTGTGTTGCCTCCGATGCCTCTGTTCTGTTCCATTGGTCTATATCTCTGTTTTGGTACCAGTAGCATGCTGTTTTGATTACTGTAGCCTTGTAGTATAGTTTGAAGTCTGGTAGTGTGATGCCTCCCGCTGTGTTCTTTTTGCTTAGAATTGACTTGGCTATGCGGGCTCTCTTTTGGTTCCATATGAAGTTCATGGTGGTTTTTTCCAGTTCTGTGAAGAAATTCTATGGTAGTTTGATGGGGATAGCATTGATTGTGTAAATTACTTTGGGCAGTATAGCCATTTTTACGATATTGATTCTTCCTAACCACAAACATGGAATGTTTCTCCGTCTGTTTTTGTCCTCTCTTATTTCGTTGAGCAGTGGTTTGTAGTTTTCCTTAAAGAGGTCCCTTACGTTCCTTGTGAGTTGTATTCCTAGGTATTTTATTTTCTTTGTAGCAATTGTGAATGGCAATTCGTTCTCGGCCTTTTGGCTAAGATCAAGTGTTCTTTGTTCTTATTATTGTCTTCCATTCTTTTCTGCCTTTTGTGATTTTAATTGAGCATTTTATATAATTCTGTTTTCTCTCCTTTCTTAGCTTGTCAGTTTTACTTTTCTTACTCTATTTAGTGTTTGCTGTATGGTTTGCAATACACATTTACAACGAATACAAGTCTACCTTCAAATAGTGCTATGCCTCTGTACATGTAGTGTAGTCTCTCATAACTAAACGTTTCTACTTCCTCTCTCCTACCCCTTGTATTATTACTGTTGTTCTCTTCAGTTATACATCAGCATGTATATTTATGTGTGTATAAACATATATAATCAAATATAGACATTATTGTGTAGAACAAACTAATACCCTTTTGATCTATTAATAAAAACTTGTTTTTGTTTCTATTCATTTATTACTTCTCTTTTCCTTCATGTAAATTGTAGTTGCTGATCTATATTATTTTATTTTTCTTTAGCAAACTTTTTTTCTTTTTTGTTATGCTTTAAGTTCTGGGGTACATGTTCAGATCGTGCAGCATTGTGACACAGGTATACACATGCCATAGAGATGTGCTGTATCCATCTCCCTGTCATCTACATTAGGTATTTCTCCTAATGTTATCCCTCTCCAATCCCCCCATCCCCTGTTATCCCTCCCCTAACTTTTAAAAATATTCCTTGCAAGGCAGGTCTACCAGGAACAAATTTTCCATTTTTGCTTATTGAAAGTAATTTCACAGGGTACAGAATTTTTTGTCGATAGCTTTTTTCTCTCAACATTAAATATTTTAGTCTACTCTCTCCTTGCTCGCATAATTTATTGGGATAATTGGACGTAATTCTTATTTTTTATATGTAAGATAGCCATCAAAAACGATGAGTTCGTGTCCTTTGTAGGGACATGGATGAACCTGGAAACCATCATTCTCAGCAAACTGACACAAGAACAGAAAATCAAACACCGCATGTTCTCACTCATAGGTGGGTGTTGAACAATGAGAACACATGGACACAGGGAGGGGAGCACTACACACTGGAGTCTGTCTGGGGGAGAACTATGGGAGGGACATCAGGGGGTGGAGAGTTGGGGAGGGATAACATGGGGGGAAATGCCAGATATAGGTGATGGGGAGGAAGTCACACTGCCATGTGTGTACCTATGCAACTATCTTGCATGTTCTTCACATGTACCCCAAAACCTAAAATGCAATTTAAAAAAAAAGAGATTTTTCCTCCCAGCTTCTTTTAGCGTATTTTATCTTTGATTTTCTGTAGTTTGAAAATGATATTGTGTGTAGTTTTTGTTTTTGTATGTATCCTACTTGGTGTTTTCTGAGCTTCTTGGATTTATGGTTTGGTATCTGGCATTAACTTGGGAAAAGTATCTTTTGTCCATTTTTAAATAAGTTTTTTTAAATTGTTCAGTTTTAAGAGGTCTATGTATAGTGTGCATATCTGTCCTTGAATAGATTTATGTTTTACAAAGATTTTCTGTCAGTCTGTGGCTTGTCTTTTCATTCTCTTAATGATCACTTTTCATTTATGTGACCAACACTACTTATTCTAAACCTTTCACTAGCCTTGGTGAGGTGCTGATCCAAGAAGTAAATACGAGCATACCTGGACCCAACTAACATCTTGAAGAGAAGGCAAATCAAGTTTAAGATTAGCTTAACCCCAACTGACCTAGAGATATACACACAAGACATATACTTATATGTATACTACATATACTTTGTTGTTGTATTTTATGCATCAGTAGCTATCAAAGACATGGCAATTAGCTTACTTAAGGAGATAGTAAAAGAATTAGAAAAAAGGGACTGGGGAAAGTCTTGAGATTGCCAACATTTAAAGATTGGGTTGTAGAGGACCAAGGAGTGGACAGAGAAGAAAGAAAAGTCAAGAACTCACAATGCCAAAAAAGCCAAAAAGATAGCAATTAGTCAACTGGAACAACTTTTGCTTTAAGTTCAAGAAACATAATTTGGCAACGTAAACATTTTTGGTTATATCAGCAAGAACCATTTGCATGGTGAGAGATTATATTGATATAAACTGAAAGGTCAGTATAAGAAGAGAAATAGAAGTATCTAGTACAGTAAAACTAGCACTTCTCTTTTTTTTTTCCTGAGATGGAGTCTTGCTCTGTCACCCAGGCTGGAGTGCAATGGAGCAATCTTGGCTCACTGTCACCTCCACCTCCCAGGTTCAAGCGATTCTCCTGCCCAACCTCCCAAGTATCTGGGATTACAGGCCCATCACTGCACCCAGCTAATTTTTGTATTTTTAATAGAGACAGAGTTTCACCATGTTGGCCAGGCTGATCTCGAACTCCTGACCTCAAGTGATCCAATGACCTTGGCCTCCCAAAGTGCTGGGATTATAGGCCTGAGCCACTGCACCTGGCCTAACTAGCACTTCTAAAGAGAGTTTGTACCTGAGGAGTTGTTATCTGAAAGAGGAAGAAAGAAAAAGTGAAGTGATAGAGAGAGAGAGAGAGAGAGTGTGTGTGTGTGTGTGTGTGTGTGTGTTAGCTTAGAGAGGATATCATGTTAATTTGCTGATTAAAGGTTCTAGTTGTGTGGGGAGAACAGAAGTAAAAGAAAGAAAATACCTAATTACTAGCACATGCCAAATTTCAAAAAATTTTGAGGGAGATGAGTTATGACCACAGGCTGAAAGACTGGCATTTTATAGATGAAGGAACAGCTTTATATAACATGTGGGAAAGAGGTTTTATGACAAGAAATTGAGGAAATTCCAGTCTGCCACCTTTTTTTCTGGAAATTACTGTATAAACTTGACATCATCTTCTGAGAGAAAAAAGAACCGTTTTTACTCACAGTAGTTCTGACATTAAATGCATGGTGACTCTTCCAACACCATTTCTCCAGTTCTCTGACATCAGCTAGGTGTGTTATAATTCAATTCAATTCTGACACTATCTACCTGGAGTCAGCATCAGATCTCACAAATTAAGGGCTCAGTCCTACAAGGCTGCCCTTAATTCACACGCCAGTTATAAATTCAGGGTTATCACCAGTATTTCGGACTAACAGACCATAAATTCAGGGAGTTCACACAACCTCTGCTCATATTTAATAATTTACTATGTTGACTCACAGAACTGAGGAAAGTGCTTTGCTTATTATTAGTTGATTATACAGAATATAACTCAGGAACAGCCAAATGGAAGAGCTCCATAGGTTTGAGAATGGAGATTGCACAGAGCTTCCATGCCCTCTGCTATGGCTTGTTCCCACCAAGTATCCTGTTGAAATGTGTCATCCCCACTGTAGTGTTGTTGGGAAGTAGGGACTAGCAGGAGGTGTTTGGGTCATGGTGGTGAGTATTTCATAAATAGATTAATGCTCCCATGATTCCTCTGGGAGTGAATCAATTCTCTATTAGTTCCCAGGAGATCAAGTTATTATAAAGGACCTAGCAGTTCTTCCCTCTCTCTTTTGCTTCCTCTATCACCATGTGATCCCTCCACATGCCAGCTTCCCTCCACATGCCAGCTTCCCTTCACATGCCAGCTTTCCTTCACCTTCCACCATGAGCGGAAGCAGCCTGAGGCTCTCACCAGAAGCCAAGCAGATGCTGATGCTGTGCTTCTTGTTCAGTCCCCAGAACTGTGAGCCAAATAAAGCTTTTTTCTTCATGTATCACCCAACCTCATGTCCTTCTTAATAGCTACACTACATAGATTAAGACATCTTTCTAGCACCTTGATGTGTTCCCCAAACCTAGAAGCTCTCAGAAGCCTGTCATTTAGGGCATTTTATGGAGATTTTATTGCATAGGCAAGATTTATTTAATCACTGGCCATTGGTGATTAACTTGATCTCCAGTCCCTTTCCCGACTCTGAAGGTGAGTTGGGGCACTGAAAGTTACCACCTTCTAATAATTCTCTGGGCTTTCTTGTAAGCAGCCACCATTCTGAAACTATCCAGGGGCCCCCACCTACCAGCCATGTCATTGGCATACAAAAAACACTCCTATAACTTCGGAGATTCTGTGAGTGTTCCAGGAAACATGAACAACAATGAAATAGTAACTTTTTTTTATATCACAGTAAGAAAGTAGGGAATTCAGATGCTGTCTCTATTGCAGGATCTTGCTTGTTGGTTTTATGCCATAGTGGATGCTCTCCTGTGTTGCCTAGGTCCACTCTTGAAGTATGCATGGGAAGAGAATGGCTTTTCACTTGCCGTTGTATAAGAGGGCTAACCCTGCTTGTAATGAATGAATAAAGAAAACCCATTCGTTTGAGAGCTTCCACTGGAAGTTTGTAAGTTTTTGTTTTGTTCGTTTTAAAATCAAATAATGGTCATATGTGAGTTAAGCAGATCTTTACATGACTGAAAATACCTGCGTTAAATCTAAGTGGGATCCTTTTATTTTTCTCTTCACTCCTCTGTCTTCTGTTATCAGTTATTTTACATTGCAAATAAGCTTGTACTCAACGTTGAGTTGAAAACTTGGTTCTTCTTCCCTTTCATTTAAGATTTCAAAGTTCAAACTCAAAGAATAGACATATGAGGCTTACATAGGTTGGCAAAGGAAGGATAACAGGTGATAGAAGAATTCAGCATAAGTTTTAACCTTGAAATTCTTCCGGAATTTTATTTTCATAGGCTTTATGGCCAGCTGCCTCGAGATAGACACATTTCTTTCTACAAATATCTTCTTAGATTTGACACTTGGGCCATATGCTATGCTGTTTCACTCTGATTTTCAGGCAGAATTCTCCTCATTCTACATTGATAGTCTTGTACCATGTAATGACATTTTGGTCATTGATGGATCACATGTGTCACAGTGGTCTCATAAAATTATATGGAGCTGAAAAATTCCTTCCACTTAGTGACATTGCAGTGTTGTAGTATGATACAATGTTTTCTACATATAGATGTTTAGATACATAAATGCTTACTATTACATTAAAATTGCCTCCTGTGTTCAACATAGTAACATGTTGTACAGGTTTGTAGCCTAGGAGCAATAGGCTATCCTGTACACCTAGGTGCGTAGTAGGTTATACCACACAGGTATGTGTAAATATACTTTATGATGTTTGCACAATAACAAAATTGCCTAATGATACTTTTCTCAGAATGTATTCCTGTTGTTAAGTGATACGTGACTGCAGTTATGTGGGACATTGGTCTTGCCAAAGGCTTCTCGCTCTTCTAGAATCCCCTGGAATTGACTACCTCTCCCAGATCAGAAAAGCATGGATGTTAACTAGGACTATGAGATACCAGGTAATTAGAGTATATAAAGATGTGTTCAGAACCATTATTCGAAGGTGGTTTATGACATTCTGATTCCAGTTCTTGTGGAAGACTCTTGCTACAGAAGAACATACTCCGTGCTTTGGCAGTTATTGATTACTGTATTCATTAGAAAGGTGAAGGTCAAGGCAGCTCTGCCTGAGTGGTTGGATGAGGATCTCATACACAATTTGGGTGTGAAAGTTCTGCTGGGCTATAGCCGTCAGTCCGAGGCAAAGTTAGCACAGATTAACTGGTTGTCTGTTGCAGAACCTCACCTGTTGGTCTTATACCAAAGTAGATGCTCTGCTTTACCGCCTAAATTCACTCTCTGCAGACTCCTTTTCGCAGTGGCTGAAGAACGTCTCTAAGGCGTGCATGTCTCAGGTGTTGCAGAGAGCATGCCCCAGTTACACATCTGAATGCACATCTGCATCTCAGCATTTGTGTCCTCTTTTACTGCGAATAGAAATATTAGAACATTTCTTTGGGCTGCTTATTGCTGTGAAGAGCTTACTGATTTGCTCACTGTGAATCAGGAGCAAACTATAAAACAATATAAAATATAAAACAAGGCAAAAATAAATACCATTTCCCTTGTTATCAATTAACATTCAAGTTCATTTAATTCTAACTTGCATATCTAAATAGTTTCTAAAGTTTCATAATTGGGACAAATCCTTAAGTCAGTTTATTAGCTCTGTGATTTTAAACATTAACTTTACTAAATGTCCTCAACACTGTTTTAAAATACTGAAATGAAACCGTGTTAGGCTATGCTTGCATTGCTATAGAGGAATACCTGAAACTGGGTAATTTATAAGAAAAGAGGCTTGGCCGAGCACGGTGGCTCACCCCTATAATCCCAGCACTTTGAAAGGGTGAGGCGGGCAGATCACCTGAGGTCAGGAGTTCATGAGCAGCCTGGCCAACATGGTGAAACCCCATCACTACTAAAAATATAAAAATTAGCCCGGTGTGGTGGCAGGCACCTGTGATCCCAGCTACTCGGGAGGCTAAGGCAGGAGAATCACTGAAGCTGGGAGGTGGAGGTTGCAGTGCCACTGCACTCCAGCCTGGGTTACAAGAGGGAAACTTGATCACAAAAATAATAATAATAAAAAGAAGAAGAGAAAAGAAAAGAGGTTTAATTGGCTCATGGTCCTGCAGGCTTTACAAGGAGGGTAGCAGCATCTGCTTGTGGGGAGGCCTCAGGAAGCTTTTACTCAAGGCAGAAGGCAAAGCAAAAACTTGCACTTCACCAGACGAAAGCTGGAGCAAGACAGAGACAGTAGAGGGCAGGTACTACACCTGTTCAAAGGACCAGATCTCACGAGAACTCACTATCAGGAAGAGAGCACCCAGCCATGAGGGATTTGACCCTATATCCACACACCTCCCACCAGGCCCCGTCAACACTGGGGATTCCTTTACAACAGGAGATTCGGGTGGGGAAAATACCTAACAGTATCAGGCACTAAACACACCGAGGTTGTGAGTGTTCTACTCTATGGTGTCCTTTTTAGGGTTTTCTATATTCTGTCATCTCTTTGCTTTTTTTTAATGAGAGAAGAGGAAAATACCACTTAAGTTGGAGCCAGTGCCATTTTTTTGTTCGTTTCTTTATTTTGTCATGGGATGACCTCTGCAGATTCATAGTGCAATCTGAGTGTCTAAATTGCTAGTTTACTGTAGTTTTTAATATTCAAACTTGTTTTTCTTTTCTATTTTTTAGAAATAGAACACTCACTACTCTGCCTTTCCATAAACAGCTAATTAATAGTCTTCCTATTATATACATGAAGTTTTATTTTTAATAAAACCTTACATCTATGATAGTGTTCTTTATAAACAGACTAAACCTTTCTCTTTTTAAAATTTGTATTTCTAACATGGTTTTGCTCTATGAAATTCTAAACTGAGATTTTCAGAGTTGTTAGTTGTAGGAGAAATCCAGTGGGCAGCATAAAGTTGTGACAGATGGAACGGGGCCAGGCCACAGTAAACGTCTGTGATTTGGGAGCATTTCAGGGAGCTGACCTTTGAATTCTGGGCATCAGGGCCACCTCTGTGCTGATCCTTGTTTTAGTAATGGCAGTTATTTATGAAGGCAGACTGTTGGTTTGAAATGAATAGCTCCTGTTCTTTCATCATGTGTCCTCCCACTCAAACTCAGTACTTAGGGTTTTTGTTGTTGTTGTTTTTTAAACAGGACAGTACTCCTGACCATGTATAGGAAGTGTAATTTATTCTAACCAGGATTGACCCTATTTTGTATAATCATCTACTTCTCTGCCCCCATTATCCTTACTCTTTGGGGTGGTATTAATTAAAAGCCATTGATTTTCACCTAACGTCAATCCATCCATTCTTCCGTTTACCCTGCAAATCCCACTCAATCTTACTGAGCAGTAGCATTCATTACAGATGCTGCTTCTTCCTATTCATCTTTCTTTCTCTTACCAAATCTTCCTACTTCTTTCAGAAGAGTCTGTCCTTGACCCACGAGGTTCTTTCCTTCTTCCACATCTCTTTGTGGCCTCTTTTGGCTGAATGCTTTAGTGACAATGACTACATTGACAATTCCAAAACCTCTCTGTTCACCTTTAACCTCTGTCCCAATATATATATTCTCTGTCAATCAGCGTTCCCCTCTAGGCATTCAAATGCATACTCCATCTACTTAAGAATGAAAGAATCTTTCATTTTGTTCCTCTTCCATTCCATCATTTAGAATCACCTTAGGCATTGCTCTTCTAAAGTCCAAATAGCATTTTGATGCATGTCAAGATCAAGATGTATCTTTAAAGACAGACAGTCCCATGGTCAAAGCCCTTTTGCTGAGAGGCATTGCACTGCACAGATGTCAAACTGTGGGAGAAAGGCTGGATGCAGGGCAAGGCCTGGGAGGTAACAGACAGATTTCTTCCTCTCAGCAAGTCCAGAGTCTTCATTTTAGCAGCTTACTCAGAAGTGATTAAATGCTGAAGGACAATTCAGGACAAAACAAATGCAATAATAATAATAATAATAATAATAATCTGATTTGGACACCAGATTATCAGAAGATGAATGTATTGTGGAAGAGATGTCTCACAAGATGAGCTGAATCGGTAACTTTTTCAGCTCATGCAGAAACTGCTCTTTAAGTGAACTCAGAAAAAAATGAGATCTCTAAAGCTTGCCTGACGGAAGGAGCACTTGAGGGGTGTCACTTGGTACACAGGTTCTCCAAGGAAACACCTGAGGCTTAGCCAAGTTAACGGCAGAGTCTAGCTTGAGCTTGGACCTCAAGGCCCAGGCGCCTTTCTTATATTAAGTCATTTATTCAGGTGACTACTTACCTCTGTTTTGTGTTGATTTTTACTAATTTCAATTTCAGAGCACTATTTCTTTCACTGTGGTTTTTCCCCGTCAGATAAAGGGTAGTGGTTCTGCAGTCTGCTTATATTAATTACAGGAGGTTTCTTTCATTCTAGCCAAAAAGGTTTTATAGATAATCCTTATTCCACTGAGAAGGAGAATTAGATCTAAAAAGCATGTGCAACAAGTAGTTAATTTCCCCTCTCAACAACTCTTGAAATGAGATCCTTGAGACTTAGTTTTTTGATGACTATTGGGACAGGTCACTTGAGGTGTAACTGATGTAATCTAGGAGGCTTTAATCCTTTCTGAACAGCAATCATGAGTAGACAAGTACTGCTAGCACATAGTAAATTTAGTTAACTGTTTTTTTTAAAAAATGCAATTGGCTACAATTAAAAAAAAGGGATCAGCCTGGTATAGTCAAATGCACCGTTTAGAAGCAATCCTATCCTGTTAATTGCCACATTGTGCATCTTTAAGAATCACTTTTTATTTCTTTACTCACTGCACATACCCTGAGAGACAGAAAAGTGAATGGGTAAGAGTTTGCTCTCTGGACCCAAACTGTCTGGATTTAACACAGATTGTTGTATTTTAGCTTTTCAAGTTTATTGAGTGCCTTAATTTCTCTGTGCCTGCATTTTACCATCTATAAAATGAGGGTTAAAATCGTATCTATTTCATTAAGCTGGTAGAAGATTAAATAACATATTGAGCGGTAGAACAATGTTTGGTACAGGGTAAGAACTATCTGCTATTATTTTTATAGAAATTTGTGAATGTGAATATATGGTTTTACAAAAAGTAGATTTGAGTCACTTGCTGGGAGGTGTGTTCTCTCCTTCCCATCTGTTTCTTCCTCTACTGACATCAATGCCAACATCC
The DNA here is from genome assembly GCA_031835075.1 of Saguinus oedipus. Lineage (NCBI taxonomy): Eukaryota > Metazoa > Chordata > Mammalia > Primates > Cebidae > Saguinus > Saguinus oedipus. The sequence goes on along the minus strand of CM063172.1, from coordinate 2,564,853 downwards.
TCAATTCCATTTATACCCCAGGGAACCCATGTTTCCATATTTATGTCTAGTAAGTGTTTATATGAATTCTCTGAATTTATATGATTCTATAAAAATATACATATATGTAGAACAGTTGACAAAACAATCATTTTGCTTTACAGAAGTGATAACATATATAAGCTTTTCTACATCTTTCTTCTCTAAAGTAATTTGTTATAGCATGAATTTATGGCTGTGGCTATGATGTGGCTATATAATTATTTGTAAATTGTCATTTGATGGATATTCATTTCCAGTTTTATAAAACATTATAAGCAACGGTGCAATAAATACTCTTTTATAGAGAAATTTTACGTATTTTCGCTTTTATTTCTGGGGCAGAGATTCCCATAGTGGAATTGCTCCTGTAGTGGAAGGATGCATGCATTTTAATTCTCATCAACACCATCAGGTTGCCTTCTGTAGTTGCAACACTACACACTTCCAGGAGCAATGAAGACAACACCCCTTTCCTGGCATCTGCCATTGTAATAGGTGCCACTCTTTTACTTACCAGCCTGATTGATAGAGAAAGTCTGATTATTTAGGGGAGGTTAAAGGACTTGCCAGGATGAAGCTGACCATGCTGGAGCAGGAAACAATGAAGAGAAATAAAACAAGGGAAGGAGGATAAGCCAGAAGCTGGTGGAAGCCTAGTAAAACTGAAAAGGAGGAGCTGCTTTCTAGGCGGGGGCTGATAAACGGAAATGAAATTCAAACCAAAATGTGGTGAATTCACTTTAACTCATCTGTTGCTTTATTCATCTAGAACTATCTTTCAAACATCTATTAAAGCCTGGATACTTACCGAAAGGAATATAGCCACTAATAAGATGCACAGCTTCTATGCCTTCAAAAAATACTCTGCTTTATGCAGAATAGCTAGAGCTTTAAAAATGCACAGCCATCCAAAGTTCATAGGGGTTAGATCTGGGGAAACATTTCGTGGATGCAGATGAATAATCACAGTGTAACAATCAGTTGCACACGGAGTATAATGGTAGAATCCACTTCAAATTAAAAAGCCAGAGGGGGGCCAGGCGCGGTGGCTTATGCCTGTAATCCCAGCACTTTGGGAGGCTGAGGCTGGTGGATCACGAGGTCAAGAGATCGAGATCATCCTGTTCAACATGGTGAAACCCCGTCTCTTCTAAAAATACAAAAATTGGCTGGGCATGGTGGCGCATGCCTGTAATCCCAGCTACTCAGGAGGCTGAGGCAGGAGAATTGCCTGAACCCAGGAGGCGGAGGTTGCGATGAGCCGAGATCGCGCCATTGCACTCCAGCCTGGGTAACAAGAGCGAAACTCCGTCTCAAAAAAGAAAGAAAAAAAAAAGCCAGAGGGGAATAGAATCCACTTCTATAACAAGTGGGGGCCGATAGGGTTAAAGCTGGAAGCAGGCCCGAGGTGTTTAAGATACATGGTGGAGGAGTTACTATTAGATATCATTGTTAATGGGATGGGGGCAAAGAGACTGCAGGAACCCTGCATGTCGCAACTGGAGGGGTCTTCACCACAAGGCAAGTTAATTGAAATGGAAGAGTTGCTTCCTGTGTAGCTTTGTTCCAGTACCTGCTGCTTGACCTTTTGTATACAGCATGGAGCAGAACTATTTTCAAATTCCAGGGAACTGTGGTACAAATGTTTTTGACATACTGATTAGATACATGCTACTAGTTTTCCAGGAAAGGAGTTTAACGACTGAACACTCCTTTTAAAGAAGTGGAGTGTAGCTGCAGCTTTCTGCTGTGGCCATTCTACAGCGCAATGCCGTGAGGCCACAGAGGATTGTTGTAGGAAGTATTGGCAGGTGCTCATCAGAGATTCAGGAAATCATACTGAGAAAGGTTTTGGAGGCTTAGCAATGAGAAAGTAATTGGTCAGGTTGGAAAAGAGTTTTTCCCAGAATTCTAAGAGCAGAAGGGAGGTTTTAGGGAGACTTATACAGGAAATGAGTCATGGGAAAGTGACGACCAAAAATGTAGACCACTCTTCTTTGATTTCTTGTCGTTACAGGAAGAAAGGTGATAAACACTTACAGGAGAAGTGTTTTGAAGGAAAAATACTTTTTCTTAGAAGAAAAGTAAGATATATTCATACCAACAGGTAGAGTAAGAACAGACAGTAAATACTGATGAAGTTAAACAGCAAAGGGAGCTGCAGCATGTCTAAAGGAAGCTGAAAAGAAGGCTGGATCAAGGGCAGAGACAGAAGGTTCAGTCTCAAAGGGCCAGAGAAGGACTTGCAGATTTCTGCTCCTAGAAGTCTAGGTAAAGAGAGTGTGTGAAAATAAATACACCTGCACACAGAAATTCTGAAAGCAATATCACTGAAACAGTTTATTTCTGAAAAAATAGTTTATGTGTATGTAGAGAATGTCTAGAGGGATACACGTTAATGCATGCATAGTGTTCTTTTGTTGAGCGAGTTTTATTCATTAAATATTTGATGCCTAGTCTTTCTCAGGAGCTGTCTAGTCCAGTTCTGAGAATATAAATGTAAAGAAGTCTTGCCTCTTGTAGAATTCATATTCCAGGAGAGAGGCAAATAAATGTAAAAATCGTATCAGTAGTGAATGCTATTAGAAAAACATTAAGGAAGGTACAAGAATAGGGAGTGATAGCGACTACCGTTCTAGGTAAGGGAGCCTCTTTGAGCAGAGATCTGAATTAGAAGGGATAAGCAAATACCTGTGGAGAGGACTTCCAAGCAAGGAGTTAGCAAGTGCAGAGACCCTGGACCAGGAAAGTGTGGATGAGCTATGAAGAAATAAAAAGAGGCGCATTGTTTTTAGAGTAAGGTGAAGAAGAGCAGGAGAGGGTTGTTTATACAAGAATTTCTCAGTAATAGGAAGGGCTTTAGATTTCATTGAAATGTAATGAGAATTTGCAGGAGTGTTTTGAGCATGAAAGTGGCATGATTTGACTTATATTTGAATGAGATTGCTCCGGCTGCTGTGTGCAGATTAGAAAGTTAAGGGGGCCGGGCACAGTGGCTCACGCCTGTAATCCCAGCACTTTGGGAGGCCGAGGCATGCAGATCACAAGGTCAGGAGATCGAGACCATCCTGGCCAACATGGTGAAACCCCGTCTCTACTAAAAATACAAAAATTAGCCGGGCATGGTGGCGCGTGCCTGTAATCTCGGCTACTCAGGAGGCTGAGGCAGGAGAATTGCTTGAACCCAGGAGGCAGAGGCTGCAGTGAGCCGAGATTGCGTCACTGCACTCCAGCCTGGCGCCTGGTGACAGAGCAAGACTCTGTTTCAAAAAAAAAGAAAGAAAGAAAGTTAAGGAGATGAGAGGTGGCAGAAAGCTTGGGTAGAAGGCTTTTGCCACAGTCTACATGAGAGGGGTTAAAATGTGATTGAATTAAATATTAAGAAAATTTGATTGGGGATTTGACTTTTCTGTATGGTTAGATTTTCTTTTTCTTTGCAGTGGAAATACACAATTTTGATAATTTAGGTCAAATATCTTGAACAGTATTATCACATTGCTAATACCAAACTGACCAGCATTGTCAGGTTAATAGCATATTAAAACAACAAGAACAACAACAAAAAAGTGTAAACCAGAACAGAGTTCTTTAATAATGAAATGATAAGCAAAGCTTGTATTCAAAAGATACAGCTCTCTTCCATGAGGTTAAAGTTGAAAGCTAACTCGGCTCAAATTGTGGAAACCAAAGAAGGGACTCCGAGTATTAAGCTATTGTATTAGTCCATTTTGTGTTTTGATAAAGGAGTACCTGAGTCTGGGAGAAAATGGTTCTGCTGGCTGTAAAAGAAATATGGCACCAGCATCTGCTACTCATAAGGGCTTCAGGAAGCTTCCCATCATAGTGGAAGGGGAAAGGGAAGCCGGCAGTCACATGGCGAGAACAGGAGGAAGGGAGAGGAGGTACCATGTTCTTTTCAAAAAACCAGCTCTTGCCTGGATGCAGTGACTTATACCTGTAATCCCAGCATTTTGGGAGGCTGAGGTGATCAGATCATCTGAGGTCTGGAGTTCGAGACCAGCCTGACCCACATGGTGAAAGCCGATCTTTACTAAAAATACAAAATTAGCCCAGCATGATGGCATGTGCCTGTTATCCCAGCTACTCAGGATGCTGAGGCAGGGGAGTCACTTGAACCTGGGACGTGGAGGTTACAGTGAGCAGAGATTACGCCATTGCACTCCAGCCTGGGTGACAAGAGTGAAACTCCATCTTAAAAAAACAATCAAGAGAAACCCCAAAAAACAAAAAAAATGGCTCTTGAGTGAACTAAAATAGTGAGACTGGCTTATTACCACAGGGAATGCACCAAGGTATTCATGAAGGATCCACTCCCATGATCTAAACGTCTTGCACTTGGCCCCACCTTCAACACTGGAGATCATTTTTCAACAAGAAATTTAGAGAGGACAAATACTCAAACTAAATCAGCTATTTTTCCTGTAGTTCTCACTAAGTGTTGTATTGAAACCGTGGCTTTGTTTTCTGAAAATCCACAGATCAAGCCCATGGATTATTAATCAAATCAAGTGGTTCAATATAATGTTCTCTTTATGGAAAAATTACAGTATTTGTTTTTGTACGAAAACCATTTGGATTCAGTTTGAACTTTGGATCCATTAAAATCAACATCTGGGTAGTCATTGCTAGTGAACTTTCTGGGGTTGAAGCGTACATTCAGTTTTTCGGTTTTCTGCATAATTTGAGATCAGGGAGAGAGAAAAAGAACAGAGTTGACACTAAGGAACTTATGCTGTCAACAGAACAATTACAGAGCTGCCTGCTGACTAATCAGAAAACAGAAAAAAAAAAGCAAAGCGAGTTTACTTTTCTTGTCCTGAATTAAACTTTCCATTCGAAGGCTACTAAAGGATTGATTTTCTCCCTGCTTGCGAGATGAAACCAGGGAGTGTTCTACCCTTGACAAGCAAACTGCTGCTTAAATTACTGTCTGACCTTTGGCTTGCTAGGGGAGCAGCATTTCCCTGACATGGCTTGTCAAGCTGTCCTTGCTCCTTGCAAACCTCAAGATAGGACATAATGTGCCAAGCAAGTTCTTCCAAAAATCTTACAGAGAACAAGCTGGCAACTTTTCCAGTAATTTGTGGTTGTGAAAGATGAATAGTAGACATTTCAGGAAAGGGAAGTGTCCTGGGGCAATGCATTATATAGATGCTCACTTCTGGACTGGAAATCTCATTCTGGAGGTATGTGTTCATTTAGTTCAAATCTTAGTTTGACAACTGGAACTCTGAAATTAATAATTTAAAATGGAGTAATTTAGGTGCCTTTCATACTCGTGTTTATAGATTGAAAAATGGGACTATCGCTATCACCCATCTCATCTGTAACATCATGTTCTTATTGAATACCTGCTCCTAAATGAGAGCGTTAATCCTACAGATAAACTGTAAGTCTGACTTGAAAAATACGTGTTCACCTACCAGTGCCAACCTACTCATTCCCGACTTTAAGAACAGAAATATATGTTTGTGGTCAGAACTTCCTTTGAGGCTTCCCAATCCGTGTCATTGAGTCTGAACTCAAACTCATTTTATCAAAAGAACCCAGGCCCCCTTCCATGCTAGAGATGGACTTGGCTGGACCTATATCTTCTTGTAAACGGGGAGATTTTAATTATGTTGCTTTGGACACCACCTTTCTTTCCTCTCTTTTCTTTGTTTTCCTAGACCCCATGTTGGAAACTAACATTTAAAGAGTATTTTTACAGGACATATACTGTGAAAAGGGCCTTATAAGCATGATCTCATTTAAACCTTGCAACAGCCTAAGCCTCACTGCAGAGGAGTAATGACACTCTGTTTTCTGTGAAGAAACCCAAAACGACGGCTGGTGAGGTGGCAAAGTAGAACTTTAAAGCTGATCTACCTCTAACACTTCTGCTTCATTATTCAACACCCACATTTTTTTCCAAATTAATTTTATTAAGTTATTTTAAGGATGTTCAGGAGAACCTCTAAGTGAAACGGGTTTTTGTTTTTTCTTTTTTTATCATCACTTCCAAGATAATCAGTGCCTATGAGCAATAACAGTATCTTCCTCTATTTGTTTCTGTCAGTATATCAACTTCCGCTTTGTGACTTATGCCACAGAACACTAAAGATAAACTGTTAAACTTGAAATTGCGGCTAACTCTCTGGTCCAACGAGGATGAAAAAATAATGATTATGGCTCTCCAAACCAGCAAACCTCACCTCTAATTTTATTTCCCTCCCATATAATCTTCCTTGTATTTGATTTGACCAAAAAGAATATGAAACTGTCTAGTTATGAGATTTATATAACAGAGTTAATCTTTGCTATAGAATCCATTACATGCGGAAACGATAAATAGTATGCATGCATGAAAATGTGTGTGTGTGTGTGTGTGTGTGTGTGAGTGAGAGACCCCATCCCCTAACTGCCCAGAAGTCATACATAATTATGACTCATATAGAATTATGATTCAACTCAGAGTGAATGTCTTGACCCTAAAGAAATGTGCAGGAGCTGATTATTTGATGCTGCCTTTAAGATGTTACTGAAATCACAGTCTTGAATGACAGTGTTTGGTAATATCTTGTTTAGGAAGTCAGATCTTCTGTCTCTGAAGCTGAGTCATAGTTCTCCCCATTTCAGAAATCTGAACTTACATTTCCCCTATTCGTTTTGAATTACCACAGAGTAAAATTGACTTTTTTCTTTTGATATACTATTCTATGAATTTTAATATATGCAATGATTCATGCAACTAACACCAGAATCATGATACAAAACAATTCTATCAATCTCAAACATTTCTTCAAGCTGTCCCCTCATTCTCAGCCCCTTCACTGATTCCTGACCCCAGATGACTAGTGATCTATCTTTCATATCTAGAGTGTATCTTTTGGAAAATATCACATAAGTATTACCAAACAATATGCAATGTTTTGAGACTAATTTCTTTCACTCAGTATAATGTCTTTGGATTTCATTCAAGCCATTGTATGCATTGGCAGTTAATTATTTGTATTGTTGAGTGATATTCTATTGTATAGATACACTACAGTGGCAATTTTCAAATCAAATGTATTTATATATATTGATCTGGAAACATAGATAACAAGTAGTATAAAATAGATATGTGTCTATTAGCCTGAGTGTTCTTTAAGAATTTTTGAAGCGTTTTTTTTATATTTCTAAACATATTGATGGAAATACTCTACATGATCATGAGCATGCAAACTACACGTGCATAGACAGCATGAAAATACGAGAGGGTGGCCCAAAGTGTTTATTTACAGGACATTACCTCTGCTCTATGTCAGACAGTCTGTGCATCTTTTTAATTTGTGCATAAGGAGACCCAGGGTCTATTTTGCACCTGGCATCAGCCGTGTGATTTTTGATAAAGAAGTCTGGTTATATCAGTGATTATGAAAATGGGGCGAAGAACCTGAAAGGTAGAGTGACTCAACATCCAGTTTGCCTGGGACTGGGGAGGTTCCCAGGATGTGGAACTTTCACTTCTAGAAATGGGAAAATCTCAGATAACAGGGATGGCTTGATCACCCTAGGGGAGAATTGTCGGAAGATGTTGAGAATGCAGTGGGACATGCGTGGTTTTAAAAAGTGCATTCAGTCGCATTGTTTTTACTATTGAATCATATAAACTTAAATTCAAAGAAATCTCTTTGAGTAAAAAAAAATACAGCAGTGATTACCATGATAATAGCAAATACTTCTACAGTACTGACTGAGGCTAGGCCTTGTCCTAAATAGTATATGTATATGAACTCATTTAATTTCTATAACAGCCCTTTCCCACTTTTCCTGATTTAAGAAAATGTATTCATATGAGGCGTGCTCTTGACAAATCTACAAATACAAGGTCATAAAATCGTGTCTCAGGCAATCTTGTGATATTACTGTGGATTAAAAATAATTGAGAAACACTATATCAAGTACTCACTGAAGTTCTTTTTAGATTCTTGGAATATTGTCAAAATTTCATGGGCATAAATTAGGTAATAGATAAAAAAATACAATAAATTTTTCTTCCTGATAGACGTTGATTGAAATAGGTGAGCTAACTAGTACAGAGAATGCAAGTAAGTTAAAAACTACAAAATGTCAAATGCAAGCATGCCAACTTCAAGAGAATTAAGAATGTATTTTTTTTTTAATTTTTATTGCATTTTAGGTTTTGGGGTACATGTGCAGAACGTATCACATGCCTCAATAATCACCAATTGGTATTTTTGTGGAAAGAAAATTAAAATAAATATATGTGTATACTCTTCATTCTATGAAGAACTTTTGGAAAAAATATAAAGCAATAAATTAAGGAAATGTTAGATTATATTGCATCTATAAAATGTTGAATCTTCTTTTCACCTCTGCAAAACATCTGACTTACATGTTTCCCTATAGACTAATCTGAAGGTTTGCTATTTTTTCCTATTCCTTTTTTTGTTTATTTAAGGTTCATCAGTAAGGAAACCAAAACCACCAGAAACTCAGGAAGTGGTAGAAGTGAATTACACGGAAGTAACACACATTAAGACTCCTGGTTCAAGGTTCATTTGCTCCACAAAAATTTATATTAGAAACCACAGTAGTTGAGAGTATTGTGATTATTAGAAGGAAGCAAAGCCTGGTTAAGAGGACAGTTGGCATTCACTCAACAGGTCTGTTTGAATCCTCTCCGTCTTCCTCACTCCACATCCCATTTGTCTGCAAGCTCAACGAGCCGGATCTCTGAGGGGTGTTAAAGTCACCGTTATTATTGCTTTTCCTGACTGGGCTCCCTGCTTTCATCCTTGCCTTTCAAACATCTATTGTAAACATACATTCAGGTTGATCCTATTTTACTAAAATGAGATTGTGTCATTGTTCTTATTAAAATCTCTAGTGCTAGTTTCTCATCTCGCCTGGAGTCGGAGTCCATGTCAAAGTCCTAACAAAGATCCAACGTGTATCTCAGCCACTCCTTTTATCTCCCTGGCCCCATCTCCTGTTTCTCTCTTGTGGCTGGCTTTTCTCTGGCAAAATTAACTCTCTTGAATAACTTTGCATGTTATTCAAACATGCAAAGTGCAACCCTCAGAAGTTCTCCATTAGGACTTGAACTTTGGTTGTTCTCTCTTCCTGGTGAGCTCTAACCCAGCAAGTCTTACTCTTCTTCTTCAGGTATGTGTTCAAATATTGACTGATTATTGCAGCTCTTCCCAACCATCTTATTAGAATAGCAAGTCCCCTATCCTCTCACTGTACTCTCTCTACTTCTTCCTGCTTTACCTCCAAACGTCTGTCAACATCTGGCACATAATTTACTTGCTAATTTATTTATTGTCTTCTCAATTGAAGTAAAAACCTGTATGAGAGTGAGGGATTTTACTGGTTTTGTTCATAATTATATTCCCAGTGTCTAAAATTTTAGGTGCTACATATCAGGTCCTAAAATTACATATTAAATGGATTGCATTTTTATGGAAGATTGACCACATCAATATTTTAGGAGGTGAGAATTTGAAAGTGAAGGAGATTTTTAAAAAGCTGTCTACTCTCATGGAATTCACGCTCAAGAATTTGGATTCAGAGAATTAACGTTCAAATTTAGGCCTGGTTACCTGGTGCAAGACTTGAACAATGTCACAGAATCTCAGGTCCACCATCTTCTCGTTTGTGAAGTGAGCTCCTCCTCATGTCTACCTCAAAGAGGGCTGCACAGATTAAAGAGAAGAGTGGTGACTGTCAAATCACTTAGTACTTGACCAGGTGCTAGGTGTACACTTCAATATGCTTTACTATGATTTTACATTCTCATGAGAGAGAGAATGACTTTTTTAAATTGAGAAGGCAAAGGAGGATACAAAATGTGACTTCAAAGTGGAAATAATATTTAAAGTTGAAACTATTTAACTAGGTTATGGGTGGACTAGACCTAATCATGAAGACACTGAAGTTTTTAAATAAAGGAGCCACTGTGGGAAAGGAAGAGGAATTTGAAAATAACAAATTGTAGTCACAGGAAACTGTTAAATGCCTTTTCAGGCACAAGTTCCCTCTTTTCCAAAGTCACCATGCAGTTTTTCCAGATATTTACTGAACCAGAGTGCCTGGAAAAGTATATAGAAAAGGGGTTAAAATCCAGTGCAACTAAGCCAACAGTGTAGGTTTGCATCTGCCTAGAGGAAAGGTGCCTTTTCCAGATTTGCACAAAGATACTTTACGGGCTCTTCAAATCACCGCATCCTTGAGTCTAGGTGACCCTGGGTAAGATAAGCCTATAGCCATTACTCCCTCCTGTAAAAGCCCATAGTTCTTGTGATCAGCCCTGTTTGAGACACTATCATCTGGTGCATTTTACTGTTAGCGTTAGTTTTCTTACTGTCATTATATGTCAGTAACATTTTTATTATGAAGTATGTATTTATTGAGCATCTGCAGTGTGGGGGGCTGGTGTTCTAGATGTGGATGTGTTTATAACTTATCTCTCAAACAATGGAAAACGTATCTTGAACATAGGTGTAGTTAGAGTGTCTCAAATCCATTTGGGCCTCTTGTGCAATGCCTTGTTCACCTGTGAGATATTTTTGAAGAGATTTACTGGTTGATTGATTGGTATCAAAATAGTCCAAGGAAAGCCAAATGGCAATGATAGCAGACAGGAAAAAATCAGACTGTAAAATAATTACTAAAATTAGAAGTGTAAATTTGGTTTGTGGCAGGGGAAAACCTAAAGTCACATCATGAAAGTTTAGGATGTGTTACTTCCACCTCTTCATCTGCTGATCATATTTTTAGCTTCATTATTTTTTTCTTTGACTTTCTCTGGTATAACATTTAATTTTAAAATTACTTTTGCATTAGAAATGTTCTTAAAAATGACTTTGACATATTATTAAATGTGACTTCATGTTTTCAAATAAATGAACAGGAAAATGGATGTACATTATGCTGAAGTTTAGTTTAGAGTCAGTTTTTGGCGAAGATACCTATTTTGTAGAGAGACATTATGCCAGTTAGGACTCCTCAAAGATGTGAACAATGAGGACCAAATTTTCATATGCATTTATGGGTAAAATTTATTAAGACTGTTGCCCGAGATGTCATCCATTGTGAGACAGATTGATTTCGGAAACTTTAAATGAGAGGGTGGCTATCTTAGGCATGTTGAAATAGGATAATAGATGAAAAGCAGGCTGGGTTGTGTGCTGGGGCTGGTGGATGGAAGGGTATGCTCAGCTCTGCAGATGTTGAGTTTAGGCCGTCTGGGGAGATCAAAGCATAAGACCTCACTCTAGACCCAAATGAGGTTCAGGTTGAATAAGAAAGACACAGGGTCAGAAAATTCAAACAGGTGATTCATAGCTCAAAAGGGCATCAGCTGACCAGAAGGAAGCCCAAGTGGCAGGCAGACAGAAATGAGGTGTGTTCCCAAGGATTCAGATGCATCAGGAGGCTTATCATGTGAATTAGGTACAATGGGATCTAGCATCACATACAGACGTCCCTCGGTGTCCATAGGTGATTGGTTCCAGAACTCCCACAGATACCAAAATTTGTGGATGCTCGAGTCTCTTACATAAAATGGCATAGTATGTGCATATAACCTGTGCACTTCTGTCTGCATGTTATAAATCATCTCTAGATTACTTGTAAGACTTAATGCAGTGTAAATGCTATGTAAACAGTTGTTGGTTTCTTAATTTGTCTTATTTTTATTGGTGCATTTTTTTTTTATTTAAATATTTTTGATGTGTGGGTAACTGTATCTGAGATGCAGAATCCATGGCTACAGAGGGTGGATTGTACGTGTGGATTTGTTAAGATGGCTCAGGTAAAACTTTATCCCCCTCACAAAACTTCCACAGGAACTTCACTATTTCTCCTTAAGTAACAGAACAGAATTCAAGGTTAAATTTAACATTCCCTGCATGAGTATGTGTAAAGAGAGATAAAATAGGAAATATGTTGTGCTTCATAAAAATAATAAGGAAGGCTGGGCATGGTGGCTCATGCCTGTAATCCCACCACTTTGGGAGGCTGAGGCAGGCAGATCACTTGAGGTCAGGAGTTCAAAACCAGCTTGGCCAAGATGGTGAAACCCTGTCTCTACTAAAAATACAAAAATTAGCTGGGTGTGGTGGTGCACACCTGTAATCCCAGATACTGGGGAAGCTTAGGCAGGAGAATTGCTTGAAACCGGGAGGTGACTGTTGCAGTGAGCCGAGATCATGCCTCTGTACTCCAGCCTGGGCGACAGAGTGAGGCTCCATCTACAAAATAATGTTAATGGAGAATAAGCTGTTCTGATACTATAGCCCTCTTCTGTAAATAGATAAGCAAAAGATTAAAACATGATATAATCAAACAAACACCTGGATGGTTATGCAACTGTTTAATTCTACTGCTTTTTATCTTGCTCTCTGCTTTTATAGGGCATAATTTGTTCTCTCCTCCACAGTCCTATCAAAGGCAGCAGTTGTAGTCTTTGCCTGTAGCCCTGCAAAAATACATTAAAATACTTTTTGTTAGAGTGGAGCTAGAAGTCAGGGTATTTACAAAAGATGCTTATTCCCCAGATTATGAATGTCACCTTTATATTAACATAAGAAACAAATCACTGAGATAGTATACAAACAATGTTTTTCAAGATGAAGCTTTGACACAACGGGATTTACTCCAACCTCTACACAAAATCAAATTATAAGAGTTCTTCATCAACAGAGAAAAGTGATAGAACTGTAATAAGAAAATATGCAGATTTCTTCTCACAGGAGAATAAGGTGATTTATCTGTGTGGAATGTGACTTGAGGCTACAAGGGGTAAGAGAGCTAATGTGGCACATCTACACCATGGAATACTATGCAGCCATGAAAAAGGATGAGTTCATGTCCTTTGCAGGGACATGGAAGAAGCTGGAAACCATCATTCTCAGCAAACTGACAGAATAATAGAAAACCAAACACCACATGTTCTCACTCATAAGTGGGTGTTGAACAATAAGAATGCATGGACACGGAGGGAAACATCACACACTGGGGCCTGTTGGGGGTGGGGGGCTAGAGGAGGGATATGAGGGGGTGGAGAAGTTGGGGAGGGATAACGTTAGGAGAAATACCTAATGTAGGTGACGGGGGGATGGAGGCAGCAAACCACCATGGCATGTATACACCTGTGTAATAATCCTGCACAATCTGCACAGGTACCCCAGAACTTAAAGTATAATAATTAAAAAAAAAGAATGAGGAGATGTTTTGGAGGTAACAGAAAAAAATTGTTTCCTTCTGAGATAAGGACAGGGCTAGCTTATATATGATTCCCCACTGTCCTCAGTTTACTATCGGCTGAATGATTATAAGGGTATAGATTCCGTAAGGTCCCTTAAAATCCAGCTTCCCAAATCTCATTTCAGGCCATTTTCCCCATGCCGTCTGCAGTCCAGCAATTCATTCTTTGAGTTAAATTATATGTATATTCCATAGCAGACTTCTTGCAGTTTTCCAATAGTGTCACACCGTGCCTCGTCTACAGGCCTCATGCAGGCCGAGTTCTCTTCCTGTACGGCCTTGACTCCCTGCCTCCCAACTTCAGTAACAACTTACCCTTTAGGACTCTTTTTATACATATTTCTTCTTAGACGCCTTCCTGAACTCTCAAGCCAGGTCAGATTCATTGCTTCACTGCTTAACATCGTACCGTGTTTACAATCATAGCCTTTTACAGACTATTTATAGTTACTTATTGACCTTGTGTGATTTCCTAGTCAGATTTTAAATTATAAAGGGAATAAAACTCACTTTTGCAGAGGCTGATAATTGCCCGCCTACATTCATTCTTCCCTTGATTCATAGCAATAGTTTGCTGACTCTCCCCACAAGTCCATTCTTCTCTTCTTCTGTAGTGATAGAATTACAGCTGCAATACAGTTATCCAGCCTGGGATATCCCTTGCTGCTTTGGGACCAATCACTTCAGTTTTGGCAATTTTAATTACATGTGATTTTTTTTTTTTTCACACATGCTCATTGGTTTACATGTCCTTTCCCATCCCCATGAACTAGAATCTGGACATCCCTGAGATTCAGTACTTCACACATGCAGAGAAACAATATGGAAAGGACCTGGATTCCTGAGTGACTACACTATCCACCTAGAACTTTATCCTGTGGCTTTTCTGAGAAAAATAAGCTTCTGTCTTCTTTTAGGATATTGAATTAATTTGCAGTTTGTTAGAGCAGCCGATGCTTTTTTTTTGGACTAGAAAAATTGAGTAATAGAAAAATCCTACAACCAAACTTAATATATGTTGTTACCTCAAGTGTTGGGCTGCAAGGGGGGTAAAGGCACATTGCAGACTTCAAAGCCAGTGTTTCTTCTTATGCTGTGGCAAAATATTTCATAAAACAATAACTTGAAAGCTAAGTACAATTGGCTCTAAAGAAAATATTTTAGGTTGCATTACTAGTGTATATCAATTTCTTGCTGTTTATGTGAAGAAATTATAAAAATGATCAGCTGATTTCTAAGAAGATACCCAACAGAATAGATGGCATACAAAAATTGGAAGTCCTGCGGTCTTACACAAGCCAATGGCTTCTCTCACCAAAAAATTGCAAATGATTCTTGCCATTCGGAACCTTTACCTCAGGCTGCCTGTTACACCAGCCAAGGGAATGAGTTGTCACTCCCAGGCCAGGGATTCTGTACAGTTCCTGCCCTTCAGGATTTGAAATGTTTCACCAGTCTGTGCTTTGTTCTATACTTCAGTTTTCTCGATGAAAGTGTGTATTGAATTTGATTTTGTAGTGTGTCCAACCCTGAGAAATAATTCAGATAATGCAAAATTTCAGCAGAATAAAGTAAACAAGGGAGTTTTTAAGTATTTCCCTTAAGTGATACTGATTTTTCTATGTATAGGAAGAAGCTTGTATACACATTTGGTAGTTAATGGGCAACCTGTGGTAGAGACTGTTATGTGTAGTCAAAAAATATCCTTTTTGAGCTGGGAACAATGGCTCATGGCTGTAATGCTAACACTTCGGGAGGCTGAGGCAGTGGATCACCTGAGCCCAAGAGTTTAAGACCAGCCGGGGCAACAAAGTAGGACACCTCTAGGACACCCTACAAAATACAGAAATTAGCCAGGCATGGTAGTATGCACCTGTAGTCCCAGCTACTTTGGAGGCTGAGGTAGGAGAATCACTCTGAGCCCAGGAGGTCAAGGCTGCAGTGAGCCGAGATCACGCCACAGCACTCCAGCCTGGTAATGGAGCAAGACCCTGTCTCAAATATATATAGGTGGTCCCCAGCTGGGTTAGTGTTATCCCAGCTAGGGGATGTCTACATATCCCAGCCTTCCCTATAGTTGTAGGTGTTAATGTAATTGCTCTTACCAATGGAACATAGTCACAATAATGCAAGACGCTTCTAGACCTTTATTCCATGCTCATCCATTCATCTTTTACCACAGACATTTATTCTTTTACTTTCTGGTCACTGTTGATGTCGTTCTGATTCTTCATGTCCTTTCTGTAACAACCTTATATACACGAGGCACTGGAAATCCCAGCAAAACCGTGTAAAGTCCATTCCACATACACAAGAGCATCACATTTCTTTCCTATGGGCTATTACCCTATTACCAGTCCTAGGACTCTGTCCAGAATCAGTACTTAGATGCCTTCTTTTCTCATAACCCCAAAACTGTCTTAAAATGTTTTGCCTTCCCACGGCTCAGTGTAGGAAGCAGTAAAAAAATCAATCCATTTCCTTGGGTACTCAGTGACTCTATTTTTTTCCATCTTGAGTGTCCTATATCTTCTTAGCTCCATAAATTTATTCTTAGTTTTGGGAGGGTATGGTGGAAGAAAAAAAAAAGTGACACTCTGTATTAGTCCATTTTGTGTTGTTATGAAAGAATACATGAGACACTGGGAAACATATAGAGAAAAGAGGTTTATTTGGCTCATAGTTCTGCAGGCTGTGAAAGAAATGTGGTGCCAGAATCTGATTCTGTTGAAGCCTTCAGGAAGCTTCCCCTCATGGTGGAAGATGAGCAGGGAGCAGATGTGTCACATGCAGGAGAGAGGAAGCAAGAGAAGGAGGAGAGGAGATGCCAGGGCTTTTTTATAAAAGCAGTTCGTGCATGAACTAAGAATGAGAACTCACTCAATACCTGGAGGACAGCAACAAGCCCTCATCAGAGAGCTGTCTCCATGACCCAAACACTTCCCACAAGGTCCCATGTCCAACATTGGAGGTCACATTTCAATGTGAGGTTTGGAGAAGACACACATTACATTCAAGACATGACACTGTTTTTGTTTCCCCAAATATGTTTAGGTCATAAGTCTTCTTAATTATCTTATGAACAGAAGCTTTTGAAATTCATACAAGAAAAAACTTATTTTTTATCATTATTTTTATTTTCTTCTGTTCTGTAGTGATACATACTTTTCCTGGTGTCTAAGTCCAGAAAAATTTTGCTATCAAAATAGAGGTAAGGGCCAAGAGAGAAAAGAAATGCCAAGTACAGTATCACATTGGTTAATAGTTTTCATTTAATGGGACAAATTACATGATATTTATTTGAGAATCTAAAATTGGTTCTAATTAAACCTGTAATATAGCAAGGAATGATCCCAATTTTAATTACACATGGCTTGATTTCAGACAGAGCAAAACATAACCTGAAAATGTTATGGTGGATCATCGTCATATTAACTATAAGCGCTTTGGTATTCCATGGTAGAACATTAGGAATCCTATTTGAAGAATTGATTGGTGTCCTAGGAGAAATTGGCTTCAGGCATAGTTCTCAAAACTTAGGATTGTAGGATTAAAACTATTCAAAATGTGGGAGAGACGTAGGGAAGCAGGTAGGCAGAAGAGATTTGAGATGCTCAGGCCAGGTCCTGGACACGTGTCACACTGAGAATTGTCCACCAGCCTAGTCTCAGGTCCTTAAGAAGAGATGTGGGGTCCCAGGGATTCTCCTTGGCAAGAGATGGAAAACAAAACTGTCTATGTTATCATTGTGATTAATATTTTTAGTTTTCTTCTCTCTGATTGGTGAAACAGAGAGAAGAAAGATTACAAGTTGCCAATTGCAAGCCTCTAAAGAAATAAATAGGTGTATCAGTACAGTTGGTACAGTTCCTTTTTCCGGAAAATAAGGAGGAATCTGAAGGAGCCCTTGGCAGAAAATTCGAGTATCTTATAGGAAAAGGTAATAGTGATTTTGACATGCTAAAGAAAGGTCATGGGTATTGGTTCATATGGTAGAGAAAGTGGTCAAGACCCTGTGACATTGAAGGGAAGATGGGGTCAACTGGCAGTGGGGAATTGAGTGCTATGATTTTTGGAAATGTTTTGATGACCAAAATGTAACTTCTTTGAGAAATTCCCCAGAATGGGCATTCAGTGAAATAACCACTTGTTGGAAGTGGCTCCCAAACATCGCCAATGTCTATCAGAATGCCAGCCACTAAGGTCTCTTTTACATCATTTTCTATCAGACTTTTCTACACTTTTTTAAGTTGAGCAACTTCTTGAATCTTTCTCCATCCTGATCACCGAGAGATCCTGCCTTCTTCTCTTTTGTTTTTTCAGCCTCTTGTCCACCAAACTCTCCTTTTCCACCAGTTCCTTAAAATGTAGGGCTCCCCCTGTGTTCTGAATTCCTTTTTCTTACCTTCCAGTTTTGCACTGTTTCTCCCTGGAAATGCAAACTACTCGGCTATCATGAATGTAGTGAAGATTCCCACTCAAATCTGTGAAGTTCTTTCAGGTTTCTCTGGTAGAATAATTGCACCCTTCTTTTTGTGTGAATTAAATATCCTCCTAGCTGCATGAAACTGGGGCAGCTTCTGTTGACTCGTTCCTTTAAACTAGCACCCAGCACACTGTCTGCAACATAGTGCGGTATTTCAGTGTATACCAATGAATACATGCTAGAATGAATGAATGTTAAACATTTATAAGTGTTATAGTGCAGGCATTTTTAGTAGCAATTTAAAGCAACCCATGAGTCTCAGAACTGAATGCATGTCACTTTTTAAATATACTTTGTTAGTTCTTTTTACTTTTGCCCATCTTCTATATCAAGTGGCTTTCTGTTCAATTTGTTAAAAAAAATTCAACATTAACAGCAACAAAAAATTGTATTAAACTATGATTACTGCAACAAATTCTAACACTGAACTCATGTTTTAGGACAAAAAAAAATGGCTAAATACAAAAGCAGTTTGTAGAAAGAGTAATCAAGCCAATAGCAATTTCCTTTAACATGTTAATTTTAAATATCCAATGTGTTTTTAGAGTGGAGATGTCCTGAGTTCTATGTAAGTTGTTGTTGTTGTTCTGGTAGAAGATGCATTCCTTCCCTTTTACAATGACCTATCACAAAGAAGTTACAACTAAAACTGATCTCCAAAGTGGAGGAGAATGATTGATTGAGAAACAGGATATAAAATTTCTAGACAAATGCTGCCCTTTTGTTAACTTACATTGCAGAGGTAATTTGTTTACCTTCAATGAATACACAAATAGCCCATTTATGTTAATACTAACATTTTGAAATATCATGAGATTATTACCACGTCATTCTCAAGTGTCATTTGTTGACTTTTCCCTAAGAATTACAGATATTTTCAGCCTAAAGGGAAATCAAGAGATCATCTTATTCAGTTCTCTGCTTTTAGACAGGTAAGGTATTAATATTCCCATCTTAGGAAGAAACCACTACCCGAGATGTGAGAAATTGAATGATTTCACCAAAGTTCACAGTTAGTTAGTGATGGAATTTTAGATTTCACATTTTCTGAATTAGTGCCCCTGTTTCTATTCTTTGTTACTGATTTCCGTCAGCCACATTTATGACACTGCATTAACCTTATAAAATGCTATTATAATATGGCATATTAAGAGGCTCATTGTGGCGAGATTCAGGAAGAAAGGATACATGATGACCTTATAGGACCAAAGAAAAGAAAAACAGCAGTAAGTTTTAGAGTCCACTTTTACACTGTAAAGATTTCACACGTAAACAAATGAAACTTAAATGAAAAAAAATCACAACTGTGACCGTAAATATTTGTGTTTAAAGAGTAAAATAGGGATAGGAATAATGTCAGTAGGTTGAGAGAAAATTCTTTGTCTTAAACTTTTTTTCTACTCAGAATGCTGTGCATAAACAGCAGAGTCTTATTGTTATTCTCTTTGAGCCTTGCTCTTACAGAAAGAAGGTCGTTAAGAGAAAAATGCCCGTTATGTAAATGTTTTGGTACTTGAGACACACTTCTGATATCTTAGAGCAAGATATTTGCAGAAAACATCTGTATTGTGATTGTGCAATAAACAATCATGAATGCCCTTGTCAACTCTCCTTCTGAAAATGTCTCAGCTAAAAGCAGCCTTCTCAGCCTTCTACCACTGAGAGATACATTACTCTAGCATTATAGAGCTCTTCTCTTTGAATCCATTTATATCTGTCCTCCACAGACACTGACCTGTTTCGAAATAATTATCTCTTCTCCTGTTTCTCCATCACCACAGTTCCTATTCATCCTGTTAAAAATAAAACACAAACTTTAGACTAATTAAATTTAGCAGAGTTTATTTGAGCAAAGAACAATTCATGAATTGGGCAGCCCTCAGAACCAGAGGAGTTCAGAGAGCTCTGTCCAGCAATAACAGTATAAGCAGCGAGGTGTCATAGGCCAAACGTAGAAGCCAAGTAGAAAAGTTACCTGATTAGTTACAGTTAGGTGTCTGCCTCATTTCAGCATGATGTGTACTTGCCTTTTTGGGGCATGGATTAAGGAGTTAGTTAAAACTCAGCTATTTGTTACACTCCTTAGTTATGTTTCGGTTTGTTTACAGATCAAGTTCAGTTGAACTTCATTTGGTAGGAACTCAAAGTACAGAATCAGCCTCAGACACGTTGCGTCCTGCTTCTTTGATGTAACACATTACAGTAGCTATCATAATGTACTCTGTGGTCATCCCAGCAGCCATTCGTGTCTGCCCCCTTGCAGTTACACCTCACTTCCAGGTGTTGGCCACAGTCAGTTCCAGTCAATCAGAACAGTCCATCCTTCTGGTCACAATGATTCATTCAGAGAAGGGCATATATTGAAATTTGGCACAATAAGAGTGAATCTCAGAACTTTGCTCATGGGAGGAATAGGGAAGACATGATGTCTCTTGCTTTGAGTGATGCGGTATGCAGATATGAGGTGCAGCATGACTCTGTCCATTCTCTTATGATAAGGAAGCCATCCTAAGGATGCAGGTGACATGTGAACAGGGGGAAGACGTGAGTCCCACACAGAAACAGTGAAATAAACAACACATCCTTGAAGCTTTTCCTCTTCATATTTCAGTTACAAAGGCCGAAACCCAAGAGGAATTGAGAAGCAAGAGGTTAGTTTTAGTTAGATATTCTTTCACTTAACTGAAAGTATCTTAAGAATTACCAGGGTAAAGAAAAGGTGTCTTACAGCCTATATAATGTGAAACTCACAGAGCTGAGAGTGTCAGACCCAGAACAGTGAGAAGCCCACTCTGTCAGTGAGGAAACTCACAATTTTGTTTTGTGCCATCTTGTTAAAGGTGGGGGCACCAAATGATGAACTATTGATGCCTTAGTATGTAATTTTGTGATTCGATTCATTCAAATCATTTTCACCTTGGAGGTGACTTTTTAACTCCAAGGGAGTGATTTTCTTATACTGCAATTTGTATGAGTTAGTTTTGGAACAGGAAGAGTTTCCTGTTTGCCTCTCAAATCATATAGACTACTCTGTGTGTGATACATGTTGAGTGAAAAAAATCAATCTTACTGTTAATTTAGATAACAAAAATAATGCCATTCTTTAACATATTCAGTAATTTTTCTTAATGCTTATCTGTACTATTGCTCTTATTCTTAAGTGCCCAACTATGTTAAAACTTAATTTATAATTAAGGAACATCTAGCATGGTTTAAGTAGCATTTTGGATGCTCCCAAACCTAAGTGTTTGTCAGTTTTGTTTCGTTCTGCCTTTTTAAATTTTCTTTTAGTGGATACTGAACACAACTACATTGCTACATGGGACACAGCCACACAGAATTTCAGTCTCAAGCTGCATAACTAAGGCAGATGGAAAGGCGCAGCATCTGCTGCACATTCTGAGTAAATGTCCTATAGCCTCTTAAGCAAATATAAATTCAAGTTGCCCTGTCCTCTGCCCATGCTTTTGGCTGGCCTCCAGGAGCCCAGGTGAACCATCTGTCCATTTATATTTATACTGAATTCTCAAAGAAAATTTGATGTTGCCTGGTTTTTGCTTGTTTACAAAAGTGGTCCATTCTGTGCATTGGGAAGAATCTGAGGCAAGAAATACAGAATGCTGATTTCTGGTCATACATACTAACAGACAGTGTAATCTGAGAATGTTTCACCTCTCTTGGTCCCTTTTCTTACCTGTATAATCACAAGGTAGAACTAGATGTTATCTGAGATATCGTCCTTATTCTATGGAACATTTTTCTTTATGGTGAAATACCATCTCTCATCCATATGATTTGGTAAAAAACCTGATCGTCTGCTTTGACCAAAATCCTTACGATCTGATGAAATAAATTGGACTCATGAAGATGCCATGTGAATTAAGTAAACAGTGGTGGATACTTCAGTGAAGCACCAGTCCAACAGATTCTCTTTGAGCACAGCTGCATGTCATGCAACCATCGATTCATTCAACCATCCATCTAATATGTCTTGAGGTCTTACAATAATGGTGACCACTGAGTTTACTGAGAGAATAAGACAGAATGCCAGGAATGGGCAAAAATAAAACATAAGATCATTTCTCTGTGCTGAAGAACAGAGTTCATCATCTCATAAAAGACCAGAAGTAAATAAGCAATTAATTTACCAACTTCCTTTGTGGATTGGGGACCAAGGATCAGAAAGTGAAGGAGAGTAATGAGGCTAAATGAAAAACACAAAAGAAGGATACACTCTGGATATGAGAGAAAGATTTTTCTCAGTTGCTTACCCTTTGCCACCAGAGTTAGAAAACTACCTGAAATAAACATATCCTATAATTCCACAGCCCAATAAGGAATCATAGATGATTAAATATACCCTTCATAAATCGATTTCCTGGATAATGTAAGCTTGTTGAGTCCTGAAACTGTGTGTTGTACACTGCTGCACCCATTACAGTTAGCACAGAACGTAGCATGCAGTAGACTCGATAAATACTTGCTGCAAAGGCTATTGGATGGATTAACTCAAACTAATTCTAATTGGAGCCCTGTGATGTGTTCTTATCAGTTGTCAGATAAAATATTTAATATGTCAATATGTGTGAAAGGAATTAGGCTGATTTATGGAAAACAGAAATACTACAATTTCACTTTTATGAAATTAGGAAGGCAGTGATGAGTACATTCTTTTAAGTAGTTTTGATACTGAACATTTATGCTGAGAGAAGGTAGAATAAGAAGTTTGTGTAATTATAGAGATATTCTTGTACCATCTAACAGGGAATTTACTAATTACTGATTATGATTACATTTATTAAGAAACCACTGTTACATTTCAAGAGTCCTCAGCTGTTGGATAACCCCTCTCAGTGGATGGCATTCAGATCCAGGGTGGCCAATTTAGAGCAGAGGTTCAAGCAGCCTGAGAAACAAAGATACAGCATTTCACCCTATGCTAGGCCTTAAAAATTGCAGCTACAGCCTCAGGCCAAGGGGTGGTGAGTGTGTGCCTCCCTCACTGTCCATCATTCTAGCAGTAAGCTTTCTACAGTCGCCCAGAGAGCAGCAGCAATCACCTCATCAAGACTGTGTAGTAGTTGCCTTTCCTCTCTTTTTCTTCTTTTTTCCCCAAAACAAAGGAGACCTATATATATTGGAGGTTCTTAAATTTTATTTATGTACAATAAGACAAATTTTGGATGCACCATTGCTTTTATGTAATTTTTACTGATGGACCCTATTCTTTTAGCAAAAGATACCCAAACCCGAATGCTGTCAAGTGAAAATAACTTCAGTTTTTATAGGAGCTATAAGGTCATTTGAAGCAGTGGGAATATTTTAATGATTAAGGATAGATATTTTTCAGTGTATATGTGGCTGATGGAATAGGGCTTGGTCAAATCTGTGTGGGATAGACTAGAGTCAAGTGAAGCTTTCAGGACGTTCTGTGGCTTCAAGGAAAAAGCTTTCAAATCTTTTACAATTGCTCTGTACTGAGGCATTTTCGGGCCTGCTTCCCTTTCAGATTCAACCATTACAAAAATGGGAAGCATTGCAATCATTTCAAATGGGTACAGTGTGCAGAAGGTAAGAGGAGAATTAGGGGGATTAGAGCACTTTATATTGGTATGTGCTCACTCTGTCACTCAGTTAATCTGCTGGCAGTGATTCTAAAATGCTAAAGCCACATGGTGTGAGCCAGGAATTGCGTGAGATCTCTGCAGAGGAAAAGAAATCTGAAGAAAATGGTGTTTGAGAAAGAAAAATTATAGCTGGGTAAAATTAAAGTGCTAACGTATCCCCTCTCCTCCTACTGGTCTAGAAAATCCACTAGTGCCCCTCTGGTTAAAGTCTGCTGTGGGCAGAAGCCATTAGGAGTTAGCTCTTTATCTTACCTTCTACTGTGTATATTGATGCTTGGTAGAGTTGCTTATGAGAATTTTATCTTTCCTTTAGAGAATGGAATAGTCAAACAAATTAGGTAATAGGAGCTCACCTTAGCACATGTCTCCAGCAGACGTTACTAATTGCCCATCCAGACCTTCACCATCTTCCCAGACAGAGCTTGGATGCCCTCAGCCCTCTGGGTGAATGGACAGAACTCAGGGTGGCTGAAACACTGAGCCAGTGGACACTCCTTGCCACAAAGGCTCTCAAATCCTGTTTCCTTCAGCATGCCACAAACATCAGATCATTTTTAGGTTCTGATGACGTTGAACATGTTAGGTTGCACCCACCCTCCAGTTCTCTGCTCTCCCTTTCTTCCTTATTTAAGATAATCTGATTTTTTGGGGGGCAGAATGTGCACAATGTGATCGACGAAAATATTTAATATCCTGGTTCCCTTATGGATAGACATGTCCAGATAGCCTAGTTGTTACCAAAATAAAGTGAGCAGAAGTATTGTAGTTGGGCCTCCTAGAAAACCTAGAATTCCCTGGACTGCTGGTTCTCAAAGTGTAGTCCCTGACTGGCAGCATCAACAATCACTCTACACTAAGGCATTTCAGGGCCCATACACTTCCCTTTCCTGTTCAACCTCAGCAACAGTGGAAAGCATTACAGTCATTCCAAATGGGCATAGGGAGCAGAAAGTAAGAGGAGAATTGGGGCTTTTAAAGCATCTTACATTGGTATGTACTAGTAAAAATGCCAATGCTTCACAAAGGGCTACTAAATAAAAAACTGGGGGTGAGGCCCAGCGATCATTGTATTACTAAGTGTTCAGATAATTTTGACGAGAAATTTTGAGAATAAATGCCTTAAACCTAGAGTAACAGTTCCTAGACTTGCCTGAGAAGTGGAGTCACCTGGGGTGACTGATACTTGGGTACTAGTGAAACTACCTTTGCAAAAATTATAACTGAGATGATTATTAAAGTTAAAGAGATCTGATTCAATCTTGCTTATAACCTCCAAGCTGTCCTTGTTCATTCCTGGGCATAGGCCAAGCTAACTTTGGGAGGAGTAGTTTATAGATTAGCCTGGAAATAAAGACAATTCCTTTCTCCCAAAAAAACCCCTTCCTGCCTAGGGACTAGACTGCCTTTGCAGCACTAACAAATTAGCCACAAGATTAGAAATTATGGTTTAGGAGTCATGCAAGATTCTCAACTTCCCCAGATTGCTCCTAGGGATAACATTATTATTGTAAAACCGAAGATCAGTGCTTGAGATACTTTGCAGACCCTGTACTCGATGGATCAGCCGTACCACCCAGATCAATAAACTGGCTCATCTGTTCTTGTGGCCTCCACCCAGGAACTGACTGAGCTCAAGAGTACAACTTCAATTCCCTGTGATTTTGTCTCTGACCTGACCAACCAGCACTCCCAGCTCTCTGGCCTTCTACCACCAAATTATCTTAAAAGCTCTAATCCGCAAATTCTCAGGGAGAATAATTTGATTCTGATTTAGTCAACCTCTGATCTTTTGTATATCTGGCTCCACATGAATCACTTTCTCTATCACAGTCCTCCTGTCTTGATAAATTGGCTTTGTCTAGACAGTGGGCAAAGAGAACCCACTGGACAGTTACGCTACCCCACAGTTTCTCCTTGTATTGTCCTGAGAGGTGGGTTGTGCCAAACCCAATCATCTGGAGATACTGAACTCTGGTTATGCTAGATTATGCTAGATGTTTCTTTCTTGCTCCTCAGGGGATTCTACAGAGTGTCACCGTCAGCAGAGTCCGAATTCTGAGTGGCACATTCTACTATGTTCACAGTTACTCAGGGATCAAGAAGACTAAAACTGAGTCTGCATTTTTATTTCAGTTCACTTATTAGTTGAAAGCTTCACTTTAAAAGTCAGTAGCCAGGAGAGCTGTGCGAAGAATCTGTGTGTTCCTTCCTTATCCATTCTCTTCTCCCCACAGTTGTTCTAAAAAAGGATGAGAAGGTTAGAACTCAAAGGTCCTAAAGAATGTTTGAATATGGTAGCAGTGGTAACAGTCCTGTGGAGCAACCAAGGAAACATCATTTTATGTTCACTGCAGGATCCTCATGTTGGGAGACAGAGTTTTTTACATATGTTAATGTGGCACAATGCTACTTCCTATGGGCTTCATGTAGGGCCTCCAGCTAAGACTAGTGCTGACTGTGCCCCAGCGTGAGGTATGCTAAATAAGCAACTCAGTAGCTTAGACTTGGGGCACTGTGGTTTGCGGCTCTCCAAGTTGACTTGTTTATTGGTCTGTAGGCTTTCCTAAATTGTTGGAGAAGGGAGCCAAAATGGGCACAAATAGTTGAAGCAACATTGTGAGCTGTGTTTAAAAATTGGGTGGTTGTGAATGAGCCAGACCGGGTGGAGCTGATGCATTTGGTAAAACACATTTTAGAGGTCGGTGGTGGTTTTGTTTCACAGTGAGATTGGGTGCTCACAATGGCAAATCATGCTTAGACAAAGTCCCCCTGTGCAACTTGGTCTGTAGTTAACAAGTTTCTGAACTGAAAATTTAATTGGAGTTACTTTGATAAAAGCAACCTCATGGAAATGATGCTCACTTTCCCCCTCAGCTGCAGAGAACTGTAGCAAGTGAATGCTTAGTTAGGACAGCATTTCTCTAATTTAAATGATATATACACCAGTTTAAAAGGAAAATCAAAAGCCTTCAGTAGTCCTAGTGGTGACATAAGATAGTTTTTTTTAAAAAAAATGTTACTTATAAACAAAGAAAAGTTGCTACTGGATATTAAAATTATCACCAATTTAATACAGTTAATTATGTTTGCTGAAGAAAAAAATCTTGTTTAAATCACCAAATTGTAATTTTTTTTTTAATTGATGTATGTGCCAGGGATTCTGACAGCAATCTATTACCAGAAAGGGGTCCTGATCTAGCCTCTAAGAGAGAATTCTTGTATCTCGTGCTGGAAAGAATTCAAGGCAAGTCCACATGGCAAAACAAAAGCAAGTTTATTAGAAAGTAAAGTGGTGAAAGAATAGCTACTCCACAGACTATTTGGAGAGTAGGAGGAGGAACATGGCCACCCTAGGTACAGTGCTTATTTATATACAGGACAAAAAATAATCCTGGGGAGATGCACATTTGTGATAAAGGATTAATTTTCTTATTCCTATATTTTGCAAATCGATATCTTTAAAGCAAAATTAGGAGTGCTTCTGTTTGCAAGATATCAGGATATCAGGACACTCCTAAGTCTGGGTCTGTTTAGTAAATGTTATCCATCTGTTCCCTTAACTGTAAGCATCTAGAAGTTAGCAATGTCTACCTTTGTGGGAGTGCAGCCCAGCAAGCCCCATCCTCATTTTTCCTAGCCCTCACTCGAGATGGAGTTGCTCTGCTTCTGACATGATCACTTATGAAGGAAGGAAGGAAGGTTGGCTGGAGTGTCTTGGGCTGCTGGGCTGCCTATGGAAGATTTTTGAAGGCCACTGTGGAGTCATTTAGCTAAAGATGTCCATTATAGGAGTGCCATCATCTCCAGAACATCTACTCTAGTGTTCCTGTTGTGTCTTCAGTGTATACTCTTGCACTTAGCAGCAGAATGTACCTGAGTCACATGGCACCAAAGTATGTTACCGGTGGTTGTAAGGCCAGTTGCCTTGCTGGGAGTCAAATGGACACATTCATCACTCTCCATGCCTGATAATTGCATCATCACCCGAGCTCATTATCTGGCTTCCTCACATAGCTTCCCCGCACCGGCCTCTGCATACCACGCTCAAGCCCACACTCAGCACTAAATTATGCATCCAACCTCCAGCCTGCTGTTAAAAAACCCTGCAGAAAAACTTTTAAAGAAGCCCTACCATACCCTGCCCAGCAACAGCCTGCCCTGTATGCCCCCGGCAGGCCCGCGTACCCAAGGTCCCACCCATCTACCAATGACAACTAGTTTCATGTACTTCCTACTTTAACTCCATGTACTTCCTGCTCCTCAACAGCCAGTAGAAATGCCTTCTCTTTGTTTCCCCAGTAGTCAATCAAGGCCCACCTACCCAAGGTCCCGCCTGCCTACCAATGGCAGCTAGTTTCATGTACTTCCTACTTTAACTCCATGTACTTCCTGCTCCTCAACAGCCAATAGAAATGCCTTCTCTTTATTTCCCCAGTAGCCAATCAATTGCCTACCCTCCCCATAAAACCTCATGCCCTGAACAGCCAGGTGCAACTTCTCTGGCCCCTTCTTGGACCACTGAATGTTGCCCGGGAGCTGAATAAATTAACTTCTCACTTTCTTAGGCTTGCCTCAGTTTCCTCATTTAACCTCAGCAATAAATAAATCTTACAGTGGTGAATCCCTATGGGTTTGCAGCAACCTCAGTTCTTGCTTCTTGAGCAGAAGAATTTGACCAAGGGGCCTAAGGCAGAGTGAGAGACCAAGGCAAGTTTTAGAGCAGGAGTGAAAGTTTATTAAAAACATTTTAGGACAGGAATAAAAGAAAGCAAAGTTCACTTGGAAGAGGGCCAAGTGGGTGGTGACTCGAGAGATCAAGTGCACAGTTTGACCTTTGACTCAGGGTTTCACATGTTGGTATCCTTGCTGGGTCTTGCATCCCTTCTCCCCTGATTCTTCCCTTGGGGTAGGCTGTCCTGATGCACCATGGCCTGCCATCACTTGGGTGTGGCTGGGGCTGCCTGCAGTGTATGTACTGAAGTTGTCTGCATGCTCAGTTGAGGCGTCTTTCCCTCACTAGCTGAGTGTTCCTGTAAGGTCATTTCATATAGCAGCTAAACCTCATTTGCTTCTTAGTGCACATGTGTGAGCCTACTCCCCCAGCTCCTGAGATCTTATCCAGAAGTGGCTAATCTCTGGCTTCAGGTGTCTTCTATGGGGAGCATGCCATTCTGTGGTGCCAGCCATGACCAATTATTATTTTAGCAGGACAGTTTAACAATCATCTGACCATCAGGTGATAGTCACCTGACATTCCTGGTCAGGGGTTGAGGGGGCTGTCCTGCCATGCTCATTTCTACCTGACTACCTATTATAATATTTCTAGTAATCGATCATTACAATCTAGCACATAGATTTTATGTGTTCAAGTTGAAATAATACTAACCTCTAAGAAACATCTTTTGAGATGCAGATGTGTATAGAACAACATAACATTTCATGATTCAGTTTTTCCATCACTTTTATATATTGTAAAATATTGGTAACACTTTCTAAAGTCATTGAAACTGGCCACAATTTTATCCTTTTCATTTTATGTCTGTCTCTGTTCCTTTCTTAGTTGCCAGAAACAATTAAAATGCATATTTACTTTATGCTGTTTTTGCTATTGTGTATCTTATTTTTAAAAAGTCATTTGGGGACTTCAGCCAAGATGGCCAAATAGGAACAGCTCTTATCTGCAGGTCCCAGCGAGAGAGTGCCAGAAGATGAGTGATCTCCACATTTCCAACTGAGGTACCAGGTTCATCTTATTTGTACTAGTTAGACAGTGGGAACAGCCCAAGGTGGGCAAGATGAAGCAGGGTGGGGCATAGCCTCACCTGGGAGGCTCGAGGGGCTGGAGAACTCTCTCTCCCAGCTAAGGGAAGCCATTAGGGACTTTTCTGAACACTGCAGCACTCGAGCTCAGATGCTGCACTTTTCCCATGTTCTACACAACCCACAGACCAGGAAATTCCCTCCAGCACCTACAACAGCAGCACCCTGGGTTTCCAGCACAAAACTGGGTGGCTGTTTTAGTCACATGGCACCTGGAATGCCAGTGAGACAGGATCTATCAGCGGGAAATTCTCACAGCTAGCACAGCAGTCTGACCTCCAACTGAGAATGTTCGAGCTTAGTAGGGGGAGGGGCGCTCGTCATTGCTGAGGCTCAGCTAGGCGGTTTCAACATTGCCTTTGTAAACAAAGCCACTGGGAAGTTTACACAGCATCTGGGCAGAGCCCAACACAGCAGCTCAGCAATGCTTCTGCAGGCAGACTGTCAGGTCGATTTCCTTCTTGCTGGGCAGGGCATCTCAGAAAAAAAAAAGGCAGCAGCCTGTCAGGGACTTGAAAAGCCCACACCTTCCTGGGACAGAGCACCTGTGAAAAGGGGTGGTTGTGGGTTCTGCTTCAGCAGACTTAAACATCCCTGCCCAGTAGGCCTGAAGGGAGCAATGGATCCCCCTCAACAGTGCTTCAGCTCCATTAAGGAACACGCTGCTTCCTCAAGTGACTCCCTGACCATCCCCCAACCCCCATGTATCCTAACTGGTAGTCAAGTCATACAGGACAGGTCTGGCTGGCATCTGGCAGGTACCCTTTTGGGACAAAGCCATGAGAGGAAGGAACAGGAAGCAACCTTTGCTGTTCTGCAGTCCCTGTGGGTGATTCCCAGCAAGCAGGGTTTGGAATGGACATGCAGAAAACTCCAGCAGACCTGCAGCAGAGGGGCCTGACTGTTAGAAGGAAAACTAATGAACAGAAAGAAGTAACTTCAACATCCAAAGGTAGATAAATCCGCAAAGATGGAAAGAAACTAGTACAGAAACGCTGAAATCACCAAAACCCAGAATGTCTCTTCTCATTCAAGGGATCACAAGCCCTCACCAGAAAGGAAACAAAACTGGATGGAGAATGAGTGTGAAGAGTTGACAGGAGCCGGCTTCAGAAGGTGGGTAATAACAAACTTCTCCGAGCTAAAGGAACATGTTCTAACCTAATGCAAGGAAACTAAAAACCTTGAAAAAGGGTAGAAAAAGTGCTAACAAGAATAACCAGCATACAGAAGAACATAAACAGTGCAATGGGACTGAAAAACACAGCACAAGAACTTTCTGAGGCATACGCAAGTTTGGCATAACCAAATCGATCAAGCAGAAGAAAGGATATCAGAGAACGAAGAGTCAATCAATGAAATAAAATGAGAAGGCAAGATTAGAGAAAAAAGAGTGAAAAGAAATGAACAAAGTATCCGAGAAATATGGGATTATGTGAAAAGATCAAATCTATGTTTGATCAGTGTACCTGAAATTGATGGAGAGGACAAAACCAAGTTGGAAAACACTCTCCAGGATATTATCCAGGAGAAATTCCCCAACATAGCAAGGCAGACCAACATTCAAATACAGGAAATACAGAGAACACCACAAAGGTATTCCTCAAGAAGAGCAACCCCAAGGCACATAATCTTCAGATTCACCAGGGTTGAAATGAAGGAAAAAATGCTAATGGCAGCCAGAGAGAAAGGTCAGGTTACCCATAAAGGGAAGCCCATCAGACTCACAGCAGGTCTCTCGGCAGAAACCCTACAAGCCAGAAGAGAGTGGGGGCCAATATTCAACATCCTAAAAGAAAATAATTTTCAACCCAGAATTTCATATCCACCCAAACTAAGCTTCATCAGCAAAGGAGAAATAAAATCCTTTATGGAGAAGCAACTGCTGAGACATTTTGTCACCACCAGGCATACCCTACAAGAACTCCTGGAGGATGCACTAAGCATGGAAAGGAACAACAATTACCAGCCACTGCAATAACATATGAAACTGTAAAGACCATCAACACTATGAAGAAACTGCATCAACTAACAGGCAAAACAACCAGGCAGCATCAAAACATCAGGATCAAATCCACACATAACAACATTAACCTTAAATGTAAATGAGATAAATGCCCCAATCAAAAGACACAGAGTGGCAAATTGCATAAAAATTCAAAACACATCAGTGTGCTGTATTTAAGAGACCCAGCTCACATGTGAAGACACACGGAGGTTCAAAATAAAGGGATGGAGGCAGATTTACCAAGCAAATGGAGAGAGAAGGAAAAAAGGCAGTTGCAATACTAGTCTCTGATAAAACAGACTTTAAACCAACAAAGATCAAAAGAAACAAAGAAGGGCATTACATAATGGTACAGGGATCTATGCAACAAGAAGAGCTGATTATCCTAAATATATATGCATCCAACACAGGAGCACCCAGATACATAAAGCAAGTTTTTAATTACCTACAAAGAGACTTAGACTCCCATACAATAATAGTGGGAGACTTAAACATCCTACTATCAACACTAGGCAGATCAATGAGACAGAAAATTAGCAAGGATATCCAGGACTTGAACTTAGATCTGGACCAAGCAGACCTAATAGACATCTACAGAACTCTCCAACCCCAAACCACAAAATATACATTCTTCTCAGCATCACATCACACTTATTCTAAAATTGAACACATAATTGGAAGTAAAACACTCCTCAACAAATACAAAAGAATGGGAATCATAACAAACAGCCTCTCAGACCAATCAACTTAGAACTCAGGATTAAGAAACTCACTCAAAACTACACAATTACATGGAAACGAAACAACTTGCTCCTGAATGACTACTGGAAAATAATGAAGGCAGAAGTAAAGATGTTTTTTAAAACCAATAAGAATAAAGACACAATGTACCAGAATCTCTGGGACACATTTAAAGCAGTGTCTAGAGGGAAATTTATCTCACTAAATGCCCACCAGAGAAGCTAGGAAAGATATAAAATTGACACTACAATGTCTGTTGAAAAGGACTAGAGGAACAAGATGAAATTCAAAAGCTAGCAGAAGGCAAGAAATAACTAAGATTAAAGCAGAACTGAAGGAGCTAGAGAAACAAAAAACTGTGCAAAAAATCAACAAATCCAGGAGCTGTTTTTTTTGAAAAGATCAATAAAGTAGACCACTACCAGACTAATAGAAAAGAGAGAAGATTCAAATAGATGCAATAAAAAATGATAAAGGGGTATCATCACCCATTCCACAGAAATACAAACTATCATCACAGATTGCTACAAACATCTCTATGCAAGTAAATCAGTACATCTAGAAGAAATGGCTAACT
The DNA here is from genome assembly GCA_031835075.1 of Saguinus oedipus. Taxonomy (NCBI): domain Eukaryota; kingdom Metazoa; phylum Chordata; class Mammalia; order Primates; family Cebidae; genus Saguinus; species Saguinus oedipus. Next base: position 2,532,292 of record CM063172.1, on the reverse strand, counting down.
TCTTGGACACATACACCCTCCCAATACTAAACAAGGAAGAAGTTGAATTCCTGAATAGACCATTAACCAAGTCTAAAGTTGAAGCAGCAATTAATTGCCTACCAACCAAAAAAAAATCCAGAACCAGATGAGTTTACAGCCAGAGGTACAAAGAGGAGCTGGTACCATTCCTTCTGAAACTATTCCAAACAATACAAAAAGAGGGAATCCTTCCCAAATCATTTTATGAGACCAACATAATCCTGATACCAAAGCCTGGCAGAGACAAAATGAAAAAAAAGAAAATTTCAGGCTAATATCCATGATTAACATTGATGCAAAAATCTTCAATAAAGTACTGGCAAGCTGCATGCAACAGCACATCATAAAGCTTATCCACCACAATCAAGTCAGCTTCATCCCAGGGATGGAAGGCTTTCACATCTGCAAATTTATAAACATTATCCATCATGTAAATAGAACTGAAGGCAAAAACCACATGATTATCTCAATAGATGGTGCAAAGAAGGCCTTTGACAAAATTCAGCCTTTATGCTAAAAACTCTCAATAAACTAGGTATCAATGGATTGTATGACAAATGCACAGCCAATATCATACTGAATGGGCAAACACTGGAAGCATTCCCTTTGAATACGGGCACAAGACAAGGATGGCCTCTCTCACCACTCCAACTCAACATATTATTGGAAGTTCTGGCTAGGCTCATCAAGAAAGAGAAAGAAAGCATACTTGAATAGGAAGAAAGGAGGTCAAATTGTCCCTATTTGCAGATGACGTGATTATATATTTAGAAAACCCCATTGTCTTAGCCCAAAATCTCCTTAAGCTGATAAGCAACTTCAGCAAAGTCTCAGGATACAAAAATCAATGTGCAAAAATCACAAGTGTTCCTATACACCAATAATAGATGAAGAGAGCCAGATCATGAATGAACTCTCAGTCGCAATTGCTGCTGCAAAGTGAATAAAATACATAGAAATGCAACTAACAAGGGATGTGAAGGAACTTCAAGGAGAAGTACAAACCACTGCTCAAGGAAATGAGAAAGGACATAAAGAGGTTGAAAAACATTCCATGCTCACGATTAGGAAGAATCAATATTTTGAAAATGGCCATACTGCCCAAAGTAATTTGTAGATGCATGCTATCCCCATCAAATTACCAATGACTTTCATCACAGAAATGAAAAAACAAAACAAAACAAAACAAAAAAAAAACCTTAAAGTTCATATGGAACCAAAAAGAGCTGGCATAGTCAAGACAATCCAAAGCAAAAAAAAAAAGCTGGCAGCATCACACTACCTGACTTTAAACTATATTACAAGGCTACTGGAATCAAAATAGCACGTTACTGGTACCAAAACAAAGATGTAGACCAATGGAACAGAAGAGAGGCCTCAGAAATAATGCCACACATCTACAGCAATCTCATCTTTGATAAATCTGACAAAAATAAGCAATGGGGAAAGGATTCCCTATTTAATTAATAATGTTGGAAAAACTGGATAGCCATATGCAGAAAGCTGAACCTGGATTTCTTCCTCACGCATTATGTAAAAGTTAACTCTAGATGAATTAAAGATTTAAACATGAGGCCTAGCACCATAAAAACTCTAGAAGAAAACCTAGGCAGTACCATTGAGTACACAGGCATGGGCAATGTCTTCATGACTAAAACACTAAAAGCAACAGCAACAAAAGCCAAAATAGACAAATGGGATCTAATTAAACTTAAGAGCTTCTGTGCAGCAAAAGAAACTATCAATAGAGTGAACAGGCAACCGACAGAATAGGAAAGAAATTTTGCAAGCTACCCATGTGACAGAGAGCGAATATCCAGCATTTACCAAGACTGTAAACAAATTTACAAGAAAAAACAATCCATCAAAAAAATGGGCAAAGGATTTGAACAGACACTTTTCAAAAGAAGACATTTATGCAGCAAAAAAAACATGAAAAAAGCTCTCATCATTGATCATTAGAGAAATGCAAATCAAAACCACATTGAGAAACCACCTCATACCAGTTAGGATGGCAATCATTAAAAAGTCTGGATACAACATATACTGGAGAGGATGTGGAGAAATAGGAATGCTTTTACACTGTTGGTGGGAGTGCAAATTAATTCAGTCATTGTGGAACACAGTGTGGTGATTCCTCAAGGATCTAGAAATAGAAATACCATTTGACCCAGCAATTTCATTGCTAGGTATATACTCCCAAAATTATATATCAGTCTATGATAAAGACACATAAACAGGAATGTTTACTGTGGCACTGTTCACAATAGCAAAGACTTGGACCAACCCAAATGCCCATCAATGATAGACTGGATAAAGAAAATGTGGCACATATGCACCATGGAATACTATGCAGCCATAAGAAAGGATGAGTTCATGTCCTTTGCAGGGACATGAATGAAATTGGAAACCATCATTCTTAGCAAACTGACACAAGAACAGAAAACCAAACACTGCTTGTTCTCACTCATAATTGGGTGTTGAACAGTGAGAACACATGGACACAGGGAGGGGCATATCACACACCGGGGCCTGAAGGATGGAGGGCTAGGGGAGAAATAACAGTGGGTGGGGGCATCAGGGAGGGATAACATTAGTAGAAATACCTAATGTAGATGAAGGAGCAATGGATGCAGCAAACCACCACCATGGCACATGTATACCTATGTAACAAACCTGCATGATCTGCACATGTAGCCCTGAACTTAAAGTATAATATATTTTTTAAGTCATTTGTTAAACTGCAGTGTTGTTCTTCCAAAAACTACATTCGTTTTGAATGACTAGTGTAGCAAAAGGGTGTGAGGTGATTTTACAACTGGAAACATAATTCAACATGAATAAAAGGCTGCCTTTGTAAAATTGTCATTTTATAAGTTGCGGTGGCAACACTGTATTCACATGGTGGTGCAGGGTTATTGGGTGGCTGCCCAGGTAACCTAGTCAACAATTCTCAATCCTAGCTAGGTAACAGAATCAGGGCACTCTTACAATACATATCGGTACCTGAATGTTGCCTTTCGGAGATTCTGATCCAGTTAATCTCCAGTGGAGCAGAGTATTCATACATTTTAAACTCAGTTTTTTAATGAAAAGACTTATGGGTTTTTTGTTTTTTTTTTTTTTTTTGGTTATCTTAAAAATGAGAAAATAATTAGCATAGAGATACTTTGATTTTTGAAAATATGATCATGGGTAGTAGAGTCACTTTGGAACACAGTTCAGCATTTTCTTATAAAAATAAACATACTCTTACCATATGATCCAGCAATTGTACGTCTTGGTTTTTGCTTAAATGAATAAAAAACTCAGTCACACAAAAACCTGCAAAAACATGTTTATAGAAACTGTATTCATAATTGCCAAATTTGGAAGCAACCAAGAGGTCCTTCGGTAGGGGAGTAGGTAAACTATGCACATCCAGACAATGGAATATGTTATTCAGCATTATAAAGAAATGAGCCATCAAGCCATGAAATGACATGGAGGAAACATAAATGCATATTACTAAGTGAAAGAAGACAAGCTTAAAACGCTGCATACAGTATTATTTTTACTGAGTTATATTTTGGAAAAAAAGAAACAGCATATTACAAGGATTAGTGGTTACCAGGGGTTAGGGAAAGGGTGGGATAAATAGAGTTCAGAGGTTATTGAGTGGAACTACTGTGTATGACACTGCTGTGTTGGATACATTTGTCAAAACTCATAGAATGTACAATAACAAGGTTGCACTCTAATGTAAACTATGGATTTGGATAATAATGATGTGTCAATGGAGGTTCACTGAATGTAAAAGATGTACCATTTTGGTGAGAGGTGTTGCTAGTAGGGGAGGTGGTATGATTATAGAAACAGGAGAATTCTCTGTATCTTCCACTCAGTTTTTCTGTGAGCCAAAACTTGCTGTAAAACATAAAGTTTATCAATTAAAAATTATGATCATGGGCCTAATGATCCCATGATTTAGATTTCCTTTTATTTGGGAATTAGAATTGGTTGTTCATATTCTTATTTCTCTTACCTCACATCTACCATCTCATGAATTTTATTTTCAAAATATCAATTATTTTTATAATACTGTAATTTTGAGGCAGTTCCCTGTTAAAAAAAAAAAAAAACACTCCGTAATGATGCAGTAGGAGTATTTTATTTAAAATTAAATTCATTTGCAGAATACTTCTGAGGCAAAAGAAGGCTCAGGGCTTCATTGATGTTGGCAATTGGTCAACTCAATGATCAATTGCCATATTAGTAAACAACCTCCAGGAGTTATATCAATAGAATTTCTAGAACAGTAAAATTGTGGTAGCAAAGGACTATGTGGACATTTTTGATGAGGGAGCTGGAAAATTTATAATGATGAAAGCTGGTTAATTTAAAAAAAATGCTGAAATACATTTGTTTCATTCATCGCTACTACGCAAATAGACAACTCACTCAAGTTTAAGAGAACTACTAAAAAAAAATTATAGTATTACGGGAGTATGGTGTTTCCTTTTATTTGAATAGATTTGTAATAAAATATTCACTCCTACAGAATAGCTTGATGTTATTTAAGTCTTAAGCTTGGGACTCTTACAGACCTGATGCTAATTCTGGCTTTAGCTTTTACTGATCATGGTCTAGGAAGGAGATTAACTTCTCTTGAACTCAGTTTTTCAAATTGCAACATGGGAATAATTATAACTTGCTGTTTTTTTTTTTCCTGAGACTTAGGCAAGATAATGTATGTAAATTACGTGGCAATTGGAGCATAAATATGGTCAAATTAATTGTGAGTTATTACTGACAAAAGCATATGATTTAATTACAATGACTCCTGCCCCTTTTTCAATCAAGGGATGGTTCACATGGTTTTCATTTATATTTTTTTGATTCATGGAAAATCTGGATAGTCTAATAAATCTGTCTCTGCCAGAAACAGGGACATACTCCCAGGATCAAAAGTATGTATAAAATACCCAAAATTTCAAGAGCACTTAAAAATCTATATATAATCCCCATAGTTTTAGGGCAATCTATTTTAAAGTTTGTTCTGAAGATAGTGTCATAGAAATAGGAGCTGTGGGTTTAGGAATGGTGCAGAGTGATTCCTTATTAGAGAACTCAAGGGACATGTGAGAACACACATCAGTAGAACTGTAAGCATGCTGGTGCTGGTTTCTCTGTTATCATGGCCTCCACCTTCCCCAACCTTTGGTTCTTAGGGATCTGTCTTCTGTTTCCCAGCTTCTCTGATTTTGAGTTTTATTCTGTCCAGACTCAGTGTACCTGACTAATCTACTTAGAACAAAATAAATATCGGATCCTGAGGCTCGTTGCTTGGTTTTCTTTCCTTTGCAAGACTTCTGGCACAAAAATTAGTGGTCAACGTCATCATTCTATTTTCCTTCCCATGGAATCCAATGTGTCTCACCAGAGATTCTTCAACTCCACTAATACATCCAACTGATGTGATATATTAGAAGCTCAAACAGATAAATAGATTGTAGGAGGTCTATACCTTCTGCCACCAGCAACATATTTTATGATTCCATGTAAGGTGACCATGAATCCCTGTAAGCCTCAAAGCTGATGAAGGCAAGAGCTCCCATCCTGTGTCTCTTCCATTGGTTTCATTATGTAGAGCTTCTTTCCATTTGTTATTTTTTTAAGAGAAGGGATTTCCCCTTGTCTTTCAGACTAAAGTACAGTGGTGCAATCATAGCTTACTGCAACGTTGAACTTCTGGGCCTAAACAGCTAGAATTGCAAGTGTGAGCCACCATGCCTGGCCCTCCTTCTGTTTTTTAATTACTCTGTTTTCTTTTCTGGCTGCAATGCAACAAGAAGAAAAAAATATGTTTTTATTTATCCTTAATCCTAAAAATATGTTGTTAAATTTGTCCTAAAAATATGTTATAATTTATGCTTTCTCCAGATTGTAATAGCTACTCAGTATTTCATGACCTTGATGCCTTTAAAGAGTATAATGAGTTTTTTTCAAATGTTCATCAATTTTGGTTAGACTGTTCTCTTGTAATTGGATTAAAGATAAGCATTTTTATCAAGAATACCAGAAAAAATGGTATTGCATCTGATACAGTTTGGCTGTGTCCCCACCAGAATCTCATCTTGAATTGTAATCCTCATAATCCCCAGGTGTGTAGGGAGATACTTGGTAGGAGGTGATTGGATCAGGAGGGTGGTTTCCCACGTGCTGTTCTTGCGAAAGTGAGTTCTCATGAGATCTAATAGTTTTATAAGGGGTTCTTTCTCTTTACTCCTCACTCTTCTCTCTTCTGCTCCCATGTGGAGTTCTTGGATTGTCCTTCCCCTTCTGCCATGATTGTAAGTTCCGGTACTATGAGTAAATTAAACCTCTTCTCTTTATAAATTTTCCAGTCTTTGGCAAATTTTTATAGCAGTACGAAAATCGACTGATAAGTAAATTGGTACTGTAGAGAGTGAGGTATTGGATAACCCCAAAATGTGGAAGTGACTTTGGAATGGGGAAACAGACAGAGGTTAGAACAGCTTGGAGGGCTCAGAAGAAGACAGAAAGATGTGGGAAAGTTTAGAATTTCCTGCAGAGTTGTTGAATGGTTTTAACCAAAATGCTGATAGTGATATGGTCATTGGAGTCCAGGCTGGTCTCAAATGGAGATGAGGAACTTATTTCGAACTGGAGCAAAGGTCACACTTTCTATACTTTAGCGAAGAGACTGTGGTACTTTGTCCCTGCCCTAGAGATCTGTTGAACTTTGAACGTTAGAGAAATAATCTGAAATTGGAATTTGTGTTTGAAAGGGAAGCAGAACATAAAGGGTTCGAAAAGGTTTCAGCCTGACAATACAGGAGAAAAGAAAAACCCATTTTCTGGGGAAAAATTCAAGCCAGCTGCATAAATTTGCATAAGTAATGAGCCAAATTTTAATTGCCAAGAGAATAAGGAAAATGTCTCCAGGGCATGTTAGATGTCTTCATGACAGCCTCTCCCATTACAGGCCTTGAGGCTTAGGAGGAAAAAATGGTTTTTGTGCCTGGTCCAGGGCCTTGCTGCTTTGTGCAGTATCTGGACTTGGTGCTGTGTATCCCAGCTGTGGCAAAAGGGGCTAATGTAAAGCTCAGGCCTTTGCTTCAGAGGATGCAAGCCCCAAGCCTTGGTGGCCTCCACATGGTGTTGGGCCTGCACGTGAATAAAACTCAAGAGCTGAGGTTTGGGAACATCTACCTAGATTTCAGAATATACATGGAAACACATGGATGTCCAGGCAGAAGTTTGCTGCAGGGAGGAGCCATAATAGAGAATCTCTGCTACGGCAGTGTAACAGGAAAATGTATGGTTGGAGCCTCAACACAGAGTTCCCACTGGGACACTGCCCAGTGGAGCTTTGAGAAGAGGGCCACTTTCCTCTGGACCCCAGAATGGCATATCTACCCACAGCTTGCACCTTGTGCCTGGAAAAGCTATAGACACTCAATGCCAACCCAGGAAAGCAACTGGGAGAGAGGCTGTACCCTGCACAGCCACAGGGCAGAGCTGGCTATGACTATTGGAGCCCACCTCTTGTATCAGTATAACCTGGATGTGAGACATAGAATCAAATAAGATTATTAAGTATCTTTAGGATTTAATGGCTGCCCAGGTGGACTTCTGACTTGCATGAGGCCTGTAGCCTTTTCATTCTGGCTAATTTCTCTCCTTTGGAATGGATATATTTACCCAATGCCTGTGACCCCATTGTATCTTGGAAGTAACTAACTTGTTTGTTATTTTACAGGCTCCTAGGTGGAAGGGACTTGCCTTTTCTCAGCTAACAGTTTAGACTTAGACTTTTGGGTTGATGCTGGTATGAGTTAAGAATTTGGGGGACTGTTGTAAAGGTATGATTGTGTTTTGAGATGAGAGGACATGAGATTTGGGAAGGGCTGGGGTGGAACAATATGATTTGTCTGTGTCCCCACCCAAATCTCATTTTGAATTGTAATCCTCAAGATTCCCACGTGCCTTGGGAGAGACTTATCGGGAGGAGATTGTATCTTGGGGGCAGTCTCCTCCTGCTGTTCTGAGTTCTCATGAGATCTGATGGTTTTATAAGGGGCACTCCCTCCTTTGACCATCACTCTTCTCTTTCCTGCCACCATGTAAAGAAGGTCTTTGCTTCCCCTTCACCTTCTGCCATGATCGTAAGTTTCCTGAGGGCTCCCCAGCCATGTGGAACTTTGAGTCAGTTAAACCTCTTTTCTTTATAAATTACCCAGTATCAGGCAGTTCTTATAGCAGTGTGAAAATGAACTGATACAGTGTTCTTCTCAGTGCATCATATCAGGGGTACATGATGTTGACATGTCTTACTGATGATGCTTATTACTAAATACAATATGGGATAGTGGAACAGTAAAAGCACATTGTGGAAAATCTGGTAGAAATTGAAGGTTTGAAATTTAGTCAATAATATATCAATGTTAATTTATTTTTCTTGATAATGATACTGTGGTTATATAAAAGGTTAACATTAGGTGAAGCAGGTTGAAAGATATAAAGTATCTCCTTTCATTATTTTTGCAACTCTTCTATAAATCTGAAATTATTTCAAAATAAAAAGTTTTTGTAATGCAAAGTATGAACAAAGTGTATGGGGAAGATGATTTGAGGGCCTGGTAATCTGTTAGTAAATAATAAATTTCCATCTAATCATTGGTCGAAATTGCTCTAAATACATGCTTATCATACTTTGCAATGTTAATAGATGAAACTTGGCCATATGGAATATAGAAATACAACATTCCTTCTATAAAGTTAAAATGCTTAAAAATAGTTTGAAGGATAACTGAACACCTTTCCCAACTCTTCCAAGACTATAAATGAATTACAGTACAGCGTTTTTCAGGTTTGCAAATATATACTCTGAGATTACTTGTTTAGAGTTCAATGCTATGACAGTTTCAAAATCTACATGGCTATTCTTCATATTAACTAAAATGTAATTTTAAACATTACATCATCCTTCCTCAACCCCTCTTACAGATTTCTTCTGTAATACAACTCTGGACCACTTCTATTACCTCTCAAATCAGAAGAGATTCAAATAAATAGTTTAAATCACTTTTCTTTAAGGCAGCTGGAGTTTATTAAGTTGAAATACTCCAAAGGCTTTCCTCAGAATGTTTTTAGAAATTTGCATTTGAAAATAACTTAGGAAAAAATGAATATTGTTCATTTCAAGAATGTATTGCTATTGATATTAAAACAGATGTTAAAAAATAGAAAAAGAATCTTGTTTTATCTTTTGTGGGTTGCTTGTGGCTTTAAAAAAATTTGGTGCTATTACTAAGCTTGCATTGCTGCCTTTTATATGAACAGTTTGAATCAAAGCAGCTGTTTTTGCTAGGACAATAAGCCAATTTTGCTAGAAATTTTGAGAACATGATTTAAATGGAAAATCCACCCAAGAAGTCGTAGGAGGGCTATTTAGGCTATATAAAACAGGTCTCACAGTACCCACTAAGCCCCTGTAGCTTCAATAAATGCCAATTATGGATAGATATCATCAGCATATGCGTATTCAAAATATAGTCTTGTCCATGTGGGTGACTATGGTTGGAAAGCCTTACATGAAATCTAGGGTTTTGTTTTATTTTTTGCTTGTTTTTTTATTTTCTCATAAGAATACTTGGTTTCTCTGTTTATCAACCCACACTTCAATCATTTTCTAAGGTTTATAGAGCGTATAATCTTGTTATCTGTAGAACTGCTTCTTTATCTGTCACTGGCATAGATACAGCCCTCATAATTCATTAATTCCTTCAAAAACACAGACTGCCAGTTGTTATTAGAAATTCTCTAGAGGGATTCTTTATAAAATGGAAGATTGTTCATACCCCTGTCCTGATAATATCTTCCAGTGAGTCTCTAACTTTCAGGAGAAAGCCCCATTCTAATATAGAGTAGGTAAAGCCTCCTGGCTTGGTGTTGCTATTGCACCCTCTCCCTCATTGTAGTCTAAGACATATCGAATTTCTTGTGTCATCTCAAACTTATCACGCCTCTGCACATGTCCATCCCCTGTATTAAATTCCTCATCACAAACTCTAGTTACCTTTTGCAGATGCTACAAAAGTCAGGCTATAGGCTACACTCTCGAGAATTACCACCTAGTAAATGCTTGTGAAAATAGAGGAAAAGATTAAAAAAAAAAAGCAGACACAAAGTAATGAATGAATTACTGATTCTGTTTCTAATTGGGTCTAGATGGTTTCTCAGAGACTTTGATCCTCAGGGAAATATCCAGAACAAGAATGGTACCCGTATAGTCTGCTGAAACTCCTGGTGCGAATCAGTAAATTTGTCTGTTTCACAGTGCCAAGAGAATGGTGTGTGTGTCAGTGTGCATGTTTATTTTTCTCTTAGGGAAGATGATGGTCATTCTGAAACCCAAGCAAGTTGCTAACTGAGAGTGCCCCATATTGAACCTGGTCTGAGGTAATCTAGAATCTCTGTTTAATCAAGAATCTATTCTCTGTCCATACCTTGCTTATATAAATAGCTTCACCAAGTAGAGAAAAAAAATCACAGAAGAGATGGAATAGAAAAGTCAAGGACCTTTGGATTCTAAAGAGCATATTTCTAGAAAATTACTAATCCAGAGATCCAAACGTACCTTGACAGCCAAGGAAGTTTAGAATGGGACCCTCATTACAGAGTCCTCTTCCATTATCCCACTCCAGGTTTGAGTGAAGGCTACCGATGACTCCTCTTAGGCCTGCACCATGGTTGACCCGTGGTTACTGTGAGAAGCAACCAGTCCTCACTGGGTTAGGTCATGCACCTTCTTACTTACCTGAATGAATTGATGTCAAACAATTTTAATATCATCTTTATCAAATTTATTCTTGTACAAAGATTCTCTTTTTAAGAAAATAGTAACCCCCATCCAAAGTTACCGTAGGAGTGTTATAGCTCCTAGGAAGCCCATTATGTGCTCAGAAAGTGATCCCCACTGGCTGCACCCTAACACTGTTGTTACTGTGGATTGGTTGCTGCCTGTGCTGCAGTGGGGCCCCAAGTATACTTACGCTTTCGTTGTTTACATATATTTTCCGTCTTTGCTCTTAACTGTAAATATCTTTAAGGAAATATCTATCTTTGAATCATTTTATTCCTCATAGCACCTTGCATGATATTTTACAAATAGAGATAAATAAATATGGGTTAAGTTACTGAAAGAATAAAGAAAAGTTTGTATTTTTTACTTTGGAGCATGCAATGTGACTTTCTTTGCCTTCTTTCTATAGTAAAATTCCCTTGGCTCGATGTTGATTTCATTGTTCTGTTAACTTTGATAAAATCTAGTCTTCTAACTTGGTCATAGACATAAACTATACCAAAATAATGAAAAATCTTAGGTCTTTTTGGAAAAATATGAATAAAAATGTAAACTGATCTCTTTACATCAAAAAGTGGTAGCATTCACAATTACTTTGATTTCAGTAACTTTCTGTAAGTATTTGGGGATAGAATATTTGGGAACATCTTTAGGTTATACTTGTTGGTCTCTTGAACTTGCATTACCTTTCAAATAGAGTTGCAAAACACACTATGCAAAGTTAACTTCTACCTTTTGTGGCTTGATCATTAAACTCAAATTAATACCCTTCATTTCTCCTATGGCAAAAAGTACTCCTTGTGGTGAAGTAGAATATATTATATATTTGCCATTTATCCAACATTTTAAAAACAATAGTTATCATCCTGAATCGTTTTATAAAATCTAATAATTCAAGCCTCCAGAATTTTTAAAAAATCATAATAAATGATTACCTGGGAGGAAATAACTGCTTTTCTTGAACCAAAGATATTTGAAGCCCTCCCTGCAAGTAGTCAATAAAAGCCACTGGTTGCTTTTTTTCTGTAGTGCTCTCAAAAGACGATACTAATTTTTAACTGAGATGATAAAAGCAAATTAAGTTTTACTTGATAACATTCCATGGAGAGATTTGGGTTTTTATTTCCCTGTTCCTTATAATTGAAAAAAATTAAATATTATTGTTCTCTAGACTATCATGCCCATTCCTTTGGCTTCGCCATTTTTATTCTGAAGCAAGCACTGAATTAGATACCTACACATCTAAATTCTTAGCCTGTCTCTGTGTATCAGCCTGCGAATTTGTTTTTCACCCTTTAGGTGTAGTTAAGGTCTAACATATACACAACGTGTCTGGCACTTAACGGAAGCTCACCCAATGTTGATGGAATGGAATAATTTGTGCTTAATGTGACTTTGGTCAAAATTTTCTCATTTCTAAAACTGAATATAGTGACATTCAACTTCCGTTTCCTTTAAAATTTTATGATTCTATATAAGCCCTTTCCCAAACTGCTATGAATGTAAATTTCAAAGTATATTAGAGTAGAAAAAACTAGGCTACTTTTTTTATTGTCTAAGGTACATATTTACCTTTCATCAATGGGTATTCATTTTTGGAGACAAAAGGTCATGTATATGACACAGTATTATGTTCTTAATGAAAAAGGCATTTCTCTGCAAACTATTTTGCCATAAAACTTGGGTTGAAAAAGAGTTGAATATCAGGTAGTATCAGAGAGCATATATATATATATATATATATTTTTTTTTTTAATTTAAATTCTGGGGTACATGTGTAGAACATGCAGGTTTGTTACATAGGTTTACAAGTGCCATGATGGTTTGCTACATCTGTCATCTTGTATTTATCCTGATCTCGTGATTGAATTTTTTATTTTTAAAGCGTATAGCTTATATTGGACCAACACTCACAGACATTTTCAAGGGTACCCCAAAGAACAAATATTGAAGTCTCAACACCAGGCAGTGCTAGACTGGAAAGTGTATTGGTGTTATTGGTCTAGGTATGTTGAAAGATATAAATGTAAATATTCAAAAAAATTCAGCAAAGCACAAACAGGATAAATTCAAAGGAAACCACACCAAAATAGAAAGTCCTAAAGAAATAGAGAGAAAAGCAGATTATTACATAGAAGGAAGATCAAGTGATGTCTGATTTCCCATCAAAAGAGTGGAGACCTGAAGCTAATGAAACACCATCTTTACGGTGACAGTGTATCTCAAGAATGAAGGCAAAACTAAAGACACTTCCATTAAAAAGCTACAATAATTTGTTACCAGTAGATCTGTAGTACATGAAATGCTAACAGGCATTTTTCATACTGAATGAAGAGCATCTAAGAGATATATATATATATGTATATATATATATATGTGTATATATATATATGTATGTATGTATGTCTTATATATACATACATCTATATACATATATGTGTATATATTAGCAAACCAACAAAGAAAAAAACACTCAAAAGGCAATATTTGAAAAACCTATATAATTGGATAGAAAATTAAAATGTTGTTTCCCCCACTGTTACTTTCAGCTGTGCCTGGGGAAGTCTGCCTTACTGCCTCTAATACATCTCACCCAGACACATAGCTTTTCAGTCTCTTCCTGTAGTTAAAAAGGAACTGTTTCTGTCTCCTGGAATTCCTCTTATCTGATTAATGCTCACTCTTCCCACTTTTGCTAGCCAAATTTCAGCTGAAAATCAGGAGTAGGGAGAGGTGTGGCCTGTTCTATATCTCTCATTTCCCTCTTCTGTGTTCCTTACTCTTTATGTTGCTGGAGGAAACAAATAATAGTAAATAAAAACATCTGATTATCTTTGTATTAAGTGCTGCCATGGTCTTCTTTAAGCAGCTAAAACAGAAGTCTGCAGCCTCTGGGCACACCAGAGGGCCTGTGTCATAGGTATTCAGACTCCGGTTATGTCCTGGGGCCTGTGTCACAGATACTCAGAGCCTGACCATCTCCCGGGCCCTGTGAGCAGTCTTAGGCCACCTCATGGCCTGCTTTAGTGATGGGCCACTAGGAAAACTTTTCATGCTTGACATTGAGCAACGTAACCTCAGTGAACTTTTCTCGCCAGGTACCGTTAAGTCATATTTCTGGGAATCCCGCTTTGTCCAGGTGTGTTAAGTAAACACAGAAAACAGAAGCCAGTCTCTACTAGTCTGCTCAAGACTGGCTTCTTTCTTCTGTGTTGACTTAACACACACAAAATCTCTCAACCTCACTTCCTCACTATGCAAAACTAGGGGGCATGGCTTTTCTCTGCTCAGAGGTCACCGGCATCCCATCTTCCATTAAAAAAAGCAGAAGACATCTCAGAAGTCTCCTCCTAAGTGAACGGTCAATCAGTAATGAGATGCTGGCCTTTCTTTTATATCTTCTTACTTGATTGTAAAGAGAAGACAAAAACAGATCCCCTTTCTATTATTAAACAAGAAAGGAGAGAAGAGCCATAGAAGTCTTTCTCTAAGCCAGTAACCCACCGTTCCCTTACATACCCTCAAATCTTCATCTTCCTTACATGTTTTGTTAGAAGAGATTAATGAGGGAAATACTTGAAAAAATGGAATAATTTTGACTGCCTGGGTTTAAACACAAGCGTGCTGTGTCTTTCAGTGTGGGCTCTCTTTAGAATGTGGGAGTAATCATCACCTCTTTGTTTTAGTATCTGAACCTGATTGACCAATTCAGAAATTAAGAGAAAAGCAAATCATTACAAAAAAGATCTATTTTGCATTCTGTTAAAATTGCACAGATTAAAATCTTCTAGGTTTAAGGTCCCACCAGTTGTTCTTAAATAACAAACAAACACAAAAAAAGTCTGGGCATAGTAGCTCGTGCCTGTAATTTCAATACTTTGGAAGACCAAAGTGGGCAGATCACCTGAGGCCAGGAGTTTGAGACCAGCCTGGCCGACATGGCAGAACCCCATCTCTACTAAAAATATAAAAATTATCTGAAAGTGGTGGCATACACCTCCGCTACTTGGGAGGCTGAGGTGGGAAAATCACTTAAACGCGAGAGGCAGAGATTGCAGTGAGCCAAGATTGCACCACTGTACTCCAGCCTGGGTGATGGCCAGACTCCATCTCAAAAAATAAATAAAATCTCCCCCCACCGCCTGTCTCTCTCTCTCTCTCTCTCTCTCTCTCTCTCTCTCTCTCTCTCTCTCTCTCTCTCTCTCTCTCTCTGTCTCTGTCTCTCGTCTGTCCGTCTCTCTCTCTCTCTCTCTCATCTCTCTCTCGTCTCTCTCCCTCCCTCCCTCCCTCCCTCTCTCTCTCTCTCTCTCTCTCTCTCTCCCCCC
Organism: Saguinus oedipus; assembly: GCA_031835075.1. Classification (NCBI taxonomy): domain Eukaryota; kingdom Metazoa; phylum Chordata; class Mammalia; order Primates; family Cebidae; genus Saguinus; species Saguinus oedipus. The sequence goes on along the minus strand of CM063172.1, from coordinate 2,517,076 downwards.
CTCCCCCCTTCTCCCTGCCTCCCTCCTCCTCCCCTCCCCCCCTTCTCTGGAAGGTGGAGCAAGATGAAATATCTTGTTTAAAATTCTTGGGAATTTTGAATTTCTATTGCATTCACTTACTGTGAGTAGACATTTAAAAATAAAAGCATTTTGTGAGGTTTAATCTGAATGACCCCCAGAGCAGCTCTGTCCCCTAAGTTTTGTAATCTCCATGCTCATAATGAACAGGTTAATTAGCTATAGCTATGTCCATAATGGGAATCACACTTTTTAGGATCAATTGCAAGTTCTACAAGTTTTGAGCTATCGACTTAATCAGTGACACATCGTGTGTTCTATATGCAAATTTATGGCTTCAATGTCACCTATTTTAATGTCTTCTAAGTCTGCATCCAGTTGATTCTCTCCTGAAATCTATAAAAATATATGGAATGCTCGTAGGTAATTTGACATGATCAAAACTAGACCTATCCTCTTCTTTCCAAAATATTGTCTTCCTATATTTATTCATTCAGTAAACATATTTTGAGCATTGCTCTCATGATCAGTCAGTCTTATGGAAGGAGATGGCTAACAACCAAATATTCTGTGAGATGACAAGATCTGTGGGAAGAGTAAAGCAGGAAATAGAGGATGAAGGGAGTGCTTTTCTATGTAAGTAGGTCAGCGAAGTTTTCTATTGTACGGTCATATCGGGTTCGAGACATTAAGAAGCTATAGCTGTAAATCACACAGAAACCTGAAGGAAGAGCACCCCAGAGACAGGAGTTGTCTTGAATATTCAGAAAACGGAAAGGAGGCAAGTGTGCCTGGAACACAGTGAGCTCAGAGAAGTGCACAGCTTAGAGAAGTGCACAGCTCAGGTCATATACGGTCCTCTCAGCTGTTACAAGGACAGTATTTTTGATCAGGGTAGGATGTGAAGAGCCGGAGCTGCTGGCTGGACCTAAGGACAATACTGACTGCCACGATCTTATGTTGATTGTCATCGTCTCTCATCCTTTTTAATCCATAACTGCCATTTTTACCTGCTGACTTATCATTCCTAAATTCACCCTCTGAAGTCAGATTATAGTCTTTCTAAAATGCATAACTTATTCTGTGGTACTTGTTACTCAAAATCCTCCCAAGGTTTCATTAAAGACCAGGTCTAATCTTTTTAGATTAGCATACAAGGTCTTTTGTAATCTAGTTCTTTCTTGCCTAACCAGACCGTTCTCCCATAGCTGCCCCGTAAACAACTAATAGTTCTCTGAATGCACGTTGGTGTCAGATGTCTCTGCAAATGCTGTTCTTCCTTTCTGATGTCCCATTATCAACTGGGTTCTCTGCTCTTTGTCTACAGTCACATGCCTCCTACACAGTGATGCCTTCCTTGACTTTCCCAGTTTATGTTCAGGGATACTTTCTGTATGTGCTTTCTTTTATCAAAATGTATTTTCATGGTCTTTTTACATTTTTTATCTTCTCTATTAGATTATGAGCTATGAAATGTCAGTGGTTAACTGTGTGTGTATCTGTTTATTTTTCTATCTGTGTTATCTACTTCGAAGAGCCTACCATGGTGATTGGAATATAATAGATTAGCTAAAGAAAATTTCTCTTAAATAAATAATGCAGATTCAGCTAATACGTTGCAGGTTATCATTTATTCTGATCATTAAGGAGAAAACTTGAGCAAAAGAGTGAAAAGACAATCCAAAGGAAATAAGAAACCATTTGAAAATTATATATTTTATAAAGGTCTAGAATCCAGAATATATAATGAATACTAACAATCAACAGAAAGACAAATAAAAAACAGCCAAGAATATGACTAGTTATTTCTCTAGAGAAGATACACAAATAGCCAAGAAGCACAAGCAGAGGTGTTCAGTATCATTACAGTCATCAGAGAAATCCAAATCAAAACCACAATGAAATAGTACTTCACGTCTACTAGGAAGGCCATAATAAAATGATCATTTTAACTTGCTTATCTCTATAAACAGCGTACTCACAGATAAGGCCACATTTTAAGATACTAGACATTAGGACTGCCATATATTTTTTTTGAGCATGGATCTAATCCAACCTATAGCAGCACTAAAATTGCTCAGCTCTGTGAATGTAATTAAAGCTTCTGATCTTAATAGTGCCACATTTTTAAACGTAAGTAAACAAAAGAACTAAGAAAATAACTTTGAGGAAACAGGATATACAGGATGAAGGAAATTAAACAAATTTCACATAGGTATGGAAGGGCATCAGCAAATAAGAGCAGGTGCTCTAACTGAGCCAGGGTTTAACATCAATTCTATTCCTATGTGGATTTCTTTCTTTTTCATTTTTATAAATGTAAGCGCTGAGAAACTTTGTTCACACAAATAAGCAGATGGAAATGAAAGAGATCTCCTTGTAGCTGTTAATTAGTTGAACTCGCTTAGTTACATATAAAAAGCACATACAGATCAATCAGCAGTTTTTAAATCGCAAATTAACTGATAACAGGATTAGGTCCTACTATAATTTTGTTGAAAGCAAAGCATTGCAAACCACCACCTACCCTGCATAAAGCTGTTATTTAATCAGTAGAGTTAGTGACTTCCTCTACACAATCCATCATATTTCAAAGTTTCTTTTCGGTACTCAGGGATTTTTATATATTTGGAGCGCTGTTTGGCAGTAAATTTCAGAGTGGACACATGGGTTTTTGTTTTGTTTTGTTTTTTGCTTCAAATAAGCACAAAGAAATATTTTGTATGCATAGCTCTATAATTTTACCACAGATAGAAATTCAAGTAAACACCGTAACAAGGAAACAAAATAGTTGCATCGCTTCGTACTTGCCATTAAAATACCTTCTTTACGCTACTGCTTTTCCCTGGTAGCCTAACTCTTCCTCCTCCAACCCCCTCACTCATAACAATGCTAATCCAGTCTCCATTGCTCTACATGTTTCTTTTGCAGAACATTATGTAATGGATTCACAGTAAGTCCCTTTAGAGACTTTCCTTTTTTCACTTAGCTTAATGCGTGTGAATACAACTGGATCATTTCTTGACCCTGAATGGCATTCCATTGTATGGATGTACCACAATTCTGTATCCACTGAAGGATGTTTGGGTTATTTTTAATTTGAGGCTACTACGACTAGAGCTTCTGCAGACTTTTGTGTGCAGGTTTTTGTGGAAACATAGGCTCTCGTTTGTATCAGTCTGTTCTCACACTGCTATAAACAACTAGCTGTGACTGGGTAATTTATGATGAAAAGAGGTTTGACTTGCAGTTCCACCGGCCATACAGGAAGCATGATTGGGAGGCCTTGGAAAACTTACAATCACGGCAGAAGGGCAAAGGGGAAGCAAGCGCGTTGTTCACATGGGAGGGCAGAAGGAAGAGAGAGTGAAGGGGGAAGTACTACACACTTTCAAACAAACAGATTTTGTATAACTCACTCACTGTCATAAGAACAGCAAGGGGAAATCTGCCCCCAGGATTTAATTACTGCCCACTAGGTCGCTCCTCCAACATTGGGGATTACAGTTCCACATGAAATTTGGGTGAGGACGCAGAGCAAACTCTATTATCATTTCCACAATGTAAATACCTAGGCTTAGGATTGGTGGGCTGTACATTGTGTATATGTTTAATGTTTAGTTAATGTTTTCGGAAACTGCCAAACCACCTTCCAGAGTGGCTGTACAATACTGCATCTGCATTAGCAGTGTATAATTCCTCCAGTCACACTATGTCCTCATTAGCCCTTGATATTGTCAGTATTTATTATTCTAACTGTTCTAACAGTTTTATATAAAAATGGAAATGGGCCATTTTGAAAGGAGAGATGAAGAAAAAAAGAGAACACAATATTTAAGAACAATAAAACAATTACAAAATATGTGACATATATGTAATTGGAATATCAGGAAAAGATAAAAGGAAACAGAACTAATATGTGAACCAGTAATGGCTGATATTTCTCCAAATTAATCTCAAATATCAAACTACAGGTCAAGGAAGCTCAAAGAACAATAAACAGAATAAATCCCCAAAACAAAACTAAATAAATATAAAAAATAACACCTACATTCTCTAAGGTAAAATATTTAAAGTATTGAGATAAAAAGAAATAAACAATCTAGAATTCTCTACTCTGTCAAATTATCCCCCAGTGGTGAAGGAAAACCAAATAGTTTCTCAGACAAACAAAAATTGAGAGCATTTTCACCAGTAGACTTGTCTTGCAAAGAATGTTTAAGAAGTTCTATAGAGAGAAGGAGAATAATATAGGTTAGAAAGTAAGAGCTACATAAGCAAAGGAAGATAATCAGAAAAGGAGTAAGTGAAGTTAAATAAAAGTGTATTTTTCGTGTGTGGGTGTGTGTGTGTGTTTTAGATGGAGTTTCACTCTTGTTGCCCAGGCTGGAGTGCAATGGCACGATCTTGGCTCACTGCAACCTCTGCCTCCTGGGTTCAAATGATTCTCCTGCCTCAGCCTCCCAAGTGGCTGGGATTACAGGCGTGCACTACCACACCTGGAAAATTTATTTTTTTAAGTAGAAGTGGGGTTTCACCATGGTGGTCAGGCTAGTCTCAAACTCCTGACCTAAAGTGATTGACCTCCATCGACCTCCGAAAGTGCTGGGATCACAGGCATGAGCCACCACACCCAGCCAGAAATGTATTTTTCTTATTCCTAGTTGATCTAAAGACAACAGTTTGCCAAAAATAACAGCAACAATGTATTCGGTTATGTATGTTATACATAAATGCTTGTGCATAGGTGAAGTGGATGACAGCAATGATACAAGGGCCAAGAGGAAACAATGAGGATTATTGCATTATTAAAAGATACTTGCACTACCCACGTACAGCACTATTTGAAAGTGAACTTGGATTTGTTGTAAATGTATATTGCAAACTCCAGGGGCAACTACTATAAAAGGTTAAAAAAGAAATATAACATGTATACTAGGAAAGGAGAGAAAATGGAAATGCATAAAATGTTCAATTAAAACCACAAAAGGCAGGAAAAGTGGAAGATAAAAATAGAAAAAAAAACAAAGGAGCAATAAATAATAAAAGTAACAAACATGAGAGATATTAATACAACTATATCAATAATCATTTTGAATATCGGTCTAAATTCATGAACTAAAAAACAGAAATTGTAAAAGTGAATTAGAAATAACCAAATAAATGTTGTCTACAAGAAATCCACTTTAAATATAATGACACATACAGATTAAAAGTAATGGAGAATGATATATCATGATTTTCTTTTCATAAGAAAGATGGAGTACCTTTATTAATTTCAGATAGAGCATTCTTCAAAGATGGAAAGTAATTAGAGAAAAATAGGAGCATTACACAATAATAGAATGACTGTTCCATCAAGACAGAGCTATTTTTTTTTTTTTTTTTTTTTTTTTGAGATGAAGTTTCGCTGTTGTTACCCAAACTGGAGTGCAATGGCATGATCTCGGCTCACCACAACCTCCAACTCCTGGGTTCAGGCAATTCTCCTGCCTCAGCCTCCTGAGTAGCTGGGATTACAGGCATGCGCCACTGTGCCCAGCTAATTTTTTGTATTTTTATAGAGACGGGGTTTCACCATGTTGACCAGGATGGTATCGATCGCTTGACCTCGTGATCCACCTGCCTCGGCCTCCCAAAGTGCTGGGATTACAGGCATGAGCCACCGCGCCTGGCCCCAGCAATTCTTAATATGTATGTGTCCAACAAGAGAGCATCAAGAATACATGACGCAAAAATTGATACGGCTTCAAGGAGAAACAGAATGTGCTATTACATCTGGAGACTTTAACACTTCTGTGTCAGAAATGGACAGACCCAGCAGACAGAAAAGCAGTAAGAAAATAGTTGAATTGAACAGCACCATTGATCAATTGGATATAATTCACATATAAAGACTGCTTCATTAAAATAGCAGAATGCACATTCCTCTCAAGCTCATATAAAATATTCAATAAGATGGGTTACGTTCTGGATCATAAAGTACAAGTTAACAAATGTAAAATAATAGAAATCACAGGACATCTACTCTCAGACTACAGTGGAGTCAGGCTCGACATGAATGACAGGAAGTTAGCTGAAAAATCCCCAAATGCATAAGATGAGGCAACACACTGCTAAATAACACATAGGTCAAAGAAGGAATCTCAAGAGAAATTTTTAAATATTGTGAAAATGAAAATAAAACTTAACCAAATGTATGGGACACAGCAAAATCTCAAATTTTGTGGGATGCAGTGCTTAGAGGGAAATTTATAACACTGAATGCATGTATTAGAAAAGAAAGATATGTAAGATCAGTACTCTAAGCTTTCGTTTTTGGAAACTAGAGAAAGAAAAACAAATTTTGTCCAAAACAAGCAGAAGAAAATAAATAATAGCGGGAAATAAGTAGAGAAAATAAATCAAATGTTAGTTTTGAAAAGATCAATAAATTGATACACTTCGAGCCAGGCTAACTGAGAAAAAAGGAGAGAATGCATATTACCAATATCAGATATAATGCAGGGAATATCACTACAGATAGCATGGACATTAAAAGGAAAGTAGAGAAACGTTATGAACCAGTACTATGACCACAAATATGGTAACTAGATAGAATGGACCACTTCCTAGAAGGACATTAATACGGTTTAGCTGTGCTGCCACTCAGATATCATCTTGAATTATAATGATCCCCACATGTCAAGGGTGGGACCAGGTGGAGATAACTGAATCATGGAGGCAGTTTCCATCATACTGTGTTCATGGTAGTGAATAAGTCATGAGATCTGATAGTTAAGTAAATGGAAGTCCCCTGCACAAGCTCTCTTGCCTGCTATCATGTAAGATGTGACTTTGCTCCTCCATCACCTTCTGCCGTGATTGTGAGGTCCCCCCTGCCATGAGTGATCACAGATCACTTATGATCTGTGAGTCACTTAAACTTCTTTCTTTTAAATTACCTAGTCTCTGGTATCTCTTTATTAGCAGCTTGAGAACAAACCAGTACAGACACAATCTGCTAAGATTCACACAAGAAGAAATAGACAATCTATTTAGGCGTATATCTATGCAGGAAATTTAATCAATAACTAAAAATCTTCCAAAACAGAAAGGTCCAGACCAGGTAAGCTAAACTAGTGGTTTCTACCAGGTATTAAATGAAGAGATTATATCAATTCTCAACATCTCTTTCAGAAGACAAAATTGGAGGAAATATTTTCTAACTAATTCTATAAGGGTAGGTTACCCTAATTTATATACATAATTGGTCTATAGATTGCACATATATCAACAGGTAAACATGTATATATTTTATTTACTTTTTATTTTATATATGTAGTATAGCAAAGTTGCAAAATACATGGTTAATATGCCAAAGTCAATACCTTTCCTATATACCAATAAATGGCTATAGAGTAATGAATTTTAATTTGAAATTTTAAGTAAAGTTACCATTTACATTAGCTCTTCCAAAATTACTTAGGTAAGAATTTAAAAAGTAAGTATGTGCACGATCTATATGAGAAAAATACAAAACTCTGATGAAAGGAGTCAAAGACCTAAATAAATGGAAAGATACTCCATTTCCATGAATAGCAGAATGCAATATTGTTAACATGTTAGGTATTCCCGAGTTAATCTATGGCTTCAACAAAATTCCATAGAAAATTCTAAGAAGTTATTTTGCTGATATTAAAAAATGGATTCTAAAGTTTATATGGAAAGGTATAAGACCCACAATAGCTGACTCAACATTGCAGGAGAAGAACAAAGTTGTAGTATTGACTGTCTGGCGTTAAGACTTAATATAAAGCTACAGTGATCAAGACAGTATGGTATTGGTGAAAGAATAAACAAGTAGATGAAGGGAACAGGGAGCCCAGAAATAGACCTATGTAAACATATGCGGCTGATTTTGTCAGTGGAGTAAAGGCAGCAGACATTGGAATAAAGATAGTCTTAACAAAGGACGCTTGGATTACTGAACATCCACATGCAAACAGATGAATCTAGACATAGACCTTACACTTTTCACAAAAAACAACCGATATGAATCATGAACCCAAATGCAAAATGCACAACTATAAAACCATAAGGGAAAAGAAGAAAATCTAGATGATCTTGGGTATGATGAGGACTTCTTACCTGTAGTACTGAAACACAAACTATGGAAGAAATAATTGATCAATTGAATTTCATTACACTTTCAAACGTTGTTCTGTAGGAGACAATGTCAAGAGAATGAGAAAGCAAGACACCGACTGGGAGAAAACATTTGCAAAAGACACATCTGATAAAGGATTGTTACATAAAATATACAAAGAACTCAACACTGACCGAGACGTGGGCAGAAGACCTTGACAGGCATCTCATCAAAGATGATGTTTCAGAACTTATCAGCAATAAATATGCCCTTTGTTTATTTACCAGTATCAGAAATAATACAGGGAGTATCACTACAGATAGCATGGACGTTAAAAGGATAATAAAGAAATGTTATGAATCAGCGCTGTGACCACAAATATGGTAACTAGATAGAATGGACCACTTCCTAGAAGGACACTAATATGGGTTAGTGTCCGTTAGGTGAGTGCATACATGTGAGACATCCAGACAATGGAATAATATTCAGCACAATAAAGAAATGAGCTATGCATTCATAAAAAGATATATAAAATACTTAAAAAAATCTCTAAGTGAAAGAAGCTAATCTGAAAAGCCTACATGGTGCATGCTGCATGATTCCAACAGTAGTACATTCTGGAAAAGGCAAAATTGTGGAGACAGTGAAAAGATGAGCAGTTTCCGGGTGTTAGGCAGAGAGAAGGATGAATAAGCCAAACACAGAGGGTAGTGAGGGCAGTAAAACAATTCTTGGGGATATTACAATGGTGGATACAAGTCACTGTATGCTTCTGAAAATTCATAGAATGTACTACATCAAAAATAAAATTTAACGTAAATGCTAATTTTTGGCTGCTAATGATGTGTCAGTGTAGGTTCACAAATTTTAACAAATATACCTCGGCTTTGTGTCCCCACCCAAATCTCTTGTCAAATCGTAATTACCAATGTTGTGAGAGGCATCTGGTGGGAAGTGGTTGAATAGTGGGGGCAGACTTCCTCCTTGCCTTCTCGTGATAGAGTTCTCATGAGATGCAGTTGTTTAAAAGTGTATAGCACCTCCCCCATCTCTTTCTCCCTATTCCTCCAGCCACGTGGGAGCCTGTTTCCCCTTCACCTTCTACCATGATTGAAGTATCATGAGGGATGCCAGCCATGCTTCCTGTACAGCCTGTGGAACTGTGAATCAATTAAACCTTTTTCTTCTTAAATTACACAGTCTCAGGTAGTTCTTCAGAGCAGTGTAAGGATGGACTCACACAGCACCACTCTGCTGGGGGATTTTGACTGGGGGGGACCATTTCGTGATTGTGAAGACAGGATGTATAGGGGAACTCTCTGTACATTCCATTCAATTTTGATGTAAACCTAAAATTTCTCTAAAAGTAACTTATTAATAAAAAATAATATAAATTCATAGAAAATGTTATCAGATTATTATACTACAATTTTCTACAATTATAATATTGTATTTTTAAGTTCAGTTATGGATATATGAGCACTTATTACATAATCCTTTATGTCTTTTTTGCTTTTCTGAAATATGAATTAGTAGAAAAAATATTTTTAACTCGTCGTTTTCTTGTACCACCAGCCATTCTTTATGTCTATTAAATGATGCAATCAATTCCAATTCTTTAGCTCTTATGCCGCAAGTCTTTAATCTTACTATTACTTTGAGAAAAAGAAAACTATCAAACATTCATTACAGTTGCCAAGACTACTGATAATATTCTTTATTATAAAAATTTATTTTTAAATTTAGAAAATATGAAATAGTCTTTTGAAAATCAACTATTGAAATTAATGTCGATAGTTTTGAATGATAAATACAATGTGAAAAATAACTTTTCAATAACTAAAATTAAGCTTGTTCATTTTAAGAATGCCTTAATTATTGGTTAGTTAGTTCTTCATTAGGAAGTAGATTAGGTCAGTAAAACAGTTGCTGTAATTTACTGAAGACAACGGTTCGGTGAATTCAGTATTCGTAATATAATATTGTCATTTTTTAAATCTGCATACTGTACTTTCTATATGAATTGGTTTTCTTGAACCATTATTACTGAACAGAAAAATTAATCTCAATTGTTTATAAAAGAGATGAAATTCCATTTTATTCTAGAAACATCTATTGCTACCGTTTTTTGCCTTTTACATACATTCTGTACAAAATCTAAACTTTGGGCTTCCTGAGGGAAGCATGTCTGGTTCAGGCACTTAGTCTCATCACTCCTCAAATTGCCCCCCTCTTCCTAAAGCAAAGGTTGTTTATTAAATGATGGAATGAATCAGCAAGTGAGTGAAGCTTCTTGAAGGCTGCTTTTACAAAAGTCCCTTTTTTTGGTTTGTATTGCACTATGACACTCACATGTATAACTCAATATATTATTAATTTAATTGCTTTGTAGATTTTATATCTTTGCTTCTACGTAATATTTTAGGTGATCTTTCTCATTTAATTTCTTAAAATTATAGTCAGGCCTTGATGCCAGTTTACCTGTTTTAGACTCAAGAAATTTCTTTGACTCTGCTGATCACAAACAGAAAGGGCCTGAGATAGCACTGGGTAAATGTCAATAAAATTATTCTATTTTTGCAGATGTTTAGATTTATCTGTGTCAAATTTGACTGTGAATACGTGTCACCATGTGTAATGATCTAAAGCTCAACGATGAAAGCTGCTCTTCAAAGAAAAAAGAAGACATTCTGAATCTTCACTGTAAATTATACGCCATACAAAATCAGTCCAAATTGTTCAAACTCTTGGACACTCACAGTGTGATTATGCTCACTGCTGAGAGTACTGTGTAATTATCCTAGTTAACAGCAGTGTGCTGTGCTCGTCTCCTAAGAAGAGATGCAAGACGTAGCACTAACATAAGTACAGATGCGGCTCCCTGTTTTTGTTCTCTGACTCAGCATGCGAAAAACAACCACTCAATTCCAGGCTTTTCGCATTTCCCTGGTAAAGATGTTAAGCTAGATGAATCAAGCGTTTGCTTGGTAAATAGGAATTTCTGCAGTTGAGATGGAAGGCCAAGTGCTATTTGTGTCTCAAAAGCTAAATTCACTTAATAGAAATTAACATTAATTTTCCTTCCATAATGAGGGAAATCTGTTGACTCTTTTGTATCTTTGATTTCTCAGCATGGGAAAACTGTTTAATGAAACATTTTGAATTTTGATGATACTGCATTGTAATTTATGATAGAGTATCAGACAATAATAAGAAAAAATAAGATGATGAGAAAGTGGATGAGAGCTAGGCAAGTCTGAAGCCACATTCCTACCTTGAAAAAGAAAATAGAAGCTAACAGGGTGCTTGATTTAAACAGACAGAAATAAAATGCATGAAATTTGTTACAGTCACATGGTTGTTGGTTTCCTCCCTCCCTAAGCTTTATTTACCATCCTTGAGAAGAATTTGGGTATCAGGAACGAAGCTGCAGTACAGCATATAAAACCTTCCCCTCAGTATGTAAACCTCACTTTCCCAGAGGCTCCTCTGGGCCCTTTAAATCAGCCTTCACTCTTAATTGCGTCAATTAACCATGCCCCGAGTAAGCCACAGGGGCAAAGCTGAGAAGTCAGAGAAGGAGGTGAGTATGTGGCAATCCTCTTGACATAATGGAGACTAACCTAAATTACATACTTTATTATAATGGCATTACTAACCTAAATATCATTGCAGATGATTCATTCCCATCATAATCATGAGGGAATCCTGCAAGTGAGCCTGAGAGAGAATTGGATCCTCATTTTTTTTCATTTGATTTGACACGTTCTGCTTTGAAAACATAATAGCCATTTAAGAGTGTGTGGCATTTGTAATCCATCTCCAAAGGGTTGCTCTTTTACATCCAGCCCAGATCAGTGAGACCAAAAACTCATGGACATTTAAGCATAGTTAAAAGGGGTTGGTTGGGAATGAGGCTGTTTTTACCCTGAGCACATTTCTGAGTTAGTTACTCTGTGGTAACTGGAGCTAATAGGACAGTTCTCCACGGGCAAAATGAATCTGAGAGTCTGAAGCAGTGACCTAGATAATCCAGGCAAACTGCCCACTTTTGCCTGGAGTGTCAGGAAAATTGCTCTAATTCCCCACTTCACTTTGACAGTGGAAGCCGAGTCAGTTTTCTTCAGTGTCCTATTAAGCTCCAAGCTCCTCTTCTTGGTCTTTAGGCTGGGGCTGAGCCTGTCGGTTGGAGCTCATTCTCTGTAGCTCTGGCTTTGATTGCTATGGAACTGGATGGGGCTGAAATAATAATTCTGTTGACCTCGTGGGAGCTGTAGGGCCATGTTATCCATCCAGTCACTCTTGTGTCATTTAAAATAGTGCTGAATGAATAGCAGTAACCGAATGCTTCAGTCCTGGTCATTATTTCATCTATTCATCCATTCTACACGTTTACTACGTGTCTATTACATTCCCATTACCGTCCATAGTAACAGTATGTCCGTGGTTGTATTGGGAATTGGTCATTTCTTTTGGCCATCCAGCCCCTGAACATATTTCATGTGTTTTAGAAATTCCCCAAACTGTTTGCTCTCGGCTCCTTTCTGGGTAGGCCAGTCACTCACTCGTCTTGCCTTACTTTTCAGTTATGATACAGGCTGGATTTTTGAAGAGGAAGCTAATGAAGCAAAGAATCGGGCATTGTGCAGATGGTGGGAGCTCTGGCTAAGTTCCAGGGTAGCAGAGTAGTACCTTAAAATGTTCAGCCTTGTCATTGTTAGCTATAGAAGCCAAAGGGTCTCTACTTAGGGTAGCAGAGGTGATATCTTTGTTGAACTCGTTCCACAAGATTTCAGTCATTGCCCCTGGTTATGAAGACTCCACAGTTGTTCTGTTCCCTCAAAAGATCCCCAAGAGCGTCCCAGCACCTTGTAGTAAATACATTTCCCAAATAAACTAGCTAGAGTTGATTTTTCTTATTTGAGATAAAATGGTTCAGGGAGAAAACCAAGTTGGAGAGGGCAGAAGAGAATTGTATATGAGAACATATTCGAACTCACACTGCAAAGATGTGCAGCTTCTCCCCCTGCATTTCGCCAGGACTCTAGGACTTAGTAGAAATTTTATCTTCCAAGGAGGTCTGATTGAAATATAGATACATAGAAGAATGGATGAGGAGATGATAAATAGTAACAGAAGTTCTTATTTTAATTATAAATTGTGATGCTTTGCTATGATCGAAAAGTTTGAGGATGTCAAATAAACAAATTTTACAGTTTGAGTCATGTTGGTATATTAGGGTAATTAAGGCAACAGATAAGCCCTCAGATTTCAGCACTTTGACAAAATAAACGTTTGATATTCAACTACATCAGAGTCTGGCGTTGGTGCGGCCACTCCCTAAGGTAGTTTGCATCCAAGAGGGTACTCGGGCCACATCCAACATTACCGGTAGCCTCCAAAGTCCAGGGAGATAGAGAGGAAGGGACAGAATGTCTCCTAACTGCCTTTGGTTAAAAAGGACTCAGTTCCCCTCATAGTACCTTGGCCAGGGTGACGTTCATATTTCCACATAATTTCCAGGAAAGCTGGGGAATTTTGAAAAGCATGAGAATATTTGGTAAGCTTTAAAAGCCTTTGCGTGTCTACCATTTGATCACTGGATATTCATTCACTCTCTTCCCACACGAAGAAGGCACATCCATATCTCTTCCCAAAGGAGATAAGCCTAAGTCACATCCAGTTACTGCAGTTAGCTCAAGTCCGCGATCTGTGGGTGATCCCCGTGTCGTCTCCGCTGTATCCAGATGTTGCTCCCAAATCCTGTGGACAAAACATGATAAATTGTCTGCCCTCTTCCCACTCACACCCGTCCAATATATAACATTAAAATAGAGATGAGATAGCTGCAATTAAATTCCATTGAGGAGGAGGGGGAATGAGATACAGCTGTCTGTGCTTCGTGGAAATTAGGAAGTCACATCCGGCAGAAGTCAAGAGCCCTCCGGTGTGGCGTGGGAGGCTCCTTGATTGCATCCTGTTCGTCTCTCTGGGGAAGCTCCCTAGCTGGCCTCCAGGGACCAGGAGCTCTGGCTGTAGCCTCCCAGACTTTCTTCCTTCTTCATTATTCTCTTTGGCAGCATCTGAAAATAATGTTGGGGGAATATGCCCACTATGCAAGTTGCATAGTTTTCTCAGTCGTCTTCTCTTCTCCTATGTGGAATAATAGAACCTATTGTTGCTTTGATTCTCCAATTGTCAAAAGACTTTTATTTTTATTTTTTTGTCAATGCTTGCTTCTGGTTTCTTTGGCAAAATAGTATAGTTTTCTACTCAGAAAGTATGTAGGTTTATGATCTATAATACTTGTATCCAGTCTTGTTTCATGGGTCAGTAAGTGTACACAAAGTTCTTTTTGAAACATAATTCTTAACCTTACTTTTTCCCCTTTCTTTCTTGCTTAGATGCCAGCTTCTCTTAAGTGAGTTTCTTTGTGGATACCTCTTATGACCACTTCAAAACCTTGGCATCATATTTGATGCCAGCTAAAGTTGCTCACCCAGTTCCATAAAGGCTTCAACCACTTTCCTGTGAGTATAACCAAGCAGTACCTTTCCACAGAGTCAGTATCTTCTGCTTCTTATCGTGGGGTTCCAGGATTTGGCATCCCCAGGGACTGCTAATCATTCATGTACATATAACCCAGAAGTGAAATCATAGAGAAATTAATGCAAATGGATGAACTCTTGGCCAGTAGATGATGGGAGCCAATGGATAAAGCTTCTGCCTTCTTTAGCCTGAGTGCATGGTTTTGAGATGAATTCCACAAATGTCTTCAGAAAATCATGGAAACTTGAATGTCATTTGCCCTAGCAGTAGTCAAGTCCAAGATTCATTTTTCTATTGATTCTTCCTATCTCTGAATCATTTCTCATACCTTCATACCTCTTTCTTTTCTCACATCACTTACAAATAAACTGCATGTACATGTTCTGCTTAAGTTCTGCTTTGGGGAAGTATGAAAGATGAGATAGTGGCTCCCTTGAGATTCTAGTGGAAAGGAGACTCTGGTATAACATTTTCCCTGAGCCATTTCTTCCAGTTGAGAAGTTTTACAGGAATTTTGTCACTCAAAACCTTTGTCTTCCCATGGTTCTCCTCTTTTACCTTGGCTGTGTACTTATTTGCAGGCATATCTAATTTTACTGTGCTTTGCAGATTTTGCATTTTTTACAAATGGAAGATTTGTGGTGACCTTGTATTCAGCAAGTCTACCAGTGATGTTTTCCCATAAGCATGTGCTCGCTTCATGTCCCAGTGCCACATTTTCATAATTCTTGCAATATTTCAAACTTTTTTCTTATTATCTCTCGTATGATGATTTGTGCTGTTAAAATTGTTTTGAGAGGCAATGAACTGCTCACATTTAGGATGGTGAACTTAATAAGGGTGTTTTGACTGCTCTATCGACTGGCTATTCCTCTGTCTCTCTCCCTCTCCTTCTGCTACTATATTTTCTGAGACAAAACAGTGTTGAAACTCGGCCAATTAATAGCACTCTAGTGGCCCTTAAGTGCCGAAGTGAAAGAAAGTGTTGCACATCTCTCACTTTAGATAAAAATATAGAAATGATTAGCCTTAGTGAGGAGGCATATCAACAGCTGAGACAGTCTAAAAGCTAGGCTTCTTGAATCAGTTAGCCAAGTTGTGCATGCAAAGGAAAAGTTCTTGAAGAAAATTAAAAGTGCTTCTCTAGTGAATACAAAAATGATAAGAAAGTGAAACCAGGCTTATTGCTGATATGGAGAAAGTTTTAGTTGTCTGGATAGAAGATCAGTCCAGCCACAATATTCCCTTTAGCCAAAACCTAACCTAGAGCAAGGCCCTCATTCTCTTTAATTCTATGAAGACTGAGAGATGAGGAAGCTGTAGAACAAGAGTTGGAAGCTAGCGGAGGTTAATTCATGAGGTTTAAGGAAAGAAGTTGTCTCCATAACAAAGAAATACAAGATGAAACAGCAAGTGCTGATGTAGAATCTGCAGCAAGTTATTCAGAAGACACAGCTAAGATCATTGATGAAGGTGGCCACACTAAACAGATTTTCAAATAGACAAAATTGATATCTGTTGAAAGAAGATGCCATCTAGGACTTAAATAGCTAGACAGGAGAAGTCACTGCCTCACTTTAAAGGACAGGCTGTCTCTTGTTAGGGGCTAAAGCAGCTGACGAGTATAAGTTGAAGCCAATGCTCATTTGCCATCTGAAGGTCCAAGAGCCTTCAATAATGATGCTATATCTATTCTGCCTGGGTCCTGTACCTGGACAACAAAAGATGTGCTGAATGACAGCGTATCTGTTCACAACATGGTTTACTGAATATAATATTTTAAGCCCACTGTTGAGACCTACTGCTCAGAAAAAAAGAAAAGATCTCTTTCAGATTATTACTGCTCACTGAGAATCCACCTAGTCACCCAAGAAGTCTGGTGGAGATGTGCAAGAAGATTAATATTGTTTCCTGCCTGCAGCCCAAGGATCAAGAAACAATTTCAATTTTGAGTCTTATAATTTAAAAAATATGTTTCGTGAGGCTGTAACTGCCATAGAGAATGATTACTCTGGTGGACCTGTACAAAACAATTGGAAACTGTCTGGAAAGGTTCACCATTCTAGATGCCATTAAGAAATCCATGATTCAGCCAGGCACGCCTATAATCCCAGCACTTTGGGAGGCTGAGGCGCGTGGTTCATGAGGTCAAGAGATCGAGACCATCCTGGTCAACAAGGTGAAACCCGTCTCTACTAAAAATACAAAAAAAAAATTAGCTGGGCATGGTGGTGCGTACCTGTAGTCCCAGCTACTCGGGAGGCTGAGGCAGGAGAATTACCTGAACCCAGGAGGTGGAGGTTGCAGCGAGCTGAGATCGTACCATTGCACTCCAGCCTGGGTAACCAGAGCGAAACTCTGTCTCAAAAAAAAAAAAAAAAAAAAAAAAATCCATGATTCATTAAAGGAAGCCAAAATATTAACAGGAATTTGGGAAGAGCTGATTTCCATCCTCATGGATTACTTTGACAAGTTCAAGACATCGGTGGAAGAAGGAATTGCAAATGTGCTGAAAATAGTAAGAGAACTTGAATTAAAAGTGGAGCCTGAAGATGTCACTGAATTGTCACAATCTCACCATAAAACTTTCACAAACGAGGATTTGCTACTTACAGGCAAGCAAAAAAAAAAAAAAAAAAAAGTTTCCTTGAGATGGAATGTACTCCTGGTGAAGACGCTGTGAACATTGTTGAAATGACAGCAAAGGATTACTAATATTACATAAATTTAGTGGATAAAGCAATGGCAGGATCTGAGAGGACTGACTCCGGTTTTGAAAGAAGTTCTCCTGTGTGCATAGTGCTATCAAACAGCATTTCATTCTGCAAAGAAGTGAACTGATACAGCAGATTTCAGTGTTCTCTTATTTTAAGACATTGCCATAGTCACCCCAACTTTAGTAACCACCACTCTGACATCAGCACCCGTCAACATTGAAGTAAGGCCTTTCGCCTGCAAACAGATTGTGACTTGCTGAAGGATCAGATGATTGTTAGCATTTTTAGCAGTAAAGTATTTTTAAACTAAGACATGTACATTATTATTTCAGACATAATGCTACTGCACACTTAGTAGACTATAGTAACTTTTATATGCACTGAAGAACCCAAAAATTCATGTGATTTTTTAATTGCAGTATTTGCTTTCTTTGTGGGTATGTGGAACTGAAAGCAGACTGTAATATCTTTTCTTAATATTAAATTTTTTCATTTTTTAAATTATGTGTACACAGTAGGTACGTATATTTATGGGGTACATGAGATGTTTTCATAAAGGCACGCAATATGAAATAAGCACATCATGGGGAATGGTGTATCCAACCCCTCAAGCATTTATCCTTTGAGTTACAAACAATCCAACCACACATTTTAAAGTTATTTTAAAATGTAGTATTATTATTAACTATAGTCACCCTACTGTGCTATCAAGTGATAGATCTTATTCATTTTAATTATTATTTTTTGTACCTGTTAACATCCTCACCTCCCACCAAGCCCCTCACTCCCCTTCCCAGCTTCTGATAACCATTCATCTGTTCTCTATGTCCATGAGTTCAGTTGTTTTGATTTTTAGATCCCACAAATAAGTGAGAAGATGGAACGTTTGTCTTTCTGTTCCTGGTTTATTTCACTTATTGAGGTATTCCTGTATTTTGTTTGCCTTGCTTGATTTTCCAAACTGTCCAGTCCCTGAATTTCTATTTCTATTTACTTTTTTGAGACAGGGTCTTGCTCTGTTACCCAGGCTGGAGTGCAGTGGTGCAATCATGGCTTACTACTGTAGCGTGGTCCTCCCAGGCTCAAGTGATCCTCCTCCCTCAGCCTCCTAAAGTGCTGATATTACAGGCATAAGCACTGTGCCTGGCTAGTCTCTGAATTTCTGCAGATCACCTAATCCTTTTCATTTCTATTTGCTAGCTGATAACTTTACCCCAGTAAATTCACCTCTGTAGCATCTTGCCAACTACCACCAATAGTAGCCAACTCAGAAAACACACTTGTACTCTCCAAGCTCTTTTCCTAAGTTGCAAAACAATAAGCATGTGGCTAACCTCCCTTCTGATCACAGTGGCAGTGTCCTTTTTATGTTTTCGGTTAGCCTGACCCAACCACTACCTTTTCTTCCTCTAATACCAGTCACCTCACCATCCACATCTGAAACTGACCCAATAGTGTATATTTTATGTTTTGGACACCGCAGCATCCAACTTCAGTTTCCAAAATCTACATTAGTAAGGGCATTGAACATTAAGGGCCTCAAGTACAAACTTGGAAATCCAGTGATAAATATGATAATGAGTTATTTTCCACATTCATGCAAGTACAAACTTGGAAATCCAGTGATATATATGATAATGAATTACTTTCCACACTCATGCAAGTACAAACTTGGAAATCCAGTGATAAATATGATAATGAATTATTTTCCACACTCATGCTATCCGATGTATGTTCAACAGTCTTCTGCATTGTCAGGCCAACTAAAAAAGTGCATTTGAGGTCTCTGCAGCTCAGGGAGGTTCACTCATGGGAACTGCCTTAGCTAGCTCAGGAAAACACATTGCTTTGCTCACAATCTGTTGGGCACAGGTCACAAGGCTCCAACTTCACTGCTGGAGAAGCTGAAAAACAAACAGTAAGCACATGGATATTTGATGAGCTCAGTCTCAGTCATCTGTATATTTAATCAATTCTGAATTTTCTCATCTGTGAAACAAGGATAATAAAATCTGCTTTGTTTGAGGGAGTTATGAGTTTCAAATCAAATAAGCTTTTCCTATAGCTCTTCATAACACATAAAGTTAAATGTTAATATGTTATTTTACACTGTTGGTGGGCGAGTACATTAGTTCAACCATTGTGGAAGACAGTGTGGCAATTCCTCAAGGATCTAGAAATAGAAATATCATTTGACCCAGCAATCCCATTACTGGGTATGTACCCAAAGGATTATGAATCATTCTATTATAAAGACACATGCACACGTATGTTTACTGTGGCACTGTTCACAATAGCAAAGACTTGGAACCAACCCAAATTCCCATCAATGATAGACTGGATAAAGAAAATGTGGCACATGTACACCATGGAATACTATGCAGCCTTAAATAAGGATGAGTTCAGGTCCTTTGCAGGGACATGGATGAACCTGGAAACCATCATTTTCAGCAAACTGACAAAAGAACAGAAAACCAAACACTGCATGTTCTCACTCATAAGTGGGTGTTGAACAGTGAGAACACACGGGCACAGGGAGGGGAACATCACATACCGGGGCCTGGGGGGGTGGGAGGCTAGGGGAGGAATAGCAGAGGGTGGGGGGATTGGGGAGGGATAGCATTAGGAGAAATAACTAATGTTGATGACAGGGTAATGGATGCAGCAAACCACCATGGCACGTGTATACCTTTGTAACAAATCTACACGATCTGCACTTGTACCGCAGTACTTAAAGTATTAATAAAAAAAGGAAAATGATATATGTTAACCTAGTGGGCATTTTGATAAAGCTTCTTATTTATTCTCAGTAGAATGTATTTAAAAAGAGAAGCTGCTATCCATATATCAACAAGGAAGTGAACTGTGGTTTGGTTTTCATTGCTAGTTACTCCTCTCACACTAAGTCGGTATTACTTGGGTTAGTTTATGGTATATCATGAACCAGAAAAACAAAAGAAACATACAAAGTGTGTTTTACAGGGATCACCTAGCTGCTGGTGCTACAGTCTCACACTGGCCCTCACACAAGATCTGTTTCTATAGGATTTGGGTTTCCAAACCTCTCCCACTAGAGATTCAACCTGGTGAAATTTCGTGATTTGGTCTGTTGTTCTGATCATTTCCTTGAATAAGTCCTCTTCTCTTCCTTCCTTCTTCACCAAACACATCTATTTTATACCCCCAGACGGGTCTGGTATTTTAGCTTTGGTTCAGCTTTTTCATATTAACTGATCATTGATTGACAGTGTAAAGTGAACCCTGCCTTTGTGTTAATCTCCCATTATTTCAGGATATTCATTTCGTGTTGGGTTTTGACTTGGACTCCCTTACCCCAGTGCTGTTGGGAAAACATTCTACCTTTCCTGTGGAACTCTGATCTGGTCGCACAACTTACTCCTGCATTCCCTTTACTGTAAGTAGTCTTTAGGATGTTGAGAGAAAAAGCGTCTCTACAGACTGATGAAGTAGAGTCTTGCGTTTCCCTATGTAGAATGTAATCTTTGTGGACAACCAATACAGATTGTTCTGCACGCTTAAAATTTTCCAGGCCCAGGATAATTTATTCAACTCTCCATTTACACAGTTTGACAAATGTTTAAAGTCATATTTTACTAATATTTTAGTAAATATAGACTAACACTTCCCCATGGCAAGTCTTTTTTCTTTGATCAAAGATTGTTTTATTTCCCCAATACATTTGGGAGAAAATTCGGATTCTTCGTTTTTAATAGTGGTTCTTTTTTCAACAGTAGTTAGTTTCTCAATGTTTTTGCTGCTGTCATATCACTTGTTGTATAACAAGAAGTCTTTCTGTGAAAAGAAACAGATACATCTGATACATTTCAACCTCCTCAGCACTAAAATTCATTCCTACAGCTAGGTACACTGGGAATTAATTCTGTGTTCTGGTGAACAGTAATTTACGGTAGAGACATCAACTCTGTTTTTCTTTCCTATTGCTTCAATCCAGAATCATTAAGATAATCTGCTCTTTCTCAGTTTACGACAGTGCCTAAGCTGTAGAGATACTCCTACGATGAGTAATATTTGTATTGGTGGCATATGTAGCACTGATCTAAGTTTGCCCATTTGTTGAAAATACTTTTTGGTTAATTACTGCATGCTGAAAAGGCTGATTGAAGGAATGTTAAAAATAAAAAAATGAAAAGCTACAAGGGCATTCTGTGGTAGTCAACTTCTAATTACGGTATTTTGATGACACAGAAGGAAAGTTTTTAGGTTAAAAACATCTTGTGGAAGTAGAAGATGCCCTTTCTTGTGATGTTTTTGTAACATGTTGAATCTCTCCTCTTTTGTGCTGTGCTACTCCAGCAGTATCTCCGCACTTAGAATTGTTTTGTGTGGTACAGAGGGATGGGGGTGGGAGAGGGTATGTTTCTGTTCAATATCTGTGTCTGAGTGCAGGGGACCACACACAGCAATATAAAGGAATTTGATGTGACACAGGATATTTACTTCTGAGCTCAGCAATTAATCACTCAGGACAGCTGAATTAACCTAGCTAAGACTACAGTAGACCTAAAAAAAAGAAAGAAAGTAAAAAAGAATAGGAAAGAAACTGACAGGCTTTGTGGCTTACTGGCACTGCGTAAAATACTCTAATCAGAAGTAGGCCCTAAATAGAGTGTTAGAACAGCCCCTGTCCTGTCATCGTCCTTCCCACCTTGGCAGTAGCTTGAGCAACACAGTTAAGGGAGTACCTGGCCAGTGAGCAGATTTTCAGTGAATATGGCATAAAATGTAAGATGAAGTGTTTTCTTAGAGGTTATCAAAATATTAGGTGAATTAAGGTATACACTAGTTTTCATGTGTTTGAAAGTTCCAAACAAAAACAAAAACATCTAAGTTTATTGTTGAGAAACAAAATTAGCTTTAAATATGTTTAAGGGAAATCGTACTTATATGGTTTTAAGTTATACACGTTTAACAATATTTTGATGAACTTGCTAGCTGTTCAAATATCAGTTGCTATCTGTTCTTTGTTTTACGTTAATTATTAGTTTTTAAAATGCAACCTGGACAGATAGACTTGGTCAGTTACAAAAAGGAATCGACACTTGAGAAGCTTACTCTGTATTTTAAAATTAAAGTCCAAAATGTCTTCAGTAAAATGAACACTCTGGTAGAGCTGGACAAATTTGGTAAGAATTTAATACACATTTTCTAAATGTTGACTGTTGTCTGAATAGCCCAGATGTCTTCTGAATCAGTACGATGATTCTTCTTTCTCCACTCTGTCACTGTGAATCTTATCTCTTTGCCTATTTACCCGTGCATATGCAGCATGGTAATTGGAAATTAAATCTTATAAAATGAATATCCATCTTTCTGTTAACTCAAAGCCATTTTTTGCTTTTATTTGAAGAATTAATATATTCATTCTCATTTCATAGAAATGCAGACCAAACACATGCCTCTTTCCAATTCTATCTATGAAACTCATTTATCTTTGGGACTCATCTTTTGATGATTTTGAATAAACACTCAGCTGTTGTTTTGAAAGAGTAAGGGTAACACAGGACCAACTTGTGCCTAACATAAAATAGTGTAGACACAAAGAATGTTGACTTAGAAAGATAAAAGGACATACTTTTAAATTTCGTAGTGACCATGTCTCTAGATTGAAGTGTGAGAGTAACATACTAGTCATTCCATGTTGAGCCGGTAAGTAGATTTGTTGGGATGGCAGTTTTATCCACTTTGCTGTCTGGCTTAAAAGTAGGGCAGATAGATCCCTGGAGCAGTTCACAGAGACATCTCCTCATGTCTGGGAGGCATCCAGTTCATGCAGTGGCTGTTTCTGTCCAACCCTTCTGATATGGAAGACAGTCTTAGGCCTCTGCACTGCAGACACTGCTGCTACATGTGCCAACTCATTCACTTTGTGCAGATTGCTGGGTACCCAGGCTGGGTTTCCAGGAAGGAACGGGACTCTGCCTTAGCAATGAAGCCCGGAGACCATTCCCATTCTCTGTGAGCCCAAAGATGCTACAGATTCAATTGCTCCTAAGCTGTTGCTTCACACTCTTGTGTAGGGAACTGGGGGGCTTTTGGGACTTCCTTTCTCTCCCTCTGTGCTGTGAGAAACTGACTCTTCACAAGCTAAGGAGAAGACCACCCTGATGTCAACACAGGAAACATATTTTCTCCCCTTTCCCTGAGAGGCACATGGTCCATCTGCAACAAGCGGGTTGCCCTTTAGAAACAACTGCTGTTTTTATTTCCCAGCAGACTCCATATGTTGTTAGAATCTGGGTTTATCCGAATCTTGATTTCAAAAATGTCTTCCCAATAACTAATTATCCTGTGATTACATCAGGTTCCTTGTTTATTTTCCCTCTATAACATTTACTTTATTACTTTCAAGAGTTTCCAAAATGTTTCTTACTTAGTGTTCAACTATTAAAACATCCTAACAAATTCCTAATTATTATGGTCTAAAGATTACATTTGTCTAAGATTTTGGGTTGTTTACCTAAAGAATCGGATTCAACAACTCTTATGTATTTCAGAAAATATTTTCTACTTCATAAAGATAATTATTATGTAGAAATCTTTCTTTTTTCCCCTTTCTATGTAGGTTTTATTACAAATATATGAAATTAGAATATAAATTAAAAGTTTTGTTTTATAAATCCTCATAAAAATTGTGTCTGTTTTTCCCTCTAGAAGTCTGTTTCGTAAATCAGATAGGCAAACAATATCCGTTCAAACTTACTACTAAATTATGTAATGTTCAATTAATTTTGTAAATATTTGTTTACAAGGTTTGTTAGATTCACCACCACCTGCAGTTAACAATGCAATAGAAAAGAAAAAAATACGTATTAGTACAACTAGGGGTTTCAGAGTGTTAACCCAAAATCTATCATCAGTAGATAAAGAGTATTGAGTTATATCCTGAAATAGTTCAACCTAATTTCTACCATAATGATTATTTTTTTATGAGAGTAAATCTTTTCAGAGCAAATGCCTTGCAAGAAATTGAAATAGAATAATTGTGAAAAATCATCACCCTTCTGGGCCTTTGATATTAAAATTATAAAGTGAGAGAAAATTACATTTTAAGATTATTTAGAAACAAAATTACTCATATAACCAATGTTCAAAATTTTTATACAGTTAACATTTGATTAATCTTTTTAAGATGTGTTTCCTTTTAAATTTTCTTTGTAAATGTTAGAGGGTAAGAATTTTCTTACATTAAGGGAGCCCTAAATAGGAACTCTGAAATATAATGAGAGACCAGGAAGTGCCTCAGTCTCTCTGTCTCCCTCTTAATTTGTAGTCAGGTCTAGGCACTCAGCCACGTGGATTGTTATCCACAACTCCAGAAAAAAATCTATTCATTCTTCACATTGTTGGGAGGACCCGTATTTTATTTTATTTTATTTATTATTTTTTTTCTTTCTTTTATTTTTTCTTTTTTTTTTTTTTTAATTTTTATTGCATTATAGGTTTGGGGGTACATGTGCAGAACGAGCAAGATAGTTGCATAGGTACACACATGGCAGTGTGCTTTCCTGCTTTCCTCCCCTTCACCCATACTTGGTATTCATCCCCAGGCTATCACCCCCAGCCCCCCCTGCTGTCCCTCCCCCATTCCCCCCAACAGTCCCCAGTGTATAGTAGACTGCCTCTCTGTGTCCATGTGTTCTCATTTTTCTCACCCACCTATGAGTGAGTATATGCGGTATTTCTTTTTCTGTTCTTGTGTCAGTTTGCTGAGAATGATGTTCTCCAGATTCATCCATGTCCCTACAAAGGACACAAACTCATCATTTTTGATTGCTGCATAATATTCCATGGTGTATATGTGCCACATTTTCCCAGTCCAGTCTATCATCGTTGGGCATTTGGGTTGGTTCCAGGTCTTTGCTATTGTAAATAGTGCTGCAATGAACATTCGTGTGCATGTGTCCTTATAGTAGAACGATTTATAGTCCTTTGGATAGATACCCAGTAATGGGATTGCTGGGTCAAATGGAATTTCTATTTCTAGGTCCCTGAGGAATCGCCACACTGTCTTCCACAATGGTTGAACTAATTTACACTCCCACCAACAGTGTAAGAGTGTTCCTATTTCTCCACATCCTCTCCAGCATCTGCTGTCTCCAGATTTTTTAATGATCGCCATTCTAACTGGTGTGAGATGGTATCTCAATGTGGCTTTGATTTGCATCTCTCTAATGACCAATGATGATGAGCACTTTTTCATATGTTTGTTGGCCTCATGTATGTCTTCTTTTGTAAAGTTTCTCTTCATATCCTTTGCCCATTTTTGAATGGGCTTGTTTGTTTTTTTCCTGTAAATCTGTTTGAGTTCTTTGTAAATTCTGGATATCAGCCCTTTGTCTGATGCGTAAACTGCAAAGATTTTTTCCCATTCTGATGGTTGCCGATTCACTCTAGTGACTGTTTCTTTTGCCATGCAGAAGCTGTGGAGTTTGATTAGGTCCCATTTGTCTATTTTGGCTTTTGTTGCCAATGCTTTTGGTGTTTTGGTCATGAAGTCCTTGCCTACTCCTATGTCCTGAATGGTTTTGCCTAGATTTTCTTCTAGGGTTTTTATGGTGTCAGGTCTTACGTTTAAGTCTTTAATCCATCTGGAGTTAATTTTAGTGTAAGGTGTCAGGAAGGGGTCCAGTTTCTGCTTTCTGCACATGGCTAGCCAGTTTTCCCAACACTATTTATTAAATAGGGAATCCTTTCCCCATTGCCTGTTTTTGTCAGGTTTATCAAAGATAATATGGTTGTAGATGTGTTGTGTTGCCTCCGATGCCTCTGTTCTGTTCCATTGGTCTATATCTCTGTTTTGGTACCAGTAGCATGCTGTTTTGATTACTGTAGCCTTGTAGTATAGTTTGAAGTCTGGTAGCGTGATGCCTCCCGCTGTGTTCTTTTTGCTTAGAATTGACTTGGCTATGCGGGCTCTTTTTTGGTTCCATATGAAATTCATGGTGGTTTTTTCCAGTTCTGTGAAGAAATTCAATGGTAGTTTGATGGGGATAGCATTGATTGTGTAAATTACTTTGGGCAGTATAGCCATTTTCACGATATTGATTCTTCCTAACCACGAACATGGAATGTTTCTCCATCTGTTTGTGGAGGACCCGTATTTTAAAACCTAGAGATACAGTATTGTTGACTTACCCATGCTCCATGCACACCTTTGCAAACACACTTTTTGTTGTTGTTACTGTTGCCATTTTCCCGATTGAAGTTTAAACTGGCTCACAGGACTTCCCCTTGGATTACATAAATGGGATAAACATGAAATAGTCAAATGGTAGAGTCTCACAGAGAAATAACTTTTCTTAGAAATAATCTAATAGCTGCTGCTATAATAAAGAAATGTTTGAAAAGGAGTAAAGTAAATGACCCTAGAATAAGGGTTTCTGATGAATGGAGATGAGCCCTTTTGTCAACAGTTTACCCAGGATACAGGAAGAGAGACGATTCCAGCAGTAGGAAAAGCAAGTGCAAATATTCAGAGGCAGGAGTGAGCCAGGCATGCTCGTCACAGGAGGCGAGAGGGGCTGGAGTGGCATGAGAAGAGAGTGATCAGAGATGAGTTGAGAGAGGTGAAGGGGCAGGGGAAGAGGGCTTGGACATCAGGCCTTATGGGCCAGTGTAAAGGCTTTCACCCAGGACCTGTCATTTTCTTTGCTTAAAGTCTTGGACACTAAGGAAGCATCTCTCACTGTCGCCTTACAGAGCAGAGCAAAGTTCCAGATTCTATGACATTTGAAATGAATGACTCATTCACGCAGTTACATACAAATACATACCTATGGGTAGACATAGGCACCAGGAAATTGAAAGTTATTTAATAAGTTTTCAGTTGGTCAAACATATTGCTGAAGAAATTATAATGAAGGGAAAAGAGTCCTGTATTGGGTATTAGGAAATTGGTATCTTATTTTGACATTGTTCTTTTCTAGGTATCACCTTGGTCGTTCAGTGACTCAATTTCTTGATTTCCATTTCCTAATCAGTCAAATAAGGAACCTGATCTAAATTATTTGTTAGTCTTTACATATCTTAAAATCCTGTGAATGTAGTAACTGTTCCCTATTCAGTTAGCCAGGTAAGTATAGCCTAGGGTCATCTTAGAAAAATTCTGTTAACTCTAAGCAGATTGAAATCCCCTGAAAAACCATACATAAAGTTGAATATAAGCCACCTGATATTATTGTTTTTTCCAGCAAATTTTCATGCCATTATTCACTTATAAAAAGCAAACCTTAATATAAGTACAACAAGACAATTAACAAAACAAGAAAATTTTATTTAGGGACAAGATAATTGCAGAGAGACTAATAATTGCCGTTTACAATAATGATAGTTACCATTTGAACTAACAACAAAGAACATTAATAGCTATTGTTGCTTTTATGACTCAGGAGGCATGGATAAAAGAGATCAAAAGGGAAGGTATAAAGATCAGGGAGGATTTGGGAAGTGTTTAGTGTATACTTTTAAAATGCTATTTCTATTAAAAATGGAGCCATTGTAATTAGTTGGCAAATATCAGGACTAGTCTCCTCAACATTTTGCTGAGCTGAAATTTGCTTTGATACTAAGGAGCAGATTTTTTTTAAGGACGTGAGGAAAAATTACATCTAGATGTGTAATTAATCAAGCTGGGACATTTCCATCCTCCACAAAGAGTGACTGTAATTTCTTGTACGTCTTTAGGACTAGGTGTATGTTTTTTGGCCAAGGTGCTTTCTTTGCACGAATGGTTCAGAGGAAGCTAATTCAGGTCCAGTTTTTGTATTGTGTTAAAGGAATTCTCTCATCTTTTGCTCAGCATATGAGGTCTTTGACACATAACTTTATGGGACAAGCCCTCGGACTAGAAGGGATCATCATCTTGATGCCTCGTGTCTCAGTCTCTCCTTCTCCTTCTTTATTCACACTTGATGACTTATAAGCTATTTCAGGAAGAATTTCTTAATTGATCTCCATTTTGGTTTCTTGATTTAAGTGACTGGAATTTGCCCAAGAAAGCAAACTTGTGAAAATAAAGTTAGAAACTCAGGGACATGTGCTTGTAAGTTGCCTTAATGGTTTCAGCAACTGCAGTGTTTCATGTATCTCTCTCCTCCGCTTATAATACACAGATTTGTAAAGTCAACAAATCCATGGCCTGTGCTGAAATCGTAAAATTTCCTTATTTTGGGTGTTCTAATATATGGAACAATCCCATTTTCTATGCCGAATGACTAAACAATAACACAGACACTTTTTAAAATGTACTCAGTTTTGAATTTTTGAATGATAGCTGCAGAAATCAACTATCCAAATATGTTTCTTGTAGCTAAATGTTTAGCTACATATTGCAATAAAAAATCTACATTTTCAAATTTCTTTAGTGTTACACTGCAGTATGTACAGACATCATAAATGGTATGGCAAGTGATCACATTTTCTTGGATAATTAACCTTACTCATGAGTTTAACATTGCTAAATAATTCTTGAATAACATCTCTGCAGAAAACTCTGTTGATTTTCTTATAAACAATGAGAACGATAACTCCTTCTGAAACATTCCCTTAGAGTTTCTGAATATAAACATTTCATCTTGTTTATATTACAATTATAAGAAATACTCAGTTTCACTTTATTTTATTCCTTAATATATTGATTCTCTTTCTAAGAAACACTTTTAAGTGAGTTGCCTTCTAAGTATTTGATTAAGTTATCTCAAGACAATGAGGAATTGAAGACAAATAAGTATGTGTAATAATATTTCTTAGCAATGAGCTTAAAATTACAAAATCAATAAGCATTTAATTAGGATCTTATTACTGGAGATAAAATTTATAAAATCTGTCATATATAGTAACGTAACATAATTCAGAATACATAGATATTACTTAGGTGAACATTGATAATTCCCACATTCATTGATATGCAATTTAAAGTAGTTGGAGTTGTATATTCACTGACCTTATACTATCAAATTTGAGAAATAAAAACAGAAGAGAATTATGAAGCAAAGAGATTTTGCAGCTTCTAGATTACTGATTAATAGTGCATGCAAATGAGTTTCTGCCTTAGAATTTCTTCTTACATGTTTTCCATTTCTGAGTTTCTCACCCCTTTGTATACACATGGATTTGCACCAGGCTATTGAACATTATGAAATTCCATAAGATCAATTTGTTTTTACTCATTTGTTTTAACAGTGTTTAGTAGCCTTTCATGTCATAAAGAGAAACTGAGAAGGTGAAGACAGGAGAACACAATCACGGATAGGGCGATAGAGCGTAGCCTCAGGGTTGCCTCATTTCTGGAAGTGATGGAATCAGGGCTTTGGAGAGGCCCAGGGAGAGCCTGTGGCAGTAGGAGCACCAGGCAGGGCTAATCAGCAATGATCAGCATGTCTGCCTCCAGGTGAAAGTGCTAATGGCCTGGCCTAGTGACATGTCCTGTAGTCCCAGCTACTCGGGAGGCAGGCTCGAGTGGGAGGATTGCTTGAGCCCTGGAGTTTGAGATTATAGTGAGCTGTGATTGCACCACCACACTGCAGCCTGGGTGACAGAGCAAGATCCTACCTCTAAAAATAAAAATGAAAATGTTGGTGAGTACAGAAGCTTGCAGTGGAATAAAACAACAGTATGACCAAGGAGGATGGCTGTGTCTGAGATGACCAATTTATAGCCAGGACCTTGCCACTGAGTTAATCATTTCACCAAATGAGACTATACATTTTGGGCAGCAGATAATCTAGTGAACAGTCTCAGCTACAAAGAAAAAGGACCATCAAAATTCACGAAATATTAATGAAAAGTCAGAACAAAAAAAGAAATGGCAAACTCATCATGGAAACATCTATTAGGAAATAAGGGCAAGATTTTAAAACATTAGGGAAAGGTCTGATTTTCAGCAAATTGAATGGAGAAGGGATAACAGATGACAATAGACACACTGGGCATACATGCTGATAACCAATACTGTGTTTAAACATTTCTGTACCTCCACTTTAAGGGACTGGCCATCTGTCCAAGGGACATTTACTTTTGATTATAAAACTTATTTGTATCATTTACAAATATGCAGGTACTTGTTACCGTATGCAGGTACTCTATTTTACTTTAAAGATTAGATTTTGAAATAAAAACTTTTTACACGTGTTTTCAGACAGAATATTTAATCTGACCTTTATGACAGTGCTGTGAAACAGATTTGGCAAATACTGCTTTCCTTATTTTATAATTGAGAATTCTGAGCTGCAGACTTAGTGCTCAAGTTCACAAGACTTGGAGCATGTTAACATTCACTTAAAATGATAATGTTAATGGGACGAGATAGTCTTTTGAGGGTAGTTTAACAATATTTAGAAAAATTAATGTTTATGCCCTTATATTTAGCATTTCTATTTCTTGAATTTTATTCTATGTAAACATTCCAACAAGTGCTTGAGGAGAGATCTACAAGAGTTTGCTGTAGCTTCCTTTGTAGCGGCAATCCATGAGAAGAATCTTAATATACATAGATGTGAAACTGGTTACATTTGGAAAACTACACAGCTCTTGAAAAGAATTAAGTAGGTAATGTAAAATCAAGCAAAATATGCCCTAGATAAATTACATGAAAAAAATCAACTTGAAAAACAATTAATGTATTTTTTATTCCAATGTTAAAATGATAAATATGTTAATACTCTCAGGAAAGTTGTAGTTACACATATCAAATTAGTGAGCTTGGTGATTTCTGATGGGTAAAAGTTTTAGAGGTTTTCATTTTCTAGTTATCTTGGTGCAACATCTGTATTTAAGTTTTGTGTAATATTTGCAATCCAAAATGTAAAGCTCTTTAGATAAAGTGATAAAAATACAAAACAATTAAAATAGTATATTTTAAGATTATCTGCATATATAATATGGTATGAGTTTGACTTACCAGTTTCCTAAAACTCCAAGCAGATTTAAGTAGCAGCTTGTTGTCCCTGATCCCTTCAGGAGGGCAGTTTGGCGTAAGAGAATCTCTGGGGAGTTGAATGTTAGAAGTTCTGCATTTCAATCAAAATCCTGTCATTTCTTGAACAAGTGACATAATAGAGCCACAATTGTCTCATGTATAAAATGAGAGACATAAAATTTCATAGAATGCTGCTCAGAGGATTAGATAAGACGACTTAAAAGTCAAAATAAAAACTACCAACCAGTATATTGTAATGAAGTAGATAAAACTATTTCTGGAAAACAGTGGCCATACAACTTCCCTGTGAAAAATTTCAAAAAATAAAAAAATGCCCAGTTACCCTGAGATAATCCATAAGGGATGCCAAGGTCCAAGCCGACCATCAGTTCCAAAGCTGAAGACAGGGAAAGGAGATCTGAATTATAGAAGAAGTAGAAGAATTGGAGTTGGGTAAAATCCAAAGTCAGGGCTGAGAAAGAGAGACTAGCAGCGCGGTAGGATCCCTGTGCTTGTCCTTCAGTCTGCTAAGAGTTATCATGATTCATTTGAGATTCTTGTTTCCAGTTTTTTAACATCAGTTTTGAGGTATAGATGGCATGTTGGTTGGCATGGCTTATCATGACAAATAAATTTTGTCTGGTGTAATGTAAACCGTGAGTACATCATTAATTTGCAGGTTCATATTCCTGCGTCAAAGCTAATTGAATTTTTTCCCCCTAGACACCAAATAATCCCATATTAATGCAATTCAAATTTACACAATGCATTTCTTTAGAAAATATTTAGTGGTTGGACTGGCATAGTACAATTTAGATACTATAAAAGAATATTTTATTGTGATACTAATCCAATTTATTTTACAGTATTTTTAACCTTTGTTCCTTTTATATTAAGCAATATTTCATATTTGTGAAAAGCATAGAGGACAAAAAAATGATAGCTACATACCCACTACCCAGATCAATCAAATGCCATGTTTTACAACAGTTGCTTCAGATTTAAAAAGAAAAGAAAACTTCAGAGGCATCTGAAGATTCCTATGTACCTGGTAGAAATCTGTTTTTTCCATACTTAGAGGAAATTCACATAGAATTTAGTACTCTTTATTGTCACATATTTTTTCCGACTGTTACTACCTAAATAAATATTCATATATGATACACATTGCTTTACAAATTTTGAAAATTTACACAAATGCATATATATACTACATATTTTCTTGGGTGACTCTCTTTGTTTGCTCAATATTTAAATTTTAACATTATGCAGATCAATATGTGAAGTTCTGTTTCAATCATTTTAAATTTTATTTAGCATTTTATTTTATATATATTCTCATGCACACTTATATGTACCAGAGATACATTAATTATTAAATAAAATGGCACTCTATTATATTTGTTAAAACACAGTGAGGAAGACTTTATTCAGGACCATCGTGATAAGTACAGGAGCCACACAACGGGGTTTTGCAGTAGGGAAGAGATTGGGCTCAGTTCTGAATATAGCATGAGCAAATGGAAGTTTATAGCCAAGAATCAGTGTGGGGATCAGTGGATGTAAAATTACTCGGAGTAAACACAGTAAGAGGGATTATGGCTAACCTGACCTAAGAGGATTCTTGCTGAAGATAGACTGCGGTGATCAGATATTACCGGTAGGACAGTGGAAGATAAGGAACTTGATCAGATAGTAAAGGTCATCAGATATCAAGGGTGCGGGCTTCCTTGTCAAAACTAGATTTTACACGGAAATGCACAGATGGGCCTAGGAGGAGGTTCAGAAACCTGACTAAAGTTTTGCCAAGGAGAGAATGTTTCTCAGTACGTATGTATTTTTAAATTATCATTGAATTACCGTATTTTAAAATTATCATTGAATATTTTGAATGATTTGTTATGCTGTTCCTACTATAAACAATGCTGGTGTAAACATTTTATATATGTCTCTTTATGCATATGTACATATTTCTTTAAAATGTATGTGAAGATGTAGAATTGTTTAGTCAAAAGTTTCACGCATCCCTAATGAAACTTTCTAAATATTGTAAAACTTCTCTCCAAGGAACGTAAGCTATTACACACAGCCTCACTCTCATCGCATGAGACTTCTTTTCTCTGCATTTTTTGTGCCATTCTAATGGATGTTAAGTTATGGTTTAGTATTTTAATTAGCATTTATCTGATTACTAATGGAGTCAAGCATATTTTTATTTATTTAATCATGTCTATTTGAGTTTCCTAATATGGGTAGCCCCTGTTCTTAATGACTTTCCCATTTTCCTTTTGGGGTGATTGTCTATTTATCAGAAATTTGGAGAAGGTTATGGTATGTATTGAATGCTGATTTTGTTGATTAGGTAGTACTGGCTGCAGATACGGTATTTTACATGATAGCTTGCCTTTTTTTTTTAGCTATCTTTAAATGCAGGAATTTGCATTTAGCTTTTTTCTAGTTTTTACTTTTTGTCTTGTTTGAAGAGAAAATAATTTATTAGCCATATGCATAATAACGTTCTTTTTTTTTGTTAAATTCTAGAAATTTTGCTTTTCACATTTGATTCTTAGTTCTATTTATATTTCTTTTCTTATGGTGTGAGGTAGAAAACAAATCTCAATGTTTCCATCCGTGTGACCACTTGTCCTAGCGACACGCATCGTGTTCCCACCGCTTTCTAATTTCACCACTATCATATACCGTCTTCATAAAATGTGTGGGTATGTTTCCTTGCTTCATATTTTCTTTCCCTTGATTTTTTTTCTCCCTTAACTGAAAAATAATTTCTTATTGATTATGTCTGTTAATCTTGTTATATGGCTAGGGCCAAAAATATGTCATAAAACAGTTCTCAAGCTGACATTTATTTTTGCCATTTTAGAATAGGGAATAAAGAGGAAATTTTGAAGTAGTTGAATTTGTGCTTTCACAGGGATTTGGTTAGGGGAAAGTATTGTTTCATCAGTTTCTCCCCATTTCATCAAGGAGAGGATTAGTTAAAACAGAAAAAGAGAAGTGGATTTGGATCCAGAATATGTTGGTCCTATGTTTGGACAGAGGCAATCTGCTTGCTGAGTTTAAAAAGTTGCATAAAATCAACACTGCCTGCTTCATGGAATATTACCTCAAAGCGATAAATATACTCTGTAAATAATTATACTTATCCTAGTTTTTATGATTATCTTAGTAGATACATTGAGTTTGTTACACACACGCGCGCACACACACACACACACGTATATGTGAGTGTGATATCTGTCTATACCTATCCATCTGTTCATCTGTCTACCTACCTACCTATCACTTATTCATTAAACACCCTTTTAGACGTGGCACTAACTACATAGTGGTCGTAGCACTACAGTAGTCCTAGGAAGAGTGGTAGGAGTCAAGCAATACAGTGGAGATAGAAGTGGTGAACTAGTAACATCTAGCAACACTTTACCTGCCAGGCCATTTGCTATTAAATACTTAGGATAATTAAAGTATTTAGAGAATTGTTTTCATTGGAGGAATTAATTTATGTGTTGGTGTAGGGAGGGCAAGTACCAAGAACAATCATTTCCTTCTTAGTTTTGACAAAAATGGAAAGTAATCTCATGGATGGGTGCTTTGGGTACTTATCCAGAATTTTTAGCACTCCTCAAGCATTAATGCTATGACAATATCTTGAAATGATGTGTGATCCCTTTAATTTTTTGTTTGTTTTTGAGACAGGGTCTCGCTCTGTGGCCCAGGCTGGAGTACAGTGGCATGACAACAGCTCACTGCAGCCTCTGCATCCTGAGCCCAAGCTATCCTCCCACGTTAGCCTCCTGAGTGCTGAGACTGCAGGCACATGCCACCATGCTCAGCTA
The DNA here is from genome assembly GCA_031835075.1 of Saguinus oedipus. Taxonomy (NCBI): domain Eukaryota; kingdom Metazoa; phylum Chordata; class Mammalia; order Primates; family Cebidae; genus Saguinus; species Saguinus oedipus. The sequence goes on along the minus strand of CM063172.1, from coordinate 2,481,850 downwards.
ACTTTTTTAAATTTTGTACAGGCAGGGTCTCAATCCATTGCCCAGGTGGCCCTTTAACTTCCTTCTCTGAACTAACTGCTTCTCTGTCCACAATATTATTCACCACTTGTGCATGATTTCTGCTGCATTTTGAACATGCCTGAGGATGGGCTGTGAGAGTACCTTCTCTGCTTTCCCTACCACCCCTTTCATTCCGCCCTCTGGGAAAGGTTCTGCTGGATTTTAAGGAAATACTGTCTTGCTCTTGTCTTGATTTGCCATTGTTAATGAATTAGAATGAAAATCACTGGGCCAGGCGCGGGGCTCAAGCCTGTAATCCCAGCATTTTGGGAGGCCAAGCGGGTGGATCACGAGGTCAAGAGATCCAGACCATCTTGGTCAACATGGTGAAACCCCGTCTCTACTAAAAATACAAAAAGTTAGCTGGGAATGTGGGGCATGCCTGTAATCCCAGCTACTCAGGAGGCTGAGGCAGGAGAATTGCCTGAACCCAGGAGGCGGAGGTTGCGGTGAGCTGAGATCGCGCCATTGCACTGCAGCCTGGGTAACAAGAGTGAAACTCCGTCTCAAAAAAAAAAGAAAATCACTGACTTTCTTCAGCTGGGTCTGCAATTTAGATGAACTAAGCAAGAGAAAAAAATAAAACGAGAGGTTCCCTCTGGAAATGTGTTCAAGATTGTGTTCTTTATTAAAATATACATGGCATTATTAATGGAAAGTGAGAACACTCCCTTCCACATGGACCATTTATATGAAACAAAGAAAATGAAGCTATATAAAAGTGCATTATAGCTTGGTACATGTCATACAATTCTAATGCTGATTCAGTAAAATGTTTATGCAGAGCCACAATGTGCTTTGAACAGAATAGGACAGAATGGACATGTTTTATACTTTTCAGAGAAAAATGAATGTGGGATGGAAACTGCCAACTTTCTTGTTTATTTTTGTTACTTTATAGGAGCTTTGTGTGTAGACACACACACCCCGACATATACATATTTGAACAGAAAAGCTGTTGTATAAAGTGTACAAAAATAAAACTATTTGTCGTCTTTTTTGAGTAGTGACAAAATTGCTAAATTTATTAAACACACAAAAGCAACAATACCTAAAGTCTTAATAACTGGATACCTGGAGTGTGTTTTATCCGAAACACAATTCAATGCACTTTTTTCTTTTTCTGAGCCTGCATAATATACTCAGGCACTTGGAAACTGTAGTGACTCTTTCAAACCACAAAAGTTGGATCTAAGTGTTTCCCTGAATGATACACCTCTCCTGCAAACCTCTAAGTTCCGGCAAATCCAGAACACATCCAGGAAAACCAGCATGGCTCACTGAGGGAAAGAGTGGCCAGAGATGGTGCTGGAGTGGCAAGCATGTCGGTGCCAGGCATAAAGGGACAACTCATGCTCTAGTGACCTGAGTCAGCTTGCTAATTTAGCAGACACTTGTAAAGGTCCTACTGTATGCCAGGTACTGTTTCAGCCCTGGGGATGCAGTGGTGCACAGAGGGCAAAGTCCTGGATTTCTTGGAACCTAAAGGGTTGCAGGAAAGGTGTGTATTAAAATGCCAATCCTAATAAAATATTATGAGTACTTTTACAAATCTTTGAATGCTGTGAAAAAGAACTGTGATGTGTGATGAGAGACTGCAGTGGGGGAAATCCAAGCCTCTGTAGGAAAGTGACATGTAGCTAAGAATTGAAGGATGAGTATAACCTCTCCAGAAAGAATGGCCAAGCAATTGGCCCAAGAAGAATAGGACAGGGCAAAGATCCTGAAATGGGGAAATACTATAATAAATACTATAATTTGTTATACTAAAGAAACAGGAAAAAACCCAGCAGGGCTCATTGAGGGAAGGAGTGGCCAGAGATGGGGCTGAAGTGGTAGGCATGTCGGGTACCAGGCCCAAAGGGACAACTCATTAAGGGGTTGGATATTTCCCAAGTGTGATGTGAAATTACCCAAGTATCTGATTGAGTAATTTCATATTGACTAAACGAACCGTCATTAAAGTTCATTTTCACAGTAATAGCTATCATTTCTTGAGTGTTTACTATATACAGGCATTGGGTTAAGGGTCTTATCTATATTTAGTTCCTATTCACAGTGACCTTAGAATTATTTCACAAATGGGAGATAAAATCTGAGAATTTGTGCTGTGTTTGACAAAATCAGATTGCCAGAATTCAGCAGAGGGAAAATCAGAGCTTAGGTCTCTATGCTCTTAAGTATTCCACTAGTTGACTTCCTAAAGTTATTTTATTAGGCAACTACGATGCAGTGCAGGAGGCAGAAAAATAAAAATCTATCTACTTCTGTCTAGGAATCTTCTAGAGCAGTGGCTAATAATTGAGACTTGAGCAATCCTGTGTCGTCGCATTTAAAGACTAAGTAAAAAGCTCTCTCCAGGATGACAGTCACCTTCCAGCTGTGCCTCCCATTTGGTGTGGTGCCCGTGAGAGAAAATGAAATGTCAAGCTCCTTTTAGTTAGAAAGTGTTTGCGTAATGAGCTGTAATTAAGCAGCACCTTTAGGGCTACTCTGAAATGGGACTGCCCCAGCTGTTTCTCAGTTTGTTGGCTTGTTTTGGGTCGTTTTTCACAGTCACCGCCTCTCCCCTTTTCATTCACAAAAGTGGTATTCAGATTTAAAGAACCGCTCCTCATGGCTTTTTCTTTCTTCAGGAACAGCCTTCCTTCCCAACGTCCACTATTATTCTGCTTGTCTAAGAGTGAGCTCTTTTTAGAAGATTCCTAGAAGAGATCTCATGGTCAATGATCCAATAATAGAATAATATAATTTGAAATAATAAATATAATATGAAATATAATTAATATGATATGATATGATAATGTCATACTCTACAGATTTGGTAAAATGTTTAATACAGCCCCTGTGGTTTGGGTCATATATTTTTACTTAATTCTTCAGTTAGATCCTAACCTGCGATCTCTGCCCTCTCCCCTCGGCTCTTCCCCGTTCCCTAATCTTATGCCTTCCTGAATTCATGTCCACTTTCCTAAATTGACCCCTTTCCTTTCCCCAGAAAATGTAAAAATAGGCCCTTTTTTAGCACAGATTTTCCCCGGCCTAGTAGAGTAACCAAAATTTTATGATATTTCTTGTTCTGAAAATAGATGTATGAAAATTACTTGTTTCTAACTTTATGAATCCAAACAAAACATTTCCCCTCAAATTATGATGACAATAGAGAAATGCTGGCAATGAAACTGAGTGGTAGGTGTGCTGTTCCTCAGTGTTAGCAATGAAATGACCTGTGAGGATTAGAGATGTGCTGTCATCTTCATGCTTCCTAATTACAGTTTTCTCTGTCTGTGGTGGGGACAGTAACTGGACTCCTCTATAATTCCAGGTGCTTGCTGTATCTAATATATATTTCACTGGAGTTCATGCAAAATCGGAAGGGTGATCATATAACTCATAAACCAAGCTGATGAACTCTGCAGAGTTAAAATGGATGTTACTGGTACTTATTCCAAGATAATATGTATAAAAAGTGGTTTTTTACAAAAAAGCACTTTAGCATATCTAAAAAACTATCATGAAGGGTACAGGGTAGAATGATATTCAGATTATGTATTAGTCCTTTCCTGCTTCTGTAACAAAATATCTGAGAATGGGTAATTGATAAAGAACAGGAATTAATAAAAAATAAAAATGGATTTCTCACAATTCTGGAAGCTAAAAGTCCAAGATCAAGGTGACATCAGGGTTGGTGTCTGGTGAGGGCCCCATCTCTTATTCCTAGATGGCTCCTCGTCTGTGTGCTCACATGAAGGAAGGGAAAGGGCAAAAAGGCCTAGCGAGTTTCCCTCAGACCTTATTCATTGACAATGGCAGAGCCTTTGCAACTAAATCATTCCCCAAAGGCCCACCTCTTAGTACCATCACATGGGGTCTGAGGTTACCATCCTTTGAAGTTTGGAGGGATTCATTCACTGAAACTGTAGCAGATTCACCAATACGTGTATTTTTTTCTTTTACCTTCCACACTTTCTCCTTCGCTTTATTTTGCTTTGAATTTTTATTTTAAATACTATTTAAACAGTATTTAAATATTCAGATATTAACCCGTACTAGTTTTACCCATCTGTTTGTGAGATCTCTGTTTTTATTTTTATTAGCTTATATTTTATTTTATTTTCCAAATAGCTGCCTGGTTCCCTGCTTTGGGGGGAAACTAAGAAGAATTTCTGCCACTGGATTTTTATTTCAAAGAGGAGAGGTGCTATGATGTTAGTAATGTCCCCTCCTGGCCCAGATATTATTATTAATCACATCATCCAACCATAATTTAATTTGCCCAAGTAAAGCAAATTCATTAGATAATTCTCACAATTTTTTCATTAGAAAGATTAAACATCAAACTAGCAAAATATATCTCAGTATTACAGTCTATGTAATATATCTTTCTAGAGAAGAGACATGCAAATTTTACTGTGATTTATTTAATAAACATAGTCACAAACTATATTAATTTGATAGTAAAACGCAGCACGTCTGCTGGAATTGACATGGAATTTACAATAAATCTGGCAAAGAGACACCCACAACTTTGTTGAACTCTGTAATTTTTGCTAAAACAGCAAAAATAAGTGAGGGGAGGTGAGGGAGAAAATATTTCCAAACAAATATTTTAATTCACATTAAAATAAGGAAAACAATAGTTGATTGACAGCAAATAGTATTTAGTTTCTGGTTTGACCTGTGGTATGGAAAATTAACCTATTTAGACCTCAGGTTTCTTAATGTATAAAAGACTTTAAATTTTACTTACCATGTAATTGGCAAACTTCTCTAAATTCTCTGCATGGGTGTTACTTAATATTTCAGTATCCCCAGGGTATTTTGACAAATGGAATTTCACCTGGGTCTGGCTCTATCCCTTTGATGTGGCTCTGGAAAGTCAACTCACACTTTGAGATTGTCCTATGTGACAGGTCAGCTTAGTGACTTGCTCTCCATGTGACTCTGATTAGGTTGTCAGTTTGTAAATTTTAGTTTTCTCAACTGTAAAGTATGTGGAATAGTACTTCCTTTTCCACCGTTTTGAAGTTTACATAAAATTGTGCATGTGTTCAGTGTTCTAGTTCCCAAAGAGTGTATACTCAGTGATCACAACTACCATGATCAGTTTGCTATTCCTCTGTAATTGCTGGTGCATTAACATAACTTTAAATTAATCCTAGAATCATAGGTCCCATTATGTTGACTCCAAAATCAAACCTTCCCCTGCGCAAAGAGGAGCCTCCTCATGAACGCCGCATGTGCTATGCTTATTCCATCTGTAGGTCTCTGCCAATAGACATCTCCTCATTGTTAGTCCTCTTGACTCTTTTCCACCTATCTGTATGCCATCTGTCTTTTAAAGTTCAGCTCAAATCCCACTTCTTTCCATGAAGTCTGCCCCTAATATACTGGCCCACGCTGTTTATTTTCTAGGCATTCCTATAAAAAATAGCACCACATACAATGACAGGACCCCTGGTGATATTGTCAGATAATAGAAAGCTTGAGCCGTGGAGTTCACACAGTTTCCATCCCAGTTGTTTATAACTAGAAACTGAGCTCAGTGATTTTGTAAATTATTTAACTTCTCTGATTCGGTTTCCTAATTTAAAAAATGAAAACCATATTATGTATCTCCCGGGGTTGTTTTGAAAACTAAATGAAATAAGCATGTTAAGTACCTGATGTACATGACAAGCTTAGCAAATGTTTATCTCCCCCATTGCCTACTACAGTACTTGATAAGAAATGTGTGTTGAGCAGGATTTATAGAAATATATCATGCACCCAAAAGAGAATACAAGTCATTTAAGACAGGGATGATTCTTTTAAATTTTTTATGGAGTACATCATAAGCATTTGGTAAGCACTTACTTTAAAGCACTTCTCTGTTACTTGAGTATAGAACAATCAAAATAGAGCAGGGCCTTTTGTGATCAGGAGTAGTTATGTTCCCTAATCATCAGATATAGATAGATAGATACATAGATAGAGAGATGATAGATAGATAACATATATATATTTATATATAGAGAGATAGATGTGAAAAGCTTGATATTATGCACATAGAACATGATAGAAGAAAACAAGAGATGTAAGTAAAGGCTAAAAGAATAATCATAAACTAATTAAACTTAATAATCACAATGAATACCAGAAAATCCTATACAGTTATTAAAGGCGAATTGAAAATTTGGCTCCAAGCTTCCACATACAAATGGGTTGACTCTTTTACTTGTTTTTCTGCCTACAGGTTTTCTGTTAGTTCTAGAAGACTTCCTTGGGGTACCAGGAAAAAAATCTTGGCATTCCAAAATCAATGATTTTTGCCCGAACCTACCTATGTGTAATGAGCAACATCTATCACGTCCCTCTGGAGTTTCTCTATCCACTTTACAAAATTACATCAGTCAGTAGCATTCAAGTGTGCAAGCTTCAATGAAAGTGGCTCCAGGGACAGACATTGAGTTTTCAGAAACAGTGTTTCTGAACCCTATGGAGAAGAATCTAGAGGCTAAGCTCATATGAAGATAGTTAGTTTTACAGGGAAATAGCTTAACTTTCTGCCGGGATATACCAGTAAGTCAGCAATGTCTAATAGTTGCTGTCTAATTGATCTACCTTTGAAATAAGTACTGATATAATATCTATAAGCTGTATTGTTTCCTTTATGAATATTTGTCTTAGACTTTTTCTTACATTATGGCAGGCTTCCCTTGGAGATGTATAAATATGCTTTATAGATCTATAGATGTTAGAATCCTTATTCTAAAAAAAAAATGATTGTTATTCTGTATATGAATTAACATACCTGTTGACATGTAATGTGGCAAGATGCTAAGATACCACTGACTGTACAATTTTGGTTAATTAGAATCTAGCTGACCCTGTATCATTATTTTTGTGATTGAATTTTAAGAGAATTGGCAAGATCTGAAAATAAAAATTGATTTTAAGTGTTTATTTTTAAAAGTAACTTTCATCGCATGCCCTGAGGTTAGTATGGATTCTGTTCATTCTCCTACACTTTAAAATGTGTAGGTATATAATTGTATAATCATGAATACCTACAAATGATGACTCTATGGCTATATTTTCCTTAGTCATCAAAGGATAATTACATTATTTTTAGTGTCCCTACAAAGCCAATAAAATATAACTTGGTATTTCCCATGTGTGAAAGAAAAAAGTGTTTTGTGGTCAAGTATGTTTGGAAGACATGGGTTAAAACAAGGTAGAGGTTTGTTTTATCTTTTGGAATTCTCATGGCTTGAATTCCTTGGTTAATCAGTGACTTCACCTAACCCAAATCAAACATTTCTTAAATATGCTGGTTACGTTTTCTGAGATGGACTTTCCCTTTAGTGGAACCCTGTTCCGCTGGTGACTCTTACTCCTCAAGATGGTTTCTATGTGTTTCTGGTGTTTTCCTGGTGAATCATTGAGGGTTTGAGACACTTGGACATATCGCTACAGGAAGAGTCTTCGCTTGACAAGTCCTGTTCTCACTTTAACATTCAGAGCTGTGTAGTTCTGTCTTGGAAATCAGATCGATAAGCTAGACTCAGAGATCTGATATAAGGCACTAAGACGCCTTGGAGAAGACGAAGTCAGGTTACCCAGACTTTGTTTAGTTATTAAAAGGTCGGGTTTAGAGGGCAGTTGTAATTCTGATGTGATTAACCCAGCCCGTAACGCTTATCTGAGTTTTATTTAGTACTAAAGGAACATACTACTATATGAGTAAAATTTAAAGTAACTACTTCACTGAATGTAACTGAGGAATTGAATTTGTGGCCTCTAACAAGGATGATTGATGGGTTTTTGACTTCACTTGGGATTTTGGGTCTACATGTTGGATCATGGAGAGAGACAGCAGCCCAGATGGTGACTGAAAAGGGCTAGCATCTGCCCTGGAGAAGAAGTAAGTGTATGGCACTTACTTCCAATTACCACCAATTATTTTCTTTTTTCTAGATTTTCTTTGCAGCTGATTCTTTTACTCAGAGGCTAGTAACAAATAGTCAAAAGTAAAATGCTGAGACCTGATCCTTCTTAATGCATGTGGCATTATTGTTCCTTTCTCCCCATCCTGCTTCTTAGATTAGGAGAACAGAAAGGAGAAAGACCAGAGAGTTGGAGACAGTCTTTAAGGACCTAATTACTCTTAGCTAGAAGAGTCCTCAATCCTTGGAAAACAGGTTCGAAAAATTGTGGACTTAGTCAATTAGTGAATGGCAGAACAATTCTTATGGATTGATTCCTTCAACAAACATTAGTAGCTCCTCTTGGCATATATTCTTCTAAGCACTTGGAAAACTTATCAATGAACAAAGGCCTTAATCTTATGGATTTTATATGCTAGTGTGAGGAGACTAACAATATATATACAGGCATACGTCGTTTCATTGCACTTTGCAGATGCTCTGGTTTTGCAAATTGAAGGTTTGTTGTAACCCTGTGTCCTTCAAGTTTATCAGTACCATCTTCCCAGCAGCATATGCTCATTTCATGTCTTTGGGTCACATTTTGGTAATTTATGCAGTATTTCAGTTATTTTCATAATGATTACGTCAGTTATAGTGATCTGCGATCCTTGATCTTTGTTGTTACTATTGTAATTTTTTTTTTTTTTTTTTTTTGAGACAGAGTCTCACAGTGGTGGGATCTCTGATCACTACGACATCCATTTCTCAGCTTCAAGTAATTGTCCTGCGTCAGCCTCCCAGGTAGCTGGGATTACAGTTACCTACCATCATGCCCAGCTAATTTAGTATTTTTAGTAGAGACGGGTTTCACCATTTTGGCAAGGCTGGTCTCGAACTCCTGACCTCAAGTGATCCTCCCACATCAGCCTCACAAAGTGCTGGGATTACAGGAGTGAGCCACCATGCCAGCCTATTGTAATTATTTTGAAGCACCATAAGCCATGCCATGTACGATGCATGTTAATACTGCGTGTTCTGACTGCTCTACTGACCAGCCATTTCCCTATCTCTCTCTCTTTTCTTGGATATCTCTATTTCCTGAGACTCATCAATATTGATTTAAGCTGGTCAGTAACCTTACAATGGCCTTATGTGTTCAAGTGAAAGGAATAATCATATGACCCTCACTGTAAGTCAAAAGCTAGAAATGATTAAGTTTAATGAAGAAGTCATGTCAAAAACTGAAATAGGCTGATATAAAGCTGGGCCTCTTGCACCAAACAGTTAACCAAGTTGTGAATGCAATGAAAAGTTCCTGAAGGAAAACAAAATTGTGACTCCAGTGAACACACTAATGATAACAAAGTTAAGCACTCCTACTGCTGATATGGAGAAAATTTAGCTGGTCCAGATGGAAGATAAAACCAGCCACAGCATTCCCGTAAGCCTAAACCTAATCCAGAGCAAGGCCCCAACTCTCTTCAGTTTTACGAGGGCTGAAAGAGATGAGGAAACTGCGGAAGAAAAGTTTGAAGACAGCAGAGGTTTGTTCATGAGGGTTTTTATTTCCTTTTTCCCCCGATTTATAAGGTTTGCAGAAACAAGCTGTCTTCATACTATCAAAGTGCAAGGTGAAACAGCAAGTGCTGGCGTGGAATCTATAGCACATCGTCTAGAAGATCCAGCTAAGATAATTGATGAGGATGACTACACTAAACAGCAAATACTCAACATAGACAGAATGGCTTTCTATTGGAAGAAGATACTATTTAGGACTTTAATAGCTAGAGAGGAGAAGTCAATGCCTAGCTTCAAAGACATGCTGACTCTCTTGTTAGGGGCAAATGCGGTAAGTTGAAGCCAATGATCATTTGTCGTTTGAAGATCCTAGGGCCTGTAAGAATTATGCTGAAACTATTCCACCTGCAGTCTCTAAATGGAAAACCAAAGCCTGGATAACAGCGTATCTGTTTACAGTTTGATTTACTGAATATTTTAAGCCCACTATTGAAACCTACTGCTCAGAATAAATGTTTTTTTCAAAATATTACTGTTAATTAACAGTGCATTTAGTCATCCCAAAATTCTGATGGAGATACGCAAGGAAACTAACGTTGTTTTTCTTCTTGCTAATACAGCACCATTCTGTAGGAATCAGTGCATAATTCTTTGGATTAAGGAGTAATTTTAACCTTCACGTCTTATTATTTAAGAAACATGTTTTTGTAAGACTATAGCTGCATTAACATTCACGGTTTATGGGAAGAAGGTAAAATATGAAGATTGAAAGGGAGTCGGAGAAAGCTGATTCCAACCTTCCTGATGACTTTGAAGGGTTGAATACTTTCAGGGGTAGAAGGACCTTCAGATGTGGCAGAAATAGGAAGAGAGCTAGAATTAAAAGTGGAGCCTGAAGATGTGTCTGGATGGCTGCAATCTCAAGATAATGAATGGATTGAGACATCCATTCAAGATAATTAAATGGATGAGAAGTTGCTTCTTAGAGATGAGCAACATTAGTGATTTCTTGAGCTAGAATTTACTCCTGGTGAAGATGCTGTGAACATTGTTGAAATGCAACAGAAGATTTAGAGTATTCCATAAACTGGGTTGATAAAGAAGTGGCGCAGTTTGAAGATTCACTCCAGTTTTGAAAGAAATTCCACTGTCAGTAAATGGTGATAAAACAATGTCACATGCTATAGAGAAATTGTTCATGAAAGGAAGGGTCGATAGCTGTGCCAAACGTCATTGTTTTCCTATTGTAAGAAATAGCCATAGCCACCCCAGCTTTTAGTAACCACCACCCTGATCAGTCAGCAGCCATCAACATTTAGACAAGACTCTCTGCCAGCAAAAAGATTATGATTTGCCAAAGGCTCAAATTATTGTTAGCATTTTTAAACAATACATTTTTTTAAATTAAGGTATGTGCATTGGTCTTTAGACACAATGCTATTGTGTGCTTAAAGGACTATAGTGTAAACGTAACTTTTACATGCACTGGGAAACCCAAAAATCTGTGTAACTTACTTTATTGTGGTAGTCTGGAACTGAACCTGTAACATCTCTGAAGTATTCCTGTGTACGCACAGACACACACACATACACACATCTGATGTCAATTGATGAGTTTAAAAAATTCAGGATAAGAGAATTTTTTAAAAGTGAGTAGTTAGTTGATTAGGATAATTCAGGGAAAGGCTTCTACTGCTGTAAGGGAGAAAGGAAGCCGTGTAGACATCTGTAATAACAAATGTAGAAGCACTAAGGTTTGCTCTCTGGGACAGCAAGGAATCCAGTTTAGAAATGAGAAAAGGAACTAGAGTGAACAAGAGAAAAGCAAATGAGAGCAGAGATCAGACTGATAACTGGTACCAGATCACAGGGTCTTTCAGACCATGGTGAAACTTTGGTTTTCCTTCCAGATTCAGGAAATCATTGAAAGCTTTATGCGGAGGATTGGCATATGCCTAATGTGGGTAGCACTTTCAAGGTTCACATGTTCTTTTATCTTCTAACCAAAGACTAGCCAGGTGGAGCCAGTTTTACTCTATTTCAAGTCAGAATTCCGAAGGAAGATATTTTATTGTCATTCTCAGAATGATAAGATGGTAACCATAGCACCAAATACCACATCTTGATGAGCCAGGGTTAAAAGGTAGGAAGGAGGGGACAATGTCTTCTGGTACTTTGCTATTTTGAATGACGAAGAAAATCTTTCCCAGAAGCATCTTTATTAAATATCCCCTCATGTTGCATTGGCAAATACCCTGCCATATGACCTTCTCAAGCTCATCAGGAAACAGAACTCCCAGGATTGACTCAGAGTAAGCATGAATCATCTCTTGAAGCTGAGCCTACCTCACCTTAACAGAATGCCTCTCCTACACATCAGATATTGGAACAAAACTTGAGTTTTATTAATAAGGAAAAGGCATTCGATAGGCAACTCCAGTGTCTGCCACATATTGAAAGAGCGGTCAGTATCTACTGAATAGATGAAGGAAAAAGACAAACGATGTGAGGGTCCAGGCCATTCTGTAAAAGGAGAGGGCTAGAAACAACTGTTGCCTGTTACTTAAGACTTTCCTTTTCTCATTTCTTTCCCACATCCAGATTCTGTGGCTTGGTACAGTCTTTCATGGTTTATTAAACATCTCAGAAATCTGCTGTTACCAAAGTTTATTAATCTTTTCCACATCATTTCCCAGGTCATTTGCTTTGCAAGGCTTTCTAAAAATGGATGTGTAAATGTTTGTTTATTTACTTAACTTCAGGCATTTTGTTATTGGGTCATCCCCTTGCTAATTCTAAATTGGTGTAGAAGATACTTCAAAGTTAGGCATTCTTCCTTTTTAGGAAAACAATTATAAAAGTAAAAACCCGCTCTAACAAAAGAAAAACGTGTTCATCTCAGAAATCAATGCAGTAAGAAAGATAAAATTTCTCTTTAGAAACTGGATCATTATTGTCAGAGTCGAGCCCATTGGTAAATTCCTTGAGATGTTTTCCATATATCCAGATCCCCCTCCCCAAATTGGATAGTTTTTTGATTCCTTACGTAATCATTTTCTTCTACTGTCACAGAAGCCTAATGTTACTTTGATTTATTTTTCTCCACTTTTTCAAAATTTCTTAGTCATTTAATACATCAAAATCACCACATAGAAATGCAGATTGAAGTTTAATTAGCTGTATTTCCCAAGACTTTTTAGTGGAATAGTAAGATTTACATTGAAAGAATGCTATTCTAAATTGCAGAATTCTAGTTCTAGGGAGCGGTTGAGAATGTGCTTGGACTATATGGGTGAGCTGAAACTATTGACTCACACTTTATTACTATTGTTTGTTTACTTAGGAAGCTGATCTTATTGCCTATTTGCTTTGGGCTTGAGACATTGAGTCTCTTCCTGAGACACTGAAAGATAAATATATTTTCATCTTTGAAAACATGTTTTAAATAACTAAATTGGTTAATAATATTAAATAAGACAGAATTATATAGTGGAATAAGTATTGGACTGAAAATTGGGAGAACAGGATTCTAAGCTAAGGTCTTTCACTGAAAAAGTCTTTGAGTTGACCTCTCAGCATGTCTGAATACATTTTCTCATTCTTCAATTGAAAATGCTAGACTGTTAGTCACAAATGTCCTTCCAATTATTCTGATTCTGTAACCTGTGTTTGTTGAGAAACTAGTGCTGTATTATGAAAAAAAAAAGAAGTAGGATCAAAATGTATGAATCATTCTAAGTTGTTGAGAAGTTTGCAAACTTCCTGGAGAAACACAATTAGAAAGCAATGAAAAATTATGTGTAATCAAAAGCAAATTGTATGTTTCCAACAAAAGCTACTATAACACATTGTCAGAGTCCCTGTAGAAAAAAATAGGGAAGATGTTGGAAAAGATGTAGAAAAAGAATAGAGAAGGATGGATGGGCGGAAGCTGTGCAGCCCTGGTGGAGGCCTATGGGTATTCCAGTGTATGCAGGTTAAGTGCAGTGCTGTGGATAACACAGCTGTTTGGATAAGTGCTAGCTGGGATGAAGATCAAAAAGAAAACCATTCATAGGGTCTTATGTCAGAGTATGATGAGGATAAATTAGAATGACTTTGAAAAGTCCTAGTTATAAAGTATCCCATAAGTAAGTAATTTTATCATTCTGACTGGTATACTCTTAAAAGGGGGCATCCTTAATAATTAGTCTAGAACAACAAGGGTAACTGGACCACCCAAGTTAAACTAGGTTATATATTCACTTGCTTATAAGGAGTGTACTTCTTTTTCTGTAAAATCCTATAAATTTGGAAAGTAATGAATTGCAAAATTGCAGAGCCTTTATTTAGGTATTGAAAGTAGAGCCTCCTTGGTTAGTGTCAGTTGTAAATTTTAGTTCTCTCTCAGTCGACTCCCTAAAGGCCCAAACATATGATATAGCGTTTGTTGTGTAGCAGATATTTCCTGTGTGGGATTGCAAATTATACCTAAGGGAACAGAAGACCTCCCTTAGAGTAGAAATACGATGCGGCGTGAGTGATAAACTTTTGAGCTAGACCTACACGCAGAGAAGAAAGATGGAAGAAATCAAGGACTGTAAACAAATTCTAACACCTTAGAGTATATACTGACACTGCCAGATGGATCTCTTAGGCCCAGTTTCCTTGACGTTTATGTGCACAGTTTCTTCCTCTGAAATATCTGCCTTTTTCTCATCGTGGAAGATGTCCAGCAATTCCCAAGGTTGCTGATGATCCCTATGAGCACACCTTCATGTCAGCTCCTTCAACGGCCATCCTGCAGCTGACAGTCCTCTCTGACCAGAACATTGCTCTGAAAGTCAGCCAGTTAAATATCCAATACTTTTCAGCATCTGAGGGTGCCAGGTAGACAGTGGAGATAGATTGCTAAGCATGATAAATACAGTTCCTGTTCTCTTGGAGCTCTTCTAGCAAGGAAGGAACATGATTATAAGTATGATCCTATGAAGACGAAGTTCAAAACCAGGGCAGCCTAGGAGTAATTGATCTCCCATTATCTAGCATACTAGATAGACTAGCTTATCAAACATTGGTTATAATACTACAAAGATAGAAATACCATGTATTGAAAGCCAGTAGCCCATGGAATACTGTTCAAAGGGCTTATACATACATCTTGAGCTTTTACAAAACTCTGTAGGTAAGTAGTAGTATTGTCATCATCCAGATGAAAAATCTGTGGCTCTTAAAAGTAATGTAACGTCAACAACATCACGTGATTGGTACATGGCCAAGGTGGATTCAAAGCTGTGTCTGCTTGGACGCAAAGCCTCCTGCTTTTTGTTGGATCATAGTCATTTTTCTGAGCCTCAGCCTCTTCATGTGTGAAACCAGTTTGTGAAGATCTGTCTCATGGGCTTGCGGTGAAGATCGAATGTACTGATGTATAAGAAAATGCCTGGTGCAATGCCTTCCACACGATTCATTTAGACGGCCTTAATGATTATATCCTGGGACCAAACTATGCTCCGGGCATCGCCTTGCACATCCCTCAGGATGTTTCTCTTCTTCCAAATGCAGCCCTGATCATGTTTCTACAACTTACATGTTTCCATTGCCACCCATAGTTCTTTCCCCAGTTCCTAATAGTAATAGCAACAGTAATGCTAACATGATAGATGATAATAATTGACTACCGAAATGTTCTGTGTGTTTTATAAATATTATGTAGTTTAAGCAACATAGGTGATGGGCATTTTAATTATGCTTGTATCAGAGATGAGGAAAGTAGTACATTGGATATAGAAAGGGAGTTCCCCAAGATCCCATGACAGGCAAATGTCAGAGATGGATTGCAATCCACAGCCATCTGTCTCCAGACTCCAGATTCTTCAGAACTGTGCTTACCACTAACTCATCATTAGGCTGAGATAATGCCCAATCTTACCACATTCTCGAGTTTAAAATCATCACTTAAACATACAAATGGTTCTCCGCATTAGACAATTACAATAGATTAGGGTGATAGAAGGATGGAAGAAAAACATCCTCTTCCCCTAACACTTACCTAAATAAACCCTTCTCTAGAGT
This sequence comes from Saguinus oedipus, assembly GCA_031835075.1. Taxonomy (NCBI): domain Eukaryota; kingdom Metazoa; phylum Chordata; class Mammalia; order Primates; family Cebidae; genus Saguinus; species Saguinus oedipus. Next base: position 2,466,308 of record CM063172.1, on the reverse strand, counting down.
CACAAAAGCCATTTTAAATGAAAATAAGAGCTTTTGGGTATTTAAAGCTGCAAAGGGAGGCCACTTATGAGAAGACTATCTCAGAGCACAAATAAAGATCCCTGCCAGAAAAGCATAGAAATAAGTTTTCAGGTATGAAAATGGTCACAGTAAAGGGGGCCACAGTGGGGTAAAAAGTAAGGTGGTTTCATATAAGCTTGAGTTATCATATGGAGATCAGCAAAGCAATGATGGTGAGGGACATCAAGTTCTAAAGCATGAGGTTAGGTAGGTCACAGGAGAACTGATCAGGGACTGAGTATGCAGAAGAAGAAAGTGTTTTTTAAGGGTAATTCTTTGAAAAGAAAATCAGACCTATATTATGCTCTTGATGCCATGATCTGAATGTTCTGAGGTGGTGAGAAACATACTTTGATTTAAATTTTGGAAAACTTGGAGATATCAGAGAAAAAACCCAAATATTTAATCTTCAGTTACTGACAAGTAGGAGGGACAACAAAAGGAAAATATTTTTGTAATCTTTAGTTGGGATAATCTATTTTATACTGGGTCTACTGAAATAATGTGTGATCATGTAAGTTTCTCCAGAGTTAGTCATATTTAAGGTCAGAGCACCTCCTCCATGACTTCAGACTTGCCGTGTGCCCACTTGAGGCAGGTGCCCTTAGCCCCTGGCTCTGGAAACTTCTCAGAAAGTTTCCACTCCATCTCTCCAGCCTAACATGGTAACGTCTTCCTGCTACTGCTAATCTCTAAATGTCTCATTGCTCCTTGTCTGACTCGTCAGCTTTTATCCTCTGCATAACTGATCCCCTACATTCAGTTCCCTCTATTGCAACTACGGTGTCTTTAAGGTTTTTCTTGCTTATGAAGGTATAGAGCTTTGGGACTGCAGTAACGCATTGCCACAAACTGGATTGTTTAAAACAAAGGATGTTTATTTTGTCACTCTTCAGGATGCCAGGAATCTGAAATCAAGGCGTCGGCAGGGTATGTCTTCTGGACTCTATGAGGGACGATGTGTTTCACGTTCTCTCCTAACTTAAGATGGTTGCTGGCAATCCTTGGCATTGTTTGGCTTGTAGATTCATTGCTTTAATCTCTGCCTCCATTTTTACGTGGCCTTCTCTTCTGTGTCTATTTCAACTGTCTTTTTCCTTTATTTTATAAGGACGTTAGATTAGAGACCCACCATAAAACCAGGGTGCTCTCATCTTAAGATCCTTAACTTAATTACCTAAGCAAACACTCTTTTTCCAAATAAGGTCACATTCGCAGGTCCTGGGAATTAGGACTTAGGCTTTCTTTTGTGGGATGCTATCTAATTCATTATGCTAGGTGTTCTTCTGTTGTTCTATTTAGATACTAAGAGACACAGAACAGTCTGCAACCTCACCTTCTAAATCAGCATGATTCAGCAGAACTCTCTGTAATAGCAGAAATTCTTCATATCGACACATAGCTACGCATGGCTATTGAGTATTAAAATATTGCTAGTGTAACCTCGAAGCTGAATTTTTCTATTTATTACATTTTAATTAATTTAAATGTAAACAGTTTTATATATCTGGGGGCTGGTGCATTGGACGAGCAGTTTTATAGAAAAAAAGACAGATATCAATCATATGAATCCGATATCATGAGCATCGTGAGAGTGGATGCCTAAGGGAAAGTGGAGTCAGTGATAGAGTCACAAAAGCAATGGTTTCTGGGTTATCAGGTGTGAAGTCAGCATTCATAAAGACTCAGAGGAAAAGAGGAACTGTCATCCGATGTCTGGAGCACAGTTTCTGGAAGAAGTGAGGCTGCAGAAGTGACTTGCAGGTAACTCAGTACCATGCTGGAGAAGTTGAACTTTGTCCATGGGTATAAAACAGAAGAATAAAACGTTCATATTTATCTTTAAAAGGTAGCCTTTCCCAGAGCAGAATGGAAGATGAGTTAGAACAAGGAGATCCCAGGACAAAGTTTCTCATTCTAGTTTTCCATTCAGAATCTATACCACATGTGGCAAGCACTACAGTTACTCAAGTTTCAGAGATGAGGAAACTGGGCTGAGTTTGCATGAGAGAATCATGCACATCTTTCAATTCTGTGTGCACAAGGAAGGTAATAAAAGCATTGTATTCTGTAGAGTATTAACACCCTAAAAGAAACCTCTTTGTTAATTTCTGAGGCCGGCTAAAGTGTTACTTATAATATATATAGAAGGAATACAAATGTCCCCTGTGGTAATTCACCTTCTCCCCAAAATGACTTTGAGAGATAACAGATTTGTCTATATTTCAGCAGTAGATCCTTTGGATTTGGTGACAGCAGTGATTCCTCTTGTAATCTTGGCTAATGCATTAGCATTCATGGTAATTTCTGCCATTAGACAAGCTCTGCCGTGCACCATGACGGTTTCTGCTCTGTAATTGTAGGGATCCTCATTAATCTAAAAGAATATTATGACATTGTGAGCTTATAGGAGAGACTATTCATGACTGACACAATAAAGGCTTAAATTATGCTGCTTTTGATGAGAGATGCAGAGCTATATTTTTTTCACTTTAACTTCTTGCAAAATTAGGATTTAGCAGCTATAAGAAAATTCCTTGTATAATGAAAGTGGATGACGTTCAGACACAACCAATTCCAGACCTGCCTTAAGGAAACGTTTTATTTCAGGAAGATATTAACATTTCAAAGCTGTTTTCTGGTGGCATTTTTATTGATAAACCTGTATTTAAAGCAGAGCCTTTAAAAATGCATGAGATACACGTAGCCAGAACACACCATGTTAGAGGCTACAGCCTGGAGTCTGAAAGCTCACAGCATTTTACACACTGCCCTGGACGGTGTCCAAGATGTGTTTTGACATAGGTTAAATTTTTTGGCACTCAACTCTCCTTGATAAGAAAGAGTCGACTTTTGGAGGTAGTTTTTTCTTTGTTATCAAGTAGGTAAAGACTCCTGACTTTTTTTTCTAACCGTAGGAAGAGAAAGAAAGGTGCAATTTTTAATTTAGACAAAATAGGTTGTGAAAGAACTCTTGAGCATCTTCCCTGTTTGTAAACTGTCACCCATTTTGTTCTCATAGATGACTTCTATGTCTCTAAATCTTACAAATTTACACTCACTCTATGTTTATCAGTGAGGACATTAAAACGTAGAAATGTCGGGGACTTTGTCCAGATCATGGATTTTCGGTGGCAGTCTACAGAGGAAAATAAGCCTTGTTTGTTCTTTACTAGTCTTTTCTTTTCTGCAACATCGTGCTAATATAAATGAATCAGTGTTTATTATCTACTTAGTACCTGTCGTTGTGCTAAATGTTAGACATGGATCTCTCCAGGAAGTTATGCAATCCTTTTTTGGAAAATTAAGCTTTCACACATGAAATTATCATCAAATCATGGTAACCTCATTAAATCATGACAATTGGAGTGGGAAGGTATAATCTCATTTAATCATGACAAATTGGAGTGGCAAGTACATAATTTGTTACATTCTGCAGATGAGAGAGCAAACACAAACACATTATATTACTTGACGAAGGTCACAAAGCTAGTAAATCATGGTGCTGAGATTAAAATCCAAGCCCCACGGTGGAGCCCAAATACTTAGCCCTATTGTTTCTAGATGGCTGGTGTAAAGTAAGGTCGGAGACCAGGGGGTAAAGTGAAGTGGAGAAACGGCATCAGGGCACAGGACTTAAGCAGAGCCTTGGTGGTGGAAAGGAGTTTAGACAGGCAGCAGAGCAGAGGAGCGTCTTTTATGGTGGAAGAATAGAACGATGAAGGGAAATGTAGAGGTTGGTCATATACAACAGTCACTGGGCAAGGCAATCTAAAAAATAATACCTCAGTTATATAAGCAGTGCAGTAATAATTGGGAATAATGCATGTCAGACACACCTATGCATTTCTGCTTAGGAATGTGCAAGTCTGTTCAACTTCTCTCATTTCTTATCAACTCAAGTGGGATTTATTCAAAGTAACAACATGTAAGGATCTCCGAGGTTGTTGGTCAACTTTCTGTCTCTCTGAGAGAACATATGGAAATGAGCTGTGTTTCTTGTCTGTGTGGCTGATGTGACCTCACCATATGGACATATTTACTCAGGATAAAGAAAGGAATTTTCTTGAATTTCACATATTCTGAGTACTGTCAGAGGAAGACTCTAATTGACAGGATTTCTCTAAGACTAGATGCCCTTTTGCCATTCCAGAATTTCATTCTCTAGAAAGAAGGTCAAAAATACTCTCACTAGTGAATAGGTTTTTATGTTGACAGCTTCTGATGTCAGTGGGGACCTATTAAATTAGTTTCCATCTAACTGTGCATGTTTCAAAACAGAACACAAGGTGGACACTCCAGAGAGGTGTGCTCTGAGAAAAGCTAACATTCTAACTGATGCTGTAAACTTGTTCTCCAGTCCTACTTCATTGCAAAGACAACCTTTTCAAAGTGCTCAGTTGAGCTGAAACTCTACTGTGCTGTCTTCTCCTTGCCATGCATCACACAGCTTGTGTGACTCTTTCAGAGAATAAAGGCAATAAGAAGTTTCTGCATTCTTGAAGCTCTGTCTGAGAGCTCACTTTCTACCTTGTATTCTCCATGTAGACACTTTTAAAATTTAAACATATGCCTTACTGTCTATGAGAATGACACAAGATACCTACATAGGTAAGCAATATATGCAAAAAGTAAAGTAATAAATTACCACAGATTTTTAGAAGTAACCACTGTTAATATATGAGTTCTGAGAGAGTGCTTTGCTACCTAAATAGATTGGTAGATAGATAAATATAAATAACCTTATACAAGCAAATGGTACTATGCATACTTTTACAAAAGAGAATTAGCATATTTAGTTTGATTGCACTTAGGAAAATACCAGTCACAGTAAAAGGGCTGAAATCTTCAACTTCCAGATAATATTCTTTTGCCACAGAGCTGCTACTTATATAAAATCTTACTGCACCTACATGAAGAAATTGAAATCATGTTATACTTTTAAACTACATTATTCAATTCCAGTTAGTAGAAATTAAAGGATATCTAAAAGATGGGGACATCAGTGCATTTATACATAGTATTTTTAATTGAGTTTTTAATTTGTATTCAAAACATTTACGTTCTGTTCTGTAATCATAATTTCCATAAGAGTTTAGTATATATCATATAGTTAAAATAATTAATGTTTTTCTATCAGCTTCTCAGTTCTTTTGTTCTCATTTTTTATTTAGCTATTACTTAAGTGAATGTCATTATCTCCTCCTCCCACCTGCCAACAAGGGGCTTACATATACTCTGTTCCCTGAGATTTTTCTTATTGGAGAATAATTGCTTATTGCCTTTCTATACTTAGAGTGAATAGTATTCTTGGATCAGTTTCTTGGTAGACGCTACGTCATTGTTTTCCATAGGAAATGTTGCTGTACATCTTCTCCCAGCTTAGTCTCTCCATATTATTTACACAGTATTTGTCACGTTAGCTGAACTATTATTTCGTATGTCTTTTTAAAATATCATCCCTGAAAGCATCAATTATCATTCTGTTTGGGCCAGTTGCTTTCCAGGACCTCTTCGGGATCTCTTCAGCACCACCCGAAGACTTCTTTTGCTGGCATCCTTTGCAGTTCTGTGCTGGGTCCCTAATGAGTGGGACCCAGTGTCATTGTTTTTATTTGTAGTATTCCTGTATTTAGGCCAACTGTATTTGAAAAGGAAAGGCATCACAATGCCTATCTTTTAGGTCACACTGCTCCGCTTTCAGCTGGCTTCTCCTGTACCTAGTGCACCACATGGTCATCGTAGTCTTCCCCTTCACTCCTGTCTGGATATGCTCATCGTTTGTATCTCGTTTGGATCTCTTTGTTGTTGTTCCATTTTATACTTGTTTTGGATTTATTTCCTCATTTTGATAGAGAATGTCATCCAGTAACTTCCTGCGAAATTCCTTCAGGCATTTATCATTTTCTTTTGGTTTCAGTTGTGCCAGTAAAATCCAGTCATTCTGATTCTTGGTCATTAGTGCATGAATTACTTTTTAAAACTTAGCGGAATCTATTTCCTATATTTCTAGCATTCCAAAATTTCACAATTATTTGCTATTGGTGAAAACAATTATTTAAGAATTTTTCTCCTTTTTCTGTTGTTCTCTTTTAAGGAAATGTTACCTACTATTCAAACATTGGACTTTCTGGAGTAGTTATCCAGTTTTTTTTTTTTTTTTTACCTTTGCTCTTCTCTTCTTTTTGCTCTGTTTTAGGAAAACTCTTCAAACATGCTTACCACTCCTGCCATAATTAAAAGGGATTTTTTAAATGAGCACTAGCATGTTTTAATTTCTAAAGCTCTTTATTCATTTCTCAGTATTCCTGTTTTGTTTCATTCTGTTCTTGTTTCATGAATACAGTTGCTTTTTTAAATTTGTGAAAGATATAAATAGAGATTTGTAAGAAAAGTTTTCTTCCCTCTGTATTATGTCTTGTTTCTGAAAGTCACTTTCATTCTGTTTGCTTATTTCAGCCTTTGTATCCTATATGAGAAGTTTAATGACAAGTCTAGAAATTCTCAGCTGACAATTAAGATGTGTATCTGTGTGAGGGGGATTAAAAGGCTAATTAAAAATGTTACATGCATAGTTGAGTTTGTTAACCTTGAACTTTGCTATAGAGTAATTTATTAGGGTACTTTTTGGTAAACCTGACATGAGAAACTGTAGATCTTTTTACAGGGTTAATTGGGTTCCTTAAGCAGTACTTTTCTAGTATCCTGCCTGGAAGATATGTCTGATACTTGGATATCAGTATATAGTGGAGCCCTCTAGGTTCCTACGTATTTGGAGGATTTTAGGGCATAAATTAGACTTTTTAATATGGTCCTGTTTCCAATAGTTATTAATATTCTACTTCTTGTGTTCTTATTCTTGGGTGTTTATGTAAAGAAAAAAAGGTTTATTATAGTTGTAGTAGATTTTTTAAATGAACATTTGTCTATTTTCATTTAACATCTTAATCTTAAAGTCTGTCATTTTATATTAGCATACTAATTATCCCTTTCCTTTAAATTAGCCACAATTTTCTTTAGCCTTTTCATATTTCTACTAAATCAATTTTCAACTGAATCTGTTTTAGCCCATGTTGTTTGTAATGTTTTAAACAGTAACCATACTAGTTAACACAAGAAACCAATGCAGAAGACAGTACTTTTATTCACATCATACAGGTGAAAGACTAAGGCACACAGAGGTTATGTAGTTTGCTTAGGGTGACACAGTGAGTAAGGGAAGAGTTGGGTTTAGAATTCAGGAAGTGTCCCTCCTCAGTATGTGCTAATAACTACAATAACATTCTAGCTCTAGGATTTTGTTCTACTTTTCTATTTGCTATCTTAAAAAAATTCCCATTATGCAATTTTATCATTACATTATTGAAATTTGCTTTTGTTGAATGTCCATTCTTACTAAGTTATTCAATAGCATAAAACGCTGCTGGGGATTTGTCTTCTGTTTCTTTGTCTCCAGATAGGGTTCTTTCAACTTTGTAGTAAGCTATGCTATTTTTAATCATTTTTATATTCATCATAACTACTTCAAAATACTATATTTTTATAATGTAACATTCTTCTCAGTACACCCATGCTTAATGTGAGCAGCATTAATTGCTCTGATATTGTGTGGGTAACCCTTATTCATGTCAATTTATCCTTAGCTGAACTACTTCATTTTTCTTTTAAAACTATAGTTCTGAAGATGGTACTACTTTTTCTTGAGTTACCTTTCTATGTGAAGAACCCTTGATGGGGGACTTGAAATGCTTTCTCTCTTCTGTTGTACATTTTAAGTGAACAGCATCACTGCCCACTCTACCCATAAAGTTCTTTGTACTTCGGCTTCATCCTCTGGCCAGCACTGTGATCCAGAAGACCTGCAAAGGCTTTGTCTTTCCTAAAGGCCTGTAATGGTTCGAAGGACTTTTAAGATAAGCAGTTTTACCACAAGCATATCAAAAGCTGTTACAGTCACACTGCCTCGGACAACCCGTCTTCCATTGGGAGGGTATTTATGAACTCTCAAGTTATTGTTCACATACATTCTTTCTCTGCCCTTCTTCTGGGAGTAAAGGTGAGGTAGGGGCAAGATTGAGAGGTCAGGTGTTTAGCCACAAACACATTATTTCTTTCCAGCCGTGGAAAATACCATTACAGTTTATGAGATTATAAACCGTTTTCTCATTAAGTGAGCTGGAAAATTCCTGGTATTTTTTGTTGTCATTAAGTAAATTTTGAGTCATTTAGTTATATATTGGGGGAGAAGTATTCTGTAAACAATTTGCTTACCACTACTTTTTAAAAATTATGTTGTCACTCATCTTCAAAATATATCAGAAATAGAGATAAGAAAGTCAATCTGAGACTAAACTGAGATCAGAGTTGATTTTAGTATAAATAGATAGGATAAGTGTTCATTCCCCGGGGAAAGAAACTTAGAAATTATTTTGTTCAAGCTTTTATTTTACCCATAAAGAGACTGAGGTTTAGAGAGAGAGATTAAATTAACTTCTTGAGATTTCACTTGTGTCAGCTCAGAACTCAAGTTTTGTAGTTCCCATTCCACAGATGTTTCCACTTTACCAAGCTGCCTTCTAAATTGCATACAAAAATAACCACTTGGGAAGTATTTTGTACAGATTTATGTGCAGTATAGTTTTTTTCCAAATAGAATTTGAGTTATTTTCCATGTACAGCTCTTTCCAAGTAAGATATACAACATCTAACGTGCAATCAATACAGTTCTCCCTATTCATTGGAATGGAACATTGCTAAGATGGGCAACAAAAATATAAACATCTTTTTGTTTACTCGGGAAGTTATTTTTTAAATTACTTTTTCTGCTGAAAAATATGCATTATCTTCTAATTGTACTAATTGGGTGTCTTGTTATACTACTCATAGGAAAATTCATTCAGTATTCAAATTGGTTGGGATCTCCTTTGGATGATGGATTCTCTATACCTAGGTTCCCCAGTATTCAAATGTGTGGTTATTACCATGCTCTGAATAATTCCGAGATACTTAGTCTTCAGAATTAGCTAAATTAAAGAATGTTTACAAATACACGTATCTTTAATGTGACTAGCATTGTGTAATTTAAATGTGCCTTGAATACTTCTAGTGATACTAATAAGCCTATTTTATCACTCCCATTTTACAATTAGAAAATTTGAGACCCAGAGAAGATAAGTTACATGCCTAAGTTCATTTTTTAGTGAAGAGTTGCGTGAAATTTAAAGGCAGGCCTGTTTCTCTCATGAGTTTATATAGACCCTTTCCAGAATATTGGGAAGTATTGGGCTGGAAAAAAAAGCACTCATGTAAAACACTTTAAAGAAATTATAATTTTTCAACATTATTCTTTGAGATAATTCTTTTGAACATAAAAATAAGGTCTATATAGTAGCTTCTGAACTCTTGAATAATACTGTAAGAGTTACAAAAGTCAAACACCTAAATTTGACCTCGCAGTCATGAAATTTCTTAATACTATTTTAAAACCTGATATCCTTAGATACTTGCAGTTCTTTTCATTAGTGCTCACTATTTTTTTTTTTTTTCAAAAGAATAATGGTACCTAGACTGTACTTTGTCTGACTTCTTAAAAATTTTCCTGCTTGACTAGGGTTTTAATACATCAGAAAAAAATAGGCATATTTTAAAGTAAGGGACTGGATACCAAGACTCCACTTGCTGTTTGTTAGCTACTCAGATTCTTTGTTTTTGTTTGTTTTTGTAGAGTCCTTTTTAAAATTTTTTCAGTTTTGGTAAAATGCACAGAATATCACATCTACTATCTTAATTTTTAAAGTGTGCTGTTTGGTGGCATTAAGTACATTCACATTGTTGTGCTGCCATCACCGCCATCTGTCTGCAGAACTCTTTTCATCTCATAAAACCAAACTCTGTACCTTTCAAACAATAACTCCCTTTTCCATTTCCCCAGCCCTGGCAGCCAGTTTTCTACTATCAGTCTGCAGGAGTTTGAGTACTCATATAAGAGACATCATACAGTATTTGTGACTGGCTCATTTCACTCAGAATAATGGCCACAAGATTTATCCATGTTTTAGCCTGACTCAGAATTTCCTTCCTCTTTAAGGCTGAATAGTATTCCATTGCATGTGTATACCACATCTTGTATATCAGTTTACCTTGGGTGGCTTCCATCTTTTGGCAATTATGAATATTGCTGCTATAAACATGGGTTCACAAACATTTCTTGAGGTCCGCACTTTCAGTTTTTTGGGGTGTTTCAGAAGTGGAATTGTATCATATGGTAATTAGATGTTTTTATTTTTCTCTAAACCCCCTATGTTAGCAGCTACATCATTTTGTTTTCCCACCAAAACAAAATACCCAAAAGTTTCAGTTTCTTCACATCTTTACCATCAGTTGTTATTTTCTGTTTCTTTTCTCTTTTTTGCTTGCTTGACTTCCCACTTTCTATTTTTTCTTTCCTCCCCTCCCTTCTCCTCCCCTCCATTTTCTTTCTTTTGATGGTAGCTATCCTAATGGGTTAACAGTCTGTTTCTTCTTTCTTAGCCCTAATTTTTCCTATTTGTCACTGTAATGTGCTTCATAACACTCTTCTTAGCTGTCACTTATGGTATTTATTTTGTTGAATCTTGTGACATAAAATGGGCTTCAAGATATAGCCATGTGGTACTATGCAGTATTACCAATGGGTAGTAAGTTCAGTTGAAATAAACAAACGGCTTGAGTTATAGAACATTTAAGATTATATGCACTGCCATTTTGATGAGGAACAGCAAATATCATACAAAATTTATAATAGAAGCAGAGATTATTCTAGAAAATATTAATTTTGTCAGTACATAGAATGCTTTATGTGCAATGAATACACTGGTTGATTGGAAATATTACTGCTCAAATTTTCTCTTTAAATATAATCCAGCTTGCAAAGATTATATGAACGTCTAAAATAAAATTTAGAAAATTTCAGAAACTAACGGAGGAAGTATTTCCACCATTGACATATAACTATTTTTGTTTTGGTTCATTATTTATAACACTTCACTTTTTGCATACACACATTCAGATGTATGATGTATATACACCGTATATGCTGGTTTGTTCACATAATATTATACAAAGAGTGTTTCTCTGTTCTTACCTAATGATTCACTGAAAACACATTTTTCAGAATAGCTGGATGCTCTCCAATCAATGCAAGATAAATATTCATTTCAATATAATTTCATAACTAGATTTTACATCTTTTATTGTTGATCATAACAGTGTGATAATTAGCATAATATTTAGATATGTGTCCCCACTAATTATTTAAGCCTAGACCTGAAATTAATTGGTCAATAAATACAAATATTTCACTACTATTTATATTACTATGTATTGATCTATCATAGAAATCCACATCCTGAATTGGTCTGATTACTTATAAGATTAAAGTTAAATATTCGGGGCCCAAAGTGGCTCCGGCTGGATGTCGTGGCGCTTGCGAAGGCAAGGCCAAGAGTTCAAGGCCAACCAACCTCAGCAACCTTACAAGCTCTCATTGATTGGAGGAAAAAAAAAAAAAAAAGTTAAATATTTTACAAGATTGTTTCATAAATGATATTTTATATCTTTTCAAAAGGCCTCACACATGTACTATACAATTCTAACTCCTGGTCGAAGATATCTCAGTTTGCTCATCTGGAAATTAAAAGGCAAGGAAAGGGAAGGGAGTCATGAATTACATATTTTCAAAGTTTTCAATTACACTCACTTGTCCTTTAATTAATAAATTACATAAATTAATAAGTAAGAATAAACTTTTTTTAATTCATTAATACTAATATATAGGGACTTCTTTTTTTCTAAATTTGTTGAAGGAAGGCAAATCCTAATATAGCTTTGCATAGCTATATCACTGAGGATGTAATTTTCTTATACTCATAAAATCTATTATGAGTTTAAAAAATGTTTAACTGTTAATTTGATTTTTAATAATATTGATATGTTTTAAAATAGTGTTTCAAGTAGCATAGTAAAACTAACTTATTTCAGAATCAAAATGATGTGATATACAGGGAAGATGTCTTTAAATCAATATTAGAATTTGTTTTTTGAGACAGTCTTGTTCTGTCGCCCAGGCTGGAGTGCAGTGGCATGAACTCGGCTCACTGCAGCCTCCACCTCCTAGGTTCAAGTGATTCTCCTGCCTCAGCCTCCTGAGTAGCTGGGACTATAGACATGCACTAACACACCCGGCTGGTTTTTGTACTTTTGTAGAGATGGGGTTTCACCATATTGACAAGGCTGGTCTTGAACTCCTGACATCGTGATCTGCCTCCCTCAGCCTCCCAAAGTGCTGGGATTACAGGTGGCTATCTGTAATGAGCCACCATGCCTGGTCTGGAATATTTTATCTACATTCCCTTTTATAGCATAAATGCTGAACTCTGATTCAGTTATTTTCAATACTTACTAAAATTAAGATTCCAGGAGACATTTGCTACCGTGTTTTCTGTTTATTTAGAAGCTCTTAATATTGAGACTCATCAACCATATTTTTATCATATGTAAACTTATACATCTTGATTTTGTCTTACATACATTTTTAAAAACATGTTGCTACCTATAGTGAGTCATTTTAGACACATATTGACTCAGGAAGATGACAGTAACTAAAGAATGAATAAAAAAGGCAAGAGCTGGAATACAGGGTCAAGGAATTTATAAAAATATTGGATTTGTCTACCTGGTAATAGAGTTTTAGATAAAATGAAAATCTAGTTATACTCCCAAATAGTAAACAGCTTAGAAACTGATGCCTAGAGTCTAAAATACATTACCAAATGTATTTTTAAATTAAGGGGCATTGTTTTATTTAAAAAATTATTAATATTATGAGTTGACCTCTCCAGAGCACAATTAAGGGGCATTCTGAAATCATGGAAATCATGTGTAGAGGAGAGTTGAGAGTCTGTTGTAACATTCTGTTCTTCAATTCTTCTTTGCAGAGTTTGCATAGGCTGTTCTCTCAGCATTTCTTTCCCTCTCCATATATTCTTCAAGAGGGAGATCCTGGGGGATTGTCAGTGAGGCACAAAAGGCACTCCATGTATTAAACAGAGATTTCATTGCTAGGAAGAAACTGTCCCACAGCTGCCTAATACTGAAACCAAAAAAGAAAGAAAAAACACACTATAGAAAAAAATAATTTGGATTTCTCAGGAAAACATGCTCCCCTATGAGGAACAAAATTGCTTCATAATTTTTATTGTGGTTCCTCAGTCAGAGGAGGGTTCTGAAATTTTTAAAATTCAGTTCATTTTAGTGCAATAAACATTTCTTGACTGCCTGCTAGAGTATTAAACTGTGGATAGGAGCTGTGAAGATACAGATGTGCAGTACAGTCCTGCCCTCATGAAACTTCAGGTAAGGGGCCAGAGGAGATAAAATAAGAGGCACAGGAATCTTTATCATCCATTAGGAGAAGTGCAATAAAAAAGCACAAAGAAATAAAGTAGCACAGAAGAAAAGGATGAGTTGAAGAAGGTTCTCAAAAGGAACTAAGGCCTGAGCCAGTTCTGTAGGATGTTGAAACTAAAAGGACTTGCCGGCCGGGCACGGTGGCTCACGCCTGTAATCCCAGCACGTTGGGAGGCCGAGGCGGGTGGATCACGAGGTCAAGAGATCGAGACCATTCTGGTCAACAAGGTGAAACCCCGTCTCTACTAAAAATACAAAAATTAGCTGGGCATGGTGGCGCGTGCCTGTAATCCCAGCTACTCAGGAGGCTGAGGCAGGAGAATTGCCTGAACCCAGGAGGCAGAGGTTGCGGTGAGCCGAGATCGCGCCATTGCACTCCAGCCTGGGTAACAAGAGCGAAACTCCGTCTCAAAATAAAAATAAAAATAAAAATAAAAATAAAAATAAAAAATAAAAGGACTTGCCAACCGGATGGGTGTGAGTAGAGGATGTTTCAAATGAGAGGGCCAGAATGTGTAATGGCAAAGAGATAAAATAACACTTTTTTAGGGGAAAAAAAAAAAAAACACATTTTACCGTGGAGTGTAAAGTGTGAGGAAAAGTTAGTTGAAAATAAGACTGGGAAAAATAATTGCATGTGTTACCGCCAAAAGCTATGAATGTTGAGCTTGCGGCTTGGACTTCACCCCAGAGACTATGAGCAGTCACTAAGAATGGGAGTAATTAAGGGAGTTATTAAGTCCGTATTCTGCAAAACCAAAAGTAGAGAGACCTTAGACGAGGTTGTATATGCAGTGATAGTTGTACTGACCGAATAAGGGATTATGAACTGGGAGCAATGTAGAGATTCAAAAAATATGTAAGAGATAACAGAAGGAACTGATGATTGCTCATTACATATTAGGAAGATCGAAAAGGCAATGCTGTCTTTCAGATTTATGACTTGGGAGACTGGATGCATAATGATGGTGGCAACCAAAGGTGGAAAGAGAAGACAGAGCTCAGCTCCGCAGGGCGTGGGTAATCACTTCAGTTGTGAGTGTCTTCACATTGTGATGTGCACTTGCATTCCTGAGGAGATAGCTAATACATAGATATATGAAGCTTGCAGAATCTCCAGGTCTAGATTTAAGAGATGTATGCAAGTATTGTTAAAAATCTAGAAACTCACAGTAAACTGTGTTTTCTTAGACTCTGTGTTCATCTATTTGGCATCCATTAATTACAGAGCCAAAGAGAGCCAAATGGTCGAAGCTGTTTATGACTCCTGGGATCCAGAGCCCATATGCTGAAATACTTCTCTACCTAACTCTCACATACAAAGGCAATATTCCCCTTGCCCTAAATCAACCCAAGGCCTGGTTCCCAGAGACTAGAGACAGCCCCTCTGCATAAGGTCCTCTGGAATTTTTTAAACTGCCAGTTCGAAGCCGTGCCCCTACCCTGTCTTGCCTTTTCTCATGAAGAAACCAATAAATGTTCTGGCCTGGGCTTTCTTCTTCCTCTTGCTTCTGCCTCCCGATGAAACCTGGTGCTGCTTTCCCCATTGGCCTTCGTGGCCTGGCATACCCCTTCTTTCGGGAAATGTAAGAAATAACTTTTTTTTTCAAAGACCGTTGTCTCCACGTCTGTTACGTTACTATTTCTGATTAAAGCAAACCCCAGGTATAAATTTTGAAATGAGCAGTCAGTGAGAAGCAAACACAGGCCTAACAACAAAGCCTGGGGAATGGAGGGCATCAAGACCTCAAACTGATGACAAGACAGGGCCCAGGATAGCTAGGCCTCCTTAGCATTGTTAGTTCAAGTAGAGGTCAATTTTAACCACATCCGTTAAAATAAGAACTGAGAAAGTTTCACTGATTTGCAGAATAAAGTTATTACTAATGAACTTAGCTTGCATTTCATGGATATGATAGGATCCAAAGCCAGATTACAAGTTATCAATGGATATCAGATTTTCCTGCAGTCTTTCCTTTCTCAGATAAAACTCACTGTAAGCTCTGAAATCTCATCTTTAAAAACATGGCTCTGAATAGGTAAGTAATACTCTTTAGAGTTTTTAGGTAAATGTACTATATATAATATGTGTTCTGTAGATACCTATTTGGAAATGCTCTTTCTTAGCAACAGTATTATGAGTTGGAAAAGAAATACATTAACTGAATCATAGACATAAAAGTTCTTTTTGAAACCATTGAATGCGTGAGTACATTATCACTCAACATGGAATCAAATTCAATAGACTTAGTGAAATTGCACATATTTATAGGTATGGACAAAATTTAGCAATATAAACTTGCTATTTTACAGGGAGGAAATAGTTTGAAAAGTTAACTTGCCGAAGGCCTCCTAGTGCTTTTCCCATACTACACAGCACATGGCCTTTGAATCATTCGCCATTAATTCCTTTATCTAGTGTCCTCTCCTTTGTGAAAAACATGTAACATTACTCTGTAATTATATAATGTGATAAACTGGTTCTTAATATTCCATTAGCAAAACCTTTTATTTTTCCTTCAGAACACAAAACAGTCCTTTCTCTCTCTCTTTTTCAAATGACCATAACATTGTCCTGCTTTTTCCTACTGTGGTTCAAGCACTGTGGGCACTGAAGTAAATACATGCAGAATTTCCTCTCTTCCCCCCACGCCAAAGACATGACTCCTCTCTGTGGCCCAGGCTACAGTGCAGTTGTCTGTAATCTGTAAGAGCTTCTCCATCTGTCCTCGTCTTTCACAGCCTTCACCCTTTTAGAGATCATTGACCAGTTGTTTCAAGTATTCCTTCACTTGGAGTTCGCTTAAAGATAATTTAAACACATTTGGACAGGTGTTTTACAGCATGGCTGAAATGCACATTATTTTTACTTTTTCATAATTTGGATTCGTGTGGTGTTTTCTAATCATTGGGCTAAAGTCATGCATCTATGGCAAGACTATCACACAGACTTGTGTGCCTTTCTCAGTGTGTCGGATCATGGGATCCATGGTGTTCACGTGCTTTTTTATTGGTAGCATTAACTTTGATTACTTGGCAAAGGTGGTTTCTACTGTTTTTTTTCGACTGTAAAATTCGCGTTCTACCCTATGTAGTTAATAAATAACTTGGGGAAGACCCTTGGAGGATATACAAATTCTGTTTCTCCTCAGACTTTTTCTCATTGAATTCAGCACTCCTTATTCAACCTCATCTGTGACAATTACCACTGTCGTGTGTACCTAATGTATTTACGTTTCCTCTTCTCTCATATTCATTAGCATTCTACGCTGAGGAAGAGTTGTCCCTTCTCTCTTACTTCTTTATTAATTATGTGTTTTAAGTTTGGCCTGTGGATTATAATCAAATGCTACTCTTATTTATATTGTTGCTCACGTTCCTCCAGAACGTTGGGTCCTTTTTCTTTTATCGAGCCCTCATCTTTTTTGAATGCTCATTTGATTTCTGATACCATACAATATTAGGCTCATCTTACATGTTCCCTTCCTCGGTTCTGGCATCAATCATTTCTTCAAAAAGTACTAGTTCCTTTTATTGGGGAATGGTATTTAGAAAATTAAAATTTGGTGCTAGGTCTACTCACTACTATTGCAGTGTCCTCATTAGAAAGCCCTACAGCAGACAGAGCTGGGAAGTTTACATATGTAAACTAACTGGATTAGTTTTCAAGGGGTGCCACAGCAAATGACTAGAGTCTTATAGCTTAAAGCAACATAAATTTATTCTCTTATTGTTCTGGAAACCAAAAATCTGCAGTATGAAACCAGCTTTGTATTCTTGGCGTAAATCTCATTTGACCATAGTATATTTATTATTATTAAAGTATCACTGATTCATGATCAGAATTTAAAAATTCATATTAACGAGTAATATTAGTCTGAATTTTTTTTCCTTTGTATTATCTTTATCTGGTTTAACTAATAGTTATTCTTTCTTCAAAAAAAGAGAAAAGAATTAGGTACTTTTCCTTCATTTTCATGCTCGAGAACTATAATAGAGTATTGGGACTATCTGGTCTGAAGAACTTGGTAGAGTTCTCCTGTGAAACCGTCGAAGCCTCTGGTGCTTTTTCAACTTTTTGTGTTTCTACCCATTTCCTGTGAGTTTCATCTATCTTGTAATGACAGCTTGTAGTAGAGCCTCCTATTACCAAGACAGGGGCAAGGAAGTTATGACAGTTACTCATCTTTGATGCCAAATTGAATGGGGCACCATAAATTCTAGTCATCAGGGTAAATACTGTTTTAATGCAGTATTTTAAAAAGTTAAATAAGTAAATATAAGCCTGTGGGACAGCATTCTGTTTATATAAAAATGTTTAACTGGAATCTGGGCCAGGATTGCGGTGAGATGGGTGAAACAGTTGTGTAAGTGAAGGGGCAGCTCTTGTCTTTATTCACGATTGTATAATTAGTCATGGATTTTTTTGAATCGACGTTTATTGAACTCTTCTACACTCTCTTGCCTTACCCTACTCCAGCTAGCTCTCCTAGTCCATATATCTTCGGCACCTCCTGCAGAAGGTAAAGACAGTACAAAAAGCAGATAAAGACAGTACAGAGTTCACTTCATAAAGGTTGAAGCCAAGCTGTTCATTTTTTTATATCTTTCCCTTTAAGACACATTCTTTGAAATCCCTTCTGTACAGGGCTTGGTTTGATCTGCCCAGTTGTTTATTTTTCCTCTCAGATTTACAGTGCTGTCTCTTGAGATAAGAGAACTGATCCCATCATGAGAACTCTACCCTCATGACCTCAAATAAATCGAATTACCACCTCAAGGTCCACCTCCTAATACTATCATGTTTGATTGTGGCTTCAACATACACATTTCGGGGGAACATACTCAGTCCATAACATTGATGCCACCACCTCACACACAGGCCCTCTTAGCTAGTGTTCTTGTTCTGAACTCTTTGGGTTTTTCCCTGTTCTGTGCTTGCTGGGCACACAGAGGGCAGACAGGAGACTGGGAGCTTATGAAGACTGCTGTGGCCCTTGTATTTCTTTTTCTTTTTTTCTTCCATTCATTACTTTTTATTTTTAATTATTGGTACATGATAGTTACACATATATGCATAATTGATGCATAATACATGACAGAGCATCTATCACTTGAAGCATTTACCATTTAGTTGTGTTAGAAATATTCCAATTCCACTCTTTTGTTTAAAAATATATAATAGATTTTTTTTAAATTATATTTCAAGTTCTAGGTACAAGTGCAGAATGTGTAGGTTTGTTACATACACATGCCATGGTGGTTTCCTGCACCCATCAACCCACCGTCTACATTAGGTATTTCTTCTAATGCCATCCCTCTACTAGCCCCCCAACCCTCCCCCCAAACAAATTTTTCTTTTTTCCATGCAATTATTTTGCACTTTTTGTTTTCTATGTTTTGAGGTAACTTGGGGAAATGTAGTTTTGCTTTGAATTTTCATAGGTGTGAAGTTATTTCATACTCTTGGGGAAAAGATTTTGGGAAGTTACCTGTCTGCTACCCACCTGCTTTTTCCTGCAGCTACTGGCAGTCTTCTGGCCATTATTATTAATTAATCTTTTATAATAGTATTGCATATTCCCAAGTGATATGCAAATAAATGAATAGACAATTTTTTAAAATGTCAAAAATTGTTAACCCAAAAGAGCTAAAGCCAACTTAAAACTGTAACTGAAATCCTGGTACCTGTAATTGGGCAAAGCAGGTACACTTGTCCCTATAACAAGAATGATAAGGCATGCAAATATATGTCTGAGTTCCTGGGTAAGGCATGTGGTTTGAAATTGAAGATAGCTTTGTTTGAATTGCCTAATATAATACTGGACACATTTTCTAGCCATCCTAAATCTCATATTTAAATTTTTTTAAAAATTTGTGCGTACATAGTAGGGGGATACATTGAGTACAGAAGGTACTTTGGCACAGTCATGCCATATGCAATAATCACGTTACAAACAATCCAGTTACACTTTTTTAGTTATTTTTAAATGTGCAATTAAATTATTATTGACTATAGTCCGTTACTGTGCCATCAAGTATTAGGTCTTCTTGATTCTTTTTAACTTTTTTTTGTAGCAATAAACCGTCCCTGCTTTCTCCTTACTCCCCAGCCTCTGATAACCATCCTTCTATTCTTTGTCTCCATGAGTTATTTTGCTGCATCCCTTTTTTTAAAATCTATAAAGTCACCAGGTTATTAGGAGAAATGATGGGATTATGTTTTACAGGCATCTAGCAAGAGTGCTTGGCATAGTGGGTGCTCAAAAATGCTCCTCAACGTACCATTTTCCTTTACTTGTCCTGCTACTTTTGTGAAAACAACATATAATCTTAAGGATTCCTTCTTTGTCATCTTTTTGTGTTGGAAATATAGTCTTTGTTCCCATTTTAACACAAATTTCTCATCATTCTCTCACTCTCCTATATATTAAAGCACCAATTTTCCTACAATTTGGGATCTATAATTCTCAGTGTATAGAATTAACTTCAGTTCTCATTCTGTTTTTACTGTTACAGAGTTGCAAATAGATATATCCAGTCTTCAGATTAAACTATTGATGCTGAATCCAGTTAGGCAGTAGTTGAGATTTGTCATATCTAAAAGTTCTTCCCATCTTGTCTTACCATCTGCAAGCTTTATCGCTGGGCTAATAAAAACATTTAGAAAGTTACCTCACTCCATTTCATGCTTCTAGTCTGGCTGACCTTAAGCCCTTTGTTGGGCAAATCATTTTTTTTTTTTTTTTTTGAGGCGGGGGGTTGCTTTTTTAGTTTTTCTTTAATTTTTTTTTCCATTCAGTCAGTTCAACTCTGTTTAATGCAACTCAAGTCAATTCACATCAGTTTAGTTTCAGACGTTCCTGTTTCCATTTACGGAGCAAATGCTGTAGAGTGGGCACTCTTCATTGAGAAAATAAAGTTGCTGCAGGAGCTCAGTCTATTGGGCCATCTACAGAAAACACCAAGCGGTATTGTCACACTAGCAAGTCAGACATGGTACAATGGGATCTGAGAGGAGGAGAATGCCCTGGTTTTGGAGCAGGGTGAGTGAAAGTTTCAGAGAAGGGTAAATTTAGAGGTGAACTTTGTAAAATGAGTAGGATTTTACTAAAAAAAAAATAAGATGTTTGATGGTGGCAGTAGGAACTCCAATAAAGGTATTTCTAGAGATGACCTCAGGCCACTGATGAGTCAGTGTTTTTTAAACAGAGCCCTTCAAGGCCCAGATTTTCCCTGAAGACTCCAGAGGCTACCAAAGGGCAATGCCTAAAGGGAAAGAGAGTTAAAAAGAGAGTTTGAAAATGGAGTAAAGGTGATACAGACCAACCATTTTACATTTCAAAAAAAGTTTACTAAATCTTCAGTTCCAAAGACCAAGCTGATCTTTACCCTAGTAAAAGAATCCCTTTTTTCCTGAAATATCACTGTTATTTAGTATATTTATACTTCATTTTATTCCTTATGACTTTTATCATTTGCTTTTATTTCTGAGACCTGGTCTGTTTGTCTTTCATTTATTGCTTAGTTTGTGCTGTGCCCTTCCTCCCAATCATTCCTCTTTCCTCACTGTCCGTCAACTCCCTGCGTACCTGATATGTGGGAGCACTTTCAATCACGTAGACTAATTGGATTGAGAAGGCATTGTTGGTATGAGGAAGGATATTAATGAGGTGGGTTACTCTGAAAATTCTGCTTATAAAGTCATGTTCCACTGCTTATTATAAACCTCCTCTTACCTTTTACTTTCCTTCTCCTTAGTCTCTTAAAACAAAAATGATGAACCTGCGGAGACTTTAGAGAAAGAACAAACCAAATTTCATCACATTATTTTTTCACCTAGATGTGAAGAAAAAGGGTGACCTTAGAAACGTCCAGCTGAAAATGTAACAGCTGCTGTCAGCTTGTTCTCCTGGAGGACTGACAATAGCTTTCCTATCCCAACCAATTGGGCTCTAAGTGACTAAGAAATCACCTCTCCTGTGCTAAGGCGTGGAAATTTAAGGGTAACATTTACTACAGCAGCTGGCATTACAAACCACCAGACACTAGAGACGTGTATACCTTTGTGCCTTTAGACCTGTATTGTTTCTTTTATGGTCCATGAAAACGTCTTTAAGCATTTCTGGGAAAACTCTGTTGCCAAAAAGACATAAATCAACATAGACTATGCTGAATAAAGGTGTTGAATATATATGAAATATTAAGTTACAAGGAGGATGGTTTCCTTGCTCATTTTATTGGGAATTCACCCCAAACAAGTATTCACATGAATTAGGGCCTAGAAACGGGCTTTTAAATAAAAAGATAAGAACAGATATTTACAGTCCAGACTGCTACTCCTGGCAGTATGTCTGCACAGAGAAACAGAAAGGTCTGCCTGGGAGATATAAGCAGAATTTGAATAAACCATGGCAAACATATATTTTTTAAATTAAGAGAAAAAATGCATTCTATTTATCCATAGAAATATCATTTCCAGTGGTCTTCATTCCTTCAGTAGATCTGAGTGTTCATTTATTGTGATTTTGCTTTGCCTGGAAGAGCTTCCTTTCTCACTCTGTCAAGTATAGATCTATTGATAACAGTCTTTTAATTTCCATATCTGCCAATGAATTTTCTGTTGGCTTTTGAAGGCTGTTTCTGCTGGGTATGTAATTCTGAGTGGACATTATTTTTCCCCTTCAAGCACTTCACAAATGTCATTCTATCATGTATGGATCCCGAGTATTTTGTTAAGGGAGTCAGTGAATTACTTATCTTGGCTCACCTGTACATTATGCATTGTTGGCTGTTTTTAATATCTCTTTAAAAATCTTGGTTTCCGCAGTTTTAAGATCATATACCCTGCTGTTTTTTCATTTTAGTTATCCGGATGGGAATTTAATGAACTTCTAAAATGAGTCAATCCATATCTTTCTCCAAATTTGAAAGTTTGGGGTTATTATTACTTTAAGCATTTTTTTTTCTGCCCTATTCTTTTTTTCTTTCTCTTTCTTTGGGACTCCAATTATGCACATATCAGATGTTTTGCTGTTATTCTACAGGTCCCTAAGTTTCACCTAAAAATTTTTTTCCCCAATTTTTAACAATCTTCTTTTCTAATGTACATGCTTTTTATTTATTTTTCTTGCCTTATATTACTGGCTAGATTATTGAGTACAATGCTGAATAGAAGTGGTGTGAGTAGGTACTCTTCTCCTTTTGCTAATGTTAGGAGAAAATAATAGGTCTTTTAAATATTGTGTTAGCTAAAATTTTTTCACAGATGTCTTTTATCAAGTTGAGGATGTAACTTTTGATTCTTAGTTTGCAGATTGTATATATGTTACATATTACACACTCTATAAATGCATATTACGTATATAAATATATGTAAAAGCTCTGTAATTCTCCAGGTACATAATCAACTTTAGTTCTCATTATGAGGTTTTTACTGTATAAAAATTACATACAAATATATCCAGTCATCAGCTTACTGTTGTTGCTGAACAGAGTTAGGCACTAATTGCGATTTGTGATATTTTAAAATGTTTTCTGTTTTCTCTTATCATCTGAGTGCTTCATCGATGAGCTAATAAAAAATTCAAAAACTTGCCAGGCATCGTGGCTCATGCCTGTAATCCTAGCACTTTGGGAGGCCAAAGCAGGCAGATCACCTGAGGTCAGAAGTTTGAGATCAGCCTTGCCAACATGGTGCAACCCTGTCTCTACTAAAAATACAAAAAAAATTATCTGAGTGTGATAGTGGGTGCCTGTATTCCTAGCTACTTGGGAGGCTGAGGCAGGAGACTCACTTAAACCTGAGAGGCAGAGGTTGCAGTGAGCTGAGATTGTGCCATTGCACTCCAGTCTGGGTGACAAGAGCAAAACTCTGTTTTTAAAAAAACAAAATAAATTTAGAAACTTAACTCACTGCAATTCCATACTTCTACTTCGCCAGAGTTTAATTTCATTGTTAGGCAAGTCATTTTTTTCTATTTTTCATTTTTCTTTCAACTTCGTTCCAATCAACTCACCTCCACTAAATGCAGCTCAAGTCAATTCAAATTAATTCAGTTAAGTTTTATTCATTCCATTCTGACATATTAAAACTGATACTGGATTTTGTAAATTATTTTGTGCATCTATGTAAGTGATTATATGACTCTCCTTATTTGGTTTGTTAATAGGGTGGATTGCTGTGATTGATTTCCTACTGTTAGATGATCCTTGACTTTCTAATATAAACTTCACTTAATCATGGCATATTCTACTTGTATAGATTTTTGGATTAGATTTTCTAAAATTTGTTTAGAACTTTTACAACCATGTTCATAAGGGATATTATTCTGTGGTTTACTTTTTTAAAGATGTCTTTGTTTTTTGTCTTAGGGTAATGTAAGCACCATAGAATGAGTTGGGAAATACACATTTCAGTTTTTCTCAGAGTTTGTATGCAATTGGTAGAATTTCTTCCTTTAATGTTTGTTTACCTGGAAAGCCATTTGGACCCGCAGCTTCTCTGTGGAAAGGATTTTAAACACAAATTTAAATTCTTTATAATATATAGATAGGGCTATTCAGGTTACCTCTTTCTTCTTGAGTAAGCTTTAGTAGTTTCTTTCAAAGAATTTGTGCACTTCATCTAAGGTGTCAAATCCATAAGTTTGTTCATAACTTTTTATTCTTTTAAATCCAGAGACTCTGCCTACATGACACCTCTCTTCGTTCTGATGTTGGTAATTTGTCTATGATTTCTCCTAAGTTGTTTTGGTAGAAGTTTATTAATGTTCTCAAATAACTTGCTTTTT
Organism: Saguinus oedipus; assembly: GCA_031835075.1. Classification (NCBI taxonomy): domain Eukaryota; kingdom Metazoa; phylum Chordata; class Mammalia; order Primates; family Cebidae; genus Saguinus; species Saguinus oedipus. The sequence continues at coordinate 2,442,009 of CM063172.1, read as the reverse complement.
AGCTTTTATCTGTTTTTTTTTCTTTTTTTTTTTTTAATTTTTATTGCATTTTAGGTTTTGGGGTACATGTGCAGAACGTGCAAGATAGTTGCATAGGTATACACCTGGCAGTGTATTTTCCTGCCTTCCTCCCCTTAACCCACATTTGGCATTTCTCCCCAGACTATCCCTCCCCAGCTCCCCCTGCACTATCCCTCCCCTATTCCCCCCAATAGACCCCAGTGTGTAGTACCCCCCTCCCTGTGTCCATGTGTTCTCATTTTTCTCATCTGCCTATGAGTGAGAATATGTGGTATTTCCTTTTCTGTTCTTGTGTCAGTTTGCTGAGAATGATGTTCTCCAGATTCACCCATGTCCTTACAAAGGACATAAACTCATCATTTTCGATTGCTGCATAATATTCCATGGTGTATATGTGCCACATTTTCCCAGTCCAGTCTATCATCGATGGGTATTTGGGTTGGTTCCAGGTCTTTGCTATTGTAAACAGTGCTGCAATGAACATTCGTGTGCATGTGTCCTTATAGTAGAACGATTTATAGTCCTTTGGATATATACCCAGTAATGGGATTGCTGGGTCAAATGAAATTTCTATTTCTAGGTCCTTGAGGAATTGCCACGCTGTCTTCCACAATGGTTGAACTAATTTACACTCCCACCAACAGTGTAAGAGTGTTCCTATTTCTCCACATCCTCTCCAGCATCTGTTGTCTCCAGCTTTTTTAATGATCGCCATTCTAACTGGCGTGAGATGGTATCTCAATGTGGTTTTGATTTGCATCTCTCTAATGACCAGTGATGATGAGCATTTTTTCATGTGTTTGTTGGCCTCATGTATGTCTTCTTTTGTAAAGTGTCTCTTCATGTCCTTTGCCCATTTTTGAATGGGCTTGTTTGTTTTTTTCCTGTAAATCTGTTTGAGTTCTTTGTAAATTCTGGATATCAGCCCTTTGTCAGTTGGGTAAACTGCAAAGATTTTTTCCCAATCTGTTGGTTGCCAATTCACTCTAGTGACTGTTTCTTTTGCCGTGCAAAAGCTGTGGAGTTTGATTAGGTCCCATTTGTCTATTTTGGCTTTTGTTGCCAATGCTTTTGGTGTTTTGGTCATGAAGTCCTTGCCTACTCCTATGTCCTGAATGGTTTTGCCCAGATTTTCTTCTAGGGTTTTTATGGTGCCAGGTCTTATGTTTAGGTCTTTAATCCATCTGGAGTTAATTTTAGTGTAAGGTGTCAGGAAGGGGTCCAGTTTCTGCTTTCTGCACATGGCTAGCCAGTTTTCCCAACACCATTTGTTAAACAGGGAATCCTTTCCCCATTGCTTGTTTTTGTCTGGTTTATCAAAGATTATATGGTTGTAGATATGTTGTGTTGCCTCCGATGCCTCTGTTCTGTTCCATTGGTCTATATCTCTGTTTTGGTACCAGTACCATGCTGTTTTGATTACTGTAGCCTTGTGGTATAGTTTGAAGTCTGGTAGTGTGATGCCTCCCGCTGTGTTCTTTTTGCTTAGAATTGACTTGGCTATGCGGGCTCTCTTTTGGTTCCATATGAAGTTCATGGTGGTTTTTTCCAGTTCTGTGAGGAAATTCAATGGTAGCTTGATGGGGATAGCATTGATTCTGTAGATTACTTTGGGCAGTATAGCCATTTTCACGATACTGATTCTTCCTAACCATGAACATGGAATGTTTCTCCATCTGTTTGTGTCCTCTCTTATTTCGTTGAGCAGTGGTTTGTAGTTTTCCTTGAAGAGGTCCCTTACATTCCTTGTAAGTTGTATTCCTAGGTATTTTATTCTCTTTGTAGCAATTGTGAATGGCAGTTCGTTCTTGATTTGGTTCTCTTTAAGTCTGTTATTGGTGTACAGGAATGCTTGTGATTTTTGCACATTGATTTTATATCCTGAGACTTTGCTGAAGTTGCTTATCAGTTTCAGGAGTTTTTGGGCTGAGGTGATGGGGTCTTCTAGGTATACTATCATGTCGTCTGTGAATAGAGACAATTTGGCTTCCTCCTTTCCTATTTGAATACCCTTTATTTCTTTTTCTTGCCTGATTGGTCTGGCTAGAACTTCCAGTACTATGTTGAATAGGAGTGGTGAGAGAGGGCATCCTTGTGTAGTGCCAGATTTCAAAGGGAATGCTTCCAGTTTTTGCCCATTAAGTATGATATTGGCTGTTGGTTTGTTGTAAATAGCTTTTATTACTTTGAGATATGTTCCATCAATACCAAGTTTATTGAGAGTTTTTAGCATAAAGGGCTGTTGAATTTTGTCAAATGCCTTCTCTGCATCAATTGCAATGATCATGTGGTTTTTGGTTTTGGTTCTGTTAATGTCCGAATGACGTTTATAGACTTGCATATGTTGAACCAGCCTTGCATGCCCAGGATGAATCCTACTTGATCATGATGGATAAGTTTTTTAATGTGCTGTTGCAACCGGTTTGCCAGTATTTTATTGAAGATTTTTGCATCTATGTTCATCATGGATATTGGCCTGAAGTTTTCTTTTCTTGTTGAGTCTCTGCCAGGTTTTGGTATGAGGATGATGTTGGTCTCATAAAATGATTTGGAAAGGGTTCCCTCTTTTTGGATTATTTGGAATAGTTTCAGAAGGAATGGTACCAGCTCCTCTTTGTGTGTCTGGTAGAATTCGGCTGTGAACCCATCTGGACCTGGGCTTTTTTTTTTGTGGTAGGTTCTTAATTGCTCCCTCGACTTCAGACCTTGTTATTGGTCTATTCATAGTTTTGGCTTCAGGCTTGGGAGGACACAGGTGTCCAGGAATTTATCCATTTCTTACTGGTTTACTAGTTTATGTGCATAGAGTTGTTTGTAGTATTCTCTGATGATGGTTTGAATTTCTGTGGAATCTGTGGTGATTTCCCCTTTATCGTTTTTTATTGCATCTATTTGGTTGTTCTCTCTTTTCTTTTTTATCAGTCTGGCTAGTGGTCTATTTTGTTGATGTTTTTGAAAAACCAGCTCTTGGATTTATTGATTTTTTGAAGGTGTTTCTATCTCCTTCAGTTCTGCTCTGATCTTAGTTATTTCTTGTCTTTGGCTAGGTTTTGAGCTTTTTTGATCTTGCTCCTCTAGCTCTTTCAATTTTGACAATAGGGTGTCAATTTTGGATCTCTCCACTCTTCTCATGTGGGCACTTATTGCTATATATTTTCCTCTACAGACTGCTTTAAATGTGTCCCAGATATTCTGGTATGTTGTGTCTTCGTTCTCATTGGTTTCGAAGAACTTCTTTATTTCTGCCTTCATTTCATTGTTTATCCAATCAACATTCAAGAGCCAGTTGTTCAGTTTCCATGAAGCTGTGTGGTTCTGAGTTAGATTCTGAATTCTGAGTTCCAACTTGATTGCACTATGGTCTGAGAGACTGTTTGTTATGATTTCCGTTGTTTTGCATTTGCTGAGGAGTGCTTTACTTCCAATTATGTGGTCAATTTTGGAGTAGGTGTGATATGGTGCTGAGAAGAATGTATATTCTGTGGATTTGGGGTGGAGAGTTCTGTAAATGTCTATCAGGTTTGCTTGTTCTAGGTCTGAGTTCAAGCCCTGGATATCCTTGTTAATTTTCTGTCTGGTTGATCTGTCTGATATTGACAGTGGAGTGTTAAAGTCTCCCACTATTATTGTGTGGGAGTCTAAGTCTCTTTGTAAGTCATTAAGAACTTGCCTTATATATCTGGGTGCTCCTGCATTGGGTCCATATATATTTAGGATCGTTAGCTCTTCTTGTTGTATCGATCCTTTTACCATTACATAATAACCTTCTTTGTCTCTTTGATCTTTGTTGCTTTAAAGTCTTTTTTATCAGAGATGAGAATTGCAACTCCTGCTTTTTTTTTTTGCTCTCCATTTGCTTGGTAAATCTTTCTCCATCCCTTTATTTTGAGGCTTTGTGAATCTTTGCATGTGAGATGGGTTTCCTGGATACAGCACACTGATGGGTTTTGGTTTTTTATCCCATTTGCCAGTCTGTGTCTTTTGATTGGTGCATTTAGCCCATTTACATTTAGGGTTAATATTGTTATGTGTGAGTTTGATACTGCCATTTTGATGCTAGCTGGCTGTTTTGTCCCTTGGTTGATGCAGATTCTTCATTTTGTTGATGCTCTTTAGCATTTGGTATGTTTTTAGAATGGCTGGTACTGGTTGTTCCTTTCTATGTGTAGTGCCTCTTTCAGGAGCTCTTGTAAAGCACGCCTGGTGGTGACAAAATCTCTGAGTTCTTGCTTGTTGGCAAAAGATTTTATTCTTCCTTCACTTATGAAGCTCAGTTTGGCTGGATATGAAATTCTGGGTTGAAAGTTCTTTCCTTTAAGGATGTTGAATATTGGCCCCCACTCTCTTCTGGCTTGTGGTTTCCGCCGAGAGATCTGCTGTGAGTCTGATGGGATTCCCTTTGTGGGTGACCAGACCCTTCTCTCTGGCTGCCCTTAGTATTTTCTCCTTCATTTCAACCCTGGCGAATCTGACGATTATGTGCCTTGGGGTTGCTCTTCTTGCAGAATATCTTTGTGGCGTTCTGTGTATTTCCTGGAGTTGAGTATTGGCCTGCCTTGCTAGGTTGGGGAAATTTTCGTGGATAATATCCTGAAGAGTATTTTCCAGCTTGGATTCATTCTCTTCGTCACATTCTGGTACACCTATCAAACGTAGGTTAGGTCTCTTCACATAGTCCCACATTTCTTGGAGATTTTGTTCATTCGTCTTTGCGCTTTTTTCTCTAATCTTGGTTTCTCTTTTTATTTCATTGAGTTGATCTTCGACTTCTCATATTCTTTCTTCTGCTTGGTCAATTCGGCTGTTGAAACTTGTGCATGCTTCACGAAGTTCTCGTGTTGTGTTTTTCAGCTCCTTCAATTCATTCATATTCCTCTCTAAGTTGTCCATTCTTGTTATTATTTCCTCGAATCTTTTTTCAGGGTTCTTAGTTTCTTTGCATTGATTTAGAACATGTTCTTTTAGCTCACTGAAGTTTCTCATTATCCATCTTCTGAAGTCTGATTCCGTCATTTCGTCACTCTCATTCTCCATCCAGCTTTGTTCCCTTGCTGGTGAGGAGTTTTGGTTTTTGTAGGAGGTGAGGTGTTTTGGTTTTGGGTGTTTTCCTCCTTTATGCACTGGTTTCTTCCCATCTTTGTGGATTTATCCACTTGCCATCTTAGTAGTTGCTGACTTTTCAATTGGGTCTCTGAGTGGACGCCCAGATTGTTGATGATGAAGTATTTCTGTTACTTAGTTTTTCTTCTAACGGTTTAGCCCCTCTGCTGTACAAGTGCTGAGGTCCACTCCAGGCCCTGCTTGTCTGGGGTACACCTGTAGCAGCTGCGGAACAGTGAGGGATGCTAACAGTTTCTTCTTCTGCTAACTTTGTCCCAGAATGATGACCGCCAAATGTCAGTCTGATTAGTCCTTTTTTGAGGTGGCTCTTTGGATATACAGGGGTCAGGGATCTGCTTGAGGAGACGGTCTGTACTTTATAGGAGCTCCAGTGCTGAGCTGTGAGCTCCGTTGTTCATTCAGGGTTGTTGTGTTTCGGTCTGCTGCAGCAGAACTTATACCGCCCCCCCCCCCCCCCGCTTTTTTTCCCTCAGATGCTCTGTCTCAGGGAGTTGGTGCTTTCTTTATCAGTATCTGTTGCACTGTCTTGCCTAGCTAGGAGGCAGTCTATTCACTATTTGCCTGCCGGGGCTCCGCCCTGCTAGCGTGGGTCTGCCCTGCTTCCTCAGGGTTTCCTTCTACTGTGTTGCACTCCGCCCTGTTGGCAGAGTCTCTCTCTTATGGCTGGTTGCCTCGGCAACAGCAGGCCACATCAGCAGTGGGCAGTACCTCAGTAGGGGTGGATTGCGTCCGTAGTGGCGGACGCCACTCCGTCACCGAGCTGCACCGTCCTGGATTCAGCTGACCCTGCAGCAAAACTCTCAACCCCACGTGCCTGGAATCACCGCGCTGCTTGTCCCAGTGAGGGTGGGACCCGCCGAGCCCGATCACCTGGCTCCCTGCCTCAGAGCGCCTCCTCTCTCTCTCTTTTTCTTTCCAAATTGAATGGTTGACTCTCTCACAGGCGCCCCAGTCGCCTGCTGATTGGCCACTGTGGGATCCATGCGATCTCCCCTGCAGCGGCCCACTGCACCGGCTCAAATCGCTCTTCCCAGGAATCTCCTGGTCTGGCTCACAGCCCAAGTTCCATTCAATCAAATGGACATGTCAATCTGCCCTTCCAAAACTCAGATTTCCAGTTTAACAGGGCACCCAGACCAGTGAGCTTTGTGCGGGCTGCCGCGGCACTGGCAAAAACGGCCACACACGCCTAAAGGGCTGCGCTGCTGTCCTGTGTCTCTCCTACACCTTGGAATTTCCCCATTCTGTGGGCAACAAAGGTCCGTCTGAAAATGCGGCTAGGACTCACCCTCTGTGCCTTCACTGAGAGCTGCAAGCCTGAGTTGTTTCTACGGCACCATCTTGGAATCTCCGTCTGTTTTCTTTATTGTTTTTCTATTTTCTATTACATTGATTCCTACTCTGATGTGTATTACTTCAGTTTTTCCCTTTGTTTGGTGTTTTATTTATTCCACTTTTCTAGTTTCTTAAGATGGAAGCTAAGGATCATTGATTTGAGACTTTTGATTTCTTCATAAACTTATACTCTGGGTGAGGGAATCAAACAATTAAAAATAACCACAAAGCATAATGAGTTAAATAGTATCTCAGAAGGTAAGACGTGCTGTGAGAAAAAAGAAAATGTCACAAAAGATGGTAAGGGTTGACTGAAACTGGAGCTCCTAGTTGATGGTTGCAATTTTGAATAGAGTGCTCAGTATGAGCCTCATTGAAAGCTGACATTCAGGCAAAGAATTGGAGCTGAGTTATAGAAGTAGCCTTGCACATTTCTATAGGAAGAATTTTCCAGTAAAAGCAAAGAATCAATGCAAAGGCTCTGAAATGACTGAAGTGTTGGAGCAAAAGCAAGGAGGTCAATATTGTCAGCAAGTGAGGAGTGAACTGGAGCAGTAAGAAAAGAGCTTACCGTGTTCCAAGAGAGGGCTGTTTACAAGTGTAGAACAGGTGTTTTCTCCATTGGTAACATTCTGTCTAGTCCTATTATATCCACTGTTAGGATAGAGCCTTGGAAGATATAATCACCTTCTTTAGGCTGGCCTTGCAATCTTAACCCCATAAAGGTTGGGGAGGTGGGGAAGAATACACATTGTGCAAAATTGGAAAACTGAAAGAAAAATGCCAACTATCTCCATTGACATGAACCACAATGTGTTTGTAGTTTTACCACTCACCTTATCTCCTCTCATTTTTGCCATCCCTTTAGACTAAACCATAACCTTCATGTCGTATTTTTAAGGCTCAGCTATCAAGAGTAAAAAAGACTTCCTCATTTAAAAGAAAAAAGAAATTGGATTTGGCCGGATTCCACTGACATGAATATGAGTTTTTTCATGAATAAAATGGCAAAGATGTTCTTGGAAAAAAATGCATTAATAATTTCTTTTCAAGAATCACATGAACATTTTCAAAGAAATAAATTGTGTTGTCAGAAAGAATGCAAAGATTTTTCTCACTGACTTAATAAAAATGGATGACACATTTTAAAATATTATGATACACCTAAGTGTTGTTTTTCTAGTATTTTCTCCTTGGACGTACATCTTTTCAAGTTTTCAAGGTTTTCATCATTGCCAAATAAGCTGGTAAATGGAACAGGCTTTGTGGCAGTTTAATAATGGTCAAATGACAGAGAATTATTTTTAACCTTTGCTTCTGAGGAACTGCATGCCTTTTTAGATTTATATTAATATATAGGCCCCTTCCATTCTTGAAGTGTCTTGTAATACCTTTGGTAACTATGCTCAGGAAGCAATCACAACCAAAAAAAAAGATTGAAAAAGCAAGGAAATATTTTATGAGTTTTAAAAAGATTCCCTGCTTAAGGCAAGGTCTTCTTCAGGTGATGTTCCAATCCAGTAGCTTAAGCAGACACACAAAAATGTTCACGTTAGCAACAAGAGTCTCTCTGTGGTCCACTGAGGCTGGAAGGCTCCTTGTCTTTTCCTGCTTTCATCTCCAGCAGCACTAGCTTGGCCCCTTTGTACTTACGTACTGGAGAATACTGCTTTTAGAGTGAGTTAAAAAATAAATGAAAGTTCTGTAGCTATAATCATCAGTGTTTGTCACTAGGCCACTCTCATATAGCCCAATCCTCTTTCCCTGCAACACTGGAAACTATGATACGTGCAGCTGTAGAGGAAACTGAACGGGTGGAATTAGCCATCATTCGTCTGAGTTCATAACAACAATAGTGATGGTAACAACCACAGTTTAAAAAGGAGTTTTACATTCAGTGTGGTTGAATTTTGTGAGAGATTGATGTATTGTTACAACAGTATAGTTAATTAATTAATAAATATTAATTAAGCCTTACATACAAATTTTGAAATGGTGCAGATCTCTGCAGATTAAAAATTCCATAAGCATCAGGAAATCCCAAAGCTTTGGACCAAGTAAATTTTAAACTGTGCTTTATGCAATCACTACAACAAGTTAGCAAATTAATTTTGAAATTGTACAAATCTCTCCAGATTAAAAATTCCATAAGCGTCAAGAAATCTCAAAGCTTTGGACCAAGTGAATTTTAAACTCTGTTTTCCGCGATCACTACAACATGTTAGCAAATCATTAGAGTAACCAGAAATAGAGAATACCTTTGTTGGTATTAATCTTACATTAAGTGGAATGCGAAGGATTCAAGGTCCTTAGTAACGTGTATCTTGCATAGAATGCTATCACCATGTTACTCTGTCTCACCTGTCTTTGAACGCTAAGATAAGTTCATCTTGCAAATAAGGTTATTTTATTATGAGTAGGTTCACCTTGTGAATACGGGCATCTTCTTGTAGATAAGATAGGTTCATCTTGTGAATATTATGTTCACCTTGTGGAAAAGAACTTTGAAATTCACAGTGAAAAGAACTTGTATTAATAAAAATCATTCACCCGTTAGGTATTGACATTAGGACTTGAACCTAGGTGTTCTGATTAAGCCTCTGCTCTTTGTGTTGTATTCTGACAATCTTTAAAATTGGCACCTTTTTAGTCCCCCTCAAATACTGAAAATGACCCTTGTCTTCTCTTGTTTTTCTGTCTGACTTTCCCGTCCCGTATAGTCACATTTGAGTTCAAGTCACATGTTAATGACAGATTTCAGAACTCTAGTTATGAAGCTGGCTATATCCGATTATACATTTTGGTATGCTGCTGTCTGAAGAATCTTGTTTCAGGATTCAATGTCTTTCATCATCAAAACAAGATAGTCTGAGATAGATTTGGTATCTTCTTGTCAGCGTACCTTGTTCCGTAGGCTGTGCTATAACAAGAAATATATGGGACTAGTGTTTGGTACCAGTTTCCAGCAGGGAATGGAAAGATGGAGACAAACAGCTGGAGTGAAACTAAAAGGTAGTTCTCTGAGTCTCCAGATCTTCAGAATACCCTCACCTCAGCATTCCATTCACCCTGGAAACTCTCTGACCTCCCTGAACCAAGGAAGTTTCTTATCCGTTGTTTCATATAGCAAGCTTTCAGTGAGATTTATTTTTAATAGGAAAGTCTCTGGCTGAAGAAAATTTTGTAAGCCATGAGAGGAGAGTTGAGGAGTGGGGCCAAGTGGTCATGAAAGAATTCCTGGCATCTTCTGGGCTGGGCTCGTGCTTTCCACTTACCAACCGATGCCCTCATGCTAAATCCATTCCTGTTTCTTCACTTCTATGCTTACTTTCAAGGGAGGTGAGAAAATAAGAAAAAAATTCACCATTGAGATGAGGGCTTTTAATCCAGAGGCATATAACTAGTTTTAAGAGTCATCAGGTACTAAACTCATTTCGATTCTGAGAATTTCATAATTATCTAAATTAGATCATGAGAGTGATGGTTCTGCCCTTTTAAAGTACACCCTTGCTTTGAAACCATTATGAATAACTTCTAAAAGCATAACTTTCAAGCATCCAAGTATGTGATGGAAGAAAACCCATAATCTGTCATTGTTTTGCAATGATATCACTGCTCTATATACTAATGGAGCTAATTACCACACAGTTGTTGTGGGAGACCTCTGGTCTATTAACAGCCTACATTAGTCACCCTGAGTAAAGAGTATGTGGGATTTAGCTTTTTTTTTTTTTTTTTTTTTTTTTAGTAATAGCAAGGGTCACAGAGTAAGGTGCAAAATCATTATGGTAGCTCTGGGGCTTTGTGAGGGTTGCAGGCTGTTCTTTTTACTCCTCATCCAGTATGTCGTCTTTGTGGGCATCATCTGAAAGCTTATTTCATCCACAAGTGTTGCAAGACATTCTGATTTAACCATATTAGAATTGCCCATCCTCCCTTTACATCCTCAATCCTTTCTAGTTCCTGGTTGTAAGCTTCACATGCTTCATTTGGTATTGATGAGAGTTATTTCTGTTACAAGGTTTTCTACCCTCTTTCCCAAAGCTGCTTTGATGCCAAACGTTGTTAGGAAGGAATACGAATTCTAGTGAATAGTTAATTTTTTTTTCTAATGACATTACTTTCATGGATACACACTGGCAAAGATACTTAGAATTTTATGCTTTCCTTTTTATAAAACTACATACTGTCTTTCTTAACTCATTTTCCCTGTGAACATATATATACTGCCAGAAATTATATATAAACGACTTGCTTATTGAAGTAGTTACTGCAATTTTCATGCTTTCAGTGTGAAGGCATTTTAGATTTGGTGTATTTAAGGGTACAAAAGAGATGAGAATGCTCTCTTTCTATATCCCCACTCCCAGTTGCTGCCTCAGAATTTGAAAACCACCTTCCTTCTTATATAAAAGGACAAAGAGGCTGGGTCAGCTGCCTGGGCCTTGTGCTTAAATTGAAGTGTGATAATTCATGTCTTTTTTTCATCTTCTTCTTCTTGAAGATAGCTGCTATTTTCACCATGGAGAGGAAAAAGAAGTTTTACTGTACATTTCTATAATGGAGCTAAAAGAGTTCAGCAGCCTCTCTGAATTGAAAGGTCTAATTAGATTCTACTTTAATGTAAGATCTTGGCTTCAAGGTACTTAACTAAAAGAGAGAGGGCTTTATAAGAGGAAGCTATAAAATGTTTAAACATAACCATCCTAAGCATATAACTAGGAAATGAAATACAATGCGCCATATAAAGTGGGGATTATCTAACCCATTCCAAAAACAATCTTTTGTGCCGGCTTCCAGTCAATGTATATTCTCTTCTCATAAAGGTAGTGGTGAAAAAGGAAGGTGAGCTCTGAAGGAAAAGATTCTAGGTAGATCTCCACATTTAAAATACAAGGTAGATGTTCTAATATCATTAATTATGCAAAGAGATCATGACTTGTTACCTCTGCTTCCTCTGAAGGGCAGTATTCACACATTTTATTATAGATGAAATATATGGAAGGTCATTTTTATTTTTATTTTCTAATTTTTCCAGACTGGCACTATAGAAATTCATAATGAATTCACCAGTGTTAAGCCATAGCAGGCAGTGTTTTATTATTATTCAGTTATCCGTATGGAATATTGAGATGAATGTTCCTGAAATGTATCTGCATACTGAGCTTCACAACTTGAATTATTCAATGATTCTGTGATTATATGCCCTGAACTCCTAATTCTTTAAGACCTTTTGTGCATTGGGACTTCGCAGAGGCAGGAGAAACCTGTAACTCCTCCATTTATCTCAGCCATTTAGTTAAAACAGCTGCCTGTCAATGACAGGTTAAGCTCAAGGGGAAAAGAAATTTCTTAGACATGAGCTCCAGAATCTGGAATTCTCTTCTACCCCAGGATTACGTTTGTAATTGAAAAACCTTTAAGAGCCCTTGAACTCGGCCATTTTATAAACTTGCCTGTATTATTCTTGGCTTTCTCCCATTTAAAACCATCTCATGATTTTTACTGTGATTTTAATAGCAAGGAGTTTTTGTTTTTTTTTTTCTTTTTGAGAAAACACAGTTTCTGGCCTCTGTTCTGTGTTATGCCAAATTAATGAGGATTAATTTTTTTTCAAATAGGTAGAGCCTTAAAGGATGCTTTTAAATAAATGCAATGATGAAGAGATTCCATTTTGTTGGTGCCTGTAACTTTTTTTCCTAAAGTAATATATTTGTTCAAGAATTTAAAGATGCTTTTCTAGCATTCAGGAATTGAGTGACTACTATGTGCCCAAGACTCTAGAAAGAATAAAATTTAATACCAAAGATAAATTGAAACATTGATGCATTTTTAAATGGCTGATGAGTTGAGACATGCTAGTATGATACTTTCAGGAAAGCAAGTAAACTGAGTCATGACACTGGGCCTCACAATTTCTTTTTTTTGGCCAAGTTAACAGTATATTACAGAGTTCCTGTGTACTCAGCTGCAAGTTTTCACTGTTGTTAAAACTACTGTGGTACATTTGTCCCAGCTGATAAACTAATGTTGATATATTGTTATAACTAAAGTCCATACTTTATTCAGTTGTCGCTATTTTTTCTCTAATTTTTGTTTCCACTCCAGGATCTTGTCCAAGGTACCACATTGCATTTAGTCGTGATGTTTCCTTTGGTTCCTCTTTTAAAGTAAGGATTGTTCACACTTACCTTGTTTTTGAAGACTTAACAGTTTAGTGAATTAATGGAGAAAAGCTACAGGCACCCACAAAATGGAACCTCTTCATTGCATTTATTTCGAAGCTTCCTTTAAGGCCCTCCTTATTTGAAAAATTTAATCTCCAATGTCAAGTAGAATCTCTCTCATGATTTTTTTCTGATTTTTTTTCTCATACTTAATGGGTTGGGGTTATGGTTTTGAGGCAGGAAGTTCACAGGGGAAATCTGCTCTTCTATCGTATCATCAGTGGTACGTGTTATCAATGTGATTTGTCAATGTTAATTTTGACTGCTTGGGTGAAGGAGTATCTGCCATGTTTCTGCACTGTAATGTTTCTTTTTCCCCTTCTTCAGTACTGTACTTTTTGGAAGGAAGTCATTATATGCAGTGCATACCAAGAGGTAGAGAGGTTTGTGTGAACACTTTGAGGGACGAAAATTTACAAAAATTCTTTGGCATTTCTCTGTAAGGGACATTTTATGTATATCTTCATCGATAGCATTGTGTGCATCTCCATTGTTAGAATAAATTTCTATCACTGACTTTTATTAGTATGGACTCATGGATATTTACTGTAAACTGTGGGTTATAATCCAATGCCATATTATTTTATTGCTCGGATTGTTCCAGCTTTGACCATTGAGAGAGATTTCCTGTGTTGCTTTAACCCATATCCATCATTGCGTTTTCCGAGCACTTCCTTAATTTCTGGGACTACATAAAGCTTCAGGATTATCTTGTTTATTCTCTGTCCCAGCCCTTGCATTATCTATTTCTTCAAGGAGGTCTGGTTCCTTTTACTGATTCACTCTGAATTGTTGTTACTGAGTTGTTACACAGGGTTATTACAGTGTCCACCATGTAGTATTATATGAAATAGTTCTGCCCTAAACATCCTTCATGTTTCGCATGTTTACCCTTTCCCAAACCTTGGTAATCTCTGACCTATTTTACATTTTTATGGTTTTGCCTTGGAACCCTGAGGTATGCTGCCTTCTGATTTTATTCACTTAGCAATACTCATTTAAGAGTCACCCAGGACTTTACATGGCTCATTTGTTCATTTTTTATTGTTAAGCAGTATGGGTGTAAGCAGGATGGATGTACGGATGTACCATGTTTTCTTTAGCCACTCACTTACTGAAGAACATCTTGGATGCATCTAGTTTTTGACAATGATAAATAAAGTTGAAAAAACACTCACATGCAGAGTTTTTGTTTTTGTGAATATAAGTTCTCAAATCTTTTTAAGCTATCTAGAAGAATTACTGCTAGATTAAATGTTAAGACTATGGTTAGCTTTGTAAGAAGTTGAAAGTGTTTTCCAAAATTGCATCATAGGAGTTCCTATTGTTCTTCATTTTTGCCAGCGATTGGTATTTTCATGTCCCCATACGCTAACCCCTTATAGCCATTCCACTAGGTTCCCCAATGACGAATGCTGTTGAGCACCTTTTTATATGTTATTTGCTATGTGTGTTCCTCCTATTTTGAAGTATCTATTACAATCATTTACTTACTTTTTAAATTTAGTCTTCGTTTCCATGTTATTGAGTTTCAAAGTCCTGTGTATATTCCAGACATAAATCCTTTATTCACTATGTGATTTGCAAAGATACTGTCTCAGCCTGTGGTCTGTGGTTTCATTCTTTTGGTAGTGAGTTTCACAGGGCAACTGTTTTTAATTTTAATGAAGTCTATTGAATCATTTCTATTTCATGGATCGTGTTTTTGGTGTTGTATTTAAAAATTCATCACCAAACCTAAGACCACACAACTTTTTTGTCTAGAATTTTTATATTTTGAATTTTGTAGTTGTGCCTTTGATCCACTTTTATTTAATTTTTATGAAATTTTGAGGTCTATGTTTGAGTTCCTTGTGTGTATCTGGACATCCAAGTGTTCCAGCATCACATGTTGAACAGATTATCATTATTTTATTGTGTTGTCTTTGAACCCTTGTCAAAATCACTTGGCTGTGTTTGTATGAGTCTGTATCTGAGCTCTATAACCAGTTAATCTACATATCTGGTGGGTTTTTTTTTTTTTTTTTTTTTTTTTGCCAATATCACACTATCTTGATCTGATAAATTTATAGTGAGTAATATAAACTCTGTTCTTTTGTAGAAGAACAAAGGACCTAGGAGAAACTGTTAGAGGACTTTCGCTTTTTCATATACATTTTACAATCAGTTTGTTGACATCTGTAAAAAATACTTAGGACTTTGTTTGAGACTGTTGAGTCTATAGACCAAATTAGGGAAAATTAACATCTTAAAATGATTGCATCTTCTAACCCGTGAATATGAAACATCTTTTCATTTATTTAGATACTTGATTTCTTTTAAAAGTGTTTTCTGCATATAGATTCTATACATGTATAGAATTGGATTATATATTTATTTTACATTTGTATAACTCTCATTTTTAGTGCTATTTCAAATAGTTTTTTTAAATATTACATTCCAATGGCTCATTATTGGTATATAAGAAAGAAAGCAATTGAATCTGAAAGTTTACCTTTCATCCTGCAACCTTCCTATACTTGCTTATTAGTCTCAGAGATGTCTTTTTCGATTGATTCTGTAGAGTTATTACGGAGACTATCATCTCGTCGGCAGAAAATGGTTGTATTTCTTCTTTTTGCATTACTGGCACAACCTATGGATTTTATTTTAAATTGGAATAAGAATAATAATGAGAGAACAGCTTTCCTTCTTCCTGATGTTAATGAGAAAGTATTCAACCTTTCATAAATATACTACTGGCTGTAGATTTTTAGTATATCCTCTTTATTAGGTTAAGAACATTCCCTTTTGCTACTAGTTTTTCACACATTTTATTATGAGTTGGTGTTTCATTTTGTTGAATGCTCTTTATTGATATAATCACATTGTTTTTCTCATTTAGTCTGCCATCTAACCAATTGTATTGATTAATTTTTGAATGCTAACCCAGCTTGCATTCCTGTAGTAAATTCCACTTGGTTATGATGCATTGTCCTGTTTATATATTAATGGATTACACTAGCTCATATTTTGTTGGGAATTTTTATATTCATTAAAATTTAGTCTGTGATTTTATTTTCTTGTTGTGTCTTTATTTGGTTTTGGTATTAGGGTAACACTGTCCTCATAAAATAAGCTAAGAGGTTCTCCTGCCTCTATTTTTTGAGAAAAATTGTGTAGAATTAGTTTATTTCTTGTGTAAAAGTTTGGTAAAATTTACCAATCATCTGGACCATCTGTTTCCTTTTGTGTTTTTGGAAGGTTTTTAACTACTAGGTCACCTTCTTTAATAGACATAAAGCTATTCAGGTTATCTTTTCTTTTTGAGTAGATTTTGGTAGTTTGTGCCGTCACATAATTGATTTATTTCATCTAAATTATCATATTTGTGGGTTTACATTTTTATAGTTTTCTCTTTTAAATTTTCAGGATATCAGTAGTAATTATATCCTTCTTATTCATTCCTAATATGGTGGAGTATTCCTTTTTTTTTTCCTCATCCTTGACTACCCTGGCTAGAGATTTTTTATTATTTTTTATCTTTTTGAAGAAACAGAATTTGAGTTCATTGATTTTCCTACTTATTTTCTGTTTTCAATTTTATTCACTTCGACTTTAATTTTATTATTTTTTTCCTTCAGCTTTCTTTAGGTTTGACCTGCTCTTATCTAGTTTCCTAAAATGGAAGCTGAGATTATTATTTTTTAATATTGTTTCTTTTTGAGTATAATATATAATTATTATTATAAATATATTATTAGCTGCATTTCACAAATTTTCAGGTTATATTTTCATTTTCATTTAAATAAAATTTTTTATGCTCTCTTGAGAGTTTTTCTTTATTCATTTTTTAGAAATGTGCTATCTAATTGCCAAATATACAGAAATATTCCAGCTGTCTTTCTCTTCTTGATTTTTAGTTTAATTCTGCTGTGGCTTGAGAACATATTCTGTATGATTTCTATTTTCTAAAAATTATTAATATGCATTTTGTGTACCAGAATATTGTCTATCTTGATAAATGCTCCATGTGAACTAAAGAAGAATGGATAATCTGCCACTGTTGAGTGGAATATTCCATAATTGTCAATTAGATCAAGTTGATTGATGTGCTATTCAGGTCATCTGTAATCTTACTGATTTTCTGCCTACTTGATCTTTCAATAACTGAGAAATGAGTGTTGAAGCCTCAAAGTATAAATCTGTGCCATTCAGCTATAATTCACTCTTATTATTTAAGAGCTTGTTGGTATTGAGGTAGGGTGTGAAATGAAGAAGGAGGATTTTATAATCTTCCCATTAAGACTCAATCTTTTAATGGGCCTGTGTTTCAGAAGTAAAGCCTTCAGAAGTGTTTCTGTTCCTCTTCCAAGACCATAGCTTTTATCCTCCATTCTCTCACTCACTTCCCTGGCTGCAGCATTCCCAGTCTATTTACTTGAAGTCTTGTTCCAAACTAGAATGTCCTTCCCTGAACTAAGATAAGGTTTTACATTTGCCATCTGCTGAATTCCTTACCTCTATAAACTAGGCTCTTATTAGGGGGTAGCATCTGTGTGGATTTTAGGATTGCTACTCTTTCCTGCCCCAACCTACACTAGAAGGAGTTCTTTCTCAGATCCCCACCAAAAGGTCTTGAGGGGTTTCTGTGATAAAAGTTCACATAAGTGTGGGACCTCCCCAAGACTGCTATTCCCAAGAATTTTTCACTCTCATACTAGTCTGAACTTGACCTCTATCAATTCATCAAAATAGCAATTTAAGCATTCTTATAAGCCGGGGATTGCAGTGGCTTCTGTTCCAGACAGGCAAGCTTTAGGAGATGTATCTCTCTGGATGCATCTATCTCTTTAGATTTCAGGGTGGTAGTGTGTTCTGTGACTACAGTTATCAGATTTATTGAAGAAACATTATTGATTTTTAGTTAGTTTACCTTTCTTTCTTGTTGCAAAGTTGAGGGTGACAACTTGCAAGCTGTTTACATGTTTAACTTAAACTAAAAGCCCTGGTCTGTGCTTTTAATTAGCTACGTGATCCAGGACTTATTTAACCTCTGAGCATCAGTTTCACCCTTTCTCTTAAAAAATAATGTTGAATTTTGTGGACTCTAAATTTCTACAAGCAAACACAATTGGATGTCAAACTATAAATGGACATGGAGACCTAAAGATGGGCCTTTGAAGCCTGTCAGCAACACAGATATAGTCCCTGATAGTGTATAGATTTATCTTAACATGAGTAAGCTACTGTCTTAAAATATCACTAGCTCTTGAGTATTGTTTGTGCTAATTAAATAATCTATTATCAAATTTAGAATCTAAAGTAGAGTTTAATAGCTTGTTCTAATAATCAAAATTTACAATCACCCATGAATTCACTTTTTTTTTTTTTTTTGAGACAGAGTTTCGCTCTTGTTACCCAGGCTGGAGTGCAATGGTGCGATCTCGGCTCACCACATCCTCCGCCTCCTGGGTTCAGGCAATTCTCCTGCCTTAGCCTCCTGAGTAGCTGGGATTACAGGCACGAGCCACCACGCTCAGCTAATTTTTTTGTATTTTTAGTAGAGATGGGTTTCACCATGTTGACCAGGATGGTCTCGATCTGTTGACCTCGTGATCCACCCGCCTCGGCCTCCCAACGTGCTGGGATTACAGGCGTGAATTCACTCTTTCAGCATTAACCTTTGCACTCCCAACCAGTGTGATACATTCAGAAGGTTATGCTACCTTTGCAATAAAATGAATAAGACTACTAAAGAAAGAAAATGAACAGAAAAGCCAAATTAATTTTTCCTTGTTTATTTATATGACAGAAGGGTTCAGGGACTTGACATGATTTTCTGATAATCACTCATTTTCACAGATGCCTAAAATTATGTATTAACAAATTAGAACAAAGAAATAGAAACCATATGAAACAATAAGACTTGGAAACAAAATAAAATGTGTTGGTCTACATGATTGCCAGGCTTTCTGAATGATTCATTTAATATTGTTTCATCAAAATCTTAAGCAAAAGGATTTAGAAAAGTTGGAATTAGTTATGGCAAGGTATAATTACATTTTTAGGCTGGCTACATCCAAAAAATAACTACCTTCTCTACCACATCCTCAGATTCAAATAGAATTTGGAGTAACCCGTGTTCAGTCTTTGGGACCAAATCATTTAGTACTGCTTACTGATCTCTTAAAACCAAATAAGGCTCTAACAAAAGTTACCATTAGAGTCTCTGCTAGTTATCTACTAACAAAATGAAAGACAAAAATGACTTGATCATCTCCATAGATACATTAAAAGCATTCAACAAAGTTCAGTCTTCATTCATTATTTTTAAAACATCTCAGCAAAATAGACAATAGAAGACAATGTCTTCAACATAATAAAGTCCTTTTTGAACTGGCCACTTCTGTTCAACATAGAACTAAAAGTACCAGCAAGTTCAATCAGGCAAAAAAAAAATAATAATAAAATGCATTCTAATTGGAAAGGAAGAAGTGAAATTATCCCAATCTTTAGATGACCTGATCCTAGATGTTAAAAACTCTAGACTCAACAACTGGAACCAATAAATGAATTCTGTAAAGCAGCAGGATAGAAAATCAACATGTAAAAATCAGTTGCATTTCATCATACCAATAGTGATCTATCTGGAGAAAAAAATCAAGGAAACAATCTCAATTGCAGTAGGATAAAACAATAAATGTTTAGAAATAAATTTACCCAAGGAAATGAAAGATCTACACACTGAAAACTGTAAAGCATTGTTGTAAGAAATGGATGTATGAAATTTTCATACACAAATGAGAAAATATGTTTGTGGATTGAAAGAATTAATATTGTTTAAATGGATCTACAGAAAAAGGAAATACAGTTTTACCAATTTAACACAACTGAGGCACTTCTAGTGCATTTTCAGGTTTTTTTATGTCTAGGATCTTAGTATTGTTATAATTTATGCAAATCATATTCCCCTCTTTCACTTAGTGGTAAATTAAAGGCATCTTTTCATGTTACTGCTTTTCCTTAAATCACTTTAGATGCCTAAAAACCCATTCAAAGGTCACTCCAGTTTACTAACAAGGTAACTAGAGAAATGATTTCATACTTATGAATAAGGAGCAACACTTGAGAAGCAACACTGGGACGTGTTCTAATTAAAAGCTTGAAAATGGTCTCTGGTACATTTAAAATAACATTTATTTATGGAGAGTAAATAAAAGATCCTAGGTCAGAACTAGGGTAATGCCCAAGGCAAATAATTGCTGCTACAGTGATATTATCTGGATATGGAAAGAATCTTTGAATTATTGACCTGTGCCTTAAGCAGAAAATAATTATCATTATGTTCTGGATCTTATAAAATTACGAATGTTTACAGATGGTTATTGTTGCTTTCTACAGTACTTTGTAAGGATAATCTGTTTTCTTAATGACTGATACCAGATTCTCAGGTTTCACAGAGTAGTGTTGATGTATGTGAACTTCCACGTAAACCATAGAATACTTGCTTGTTGCAGTGGACACTGTGAGACCAAATTTTTGTCATTTCCCATCAGTTTATATGAATTGTTGCTTTTACTTAACGGACTTGTGTTTCTTACATGAGGAGTGATTTCATTGTTCACATAAGTAAATAAGTTTATACTTAAATTTATGTTGTTAAAATAAAGCATTGTTTCTATTCAGATATTACTTTGTCTCATATTGTTTGCTCTGTGCTTTTTCACAGATTTCACTGACCAGCAACACTCCAGTGAAAGTGTAGTCAAAATTTATAAAGGCTGCAGTAAATGTGAAACCAAAGTAACAGGTAACTGAATCACAATGCATTCTTTTTAAAAATATATTATGTATTCGTAACTCAAAAATAAGTGTTTGATACTCCTAATGTCTGTTTTGTGTTTCTGGAGCACATCTCATTCCTTGCAGTGAAAGTTGTTTCCTTTGCACTTAGATAAGATACTGTTATTAATGACTTTTAAAAATTTATCTTAATAAGAAGAAAGCCACTGAGTGATTCAGATGACCTAGAGTGAAGTATATTTTTTTCTGGTTAATTTTTAAATAATATTGCTGAGATGGATTTATGGAAGGTTAGTATGTGTTATTTGGATATTTAAATACAGTCTCACTAGACATGTACCTGAGGTATCATGATGATTCTAAAATATTGTGATATAATTTGGTTTTTAAGGGTTAGTTTAGGTATTCTGGGTTCTTATTAAGTGCTGAATAACTGTGGCTGAGTTTGATGAACTCCCTGATATTTTTTCAGCAAATGTTTTATATAATTCTGACACAATGCCCTTAAAACTTCAGAGATTCATCTTTGGAGATAGAATTCTATAGACTATTTATTCCACAGCTTTTGTGAAGGCAAAACTCTGTGTATTATGTAATGGATTTCTGGATAATAGGGAATAAAATATTATAATACGATAGTACTTTTTGTTTAATTCTCAAGATCAGTCTTGTTCTTTACAGAAACTTCAAAACCAAGACTAACTTGAGAAGCACCATGAATCTTTTCTCACATGAACATATTCATAGACCATATGTAGAGATGCATGTTAAATATTCTCTATATTTTCATGTATTCAAGATTTTCTTTCCCTCTTTCATGAAGTTAGTATGACTTGTTTGTTCCCAGCAAAACCTATGTCTAGAAAGAGCTCAAAATGGAAAGCTCTGTAAAGAGCTCAGTTGTCTATTCTCTGAGCGTTGATCAAAACTCACCAATGCCTGGTTCTAGAATCTGCAGTAATTGCTAATATACTGCATCAGATGTTACTTTGTGTTGACCTCATAGCCAGCTGCTGTGCT
This sequence comes from Saguinus oedipus, assembly GCA_031835075.1. Classification (NCBI taxonomy): domain Eukaryota; kingdom Metazoa; phylum Chordata; class Mammalia; order Primates; family Cebidae; genus Saguinus; species Saguinus oedipus. The sequence continues at coordinate 2,420,500 of CM063172.1, read as the reverse complement.
AGCCCACTGGCTAGTTAGAACAGAGATATGAAGCAGCACACAAGTATTTCCTTTGAAATTGATGACTGCAACATTGAAAAATATTGACCTTGATGTCAAAGAAAAATAATTATCAAGTGAAAACTGTATCTATGACTAATATTTATATTATTAGAAAATTTTCTGTAACGTCAACTTAAGTCTATAATGTAAGCTTCAAAATAGCTTGCAATTACACTGTTTTCACATGAAGCAATACAATTTTTTCATGAGAATATTATAGGAATTCAGGTTGTACTTTAAAAAATTAGATTCTTTAAGGCCAGTATTTGTAAAGATAATTGATGCATTGGGGTACATTATTTTTTAGCAATTGATATCGGGCTACATTATTTTTTACCTAGGTAAAAATCGATAAAATCTTGGTCATATTCCTTTTGCAAGAAAAGAAGGAGAAAGATACAGAATCTCTGATTTCATATGAGGGTCTGGTCACTAGTTGATTTGTCTCTGTTGATGGGAGAGGAAAGACTGGCTTTTTGCTGAAGTTCAATATTCCTGCGGTGCCTAATGGTCTAGTTCCCAGCATTCTGTCTGTCATCATCCATTTATGTATCAACCAATCTCATTTTGCTCCAAGAAAATGATTAAATTGCTTAAGCCATAATTTCATTTGGGTTGAACAGTTTAAAATATCTTGTCACTACTGCCATTGTCATCCAAATACTTTCTCAACTACCTAACTCTGCATAGTTTCATGCTTTCTGCTTTAAAATTAAGTAACGCCACATGTTCTCTGCCCTCTAGGAGTTTATAATCTTAGAAAAATTTTGTTACGGCAACCCTGAAAACTTCCATTTATTTTGTGTAACCTGTGCTTTTTTTTCCTTAGCTCTTTTTCAAGTTCGTATCTGCAGATACGTTGTCTTCTGTGTCTGCGTGTGCCTGCTTGCGCTTCTGCAGGTGCACTTAAAGGCATGTGTCCATATCTGAATTAGGCGGACACATCTTACCAGGCCATAGACCTGGTGTCATGGACTCAGAGAAAAAAGAGATGGTTGATGCCTGGGTGTGTTGACTTACACCTTTAATCCTAGCACTTTAGGAGGCTGAGATGGGAGGATCGCTCCAGCTCAGTAGTTTCAGACCAGACTAGGAAACACAGCGAAACTCCGTCTTTACAAAAAATACAACAAAGCTGGGCGGAATGGTGTGCACCTGTAGTCACAGCTACTTGGGAGGCTGAGGCAGGAGGATAGCTCCAACCTGGGCGGTCAGGGCTGGAGTGAGCCGAGATCGCGCCACTGCACTCCAGCGTGGATGACAAAGTGATACCTTGTCTCAAAAAATAAAAATAAAAGAAAATGGTAGAAATGCATGCACAGTATTCCAATTCACATTTAATTCTGAACTCAATGATTTGCCTGGCATGCCACTCCTGACCAGAGATGAGCTGAGGGCACAGAAAGACACATTTACTCGATGTCACTCTGTGGCTTCTGGAGCAGCCTGATACTAACTTAATCCAGTGGCTTCTCATCTAGGAGGCAGCCATTCCCCTCCTTCCTCAGCATGCGGACGTAGATCACAAGGTACTACTGACTTCCATAACACTGGAACAAACAGGAAAACCGAGGGTAGTCTGAGGGGACACAGGAAGATTTCTGCTCCTATCTCCGTGTCTTCCCTAACACAGCCACCTGGTGACTGCGCATATTATTAATAGCTGTCATTTCTCTTTCTGAACAAATCACCTCCTTGCGATTTGCACTTAAGGGTACTGGAGAGTGTCCTGCCTATCTCTGTACATTAAATAACCTTATTGTGCTGCTGAGCCTGGCTGTGTCTCTCCCTTTCTCTGTGGCAGGTGTATTTATCATTTTCCCCACTTTGACATTCCTAGCTTCAGCTGCCAGACCAGGCCTGGTGCCTTTCTCTCAGTAGATTAGTTTGCATTCTATGGGATTAAAAAGGTTTAGAGAGCAACTGGGAGTTGGCAGGAAGAGCCTGAGCTGTTTAGAAATGTCAGAAAAGTGTCAAGACTGCCAGTTTTCTGGGGGATAAAATGGGAGGAGGAACAGTAGCACTTTTCAATCAGATTCTAGCAGACAAAACATCACAAGAAAGCAGTAGCAGCGATCTCTAAGATAATAAGAAATTCTTATATTCTGAGAAGGGTAGGAAGAGAAAGGAGGCCATGGTGAAGGAGACAAACACTCTCCTTTTTCATGAGGCAACTGAAAGTTGACAAATCAGACAGCCCAGTATATCACACTATGGTGTCACCCTTGTGGAAACCAGTCATGGGGGAAGAAGCCACAGGAAATGAGAGGCTCTGAAAACAAACATGTGACTAGTGCATTTAGCAGCATCTCACGTTCCCATTTCATTTTCAACTTGTATTCTGATTTCTTTGATTATTTGTGGAGGAGGGGGCTTTTGTCTTTGATGTGTTTTCTTAGAGAGAAGAGACACTTCCAGAAAGAAGCCTTGATCTCCCAAAGATTCCGAGCAGGTGACAAAGGAAATGTATGAAAGATGTTTTTTAGTGCTCTATCGTATGCACAACTGCAACTGCTAAGAACAAAGAGAAATCACTGTATTTGAAAACTCTAAAAGATGGATTAAGCATGAAAAATGAACCAGAGAGCTCTGTTACTGCGCTCTCTGTATACGTGGACAGGCTGGCTTTCCCATCCTATCATTGTTTTCTGCCTCTACTAGGGGATGTATTCCGAGAATGTGGCTCAGTGCACCAAGAAAAGGGACTGAGACCTGAGAAACTGGGCAAAGTATTTCCTCAGATTTGACTGAATTTGAAGTTAAACACTCACATCATTTGGGGACCTTCACAGCAGTGATTTCCCCATCCCAAACACGCGCTTACAGCACACTTTGGTGCCCTCCGTGACAGAGAAGGAAGAAGGACAGACAAGAGAGAGGTTTTTGGCTTTTTCTGCGTGGCATGAAGAATGGGAACAGTCTTCAATTATAAATCAGGAGGAAGACTTTGCGTCTTGAACTTCTTACATCATTTGTAAAATAGGCTGGGTAAAGGGTGGTGATTGGCCCATACAATTTTTAAGTTTACTTACAAAATCCTATAATTCACTTATTAAACTCACCTCCACACTTAACAGCTCAGCTAAGCCAGAGAATTCTGCCTTGCCCTGCTGTTCTCTGTGCATATGTTGAGATGAAATCATCTTCTTTGCTGTGATTAGTCCTTAACCAGACATTGGGAAATTGAGGACCAGTGTCGAGGGCATCTAAAGCTATGGAGTTGATCAATGGGAAACTTCCTTTTGGCTAGAGTGTTGTTTTTCAACCCCAGTAAAGTCAGATAATTGCTTCTAAAGGAGAGCAAATTCTAAGGGGATGCAGGTGTGTTTCCTAGCTGAGTGAAAGAACTGGATCTTGTCTTCCCAGGATAAATCCCTACTCAAGTTCTCTACCTAATAACATGCATGAGGCTTTCATTTCACCAGTGAATCCTCTCTTCGGTGTCTCCCATAGATTCCTCCCTGCTGTCTGTGTACGTGCTCAAGCCTGCCTTGGTTACGCCTTCACTTGATGGTACTGCTCAGGTGGTACTCCCCGTCTTCTTTCTTTCATTTATGCATCAACACATGAAAGAAACAATGTAGAACAGGACAGCCAAGGCACTTGCTCTCATGCAAATCACCTCCTAGCATGCTGTGGGGAGAGACTACAGGGCAAAATGATGAATGATAAACACATCCTGAAACAAAATACTTTAACATAATGATAAATACTTTAAAGACAATAAGATGAAGTGATATGGAAAGTAAGTGAGCGGTGAGCCAGAGGACTGACTTGCGATTGTGAATTCTATAAGGTGTCTGTCTCTGAGGAAATGATATTTCAACAGAGGCTTGAAATTACAAGTCAGATCCAGCCTCTCAAAGTTCTGTGACAAAGCATTCAAGGGAACAGGGGCACAAAGTACCAGCTTGCTGAGGCCTGAGGAGCTTGGCACTGAGAAAAGAAAGAAGGCCAGGGTGGCTGTGTCTCAGTGTGCAGGTGGGAGGATGGTAGGAGATGAAGTAGAGATGGGGAGGGTGGATCAGGAGGACCTGAGGCCTGATGAGCTGTGGTTAGAACGTGGAGCCTTGCTTTGGAGGATGTTAAGAAGGGGCTGACACAATCTGATTTATATGTTAAAAATCACCCCTGATGTTTTATGGTGAACTGACTGGGGAGAAGCAGGAAGGTCAGTTAGGTAGCCACTCTAGTAGTCCAGGTGACACAAGATGATGGTCTGGACATGGCTATTAATAGAGGAATGGAGATGGATAAGATGCAATTTTGAAATGAAATCAACAGTATTTGGGGATGGAAGCAGGATTCTAAGAATGAATTCTAGGTCTCTGGCTCAAGTGCTTGTGTATGTTTGTGTGTGTGTGTGTGTGTGTGTAGATAATGATGTATGTGTGTGTGCACACTGATGTGTGTGTGGATGATGTATGTAGATAATTTGTGTGTGTAATGATGTGTGTGCGTTTGCACTCACGTAGATGATTGTGTAATGGTGTGTGTGTAGATGATGTGTGTGTAGATAATGATGTATGTGTAGATAATGATGTGTGTGTGTGCGCATAGATGTGTGTATGTAATGATGCGCTTGTGTGTGTAATGTGTGTGTAGATGTTTTTTGTATAGATAATGTGCATGTGGGTGTTTGTGTGTGTCTGTATGCATGCATGTAGATGATATGTGCGTATGTAGATGATGTACGTGTGTGTGTGTAGATAATGATGTGCTTGTGAATCTGTGTGTGTGTGTGTGTGTGTGTGTGTGTGTGTGTGTGTGTGTGTAGATAATGACGCTAAGATGGGGAAAGCTGAAAGCTGGGGGAGGTTCAGGTTTGAATGTTCACAAAGGATAAGGATCTGGCTTTGGTCTGCTTCTGTATGTACATTGTATCTCTTTCAAAGATAATTTCTGTGTGGGGTAGGGGGCACCACCACATCTTTTCCATTTCCGGGGGTGGAACTTCCAATTAGACTGATAGCATTGACCTCTCCCTGCCCCTCCTTTTCTGGGAGGAGAACTGGCTTGATTAGAAGCTTCCTGAGAAAGAGCTGGTATGCTTAGTTGTGGTTCTCCCACTCACTTTTCTCCGTGAGATTTTCTTTCACTTGGGTTCATCATCTGGAATCACTGTGATCGTCACTTCTGTCATCACATGCATTCAATGGTCACATCCGTTCAGTGGATGAGCCATGTTGATTCTCTCTGTTGTAGCTCCTGTGTTCCTTTTTTCCTGTCATTCTCTGGATGCAAATCTTCATGACTTACCATTTGAAACCTTGACTGCCAACTTATATGCTCATTTAATGTTAAATGAGCATTTTATGTCAATGACTTTCAGTGGTTTTGGCTAGAAGAAAGAAATCAAACTCCCTCAGACCATTCACAATTTGGTCTCAAATAGTTCCTTTCCAATTCGTGCTCTTAAAAATAAAAGGCGTTTTTGTTTCTTCACCGGTACTCTACATTGTTCTGATATTTTCCCTCCTCTATTATGTTAGAATGTGATCTGGAGCACAATAAACACATAGAAAATTTCATAGAAATGCTTGTGTTTATACATATTATCATCTGGCCTCCAGCTCCACATTTTAAATACTTCTTACCATGATGCTTCGCAAAAGAAGACTCTCAAGCCATAATTGTCAGATTAAAAAGGAAATAATTTGGATCAGGTGCAGTGGCTTATACCTGTAATCCTAGCACTTTGAGAGGCCAAAGTGGGCAGATTAGCTGAGGTCAGGAGTTCGAGACCAGCCTGGCTAGCATGGCAAAACCCCATCACTACTAAAAATACAAAAATTCGCCAGGCATGGTGGCACATGCCTGTAATCTCAGCTACTTGGGAGGCTGAGGCACGAGAGTTGCTTGAACCCAGGAGGCAGAGGTTGCAGTGAGTTGGATCACGCCTCTGCCTTCCAGTCTGGGTGACAGAGGAAGACTCTGTCTCAGGAAAATAAATGAAGGAATGAATGGAAAGAATTGTCTGAGAGAATTTATGATGTCCTCCATTCTGACAAACCCCATGAAGGCACAAGTTATCTAAAGAAGGCAAGTGAATTAGTACGGGAAAAGTGCAGAGTCAGAAAGAGGCCAAAATAAAAATTACTATGTTCAGTGTAATCTGCTTCTTTCCTTTTCTAGAACTTTCATCAAAGTCTTAAAGGATCCTCATGAGCGTATTTTAAGATGCCTTTTGTGGGTTCAAGTCCTAGATTCCAGACTTGTTTTACCCCAGTCTGCAAATTACCTTGCCCCTTGCTGAATGACACGATGTAACTGATGTCCAGGAGTGTATGAAACACTGATTTGTTGGTTTATTTCCTCTTGTTCTAGTCAAATGTGTAGCTTTCTGGTATTTGCCTAAAGCTGCTGATCCACTCCTGAATAACTGTGAGCACTCTATGTATCAAGATCATATTTTTTATTTACATCAGAACAGTTTTTGACAAACACAAGGTCGGTACAAACAGTGGTTCTGATACCAACAACACGAAGGAGATAAAAATGCACTGCTCCTCAAACACTGAAAGTGGCAGCATTTTCCAATATGCTTTTAAAGTGTAGTGGCCCAGTGACCTGCTATCGATACTGCTATTACTAAACATTTTCAATGACTGAGTACCAGCTGGATCTCACAGTGACGTTTTAAAATAAGCCAGGCGAGTATTTTAAATCCACACTTGTACTGATGACGTGACTGAAGTTCAGAAGAAAGAAGTAGCCCGAAGTCACAATCTTAGTGAGTAGAGTGTGAGAGTGAGAATGTCATCGATGGGTCTGCACAGAGGCTCTTCTGCCACATCGTACAGCAGATTTACAAACTAGGATTTGAGACTATCCCAGGTTAAATTAACTAGACCAGGGAAAATCAAGGCAAGTTTACACATACACAGACACAGACACACATACACACACACACACACACACACACTCACTGAGGCAATTTGTGGAGATCAAAAATAAAGTACAATACTCCTAGTCTTTCAATTTTCCCACATTCAATGTCTGTATTTTTGTTTCTTGACAACATGCTAAGACAGAGACAGCAGCTAAATAAAATCTAATGCTGCCTATCTTTCTGAGTTTTCCATTTTTTATCTCGAAGCTTGTCATTGACTAGATCTAACCAACTGCCATATACAATGCGGGAGGGAAAAACTTTTCAGAAAGATCTTGATTGTCCCACAAGTTTTTTTTCTTCCTCCATGTCCAAAACTCTGCCAAATTTGAGGGGAGTTTTCAGTGGAAAACGATTTGGGACTGAAGGTTTTCCACTTTGTATAAAATCGGGATTGAAGCCGTAGAAACGACAACTTTGAGGATGATGTGGGCAACACCTCTGGTCATCTGGATACCATGCCCCGGAGTCTCCGGCAACTCCCACCTACAGCCTTGTCTCACCCTGCTCCAGCTTCCTGGCATGCTTTTTCCTTGCTGCTGGGGCAAATATTGTCCATATTTGTTGCATCAGACACCAGATCCAGTCAGTCATACAAATCCAGAATCTGCATTTTGCTAGGGTTCCCATAGTAAAATGCCGCAAACTGGGTGACTTAGACAATTGAAATGTGTTCTCACAGTTCGGCTAGAAATCCAAGATCAAGGTGTGTGTAGGGCTGGTTCCTCCCGAGGGCTGGGAGGGCCTGTCTCCTGGGCTTGCCGAGGGCCTTCTCCTTCTTCTGTCTTCACGGCATCTCCTCTTGGTACTTCTCTAATGAATACCCTGTTCTCTGCTGCTTTAGAGTGTTTTTCAGTGCTGTTCCCTGTATTCTTTATCCCTGCAAGTTCTTGGTAGCCTGTTTTCTTTGTTTCTTTATGTACTAATCTAGAAGAGAGTCCTCCATGCAGAAAGATTTAAAGGAATAGATTAAGGAATATCCACAATGAAACTCTTGAACAGGAGTCTCTGAAAGCAAAAGGGAAATCCCTTTGGCAATGTTATATTGCCTAGCTCTTTTGAACAGGGAGTCCTAACATTTGAAAGCCTCTGATTGGCTGAGAGCACATCAGTATTACTTCATTACATTTATAGGTATACATTCAAGGATAAACCTTGCAAGAATACGTGAGTTTATTGTACAGATTGGGACTCCATCCGGGCCTCTTTTAATTCAAACTCTTGTCTTTGGTTCTGATTTACTTTCAGTTAGAGCACTGATTTACCTTGTTTGGGCTTTTCTCACTTTGTTCTTCATAAGCCCTTTGTTGGCTTTCTAAAAGTTATTGCCACCGAATTCGATTTTAATGGAGTTAATATATCAGTATGTTATTTAGTGTTTTAGTCTGTGATTAATCCTAGCAAAGCTGGGTGAGTGCCTTACCAGAGGGCTGCATGTTCTCCAAGTTGCAGCATTATTCATGTCAGATGCAAACAGACAAATACAGAGGAGCAGGGAAAACAAACTGAGGAGGCTGGGGAGTCCAGGCTTTGGTGCAAGAGGAAGGAGGGGTGAAATGTTTTTATATGCAAGCTCAGTTTTCAATTCTGCAGTCTCTAATGAGGCAAGCAGACTTTAATCCTAACATAGCTAAGATGAAAATGTGTCTCATTCCTGATCTGTGTTTAATGATGAATTAGTAGATTTGCCTTTTTATTCAACTATACAGCACATTTAATCTAAACAAAGAGCAAGTCCTTAGGTTGTGTGGAGCTGAGACTTACCATATTTCTCTGTGCCTCTCTCTCCTTGCCCAGTGAAAAGGAGTTTAATCCTTATTTTGCTCCTGAAAATAATATATAGAACAAGTTAACTCTGATCCCCAATTTGTATGTGATAAAACATGCATTAGCCTCCCTCTATTGCTTTTCTGGAACACAGGCAAAGAGAACACCAGCAGAAAGTTTACCAGAATTCCCCTCTCAGCCCCAGATGGCTACAAAAACCTGAGACATCTACACAAGCCTGCTTACACTTTTCTGTCCAAAGATTTCCTGAGAAGCTGGAAATGCTGCCAGTCTGGGCTGTGATGTCAGCCCTTCCTCCTAGTTCCATTTTCTCTACTTGGAGCATGACTGGCAATACATTTCCTCCCTTAGTGTGTCCTGAGCCCAGGGTAGGACAGAGTAATTTTTTTTTTTTTTTTTTTGTTCAAGATACCTGAAGCTACAGGTCACTTTTGAAACCAACAAAAATAGCCTGCAGTTCTAGGTTACTTTGGCATAGGTAATGACTTAAAATTCCTCTGAGCTTAGATTTTACACTTATGATTCTTTAAATTAGTTCTCATTATCCCTGCAGGGTTTTGCCTTTTGAGCTTTTAAAGTCACAGATTTCAAATATAACCAGGGCACCAAACTCCTTAACTTCTAAAATCACTAACCCCCGTAGGATGGGAAGGATAATGTGTGTATGTTGGAGGGGGTAGTGGGAGTTACAGTTGGTGAAATAAAGAATTGGAGAATTGTCCCATAGAGAATGGAAGAGTCAGTGCTGCCTGTTATCTACAAAGGCACCAGCTAATGCCTCACTGAATCTGTGCCAGAATCAGACAAAACTTTGGCAGGGCAGGAGGACTATGCAGGGTTAGAGAAAGAAGATGTTACTCCCCTCGTCACTCCATCCTTTTAGATATATTATTGTGCCACGTGAAGCAAAAATAAATAAATGTATTGGGATAGAGTTGCATGTGGCTTGTCCCGTGTATGTGGTTAGGTTTAACTTTTGCAATCCTTCACACTGGAGCTTCACTAATAGAATATTTCTGTGGGCAACACATATATTATGAACCACTTATGGGCACAAATAGCAAATATTATTTTTGTTGTATATAATCAGACAGCTTGAAAGGGAACTAAGATGCTGTCAAGACTGTCCTTACAGAAAGCAGTAGACATATGGCTATCTGGATTGTTTTCAAAGGACACGGCCATCCCTCCTTTGAATAAATCATTCCTGCTGTTTAACAACCTTTACAGTTGGAACGTGCCTTCTCATAAAGAACTTGCTTTTAGAACTGACCAGGGTTTTTTCCATTTTGCTGGGCGAAATAGACTGCTTTGTATTGTTTGACCACATACTAATGCTTTTGTAGAGAAAGAATTCATTGCACGGTGAATGCGGGAGTGTGGTGGATATTTCTTCTGAGAAGTGCTCTCCTCCCTCCCTCAGACTTCTACAATTTCACATTGGATTGTCTCACAGTCTTTTCCTTCTCCTCTGGGTTACCATGCGTCACACTAGATGGCAGTAATACCCCAGTTTGAGGGTCCATTTTACATCCTCCCTCCCCCATTACAGTCTTTTCTTGTCCATAGCAACATGGAATAAAACATGCAAATAAAATCCCTTCATTTTGTACAAGGTTCATTCAGAAAAGCTGATATACAATTAAAGCTGGTAATGAAAAAAATGTGTTAAATGATATAGAAAACTCGGGCATTGTGAGTTTTTGCGTGTGCGGCGGGTGCAGGGCCAGCCTCTGGTTTGTTTCTTTGTTTGTGGTGGTGGTTGTTCAGATACATAGAGTTTAATTATAAAAGAAAATTTGTTAGGGCCAAAAGTCTAAGCTTAAGTGGCAAGGTAAAAGTGTATTTCGGAGAAAAGAAAAGAATTCAGTCATGCCATTAGCTTATTCTTTTTTCAAACCCTATGCTTCTTCCAGCAGATTGGCTATGCTTTTATGCAACATTAACCTGAATTTTCCAGACAGAGGTGGTCAGATGCTAGCTCACAGCCCTATGTATATTGCCCATTAACAAGGAACAGAATAATTGAAAGGAAACTGAAACCAGCCCAAAAGCTCCTAATACAATGAAAACATTGTGTTTGTGTAAACCTGGAGATGTGCAGATGATTTGGAAAGAAACAAATTTAGCTTCTGTGAAATATTCCTGGACAGCTAATCCAGACTTCCAGAATACCCTACTAAGTGAGAGCCATCTAAGAATTAGATGCAAAAAAATAGCTCTATTCTGATTGGCAGTCATTCCTTTTACATGTGAAGTAGTAAAAACATAAACTGTGTTTATCGAAACAAATTCATCAGACATTTAACTTCATCCTACAGGAATGCTATTTTCTTTTCCTCTTCCAGTTCGGAGCCCTAGGCTTTATAATTGGCATTCACAGACACAATGCTCTCATCTTAAAGGAAAGCATATAATCACCTTTTAAAAGTAACTACACAGAAAACTGGAGCAGTGTCATAAGAAACAACGTGAATTCATGGCAAATATGAAGACTGTTACTCGGTCCACATGTGAAAATGCTTAGTTCATTATTTGCAGACATTGTTTGACCAGGGAGATCAAGGTCATGTGTGGAGTGCCAGGCAATGGGTCAGATCTTGAGAGGCTGTCCTGATAATCCCTGCTGACAATTTCTTGGATTGTGTTGGTGTATCCAACTTGGAGAGAACAATGAAGAACTTAAAAAATTAGCTATTCATTTATCCGACTTGATCACAACTGATTAAAAAAATTTTGATCAGAAACAATGTATATGGTAGGGGTGTTGCAATATTCACATGTTCTTTTCTTAAACTCTCTGAATCATTCTGCTAAGGGAAATACACAATTAACTTTTCCCAGTGACAGTTCCTCCTTGCCTTCTAGCCGTTGCCAGTAATGTTTCCATATATTCCAAAATCCAGAGTAAAGCAGACTCAATAATTAATAGTGTGACTTAGAAGGAAATACTGAAATCTTAGAATGTTTACTCTAGAAATTCAAATGGAAAATTGTTTCTCAAGGTATATATTAAAATGTAATATATGTTAAGTTGTCACCCATACTATATGTTGTACTATCTCCAATTCCATTGCTTGTTAAACAGGGACAACTCTTCCTGCAGATTTTGCTTTTATAGTATTTCGTTAATATGAAGGATTCCGTTATTTTCAGTAATTTCTGACCTTATCCTGGTTGTAGAGAAAGATCTGAAGAAACTGATTTCAATAAAACAGAGATCAGTCTAGAAGTGTTCCGAAGTCACAATACATGGTAATTGCCAAAAATCTCCTGTGCTCACAGGAATATTAGATGAACTCTCCAAATCAAAATACTTTATTTTGATAATATTATTCGGGAAACATTATAAATATTATAAAATGCCATTTCTTATGTGTCCGTTTTTTGTGTGTTGCCCTTGGATTCTGCTATGTTAGATAGAAGATGTAGACTGGCTTGCTCAGGTGATCATGGGACATGATAGTGACGTCCTGACCTCTTCTACCATTACATACATGGGCAGCGGCATCTGGTGGGGAGGTTGGGAGTAGTGGCACACCCCAGTACAGGCAATAAGGGAGTACGTTGTCTGTAGAGAATTTCGAAACAACAGTAAACCTCGCTAAAATAGGTCTGGTTTTTATTGTGACCATGCACCCGCCATTCAAATGGTGTCAGTAATGAAACTGTTCCCCTTCCAAGCAGATCTTCCCCATTTCACGTCTCTCCCTCGAGGGAGCGATCTTCCCCCTTCATGTCTCTCCCTTTCTTCTCCTGCAGAAAGGGGAAGTTCTTGATGCCTTCATCTAGCTCAGAAGGGCTGTATTTTCTACGTAGGTTTATACTGAATTTTAATATAAACAAAACAAAAGCACACAAGGTTTCTCATCTTGCCTTTTATAATGTTTCCCAAGTTAGTGTCTGTATTTGATTTGGAGATTTCATATAGAATTCTTGTGAGCACTGAAGATACTCGTCAGCACTAGCTTACCATGTACTGTGAAAACGGAACACTTCTAGATTGACCTCGGTTTTATTGACACCAATTCATTTAAATCTTTCTTTACATCCAGGATCAGTAGATCAGAAATCATTGAAAACAACAGAATCCTTCATATTAACAAAGTACTATAAAAGCAAAACCTGCCGGAAGAGATGTCCCTATTTAATAAGCAACGGCAGTGGAGATAATAGAAGCCGGCACAAAGGCCTTCCATGGAGGACAACTGACACAAACTTAACACCAAAGTAGCATGAACCAGGGTAGCCCCTAAACAGGCAACTCAGGACGCTGGTTAGACACCTTTGCATGAGGTCTTTTTAGGACAATTAAAACTGTTAATGATTGAATTGATTAAAAAATATGAATATAACGCAGTGCTGTCATCATTTATACAGCCCAAAGAGGTACATAAACAGGATCCAGAATTAAAAGCATAGATTTTTAAGTCATCCAAAATAGTATTTTAGTCCCAACCCCAGCACTTAGTAAATGTATGACATTGCTTAAGCTATTATTTAAGACGTGGGTTTTCATCTGATAAACTGATATAAAGATAGTATAACAATAGCATGTAATGGGGTTACCATGAGGTTTACATGATACTATATAGATAAAATGCTTACCTCAGCTCTTGGCACAGGGAAAACTTTCAGTGCTTCTTAGCTGTTTGGTTCCATATGGAGTTCCACATGAACAGTGTGTTCTCTCTGGCCTCGGCCAGCTACCAAGGAAGTCGGTAGTGGGTTTACAAGCCTTCAAGCAAATTATCACTCAGGCTTCTTCTCTTACCTTTCCATCTTTACTCGCTTTCTCACACTTCAGTCTCAGTCTGTAAATTAGATAGTATCCCCATCCCCTCTTGCCTGTGTGTAAATAACAGTATTATACTACTAGCATGAGTGGTGAATTGTTTCCAGAGAAAAAAGGGCAAAATCGGTGTGGACTGCAGTCAGAGAATTTTCTATGGGATGTGAGAACCTGTAGGTCACCTTCACAGACTGGACTGGGTATGAAAAGAGGAAGCAGAAAGACCCGTCTCCTTAGAGCTAGGGGAAGGTCACAAGCACAGGAACATGGACATGGTCTTGAACAGTTTGAAATCAGGTTGGTGAGGGGGGCGAGGCTGAATGGAGAGACCCCCTGAATGCTGAACGGAACTCTGTTGACAACAGAGGACATCACTTGGAATTCTAGCTTCAGAACTGGGGTTGAGTTGTGGGGTGCGTGCTGGGGCTGCGATTGGAACTATGAGTTCTGTTTAGGGTTGGAAACTGAAGCTGGACTTGGGAGGATGGGGGATATTCATGTTTCAAAGCAAAAGTGCATTTATGAATGCATATATTTAAGAGAATTCAAATCCCTTGAGTCTATCATCAATGGATTTCTATTTAACAGCCTCTGTCGCTTGCTCTCTATATATGTGTGCATACATTTATATGTGTGTGTGTGTGTGTGTGTGTGTGTGTGTGTGTGTATGTGTGTTAATATATATATATAAATGTAGTATAGGTATTCAAAGCAGTGATTGGTCTTGTTACATGAAATGCTGTCTGATATGTTTGCTAAACCTAATTATAAAAATAATGACTAGCCTTTATTCAACTCCATGCTAGGCACTTCATATATGTTACCTAATTTCATTTTAACCTATGTTACCTAATTTCATTTAATGGAAATGGAGCAGGGAGATTGCAGATGGGGTGGAAAGGGGCCTGGAATCAAGAAAGTCAGCCAGTAATCTGCTGCCAGAATCCAAATCTGAATTGATAACACAAGCTCTGGAATATGGTAAATGGAGGTGGAAATGGAAGAGAAGCGGGACTATGTGAGAAATGTAAGAAAAGGAGCAGTAACTTCATTTTGAAGCAGACCAGGTAGAAGGGCTTTTAGAGAGGGAACGCTGAAGAGGTGGGTGAATTTAACAACTGAGGGGACTGCAGGCTCTGAAATGTTTGTAAGTTGCAAAATGCTCATGCTAGTATCTAAGGGATTATTATATTATTTTACCTCTCCATACAACTCCTCAAAAAGAATACTTGACCTCCTGCTGCACATTCTCCTACTTTAAATAATAACCTTCCAGCTCTTCTCTGACTTTGTCTTCCCCTCGATTCCAAGCAGGTGAGAGAGAAAATACAGCGACAGCCGGGCTTACTTCAATTCTATCAAACCCCATGACCTCCTCTTTTCCAATCAGGACACGGTTACCCTGGCAACCAGCTTCTGTGTTTTCTTCTCATTTTCTTTCTCCAGAAGTACAAGTTAGTTTACATAGACTCGCTAAAGAAAACCTATTCACTATGTTCTGCTTTTGACAATGTGGTTCTTCTAAAGACATCACAGTGTTTGTTTCTCTTTCTGAAATGGGTCAGGATTTTTAAATGTTTTTCTAAACATTTTAAAATGCAAGTTACACTGAATACACTAGGTCATGGAAAAAGTTTCTTCTCCTGAAAGCAATGCATTTCACTCTATCCATTCTTGAAGCTGACATTGTAATAGGTGGTTTGGTGAATCAGGAAACATTAACAATGACCTCCTGAACTTAAGGTCCAAACTGAGAAAATGAAATTATGATTTATTTTTCTCAAATATTCCATTCTCTCTTCTTGTCATCTAAGAGACAAACATCTTGGTCATTCCTTTTTTTTTTTTTTTTTTAATGTGAACATAAGTCTACATTTTCTGGAATAGATGCCCAAGAGTGCCGTTACTGGATTGTATATTAAGTACATGTTTAGTTTTTTAATTATTTTTTATTTTATTTTATTGCATTTTAGGTTTGGGAGTGAAGATAGTTGCATAGGTACACACACGGCAGCATGATTTGCTGCCTTCCTCCCGTTCACCTGTGTCTGGCATTTCTCCCCATGCTGTCTCTTGGTCATTTCTACATCTTGGTCATTCCTGCACTTACCAAGATAAAACTGACATTTAGCTTAGAAAGATAGTGGATGTGTAGAATTCCAGGATGAGCTGGGGTAGAAGTGATACTTTTCCTAATGTCTTAGCTTTTGCGGAGGAAAGTTCATTGTTACAGTGGGCAAACAAGGTCTCAGGCCTCGTAAGAAAGAATAGTCCTTTGGTACAAAAAAGATAGCACTCGCCCTTCTGGCCTTTTCCTCCTAAGTTGTTTCTTCAGTATCATTTCCACCTCATGTTTAGAGCCACCACTAGAAGAGTTTTAGAAAAGATGACTAGAAAAAAAAATCAAGACCATAACAATTATTTTCTTAGTCATGTCAGCTCATATTTGAGTGG
Organism: Saguinus oedipus; assembly: GCA_031835075.1. NCBI lineage: Eukaryota > Metazoa > Chordata > Mammalia > Primates > Cebidae > Saguinus > Saguinus oedipus. The sequence continues at coordinate 2,404,532 of CM063172.1, read as the reverse complement.
TTTCTAAGTACTTTCAGAATTTCGGTTTTGTACAGCAAAGGGGACGTTTAAACACATGAAAGTGGCTAGATCGTCACTGGGGAACGATAACATCTGACCATCGATGAACATAGTATTTTTATTAAAATCTGTTACAGGGTTTTGGAAAAATTAAATTGTTAGGGGATTTGGGACTTCCTCAAGTTTTAGGGATTAGTTTAGAGTTCCCTGAAACTAATGAAAATACGGTGGTCAAGTTGGACTTCATTTAAGAAAAAGAAATAATGTGACATCTGTAGAAAAACCAAATCATAACCATTTCTTTCCTTTTCTTTTTTTTAAAGTTTTATTTAAAAAACATTTGGTACAATATTAAAAAGCAATACAGCCAGCTGAAGTGACGATCAACAGAAAGAAGAGAGGGAGGAGAAGGAGGAGAGGGAACCCTACCCTACCTAGTCCCCCAGGCTGGCGGCCAGGGTCAGACTGAGAAGGCAGCATGGGGGGGTGTGGAGGCAAGACCACCCATCAAAATGAACAGGCAGATCCAAACATTTATACATAAAACATCTGGCTGAATGGAAGAGGATCTTGGGAGACAAGAAGCACACCGACTTTTTTTTTTTCCTGAAATGTGGGGCTGGGTAGAGAGATTTGAGCAAAAAAAAAAAAAGAAAAGGAGGGAAATGATGGTTGACCCTTGGTAACATTTGAAGAAAGAAAATTCTGGACAGAGGATATTTCCAAAGAAAGGTCCCAAAGAAAAAGTGTGTCTAAATTTTGAAGAAGAAAGCTGACAAGGAGTAGAAGATGGGAAAGTTATAAGCCATGAAGTCAGAGAGACACTAAGGCAGGGGAGAGATCATGGTAGGTTGTTGTAGATCATGGTAGGAAATTGTAAGAATGCTGCCTTTTATTCTGTGGGATGGTATCTGCTAAAAGCTGCTGCATGTTACTGTTACTACATCATGCACAGCCTGAGACTTTGCAAAACAGGGTTGGTGCGTCTTGTCAGACTATAAATACTGAAGGCTTGCAGGCTGTATGATCTCTATTGCAACTGCTCCACCTAGGTGTTGCAGCAGGAAAGCAGCTGTAGGCAACCTGTATAAAATGTCATGGCTGTGACCCAAAAAAATGTATTTACAAAAACAAGCAGGTAGCCCAGAGGCTATAGTTTGGCCACCTCTGATCTAAAGAGTTACTCTGATTTATATCTTTTTCTTCTGAGGAAAATTGAGTTTAGCGGAAATGAAAAAGAAAGCTACATTGACTGACCATCCTTCACGCATCAGAAAGTGTTGTAGACATTATATGTGTATGTATACACACATACAGATACACATGTGTATATGTACACATATATATACACACAGACATATCTGTGTATATATATACACATCACATAATTACCTATTTACATCCTTATAATTAACTACTTGACCAAGACAGCTTTATGTCTCATGAGAATAACTTCAGTAGCCTTCCTGGTTCTGCTTTGCATATACACCTTCTCAATTATGTGAAAGTGATTTTTTTAAATATAGGCATGCCAAATGTTTAAAGAAAGAACACCAATCTTACACAATTTCTTTCAGAAAACAAAAGAAAAGGGGTCAGCTCCCAGTTTATATTATGAGATCAGCATTACTCTGATAACAAAATCAGACAAAGAGTAAGCTTAGGAAAAGTACAGAATGAAAAATATACAGATACTGTACATGTTCATGAAATTCCCTCATGAACGTAGACACAAACATTCTCAATACAGTTTTAGCAAATCAAATCTAACAACATATAAGAAGAGTAATACACTAATACTAAGTGGACTTTATTCCACTTGTGCAAAGCTAAATCAGTATTTTAAAAATCAAAGTATTATGCAAATTAAAAATCAAGACAAGCAAAGGCACGTGATTATAATATTTGATGCAGAAAAAAGTATTTTACAGAGGTTAATCCTATTCATGAAACAATCTCTCTGTAAACTGGAAGAGGAAGAGAATATCCTCAGTCTCATGAAAACATTTACAAAAAAAAAAAAAAACCTACAGATAACATCATACTATCACACCTAATGACGGAAGACTGAATGCCTCCTTCCTAAGATAGGAAACAGTTCAAGAATGTCCACTTCTACCACTCACATTCAACATATCCTTGGCATGCTACCCAGCACAATAAAGCAAAAGAAAAATGGGAAAAAGAAAAGGCTTATGAATCAGAACTTTAAAAATCTGTCACAATTTAATTGATAATTATAATTCTGTATTCTAGCAATGAGTAATTTAAAACTAACAATAAAAATAAGTATCATTTAGAATAATTTCCCGAAAAGATAAACATTTAGGTGTAAATCTAACAAAACATGCATAGGATCTTTATAGTAAAGTCCATACAATGCTTATTCATAAAACCAAAGACCTAAATAATGGAGACACATAATGTAGTGAGGGATGGGAGTAATCAGCATAATAAAGACAGTAATATTCTCCAAATGGATCCATATATTTAATGCCAATTGCCAGCATAATCCCATCATGATATTTTGACAAGCCAATTCTAAAAATGTATATGGAAAGGCAAAAATATATAGAACTACTAAAGCAGTTTTGAAAACGAGGAATACGGTTGGAGAAATCACAAACCCAATGTGATTTTGTGACTACATAATCCAAACAAAGTGGTCCTGGCAGAGGGACAGATACACTGAACAATGGAGCAAAATAGACACAGCTATGCAGGGCTGATTTTTGGCGAAAGGACTACTGTTCTCTCCATTGAATCTTCATTCTTTCAGTTGGTCAAGTCTAAAAGTAGAATCATCCTGATTCAGCTCTTTCTCTCACATCTTTAAGCTATTGGAAAATCCTACCAGCTCTTCCAGCATCTGGTTACTTCTGAACTTCTCTACTGTTCACACTGCAGTTTGGACCATTACGTCTTGGTTAGACTTGCAATAGACTTAATTGATTTCAATGGTTTCACCCTTGGCTGCTGCATAGGCCATTATCCATACTATTGCCAAAACGATCATTTTGAAAGTTAAGAGAGATTATATCCATCCTTGACTCAAAAATTCTCAAATTCCCATCTCACTGAGAATATAAACTAAAGTCCTGACTAGGGGTCTAAAGGATCTTACATGATCTGATCTGATCTGATCTGGCCTTTTGTATCTCTCCTGTCTCCCTCTTTCCCACTCTCTCATTGATTGTTCTGCAGTCATATTGCCTTCCTTGATGTTTCTTGAAAATGCCAAATATGTTCTGGCCTCCTAGGTTTTGTACTTGTGCTAGAAACTGTCTTTTCTCGAAGATTGAGAAGATTCAGTTTCTATCTTCCTTCGGTTTTCTATTAACATGGCATCTTGTCAGAGAGACCTTTCCTGACCACCTCTATAAAAAAACAATCTGCCTCTCCTTAACATTCTCTACCTGCTTTATCTTTTTCTTTCCATTTGGCACGTGTAACCTACGAGTTTGTTACATATTTTCTTCTTTATTTAGTTACTCTATAAGTAGAATTTAACCTGTATGAGGGCAGAAATTTTGTCTGTTTCTTGCTAAATTGCCATAATCTAGAATAGTTCCTGTTGTGTCATAGGTACTGAGTACATAAATATTTAATGAATGAATTCAATAAAGATATGGCCTTGCTGTCCAATTCAGAGTCTAAAAATTTCTTAACAGATCAGTAAAGTTTTGTTTTCTGGGACTGTGTTTTGAAAGTAATTTAAATAAGTAATTTAGGTTGTATGAAGTGTTACTGTTATTATTATTATTATTATTATTATTTTGCCTTTAACATAAGCCAGTTGGTTTGTTTGCTTGTTTGTTTGTCTTTGTTTAATCTTCCAACTTTCTCTCTAGGGTAAACTCTTAATTCAACTCTGTAGTGCACTGGCTCGATTGGCTTCCTATTTTTTCCTTAGATCTTTACCCCAAATTAAGAAATGCTGCTTCTGGGTATGTGCTGGTTTTCTCTTTGTGTTCTACATAGCTGGTTTTAGTACAAGTGCGTTTAAATAAAAGAGAAATTCGTGTTTTGGCTTTCTTCCCCATGTCGTCGTCACAGTTTGAATTGATAAAATCACACATTTCAAATTTGAAAAGAAATTGGCGAAAATTTACTAACAAATATCTTGTTTTCCCTTTAGTTTATTGAAAGACAAAAAAAAAAAAAAAAAAAAAAAAAAAAAAAAAAAAAAAAAACCTAAAGTCTTAATTGGAAACTGATAAATTCTATCAAACTTGTGTTGAGAGCCTCCTCAACAGAATGGACAACCTTTGACTTTTATTTGGCAAATTAAAATAAGAAAAGGGGTTCAAAGTATATAATAAGTTTATGTAACACAAAAGCCATGAGGTGCTACTTTTATGCAGAATGATAATGAGACTGCTACCGTAAACAAAACCAAATGGATGAAAAAAACGAATGAGTAAGCACCCGTGATGTATATACCTAATTCTGTAAAAAATTACGATCAGCAGAACTGCTGGATAAGCAAAGAAATATAATGTTTATCCTTAAATTATCTACAATCTAGGTCATAGGAGAAGCCAAAACCACAACTGCCCCCACAAGACAACAGATGAAAGAAGGACAAATTATTACTGAGTTTGGGGCTCCAAAGCCTGTTAGGCATTTGGACCTTGCAGGGAACCCAGAGAAGAGCCACAGAGATGATTAAAGAGTTGTCAAATGGGACCTTTGAGGAGAGGTTAAAGGAATTGGGATTACTTAGTTTGAAAGTGGAGTGATTAAAAAGTGGTTTCATAATAGCTTCATAAAAATATACAGTGTTAGCTAATTAATGACGGTGGCTCGCTATTCTCTAGAACTAGAAGAAATGTACCAAATAGGCTATCTGAGAGATTTGAGTTACATGTATAGTAAGGGAGAGTTTTCAGTGATCAACGATAATATGGATAGTCAATGTGTGAAATCATATTTTCTTTTTGGTGTATTTAATCTTTAAGAATAGAGAAGAAATTTATACGGCTGAAAAGCCAAGGTAGAGAGTGAAAGCAAACCATTTCTCTTGGCTACAGCACTAGATGATTTCGCAAACTGTCTTCCAGGTATGTGACTCTTAGACCTTTTGTCAGCATTTACTGAATTTTATAATAAGCTTAGCATTAATTCTGTGTAGGAAATCTGGCACCTTTTCCTCTCATCTTTAATTTTTATGTAACACTAATTATCTCTACAGATTGAAATTTTAAGTGCTTGGTATTTTGTATCCACTTATAATCGAGCACACCACAATGTTACAAAGGGATTCATTGTTTTCTTTGGAAAGTATTTCATTGTTCATTGGCAGATGATGTCCTCTGGTATATGAAGCCAGACTGGCAATAAAAATTACTTCCTTGGGGATTACAATTTATCCTTCATTTAGTATCTTCAAATATTTTTTGTAGAATAAAAAATCTAAAGTAATTTGGCTGAATTTCACTTTTTTACTTGTTGAAGACTGGTTAAAATAACGTGATGGTTGATGCAGTGATTATGAAAATGTACTTTTCCAGTCCAAAGGCAATAATTCAATTGAAAAGCTCATAAAATGGGGTATTCTGACACAATTCATCTCTCTTGAAGCTTAGATAATGTTTGATTTCTTCCAAACCAAATTTTAAACAGCCTAAGCAAACCAAAATTTATTTGAAAACCCAACTCTTATTGTTTGCTTTTTCAGTACGTTTTTTTCTTGGCAACAAAGAGCCTGAAGTCTTAATAAAGCTGGGAACTTACTTAAATGCAATGATGAAAAAATTGGGCCAGTGCTTGGGGAAACTGTTTGCCAAGAAATTTTAGAACGATTGCATTTTAAGTATTGTTCCATTTAAGAGGTGGAATTAAATTTCTATGAAGCAAAACTGCCTGTATGCCTTATGATTGGAGTGTGCTTTCCGCAACCATAAATGAAATTAGGTTTCTCATTAATGAAGAAAATAAATCTGAATTTATTTCCTGAAAAGACAAGATAGGGATTCCAGTAATAGTGTTTTAAAACACACTCTTGTGTACTTACCTACATTACAGTATTTCAGAGTAATAGAAATCTTGGCTGTCAAAAGTATGTTCATTAATTTCACACTGTGCACATATAAATAAATAGCTAAGCTCAGCATGGACTTTCTAAGTCTTTCAATACCATCCATTCATCTATTCTTTTAGCTTCATTCACTGTGATGCTGGAACCAGCTATTTAGCCATGTTTTTAGTGAATGAATTAATGCATGTTAGAAGTAAAATTGTTTTTATTGCATGGAATCCCTTCCAATTAAGCTGGAAAATATTTTTTTTTAATGGAGGAAGGAAAGAAAGAAAATGAAGCACCATTACTCTGCATTTACCTATCTTTTATTCAGACACTTTACTCTTAAAGTATAATAAAATAGTCACCCATTGTTAGGGCAATGAAGTAGTCATTGCAGTGATGGGATAGATGATACTCTGAAGAGAAAAATCTAACTGACTTGTATAATTCTGTTTACCACCCCCTTTTCTATAGCATCCTGTTGCCAAGTTATAACAAAAACATTTCTAAGATAATTTGGAGTTCTGTTCCACAATTCAGATCAATGTTGGAGAAGCATGATTCTTTCTGCATAGGACACCTGTAATGAGAATAATCCATTTAAAGACATTTTACTTGAAAGTTAGTTGGGATACAAAAAAAAAAGCCACCTGGGTAAAATTATGATCAACAGCTTTTTACCTCCAAAGTTTTCAGACATGCTGTCTCCCACTAAGGCTCCTGTATGGCGGGAATTAAATATCCATCCTTATCATCTGTGCAGGCTTCCATGTAGTCATGCCCACAGAGTTTAATCCAGACAGCAGTGCTTTGTCATCTACAAATCACTTCTATTCTTATTTTTGGGTATGTTTAGAAATACAAATATGGTATTTTCACAGACTAGGCTGCAAATTGGAGGCACGGCATGCAGCTGAAAAGCTCACAGAAAAGGGGAAAAAAAGGAGCTTAGGTATTTTACTCTAAAGTGACAAATGGGGTGTTCCTGAACTCAAAGGAATTCTTTAGCTCACTACTGAATTGCTATTAAAAAAATGTATTACTGAGAAAACAGACCGAGATTGAGACCCTATAGGAAATAGAATTTCAGTGTATTTTCTACTATTCACAGTAAAAATTAGCACCAGACTGTGCATACCATTGAGTTAAATGTAATGCAAAATGAATTAAATAATGGGGGGAAAAGCCTGTTTGCCCTGGAAACTTATAATGAAGAACATTGAGGCAGGAAGAAAGAGGAAAGATAGCATGTCACTTGCTCTGTGGATCCTCAAGGGAGAAAGCAAGTTGTAGTAATCTGTTTGACTGAATGGCTCTTGAGAGATTGCCAAATCTCTTACTGATAAGATTTGATTTTGAAGGAATTCAAGTGATACCTAGATGTATAAGGATATAAATTTAATACATGCGGGAGAATAGGACATTGTAGAATTATGGTGGAAGCAAAAGGGAAACTCAAAAGGTATTTTTGCAAAGACTGGAAAAGGAGTGAAAGGGAACAGAATGGATGTGGACAAAAATACAATGGTATCCATTTCTTTTATTGTCTCTCTTAGAATAATGCTTTTGTAAATGAATATAGTTAATGTTACAAGGAGTTCAAGGTAATTACAGATATGTGCTGCAGAGATTTGGTGCTAGTCCTGGTGGGAAGTTTAATGGCACAACTTCTGTTCACTTGTGAAATTTATTTGGGTGGAAGAAGGAGCTTTTAAACATCATTATCTATTGGCCACTTTTGATTTCCAGTATACTGGATATTAGTACATTAGGAATATTATAAATCTCTGCAAAAGAGCAATGTTCATAGGCATCAAAGACTGTGTGTATGACATATACAAAGGTACACAGTCTATAGTCCTAAAAGATAATTTTAAGTCTATTTAAACTTCAACATCTATTTTTTATTTTCATTGAGGTAGCTTTGTTACTTTACTGTTGCATATAAATTGAATTATGAGTATATAATATATTTATAAAGATGGTGTGACTAGAGTTCAGTTGTATATAATAATCTTGGAAATCATTTATTTGGGAACATGACAGTTGTAACATATGAAACCCTTTCAAATGCAGTTAATTTCTTTTTAAAGATTACCCATTGCAGTAATTTGGGCAGACACTGAGCTAGCTGCAGTTTTTTTTTTTTTTTATACCCCAGTGGTTCCTAGAATGCCAGTAAGATAGAACCATTCAATCACCTGGAAAGGGGCTTGAAGCTCGGAAGTAAAGTGGTCTAGCTCAGTGGATCCCACCCCCATAGAGCCCACCAGTTAGGATCCACTGGCTTGAAATTTTCGCTGCCAGCACAGCAGTCTGAAGTTGACCTGGGAGGCTTGAGCTTGGTTGGAGAGGGGCATCTCCCATTACTGAGGCTTGAGAAACTGGTTTTCCCTTGGCAGTGTAAACCAAGCCACCTGGGTATTCAAACTTGGTAAAGCCCACTGCAGCTCAGCAAAGACACTATAGCCAGACTGCCTCTCTACAGTCTTCCTCTATGGGCCAGGCATTTCTGAAAGAAAGGCAGCAAGCAGCCCCAGAAGGGTCAGCTGTGGGCACAGCTTCAACAAACTTAAACATTTATACCTGCCCTCCCTGAAGAGAGCAGCAGATCTCCCAGCACGGTGTTTGAGCTCTGCTAAAGGACAAACTGCCTCCTCAAGTGGGTCTCTGACTCCCATGCCTCCTGACGAGGAGATAATTCCCAACAGGGGTTGACAGACACCTCATACAGGAGAGCTTCAGCTGGCATCTGGAGGGTGACCCTCTGGGATGAAGGTTCAAGGGGAAGGAACAGGCAGCAATCTTTGCTGTTCTGCAGCCTTTGCTAGTGATACCCAGGCAAACAGCATCTGGAGTGGACCTCCAGCAAACTCAAGGAAACCTGCAGCAGAAGGACCTGACTGTTAGAAGGAAAAGTAACAAACAGAAAGGAATGGCATCAAGATCAACAAAAAGGACGTCCACACAGAAACCCCATCTGAAAGTGACCAGCATCAAAGACCAAAGGTAGATAAATCAACGAAGATGAGGAGAAACCAGCACAAAAGGCTGAAAACTCCAGAAACCAGTATGCCCCTTCTCCTCCAAAGGATTACAGCTCCTCTCCAGCAAGGGAACAAAACTGGATGGAGAATGAGTTTGATGAATTGACAAAAGTGGGCTTTAGAAGGTAGGTAATAAAAAAAGTCCTCTGAGCTAAAGGAGCATGTTTTAACCCAGTGGAAGGAAGCTAAGCACTTTGAAAAACATTGGAGGAATTGCTAACTATAATAACCAGTTTAGAGAAGAACATAAATGACCTCATTGACCTGAAAAACACAGCACGGTAACTTCATAAAGCATATACAAGTATTGAGAGCAGAATTAATCAAGCAGAAGAAAGGATATCAGAGATTGAAAATCAACTTAATGAAATAAAGCATGAAGACAAGACTAGAGAATAAAAAGTGAAAGAACAAAAAAAGCCTCCAAGAAATGTGGGATTTTGTAAAAAGACCCAACCTAGGTTTGATTGGTGTACCTGAAAGTGATGGGGAGAATGAAACCGAGTTGGAAAGCACTCTTTAGGATATTATCCAGGAGATCTTCCCTAACCAAGTAAGACAGGCTAACATGCAAATTCAGGAAATACAGAGAACACCGCAAAGATAGTCCTCGAGAAGAGCAACCCAAGGGCACATAATTGTCAGATTCACCAAGGTTGAAATAAAGGAAAAAATGTTAAGGGCAGCCAGAGAGAAAGATTGAGTTATCCACAAAGGGAAGCCCATCAGACTAACAGTGATCTCTCAGCAGAAACTCTACAAGCCAGAAGAGAGTGGGGGCCAAGACTTAACATTCTTAAAGAAAATAATTTTCAACCCAGAATTTCATATCCAGCCAAACTAAGCTTCATAAGTGAAGAAGTAAAATCCTTTACAGACAAGCAAATGCTGAGAGATTCTGTTAACACCAGGCCTGCCTTACAAGAGCTCCTGAAGGAAGCACTAAAAACTGAAAGGAAAAACTGCTATGAGCCATTGCAAAAGCATACCAAATAGTAAAGACCATTTACACTTTGAAGAAACTGAATCAACTAATGAGCAAAATAACCAGGTATCATAATGACAAGATAAAATTCACACATAACAATATTAACCTTAAATGTGAATGGGATAAATGCCACAATTAAAAGACACAGACTGGCAAATTGAATAAGGAATCAAGACTCATTGGTGTGCTGTATTCAAGAGATCCATCTCACATGCAAAGACACACATAGGCTCAAAATAAAGGGATGGAGGAATATTCATCAAGCAAATGGAAGGGGAAAAAAAAGCAAGGGTTGGAATCCTAGTCTCTGATAAAACGGACCTTAAACCAGCAAAGATCAAAAGAGACAAAGAAGGGCATTACATAATGGTAAAGAATCAATGCAACAAGAAGAACTAACTGACCTAATTATATATGAACCCAATACAGGAGGATCCAGATTCATAAAGCAAGTTCTTGGAGATGTACAAAGAGACCTCACGTCAGTGAAAGACTTTAACACCTCACTGTCAATATTAGATCAACAAAACAGAAAATTAACAAGGATATTGAGGACTTGAAGTCACCTCTGGACCAAGCAGACCTAATTGACATCTACAGAACTCTCCACCCCAAATAAGCAGAATACACATTCTTCTCAGGACCACATCACACTTATTCTAAAATTGATCACATAATTGGAAGTACAACACTACTCAGCAAATGCAAAAGAATAGACATCATACCAGATAGTCTCTCAGATCACAGTGCAATCAAATTAAAACTCAGGATTAAGAAACTCACTCAAAACTGTACAGCTCCATGGAAACTGAACAACCTGCTCCTGAATTTCTACTGTGTACATAACTAAATTAAGGCAGAAATAAATAAGTTATTTGAAACCAATGAGAAGAAAGACACAATGTACCAGAATCTCTGGGACACAGCTAAAGCAGTGTTTAGAGGGAAATTTTTAGCACTAAATGTCCACAGGAGAAGGTGGGAAAGATCTGAAATTGACATTCTAACATCACAACTAAAAGAACTATAGAAGCAACAGCAATCAAATTCAAAGCCTAGCAGAAGACAAGAAATAACCAAGATCAGAGCAGAAATGAAGGAGATAGAGGCATAAAAAGAAATCCTCAAAACAATCAGTGAATCCAGGATCTGGTTTTTTGAAAAGATTGACAAAATAGATAAACTGCTAGCCAGACTAATAAAGAAGAAAAGAGAGAAGAATCAAATAGATGCAATAAAAATGATAAAGGGGATATTTCCACTGGTCCCACAGAAGTACAAACTATCATCAAAGAATGCTATGAACACATCTATGCAAATAAACTAGAAAATCTAGAAGAAATGGATAAATTCCTGAACACATACAGCCTCCCAAAACTAAGCCAGGAAAAAGTTGTATTACTGAATAGACCAATAACTAGTTTTGAAATTGAGGCAGCAGTTAATAGCCTACCGACTGAAAAAAAAAGTTCAGGGCTGATGGATCCACAGCCAAATTCTACCAGAGGTACAAAGAGGAGCTGGCACCATTAATTCTAAAACTATTCTGAACAACAGAATAAGAGGGAATCCTCCCTAATGCATTTTATGAGGCCAGCATCATCTTGATACCAAAACCTGGCAGACATAGAACACAAAAAAAGAAAATTTCAGGCCAGCACATTTGATGAGCATCAATACAAAAATCCTCAATAAATAATTGGCAAACCCAATTTAGCAGCACATCAAAAAGCTCATGTACCTCGATCAAGTGGACTTCATCCCTGGGATGCAAGTCTGGTTCAACATATGCAAATCAGTAAATGTAATCCATCACATAAAAAGAACCAATGACGAAAAACATATGATTATCTCAAAAGATTCAGAAAAGGCCTTTGATAAAATTCAACATTCCTTCTTGCTAAAACCTCTCAATTAACTGAGTATTGATGGAACATATCTCAGAAATAATAAGAGCTATTTATGACGAACGCACAGCCAGTATCATACTGAATGGGCAAAGGCTAGAAGCATTCCCTTTGAAAATGATGCAAAACAAAGATAATGTCTCTCACCACTCCGATTCAATATAGTATTAGAAGTTCTGGCCAGGACAGTCAAGCAAAAGAAAGAAATAAACGGTATTCACATAGGAAGAGAGGAAGTCAAATTGTCTCTATTTGTAGATGACATGATTGTATATTTAGAAGACCCCGTTGTATCAGCCCAACATCTACTTAAGCTGATAAGCAACTTAAGCAAAGTCTCAGGATACAAAATCAATGTGCAAAATCACAAACATTCCTATAAACCAATAATAGACATTCAGATACCCAAATCACGAGTGAACTGCTCAAATCATTCACAATTGCTACAAAGAGAATAATATACCTAAGAATACAACTTAAAAAGACATGAAGGACCTCTTCAAGGAGAACTACTAACCACTACTCAAGGAAATAAGAGAGGACACAAGCAAATGCAAAAACATTACATGCTCATGGATAGGAAGAATCAATATTGTGAAAGTGGTCATACTGTACAAAGTAATTTATGATTAAATGCTATCCCCATTAAGCTACCATTGACCTTCTTCACAGAATTAGAAAAAAAAGAACTTTAAGTTTTGTATAGAACCAAAAAAGAGCTTGTATAGCCAAGACAATCTAAGCAAAAGGAACGAAGCTGGAAGCATCACGCTTCCTGACTTCAAACTATATTACAAGGCCAAAGTAACCAAAATAGCATGGTACTTGTACCCAAACAGATATGTAGACCGATGGAATAGAACAGAGGCCTCAGAAATAATACCACACATACATCTACAACCATCTGATCTTTGACAAACCTGACAAAAACAAGCAATAGAGAAAGGATTCTCTATTTAATAAATGGTGTTGGGAAAACTGGCTACTCATATGCAGAAAACTCAAACTGGACCTCTTCCTTATACCTTATACAAAAATTAACTCAAGATGGACTAAAGACTTAAACATAAGACCTAAAACCATAAAAGCCCTCGGGAAAAAAAACTTGGCAATATTACTTAGGAGACAGGCATGGGCAAAGACTTCATGACTGAAACTCCAAAAGCAACAAAGCCAAAACAGACAAATGAGATCTAATTAAACTAAAGAGCTTCTGCACAGCAAAATAAACTGTCATCAGAGTAAAGAGGCAACCTACAGAATGGGAGAAAATTTTTACAAGCTATTCATTTGACGAAGGGCTAATAACCGGAATCTACAGGTAACTTAAACATTTACAAGAAAAAAAAAAACCACCTCATCAAAAAGTGGGTGAAGGATATGAATAGACACTTCTCGAAAGAAGATATTTATGCAGCCCACAAACACATGGAAAAAAGCTCATCATCACTGGTCATTAGAGAAATACAAACCCAAACCCCAATGAGATATTATCTCAGGCCAGTTAGAATGGCGATCATTAAAAAGTCAGGAAAGAACAGATGCTGGAGAGGATGTGGAGAAACAGCAATGCTATTATACTGTTGATGGAGTGCAAATTAGTTAACCTTTTGTGGAAGACAGTGTGGCCATTTTTCAAGGATCTAGAAGTAGAAATACCATTTGACCCTGCAATGCCATTACTGGGTACATACCCAAAGGATTTTAAATGATTCTATAAAGACACATGCATGCATATGTTTATTGCAGCACTATTCACAGTAGCAAAGACGTGGAACCAACCCAAATGCCCATCTGTGATAGGCTCGATAAAGTAAATGTGGCACATGTAAACTATGGAATACTATGCATTCATGAAAAAGGATGAGTTAATGTCCTTTGCAGCGACATGAATTAAGCTGGAAGCCATCACTCTCAGCAAAACAACACAGGAACAGAAAACCAAACACCACATGTTCTCACTCCTAAGTGGGTGCTGAACAATGAGAATACATGGACACAGTGAGGGGACATCACACACTGGGGCCTGTCCGGGGCTGGGAGGCTAGGGGTGGAATAGCATTAGGAGAAATAGATAATGTAGATGATGGATCGATGGGTGCAGCAAACCACCATGGCACATGTATACCTATGTAACCTACCTTCATGTTCTGCACATGTATCCCGGAACTTAAAGTATAATTTTAAAAAATAGAAAAATAAGGCAAGTTTAAAACTTTGCAGTTATTCAGCATAGAGCTAAAAAGGGAAAGTAGAGTAATATTGGGGTCATCATGAGCCAATGAAAGAATGATCACGGAAGTGGAAAATTGTTCTTAATTCCAATGAAGATAGGAAAAGGACAAAACACTCACATTGCAGTATGAAATCCGAATCTCTTAGCATTGTCTCTGAAAGGTACACATCTAGTGCTTTTGAAAATAGACCACTTTTTCTGTCATTTATATTTCAAGTGTGGTCCTGAGAGGGAATGAGTAGGTGTTTTCTCAAGCAGACCTAAGTCTGTGTGTGGGGTTGAGATGGGGCCTGGGAAAGAAGGGAGAGTTTTGATAAATTAGCAAGTTGTTACAATGCCTGTGGAAATAACTATATTCTGTATTGTTTGGTCAGACCCTAAATTTGATTGCACTGCTTTACAAAAGAAAAGGCTTTTGCACAAGGCCCCCTTACTTTCTCACCGAAGTGAGTTTCTATGCCTGAATTAAGAAAATGAAGTCCAAGAGATCTGATAATTGAATAATTTTGAGGCTGTCCAGGTACAGAAGGGAAGTTGATTAAAGTAGTAAAACCTAGGCTCTCTGATTATGCTGCAAATCTTCCCAAGCCAGAAGAACAAGCATTGTTATGAAGGCTCTTTTGCTTAACAGTTTGCTTTATTTGCTTAATAACTGCTTAAATAAATAGTTGTATTTAAAACAACAAACAAAAACAATTGCCCATTATATTGTAAATTCCTTAGGTAAGTTCGTAAAGCCTTTATAATGAAATGAATAATCTATAAAATAAAACAAATGCATTTTAGTGGTGGTTGATGGGTTGTAATGTTTTTATGATTTCACATTTCATCTTATATTCCTGGGGTATATGTGCAAGTTTGTTACCTAGGTATATTACATGGTGCAGAGGTTTGAAGTATGATTTGTCCCATCACCCAGCTACTGAGGCATAGTAGCCAATAGTTACTTTTCCAGCCTTTTCCACCCTCTCTTTTCTCCTCTAGCAGATGCCACTTTATATTGTGGCCATTTTTATGTTCACATGTCCTCAGAGTTTAACTCCCACTTAAAAGTGAGAGCATGCAATATTTGGTTTTCTGTTCCTGCATTATTTTCCTTATGATAATGGCCTCCATTAAGCTAATTTCCATTAAGATAATGGCCTTCCCTGCATTCATGTTGCTTCAAAGAACATAATTTCATCTTTTTATGGATGTATAGCATTTCATGGTATACATGTATCACATTTTCTTTATCCAATCCACCACTGATGGGTGATGGGCACCTAGATTGATTCTAATGTTTGCTGTTGTGGCAAGTGCCGTATGAACATGCAAATCCATGTGTCTTTTTGGTATAACAATTTAGTTTCCTTTGGATAAATACCCAGTAATGGGACAGCTGGATCATATGGTGGTTCTAAGTTTTTTTGGTGTGTTTTTTTGAGAAATCTCCAAACCACTTTTTTCCAGTGGTTCAACTGAATGACATTCCCTACCAACAGTGTGTATTACCTTTTCTCCTCAGCTTCTCCAGAATCCATAGTTTTTTGACTTTTTAATAATAGCCTTTTTTTTTTTTTTTGAGACAGTCTCTCTCTGTTGCTTGGGCTGTAGTGCAGTGGTATGATCTCTGCTCACTGCAGCCTCTGCTTCCTACCTTTAAGAGATCTTCCCACCTCAGCCTCCACAGTAGCTGGGACTCCAGACATCCAGACATGTGCTACCAAGCCAGCTATTTTATTTTATTTTATATTTATTTTATTTAAGAGGAGGGTTGGCCGGGTGCGGTGGCTCAAGCCTGTAATCCCAGCACTTCGGGAGGACGAGGCAGGTGGATCACGAGGTCAAGATATCGAGACCATCCTGGTCAACATGGTGAAACCCCATCTCTACTAAAGATACAAAAAATTAGCTGGGCATGGTGGCGCGTGCCTGTAATCCCAGCTACTCAGGAGGCTGAGGCAGGAGAATTGCCTGAACCCAGGAGGCAGAGGTTGTGGTGAGCCGAGATCGCGCCATTGCACTCCAGCCTGGGTAAACAAGAGCGAAACTCCGTCTCAAAGGGGGAAAAAAAAAAAAAAGAGGAGGGTTTTCACCATGTTGCTTAGGGTAGTCTGGAACTCCTGAGCTCAGGCAATTCACCCACATTGGCCTCAGAGAGTGCTGGGATTATAGGCATAAGCCATTGCACTCACCCTTCTGACTGGTGTGAAACGTTATGTCACTGTGGTTTTAATTTCATTTCTCTGCTGATCAGTGATGTAGAGAATTTGGTTTCTCATGTTTCATGGCTGCTTGTATGTCTTCTTTTGTGAAGTGTTTGTTTATGTCTTTTGGCCATTTGTAAAAATGGGTTATTTTTTGCTTGTTGCACTGTTTAAGTTCTTTATAGATTCTGGACATTAGACCTTTGTCAGATGCATAGTTTGCAAATATCTTCTCCCATTCCGTAAGTTGTCTGTTTACTCTGCTGATCATTTCTTTTGCTCCGTAGATCTTTAGTTTAATTAGGTCCCGCTTGTCAATTTTTGTTTTTGTTGCAGTTGCTTTTGAGAACTTATTCATAAATTACTTCCCAAGGTCAGTGTCTAGAGTGGTATTTCCTAGGTTTTCTTCTAGGATTGTTATAGTTTGAGATCTCACATTTAAATATTTAATCTACTTTGAGTTAATTTTTAATACGGTAAAAAGGAGGAGTCCACTGTCATCTTTCTGCATATGGCTAGTCAGCTATGCCAGCATCATTTATTGAATAGGGAGTCCTTTCCCCATGCTTACTTAGTTGAAGATCAGATGGCTGTAAGTGTGTGGTATTATTTCTGGGTTTTCTATTCGATTCTATTGCTCTGTGTGTCTGTTTTTGTATGAGGGCATTGTGGTTTGGATTATTGTACCTCATAGTATAAAGTCAGGTAAGGTGATGTTTTAAGCTTTGTTCTTTGTGCTTAGGATTGCTTTAGCTATTTGGGTTCTCTCCGGGTTCTATATGAATTTAGAATAGTTTTTTCCTAGTCCTCTGAAAATTTATGTTGGTAGCTTGATTGGAGTATTGTTGAATATGTAGATTCTTTGCACAGTGTGGCCATTTTGATATTAATTCTTCCAGTCCATGACCATGGAATGTTTTTCTATTCGTTTGAGTCACATCTGATTTCTTTCAGCAGTGTATCATAGTTTTTCCTGTAGAGATCTTTTAGTCCTTGCTTAGATATATTCTTAGCTATTTTATTTTTGTCTGTGGCTATTAAAAGTGGAATTACATTCTTGATTTGGCTCTCAGCTTGAGTGTTATTGATGTATAGAAATGCTACTAACATTTTTACATTAAGTTTTTATCCTGAGCTTGACTAAAGTCATATATGAGTTCCAGGAGCCTTCTGGTGGAGTCTTCAGGGTTTTCTAGGTATAGAATCCTATAGTACCCGAAGAGAGATAGTTTGACTTCTTTTCCTATTTGGATGCCTTTTACTTATTTCTCTTGTCTGATTTCTCTAGCTAGCACTTCCAGTACTACGTTGAATAGGAGTAGTGAGAGTGGACATCCTTGTCTTGCTCCAGTTTTCAAGAGGAATGCAGTATGCTGAGGTCTGTTCCGTTGAGGCCCAGTTTCTCGAGGGGTTTTATCATGAAGTGATGTGAGATTTTATCTGCAGTTTTTTATCTCTTTTACAATATTGAAATAATTTTTGTTTTTAATTTTGCTTCTCTGGTGAATCACATTTATTGATTTGCATATGTTGAACCAATCTTGCATCCCTGGAATAAAGCCAAGTTAATTATGGTGAATTAACATTTGATGTGCTTCTGGATTAAATTCACTAGTATTTTTTTTTTTTTTTTTTTTTTTTTTTAAATTTTTATTGCATTATAGGTTTTGGGGTACATGTGCAGAACGTGCAAGATAGTTGCATAGGTACACACATGGCAGTGTGTTTTGCTGCCTTCCTCCCCCTCACCCACACTTGGTATTCATCCCCAGGCTATCCCCCCCAGCGCCCCCCGCTGTCCCTCCCCCATTTCCCCCAACAGTCCCCAGTGTATAGTAGACCGCCTCTCTGTGTCCATGTGTTCTCATTTTTCTCACCCGCCTATGAGTGAGTATATGCGGTATTTCTTTTTCTGTTCTTGTGTCAGTTTGCTGAGAATGATGTTCTCCAGATTCATCCATGTCCCTACAAAGGACACAAACTCATCATTTCTGATTGCTGCATAATATTCCATGGTGTATATGTGCCTCATTTTCCCAGTCCAGTCTATCATCGATGGGCATTTGGGTTGGTTCCAGGTCTTTGCTATTGTAAACAGTGCTGCAATGAACATTCGTGTGCATGTGTCCTTATAGTAGAAAGATTCACAGTCTTTTGGATAGATACCCAGTAATGGGATTGCTGGGTCAAATGGAATTTCTATTTCTAGGTCCCTGAGGAATCGCCACACTGTCTTCCACAATGGTTGAACTAATTTACACTCCCACCAACAGTGTAAGAGTGTTCCTATTTCTCCACATCCTCTCCAGCATCTGCTATCTCCAGA
The DNA here is from genome assembly GCA_031835075.1 of Saguinus oedipus. Taxonomy (NCBI): domain Eukaryota; kingdom Metazoa; phylum Chordata; class Mammalia; order Primates; family Cebidae; genus Saguinus; species Saguinus oedipus. The sequence goes on along the minus strand of CM063172.1, from coordinate 2,385,814 downwards.
TTTTTTAATGATCGCCATTCTAACTGGTGTGAGATGATATCTCAATGTGGTTTTGATTTGCATCTCTCTAATGACCAATGATGATGAGCACTTTTTCATATGTTTGTTGGCCTCATGTATGTCTTCTTTTGTAAAGTGTCTGTTCATATCCTTTGCCCATTTTTGAATGGGCTTGTTTGTTTTTTTTCTGTAAATCTGTTTGAGTTCTTTGTAAATTCTGGATATCAGCCCTTTGTCAGATGTGTAAACTGCAAAGATTTTTTCCCATTCTGATGGTTGTCGATTCACTCTAGTGACTGTTTCTTTTGCCGTGCAGAAGCTGTGGAGTTTGATTAGGTCCCATTTGTCTATTTTGGCTTTTGTTGCCAATGCTTTTGGTGTTTTGTTCATGAAGTCCTTGCCTACTCCTATGCCCTGAACGGTTTTGCCTAGATTTTCTTCTAGGGTTTTTATGGTGTCAGGTCTTACATTTAAGTCTTTAATCCATCTGGAGTTAATTTTAGTGTAAGGTGTCAGGAAGGGGTCCAGTTTCTGCTTTCTGCATATGGCTAGCCAGTTTTCCCAACACCATTTATTAAATAGGGAATCCTTTCCCCATTGCCTGTTTTTGTCTGGTTTATCAAAGATGATATGGTTGTAGATATGTTGTGTTGCCTCCGATGTTTCTGTTCTGTTCCATTGGTCTATATCTCTGTTTTGGTACCAGTACCATGCTGTTTTGATTACTGTAGCCTTGTAGTATAGTTTGAAGTCTGGTAGCGTGATGCCTCCCGCTGTGTTCTTTTTGCTTAGAATTGACTTGGCTATGCGGGCTCTTTTTTGGTTCCATATGAAATTCATGGTGGTTTTTTCCAGTTCTATGAAGAAATTCAATGGTAGTTTGATGGGGATAGCATTGAATGTGTAAATTACTTTGGGCAGTATAGCCATTTTCACAATATTGATTCTTCCTAACCACGAACATGGAACGTTTCTCCATCTGTTTGTGTCCTCTCTTATTTCGTTGAGCAGGTGTTTGTAGTTTTCCTTAAAGAGGTCCCTTACATTCCTCGTGAGTTGTATTCCTAGGTATTTTATTTTCTTTGTAGCGATTGTGAATGGCAGTTCGTTCTTAATTTGGTTCTCTTTAAGTCTGTTGTTGGTGTATAGGAATGCTTGTGATTTTTGCACATTGATTTTATATCCTGAGACTTTGCTGAAGTTGCTTATCAGTTGCAGGAGCTTTTGGGCTGAGGTGATGGGGTCTTCTAGGTATACTATCATGTCGTCTGCAAATAGAGACAATTTGGCTTCCACCTTTCCTATTTGAATACCCTTTATTTCTTTTTCTTGCCTTATTGCTCTGGCTAGAACTTCCAGTACTATGTTGAATAGAAGTGGTGAGAGAGGGCATCCTTGTCTAGTGCCGGATTTCAAAGGGAATGCTTCCAGTTTTTGCCCATTAAGTATGATATTGGCTGTTGGTTTGTCATAAATAGCTTTTATTACTTTGAGATATGTTCCATCAATACCAAGTTTATTGAGGGTTTTTAGCATAAAGGGCTGTTGAATTTTGTCAAATGCCTTCTCTGCGTCAATTGAGATAATCATGTGGTTTTTGTTTTTGCTTCTGTTTATGTGGTGAATTACATTTATAGACTTGCGTATGTTGAACCAGCCTTGCATGCCCGGGATGAATCCTACTTGATCATGATGGATAAGTTTTTTAATGTGCTGTTGCAATCGATTTGCCAGTATTTTATTGAAGATTTTTGCATCTATGTTCATCATGGATATTGGCCTGAAGTTTTCTTTTCTTGTTGAGTCTCTGCCAGGTTTTGGTATCAGGATGATGTTGGTCTCATAAAATGATTTGGGAAGGGTTCCCTCTTTTTGGATTATTTGGAATAGTTTCAGAAGGAATGGTACCAGATCCTCTTTGTGTGTCTGGTAGAATTCGGCTGTGAACCCATCTGGACCTGGGCTTTTTTTGTGTGGTAGGCTCTTAATTGCTGCCTCAACTTCTGACCAACCTGCCATAACAGAGAGACTCCCAGGAGACGGGAGCTCTCCACAGCAGAAGGGAGTCCAGCAGGAACAGGGCAGAACCGCGCTAGTGGGTCAGAGCCCCGGCAGGCAAATAGTGAATAGACTGCCACCTAGTGGGGCAGGACAGTGCAACAGATACTCATAAAGAAAGCCCCAACTCCCTGAAACAGTGCATATAAGGGGGGGAAATAAAAGGGTGGTGTTTTATGAGTTCTATTACAGCAGACATAAACAACCTCCCAACAACACTGAATGAACAACGGAGCTCACAGCTCAGCACTGGAGCTACTATAAAGCACAAACCATCTCCTTAAGCAGCTCCCTGACCCCTGTATATCCAAAGAGTCACCGCAAAAAAAGGACTAATCAGACTGACATTTGGCGGGCATCATTCTGGAACAAAGACAGCAGAAGAAGAAACTGGTATCATCCCTCACTCTTCCACAGCTGCTACAGGTATACTCCAGACAAACAGGGCCTGGAGTGGACCTCAGAACTCATACAGCAGAGGGGCTAGACCACTAGAAGGAAAACTAAGTAACAAAAATACTTCATCATCAACAATCTCAGCATCCACACAGAGACCCAATTGAAAAATCAGCAACTACAAAGACGACAGGCGGATAAATCCATAAAGATGGGAAGAAACCAGCGCAAAAAGGAGGAAAACACCCGAAACCAAAACACCTCACCTCCTACAGAGGACCAAAACTCCTCACCAGCAAGGGAACAAAGCTGGACGGAGAATGAGTGTGACGAAATGACGGAATCAGACTTCAGAAAGTGGATAATGAGAAACTTCATTGAGCTAAAAGAACATGTTCTAAATCAGTGCAAAGAAACTAAGAACCTTGAAAAAAGATTTGAAAAAAAATTCGAGGAATTGATAACAAGAATGGAAAACTTAGAGAGGAATATGAATGAATTGAAGGAGCTGAAAAACACAACACGAGAACTTCGTGAAGCATGCACAAGTTTCAACAGCCGAATTGACCAAGCAGAAGAAAGAATATCAGAAATTGAAGATCAACTCAATGAAATAAAACGTGAAACCAAGATTAAAGAAAAAAGCACAAAAAGGAATGAACAAAATCTCCAAGAAATGTGGGACTATGTGAAGAGACCCAACCTACGTTTGATAGGTGTACCAGAATGTGATCAAGAGAATGAATCTAAGCTGGAAAACACTCTTCAGGATATTATCCAGGAAAATTTCCCCAACCTAGCAAGACAGGTCAATACTGAACTCCAGGAAATACAGAGAACACCACAAAGATACTCCGCAAGAAGAGCAACCCCAAGGCACATAATCATCAGATTCACCAGGGTTGAAACGAAGGAGAAAATACTTAGGGCAGCCAGAGAGAAAGGTCAGGTCACCCACAAAGGGAAGCCCATCAGACTCACAGCAGATCTCTCGGCAGAGACTCTACAAGCCAGAAGAGAGTGGGGGCCAATATTCAACATCCTTAAAGAAAAGAGCTTTCAACCCAGAATTTCATATCCAGCCAAACTGAGCTTCATAAGTGAAGGAAAAATAAAATCCTTCACGAACAAGCAAGTACTCAGAGATTTTGTTACCACTAGGCCTGCTTTACAAGAGCTCCTGAAAGAGGCACTACACATAGAAAGAAACAACCAGTTCCAGCCATCCTAAAAGCATACCAAATGCTAAAGACCATCAACAAAATGAAGAATGTACATGAACCAATGGGCAAAACAGCCAGATAGCATCAAAATGGCAGTATCAAATTCACACATAACAATATTAACCCTGAATGTAAATGGGCTAAATGCACCAATCAAAAGACACAGACTGGCAAATTGGATAAAAAACCAAAACCCATCAGTGTGCTGTATTCAGGAAACCCACCTCACACACAAAGATACACAAAGGCTCAAAATAAAAGGATGGAGGAAGATTTACCAAGCAAATGGAGAGCAAAAAAAAGCAGGAGTTGCAATTCTCATCTCTGATAAAATAGACTTTAAAGCAACAAAGATCAAAAGGGACAAAGAAGGTCACTACATAATGGTAAAAGGATCAATACAACAAGAAGAGCTAACGATTCTAAATATATATGGACCCAATGTAGGAGCACCCAGATATATAAGGCAAGTTCTTAATGACTTACAAAGAGACTTAGACTCCCACACAATAATAGTGGGAGACTTTAACACTCCACTGTCAATAGCAGACAGATCAACCAGACAGAAAATTAACAAGGATATCCAGGACTTGAACTCAGACCTGGAACAAGCAAACCTGATAGACATTTACAGAACTCTCCACCCCAAATCCACAGAATATACATTCTTCTCAGCACCACATCACACCTACTCCAAAATTGACCACATAATTGGAAGTAAAGCACTCCTCAGCAAATGCAAAACAACGGAAATCATAACAAACAGTCTCTCAGACCATAGTGCAATCAAGTTGGAACTCAGAATTCAGAAAATAACTCAGAACCGCACAGCTTCATGGAAACTGAACAACTGGCTCTTGAATGTTGATTGGATAAACAATGAAATGAAGGCAGAAATAAAGAAGTTCTTTGAAACCAACGAGAACGAAGACACAACGTACCAGAATCTCTGGGACACATTTAAAGCAGTCTGTAGAGGAAAATATATAGCAATAAGTGCCCACATGAGAAAAGTGGAGAGATCCAAAATTGACACCCTATCGTCAAAATTGAAAGAGCTAGAGGAGCAAGATCAAAAAAGCTCAAAACCTAGCCGAAGACAAGAAATAACTAAGATCAGAGCAGAACTGAAGGAGATAGAGACAAGAAAAACCCTTCAAAAAATCAACAAATCTAAGAGCTGGTTTTTTGAAAAGATCAACAAAATAGACAGACCACTAGCCAGACTGATAAAAAAGAAAAGAGAGAACAACCAAATAGATGCAATAAAAAACGATAAAGGGGAAATCACCACAGATTCCACAGAAATTCAAACCATCATCAGAGAATACTACAAACAACTCTATGCACACAAACTAGTAAATCAGGAAGAAATGGATAAATTCCTGGATGCCTGTGTCCTCCCAAGCCTAAACCAGGAGGAAGCTGAAACTATGAATAGACCAAATTCACTAGTATTTTGTGGAGATATATATATATATATATATATATATATATATATATATATATATAGAGAGAGAGAGAGAGAGAGAGAGAGAGAGAGAGAGAGAGAGAGAGAGACATAGATAGATATAGATATAGATTTTAATCTGTGTTCATTAGGGATATTGGTCTGAGGATTTTTTTTTTAATTATACTTTAAGTTCTGGGGTACATGTGCAGATCCTGCAGGATTGTTACATAGGTATACACATGCCATGGTAGTTTGCTGCCTCCATTCCCCTATATTAGGTATTTCTCCTGATGTTATCTGTCCCTCTTTCCCCGCCTTGTTATCCCTCCTCTAGCTCCCCATCCCCCAACAGACCCCAGTGTGTTGTTCCTGTCCATGTGTTCTGATTGTTTAACACCCGCCTATGAGTGAGAACATGCAGTGTTTGTTTCTCTGTTCTTGCGTCAGTTTGCTGAGTATGATGGTTTCCAGATTCATCCATGTCCCTGCAAAGGACATGAACTCATCATTTTTTATGACTGCATAGTATTCCATGATTTATATGTGCCACATTTTCTTTATGCAGTCTATCCTTGACAGCCATTTGGGTTGGTCTCAAGTCTTTGTTATTGTCAACAGTCCCACAGTGAACATACGTGTGCATGTGTCTTTATAATAGAACGATTTATAATCCTTTGGATATATACCCGGTAATGGGATTGCTGGGTCAAATGGTATTTCTAGTTCTAGATCCTTGAGGAATCACCACACTGTCTTCCACAACAGTTGCACTAATTTACACTCCCACCAACAGTGTAAAAGCATTCCTATTTCTCCACATCGTCTATAGCATCTGTCTTCAGATTTTTTAATGATCGCCATTATAACTGGAGTGAGATAATATCTCAATGTAGTTTTCATTTGCATTTCTCTAATGACCAGTGATGATGAGCATTTTTTCATATGTTTGTTGGCTGCATAAATGTCTTCTTTTGAAAAGTACCTATTCATATCCTTTGCCCGCTTTTTGATGGGGTGGGGTGTTTGTTTCTTGTAAATTTGTTTTAGTTCTTTGTAGATTCTGGATATTAGCCCTTTGTCAGATGGTAGCTTGCAAAAATTTTTTCCCATTCTATTGGTTGCTGGTTCATGCTAATGATTGTTTCTTTTGCTTTGCAAAAGCTCTTAAGTTTAATGAGATCCCATTTGTCTATTTTGGCTTTTGTTCCCAATGCTTTTGGAATTTTAGTCATAAAGTCCTTGCCTATGCCTTTTTCCTGAATGATATTGCCTAGGTTTTCTTCTAGTGTTTTTATGGTGTTAGGTCTTACATTTAAATCTTTAATCTATCTGGAGTTAATTTTTGTGTAAGGTGTCAGGAAGGGGTCTAGTTTCAGCTTTCTGCACATGGCTAGCCAGTTTTCCCAACATAATTTGTTAAATTGGGAATTTTTCCCTATTGCTTATTTTTGTCTTCGTTGTCAAAGATCAGATGCTTGTAGGTGTGTGGCATTATTCTGAGGCCTCTGTTCTGTTCCATTGGTCTGTCCATATCTCTGTTTTGGTACCAGTACCATGCTGTTTTGGTTACTCTAGCCTTATAGTATAGTTTGAAGTCAGGTAGTGTGATGCCTCCAGCTTTGTTGTTTTTGCTTAGGATTGTCTTGGCTATGCAGGCTCTTTTTCGGTTCCATATGAGGTTTAAGGTGGTTTTTTCCAGTTCATTGAAGGTCAGTGGTAGCTTGATGGGGATAGCATTGAATCTACAAATTACTCTGGACACTTTGGCCATTTTCACGATATGAATTCTTCCTATCCATGACCATGGAATGTTTTTCCATCTGTTTGTTTCCTCTCTTATTTCCTTGAGCGGTGGTTTGTAGTTCTTCTTGAAGAGGTCCTTCACGTCCTTTGTTAGTTGTATTCCTAGGTATTTTATTCTCTTTGTAGCAATTGTGAATGGGACTTTGCTCATGATTTGGCTCACTGTTTGTCTATTATTAGTGTATAGGGACACTTGTTATTAATTGTGTCTTTGCCCTGTTTTGGTATCAGGGTGAGACTAGCTTCAGAGAATGAGTTAGAGAGGAGTCCCTTCTCCTTGACTTTTTGGAATATTTTCAGTAGAATGGCTACCAGCTCTTCTTTGTACATCTGGTATAAGTTGTCTGTAAATCCATCTGGTCTGGGGCTTTTTTGGTTGGTAGACTTATGTTACTGATTCAATTTTGGAACTCATATTGGTCTGTTCCAGGTTTTAATTTTTTTCCTGATTTCATATGGTTTGGTTCTGTCCCCACCCAAATCTCACACTGAATTGTAATGATCCCCACATATCAAGGTTGGGGCAGGTGGAGATAATTGAATCATGGGGATGTTTTCCCATACTGTTCTCATTGTAGTAATAAGTCTCATGAGATCTGATGGAGAGATTCTCTGCACAAGCACTCTTGTCTCCCACCACGTAAGACATCGCTTTGCTCCTCCTTCATCTTCCACCATGATTGGTGAGACCTCTTCGGCCATGTGGAACCATGAGTCCATTAAACCTCTTTCCTTTATAAATTACCCAGTCTTAGGTAAGTCTGTTGTAGCAGCATTAGAACAGACTATCACATGGTTCCATCTTGGGAGATTGTGTGTTTCCAGGAATTTATTTATTTCCACTGGGTTTTCTAGTTTGTGTGAATAGACGTGTTCATAATGGTGTCTGAGGAGATTTTGTGGTTCTGTGGGATTAGTCATAATGTCACCTATGTCATTTCTGATTGTAATTATTTGTATCTTCTTTGCCATTTTTTTCCTTCATTAATCTAGTTAGCTGTCTGTTGATCTTGTTTATCCTTTCAAAAAACAAACTTTTGGTTTCATTGCTCTTTGTGTTGGTTTTTGAGTCTCAGTTTCCTTCATTTCTGCTCTGATTTCCCTTCTTTTCTTCTTTTAAGGTAAGGGTTAGTTTACTCCTCATTTCTAATTTCTCTTAGTGTGGTGTTAGATAATTAATTTGAGATCTTTCTACCTCTTTGAGGTAGCCATTCCACACTATAAACGATTCCTGCTAACACTGCTTTTGCTACATCCCAGAAATGTTGGTATGTTGTGTATCTGTTTTTGTTTATTTCAAAGAATTTTTTTTATTTCTATCTTAATTTTGTTATTTACTCAAAGTTATTCAGGAGTAAGTTATTTAATTTAGGATAGTTAAGTTTTCAAGTTGAATCGAACCCTTCTCTTTTTCTATAATATTATTATTTTTTCTTTCCCTTTCTCCCTAGGGTGTGTGACTAGAGAATGCTGAGTAGGGTCTTTTGGCTTTTCTTCTGTAGCCCTGTGCACTTCTGTTTTGTACTGGGATGTGCAGTTTTACCTACAAGCCAGTCGATGGCACTTCTAGGAAGAACCAGCTGTGGACAATGTGGTTAGGTAACTGATCTCTGTTTACTGGGAGAAGCTCTCTGTTGCTTCATACAGTGGGCTGATTTGTGAAGTACACTGTAATCTGAGCTCCTTGCTTAGCTTTGGGAGGTGGGCACCAAGATGGGTGGGACAAGACTGAGTATTTCTGCCAATAGTTCCCTTAATGGCACCAGCACCTTCTCAAAGAGATTAGCTATTGTGTTGGCTACCAAACACTGAGAGATATGCCTAGGGTATGGAGCTGGGAAACCTCCTTGGCTCCAAGTTCTCTACATGGGAAGAAGGGCACCCTGAATTGCTAATCCAGGAGAGTGGGTGCTCCAAATACCTGGACATCTGCATGGGAGTGGAATGAAGACATTTATGCAGCCAACAAACATATGAAAGAAAGCTCATCATCACTGGTCAATAGAGAAAAGCAAGTCAAAACCACATTGAGATACCACCTCGTGCCAGTTAGGATGGCGATCATTAAAAAATCTAGAGACAACAGATGCTGTAGAGAATGTGGAGAAATAGGAACATTTTTACACTGCTGGTGGGAGTGTAAATTAGTTCAAACATTGTGGAAGACATTGTGGTGATTCCTTAAGGATCTAGAAACAGAAATACCATTTGACACACCAATCCCATTACTGGGTATATACTCAGAGGATTATAAACCATTCTACTATAAAGACACATGTACACATATGTTTATTGTGGCACCGTTCACAATAGCAAAGACTTGGAACCAACCCAAATGGCCATCAAGGATAGACTGGATAAAGAATGTGGCACATACACAGCATGGAATATTATGCAGCCATAGAAAGTGTGAGTTCATGTCCTTTGCAGGGACATGGGTGAAACTGGGCACCATCATTCTCAGCAAACTGACACAAGAACAGAAAACCAAACACTTCGTGTTCTCACTCATAAGTGGGTGTTGAACGATGAGAACATGGACACAGGGAGAGGAACATCACACACTGGGGTCTGTCAGTGGGTGGGGAGATTGGAAAGGGATAGCAGGGGGTGGGGGGATTGGGGACAGACAGCATTAGGAGAAATTCCTAATGTAGATGACAGGGTGATGGATGCAGCCAACCACCATGGCACGTGTATACCTATGTAAAAAACCTGCACATTCAGCACGTGTATCTCAGAACTTAAAGTATAACAGATTTAAAGAAAAAAAAGGTTATTTCAAGCATCATCATTCAGCCTTCTTAGACTGCTGGTTAAACAGGTTGTACTATTAAATGGAGATGTTGGTTTATTTGCTGTTTTTCCCACATTGGTTTTGTTGTTGTTGTTGTTGTTGTTGTTGTTTTTGAGACGGAGTTTCGCTCTTGTTACCCAGGCTGGAGTGCAATGGCGCGATCTCGGCTCACCGCAACCTCCACCTCCTGGGTTCAGGCAATTCTCCTGCCTCAGCCTCCTGAGTAGCTGGGATTACAGGCACGCGCCACCATGCCCAGCTAATTTTTTGTATTTTCAGTAGAGACGGGGTTTCACCATGTTGACCAGGATGGTCTCGAGCTCTTGACCTCGTGATCCACCCGCCCCAACCTCCCAAAGTGCTGGGATTACAGGCATGAGCCATCGCGCCCGGCCCCACATCAGTTTTTATGTATCAATTTGTGTTTTTCCTGTCTTTGACATCAAATGTAAATCACTGCAAAGGTCACCATCTTGTGTTCAATAACATAATTAAAGAAAAAGGTTTTTTTTTTTTTCGTACAAATATAATTTAGCTTAAAAAATCTAAATGGGGCCGGGCGCGGTGGCTCAAGCCTGTAATCCCAGCACTTTGGGAGGCTGGGGCGGGTGGATCACGAGGTCAAGAGCTCGAGACCATCCTGGTCAACATGGTGAAACCCCATCTCTACTAAAAATACAAAAAATTAGCTGGGCATAGTGGCACGTGCCTGTAATCCCAGCTACTCGGGAGGCTGAGGCAGCAGAATTGCTTTAATCCAGGAGGTGGAGGTTGCGGTGGGCCGAGATAGCGCCATTGCACTCCAGCCTGGGTAACAACAGTGAAACTCCGTCTCAAAAAAGGAAAAAAAAAAATCTAAATGGAAACAGGTACACTTAACCGAAAATGAATTTGGGACATTCAGGATGATTTATTGCCTTATGTTGTTTTCTACATTCCTTTTGGAAGGCGCTTGTACTGTAGGGTCAAAATTTCTGTATTTGTAGCTAGAGATCGCAGGTTCAGATTCTGCTCGTGTGACCTTCGTAAATTTCAGTGTTATGTGTTCAAGTTTTCTTATTCATAAAATGGAGCTAAAATAATTTGGTAGATGATAGAGTTGTAGAGGTATTAAATGACACACTTCATGTGGAACCTTTTCAGAGTGTCTGCTCGTAGCTGATAATAAGTAATAGTAATCATTTTTATTTAAAGAAATTAAGGAAAACTAATGAAATGATAAGTTGCTGGTGGTGAGCAGGAAGATGCGCCGAGCAGATACACTTTAGGGAAGGCTTGTGGACCTCACTGATGAGCGTATGACAGCATTCAGCTGTCAGCACCTCCTGGGATGGCTTCAGCTGTAGAGACATGTCTCTCAAGGTCACAGCCTTTCGGGAGGCCACATGCCTTGGAGTTCAAGGCATAAGTATAAAACTGTGGCCATTTAGACCCAAAGTGGAAAAGCTGTGATAGGCTAATGAAGCTCCAGAGCTCCCGGTTGGGTTGAGGCTGCCAGGCCTGTGTCTCAGCCCATCTTCTATTTGTTCCCATGGCAGCTTCTTTCCCTCCCTGCTAGAGGTGTCAGGCATATGCAGAGCACATGGCCTCAAAACCATCTTGAACACTAAACTCCACTGTAGAATCTGCTTTCCAGAGATCTCAATATGCAATCTTTCTCCACAAGATAATTGTTTAAAATAGTAGATTTTCTAACAGATGTGTATTTAATTCAAAAAGATAAACGATGTAAGAAAATCTTTGTAACCAAAGTGCTATTTAAAGTTGGCATATGTGTCCTCAGTGTCTTTAGTAAATTCCTCAGAAAGGCATCAAAGTTTAAAAGGCATTCATTAGGCCAGACGCAGTGGCTCACACCTGTAATCCCAGCACTTTGGAAGGCCGAGGCAAGCGGATCGTGAGGTTGGGAGTTCAAGACCAGCCTGGCCAACATGGTGAAACCCCATCTCTACTAAAAGTACAAAAAATTAGCTGGATGTGGTGGCACAAGCCTGTAATCCCAGTTACTCTGTAGGCTGAGGCAAGAGAATCAGTTGAACCCAGGAGGCAGAGTTTGTGGTGAGGAGAGATCATGCCATTGTACTCCAGCCTGGGCAACAGAGCAAGACTCCATCTCAAAAAAAAAAAAAAAAAACGTAGTTACTATATCAAATGAGCCTCTGAAGTGGTTTTATCCTATGAAGTTGCATTTTTCACCAAAGATCTAATATCCAAAATTCTATAAAAATCTCCATAAACAATGTATATATTATGCTATTACTAATATATTTATTCAGTGGAATAGGACTTTTTCAAAGCATTCATTAATTAAAAATGCAGAAACCGTAAATAATTTTAAACTGAATGAGATGCCAGGACAATAGACATATACCAAGAGAATATACTATGAAACCAAGACATATGATCACTCTTCCAGAGCAAAATGAACAGGCAATGATTTTCACTACATCGCTCCTTGAAAGGATTGCTGCAGTGCATTGTGGGGAAGGGACTGGACGACATAAGAAAGGATACCGAGAAACCACATAGGAAGCTCTCCTAATATACTGGGTGACAGATGGACTCAGCTGGTCTTAAGAAGATGGTGTCAATTGCATGGATTTCTGTATATATTCAGAAAATACAATCAGTAGAAATTTATTCCACATTGGCTTACAGAGTGGCAGATAAAGTTTCAATAATTATATGCACATATATGGTTTTTATAACTGGATGAGTGGTCATTTCATTCTGTGTCAGAGAAACAACTTTGAGATGAGATGGCTTTTACTCATTCAGGAGGTGAAGGGGCTGGTGTTATTCAGTCTCTGTTGGTTATATTTTAAATTTCTGATAGATTTTGTGCATGACACTTTTTTATTGATTAAAGTTTGAAAAATACTTTTATATGCTTTGATGAACTGAGCTGAAAACAATTTCTAGTTTTCCTGCCACTGCTTTGCATAGACACTTTCTGGTTGTTATCCTAGAACAGGCTTTTAAAATTGCCATCAGATCGAATGGCAGAATAAGGGAAGAAAACAGATGTGGCTCGAACTCAATCATATCACCAGTTTCTGTCTCCTTTGTCTTAGCGCCTGCAATGAAGAGGGTAGGTAAGCCAACTGTTCACTAAATCTCCAGATCCAGCTGTAACACAAGTGAAGAAAATATCATTATTTACTAGCACTTATTCATACATTTGAATATTTTATGTGCTTTATTATAAGTAAATTTGGATCTGTATCTGTCAAGGTGAAGTTCATATGAAAGAGAGTTCTAGCATATCTAGAGTTATATGTGTATTACTTCAGCAAAACTAATGTCTATAATCCCAGCATTCTGGGAGGCCTATAGGCAGGCAGATCACTTGAGACCCAGAAGTTTGAGACCAGCTTGGCCAACATTGCAAATCTCCGTCTCCACTAAAAATACAAAATTAGGCCAGTCACTGTGACTCATGCCTGTAATCCCAGCACTTTAGGAGGTCGAACTTGGTGGATCACCTGAGGTCAGGAGTTTGAGAGCACAGTGGCCAACATGGTGAAACCCTATGTCTACTAAAAGTAAAAAAAATTAGCTGGGTGTGGTGGAACACACCTGTAATCCCAGCTACTCAGAACACTGAGGTAGGAGAATCCCTTGAACCTGGGAGGTGGAGGTTACAGTGAGCCGAGATCGCACCACTGCACTCTAGCCTGGGAGACAGAGATAGACTCAGTCTCAAAAAAAAAAAAAAAATAGCCAGGTGTGGTGGTGTATACCTGTAATCTCAGCTACTGGGGAGGCTGAGACGCAAGATCACTTGAACCCAGGTGGCAGAGGCTGTAGTGAGCCAAAATCGTACCACTGCACTCCAGCCTGGGTGACAGAGTGAGACTGTCTCAATCAATCGGTCAATAAAAAACAGATATCCTATTCTAGACCAGGCTTTTAAGATTGCTATCATTTAAAAATTGCTGTAATTTTAAAAGCCTGGTCTAGAACAGGATGTTTTGGTTGGGGGATGGTTGGGTGAGTAAAATTAATCATTATTATTGCCTGAAGGTAGAGGCATGAATTGACTGAAGATGTGGAGAGGGTCATGTAAAGGAAGAAAAAGGATTATTATTATTTAATTAAGCCCCATTTGTGTATTTTTGTTTTAGTTACATTTTCTTTTGAGGTCTTAGTTAGGATCTCTTTGCCCGGGCCAATATACAGAGGAGTTTTTCTTAGCTTTTATTCCGGTATTGCTATAGCTTTAGTAATCTGCCCAGATTACTGGCACTGAAAAATAAATAATTTGCTAACTCAGTTCAGAGATCAAGGTACTCATTTCTTGACTTCATCTTATTCATTAGATTTTTGTATTCTATTTATAGTTCTATACTTTTTTTTTCTTAGGATTTCTTTCTTTTAGTTTATTTCTGTTTGTGTATTTTACTTTGAAACATCATTCATCTGAAAGATAAACTCTAAAACCTCAGCATGATAGCAGTGAAATGGAATAAAGTCATCTGCCAAACCAACTGGCATCACTTATTTAAAACTTTGAGAAATATGCAAGAATTGGTGGAATTCATATGCAGTCATTTATTGAGATCCCTTTTTTTGATGAACTGGGCCCATACATTAACATTTGCAAATAATGACTTTTAAGAAGAAATTATAGCAAAATCATTTTAAAATCACAGAGTACAAATAGATTTGACAAACTGCTAATTTGCAGGCCGTTTGGGTTTTGTGTATTGGAGAGGGTGAGTAAGGTGAATGTGTAAGTGTGCCTGATGGTTGCGGAGGGTAGGGGAAAGAAAAACGGGTCAGTTGGTCAAGCTGAAAAACAAGTAAGTATGTACCTCCGTCTTGTGCAGAGGGTTATGTTCTGAAACAGTGAAAATTTGTCACATCCGGGGAGACTAGGTAATTGCCTTAACCTGCAAAAGATTGCTTCTTACTCCTCAGTCCTTTTGTTTCATTTCCACGTACCACAGCATACTCACAGGTGCAAATGGCAGCAAACACCAGCCACAATGCTCGAAGGTCCCCTGGCAGTCCTCATTAAGATGCTAGAAAAAGGACGCTGAAATATATTTGAGAATCCAAATATGTTATTAAATATGTTAGGATTTGTTTTCCTAAGTAGAGTTATGAACCGTAATTCATTTGTAACAGAATTGGTTTTGTTCCTGAATAAAATAAATACATTCTATATTATTTCAGAAGATACGAAGACTCATATATAATGTGATGGTGATGCCTCCCTTTCAATTTTTTCTTATTTTTCTTGAAAGAAAACACCAATTCAGGTTATGTTTTACTATTAAGTGGACATAACCTTCACAAATAAATCTCAAGAGTAGGAGGCGGAATAAAATGCTTAATGGGTGGGAGGTTCCCATGAAAGCTGGATATCATATAATCGTATTGATCTATTCATACAACAAATATGACTTTACTTTTATAGTAATGATCCTAAATTTTAGTTAAGATTACAGTTACCCAGAAGAATTGTGAACTTTTTAGACATACGCTCTTCATTATTTTCTGAAGATCTTTGATCCTCCCTCTTTTAAATGTTTCTATTTCAAAGCAGAAACATTGTGGACAGTTACTATTTTTTACAGATCTGACAGCTTTACCTAAGAACACACTTTCTCTAGTGTTTGTGGACTGGCCCAAATACACTTAATAATTCATTTTTTTAAATATTTATTACCTGTACTGTCTGCTGTACAGTATACAAAACCGCTTTTAATAATTGGTCCTTTATTCAGTGAGTAAATAAACTATGAGAGGAAAATAATGTAATCGGTATAATAGATAGAGCAATGCAATAAAAATTATCATACCGGCAGTGCAGAAAATAATATAGATGGCACAGGAATCCCATTGCCCTTTCCCCTGAATGCTAGACTTGCATATCCAACTGCTAATGTGACCTCCTGTTGATATCCAACTGACATCTCACACGTAACATACAGAAAACTGAGCATCTTACGCTTCCCAAACCTCCTCTTTCTCTATTCTTTTTCAATTCAGTAAATATCAGCTTTACCCAGGACAAGAAAAATCAGGTCACCTTGAAGTTCTCTCTTTTTCTCTGCTGCCCTACCCCAGCACATCCTGTGGGCTCTACCTTCTCCATTGCTGCAATTTTATTCCCAGTCTCCATCATCTTTTGCTTGAATAATGACAGTAGTCTCGTAACTGGTCTCCAGTTCCACTGGGGATCTCCTCTATGCATTTTCATTAAGGCAGTCAGAGTGGAACCATTGTCATTACACCCTTGTCATGTCTGCTCAACTCACAACCCTCTAGAGGCTCCCCATCACCGTCTGAATAAAACCAAACCATGATCCTTGAGGTTCTACAAAATCTAGTTGCCTCTTTCTTCTGTGAACTCAAATCCCCATATCCTCCTCCTTTAGCATTCTAACCCAGACTCATTTGCTTCTCTCTGCTCCTCAAACACTAGAGATGTGCTCCTGACTCAGGGGCCTCTGCTTGGAATTATTTTCTCCCAAACATCAGCCTGGCTTTCTCCTTCAGATTTGTGTTTACCTGTCATCTTTTGGGATGCTCTGCCTTAGCTATCTTCTCTGTAATAGGGTAACCTAGCTTCCGTAACACCTACACCTAAGCATATATCCTGGCTCAAATACAGAAGATGTTTATTTCTCAGTCACACAATGGTCCATGGCAGAGGCTGCTGATGGGAAGAATCCTTGGTTGGTGGGGAGCTTTCCTCCATGTGGTGATTCAGTTTCCATTCCATCTTGAGGTCAACCATTCCCTAGGCCAAGGACCAGCAAAAACCTGCCTGCTGGCCAAATCTGGCCCACAAATTGTATAGACCCCAGTCATTTTTTTACATTATTAAAGGATTTGGATGTGGGAGAAGAATATGCAAATGTGTGTAGTTTAAAAAACTGAAAATTATTTCTGTCTGGCCCTTTACAGAAAAAAAAAAAACAATTGTCATTCCCTGGTTAAGATCCAAGGCCTTAGTTTACAGCCAGATTAAATGTGGTCATCTGAAAGCCTTAACATCTCATACGTTTTTCATCCTTCTACTAAACCCTTTATAAAAGAAAAGAGGCCGGGCGCGGTGGATCATGAGGTCAAGAGATCGAGACCATCCTGGTCAACATGGTGAAACCCCGTCTCTACTAAAAATAGACAAAATTAGCTGGGCGTGGTGGCGCGTGCCTGTAATCCCAGCTACTCAGGAGGCTGAGGCAGGAGAATTGCCTGAACCCAGGAGGCGGAGGTTGCGATGAGCCGAGGTCGCGCCATTGCACTCCAGCCTGGGTAACAAGAGCGAAACTCTGTCTCAAAAAAAAAAAAAAAAACAAAAAAAAACAAGTTAGTTTGTTAATTATACAAAAGGAGGTGGAAGGCTAGATTTGGCCTAAAGCCATCCTTTGCCATCTCCTGCTCAGGGCTGTTCACTCACTTTAGAAATAAAGTCATTTTATCTTTGCTTTGCTTTCTTTTATTTTTCTTTGCTTCCCTCCCCTCCCGTCTCCTCCCCTCCCCACCTCTCATCCCTTCTCCTCCCCTCCCCTCCCCTTCCCTCTCTGTCTTTCTCTCTTTTTCTCTTTCTTTCTTTCACAGGGTCTTACTCTGTTGCCCAGGCTTGGATTTCATTGGTACCATCTTGGCTCACTGCAAGCTTTGCCTCCTTGGTGTAAGTGATTTCAGTTCCTCAGCCTCCCCAGTAGTGGGGACTACAGACGTGCGCCAAGGCACCCAGCTAATTTTTTATTTTCTTGTAGAGATGCAGTTACACCATGATGGCCATTCTGATCTTGAACTTGGTCTCAAGTGATCCTCCAGCCTCAGTCTCTCAAAGTGCTAGGATTACAGGCATAAGCTACTGCACCAGGCCAATAAAGTTATTTTCTAGCTTCAATCCCGACAGACACAGTGGAATTTTGTGGGTTTTTTTTTTCTGATGATTGGTAAATATGAAAACTATCAGCTTAATACTCTCACCTTATGTTAAAAAAGAGTTGTTCATTAAGGGGAAAAGGAGAAAATGCATTTATTTCCTCTCCAGTGTCTTGCTGTTGCTCTCACTGGTGTGGTATCCAGCAGTAGACTGGTGGCCAGTGGGAACAAATAATTACAGGACTTGAAGGTCCTTGGTAAGCCTTGGTGATGACTTTTACTTGAACTGAATTTTTACTTTACTGGCTTGCAGGGGCAGCTACAGGGAAAATTATTTTTGTACAAGTCAGGGCAATGAACTCTGGTTAAAAAGGGGACTTTCCCCTGTATATCCTGATAGAGCTCGTCAGTTTAAATGTATCTCTGTTTCCTGTGGTCTCTGTCTGCATGCCAGCAGCATTCACTGTGAATTCTAACATTTCCTTACATGTATGACCAGAATGATAAAAATAACTACCTCATGCTAATAGAATTTATTTAGCTTGTGTTGAATTTCAGGCATACTAACACACTGTGAAGACATAAAACTGTAACAAGCTGAACCAGTGACTACCATTGTTTGGAAACAGGACAAATAAAATTTTCCTAGTGTTGGAGAAACAAATATTTGGGTGGGAAAAAAGGACATGGAAACCACGCTTGCCAAAATAAAAAAAAAAGTAATGGGGTGAAAGTTCCCTGTGTTCTCATGTGAACTGAGTGAATGTCAGGTGATGTTTAACTCAACAGTGAAGATGCTGCTGAAGAACTGGCCACCACATGGCATTTAGGTCAGCTCCACCAGTCCTCGTCTCTGTTTCACTGTACTTTACCAGACACAGACTGCTGAAATATCTGGATTTAGAATGTAGTTAAACCAGTGCAGGCAGCATGTTTTCAGTTCAATTAAACATATATTTGCTGAGGGCCTGGTATGTGCCAGGCATGCTGCTGGTGGACGTGGATATCGTAATTATTATGTCACTACCCCTGCAACTAGGAACCTATCATCTGTCAGAGAGGACAGCAGCCAAAAAGACCATTGTGATGTAATGTGGTCATCGCTGCAAATAAAGCTGTCATCACAGAAGAAGGTGCCTAGGCTAGAAACCAGCAAAAGTCTGAGTTCAAGCTCCCAGTGTGCTCTGGTGACGCTGGACAAGATTTTATGGGCGCTCACTGCTGTGTCTTCATCTGTAATATTGGGGAATAATACCTGCCTCACAGATAGAAGAAGACAGATAAGTACAGGATAGATGCATAAAGAGATTAGGGGGGATGGGTCACCTACTGATAACATTTGGCATAGAGAATGCTCAGTAAAGAAGTTTCTTCTTTCCCGTACCTAATTTTAAAGCTGGATTAATCTAACATACCTGGACATATCGAAGAGATGAATAAAAGTAGTAATACTTTTGTAGACAATATAGTTTTTGCTTTTAACACCACTCCACAGTTTTTACAGATACTTCGTGAATTTCCAAACAGTGTCCTGGTTGGCACCACATACATTTACCAGCTTGGGTGCCTTCACAGATAACATTTCAGTAACCAGCAAGACTCCCCGTATGGGAATTAATGGCAGTCTGCCATATTAGTTCCTGTATTATTAGTCATAGCCTGATTAGATGTAATAAAAAACACATTTGCTTTTAGTGTTTCATAGGCAATATATTTCCTTTGTTCATTTATTAATCATAATTGGAGCGTGTTTCCCTTTTTTCTGTCTATGCCTTTGACTGTCGTTTTTGAAATTCTTAGGATAATCAAGTGTTTGCACAGATTTGACATCTGCAAAATACTTTGCCGTCAGTCACTGGCTATTCATAGTACAGATATTAGCATCTATGAGAAAATATGTGGTTTACATATCTACTTCTTAAAATTATCACAAATATGTACCTTTCCTTGATTCGTAATGTCAAAGGATCCTTGTAATATATATCTTATTATAAATATTTTAACTTGTATTACAGGTGTGTCTTATTACACAGTATTAAAGTAATGAAAATGAATTAATTACAGAATCCCATGTGACTTGAATTAACAGAAACCTTCCAGTAGTGTGTATAAATGCTTATTCCCAGCTCTGTGCTTCATCACCGCAGAATTAGATGTGGTAATCTATGTCAAAGTTATCCGTGAATTTAGAAGGGAATTATGAGCCACTTTAAAGTACAGAAATAAATATTTTAAAAAATAAAGAATAGGACACGGTGGCTCACTTCTGTAATCCTAGCACTTTGGGATGTCGTGGCAGGTAAATCACCTGTGGTTAATTCAAGACCGGCCTGACCAACATGTGAAACTCCATCTCTACTAAAAACACAAAATTAGCTGGGCATGGTGGTGCATCCCTGTAATCCTAGCAACTTGGGAGGCTGAGGCAGGAGAATCACTTGAACCCAGGAGGCAGAGGTTGCAGTCAGCTGAGAGATCACACCACTACACTCTAGCCTAGGCAACAAGAATGAAACTCTGTCTCAAAACAAACAAACAAAGAATAACTTTATTCCAATATCTATGGGTGTGCCTAAAACACCAAATAAGACAGTCTTCTTTCCTCTATTATGATTTTGTTTTCATGCATGCAGGCTCTAGTAAGTCTTCAATAGTTTTCCAGTATATTAAAAATATGGCCATTCAGAGAGATGTATTTTTCTAATATGTGATGACTTTCTTGGGTAGAGTGAGACTGATAAAAGTTTGTCAGAACTTGAGTTTTAGAAGCTGAAAAGAAACAAAAGCATGTGACCATCCTGAAGAATGGGATGTTGAATTCTAGCCTAGAAAGGAAAGAGAGGTTTAGAATAGCTAAGGGTATCAGTGGCATGGCCTTGTGTGATGTAACCCCAGAAATACATGCATGGGAATTGGTATTTAATCTTATGGATGACCAGACACCACAGAGGCTTCTTGAATAAAGGTGGAAAGAGCAGAGACCCATGCTGGAGTGCAGTGGCATGATCTTGGCTCACTGCAACCTCCACATCCTGGGTTCAAGTGATTCTCCTGCCTCAGCCTCCCAAGTAACTGAGATTACAGGCACCCGTCACTCACTATGCCTGGCTAAATTTTGATTTTTTTTTTTTTTTTTTTTTTTTTTTAGTAGAGACGAGGCTGCACCATGTTTGGCCAGGCTGGTCTCGAACTCCTGACCTCAAGTGATTTGTCTGCCTTGGCCTCCCAAAGTGCTGGATTACAGGCATGAGCCACCGCACCTGGCCATCTTCACTATCTTTTATGTCTATGAGCCAGATAGGGAAAGAAGAATTAAAATGATACGATTCTGGGAAAAATATGAAGATTGTGTTCCATGAAAAGTTTTAGAGAGTCACAAGACTAAACATTACAGATGTGTCGAGGAGAAGAAGAAATGTTATTCCTGGTAGAGGAGAAAACTGGAGAAAGCACATGGACCAGGATGATGGTTTTTCATGGGAATGTTATCAGTGTGTTAATTAATATCACATGTCATATTAAACGTAGTCCAGAGATCATTTTCACATGGGAATGGAGTTCCCAAATTTTTACAAATGAGGCAGTCATATTAGTTGTGATGAGTGTACTGGAATAGGTAAAGTCAAGATGCTGTCTTATCACACACAAAGGCATCTCAGCAGGCTGGTGCTATCACAGAAGGTTTTTGTGAAGAAGCAAAGTCAGAGCTGAGTGATAAAGAAAACTAGGAGTTAGCCAGGGGAGTGGCAGTGGGGCAGGAGTGGGAGGGGCCATGCACGAGGCAGTGGGTGTTTCCAGTAGGGGGAGTTGGATCTTGTCCCTTCCACTTAGGTCTGCCCTGAAGCTTTTTATAAGGGAGCTCCAAAGGTAAAAAATAAAAATATAAAATGAAATGAAGCGGGGAAGGTGGAAGGGGAAAAGAGAGGGACGTCAGGTAAAGGTAATCAGCAAATGTTTAGCAGACGATTAGTTCTGTTCCGCAGAATAAATGGCATATTGAGTATTTTAAAACTTAGTTATCAGTTTCAAGACACCATTACTTTCAATTGTTTTTAAAGTTCATGATGATTCAGCCCTTCTCAGCTGTCAATCTAACATATTTTGACGGCCTGTGATTAGTTTCTCATGCCTGACAGTGAATTTAGTAATCAGGAGATATAGATAACAAGATTATTTTTGTTCCGTCGAGGAGACCACAGTGTAGTTTGATAAGGAATCAGTATTGTAACTGGTAATTTTTAAAATGTATTTTCTCTTAAAAAAACTTGTTACTAACATCCATCTCATTTCTAGTTCCCTGTCTCAATAGCAACTCCTTAAGAACTGATGCAACAGAATTCACCAGTAATGAGCTAGTCATTCCTGTGTACACTTTAAAAGCAGCAATGTGTGTTTCCGAATTCTGTCAGCCAGAGCAGAAAGCAGCCAGAGCAGTCCCCCCAAAAAATGTGAATTTGAAAGTGTGGTTGTTATTTCATAGCAGTTAAAGTGGTTTTGGACAATTACAGTGATTTCCTTAGAATTTCTGTGGAAATCAGAGTATCTCTATTCCAATTCTTTCAGTTCTGCAAAAGCATCAGAATCCCCTGTGAGGAAGGTGTGTGGGCAGAGGTTCTGCAAGCACTTTTCATCCTGAGGGGAGGGCTGCCTTTCCTGCCACAGGCTGGGCTACACATTCGATCTGCTTCAGACACATGGTTTTTGAATTGCAAGAGTGATAGAAGAACACAGTTTTTTAAAAACTGGGAAGTAAATTACATATGATCTGATACAGACTCCTAATTTTAAAAGGAAACAAATGCTGATCAAGATGTTTGAATTATTGACTTAATAACACTGCATTAATGACATAGCTTAGATTATAACCTATACCTTTAGGTTCCTGAAACAACATTCTTTCTTACTATGCCATGCTACTGTAAGTTATTTAGTGCAGAGTTAAAAAAAAAAAAACACCCAATAGATTTCAGAATGTATTTCTTTGGCCATTTGAGACAGGTTTGAGAAAAATAGTCATTGTGAATAAAATTGGATTCAAGTATTTTTAAACAGGTACTTCCATCTAAAACAAGGGAAAAAAAACCTTTCTCTAGTGAACTGAACATGGATATTATGTGAACAGAAATGCAAATTGGAGCATCATTCAGTCCTCTCTCTCCATTCTCTGAAAAACCTTTTGTTTCTAAGTAGGAATTAGCTAGAGAAAAGACCCCCTTTACAGGAGAGGCAGAACACCCACGTTATCAGCTGTGCTGCGCCGGCTTCCTCGCTCAGCTTTTAGTATCTGGAAGGCACAATTGTATTTTCCTATTGGCATTACTTTCTTCATTATGTAGTCTTCCCTTTATTCTGAATAACTCAAGAATAGTCCCAGAAAAAAAGGGGGAAAGGAGGGCAAAATGAAAGAGAGAGATAGTAAGAGAAGAAAAAGTCAGAAATTCATTACCTTTTGCAAAGTACTCGTTATGGTGAAAAGCCACAAAGGGCAAATCACTGTTAAGCACAGAGAAATGCAAATAGTCCGGACGATCCTGGGGATGAGATGCAGAAGGAAAACGCGTGCTGGTGGTAAAGCAGACAGGAAAGAGTGATGGAATTGAAACATAGTGAGGCACCTTAGTAAGACCCAGGAGGAGAAGGGAAAAGAATCATTTTGTCGTTTCTAGCTGAATGTATTGCATCAACCAATATCAAATACAAAGTGCTTCTGGCTATTTTTAGCAACTCCCTCTGATTTCCTTCTATAATTCAGGAAGGGTTTTTAGCTCACAACAGTTCTTTTTCTTCCCCCTTTCCCCTTAACCTTCTGCAATGGTTTTATCGCACCTCGAGTCTCAGATCTTGTTTTCCAAATGGACTTTTCATTGGCCACTCTGATTAGTATAAAGGACTGCAGTACCAGCCCATCAACATATGGGCAGAGACATGGTGACTTTTATATCCAACTTGAGTCTCAGGTTCAAACGTAAAGCCTATAGCTACAATCTCAAGAATAGATCAATGTCAGAGGTAGCAAAGGAGGTCAAACTGAATGCAGAGAGAGCTTGAGGCGACTGAAAATCATATCAAGGTAGCAGGTCATCCTCATTCTACTTCATGAATACTTTACAAAGCAGGGACTGGTGGTCCCCAAACCATTTAAGGCTTTTATTGCTTTGCCAGGCAGCCTGTATAGAATCCTGACTGTCAAACATTAGCACCTTGAGGGCTCTCCAAGGTTGGTGGAATTTTCAGTTCATTTGTCGTTCCGTCTACATAAGAGGAGTTGAGTTTATAATAGACACTTTGGTGCACTGACATGCTCATCCCCAGTATCACGCTCATCTCTGCAACTGTGATGAAATAAGCAGTGCCTTCAGGTTTCACAGAGCAGAAAAACACAGCTGTGCATATATGGTGAGTATTCCATACATTTCAATAAATTCAACACATCCAAGTAAGTTTACTGAGTAAAGGTGCAAAACTAGAGAATAAAGGAAGAATTAATGAAACCAGATAGGTAGGCAGGAAGGAAAAAGGGTGGAAAAAATATAAATGGGAGAAAAAGGGAGGAAGGAAACTAGAGAAGACCTAAATAAAAGGAAGGAAGCAGTGGCTCTTTTAGATTCAACTATACTTTTATTGACTAGTAGAATTCAACTTTTTTAATGGTCAAGTTATTTTTACAGTTGGTAATCAAAATAATTGTCGTTATTGAGAAAGATGTGGCTAGGACGTTACTGGTGATTGTCCATTTTGAATTTTTTAGGATAAACAATTGGAGCTTCAGCTTGTGAGGAAGACACATATAGTTTAAAATTTGATATGGGAGAATTAAGAACAAGCCAGTGAGAATGGCCAACTGAGGAAACAGACAGGGACTCAGGTGCAAAAGTTTAGAATTGTAGAAATAGATGTATGAATGTGATAGCAGCGAATTTTGGCATACTATTGTGAATTTAGATGCTGTGTTATATAACAGTGAATTAATAGTTATGCGTTCATTGTTTATAACAGTTTTACCCTCTCTACTCCAGATGACTGACCACTATGGCCCACAATTTATTTTTGAGTTAATTCTCACATTCTACCAAAGGAAGTACAGGATGCACACAAATAAGTGCCTTGAATGTGACACTCTGCCTGTCTGTCCCTCTCTCTCTCCCTCTTTTCCTCTCTCTCTCTTTCACATGCACACACACACAACAACAGAGCAAAATTCACTACTGAGCAAAGCCATGCCCTGAATCACCTCTCTCTACCTCTGTCTCTCTTTGAGATTTAATAGCCCATTATCTAATTTTCAACAGCATGGCAAATGCTTCCCTAATAATTTTGATGAAATAGCAAAATACATACTGCCATAATTTTTAGACTTCTGTGGAAACTATACAAAGGAAAACAGTAGAAGCAGATACAGAAAGCATAATGTACACACACACACAAACACAAACACACACACCCCTTGGCTCTCTGGTACATGATGAATTAGACATTATTTTAATTCTTTTCTTAATGCTTCTATGCATTCTTCAAATTTCCTACAATGACCATGCTACCTTTATATTATATCATTATTTAATGAGAATATATTGCTGCTGCTGTTATTCTTATCCAAGTGGTAAAGAAGGTAAAATCTGTATTTCATACCACAGTGATTACTTTTTTTTAAAATTATGCTTTAAGTTCTGGGGTACATGGGCAGATCATTCAGGATTGTTACATTAGGTATACACATGCCGTGGTGGTTTGCTTCCTCCATCCCCTGATCATCTACATTAGGTATTTCTCCTAATGTTATCCCTCCGCAATCCCCCCTCCCCCTGTTACCCATCCCCAGCTCTCCACCCACCAACAGGCCCTGGTGTGTGATGTTCCCCTCCCCGTGTCCATGTGTTCTCATTGTTCAACGCCCACTTATGAGTGAGAACATGCAGTGTTTGGTTTTCTGTTCTTGTCTGTTTGCTGAGTATCATGGTTTCCAGCTTCATCCATGTCCTGCAAAGGACATGAAGTCGTTCTTTTTTGTGGCTACATAGTATTCCATGGTGTATATGTGCCACATTTTCCCTGTTTAGTCTATCCTTGATGGCAATTTGGGTTGGTTCCAAGTCTTTGCTATTGTAAACAGTCCCACAATGAACATATGTGTGCATGTGATTTTATAATAGAATGATTTATAATCCTTTGGATATATACCCAGTAATGGGATTGCTGGGTCAAATGGTGTTTCTAGTTCTAGATCCTTGAGGAATTGCCACAGTGTTCTCCACAATGTTTGAACTAATTTACACTCCCACCAACAGTGTAAAAGTGTTCCTATTTCTCCACATCCTCTCCAGCATCTGTTGTCTCCTGATTTTTTAATTATTGCCATTCTAACTGGTGTGAGATGGCATCTCAATGTGGTGTTGATTTGCATTTCTCTAATGACCAGTGATGATGAGTATTTTTTCATATGTTGGTTGGCCTCATAAATGTCTTCTTTTGAAAAGTGTCTGTTCATATACTTTGCCCATTTTTTTGATGGGATTGTTTTTTTTTTCTTGTAAATTTATTTAAGTTCCCTATAGATTCTGGATATTAGCCCTTTGTCAGATGGGTAGATTGCAGAAATTTTTTCCCATTCTGTTGGTTGCCAGTTCACTCTAATGACTGTTTCTTTTGCTGTGCAGAAGCTCTCAACTTTAATTAGATCCCATTTGTCTATTTTGGCTTTTGTTGCCATTGCTTTTGGTGTTTTAGTCATAAAGTCCTTGCCTGTGCCTTTGTCCTGAATGGTTTTGCCTAGGTTTTCTTCTAGGGTTTTTATGGTGTTAGGTCTTATGTTTAAATCTTTAATCCATCTGGAGTTAATTTTTGTAAAAGGTGTAAGGAAAGGGTCCAGTTTCAGCTTTCTGCATATGGCTAGCAAGTGTTTTCAACACCATTTATTGAACAGGGAATCCTTTCCACATTGCTTGTTTTTGTCAGCTGTGTCAAAGATCAGATGGTTGAATATGTGTGGCATTACTTGTAAGGCCTTTGTTCTGTTCTATTGGTCTATGTCTCTGTTTTGGTACCAGTACCATGCTGTTTTGATTACTGTAGCCTTGCAGTATAGTTTGAAGTCAGGTAGCATGATGCCTCCAGCTTTGTTTACTTTTTTGCTTAGGATTGTCTTGGTGATGCAGTCTCTTTTTTGGCTCCATATGAAGTTGAAGGTCTTTTTTTCAGTTCTGTGAAGAAGGTAAGTGGTAGCTTGATGGGGATAGCATTGAATCTGCAAATTGCTTTGGGCAGTATGGTCATTTTCATGAGAGTGATTCTTCCTACCCATGAGCACAGAATTTTATTCCATCTATTTGTGTCCTCTATTATTTCCTTGAAGAGTGGTTTGTAGTTCTCCTTGAAGAGTTCCTTCATGGCAGAGTGACTACTTCTTACGGTCCTTTGAAACCTTAGACATCAGTGTAGATTCCTAATTTTTATTTTGCCTTCTTTCTACCCAGTTCCTGATTTTATTTTATGGATAATTAAGCAATGCCTCCAAGACTGATCAGTATTTTCCAGCAGCCTTTAAAACCATTAGGCTTCAGTGCTATTTAACTTACAAAATGGGTATAGATTCAGACAAACATACTATTTTCTTACAAACACCATTCTAATATATTTTTTAAATAAGCACACCTCATTTTATTTATGCATACTTGTTGGTCAAATTGAAAATTTATAGTCACTATTATCTAATTGCATAAGTAGCTTCTTAAAAACTAAAAATGAATTTTATGTCCTTATTGATCCAAAAATCAAAAATGGAAAAACTTCAGTTGTTCAGCTGAATTTTAAAATGATAAAAATATGCCAGATACGTAACACGTATGAATAGTACTTCAATGGGAAAATGATTATCATATTTTAGAATATTTACAAATTCAGTGAAGGGAATAAAGGAGAGAGAGAAAATTCTTGAGCACCTAAAGTTTCCAATTATTTTTTTCATATTGCTAGACTATTTAGTAATAAATATGGAATTAACTAATATGCTGTTAATTGGTAAAACCAAATACAGTACCTCTCTCTGGCACATGCATTCTCCACCCCTCCCTCTCTCCCTCTCCCCCTCTCTCCCTTCCTTCCCTCCTTCCCTCCTTTCTTCCTTTTGAGACAGCGCCTGGCTCTGTTGCTGGAGTGCAGTGGTGTGATCACAGCTCATTGCAACCTTCACCTCCTGGGTTCAGGTGATTCTCCTGCCTCAACCTCCTGAGTAGCTAGGATTACAGGCACCCACCACCATGCCCAGCTGATTTTTATATTTTTGGTAGAGGTGGGGTTTCACCATGTTGACAAGGCTTGTCTTGAGCTCCTGACCTCAAATGATGCACTCACCTCAGCCTCCCAAAGTGCTGTAGTTACAGGTGTGAGCCACTGCACCCAGCCCCTTTTTTGGTTTTTGAAGTTACGGAAGAATTCAGCAAGAAGGCTTTTATGATGAAAGATTCACCCTTCCTTTGTCCCCACAGGTTCAACAGTGTCCTGTTAAATTTTCCCCTGTAAAGACACTCTCAAATTTCAGTTGTGTTTAATACAGATAATATGTAAGGAGTAAGGATGGGTTGCATATAGTGTAATTTTCCCTTAGGGTATCCCTGGAAAAAGCCATGTGTTCAATAATTGAGTTATAGGATTGGAATACAGCCTCTGCCTCTTCTAAGACACTACTGCTCCTGAAGAAAATGTCCCCTCCACGGTGAGCCGTACCTTCCTATATTTAAATGCAAAAATTGAGAAAGAGATGATTGTGAAATCATAATGGGGAATGAGTTGTACAGCCAAGGAGGTACCCACACCCACCTCCTGCAGCCATATTACAGTCCCTAACAGAGCTTGCACACTTACAGTGGAGAACGATTCATGAAAGTTTGTTCTCTACCATATGGGGAAGATTTGGTTTGGTAAAGTCCTGCCTGAGCATTATAGCCCCAGGTATTGTAATTCTTTATTCAGAAACCAAGGGGATGACCCATTTCAGTGACGGTGCCAGAGCAGCATTCGTCCTGGGAGTGGGCTTTGCATTGTTTTGTTTGCTCTGATAGCAATCCTCTGTCCACATATGCCTTAGGAAGTTTTCCTCCAGATTATATGCAAAAGTTGTTTCATGTAAGTGGGAGGTGCAAAGGTCTTTAAAGACTCTCTTAGTGTGAACCCAGGTATAATAAAAGGCCAGAAAAAGAGTTACGCTTTATTCTTCCAGTGAAACACTGCTAAATAATACCCTTTATCAGTGTATGTGCAGGAATATGTGTGTGTGAGACTGTATGTGTGCACAACTTCCCCACTTCCTAGAGTGATTCCCAATGAAATATAAAAATACAAACTTTGCTGCCTTTGGTTTTACACATTCCTTCTAATAAATCTTGAGCCCAAAACATAGAAAAAAAGCAAAGAAGTAACTCTTTTTCAGTATATTGAAAGAATAATAGAGGAATGTGGGTCTCCAAATATATTTTTGTAATTGTAAGAAAAATACATTTTAAAAATAGAGATAACTCCATTATATGGAAAGAGTAGGATTTGGAAGAGTGTGTATTTCTAAATGTACTCATAATTATCTGTCCTCCACAAATCATGATCTGAGCACATGTGTCTTATAAGTTGCCAAGAAATCTTTTGCCAAGGCGAATAGTGTCAGGAAGAAACTGGTACCTTTACAAACTTTTGCAGTTTTCTTTTTCTTCAAAATTTTGAGGTCATGATTTAGTGAAACTAGCAGGCTGCTGTCAAAGCGAGTTCCAAGATTGATTTCTTCAAGTTCATTCTCACCAGCCCCATTTGACATGTACAAACACAATCAATATAGTTATAACACAGGTAATCACTCATTAGAAGGACACCATCCATTCCAAGCAACGCGCGTGTCAATTTATCATTTCATTTTCATGCATGTCAGAATGGTATGTTTACCTTTCGGTGGCATCATCTGAAAAGACAAGGTTAATGCCAACTTAATTTCACTTTAATGGTCGTTTAAATGAAATACTTTGATGAACATGAAGACTTGGAGAGTCGGCTGAGGAAATTCAATCAGAAATTGTCTCAATAATAGAACTGTGGTTTTGATGGATGGTTTTTCATACTGTTTGATTTGGTCTCCACCCTGTTCGGCAGCAGAGCAGAAGAACATCACAGTGCCTGGGACATGTTGATGAAGCTGATACTCATCACCGAACTGCACTCTTTTTTGGCCAAAGCCTATTGCAAGAAATATCACTTTTACTGCCCAGGACTCTGAATGTTCTGCTTTTACGTATACTTGTCATGAAATAGAGTACACATATTAATATTTCTATTGCTTTTTTGCTTATTTCTCTGTGAATTTCCTTTCATAATCAAGAATCAGCCTTAGCATTAGTGTCATTGGCTCTGCCAGGGACAGCTGGTCTCTCCTCTGTAACCCCTCTGCACTTTCTCTGAATTTCTCCCATAGTGTTTATCATATCCTGTTAGAATTATCTGTTCAAGTGTTTATTTCCATGACCACATTCTGGTCTGCCTATTCCTTAACAGCTGAGCTATAGTTATATCTCTTTTAGGTACATACAAAGCTTAGGGGGCATCTAAAAAACATTCTGTTGACCTTAATATTCACTCATAATTGTATATAATCAACTTTTTTTCCGTGGTGAAAGTTCTTTTTCTACTTACCTGTTATTTTTCTTATGTCCTCATTCCAACGGTGAACTGTAGCATTTATTTTTGATATTTGAGTCATGGGTCAGCACTTCTGAAATGGTTGTAGTTTAAAACTCTACTTGAAAACTTGCTTTAAAAAATCAGTGAGTTCATTTAGAGCTAACAGCACCTGTGAAGATAGGCACTGTAATCTTCATTAAGAAAAACAGAGAATTTTGGTGGGGGATGGTGTCAAATAGGCTATTGTTTACTTATTGTGCTTTTTATTCACTCCCCCAATTCCAGGTGAGTAGAGATTTCTGTTTTCATTTATTGGTAACTCCTCAACAGCCAGATAATCCCTACGGATAGTAGATGCTCAATAAATATTTGTTGAGTACATGATTATGTAAACAAACAAACAAATGTCACTAAACATATATTAAATCTCAGCCAAGCCTCCAGTGCTTTCTTCATTAAATGTCTGGCCTTTTCTACACATAGCTGTTCTAAATCTTATACATTTCTGATCAAGCCTCTCCCTTCCCTCACAGCCCTCCAGATGGAACACCCAAAACCACCCCAAAACCACCTTCACAGAGAAGGAAGAGGCCTTGAGGCACGACCTCCCTCACTTTCTTGCCACAAGTGTCAAGAGAGCACCAAAATTTCATTCTGGTCCTTTCCCTCACCACTTCAGGGCTTCACCTTCCACCTTGACTGGATCCTGTTTGACTCCAGCTTCTCCTAGATGGTTTCTCATCAAGTATCTCATCTGTCCTGCATAGTGATATATTCCCTCTTTTTCATCTTCTTTCTGAAACCCGGACATGATGCAGCCAGTGTATTTCTCCTCTTGGTTTCGGCCTCACTCTCCTCCCTCGTAGACAAGAGTCTCCTAAGAGTCTCCTTGCTATGTCCACACGTTTAAATCTCTTATACTTCTCCCATCATTGTATCTGATTTCTATCCTCACTGGTGCTGCTAAATCAATGATCTATTATCTCTAAATTGCTAAAATCAATGAACGTATTTCAGTCCTTACCTTAGGTCATCTTTGTGAAGTTTTGGTTTCTCTTGACCTTTATGTGATTTTACAGCTCCTTTGCTTTCAGAACACACCTGTCTGGTTCTACCTCTGTCTTAGTGACTATTATTCTTCCCTCTTTACCTGTTCCTTAAAGTAACAGTGCTTCCCAATGTGCTAACCTGGTTCTCTGTTGCTCGTTTTTATATGGTCCCTGGAAAATTGTCCCGATTCCAGCCATTTGGTTGCCAAACAAATGTCGATGTCTTCTAAATCTAACTCTAATTTCTTGCTTGAGTTTTAAATTATAAATGTAACTTTTCACCAAACGCAATATTCTAAAAATCGAGTTTCTTATTTTCCCTGGAAACTGTTTGTTTGAAATCTTCTGTCCTTTTAAAATGAGTACTACTATCAACGCAGTAAACTGAAGTAGATAATTTAGCCTTAACAATATTTTTCTTCATATGCTGTATCCAGTTGGTTACTGATTCCTCTAAAGTTGCATGACTGAATAGTTCCTATTGCTCTTTCTGTTCATGTTACTTTCACTTTAACTTTTAACGTCTCTTGCCTGGAAGACTGTAAAGGTAACGGAGGGCTGTCATTGAATCTGATCTTTTTTTGCCTTCTCTCCATCCATCCTCTATATTGCTACTGTAATTTTATTCCTGACAAAAATCTTAATATCATACACCCCTGTTTTAATCTTTCAGTGCCTTTTAATCATCACAGAATAAATGCCGTATTCATTAGCTTGCCTTTAAAAAGATCTAGCATGCCCCTGACAGCTTCATCACTTAGGAATCTGTGTTATTTCCTGTCCCACCCTCACTTCTTGCCAACCCTGTTCTATTCCTTCCGATCATACGAAATCATTCAAAGACCTCTAATTGTGTTATACCTTCACGCCTTTAAAGGTATTTTAATTGGTCTAGAATAATCACTTTACTTGTCAATCTTGCTTTCATCTGATAAGCTACTCTTTACTGTTTAAGATACAGTCATTAACAACTCTGCTATCCCTCCCTGATCCCAGCCAAAGCACAATTGATGGCTTAGTCCTTTGAATATCTACCATGATTTGTTCATCAACATAAACTTCTTGAATGAGTGATTATAATTTTTCATCTTTATATTTCTAGGGTCTTACAAAGAACATATAGTAACTGATTAGTAAATATTATTTGAATTAATTAAAAATTATATTATAATACCAATTACATCTTATTACTTTTATATATGCCTACTCATTAGTAATGAGCAATTCTTAGTTAGTAATTAGTAGATTAGTTTGGGCTGATGACCTGCTCTACTTTATCTTTGGCTATCTAATATCTGTCACACTGAGTTGGTAAATATTAGGTGTTGATAAAAATATATTTAAGAAACTTAGGGAATTACTAAATGGTTTCCTAAAATTATGTTGAATACCTGAAAGGATTGCTATATATGCCAGAGGCCGTTATGACTTAAAACTAATGCTTCGGCCTTTTTGTTTTGTTTTTGCTTTTTTATTAGTTTGTATTGCTAAAAGCATAGGGTGGCAGAAAATAGGAAGTAGAGCATAAGCTATTGTAGAGTTTTACTTCAAACATGAAGTACAATATACCTTCTTAACAGATTTTTAAGTGTACATTGTAGTACTTCTTTCTATAGGCACGGTATCATATAGCAGATCTCTAGAACTTATTCATCCTTATAACTAAAATTTATACTCATTGATAGTAACTCCCAGTTTCTCAATTCTCCCAGCCCATGGCAAACATAGTTCTATTCTTTGCCTCCATGGATTTAACTATTTTAGATGCTTTAGACGTTGGTGTGGATGTGGGAAAAACAGAACCCTTCTACACTGCTGGTAGGAATGTAAACTAGCACAACCACTATGGAAAACAGTGTGGAGATTCCTTAAAGAATTAAAATTAGAACTACCATTTGATTCAGCAACCCCACTATCGGGTATCTACCCAGAGGGAAATAAGTCATTATACTAAAAAGATAACTTGCACACGCATGTTTCCAGCAGCACAATTGGCAATTGTAAAAATATGGAAGCAGCCCAAATGCCCATCAGTCAACAAGTGGATAAAGAAATTGTGGTACATTGTATATACAATGTATATGCAACAAGTAGATAAAGAAATTGTGGTGTATGTGTGTGTGTATATACACACACACAGACACACATATATATACTCTACATTGTATATACACTGCTGGTGGGAATGTATCCAATGTGGTATATATATATGTGTGTGTGTGTATATATATATATACACACATTGTATATACAGTGTGGTATATGTGTGTGTGTGTGTGTATGTGTGTGTGCATATATATACACACCACAATTTCTTTATCCACTTGTTGTATGCAATGTACATACAATGTCATATATATATGTATATACAATGTATGTATATGATGAAATACACTCAGCCTTAAAAAGGAATGAATTAATGGCATAGCATCAACTTGCATGTAACTACAGACTATTATTCTAAGTGAAGTAACTCAGAAATGCAAACCAAATGTTGTATGTTCTCATTCATAAGTGGGAGCTAAGCTATGAGGATGTAAAGGCACGAGAATGATACAGTGGACCTTGGGGACTCACGGGAAAAGGTGGGAGGAAGGTGAGGGATAAAAGACTACAAGTTGGGTTCAGTGTATACTGCTCGTGAGATGGGTGCAACAAAATCTCACAGATTACCACTAACAAACTTATTCATGGGATCAAATACTACCTGTTCCCAAAACTACAGAAAAAAACATTTTTATAAATTCATTAAAACCTTATATAAGTGGAATCATGCAGTGTTTGTCACTCCGTGACTGACTCATTTCACTGAGCATAAAGACATCCAGGCTCATCCATGGTGTCAGATACTGCAAGATTGTATTCTTTTGCTTGAAGTCAAGATCTCAAAGACAGATCAGCACTTCCACGTTTATTGCAGCACTATTCACAATAGCCAAAATATGGAAACAAGCTACATATTCATTGGTGGATGGAAGGATAAAAAATATTATATACACATTCAGTGAAATATTATTTAGCCTTAAAAAAGCAGAGAATCCTGAAAAATAAAAGTCTTATAAAAGAAACACCATGAAATTGTTTATTTGAATATATAAAATTAGGTTTGCAGGCAGGGTGAAAAATAAAAGTCTTATAAAAGAAACACCATGAAATTGTTTATTTGAATATATAAAATTAGGTCTGCAGGCATAAGATAACTTGCTGTTCCTCCAGACAAAATGAGCTCTTAGAAATTATAACCAAATAAATGTAATTATGAAGAATTAAGTAAAAAAAAGCCAGCAATGTATACACTTAACGTTTCATTAAAATTCAGAAGGATATAAAAGTGTGAGTAAAAAGGAAATTGGTAAGCATCTTTCTATTTTTGGCTAAACTCACAGTGTTTGAATAATGGCTGTGAGTATTTTGACAAACACTTGCAGCCCACTTTACCCATCCTCGATTGGATTTATTATACTGTACACCCAAAGCTGGGAACCCATAGGTCTGTGATCATTCTCATTACTATTATGTGAAAATAAACTGGTATAAAGCTCTAAAAGAAGAGTTCTTAAGACCCCAGCATTACCTGTATATTTGCAAAACAATAATTCTGCAAATCATGGCCTAAAGCTTCCAGAATAGCGAAAGCATATTTAAATAAATTATAGGGCACCGTCAAAATTCACCAGGCTTATATTCTATTCACTACTTAACTGGTGAGTGAGACCTTGATGTCAAATAGGTTACTTTTTCCTGACTTAACCATAATATTATTTTCATATTTTACCTAACTCTTCAGCTGCGGCACTAAAAAGAGCAAAGCAATACCTGGTTGAGTGTATTTGTTGGGACGTGCTTCTGCACAAACCGAGTACGCTTTTCTTGACAGGAAAGCAAGAGGGATGTATTGTTTCCTCTTTGGAATGTCTGGAATCTAAGGTCAAATTCCTAGTTTTCCCTCTTATTCATTACATGTCCTCTGTCACCTGATACACATCACAATGAAGGGAAGCCTATTCCCAACCTTTGCGAAATCTGCAGTTGCAGGTAGGGTGGGGAGAAAAATGTATTTGTTGGAAATATGATAGGACTATCAACATATATGCAATCGGCGACCTTAACTGTTAAGCCAAGTTCGTTCTGCTACAATATAAAATATATTTTTTCATGAAAATAAACTATGAGAAATTTGACATATTATTCCAGCTTAATCCTTTAGTTTTTAACCTATCCACTGTGCCCTTTTGAAATTATTTGTTAATAATAAAAATATATAGCTTAACATTGCTTAGCATGCACCATTCTTAGTAGCATTCAGATTTAGCGGTTCAGAACCATATGATTTGAGGCGAAAGAATCATGGGCTTGAGTTTCAGTTCACACCTGCTTTGGTGTTAAAGACATGTTACATTCTGAAATTACGATCTTTAATCTGAAAATGTATATAATAAAATGCCCACCTCATATTGGAAGTGTTTTGTGTGCTAGGAACCATAAAGTGCTTAGAACATTGCAAGGATGTAGTAAGTCTAGAATAATATCTAGATTATTATTATCCCAGAGATTGATTTGTTGAGATAATTAATGCCACTGTTTTTAAAGGCCAAAGTCAGGGCAGGGATGGCTGAAGCATGAAGTATAACATGCTTATACAACATGATCTTGTATAAGCAGATGTTCTTTACTCTGGAGTAAACGTCCACGGCTTGTGGAAAGGAAGCAGCAGTGTAAATACCTAGTTCTTACTTAGAATTTCTAAAGGACTTGACTTTACAAGGGATCAGCATGAGAAGGGCCACCTTCATGGATCTGCAGGCACACTGGAGACAAAGTGAGGAGGGTCTGTGTTTTTCTCTAGCCTGTGGGAATATAGCTGGAGTTTTGTACCAGTTAATTAACAGTTTTGACTTGGAAAATAAGCTATCAACAAAGGAATTCAAACTATGGGACAATCTGCTCTTAGGAAGTGAGAAAAAGTGAGCCAGAAAGTGCACTTGCTTAAAGATTCATCTTTGTATTCAGTTTAAGGAGTTACCTAGATAAATTTAGTTATTAAAGGACTAGAGGCAAAACAAACTCCCAGTGCTGGGAAGGGCCTGGTGGATTATGGAGCCAGCACAGGTTCCCTGCAGCCATTCACCTGCCCCTAAAGGCAGAAAACCAGCTGACGTAGGGCTCCTCTCAAAACTGGCCAGCCTTCCTGCTTCTGTGTGTGCACATTAGTCACGTTATTGTCTAATAATATTTGCTTGCTTCCTATCTCACAGGGACATAGTAAGAATTAATGGTATGAATTCTGCAAGCTCTTCAAGACCCCTAGAGATATGCATAAATATCTTATGCTTGTGTACATTATTCCTTCAACTTCTTTTGTACCTGGTACATGGAAGAGGAAGACATGCATTTATGTAGCCAGCTAACTGATATTTCTGATTTAGTTATCGCACAAAGTAATAATTTACACATATCAAAGCATCAAACTGTACCCCACAAATATATATAATACAAATATGTCTTGATTAAAACTTTTTTTTAAAAAAAAATAAGATTTTCTTTGGATTTTGAAAAAACATAATTAAAAATAAATGGTCTTGACTATTTTGTAGGCTCATCAGTGATTTATTTACATGATGCCTATACTACTAATACATACTCCTACACCTAATATATTTTAATTCTTGGAAATAACCATCAGATCATTCTATTTCAACATTATTTTGTTGTCGTTCAAGCATATCTGTTCTCTGCCTCTTGTCCTGGCTTCTCCCATCTCTTTATAAAAACTATCTGAAATAAAGGGATTGGAAAAGCACAAAATATGTAAATATATAAAATGTGTAAAATCCAATAAACTATCAGTTCTTATTTGGATAAAATCATTATATTTTTCTTTAGTAAAAGAATACATTTATGCCCAATTAAGCCAATAGAATGCCATTCACTTAAGGTAAATAATAATGACAGCAAGATATTTTAATAAGAGGAGTGGTCAGCTGACCAATGAGTCCAGCCCCTTCCCAGGGTGTGTACCCAGTCCTGATCCATCCGAAAGACACCTGCACACAAAGGACACGCCTCTGCATATCTGTGTTAAACTGTTCTGTTTCTGAGAAAGGGAAACTTTCCCTAGCAGTATGCTGGGAATATTTTTCCCCTCAGAGCAGCAATGAATTATTTAGTACTTGATTTGTCAAAGAAAAGCTTGGCTACACTACGGTGACAGAGTTATTCTGTAGAAATAGAATATTGTTTAAGAAATTATTGGTGCAAAAAAGGCAACTACAGCAGAAGGCACAGTTGGTTTTCCAAATATACATACGTAGCACTCACATTTATCATTATGCAAGGGCTTTGTGGGAAAAAATTCTAGCATGTTTTGCTTTTAAAAAACTGTCTTTATGTCCTATGTGCATCTGTGGGCTGGCTTTTTCCCCATTCCCCGTCTCTCTGGCCTTCTGTATTGATTTCTTTTAAGGATCCCCTTTTGTCACTTAAATTGAAGATAAGTACAACATTTCTTTTTCTGTTATCTGCCTACTTTTTAGTACTTCTTAATCCCATATTGCATGGAATTATCTATATTAAATATATTCAATAACATTTTCAATTCCTTTAATGTGTTTTTCAAATACTTAAATTTTGCTTGTTTTTAACAAGTCTCTCTCTCTCTCCCCTCCGCTTTGTAAAACTGGCAATTTTTACTGTTCAAACTCTGTATGCAATAGGGTCACAATACAGACAGTTCTTGCTCTTCCCAGTTGTGATATGCACAGATTTTGGTTATCCTGGTTTAGTTAAATAACGCCAGTTCCCAATTATATGTTCAAATTTCAGGTACCTTTGTATATTAACTGTAAGTAATTGCATAAATTTCAAACTTCGCTGCTAGCCCTTCAGCTCACACATCACTACGTAAGTAACAGAGGAGCATCAGTACTGTGACCCATCAAGCCTCTTCTTTCAAAGTCATTTGGGGGTTGGTCCTGCACAGATGTTATTCAGTTTACACACAGACAGAAAAGCATGAAATTGTGTTTCATGTTTTGTATTAGATAGTCCAAGTGGGGAATTGGCCATCAAAGATGGAAATGCAGCAAAGACACAAGACATGCTAACACTGGGAGTGAAATTCGAATTGAACATACATGGAATTGTAGAAAAAAAAATGGCTGATCCTGGAATGCTGACTCTGCTGCCCTAGATTTTAGACTCTGCATAAACTGCCTAGACTCTAGATACACAACCAGAGAATCATTGCAAAGGCAAACTTACCGATATTAATGAGGAAAGCAATTGTAATCAAAACGATAAAGATGTCTTAGATCAAGTGACATTAACACAAAACTTCACACAAAAGAAACCTCAGAGATATTTTATGTCTTTGGAAACCAAAAGATCACATGTTTACAGCTAATAGAACTTAGAAAAGGAGTGTGACAATCTACCAAAGTATAGAAAAGATGCTCAATGCTTACTGTAATGTATGCTATTAAAGGCAAACATTGTTCAAATGACTCTAGATGAGCATTTTACAAAGAAGTAAAGCAGTAATTTTCTTACTTTTCTTGGAGAAAAGATCTCGCTTCATCACCCAGGCTGCACTGCAGTGGCATGATCATAGTTCACTGCTGCATCAGACTCCTGGATGCAAGGGAGCTGGGGTTACAAGCATGTGCCACGGTGCCCAGCTAATTTTCCCTCCCTCCCTACCTCCCTTTCTTCCTTCCTTCTTTTCTTTCCTTTCTTTTCTTTTTTTCCCTTCCTCTCTTCCTTCCTTCTTCTCTTCCTTGTTTCCTTCCTTTCTTTCCTCCTCCCTTCCTTTTTTCTTTTCCTTTCTATATTTGTCTTTTTCTTTTATTTCTTTTCTTTATTCTTTCTCCTTCCTTCCTTTCTTCCTTTCTTCCTTCCCTCCCTCCTTTTCTTTCTTCCTCCCTTCCCTCCTCTTCCCTCCCCTCCTTTCCTCTTCTGTCTCTTCCCTTACCCTCCCCTTCCCTTCCCGTCTCCTTCCTGTCCCCTCCCCTCCCCTACTTTCCCCTCCTCTCCCCTCCCCTCTTCCTTCCTTCCAAGATGGAGTCTTTTCATCTTGTGTAGGGTGGTCTTTAACACCTTGGTTCCAGCAGTTCTCCCTTCTCAGCCTCCCAAAATGTTAGGATTATAGGCATGAGCCACTGCACCAAGCCTAAAGCAGTGATTTTTAGTGTATCTAATGTTCGAAATGACAATGTACTAAATAAATATTAGCTTTAGTATTTTTAATTCCTGCATACATTTCTAAGGATGGAGTTTCTAAAGTGTTGGCAAAATGTTTAAAGGTCACATGACAATTGTATTTTTCCCCGTTGATTAACATGATCACATTGCGTGGCTTTGCCTTGCACAGTCATTTTTACAGCATTACTCTGCTCTGCCAAGTGAGAACTGCCTGTACCTGAAAGTTTAAAATAAAGGAAAGTTTGTGGTTCTGTCAATACTGTCACTTGGATTAAGACTTTAAGTATTTAAAATACTTAAAAGTATTTTAACATCACAATGTATACTTCATAGTACACTGATTACTACAAATCAGGGGTACGTTTTGTTTTGAGGCCATTTTCTAAGTGTATATATTCCAAAGAATTCAGGTCAAAAAAGCCAGTGTTCAGGTACCAAAATCATGATCCTCAAGGACAGTAGATGCTTTCATTATTTTTCAGTTATGTTTGTTGTAAGACGTAAATGTCATTTTAATATCTAAGGATTTTTTAGTTCAGGATTTGGCTGGGCATAGTGGCTCATGCCTATAATCTGAGCACTTTGGGAGGCGGGGGAAGGCAGATCACAAGGTGAGGCATTTGAGACCAGCCTGGCCAGCATGGTGAAACCCCACCTCTACTAAAAATACAAAATATTAGCCAGGCATGGGGGTGCTCACCTGTAGTCCCAGCTATTCAGGAGGTGGAGGCAGGAGAATTGCTTGAATCTGGCAGGTAGAGGTTATAGTGAGCTGAGATTGAGCCACTGCACTCTAGCCTGGGTGACAGAGCAAGACCCCGTCTCAAAATAAATAAGATAATAAGACAGAATTGTAAACATAAAAAAATCAATGAATAGAAATAAACAGGACAGCCATATGATGAATGCCTCTGCCATTTTCTTTGGCTATTTTTTTTTTTTGTCTCGTCTTGTTTTGAAAAATTGCAGTTGGTATCCTTGTTCATTAGCCTGCTTAATTAACCTTTCATAAAGCTTCTAGGAGTAAAGTTATCTTTCTAAGCTCAGGAGCAAGGAAAGCTTTTTTCCCCATAAACAGTCTTGCATCTTCGTGTCTGTGTTATTTTCCTGTTGCTGCTACAATTAATTACTGCCTATTTAGTGGCTTAAAGCAACACACATTTGTTATCTTGTAGTCTAGAAATCCGAGGTCCTGAAATCAAAGTGTCAGCAAAGTTTCCTTCCTTCTGCAGACTCCAGGGGAGAATCCATTTCCATTCCTTTTCCGAATTCTTGGCCTTCTTTCCGGTCCTTGTATGTAGCCTCTTGCATTGTAGAACCAGCAACAAGTGGATCCTGAGGCTGCCATCAGTCAGCCTCTCTGCAGCTGAGGGATGTTCCCCGCAATTTCAGAGATTCACCTGATTAGATCGGTCACCCCCTAGGCAATCCCCATCTCAAGATCCTCAACTTGAATCATAACTGCGAAGTCCCTTTGGCCATGCAAGCTAACATGTTCACAGGTAACCAGACGTAAGGGATGGGCATCTTTGGAGGCTGTTACTCAGCACCCACCAAATGTGACACTGAGAATGAGAAAAGGGTTGAATTTCTCCTGACTAGGCTTTTACAAAACTCAGAGCCGTGAAATATGCTCAGTTGTCTTATTTTCAAGTTTTGCCTTCCCTTCTTGACCTTTTGTCTGCCATTGCCTCTTTCCTATCTATTTGCTGTTTTTAGTGTGTTAAGTTTCTTATTATACCGGTGCTTTTACTACAAATGAGTAGTTGTTTTATTTTCCCCTTC
Organism: Saguinus oedipus; assembly: GCA_031835075.1. Classification (NCBI taxonomy): domain Eukaryota; kingdom Metazoa; phylum Chordata; class Mammalia; order Primates; family Cebidae; genus Saguinus; species Saguinus oedipus. The sequence goes on along the minus strand of CM063172.1, from coordinate 2,344,546 downwards.
ACTAACAAGTAAACCAAAATAGTATTTGCAGTGCATATTTAATGCTTCAGCATTTTAACTTATCAAATAGTAATGTTGAAAAGAAAAGAAATCTGGCACCATATCCATTTTATTAAAATGCAAAAATGTAAACCTGGCACAATTGGTATCAATTACGCCTGTAATGCCAGCACTTTGGGAGGCTGAGGTGGGCAGACCACATGAGGTCAGGAGTTCAAGACCAGTCTGACCAACGTAGAGAAACCCCGTTTCTACTAAAAATACAAAATTAGCCAGGCATGGTGGTACATGCCTGTCTGTAATCCCAGCTACTGGGGAGGGTGAGGCAGGAGAATCGATTGAACCCAGGAGGTGGAAGTTGTAGTGAGCCAGGATCGTGCCATTACACTCCAGCCTGGGCAACAAGAATGAAACTCCATCTTAAAAAAAAATGTAAATGATTTTGGAATAAAGGCATTTCTTACAAAGAAAATAGATTGGCAAACTAATATGTAGATATTTGTAACCCCACCTCTCTAGTTTTATTTAAAATGCAGATAAATGAGATTGTGTTTCAATTTTGTGCATTTTTTTCTTGTTGTGAATATATTGACTTGATCTGTCTTGAATCATGACAGGTGAAGTCGAGATCAAATAACAAAAATATTTTGGTATTTATTCTGTTTCACATGGATAAACTGACCAAAATGGAAGGAACATACTTTTACTTCATTCAGTTTGGAATATTTGGTTGATTTTTCTCTAAGTCCTCTGGTGCGTTAGTATCATGTAGTTACCTCTTTATGTATTTTCAAAAAGAATTTCACATGAGGCTATAACTGTATTTCCTTGCAAAATGGCAAAATCTCAAACAAGTACTGTTTCGCTGAGATGAATACAAATGCACTAAAGATGCTGATCATTTTCTCTAATTATAGACTTAGCCCCCCACACCTCTGTTTCTGGAGCAGCTGCTTGCCCTCACCTTTCATAGAATGTGTTTTCATGGCCTCTTTGGAGTGAGCCAGGTAGCCAGAGATAGGTCCCTGATGCAAACTAGACTGAATTCTTGCTTCTGAGAATTTAGACTCAGTACATGGAGAGACTGAGTCAGTTAGTTGGTGGCCTTATCACTACGAGCTCGTGTAGGAACTCAGCTGGAGTGACAGTCTTCTGTCATGTGTATGATGTAGCAGGAAAATCTAGGTAAGGAAGTGAGAGAAGAATGAAGAGATGCTGAGAGAGAGTAAACGTTGAAAGAACGAGTGAGAAAGCGAATCACTGGGACCACTCCAGTTTGTTGCTGGTACCCTGTAAAGCTCTGTTTTACATTTTTGATCTTGAGTTCCATGTATCCCTCTAATAAATTTATAAATTTATATTTACATGAGACAAAGGTGGGATTTTTGGCTTGCCTTTTGTTTGTTTTTTGAGACAGTGTCTGACTCTGTCACCCAGGCTGGAGTACAGTGGGGCAGTTATGGCTCACTGCAGCCTCAGCCTCCTGGGCTCAAGCAGATTCTCCCACCTCGCCCTCCCAGGTAGCTGGAACTACTGGCATGCACCATCATGCCCAGTTAATTTTGTACTTTTTTTCTTTTACTTTAGGTGCATACTGTATCTGGCATTTCTCCCCATGTTATCCCTCTCCACCCCCCTCCCTCCCCACCCCCTGCTATCTCTCCCCTACCCCCACCAACTGCCCCCAGTGTGTGATATTCCTCTCCCTGAGTCCATGTGTTCTCATTGTTCAATACACACCTATGAGTGACAACATGTAGTGTTTGGCTTTCTGTTCTTGTGTCAGTTTGCTGAGAATGATGGTTTCCAGATTCATCCAAGTCCCTACAAAGGACATGAACTCATCATTTTTTATGGCTTTATAGTATTCCATGGTGTATATGTACCACATTTTCTTTGTCCGGTCTATCACTGATGGGCATTTGGGTTGGTTCCAAGTCTTTGCTATTGTGCACAGGGCTGCATTGAACATACATGTGCGTGTGTCTTTATAGTACAACGATTTATAGTTCTTTGGGCATATACCCAGTAATGGGATTGCTGGGTCAAATGGAATTTCTATTTCTAGATCCTTGAGGAATTGCCACACTGTCTTTTACAATGGTTGAACTAATTTATACTCCCACCAGCAGTGTAAAAGTGTTTCTGTTTCTCCGTATCCTCTCCAGCATCTGTTGTCTCCAGATTTTTTTAATGATCGCCATTCTAACTGGCGTGAGATGGTATCTCAATGTAGTTTTGATTTGCATTTCTCTAATGACCAGTGATGATGAGCATTTTTTCATATGTTTGTTGGCCTCATATATGTCTTCTTTTGAAAAGTGTCTGTTCATATCCTTCACCCACTTTTGAATGGGTTGGTTGGTTTGTTTCTTCTATATCTGCTTTAGTTCTTTGTAGATTCTGGATATTAGCCCTTTGTCAGATGGGTAGATTGCAAACATTTTTTCCCATTCTGTTGGTTGCTGACTCGCTCTAATGATGGTTTCTTTTGCTGTACAGAAGCTCTGGAATTTAATTAGATCCCGTTTGTCTATCTTGGCTTTTATTGCCATCGCTTTTGGTGTTTTAGTCATATAGTGATGGGGTTTGGCTGTGTTGCCCAGGATGTTCTCAAATTCCTGGACTCAAGTGGTCAGCCTGCCTTGGCATCCCAAAGTCCTAGGATTAAAGGCAAATGCCACTGTGCCTGACCACGAAGGTGTTTTTTGTTTTGTTTTGTTTTGCTTTGTTATTTGTAACCCAAAGGCATTGTAACTAAGACCTGAATCCATGTGAACACTGCACTTACCAAAATTGTGAAATAAAATGTTTGATGAATATCTTGAGGTCAGTTAGGTACGTCTGGGGTAACAAATATCTAATGAGTGCTTGTTATGTATCACATGCAGAGGTTGGCCGTGGAAATACAAAGATAAGTAAGACATGGATCCTATCCAGTCAAACATTTTTCCTGCAAGTACTGCTTTGAGTCAGACAAAAGAAAGATGCTCTCTTTACTGGTCATTGTTAATACAGGATAAACCTTCAATATTCAGTAACAATGTGTTTCCATGTTGACCATGCTTGGCTGTACTGCAGCCATTTCGTGATCATCCAAATCTGTCAGATTTCAATTTGACTTTTTATTGAAATAGAACAAGTATAGTAAAGAAATGATGGATGTGTGGTGACTTTAATCAGAGGAATTTCCTAGATGAGAATTTTTTAAGGATTCCGTGACAAAAATTGTATTTTAGGGAAAAGGCCATTTGTGGTTGTTATGCTTTTTTTCTACCTCTGATGCCAAGTTCCTTTATTTTGAAGTGTAGTTCATTGTTCGGGAGCTCAGGCTCCTGAGACAGACTTACTGGTTTTGAATCTCGTCCTGCCATTTTCTCGTTAGATGATTTCAGCTAACTCGAACACTTGCTCTCATCATTAAAAAGGGGGTAGAACATACCTTCCCAATATAGTCATTTTGCAAACTAAGTAAGATAAAAATAGAAAACTCTTAAAACAGTACCCAGTACATAGTAGGTGCTAAATACCTAATGGTTGTTACTGCTCTCTTTAAATGCATACGCAGAAACACAGCACAGCTATGCACACACAACAAACACGCTCAGCCCAAGTAGAGGGAAGCCTGCGGTCTAACCTCATTGTATCCTATAGGGCCTAAGGCATGAGAAGTGCTCCAATAAATAAATGTATGTAGAGTTCAGTATCTTAGAGTTAAGTTAATTATGCAAACCATCCCTCCAAAAATAAAAACATATGATATTTTCTTCCTTTATCCATCTCTGCTATTCAGTAAAAATCAGTATTACTGTTACTTATTTGAACATTCATTTTTCTCTGGTGCAATAATTAATGGAAAACGAATGTTTATGTTTACCTTTTTCTTCATCAGAGAATAAAGATGACTGAGATACAGAGAGTAAATACAGCTTTATTTCTGACAATATTAGTTTAAATAGAAAAGTTATATGCTAAGTTATTCTTTCTCTGTGGAACTTATACAAATATAACTGAATTTATTTGATGGATTGAGGTTAAGTGGTATAAATATTTATAAAATACAATTGTATTATATACATAATTTATATATATTCAGGTATATGTGTGCATATGTGTGTGTGTGTGTGTGTATCTACATATATATCTATAATGGAGAATGTACTGCGGAATAAACTCGACACACAAAAATAGTGCTATGAGATTTGAGATTTAAGTACCACTGTCACAAAATGAGGAAATGTGAAGACAAGGAAATATGTCTCAATCACCAAAAACAAACAAACCTATGATGTGCCTCTAGAGTTACTCAAAGTATTTATTTTATGGGAATGATTGGGACATTACAGTTACTAATTATATATGAAAATGCTCATCCTTGTAATGATCAATAAATGCTTAACCCAGATAAAATATCATACTGTTGCCACATTAGACTGTTCAAGGAAATATATCCCTAGTGTTATCTTAACCGTCCGTCCCTGTATTAATCAAGTGTTGATGACCATGACTTAAGGCCTAAAAATATTATGGCAGAAAACCTTGGCAGAGGGAAAGCCAAACTGTAGTGCCTGGGATTATTTATCACGCTGTCACTGCACACCTAGGGAAGTGCAGTTCCGGCTAATTTATTACAATGCTGTTTTCATTTTTGCTGGGCGCAGAAGGACTCACACTGAGGCCACCGAGCTGTGATCTGCACTGGAACAGACGCAGTGACAATACTACTTCACTTGCACATTTTTTATGGCATGTACTTTTCCCTGACTCTGCTGTTTTCTCATAACATTTAAGAATGTTCATTAAGCTCAAAAGAAGCTAAGCGCTATCTGTATAGGTGGGATGAAGATGGAGAGTGGAAGGTGAGAGGGTCGAAACGAATGATGCCACAAGAACTGTGTGCAGGTTACTTGCAAATGTGACTTGTTTAAACCCCGAATGTCTTACGTGGGGTGACTCAATCAGCAAGACCTTTGCAATCCCAATGTGTGGTGCTCCATACTGAAAGGGCTGAGAGTGATATTGAGCTGCTGGAATTGCTAACTCTTTTTCCAATATAAATGCACATAAAAAATGAAATGGGGGATAGTGGAGAGGGATGAGTGGTAAGTCATGACGCCTAAAGACATGAAGAATGTGTCTTAATCTTGTGCATGCACCACTTAAAAGAGTCTTGTCTTTTCCTTTTACTCAGAAAGTAGCTGATTTTAAATACTCATTTAAGATTTGAAACATTTTATGAACTAGGAATCAGTCATTGTAAGTTGTGCATATTTCCTGATAATGTGCAATAAATATAAATAAATATGCATGTATATAAGTATATATGAAAACATGTGTATACACAAGTGTATATAATACATGTATGCATACATGTATGTACATGCATACACAAGTGTATATAATATGTAAAAGCAACATCTAATAGAAATATATACTGAATGTTTAATTCAAGTAAAACACAAAAAAGTCCATTATCCCCAAGGTTTAGGTATGGATTTTATGTTAGTCCTCTCTCACTCTGTAACCCACATGCCATTACAGATGCTCTCCATATGAATGAGCATTTGCACTGGAGAGTGCCTTTTTGGGCATCAATCATCTAAGAACTTGCAATAATATTAACACATGTCGTGTGAATATATGATACATTTATAAATGTAGAAATTGCTTTCACATCTGTTATTTTATTTAAAATGTACAGCAATCCCTGGGAATGTAATAAGGTGGTTTATCTTTTAGTTGCTAAAGTAATCGAGGAACAAAGATGTTAAAGGCCTACTTTATGTTACTAGTTCATTAGTGACACTGTCACAATTAGTACTAAGGACTATGGGTTACTAAATTGTGTCTTATGTGGGTATTTTAATAGAAAATCTGGATGTTACTACGGATGCTTTAAACATCTATGCAGATGTTAGTTTTTTTAATGCAATTACAGTAGACCACTGAACAAATTGGGGCATGAGTCACTGTCCCCACCACATTGATAATCTATATATAGCTTTTCAACCCCGAAATTTAGCTACTAATACCCTACTATTGACTGGAAGCCTTACCAATAACATAAACAGTTGATTAACACACATTTTGTATGTTAAATATAGATATACTGTATTCTTAAAGTACGATAGAAAAAGAAACATGTTACTAGGAGATTCTTTAAAAAAGAGGCCAGGCCCAGTGGCTCATGCCTATAATCCTCGCATGTCTGGAAGCCTAGGTGGGAGTATCACTTGACGCCAGGAGTTTGAAACCGTTCTGGGCAACCTAGTGAGACCTCACCTCCACAACAAAGAAAAGAAAAAAATTAGCCGAGTGTGGCGGCATGTGCCTGTAGTCCTAGCTACACCAGAGGCTGAGGCAGGAAGATCACTTGAGCCCAGAGGAGGCTGAGGCTTACAGTGAGCTGTGATTGCTTCAGTGCACTCCAGCCTGGATAACAGAGTAAGACCCTATCTCAAAAACACTAAAGAAAAGAAAATATATTTCCTGTTCATTAAGTGGACCTGGATCAACCACATAAACGTCTTCATCCTTGTTGTCTTTACTTTTAGTAGACAGAGGAGAATGAGGAAGAGGAAGGGTTAGTTTTGCTGTCTCAAGGGTGGTAGAGGCAGCAGAAAATCCACATATAAGCGAACCCATGAATTTCAAACCAGTGTTGTCAAGTATCCACCATACTTAACTGGTTCGAGGGCACACACTACCATGGTTATAGATTCGGCATACTTAGGGGCAAGTTAATTACATTATTAGAGGCCATAATCTAACTCTAGCTACGTTTCTTCTCTTTTGGGGTGTATCAGTCCAGTCAGTAAACATTTGTGGAACCCCTTCTTAGGAAGAGCTTGGTTCTAGGCTCCGAAAAATTAGTTTACAGTATAAATTAAAATGCCAGTACTAAAACTAGAAAAAATGAACTTCTCTCTGATTCTACTGACCATCAGTAACATTAGCTTAGTAAAATGAGAGATGTCATTTATCATTAGAAAAAATTGACATTTCCTTAAAATTGTTAGGGTCTAATCTCTCTGATAGCAATATTAAACACCAGCTGTAACGCTTCCATTTTACAGACCGAAATTAAACTTACTGTTCTAGTTTTGGAAAACTGTAAAATAAAGGTGTTGGGACCTTTATATTGGCAGTTTCTCCAACTATAAACATAGCCTTTCTCCAACATAATCGTTGATTAAAGACTTACAAGAAAAGGAATGAGTGAACAGGCCGGGCCTGGTGGCTCACGCCTGTGATCCCAGCACTTTGGGAGGCCCAAGCGGGCAGATAATGAGGTCAGGGGATTGAGACTGTCCTGGCTAAGATGGTGAAACCCTGTCTCTACTAAAAATACAAAAACATTAGCCAGTGTGGTGGCCCGCACCTATAGTCTCAGCTTCTTGGGAGGCTGAAGCAGGAGAATCTTTAAATATATATCATTATTAAGATATTTTACTTTTTAAAAACTAAGTCTGAAATGTTCTGTGTATTTTACCCTTACAACACATCTCAATTTGGTTTAACTGCATTTCAAGTTCTCAGCCTTACGTAGATACTGGCTACCGTATTTGTGGCAACAAAGGCTGGAGTTAAGCAGTGAGGTAGAGAGGATTTTGAAAAAGAGAGTCCAGAACAATGGCATTTGTGCAAATAGGGTCCTCTCTATTTTACCTGAATTTGGTTTTATAAGAGTATTCTGGATACTTTATATCATTATCTATTGAAGATTTTATTGAAGAGATATTTGTCACAAACAAAAGACATACTTAGGACAGAAATCTCATATTGAGGACATTGAACATATTTAGTCTGGAGGATTTTTAAAAGGCAGACAGAAAAGAAAAAACGTAAAATTATTTTAAAATTGATCCAAAATTTAAATTTTTTTTTAACTTTTTACTTCCTTGGTAGAGAGAAAATAAATTTGGTTAAAATGGGTGAAAAAAATGTAATCTTCAATATTCTATAAACTAGATTACTAACAAACTTTGAAAATGATATTTTTCTGTTAGCATGTATAAAACTTTTGATAATTTATCTATAATTATTTTTCTTTTAATTCACTGCTAAACAAGACAAGTAATGCTAGGTGAGATATGTTTACACCTATTCATCTATTTTTTTGAGACGGAGTCTCGCTCTGTCACCCAGGCTACAGTGCAGTGGTGTAATCTCAGCTCAATGCTACCTCTGCCTCCCAGCTCAAGTTTATGTTAGATATGTTGGGTTAAATTATTAAATATTTATTGTAGTTAAAACATATTATATACAAAATCTATTAGTAAAGTCATTTCAGTCGATAGCATTTGAAGCTTTAAAACATTATACGTATTATGTACAAAATATATTAGTAAAATTATTTCAATCTATAGTATTTGAAGCTTTTGTATGAGCATCTGAAAATTCAAACATAATCTGTGGCTAACAATCTATTAATCTACAATGCGGATGTAGATTTCCAAATATTTTGAAAATAAGTAAAATTACTTACATATAGTTTATGGTGAAGGAGAAATCACAAGACATATTCAAGACTTTCCATCTGAACAAATGTGAGGATGTAACGTTAAAAGTTACAGAATGATGATGAAACAATGCTTTGAAGAAAATTTATAGCTGTAGGTTTACTGATTATTAATGAATGACATACAGTCATCTCAGTTTCTAGCTTAAGAACTGAAACGTTTCATCACTTTTAGGGGCAGTCAGAAAAACCTCCCAACCCATTTTATGAGGTTTCTATACTGTGAAACAAAGTCTGACAATGACAAGTCAGCCTAACAAAAATAGTTTAGATCAGAAACTCTCGTGATAGAGGTGAAAAATTCCATAATAAACGTTAGCAAATCAAACCCACTAATATTTCATAAGTTCATGAAAGAAATACACATGACCCCAGAAATGTAAGCTTGATTTAACATTAGGAAAAATCAATTGATGTAATTTACCATCTGACGGAATAAAGAGAAAACCCGTGTGATTATCTCAACTGACACTGGAAGGAGGACTTGACAAAATTCCACACTCATTTAAAATAAAACTTCAGCAAACTAGGAAAATAGAGAAACTTCTTTAAATAATGAAACACATCCATGGAAAATGTACATCCGACAGTATAGTTAATAGTCAAATACTGAAAGAGTTTCCCCAAACTTGGCAATAAGAAAAACCTAAATAATAAACAGAAATATGGCTTCCATGAATCTGAAGAGTCAGTATTATCAAAATAGTCTTGCAAGATTTTCACAATTTCATCAGGGTTTTGGTAAAACTGACAAGCTAATTTAAAAATTTCCATCAATTGTAAACCCCTTAGAATAGGTAAAAGAATTTTTAAAAGAAATACAAAATTGAAAGATCTTTTTATCAGATTCCAAAATTTGCTACAGTGCCATGTTAATCATGAGAGTGTAGTAATGTCCTAAGCATACAAAATGAATACATTTAACACACCACAGACAGAGCCTATAGAACTAATTTATGGCCATAGCACCATTCCAAACTTAACGGGGCTATCTTTCAACAAATGGTGTTGGAACAAATATATATTTTTACTAAAGACAAGAACTGTGACCTAGATGTTACTTAATGAACAATGTTAATCCAAGAAGAATTATAAACCTAAACATAAAAGCTAGAACGATAAAGCTTCTAGAAAAAAAGGATAATATGTTCATAGCCTTGGAGTAGGAGAATTGTTTCACAGGGTATAAAAAACAGCAAAATGAAAGGGATAAAAAAGAAAAAAATGACAAGTTGGAATTCATGAAAATTAAAATGTAAAGATCTGAAAATCAATACCCCAAAGCAGGAAATGACACTGCCATCAGTGAGGATCTGGATAAGCAAATATGATCTATTCCACGAGAAAAATACTAGCCAACATTTTTTTTCAAGTCTGCTACAGCTACCAATCACCATGTGGATGAACTTCCAAGATACTATGTTGAGTGACAGAAGCCATGTACAGAGAAACATATACTTCTTACTACACTGTTATCGAACAGATAAAATGAAATCCCCACTTTTCAGTGATAGAAGTCAGAAAACACTTGGGAAGAACAGAAGAAAAAGAGAATTTAGAGCCTTCCGGGGTGATGGTATCAGTCATAGGAGGTGATGGTTTTGCCTGTAGTGTAAGATGGTCAACACCCTTTTAAATGAACACTTAAGATCTGTGCATTTTATTTTATGTAAGTTTCCCCCAAAAAATAAAACAATTAAAAGGATAATTTACTCCAGCCTTGCTCAGGTGTACGGGGGCGGCACATTGCCTCACTCCTGCACTGCATACCTGTATTCTCTGCTGTGACTCTTCTGAAGGGATGAAATGGGGGAACTAGTAGAATTTACTCTGGTCTCAGGCATGCGTAACCCTTGAACAGAGGAGTGTAAATGCCCATTTGACCATCATTGTCCCACAAAGGACAGGAGCCAGCAGATAAAAGCTTCTCCTCTTTCATTCTCTAGGGAAGGAGCTCTGAGGTCTACTCCTTTAGTGTCCTCCGAGGCCTCTTTTGGGATTGAGTGGCCAACACAAAACCTCACCCACATGTTGTTGCTTTTCTGTGCTAGATCTTTTATACCACTCCCTGAATCTCAGACTCCCAAGAACATATTCTCACATAGACTGAGTAAAAAGAATTTGCCTCAATCTCTGCTTGGGGCAGGGGCAGGGGCAGGGGGTGGAAACCGGCTAAAGTGTCCTATTAACTGTAACTCCTCCTCAGTAGTATGCCCATTTTTCTTTCTTTTGTAGCTATGGTATTTTTAACGAAGAGGTTGCCCGCCTAATATTATACTTACATATAACAATTTGATTGAAATTTATGAATCTCTTTTAGATTTATATAATATAAGCAATTATAATCAGAAATTACACTACACTGGTTTTTAAAGGTCAAATTTATTTTGGCATATTTTATATATTAACTAGTTAGAATACTTGCAGAAGTGTTTAGTCCACTTGCAGTCTTTTGATATTGGCGTATATCTCACATTTTAGGTCCGGATTTGTGATTAAACATGTGCTGAGTATTCCTTTCACATTTACACGTTGAAATCGATACTATAGTTTACATATTCGGAAACCTTAGCCATAATGGCGATCAGATTTAAAACTCATAGAGTTTTAAAGTTGGAAGCTTCTTTATGGCTAACTCCTTTACAAAAAGTCATTCAAATATTATTTAATTCCCATGAGCCAGCCTGGTGTGATGCTTATTTTGTAAAGTAGCCCAGTTGGCTTTCGTTTTGTCTGTTTATGAAATTGTATTTCCCTGAAGATTGCACCTCTCAATCAGGATGTATTAGTCAGGTTTCTCTAGAGGGACAGAACTAATAGGATATCTATGTTTATGTAAAGGGGAATGTATTAAGTAATATTAACTCACACAATCACAAGATCCCACAATAGGCCATCTGCAAGCTGAGGAGCAAGGAAGCCACTCCAAGTACCAAAGCTGAGGAACTTGGAGTTCTGTGTTCAAGGGCAGGAAGCATCCAGCACAGGAGAAAGATGTAGGCTGGGAGGCTAAGCCAGTCTAGCCTTTTCATGTTTTTCTGCCTGCTTTATATTTGCTGGCAGCTGATTAGATGGTACCCCCCAGATTAAGGGTGGGTCTGCCTTCTCCAGCCCACTGAACTCAAATGTTAATCTTTGGCAACACCCTCACAGACACACCCAGGATTAATACTTTGCATCCTTCAATCCAGTCAAGTTGACACTCAGTATGAACCATCACAAAGGGCAACTCCCATTCACCTGGGGTTAATATATCCTTACTGTTGCATAACTTAAAGAAGAACTGTGGAGTAGGAGTGAGAAGGATTTGTTCTCTGCCCCAGACCTTACCTACTATGGATCTGTTGAGTAAATCTCTTAACTACTCTGTAGTGAATGAAGTTTCCTCAGTGGAACAGATTATACTTTCAAAAAATCATCATGGCAGTATTTCCGAGCCCTCATGCTCTTTCAGAACCTTACCAACTTCCCGTCAAGAGGTAGAGCCTCCTCTCATCCTCCCCTTCTGCTTGGACATGGGCAGGTTTCTGACTTTTATTTCTGGGCAGAAATAATACTACATGACTTCCATGGCTAGATTAGAAAAGGCCACACAGCTTTCTCTTGGCTTTCTCTTGGGATGTCTGCCCTTGGAATATGCAACCGTACTGAAGCAAAGCCCAAAGAAGTTCACTTAGAGAGGTCAGATGAAAAGGCCCACAGGGAGGGAAAGCAAGGATCCTAGGACATAGCATCAACAGCCACACATTAAGTGACTGTGCCTTCAATGACCCTAGTTCCAGACTTCCAGTCTTCCCACTGAGATCCCACAACACATCAGGGAGCAGAGGAAGCTATCTGTGATATATTTTGTCCAAACACCTGAACAGCTCAATCCATGAACATAGAAATGGTTGCTTTATGTCACTGAGGTTTGCGATGATTTGTTATGCAACCATAGTAACTGGAAGGGATTTTCGTACTTGGAACTATTAGGGGTCTACCATTACAAATCCTAAAAATGTCGCAGTACCTTGGGGACTAAGTGGCAGCACAGTCTGAAGGACCTTGAAGAGTGTGCCCAGTTGTGGTACCCTCACAGCCCAGAATAACGAAGGAACAGACAAGTATCTGTGGTTTTGATGATGCCTTGAAGTGCTTCCAGATTTGATGGGAAATAGAAAAATGTGAGTTTGGGCATGGTTACTGGGAAATAAGTTTCTTATTGACAGCATTAAGACTAACTTCCAGTTTACTGCATTTTCTATCCTTCTGTGCCTTGATTTGTCTAGTTTTGGTTCAGAGATACAGTATTTAATAAAGACAGGAGAAATGAAATTAATCCTGTAAAATTATCTTTATTTTGAAAAAAAAAGAACATTATATTTTGAATTTCATTGTTTTCCCAAGTGATGAGAGATCTCTCCCTATACGTCATTCTATCACTTTCTCAAGAAACATTTTCCTCTCCTTCAAGTCCCTTTTGTTTTTTCGTCCTTGAAATCAATCTACTCCTATCCCAGAGTTTACAGTAAGAAACAGCTGACAGGGATACAATATAATTTATCAGCTTTACCATTCTCTGCCTTTTTAATATTTCATTTTTCTTCCTATCTAGACAGCAACTCAGCTTGACTGTTCCATCTTTAAAAGCGAGGAAGCCATGGATACAAAATCCCCACAAGATTCCTCATTCCGGGATCCTCTGCTTCTGAAAGGGTGAGCGAAAAGGGATATTGTTATGATGTTAGCAATAACTCAAGTTTGTGAGCTCTGTCTCTTCTTTTATTGCCCCCTTTTTTTTCTTTTCTGTCCTTTACTCTTTCCCTGAAGTAAAAATGCAATTGTCAAACTGTGCACAGGTAAAGATAAAATGGTTCAAGGAGCACCCAAATGGTGCCTCCTGTCTTTCAAATAAATGCAACCACTATAGCCCAGAGAGATTTATCATTGTACTTTGTCACATCCTTTGGGTTCATTTATTTATTTATATTTTTTATACCTGCCTCACCCCTCACCTTCCTTCTTCGATGGCTGCTGGTTACTGTTTATCATTTATTTAAGGGGCATGTTTTCATTCATTCACAAAAAGGTGACAACACATCTATTTTAAGTGACAGCTACCAAATAACCTAGTCTAGCCTGATGAAGTGCACAGGTAGTTTATTTCCTTTTTCTCTAAAAAAGAATTATCCACATAGATTGGGGGTGAAGGAGGAAGAAGTCCAAGGGCCTGGGAACACATTAATCTTTTACTAATTATTGTTAAAATTTAGCTAAGTTCCAAGGCCTAGTAGATTGGGTACATTCTATGTTTCTGAAAGTATTTAATTGTCCGAAAAGGGAGAGTTGCATTTACCAAGGTAATTTTTCAGTAAACAAAGGTAACAATGAGCCACTTGAAGGACTATAATTTTATACTTAAGCAAAACATAAACAGATCAGTAGCCAGGCTAAGACAGATTTTCCATGAATCATTCAAGTCAAGATTTGGAATGAATAGGGTACAAATTTTGTCAAATTATAACCTTGCTAAAGTAGGTAGGAAAAGCAGGGTGACAATAATTTCTTAGGCACTTAAAAAGTGGGAGACTGGGCATTCTTCCTCAGGTAGAATTAAGGTGTTAGTTTAGCATGCTAGAGAAACAAAACTGAGAGACAGTCTAACTTTCTGCACATTTAGTGGTTAGAATTCTGTTTTTAAAAAGTCAAGAAGAAAAAAATCATTAATGCCAGCTAGAGAATGGGTGCATGTTTTTTATGTCAGATGGTTCTGACTGGTTAGTTTCCTCTGTCCTGGGAGAATAGAAACTTGGATGAAAGCAACCATTGAGGTCTGTTCACCTCCCTGGCTCTCCCTTGTACCTGGGAAGAATTGTATAAACTGTAAATATCTCCTTGAAGTTCAAATAGATATTTTTCGTTTATATTGTTTGCTTTCCCACATTTTATAATTGATCCTTATAAATAGGCAGTCCAAGATTTCCCTCTGAAACTGCTCTTCTGAAAAGTCAAAAGACACATGAAGTCATACTCAGTTTAAAGGCATTGGGGCTATTTTCAGGTGCCAGAGAGAAGGAGAAAATGAGTGTCAAATCAGTGAAAATTATATTCTTGCCTCGCTCTTTTGTTGATGCTGAGTGTGTGGCTGTGTCCACTGCACTGTCCCTACCAGCCCAGCTGTTTACACAGGACCTGGTGATGCCCCAGAATTGGATGTGGAAAAAAAACAAAGTTTTTTTAAAATTTATTTTCTATTTTTATTTATATTGTACTTTAAGTTCTGGGGTACATGTGCAGAACATGTACGTTTGTTACAAAGGTGTATATGTGCCATGGTGGTTTGCTGCATCCATCACCCCATCATCTACATTAGGTATTTCTCCTAATGCTATCCCTCCCCAGCCCCCCAGCCCCTGTTATCTCTCCCCTAGCCCTCCACCCCCTGACAGGGCCCAGTGTGTGATGTTCCCCTCCCTGTGTCCATGTGTTTTCATCGTTCAACACCCACTTATGAGTGAGAACATGCAGTGTTTGGTATTCTGTTCTTGTGTCAGTTTGCTGAGAATGATGGTTTCTAACTTCATCCATGTCCCTGCACAGGACATGAACTCATCCTTTTTATGGCTGCATAGTATTCCACAATGTATATGTGCCATATTTTCTTTATCCACTCTATCATTGATGGACACTTGGGTTGGCTCCAAGTCTTTGCTGTTGTGAACAGTAAACATACATGTGCCTGTGTCTTTATAATAGAATGACTTAGAATCCTTTGGATATATACCCAGTAATGGGATTGCTGGGTCAAATGGTGTTTCTAGTTCTAGATCCTTGAGGAATCGCCACACTGCCTTCCACAATACTTGCACTAATTTACACTCCCACCAGCAGTGTAAAAGTGTTCCTATTTCTCCACATCCTCTCCAGCATGTGCTGTCTCCTGATTTTTAAATGATCGCCATTCTAACTGGTGTGAGATGGTATCTCAGTGTGGTTCTGATTTGCATTTCTCTAATGACCAGTGATGATGAGCTTTTATTCATGTTTGTTGGCTGCATAAATGTCTTCTTTTGCTTTGTCTGTTCATATCTTTCACCCACGTTTTGATGGAGTTGTAGGATTTTTCTTGTAAATTTGTTTCAGTTCTTTGTAGAGTCTGGCTACTAGCCCTTTGTGAGATGGGTAGATTGCAAAACAATTTTCCCATTCTCTTGGTTGCTGGTTCACTCTATTGATAGTTTCTTTTGCTGTGAAGAAGCTCTTTAGTTTAATTAGATCTCATTTGTCCATTTTGACTTTTGTTGCCATTCCTTTTGGTGATTTAGTCATGAAGACTTTGCTCATGGCTATGTCCTGATGGTATTGCCTGGGTTTTCTTCTAGGTTTTTTTGAGATAGAGTCTTGCTCTTATTGTCCAGGCTGGGGTACAATTGTTACAGTCTCAGCTCACTGCAACCTCCACCTTCTGGGTTCAAGTGATTCTCCTGTCTCAGCCTCCTGAGTTGCTAGGATTACAGGCATGCATTGCCTTGCCAATCTAATTTTGTCTTTTTAGTAGAGACGAGGTTTCTCCATGTTGGTCAGGCTGATCTGAAATACCCAAAACCTCAGGTGATCTGTCTGCCTCGGCCTCCCAAAGTGCTGATATTACAGGCATGAGCCACCCCAACCAGCCTCTTCTAGGGCTTTTATGGTGTTAGGTCTTATGTTTAAATCTTTAATCCATCTGGAGTTAATTTTTGTATAAGGTGTAAGGAAAGGATCCAGTTTCAGCTTTCTGCATATGGCTAGCCAGTTTTCACAATACCGTTTATTAAATAGGGAATCATTTCCCAATTGCTTGTTTTTGTCAGATTTGTCAAAGATCAGTTGGTTGTAGATGTGTGGTGTTATATCTAAGGCCTCTGTTCTGTTCCATTGGTCCATATCTCTGTTTTGGTACCAGTTCCATGCTGTTTTGATTATTGTAGCCTTGTAGTATGGTTTGAAGTCAGGTAGTATGATGCCCCCATTTTTTTTTTTTTTTTTTTTTTTTTGGCTTATGATTGTCTATGACGTGTAAGGTGGTCTTTTTTTTCAATTCTGTGAAGGAAGTCAATGATAGCTTGATGGGGATAGCATTGAATCTATGAATTACTTTGGGCAGTATGGCCATTTTCACAATATTTGTTCTTCCTAATGATGAGCCTGGAATGTTTTCCCATCTGTTTGTGGCCTCTCTTATTTCCTTGAGCAGTGGTTTCTCGTTCTCCTTGAAGAGGTCCTTCACATTCCTTGTTAGTTATATTCCTAGGTATTTTATTCTCTTTATAGAAGTTGTGAATGGGAATTGACACATGATTTTACTCTCTGTCTATTATTGGTGTATAGGAATACTTGTGATTTTTGCATATTGATTTTGTATCCTGAGACTTTACTGAAGTTGCTTATCAACTTAAGGAGATTTTGTGCTGAGATAATAGGGTCTTCTAAATATACAATCATGTCATCTGCAAATAGAGACAACTTGACTTTCTCTTTTCCTAATTGAATACCCTTTATTTCTTTTTCTTGCCAGATCACCCTGGCCAGAACTTCCAATACTTTGTTGAATAGAAGTGATGAGAGAGGTCATCCTTGTCTACTGTCAATTTTCAAAGAGAATGCTTCAGTTTTTGCCCATTTAGTATGATATTGGCTGTAGGTTTGTCATACATAGCTTTTATTATTTTGAGATACATTCCATCAATATCGTATTGAGAGTTTTTAGCATAAAGGACTGTTGAATTTTGTCAAAGTCCTTCTCTGCGTTTATTGAGATAGTCACATGATTTTTGTCTTTGGTTCTGTTTATGTGATGGACTACATTTATAGACTTGCATATATTGAACCATCTTGCATCCAGGGATGAAGCCTACTTGGTAAGCTTTTTGATGTGCTGTTGGATTAGGAATGCCAGTATTTTATTGAGGATTCTTGCATCAATGTTCATCATGGATTTTGGCCTGAAATTTTCTTTTTCAGTTGTGTTTCTGCCAGGTTTTGGTATCAGGATGCTGCTGGTCTCATAAAATGAGTTAGGGAGGATTCCGTCTTTTTGTATTGTTTGAAACAGTTTCGGAAGGAGTTATACCAGCTCCTCTTTGTGCCTCTGATAAAATTCAGCTGTGAACCCATCTGTTTCTGGACATTGTTTTGGTTGGTAGGCTATATTAATTGCTGCCTCAACTTCAGACCTTGCTATTGGTCTCTTCAGGGATTCAATTTCTTCCTGGTTTAGTCTTGGGAGAGTGTATGTATCCAGGAATTCATCCATTTCTTCTTGATTTACTGATTTATTTGCATAGAGGTGTTTGGTATTTTGTATTTCTATTGGATCGGTGGTGTTATCCCCTTATTTTTTGTTGCATGTATTTTATTCTTCTCTCTTTTCTTTTTTGTTAGTCCGAGTACCGCTCTATCTGTTTTGTTGATCTTTTCAAAAAACCCATGTTCTTCTCTGGGGCCTGTATTGTCCCTTCCTGCTCCCACATCTCAGTCACAGCCACTGCCATCCATCCGCTATTCTCAAAATAGGGTCAGGTTTGAAACTTATACCCAGAAGGTCTCCTGAATCCAGAGAAAATTTACCCTGGGCCTTCCAGGAATGTGCCAAAGAAGAGTGGTAAGAAATAGTAACATTGGTTCAGCTACAGAAACGTTGTAGAAGGGAAAACGACACCTCCTAGATTTGCATTTTTATGCCTAAAAATGATCCTTTAAGAGCTCTAGAAGGAGGCAAAAAAGTGTTTTACCCAGACGACCTTCTATCTAAGTTGCTAAACAGAGAAACCTGGCAGGATGTTTAAAGCTCATCTTACCAAGCAACATACTTTATTGCTTAGTTGAGTTTTTGTTCATTATGTTATTATCTTTGTGAAGATCTCCAGTATGTGACATCTGTAAGTAACCTCAGTAAAGTTTCAGGTTACAAAATCAATACAGAAAAATCGGTTCCATTTTTATACACCCATAATGTTCAACATGAGAAACAAATAAAGAATATAATCCCATTTATAATAACAGCACAAAAAATACCTAGGAGTACATCTAACCAAGGTGGTGAGGGATCTGTACAAGTGGAACTACAAAACACTACTGCTAGAAATCATAGACGACACAAACAAATGGAAAAACATTCCATGCTCATGGATTGAAAGAATCAATACCATTAAAGTGGCCATACTGCCCTAAGAATCTACATATTCAGCAATACTGCTATTAAGTTATCAACATAATTTTTCAGAGAACTAAGAAAAAAAATTTTTTTAATTAATATGAAACCAAAGAGAGCCCAAATATCAGTGCGATCCTAAGCAAAAAAAGAACAAAGCTGAAGATATCACATTACCTGACTTCAAAGTATATTATAAAATTACAATAATGAAAACATCATGGTTCTAAGACAAAAACAGAAACATAGACCAATGTAACAAAATAGAGAACCCAGAAGTAACACCACACACCTATAGCCTTGTGATCATCAGCAAAGTTAACAAAAATAAGCAATAAAGAAAGGACTCCTTATTCAATAAATGGTGCTGGGATAGACAGCTAACAATATGCAGAAGGATGAAACTGGACCCCTACCTTTCACCATATATAAAAATTAACTTAAACTGGATTAAATATTTAAATATAAGACCTCAGAACTCTAAGAATCCTAGAAGAAAACCTAAGAAATACCATTCTGGACATTAACCTTGAGAAATAATTTATACAGTTCCTAAAAATCAATTGCAACAAAGACAAAAATTGACAAGTGAAAGTGAAACTTAATTAAACTAAGAAGCTTGTATACACAGTAGAAGAAACTATCAACAGAGTAAACAGGCAAGCTACAGAATAGGAGATTTTTTCCAAACTATGAATCTGAGAAATGCCTAATATCCAGAATCTATAGAGATCTGAAACAATTGTACAAGGAAACAACAAACAATCTCATTTTATAAAGGGGCAAAAGACATGAACAGACATTTCTCAAAGGAAGACATGCAAGTGTCCAGCAAACATATGAAAAAAATGCTCCACATCACTAGTCATCAGATAAATGCGAATCAAACCCATAATGCAATACCATCTCATACCAATCAGAATGACTATCAATAAAGGATGAATAAACAATAGATGAGGGCAAAGCTGCAGAAAAAAAGGAACACTTAAACACTGTTGGTGGGAATGTAAATTAGTTCAGCTACTGCAAAAGCAGCTTAAAGATTTCTCAAAGAACTTAAAACAGAACTACCATTTGATCCAGCAATCCCTTCACTGGGATATATCCCAAAGAAAATAAATGTTTCTATCAAAAACACATACACACTTGTATGTTCAGCACAGCGCTATTTACAATAGCAAAGACAGATAATTAACCTAGGTGCTCATTGGTGGTGGATTAGAAAAGAAAATGTGGTACATCTACAACATGGAATACTACATAGCCATAAAAAATAATGAAATTGTATTCTTTGCAGCAACATGGGTGCAGCTGGAGGCCATTATCCTGAGAGAATTAATGCAGGAACATAAATCCAAATGCCACATGTTCTCACTTATAAGTGGAAGTGAAACTTCGGATACAGTAGACACTATGGCAACAATAGACATTAGGGACTAATAGGAGGAGGGAAAGCAGCGAGGCAAGGTTTGAAAAATAGACTAATGGCAACTTTGCTCACTATTTGGTTGGAAGGATCATTCATATCCCAAACCTCAGCAGGCAGTATGCCCATATAACAAGCCTGCACATGTACCCCTGAGTATAAAATAAAAGTTGAAATTACTTGAAAAAGAAGCTCTTCTTTTTTTTTGAGCAGGATTATGCTTTCTAGTCCCGGCAGGAATGCAGTGCCATGATCTCTCTTCAAGTGATCCTCATGCCTCAACCTCCCGAGTTGCTGGGATTACAAGCACCAGCTATCACACTCGGCTAATATTTGTATTTTTCATAGAAATGGGGTTTTGCCATATTGGCCAGGCTGGTCTCCAAGTCATGGGCTAAGGTGATCCACTCACCTCGGCCTCCCAAAGTGCTAAGATTACAAGCGTGAACCACTGCGCCTAGCCCGAAGCTCTTATAGATTTCAAACTCATATTTACACATCTTAAATATCAATATATGGGGTAGGGCATACAGCTACAGGTGCGGTGTAATCCAAATATAACTGTTAGTAATTTTAAAAATGAAAGACATTCATTAAGTGTTCACAGCAGCCACTTTTCAGTTGTTTGATAACCCATCACTCCTCTTAATTACTAGTATTAGAAATAAATGTGTGTTATTGTTAATATTATTTTATTTTTTTGAGATGGAGTCTTGCTTTGCTGCCAGGCTGAAGTGCAGTGGCACAATCTTGCTCACTGCAACCTCCACCTCTTGAGTTCAAGCAGTTCTCCTGCCTCAGCCTCCCAAGGAGCTGGGACTACAGGCACGTGCCACCACACTCAGATAATTTTTGTATCTTCAGTAGAGACAGGGATTCACCATGTTGGCCAGGATGATCTCAATCTCTTGACCTCATGATCTGCCCTCCTTGGCCTCACAAAGTGGTATTATTTTTATAATGAGAAAAATAGTATTAATTTGAAAATCACTTAAGAGGTGATAACTGTGGTGTTTCCTTATTGTTTTTAAAACAGAAGTAAAATATATTTCTAAAAATGTATTTATAGTCTAAAGCATAGAACTATAGGGATTTTTATATTGCTGTATGGTGTAACTTTTTAAAAGATCGTACAGAAAATAGAAAAAAATATATAATAGAAAACTGGTAGTTGCTATTCAATACAATTCTACTCAAATATTATTAGCTTCTATTTACCCTGATATTTGAACTGATCACCTGTTAATTTAAGTCAAACTTCTTAAATTTATTTTAGCCTAGGAGTCTCTAATAGCAACACATTCCAGGTGTTTACTTGAAACTGTGTAAAGTTTTACTGATCTAAAACTCTTTCCCTTGCAGTGGAGATTTCATCACCTTCAACTCCCTGCCTCCCTCCCTCACTCCCTCTGTCGCTCTTTTCTTTCTTTCCTTCCTTCCTTCCTTCCTTCCTTTTCTTTTCTTTTTCTTTCTTTCTCTGTTTTTTCTTTCTTTCTTCTTCACTTAGTTTTCCACTTCCCCTAACGAACGCTGTTGTTTTCATATTTCAGTGTATTCTGACCAGGAAATGGCTCAAATCTCTTCATAATTTAATTTGTCTCTCTTAGAACAGTTTCAGAGTTTTCTGTCAGGATGCTAACCTGACCTGTGTAAGAAGTGTTTGTGGATTGTGTTTTCTTGAGTTTTCCAACTTGGCTGAGATAATTTATTAGATGTTATTTTGAATGCCTCTTTTAATAATGCCTCAATCAAAAACGGAGGGCTTTGACATCACAGCTCTGCTTCCCACATGCCCCCTGTGCTTTCATTTTCTCTTCAAATACATAAATAAATAAATGAACAGTCCGGACAGCACTTGAAAGGATGCAAAACACAGTAAAATAATTCAAGTAATTTTTTAGCAATTTCAGAAGTTATTAGTATCTTCCTATGGTTATATTTGGATTTTGCATGTGCTAATCTGTAATTAGCTCCAGTTCATAAAGAAGGTAACTATAGTCCTCAAAGCTTTACTGTCAACGCCCTTCCATTTTAGTCTATATGCCAACAAACAACTAAATGTCTTCGTTGGCCTCAATGTTTAGGTTATGCTGGAGTAAACCTTATATAAAGGGATTAAGTATATTCAAATATTATTGATACCCTTATATTTAATCATTTTCTTCATTGTCTTTATATGTATATATTTGTTAAATGGAAGCACATGAGTTAATTTTGTAAATGGAACTTTGCTTTCTTTCTCTCTCTCTCCCTCTTTCTTTCTCTCTTTCTCTTTTCTTGGTGGTGGGGACAGGGTCTCACTCTGTCACCAAGGCTGTGATCACTGCTCACTGTGCCTTTAACCTCCTGGGTTCAAGTGATACTCCTACCTCAGCCACTCAAGTAGCTAGGACTACAGGTGTGTGCCACCATGCCTGGCTAGTTTTGTTTTGTTTTGTTTTTTGTTTGTTTGCTTGCTTTTTAAGAGACAGGGCATCCCTATTTTACCCAGGCTGGTCATCAACTCCTGGGCTCAAGCAATCCTCCCACATTGGCCTCCCAAAGTGGTAGGATTACAGGGGTAAGCCACCATGCCCAGCATAAAGTGTCTTTTGTTAAAAACCACTATAAGATAGCTATTAATGCTAGAATTATTGATTACAAGATGTTGGGATGATACATATTTACTGAGTGTAAAAATATCACTCATCACTTACTATAAATGAAATGGGTGCCTTTATAGCAAACAGATTGCACAGTGCTACCTTAACCAACTGATGAAATTTAGCCACCAATAGTGAAATAAAGTTGAAGTTAAGTGCTCCTTGCTATGAGGCAATAAAAGAAGTACACAGGGTCCCCCAGGTGGTGTTTTTGAAAACAGAAAGTTAACATAAATGCAGTTAGTTATGAGGAAACAAAGAGACCCAGACTCTGGGACAATCTACACAAATTCCAGCCTGAATGTTTAAAAAAAAAGTCTTGGTTCAGCATATTGAATAAATATTTGTATAATTAGATTTACTGCTCACATGTGTTTGATTGTGAGTATTCTGGTTATGTGGAAAAATGCCTTTACTCTCAAGAAATGCATGACCAAGTATTTAGAGGTGAAATGTCACAGTGTCTGCAGCTTACCTCCAAATGGCTGTCCAGCCATAACAAAATATTAACATTTAGAATAGAAAGAAAGAAAACAATAATAGCTAAATGTTGAGTTACTTTTTTTAAGTGACAAATAGATGCATGTTGTGCCATATGTCAATTTATTGTAGATTTGAAAAGTTTCAAAATAAAATAGGGAACTGAAGAAAAAAAGAATACTGAATTTAGCAAGAAAGTTATCCATTATGAGTAAAGCTGCCTGGAGTCCTGAAGTTGCATTTTTGTTTACTGTTTTTGCACTTAGATTGCTCTGATGTCTCAAAAGGCGCAGAAGGAATTGTGTCCTCTTACATAGTTAATGTGACTGCTTGTTATGTTTGCCACTTCCTGAAGGCGTGTATTTAGTAGATGCTGAATGATCTCTCCTACTCTTAGCTAGAATATTTGAAAACAAAAAAACTAAAGGCAGCTTAAAGAAGCATGTTTCCTTCCAGGATTTCTCTGCAAGCCATGTGTGCAATTCGTTCCTAGTCAGGTATCTATTAGTGGCCTGAGATTGTTAAGAGGGTGAGTACAGAGTAGATCTTGTAGAGAGACATCTGGGAGTGAAACTTGTGGCATATATGACTATAAAACATGAATATAAATGTGCGGGTGTGGATAAGGGGGGAATATATATGTATATGTCAGTATATGATGTTTATAGCTGTAGAAAATTTAGAAATAGCTATTTATAATTAAGAACATTTTGATTAGCTTCAGATCATCTATAATAGTGTGCACATTCTCATGCATGATATTTCAAGGTGGATGAGAGAATGACAGGAAGATCAATACCACTCTGGGTGATTGTGAGAGGCTGGAAAGATTAGGTTGAACATTTTCACAGACTAAATGACAATATAACAAATCAAAAATGTTGAGGTCAAATAAAAGGCAGCCTAATTCCCACACCTCTGTGGATAGTCCTGAGATCATACCTCAGCGTGACACAGAATTAGCAAACACAGATGCTTGCTTATAAATTTCACCTCTTTATGTCACTGGAAGCCATTGTTGCTATTATCTCAAACTCTCTCTAAGACCAGTGCAAGAAAAGGCTCGTTTTCCCTTCCAGTTAACTTACTATTTCAATTTATTTTATTCAGAAAACCTTAATATGACAAAATGCCCACACAGAAATAAAATCAACTTGAAATATCTTTGCAAGAAGAATCACATTTTTGCAGAATGTTGCATCTGTTCTTGTCTTCCCTTATAAATTTATCAGCTTAAAGGTCAATGGTGATGGTGTTTATTAAATAAAAGGACAAGGGAGTTCGCTTCACCTTTAAATCTTCCACCTGCTTTGCATTAGGCTCTCTCCTCAAGACACATAACCCATTAAAACAATTTTACTGTATTTGTAGATTGTATACCCTGCACTGGTTTTTCTTCATTATGAAAGGTCTTGTTTTCTTTTTAATTAGTACAGGTTAATTCAGAGTGAGTAATAATTGAAAGTTGAAAAAGAAAGTGTTACGTATGTGTATCTTGAATTAAATCATTAATATTCAATAATATTTTTCCTGAATTACCAGTCAAAATAAGTACTTGAGAATTTGGCAGATATAATTCTGTAACAAACACAGAAAGTGAGATCATCAATTTTTTTTGCTTGCATATTATTTTTAGTAAAAATGAACATCATTTTTAATAAAAAAAGATATCCAAATTAACGTCTTTTAAAAAGAAAAGTGATTATTTTCTATTTATCAATTTCTTTTATTCCCACATACAACATGGCATGCTTTTCTGAGTAAACTGACTGTAAACCTAAAGAAACTTGAACATTTAGGTAAATATTTTGTGTGGGACAAAGCATTTCTGGATATTATAAATTTTTTTTGGAATTGAGGTGGATACATCAGCAAAGGAGCTGCAGAAGCCATGCCTAGAGATGTAGGCAGGCATCCAGGGGAAAGTGGCATAGGGAGGACGGAAGGGGCATAGGGAGGACGGAAGGGGCATAGGGAGGACAGAAGGGTATAGGGAGGATGGAAGGGGCATAGGGAGGACGGAAGGGGCATAGGGAGGACGGAAGGAGCCTCTAAGAAGTCAAGAATGCCAACTGGGTCAAATGCTGCTGAGAAATAAGATAAGCTTGGCAAGGGTCCCTTGGATTTATTATCATAAAAGTCATAGGTGGCCAATTGGAGGAATAGTGAGCACAAGAAACAGACTGGAGTGGCTTCAGAAATTCAAACCAGGAACCAGCACCAGTTTCAATACTGAGAACCTCTTATATCCTTCAGCGTTGTCTGACGGTGGCATGGACTCCTATGAGATAATGTGTTTCCTGTACATGGAAATGCTTAAGGCAAGGCTGAATTGCCAGTTTGCAAAGATGTGATGGCATGAATTGAAACATCTGTTGAGAGGTGAAGAAGAAGGGTATCTTTTTAATACTCCTAAGGATCTTCTGGATACTGAAAATAAGCTTTCTGACTTTTAAAGGATTTAGTCTTACTCAGTCATAAATAATATTAACAATAATAGCATGTATTGTTATTATTATTTGTGACAGAATCTTGCTCTGTCACCCAGGCTTGAGTGCAGTGGTGTGCTAAGCTCACCACAACCTCCATCTCCTGGGTTCATGCACTTCTCCTGCCTCAGCCTCCCAAGTAGCTGAGATTACAGGAGCTAACCACCATGCCTGGCTAATTTTTGTATTTTTAGTAGAGACGGGGTTTTGCCATTTTGGCCAGGCTGGTCTTGAACTCCTGACTTCAGGTTATCTGCCCGCCTCAGCCTCCCAAAGTGCTGGCTCCGGCCGGATGTCGTGGCGCTTGCGAAGGCGAGGCCAAGAGTTCAAGGCCAACCAACCTCAGCAACCTTACAAGCTCTCAATGATTGGCAAAAAAAAAAAAAAAAAAAAAAACCAGGCATGAGCCACCATGCCAGGCACACATGTATTATTGAGAGTTAAGTGCTTTATAGCTTATACAAAATAACTCTTGCTTACACAGTTTACCTAATTATCACAGCAATCCTAGAAAGTAGGTGGGCAGTCATTAACAGTAGAGCTGTTAAATGTTAGGGCAAAAGCTTCATCCCGGGTCTTCTAACTTTAAATGCAGTGCTCTTTATACCACATTATAAGTCTTCACACTTATTCACATGCTTCTGATTCATTTTCTTTTCAGTCAGTGCGAGCCAGTGTTGAACCTGTGAGGTTATAAATGGAAGAAAAGCCTCTAAACACATAGTTCTCTATTCCTTGCTACACTCATGTTTGGACCTTGGGTTATCTGAGAAGAGGCCTGGGATAGGTGGCAGGAGTGAGGTAATGTACGCTGACCTCACGCCTGCGATAATCATTGCATTTCTAATCAGAAGGAACTATAACAAGTGGCCACCAAAAATAATGGCGATTGAGCCTTCCTAAAATAGCAAAGACAGATCATTATTTATATGTTGAGGCTGCGGCCTCTGGGGCTCAGTCAATGTACAGTATCTTTTAAACTGAGCTGTGTTCACATTATTGAACACAGTATATTTCTTATGAAAATAAGCCCCATGTCCTGGACTTCATTTCTGGATAAACATCACTAATTAATCTGACTTTCCTGCCTTGGATGAATTTGCGGCATAGGTGAATACCAGGGAAGCTTATTTTCTATTAACGGATTCTGAAAGGAAGTTGATTTGTCAGTCTTTGCCTCTTCAGAAGTATATGCATCAGTACATCATGGTACTGGCATATGCTGGCCATTAACAGACATGCCACATGCCCATTTCTAAGTGCCACCTGCTCAAGCCACTATTCAGAGTTAGGGCATGTCATGGAAAAGGCTAGACGCTAGAGAGTGGAGAAAACCCTTTGCTACTTGCTCTCTTGAGTCTTTATTGGCAAGGTTGTTGTTGAAATTAACGTCAGTTGTAATCTCATAACCAGATACATGATGGAAGTTCCAGATACAAATGGATTGGTCAGGCAACAAAAAAAGAGGGAGAATTTTTTATGTTGGTGCACAATACTATTAAAATGAACAAAATGTTTTTTTCTTGAGTACTACCCTATTATAATTAATATAACTTTTAACCTGAAAATGAGAACATGTACATTTTGATCTACTTGAACTCATTGAGGAAAGGGACAGTGTATGAGCTAAAGAAAACGTAGGAATTATGTTTATATTTCCATGCAGACTTCTTAGGCTTTTAACTCTAAATTAGCACTTACAGATCATGATTGAGATGTACAAATTCTCAGAACTTCCTACAAGATCCAGCAAATGGAAATCTCATATAGTTGGAAGGCAAAAAGGATAAGATATAGCTACAAAATCATAACAGAAACTGGGAAAAGAGAGATTTTAACTGACAAATATATAATCCCTCCATATATAATCTAAAAAATTAATACCTTCAGTCTCAAGTAAGTAAAAGTAAGAAGAAGGAAAAAACAGAGAAAGTAGGAAGAACTTTGGCCTTAAGAAATTAAACTATATCAATAAACCTAAAGGTATTTGGAGTCATAAACCCAAACATATGTCTATGTAAGCAAAACAAAAGGGTTGTAATAGCTAAAAGGTAGACAGTGAAAGTGTCAAGGTTATTCTGTACAGTAGTACATCCCACAACAGGAGATACACTATTCTGAAACACAAAAATATAGAATGTCCTGTCTGCGGCTCCCCAAATCAAAGACAGCATGGTGTTAATAGGTATATGACTATAGGATCAATTTAACAAATATTTATGAATACCTGCTATATCCATGGCATTTTTCTGGTTACTAGGGAAATATCGGCAAACAAAACAGAGAAAGCCCTGACTTAATGGAGCCAACGTATTAATACAAGTTATCAGCAATTAAAGGATCATTAGGTAAAATGCTAGGAGC
The DNA here is from genome assembly GCA_031835075.1 of Saguinus oedipus. NCBI lineage: Eukaryota > Metazoa > Chordata > Mammalia > Primates > Cebidae > Saguinus > Saguinus oedipus. The sequence continues at coordinate 2,316,450 of CM063172.1, read as the reverse complement.
AATAATCACCAAATGGAAAAGTTAAAACATACAGGGAGATGTGCAGTGTCAGGGAACAGGAGCTGACATTTTAGATGGGCATCAAAAGAAGACATCACTAAGAAAGTAACTGTTTCAGCAAATTACTGAAGAAAGAGGGAATGACCCAGAATAATGTCTGAGAGAAGACAGTTCCAGCCAAAGAAACAGTTCAAGTGCAGAAGACCTTGAGGGAGAAGTGTGCATGGCTTGTTCAAGGAAAAGCCCAAGGCCACCGTGTCCAGGGCAGGAAGAACAGAGCATCGTTGGGGATGACCTAGGAGAGAAGACCGGAAGTTGAGTAGATCCAGGAGGGCTGTGCAGTCACTGTGTGGAGTTTGTCTTTTATCCCCACATGGCAGTCCACTAGAGGGTTGAAACGGAGGAGTAATGTTACCTGTCTTAGATTGTAAGGTTCTCTCTGACTACAAGGTTGGGAGTGCATTGAAGAGTAGCACTTCAGGTAACAATTAAAGGGCAACTTCAGAACTCCACGTGCTCATGCTGGTGGTCTGAACCAGGAGGATGACTGTGAGGAGGGGAAGAAATGGTTGCATTACAGACACTTTTTGAAGATATTGCTGACTGTATTGACTGAGAGATTGTCTGTAAGTTGTGAGAGAAAGAACACGGTCAAAGATGGCACCATAGCTTTAGAAGCCTGAGATGGGGAAGAGTTTGTTTGCGGGTGTGGTTAGGTTGAGGTCAGGTTCTCCTCTTTTAGAAACGTCAAATTTGCAATCCCAAATGAGAACTTCAGCTGGAGTTCTTAAAAAGGCAGTTGGTTAGAAGAGTCTGAAATTCAGAAGAGAAGTCTGGGCAAAAAATAAATTTTGAGACTCATCAGCATATTTATGGTAATTAAAGAGTTAAATCCATGAGAGATGATGATATCATTGAATGAAACCTCTATAGTAATTTTGAAGAAAAGTATAACTAAGATACCAAGTGATTTCATGATTTCATATACAGAACAGCCCTTTGTATGCATGAGTTCCACATCTCCAGAATCAACCAAGCATACGTAGAAAACATTAAATCAATAATAACACAATAAAAATAGTACAGATTAAAAAATATAACAACTGTTTTCATAATATTTACTTTGTAGTAGGTATTACAGGTTACCTAGAGATGACTTAAAGTATGTGGGAGGTTGTGTGTAGCTTAAATACAAATACGACACCATTTTATATAAGGGACTTTAGCATCCCTGGATTTTGCTATCTCTGGGGGTCCGACAACCAGTCCCCCAAGGACACTGTAGCTATGCATGTGTGGGTATATACACACACACTTTTATATATACATATGCACATATAATATATGCATAATATTAAAGATATTAATACTTTCTGTAAAGAAAACCTAGTATTGTATAAAAAATGTCCATATGTATATATAAAGAAGAAAAGAAACATAGAAGTGTAAATTAATATTTCTTTTCTAGGGAAGCCTATCTCTACAGTCAGCTATCTACTTTCTTCTTTTCCATTCTTTCTTTCTTTTTCTTTCTTTCTTTCTCTCTGTCATCTATCACAGTCTATTCCCACAAGTGCCTTATTATGTGACATCTATTACCTTGTGGAATCTACTATTCATTCGAAGATTGGCTGTCAGCCTTATGGTCTCAGAAAATTGATTTTATCAGTAGAATGAATGAGCCTATATAGTTGTAGACTGTTAGAGGTTGAACAAGGCTATTTTTTCTTCTTTTTGGGGATACACTAGACTGTATTGCTCATCTGCTTTGCAGTTATGTGTGGCAAGAAGCAGTGGAAGTGATGTTTGCCCATTCCAGCGCTGGCACATAGAAATATCCCATGCTTAATTCTCTATGCTCTTTTCTCATACTGAGTTGAATGAAAACTGTTCCAAATGATCTAAGACCTAAAACTGCATACATTTGTACTGTTTTGTTATTCCTGTACCATTAAGTGAATAAGAACTAAACATTTGTTCTTTCTAAGCCATCATTGCTAATCTCTCAACTAAGTCAATTTGCTTTAATCTTTCAGTTCTGAAATATAAAACAGAGCACCAATAAGAAGGATAACTGTTTTCTAGTCTACATGACCAGTCATTCTCTCCTTGTAAGCAAAATAGTTGCTCTGCCAAGAAATGGCGTGTATAAGGGCAGATTGGCCAGCTTGAGCCTACCAAGGTTTCCATAAATTCCTCCTGCCAACTTACCCAATTTAAAGAAAACCAAATTTTATTTTAAATTTGCACATTATTTGAATGCAGTCTTGAGTCTCCCCTTCAGTTCTGTACTTAAAGCTATTATCTTCCCCGATTGAAATTTTAAAGCTGCTAATGTAGATATGTATAAGAAACCAAAACATAATCAAAATGTTGCTTGGTGAACACATATTTGGAGCAGAGAGAAGTGAGTGAATTAACTATCTAATAGTATCAGGATAAGATGGCCAAATATATTTGTTTAATAATAGAATAGGGATAATCTTGTCAGTGACACCAGGGTAAGATTAGTTTTGATTTAGGTTTTCTACATCTGAAACACTCCTCCGAGGGCACTTTTAACAATTAATTTAGACTTTTTTCCATGCTTCCACTGCCCGACCATCCTGTTTTAATTAAGCACCCCCTCTTTACACCACTGTTACTATGATGTCTCACTGAGCCAGGACATTCAACTCTAACTGATTGGGCTTTGCTTTTTTTTTTAATTGAGGATAAGTTGTTATCCGGCTTCTGATGTCTTGGGGACATGATGATCTTCAAGTCCACAGATACAGTTTGAGCTAATAATCTTTGGCCTCCTCCAAGGACTTTAGAAAGTTTTTCCCATAATACCCGAAGATTAATGATACAAGCTTCTAAACCACAGATTTCAGAAGCCCTTTCTTCTACTCAGTTCTCTTGAGAAAAAATGATTGTGAACTCCCAAAATCCATGCTGGTGACAGTTGTCACTAACCTAGCCTCTTAACCTGCCAGAGCGTTTCATCTCGGATCTTTGGAGATAAACTCTTACAACAGGCTTCTCCTTATTTCTGACAGTTGCTTTGCTGGGAACTGCTCTGCCCCAAGCATCAATATAACTAGTCCCTCCATTCCCCAGAGTACAGCTTACACTAAGCTCTCTCTATCACAACTTTAGAGGTCACTGGGAAATAACAAAAGTAAAATGCCAAGAGGAATTACAATGCTAGGACTTGTCCTCTAGGCTAACTTGGGGCAAAGGTGATCCTCTCATTTACCACTTCAAGCTCATCTCCCTTCTGCTCTGAGACTAGCCACTCCGCTCAGAGAAAATCACTCTTCCCAACCATGCAGGTGATCTTCAGATAGAAACACATTTGGAAATGCATATTTCCAAACATCTGGCCTATTATGTCTGAAATTGTGTCATTCACATCATGCCACTAGTTCAATATATTTTGTGCTACACTAAGTCCTGTGCTGTTTTTTGTTGAAATTTCCGTGTAAAGCGAGATCAAAAAGAAGTTCAAATCATTGGGATTTTTAGATACTGTACTTTTCACATTGTTTTTCAGCACAGAGAGTATTTAAACATAATTTTTTTAAACTTTCCTTGTTCTCACTTTCTTACAGTTGGCAGGCAGTTTCCCTGACCCATTCGTTATAAATCTAAAAGTGTTACTTGGGATCAGTCCTATACTAGAAAAAAGTCTGTGTCCTGATACATGTGACTGTCTTCCCATCTCTCACTGTCCAAGGATTCTTAGCCATTGCTCTGCAAGTGAAGATTATTTAAAAGGAGTCAGAAGTTACTAGGAAACTGTAGACATCTGGAATGCCCACGTTTCAAATACCACCATCAAAAATGCATGTGGTGTGTGCCTGCAAGACAGAATATAATTTAATCTTTTTTTAAAGGAAAGGCAAAGAACATATTTTAATATCATTATACATTACTGGTGGAAAAAAGTCACGATTCCCTGAAATGTTACATAATGTTTGGTATAAAATGGAGAAATTTACCAGAAAGGTACTATAGTAATTTGGAGTCCACATACTCATAGATTCTTCTAATTGTAATTTGTCCTTTCCTGGTAGTCAGCAAGATCCTAATGCTTTGCCTGACTACTCAAAGAGGTGATTTTTTTTTTTCAGTAAATTAAATCAATTTCCATTTGTTCTGGGTCTAGGAAATTTTATTTTCTCTTGTCTTTATTTAATTTTCAATTCATTCTTCCGAGAGCATAAATCAATGTCTTCCTTTGATTTCATGGCAGGTATTCCTATTTCTTTTGCATTATAGAGCCAGGAAAAAAATTATTACATTAAACATTATTCTAGGCTTTAAAGCTATAGTGGTAAAAGTAATCAACTAATATCAGGCCATTTCTAATGCTATGGAAAATATCAAAAGCTTAATATCCAAATATATAATAATTTAGGAGAAATAATTAGAGTCCCTTGGATAGGTTTACCATTTCAGCACAGTATTATGGAGCAGGAATAGTATAAACCAAGTGAAAAAGAAAAATTATTCCTGCCCTAACTGTCAGAAGAACCTAGGTCATAGTGATAATTGTATTAAGACGCTTCTCTTCCCAGCACAAGTCGATGTGTCTTGGTTTAGATTTGAAATTGGTAATATATTGGTTTACTGGGGCTGCCATTACAAGGTACCACAGACTGATTGGCTTCAGCAGTAGAAAGTCGTTTTCTCACAATTCTGGAGGCTGGAAGACTGAGATTAAATTGTCAGCAAAACTGGGTTCTTCTGAGGCCTCTCTCCTTGGCTTGAAGATGGCTGTCTTCTCCTCCCTTTATCTTCACATGGCCTTCCCTGTGTGCATCTGTGTGCTAATCTTCTCTTCTTCAAAGGACACCAATTATATTGTATTAGGGGCCACCCTAGTGTCCTTATTTTATCTTAATAATAATACTTCTGTATAAACCCTATCTCCAAATACAGTCACATGCTGAGGTTCTGGAGATTAGGACTTAAATATAAGATCTTGGTGGGAGAGGGACACAATTCAGTTTGTAATGGGTACAATGCTTCCTAAAGAGCACTCTGTGTGGCCTCGAGAAGATAGAGACATTTTGCCAGGAAACTAAACACTGAAATGAGGTGTTTATCTGCTGTAATAAAAGGAAAATATAAAAAATCAGAATGCATACTTTTAACCGTATGTGTCAGAACACTGGTGGATCAATGAAAACTATAAACTCTTCCTCTTAAATAGCATTAAGTGGTTCAGTTCTTTTTCCAGCCTTGGACTCTCTTACTCCCTTGCGTTCCCCTCTCAACATCTAGAAACATTTGCATGGACATTATGAATAGGAGCTTTGATGTTTCCTCTGCTTATGAAAGGAGTGATTTATTTCTGACTAATTGAATCAATATCCCAACAGTTTCAAGAATTCTTATCATTATGAAACTTATTATTTAATCTTAGTAGTGCATACACAATTTTAATTCTTCTGAAAATTATTAACCAATGCAGAAATGTTGGATTAAAAAGTAGGATCTCTGTTTTAAATCATTATTTACCATCAAACAACAGAGCTCAAGATTAAATGGATTTTTGAAATCAGAATTCATTTATACCTGTTGATATGTTCATGCAGTACTGGAAAAAAAAAGAGCTATGGCAAATGACATCATGTCAGAACCTTACTTCTATGGGTATTAGGAATTACAAGCTAATCCTGGTGACAGGGAGTAGTGAGGACACGGACTAAGAGCCACAGGGTCTGGACACGTACTTCATTAGTTTTGAAGTCACTTTTAAAGGCCTCTTAGGTGAATTTGTAATAGCACAGTTTTTAACTCATACTCTCTTAGAACTATAAACTGAAGCTGATTTACATTCAGTGCTGTCAAATTAATGGAAAGTATAGAAGTACAATAAAAAATTGCTAAACTCCAGGCCATCCAGATAGAAAGTATATTGCATATTTATATTATATTAAATATCCATACATTTAGGAAAATCCATTAATTACATAATGCTCACTAATTCAATTAATGGTCATTCCGGTTTTTGACAGGCTTATCAACTGATATTTTGCATTATACAAGGAAAAATATAGGTGGCTGATATGTTCACTTTTATCATCAATTCCAGGTGCTCTTTAAACTCACTCTTTATTGTTTTTGAGTTTACTTCTGCAGTTGCCCTTGACTTTTTTTGTGGTTGATTTTTTTAACTTCAGAAATGTTAAATGGAGAGAAATAAATTTAAGGTCTAACAAAATCTCCAAGGTGTTCAGTTCTGTGGCTTTGCCAAAACATGAAAGCCAAGGACAATTATGGTTTAATTTATTTTAATCACTGAGAGTTTTTTTATGTAGTTGTTGATATTAAAAATGTACAACAATCAAAAATTTTCTTGTGGAACATGCTGCTAAGATGCCAAGGTACATGGAAAAAAAAGATAATTTCAATAGAACACTCACTCAAATGAAGAACAGTGCGAAACTATAAAGAACAGAGGTTAAATAAAGTTGACCAAATAGTTCTAAGCTTTCACAGCTCAGTTATTAGACCTGCTTGAATAAAATAAACATGTCAGATGAAGACATTTGCTTTATCTCATTTTACGTGGATGGGTACCTAGCAAACTTATCATAGTTTTTTTTAGCACTGATTCTCACAAATATTATATTTAAAGGCTTTTTAAGTGTTATTATTTTTAAATATTATGTTAAAATCATATATGTATATATACAACAGATACACACATATTTACATTCCTATGTAATTTATAGTCATGACACATGCAACAAACCACAAATGCAATTGGTGGATCACATGGAAAATGTAAAGAATCTTGTAACATCACATTTTATATGGCCTGTTTTTAGAAAACAAAAAATACAATATTTTCTGAAAGCACATATTTCCTAGAACTCTAAGAGTATCCAGAATATTGTTGCACACATATTAGATACTCAATAGATGTTTGTTTATTTAATTTAGTTTGAACTGGATACACAGATACACACTTTGTTAAATGACAGGAATTTTTTTCCTCCCTCTTAAATTGTTTTTGGTTTAACAAAAATAATGAGAAACTTGGGTGAAGACCCCCCCCCAAAAAAAAGCAACAACAAAAAAACAAGAAATGGCTTTTTTCTTTTTTTTTTTTTTTTTTAATTTTTATTGCATTATAGGTTTGGGGGTACATGTGCAGAACGTGCAAGATAGTTGCATAGGTACACACATGGCAGTGTGCTTTGCTGCTTTCCTCCCCTTCACCCACACTTGGTATTCATCCCCACGCTATCCCCCCCAGCCCCCCCTGCTGTCCCTCCCCCATTCCCCGCAACAGTCCCCAGTGTATAGGCTTTTTTCTTTTATATAGTAGGAGAATGCTAATTCAAATTCTTTTGGTACTTTTAATAAGAAGTGAAAAAGACTGAACACTATAGCTGGTTTTTTTTAGGCTTTCTCATAAAGAAGAATTACAATATAAAGTAGTATGGAATTACTGACTGTATTATGTGCAAGGCATTGTTCAAGGTATTTACAAACAAAAACACATAAAAGGTTGAAAGAAACTCGATTATATCATGTATACACAAAGCATTCTATTATAAGATGTGTGTCATGTAACAGGCTATTTATTAGAACATAGACATCAGGATTTTTCTTTAAAATGTTGACAGTGGAAGGCCTAGGCAAAGTAATCAGGCAATAGAAAGAAAGAAAAGGCATCTAAAAGTAGTCAAACCATCTCTCTTTGCTGACAACATGATTTTATACATAGAAAACCCTAAAGACTCTGCCAAAGGTTCCTGGAACTGATACACAGTTTTAGTAAAGTTTCAGGATACAAAATCAGTGTACAAAAAAAGTAGGATTTCTATATATCAATTAGAGTCCAAGCTGAGTGCCAAATCAAGAACACAATCCCATTTCCAATTAACCACAAAATAAATAAAATACCAAAGAATACATCTAACCAAGGATGTAAAAGATCTCAATAAGGAGAACTACAAAACACTACTATGAAAAAAATCATAGATAGCACACACACAAAAGAACAGAAAAACATTCCACGTTCATGGATTGGAAGAATCAATATCGTTAAAATGGCCATACTGTCCAGAGCAATCTACAGATTCAGTGCTATTATTATCAAATTACCAACATCATTTTTCGCAGAACTAGAAAAAACAATTCTAAAGTTCACTGGGAGCCAAAAAAGAGCTCATACAGCCGAAGCAATGTATAGCAAAAAGAACAAAGAAGGATTCGTCACACTATCTGACTTCAAACTATATTATAAGGTTACAGTGACCAAAAGAGCATGGCACTAGTACAAAAACAGAAACATGGACACATATTAAAGTTTTTTACAATCTGATGAACAGCCCTGCATATCTTTGTTCTCATATATATATCAGTCATATTAGATAAGAAAGAATTATAATTTTATCTTTATATCCTGAAAATAGATTATGGATTATGACATGGGCATGATGTCTTTGCTGTAGGTTTTCTGAAATTTCTAAAACTCTTTGTTCATATTAACTTGGTAATGATTTGAATAAGTAGAATTATTATGTTAATATTTTGTAATCTCAAGTCTCCCATTTTGGTCAGTCATCTAAAAGAGTTTTGGGCATTCCCTCTGTCCAGATACACAATAATTAGGATCTTGCCACAACCAAACTTGAAACTGCATTGCAAGTTGCATATGAGTCTGAGGAATCACTTACTTGTGATTCTAACTAATATCTGAATTCTAACTAATGGTTAAAATTAACATTCTCTGAACAGGTTCAAATTTTAATTCCTTTTCTTAAGAAAGAGAACCAAGAAGGCTATACTACAAGCCTTCTTATGGATGCAGCAAACCACCATGGCACCTGTATAACTATGTAACAAGCCTGCACATTCTGCACATGTACCCCAGAACTTAAAGTATAATTTTAAAAAGAACAAAGAAATGCATGCCATCAAACCTCAAAAAAATGTTGCCTTTTAAATAAAGGAAACAGTAGTGGTTTTTGATTCTATTGGTCCTTGAATCCGAATAGATGGATATTTCTTTTCAACCGGATACATCCACATATACCTAATCTATATCATAAGATAATAGAGGAAACATATAAATAGAGAAAGAGATTAATGCAATCTGGAGTTTGGCTTCTACTGAAAGAGGCCATAATCAAATGACATTCATTGTTATTTAACAATCTTACATACTTAGGATAAGTACTTGCTGCTACAGCTTAGAGACAAGGACATCAACCAGAATTCTATTCCTTCCATTTTTCAGTTCCTCTCCTCTATCGCTTCCTCACCTCACTCACTCTCCCATGCCAAAGCAGGATTGTTAGTAGATCTTAGGGTTTGGCTAACCAATTTAGTATCAGGATGAACAGAGAATAACATTTGTTCCAAAACGTATTGGGACAAAGGAAAATATCATAAGATTAACTAGCTATAACAATATAACATATGTATTCTTCCTTCCTAATTAAAGACAAATGTTGAACTGGAAATTAAAAAGCAACATATTCTAAGTAAATGTGATGCTTAAATTGTTCTAATTTAATTTGTTGCCTCCCTTTTCCTGAAAAAATAAAGTAATTATTCAGAGCAGAAAGTGATAAAGACGATTCACAGCAGGGTGAGTAGTTGGGAGGAGGTGTTTGTAGAATGTGACAATCAGGGCTACCCGTGATGTGACAGGACTTTCTGTGCATACTTTATTCTTGTCAGTAGAACCAGGAGTTCACTCTTAAATACACTTTTCCATTTCAGTAAGAACTTCAGATTAATTCAGAACAGGTTCAACTGGAGTCAGACCGTGATTTATAACAGTGAAGTACTGAGTCTTCACTGTCCAATACTCTTCTAAATATTGGTGGTTCCATGTTAAAAAGAAAAATAATGAAAGTCTGACATAGGAGATGAAAGTTTTCTCTTGACTTTTTTTTTTTCTATGTGAATAGCCATAATGATATAATTCCTTTCCCTATGGTCTTACTTATCTAAAAACGCAGTTCCTGGAACTTGGAAAGTATCTTGGAAGAGTAGGAAAGAGGATGTCATTGAATAATGTCACTTCCTAAATCACAAATCTCTGTGTTAGGATTATATCATGAAAGGCTGCCTGAAACTACATTGTGAAGGAGAAATACTCTGTCTTGGGTTCCCTCTCACTCTCTCTTCTTTACTTCTAGTTGACAGTTTACTTTCCATGCCACAGAAGATAAAGGGAGTTTGGCATTCCTTCCTAAAATAAAAAGCTATGACAGAACCCCCAGTGTCAGGTCTTCTTTGCGATGTCACCTTCCTAAAAAGCAGATCTTCTCTTCCAGGTCAGGAGGACAAATACTCTGAACATGTGAAAGATTTTCACATAGTAAGAGGGAGATTTCATGAAGTAATAATATGTTGGCAACCATAAGCTCTAGTCAGGCTGTATATGAGTAGGACAAATAAATAATGCAAAATTTTTCTTCTTAAAGGATTAGGTAAAATTCAGATCAGACATAGGCACTTCTTTCTAAACAGCTTACATATTCATCTCAGTTTCAATGTTACTCACCCCAGATGCAAATCAAGTCAAATCAAAACACTTACTTCGGGAAAGTGAGAAACATATGCCAATTCGTGGTCTCTATGTATACTTGGTATGGATTCATGCTACCCAAGAACTTCAACATGCATTTTAAATTCAGGCTCTTTTGGTCAATTATATTCCCAAAAGTTTCTCATAATCAAGTGAAGTGAAGCAAAGTGATTTTTCCTCTAGGGAGACACTAATTAGAATAGAAATATTGGTGATTCAGGCCACTCTTTAAAGTCCAGAGAGTGCTCTGGTTTCGGCATTAGGCACTAATTCAGTTTGTTTGACTGTTAGAGTTGATTCTCCAGGCATAAAAGGATGTTTAGTCATCAGAGAAACAGGATTACTGTATCTTGGACTTCTGCCACTGGAAACCATTAGTAGGGTGTGTCATGGGAGAAAAGGATGGAGATACAGATGGGGAAAGTTGGTTCCTATCCTACAGAGACCCATTTCACTGAAATAATTTAAACTAAAAGACTTCAAATGCCAGTCCTTCTCTTTGTTCCTAATCCATTTCATACAATCTTGGATTGTATAGAATTGGAAGGGGCCTTAGGTTCTAAGCAACTTGCCATCTGGGGCAAGAAAAAAAAAAAAGCTACAAAATAATTATGACAAATGGTTATCACAGACTCAAATTTAAAAATATATCTTATATTCAGTGAAAATTTGCTTTCTGTATCTTTTACCTCTTGGAGATATTTTACCCACTGGAGCAGTGAAGATCAATAAATCAAATCCCAGTTTCTTTTTGGCAAAGCTGGCAGACAATCTAAGACAATTATATCCTCTAAATTTGCTTTTTCTAAGATTAACAAGCACAACTTTGTTATTTCCAATTCTTTTTCATGAGCCAAATAGCTTAACCTCACATATCTGTGGAACAGATTGTATTTGGAAATTCAGTTTCCTGAAGAAGTACTCTGAAGCCTTGTGACTTATGAGGTTATGAAGGAGATTATATTGGGGTTTGAACCATTGTTTACTGGGTTCCAAGTCAAGTGCCCTAACACTATTCCGTATTCTCCTCAACACATATGACCACCGTATTAAAGATGACCCCTTCTCCAAACTGTATCAGCCAAAAAGAAGATGAAGACTCATCTAGGAGTGGATTTTCTTAGAAAAGAAAGGTGCCAAAATAGATAATCTGTGAATGATTCAGACATTGAAATTCCTTATGCCTGTCACAATCTTCTCTCTGGTCCCTCAATGTGTTTTCATTTCTATTTTAATATATCCTTGACAGTGGCTGCACCCTAAAGCCCTCTTCACTTGAGGTGTTAATTGTATGGTTTTTCAGAGTTTAAACTAGAATGCATGCTGAGAAATACTGAGTTATGAAGGCATTGCATGTTGTTAATAGATGTGAATTTGGAGGAAAGGTAATGGCAAGAGTGTGTTGTTACATCATCAAATTAAGTAGTTAAAACTATTTCCCCCATGTATACACAACCCCATCTTTATGGCCAATAATTATAACAATGCACTTAGATGCAAGCGTGGACATTATTAAATAATGCCTGAAATTCAAAGTGGCCTCATCAGCCACCCGAGGCAAAGCATAATTGCCCTGTTTCTGTGCATTATCAGAGAGCACACAATGTTGCTGAATGTTATTAGTTAAGCATTTTAATTTTTCACTGGGTACGGAAATTAAATTCTAGCTCTAAAAAAGTGATATCTCTGGGGTATATGTGTCTGATCAGGGAAGGGGTTGCTGTGTGCAGAACACCTGGGCACATGGTTGGAAAGGATGAGGCTGGCATTGAGAAGACATGCATTTTTCTTCTAACACACAGGGAGGAGAATCTTCTTAGCCCCTGTCTTCTAAGGAATGCAAAGCTCACTGTTCTCAGTTCACTGAAGACATAACTATAAAAAAAAAATTTCCTGACAGTCTGTCAAGCTTTTGTTTTAAGTTTGATAGCAGAAACTATCCATGTTCACTTGAAGGCAGAAAACATGAGGCATTGAGTATCATCACAAGCCACCAAGTTAGATTCTGCTTGGTCCATGGGGCATCTTTGCTGCTGTTGCTGATACAAGCAGCCATGTCAGATGTGTGACCTCTGCTAGGCTGATAGAGTGTGTATCTGTTGGAAGAGACTCAGGATTGCAAGGGAACGAGCTGTGTCTCTTGCAGTATTGTCTCTCTTAGAGTAGAAACCAGCTGCTATATTAGGGACCAGTAGCAGGTCACACAGAATAAGCATTACATTTCCCTGTTCATCTCACACTTCATAAGCATTTCATTTTGTTAGTTTATCCAATGGCATTGCTGAAGTCCATTTAATTTTCTGGTTGTTTTTTGAGTGTTTTGTTTTGTTTTGATAAACCCTGGAATAATTTTCATTCAGCTTTGCTTAGGTTCATTGTCCTCATGTTGATGGCCAGATTGCTTAACACGGCTTATGAAGCCCTTTATAATCTAATTACCGGCTCACATCTATAATCTCACCTTCCTGTGTTCTTCATGCCCTCTGTGCACTGGGCACACTTTCAGTTCTCAGAATGGCCATTATCTTCTCCGTATAGGGTATTTGCAGTCTTTACCCCAAAGCTTAGAAGACCCTTCTCTTTACCTCTGTACCCCCTTGCCCTCTTTCATTGGCTTTTCCAATCATAGGACTCATTTGCCTATATTTTCATAGCTCCACTAGGCTGAGAGCCCCATGAGGGTAGAGAGGGTGTCTCTCCTTCGCCATTGCTTCCTTAACACCCAGTACCCATTACATATGCCACCAAAAACTGTTGAATAAATGGGTCATGGGAAATTGTTAGCCATTACAGTCATAATCACGAAACATAATAAAAAGTCAAAAGACACTTCATATCACATCTATTACCAGAGGTTTTAAAGACTTAATCCAATCTCCCTGTTAGTGTGTCCATGGTAGAAATTCCTTTCAGTTCTCAGTTCCAGAAAATATTTCAGAACTGAGACACTGGTTTGCTTTATTTATTGATTCATTCATTGTTAATTTATTTTTTTATATGAAATAATAAAATATGTTTTTTTTTTTTTTTTGGCTGGCTGCTGCAAAGCACAAATCAAAATTTTAGGCTCTATTTGGTTCACTGATGTAACTCCTGGGTATATCATATTTTACTTTAATTCTCTCTCTCTCTTTTTTTTTTTTTTTTGTCTTTTTGGTTCTGATGTCTGAATGTTGCTTCATATGATCCCTCATCTTTATTTTTACATTTTTTTTTGCAGAATAAGACAAAACATAAAATTATTAAATCATTTTTATTTTCAAGGTTTTCAGAATTTTGTGTTATTGGAAATTGGGCTCTAAATATGTTTTTCCCAATTATGCTGTAAAAATTCATAGAATTCCTTTTTACAAATGGATCAACAAAGGCAGAGACAGAAAGTATTTGTTTTCCAGTTGTACAAAAAGCCACTACTATTACCTGAAAGAAACAAGCAGATTTTCAACTCAATGCAGGAGTCCAATTTAAAAATAAACTATACTTAAGCCTTTACACAAGAAGCTATTGGACTGAAAATTCAGACTAAGTTATTCAGTGTTACATGTGACTGGCAGAAAAGTTCTAAGTGAGGGACTTGGGTTAACAGCTGCTGTTTTCCTACAGATGTGTCAAATGGTCCTAAATAATCATTTCTCTAAGCCTCCTGTTGCATAGCTGATTTTTGCTAATTGATTTGAGCCTATGTTTTCGTCAGATAGAAGCTCAGAAATACTCCATTAGTCGCCATGTTTATCCAGCGTCAACGAGCTTGGAGAAGGTAAACCTTACAACATGCACTGTGGTGGGGCCGTCTCTAGCCACAGCTTATAGCCTGTGGTTTGCACAGATGTTATGAGGATCTCACTGAAAGTGAAGGAAAGAAAAAAACATACAGCAAATTATCCTCGAGCTACCTATAATTTTATTAGTTCAATGTCTCCGTTGAAAAAGTATGAATTATAATTGTTCTTTCTTTCTCTTATTTTGAACTGCACGACTGGTGAGATGTGTGATCATTTTATAGCTAGTAAAATGACCTCAGTTTTTTCTCAGTACATAAAAATACTCATTTAGCTTTTACTTAAAATTGTGAAAAATAAAACAGTTAAAGAAGCCAAAAGTCCTAACTCAGTTGATGTTAAATCTTACATGATCAATTCTGGCCTTTCCAAAGATTTGTACTAACAGTTCTGATATTTTCTATGAGAACTGATTTAAAAAGCAATGCTATGGTTATATTTTTTGTTGGTTTTCTGTTCTTTGTCTCTACATCTAATTAAATTTTGATACATAAAAATGTAACTACCTAGGACTGTGTTTTGATTGTGAAAGGCATTCAATGTAGCATACTTGATCAAAACATCCTGTGGTAGAGACTGCCAGTGAATTCCCATGTCTGGTTCTATACTCCTTAACAAGCACAACCAGTGACCCTGACCTTTAAACTCCAGGCAGAGACTGGGTGCCTTTGTGTTGGGTCACTTGGAGAGAGGCCAGTCCATTGTGCATACGGGAATGAGAGTGAATTTAATTAATACATGGTGACAGGGGTGGGGGGTAACTAGGTAGAGACTGGCCAACGGAGAGTCTAGCAGGTCTGTATGACTAGTTTTAGCCAAACAAAGGGCACCAGCAGTGACATACAATTTTGGTCCAAGGCAATTAAGAGCAGACTTACCTCTGGGATTGCTTACCATGCTGCAACCATGCTGAATGGTGTATATGGGACTGGAACCTGGATCCATAAGTATATGAATGGAGAAAAGCCCCTATCCAATGTATCAGATTTGTGTGAACCAAAAATAATACTTATCTTGCCTCCAACATCTTTTGCATGTTCGGTTCCATCCAGGAGCACATTGTTTGACTGTTTCTGAGATTTAATTGTTATCTAAGTTACTGTATCACCACTAAACTACACTGTGGTCTAGTCTTTTCAGTTTTGTAAACACAGACTCAGTTCTGTCAACTCAATTGTGTTCTAGTTTATTTTCACACCTTCTGTTTGGAAATAAAATGAATTAATATTGTACTGATCTTTCTGGGTACATGAATATCAGTCAATCCAAAGAATTTCATTTCTAATTTTTTGAAGACTGGTTCAGATGAACTCTAAAGTATCTTTATAAATGGTAAGATTTTATGATGTTTTGGGTACAATGTAATTTCTGTGAAGATTGTTGATGAAATTTAAAGTGTCTTAAAGATAACCAAATAGAAATATGAGAAATCAACAATTAGTTCAAAGATTTCTTTGAGAAGACTCAAAGAGTATAGAAGCAAATACTTTAAATTTTTAAAAAATGGAGCTATATCATGAAACTGCTTCTAAACATTGGTATTAGTCTAAGGACGAGCATGGTTATTGCCGTATTTTTATTGATGCTATTTGAAACAAAAAAAAATGAGACTGGGTAAAGGTAATGATGACAATAAATAAAATTTTATCTTTGAATATAAATAAAAATTAGCTGACATTTATTTATTTTGACATAAACTGCTATTTACTGAACTACTTACAACCACTCATGATGCAAGGTGCTGAAAATAGAGTTGAAAAAGATAAGATCTATGTCCTCAAGTAATTCACTGTTACTAGGGGGAACAGATTAGAAAAACACATGATAGCAATACAGATTAAAAAGGATGCTATGAGTACATTCAGCAAGCTAGGGAA
This sequence comes from Saguinus oedipus, assembly GCA_031835075.1. Lineage (NCBI taxonomy): Eukaryota > Metazoa > Chordata > Mammalia > Primates > Cebidae > Saguinus > Saguinus oedipus. The sequence continues at coordinate 2,300,242 of CM063172.1, read as the reverse complement.
TCATGAGACAGGAGTGGGGGGTAATATGAGCTATGCAGGGGAGACTTTTATACTAGTGGTGTGTCTTTTGAATCTGTAAAAGATATATTACAAAATCATTCTACATTAGAATTTCTCCTTGAAGTAATTAAAATAACCAAATTAAACAGTTTTCTATCAACTGGATAATTACTTCAATTAAAGGAAAGGCTAGGATCATGAGAGAAAGAGAAAATAAAAATTGATATACAATGCAATAAAATAATGTAGGAATATAGGACATTCTTACAACATCTTTCGCTTGACAATATGTTGGGAAACACAAGGTCATCTTTAACAGGTAACACATAAGAAAAAGATAAGCTACATGTAGTGGATCTCTTACTAATTACAGACACATGATATTTATCTGTAAGTAAATACAAAGTCATTTTTTTCCCCGCAAGTCTACTTCCCAGAGTCCTACAAGTCTGAAAAATAGACTTCTCTTTTTAATGAAATATATACTTTTAACTATGAAAACATAGACTATACTGTCAAATGTTTTCTATATAAAATCTCTATTGAGGAATCCAAGCATGTGAAAGGAAAGGGACAGGAAATGATTTGTTTAAATGTCTTTAGTGATAATTTAATAGGATAAGGGGAAGGAAGAGAGAAAAGTAATGGTAAAATTTAAGCTGATTTTTTAAGGAAGGAGATATGAAGCCTTAGCCAAAATTGGACAGAACAATATTGATCTGATTTTTAGAAGCTCATACATGTTGAAATAGCTGTTTAGCTTATATAGTAAACACTAATTCTGGCAAATTTATTTTGCAGGTAACTAAACTGGAATAATACATATGAGATGTGAGAGTTTCTTGACCCTCTTGTGAGACTTGCCACAGAGAAGGTGTAGAGGATTGGCGGGAGCTTATTTTGCTTGGTTGCAGAGCTCAAACCCTTTGCAGGATGGGGAGCACACAGGTAAGTGGGCGCAGGAGCCAGGGCGAGTGCCTTTGGGAGCCAATGGCAGTGTCTATTAGTTGCCCATGACCTGGGGAGCCCCAGAAGGCATGTGTTACAGTTAATCCTCTTTTAACAGTTGCTATCCACAGATGGCTAAGTGTTAAACAGCTCAGTGGAGAGTCAGGGTGACATATGTTCTGCCCTCTTAGTATCTGGGTTCTTGTCCAGTGTTCTGGAAGAATCAGGTCACATGAATTTGAGGGATGGTGAATGAACGCAGAGGTTTTATTGTGTAATGGAGGTGGCTCTCTGTGGATTGGGGGGCTGGAAAGGGGATGGAGTGGGAAGATGATCTTCCCCTGGAGCTCAGCTGTCCCCAGTCGAACTCCTCTGTGACTGTCCAGCTGTCTTTTCGACATTCAGACACTTCTTTTCTTTCCTTCTCTACCATCTCTCTCTATTTCTTGGCCAGTGGAGTTTGGGGTTTTTATAGGTACAGGATAGGGGGCATGGTGGGCCAGGGTGGTTTTGGAAAAAGCAACATTTGAGCAGGAAAACAGCAATAAGTGTTTTCATTTAGGGCCATGGGATCCAGGCTTGCAGGAGAAGCCCTCGCCAGGGACTCTACCCTCCTGTCTCCTGTCCGTTTCACATACATTGTGGACTGCATGTAACATTCCTTCCCAGTCTCCTGAATTTTATACATAACCTCAGGGGTAGCTTCACCATCATTAGTCAATGAAGCAGGAATGTCAGAAAAGAAAAAAGAGCAGCTTTATAATGAGGAATGGATGTAATTATAGTTATTATGGAGAAAATGAGGCAGAACATGTTTAAAAGAATAAAAATATGATCAAAGATCAATTTAAAATATATTCTCATTTTGCTGTAAATACCACACAAAATATCTCTGAAAAAATTTAATCACATATTTAGATTGGCCCATTTACTATTTTAGAAAGCCCTAATCCATTGCTGCCCTCAAAACACTCAAAATAGAGACACAAATTTATCTCATAATCATCATACACATATAGATGTTAACATTTACGTCTCATTTTTCTAATCTGTAACATTTGAATAATAAGCCACTTATCCATTTCACATAGTTAATAACTTACGTGGATTTCAATTCTGATGTCTTTCCATGTTGCTGAAAATTTTTCCTTTATTGTATAAGTTTTAACACACATTCCTTCCCACTCCTTTAGCCTTTCTTCAACCCTTCAAAACAAAATACATTTCCGTTTAATAAAACGTTTGTCAAAAATTACACTTACAAGCAAAGGTGAGGGTGGTACAGAATCAAGCATGGATCCAGCTTCCCACCTCCAGTCTGCTCCCTCAATGGAAAGTATTTTGATATCTTGAAATAATAAATCTGCCTTGCCTATGGGGGATAAAGGTGGCAGTCTCCCATGAATTAACTGTTTTTTGTTTTTTTTTTTTGTAGGAGTGTTGCTCTGTTGCCTAGACTGGAATACAGTGGTGCAATCTTGACTCACTGCAGCCTCTGCCTCCCAGGTCAAGCAACTCTCCTGCCTCAGCCCCCCAAGTAGCTGGGACTACAGATGCACACCAACATGCCCAGATAATTTTTGTATTTTTAGTAGATACAAAGTTTTGCCATGTTGTTCAGGCTGTTCTTGAACTCCTGGCTTCAAGTGATCTTCCTGCCTCAGCTTTCCAGTGTTGGAATTACAGGGGTGAGCCAGTACCCCCGGCCCCATGAGTTATCTTGTGTACAGAAGAGTCTGGAAAACATTCTAGTTGAGAGCCATTACTCTTCTTTGCTAGAAAAATTTAAAAGTGTCTTTATTCATAAATCAGAGTAAAAGGATTTCAGGGCTAAAGTCCATCAGTGTGACCAGACAGGCATGAATTCATCCTTTAGGTCGGCCTGACTCCTTGTGTTTCGTTGGCCCTGCCACCGTCTGACCTGACCCCACTGAACGGCATTGGTCTTGCTATCAAAATACGTGACGAAGTAGATCCTGATAAAGTGAAGGAGTCTGTACCTGATTCAACCACAGAATGAACTCCTTGAAGATGTGGTTGCTCAGACCTTAGTGACATTGAAGATACTGCCCAAATCTGCTAATTATCCCCAGAGCCCTTGGGTCTCTTAGGCTGTGTCATCATGTTACACGGTATGTCCTGCAGTCCCCTTTTTTTGCACCATGCTTTTGCTTGTGTTTTTGTTAGCCATTTGTCACAAGAGTCCCGTAAGATGTGCCAGGCATCATCGCTCTCTTTTTACAAGACAGAGAGGCAAAAGAGACATGGATACATTAAACAATTTGCCCCTGGGCTCCAAGTCTTTGCCAGCCTGTTACGCACAGTGTCACTGCAATCGGCTGGAGGTGGAGGTTGCTGAACCTTGTTCCATTGTGCTTGCTGTCATTTTCTGGATTACACATCTCTGTTGAGGGCGAACGAGCACATGTAACACGAACGAGGTTTTGTCAGGCCTTTCTTCTACTGCAAGTTGGTTAGAAGGTTAGATGCCAAAAATCTCCACATCTTTGAGACATGGGACTGGTCTCTGACTTCTCATGGCTAATTTTAATTCTCTTAAAATTAGTGGAGAAAAACAAATGCAGAAGATTCCTGTGGGTCTGGAAAGCATTAGTGGTAAATCTTGAGTATAAAGCTCATATACACCACTTTCCCTTAATGAACATCTAATCCAGTGATACAACACAGTCCCTGTTGTCAGGACTACACATCTGCTATCCACATCCCGGCAGGAGTTCCAGTTCTCTTGGAAGAGGACTCAGAGTCCCTGCAATATCCATTATGCCCTTGAAATCATGCATGGGCATTTGCAGTAAATATAGCCAACTGACTTAACTGAATGAAAACTGATCTGCACTCTTCACTGTCCCTGAAATGTTTGAAAATAAATGTAAAAAATATATATGCCAAAATTCATATATTGGTGTCTCTTTATTTTCAGAGAATTTTTATTTCTCACTAATTGCAGTGAAGGCCCTAAGGTAAGTAATGAAAATGTAAAGAACCTGAACTAAACAAAGCATTTTAATGTAAGAGAAATCCTAATAGGAAAACAGATACATAAAACAGAATTGGCCGGGCGCAGTGGCTCACGCCTGTAATCCCAGGAATTTGGGAGGCTGAAGTGGGCAAATCATGAGGTCAGGAGAGCGAGATCATCCTGGCTAACATGGTGAAAACCTATCTGTATTAAAAAAATTTAAAAACTAGCCAGGCATGGTGTCACATGCCTGTGATCCCAGCTGCTCAGGAGGCTGAGGCAGGAGAATCGCTTGAACCCAGGAGGCAGAGGTTCCAGTAAGCCTACATTGTGCCACTACACTCCATCCTGGGAAACAGAGTGAGACTGCGTCTCAAAAAAACAAACAAGCAAAAAAAAAAAAAAAAAAAAAAAAAAATAGAATCAGTAGGAGCCTGGGTAATCCCAGCTGGTGTAATTTCCAGTCCAAGAGCAGAAGACCAGTGTTGCAACTCAAGTAGGCAGGCAGAAAGGAAAACCGGCAGATTCCTCCTTTTGCCACCTATGTTTGATGATATTCACCTACATTGGAGGGGCAGTCTACTTTATTGGGTCAATTGATTCAGATGCTAATCTCTTCTGGAAACACCCTCACAGACATACCCAGAAATAATGTTAAATCTGGGCACCTTTTGGTACGGTCAAGTGGACAGATAAAAGTAAGCATCCTAAACACATAATCTAGGAATGTGTACATACACAGGAATACCTCTATAGGCATACATGTAGTTCTTTCTTACATCAGTTCTGCAAAACCCAGGTCAAGAGGACCCATCAGTCACCAAGTGCTGGTATTCATGCTTCTGTGCAGTTTCCTGCCACACTGAATTAGGCTGACCTGTGTAACTTATCAGACATTGCAAGAATGATGGCGTGTGAGCTCAGGCTGAATGTAAAAGATTTTGAGACTTCTGTCTTGCACTCTTGTAGCACTCTCCAGGAAAAGCAACCTGCTATGTAATATGAAGACACTCCAGCAGCCTCATGGAGGTGGAGGGAAGAGAGACCACATGGTGAGGAACTGAGGCCTCCTACCAAAGCCAGCACCAACTTGACAGGCATGAAAATGGGCCACCTAAAAGCATATCTTCAGCCCCTGTGGACCCTTTAGATGACTGCAGGCCCTGCTGACATCTTGACTGAAACCTCATGAGAGAGCTAGCACCAGAGTCACCCAGGTAAGCTCTTCCTGGATTTCCGATTCGTAGAAACTGTATGAGACAGTTTTGATAAATACATTAAGCCTCTATGTCATTGAGTAATTTATTATGCAGTGATTAATAGATAACAAATACAACCTCTGTATTACAAATCAACATTTTCCACATGGTACTTAAGAATCAGGCATAATCGTTGAATTGCTGTCATAGTATTCGTGGTAAATCCAGTGAAGGCACACCGTTTCTAAATCTCCTAATCACCAGAAGTTCAAACTGGTAAGATGGCCGGTCAGAGAGGTGCAGTCTGCAGCCATACAGGGAAAAGTTTTCTGTCTGTTCGAATATTTAAGTCTGCCTTCATTGTGCTCTAACCTATTCAAAGAGTCTGGAGTACTGGTGTGATTTTTTGAAAAATATTTGTTCCTGTTAGCTATGTGAGAATTTATAAAAGTACTAACATAGAGATGATTTAATGTTATTCCTGTAACATCATTCATATTCATTAAGAATAGGAGGAAAAAAGGAGAATTTACTGCAAGTGCTCAGGGAAAAGATCAGCATTCCAAGGTGTCCTCATGAGGAACGCGCTATGCTAGTAAACACTATACATCCTGTGTGTCTCCATGGAAAAACAATCTGAAGCTAATCCACTCATAAAAATAGCAGATGAGTTATGACATCGAGTTAGTATTTTGTAGGGAGTCTCTGACAACTTCATAAAGGAGGTGAGGTTTTTCTCATGAACAGGAGACAGGTTTGGTTGCAAAACAGAAAGTTTGCCTTGAAATCTCAGATAATGTTTGCAATTGCTCAGAGGTGGAATAGGGAGACCAGACAGAATGTGGGTGTGTTGGTTAAGAGGGTGAGATGAGGATGCGTACGTGTAGGTAAAATAAAATGAGTCATTCAAGGTATGGTGGAGGTTAGTGAAACTAAAAAACGTAGGCTGGAGGGGAAGGAAAGTGGGGATAGACGTGCGATCACAGCATGTCCAACTGTATGTAAGTGCAGATGGGTTTAGGGCCCAAAAAGTCATCAGCCCCTTAATATCCAGAAAAAAACAAAAACTCATGGGAGTCAAGCTGTGTTTGCCTGGAAAAAGTAAGACACAGAGACAGACCAGGCCTCCTCCCCCACCAGTCAAAGCTACTATTCTACCTGTTTCCTTATTCTGACCCACATATATTCACGTTTCATCATTACCCAATTCAAACATATATTCATTCAATTAATAAGCATTTACTGAACGTGTACTATGTAGCCACTGCTTGCATGGAACTCAGGTCATAGCTGGAAGCTAATCAGATCTGGTCTTACACTGTCTGTACATCTTCTTCCTCCCGTTACCACTCTGTCCCATCTTCGGCCTCAACTTCACTACTAATTTCTTACTTAATCATAACACCTGTCAATAAAAATGTGAAAACATAGACAAAACTATTCCTTACTCAGTATTTGTGGCAGGAACTACTGCTGTTTTCTTTGCATTCTCGATTATCCGAAAGGAGGAATGATAGAATCACTTCCTCTCAATCCCTCAGTACTTACCACTCTGATTCTGCTCCCACCTCTGCAAGGAAACCACAGTGGACTTCTTTATGAGGTCGTTTATGAATTCTGTCCTGGTGCTCAATGACATTTAAAGCAGTTTTACATAATTGCTTCCATTGTCTTGTAGGACTTCATTATCTCTTGTTTTCCTAATTCCTCCATGCCGCTTTTTTGGTACCAAATGGTTATCCACTCAGTGTTTTGCCTACAGTTTCACTCTATGCTCTATTTATATCCACTGCATGTGAAGAGTAAACATATCTGAAGACATCGTTTCAACTACAATCCTGAAGAATTCGTTTTTTTGGTAAATTTTTGCTGAGTGCTCACTGTGGTTCAGGCCAGTTCTAGATGGCGGAAACAAAGAAAGAAAGCAAAGTTCTCACCCTCATGGAGATGATTTCTAGTCAGGGAAGACATGAAGTACAGAATGTGTCCAGAGACCATACATGCTGTGATAAACCACTGCATGACGTCAGTGCTCTCAAATGTTTTTCCTCTCTTATGCCCAAATCGTGTCTTTCCCACTACCCTAAACATTTCTCCGAATATATGAACTCAGCATATTCCAAAATGAGTTCATCATGAATTCCCCTCTACCCGCCACCCCCTTGGAAGGTCTCTGTCAGTTATTGTCAGGGACTTGAACCATCATGTACCCATTCACTTCAACTTTGATACATTTTCTTAAGTACCAGTGGTATCATTTTTTCTAGAATGTAATCGTTGTATCTTTGCCTTACTCAAATTCTCCTAGCAGCTCTCCATGCAGGGTTAAACCCAAACTCCTTAGGAGAGCAGAGAAAGCCTTCCTGCCTCTTGTCCCTTGTGTGTCCTTCAGGATACACTTTCTTGCCTTCACCTCTTTGCTCAAGCTCTTCCTTTTGCCAATTACTTCCCCTGTCACTCAACCACATCTTCATTTAGCTAACTCCAAGTTAGGCGTTCTTCAAGGTGTCAAGGTAATATCTTGGAAATATGAAGCATTCTTTGCCTTTCTACTTGAGATCAGCATCCCCAACGTCTCTCTCTTTTTTTTTGAGATGGAGTCTCGCTCTGTCCCAGGCTGGAGTGCAGTGGCATGATCTTGGCTCACTGAACCATCTGCCTGCTGGGTTCAAACAATTCTCCTGCATCAGCCTCCCAAGTAGCTGGGACTACAGGTGTGTGCCACCCCACCTGGCTAATTAATTTTTGTATTTTTAGTAGATATTGGGTTTTACCACGTTGGCCAGGATGGTCTCGATCTCTTGACGTCTAGTGATCTGCCCACCTCAGCGTCACAAAGTGTTGGGATTACAGGCGTGAGCCACTGTGTCCAGTCCCCTGTGTCTCTTTATATTTCCTTAATACTCAGAAACTTACCTTGACAGTTTTCTGCATCTTTTCCCCCAAAGTATAGTGCAATGCTACCCTTAGAGGAAGTTTAATAGTTTGCAATTATAAATGAGTTTAGTACATTGCTAACTCACAAGGTAGGCAAGTAAATCAATATGTTGTACCAATATTATGCTGACTTAACGTTTTCACATGCTTACAGGAATTGTGCTGTTGGAATATAGTAGTTCCCCGAGTAACAGTTTCACTTTCTGCAGCTTCGGTTACCCACAGTCAATAGCAGTCCAAAAATATTAAATGAAAAATTTCAGAAATAAACAGTTGACAAGTTTCAAATTGCACACCATTCTGTGCAGTATGATGAAACTTTATGCCCTCCTGCTCCACTCTGCCTTGTCCAGTGAATTCAGGCTGTGGACGCTCTCCACCCGTGAGTCACTCCGCAGTCATCTCTGTGAGCAGATCGGCAGTTGTGATATCACAGTGCTTGTTTTCAAGTAACTCTTGTGTTACTTGATAATAGGCCCAAAGTGCAAGTATTTAATAAGGAAAGAGAAAAGAAACATCCAGTGCTGAGGCTGCTGAGATCTACGGTAAGAAGGAATCTTCTCTACCTGAAATTGCAAAGGAAGAGATGAAATTCAGGCTCATTTTGCTGTCACACCTCAAACCACAAAATTATGGCCACAGTGCATGATAAGTGCTTAGTTAAGATGGAAAGGCATTAAATTTGTGGGTGGAAGACAAGAATAGAAATGTGTTCCAATTGATGATGGTTTCAGGCGTTCATTTGGGGGGCGGGCTTGGAACTTATGCCCTTTGAATGAGCACAAACTACTGTCATTTCTTGCATTGGTATTCATACACAGCCCTGTGCTCTTCTGCGATTTGAAACTTGCTGAAGGGGTAACTCGGGGAAGTATCCTCTTCAAGTCAGCTGCTGGGTAAGGTGGTTTGTTTACTCTCAGTTCTCCTTAAGAGTAGAGCAGCGTAGTTTCCATGTGCAGCCATCTATTTTTCATCCTAGGGAAGCTCGTTAGGATACTGTAAATCATTGCTCAGCAGCCATACCTGTCCCCCTCATGCTGTGGCGTGAGCCTCTCTCATCGTGTCTGCACAAATAAAAACAAAGCAACTGCTCACGTTTTCTCTCTGAAGCCATCTGTCATCTTCCTCAGCTTAATTTATGCTCCTTGTATTTATAGGAAAAGGGAAGAGGATAAGTAATTTGCAGCCTATGATTTAAGAGAAAGTAATCTTTAAACTCTTCACTATTTACCTTACCTCCAACATCCTTTGCACGTTCGAGTCCATCCAGGAGCACATTGTTTGACTGTGGTGTGACTCTTCCTTTCTCAGCAGCAGCAGTTAAGCTGGGCGGAGTGTGTCCAAGACTTAACTCATAGCCAACGGTCCCAGTGTCTGGTGGAGACACAGGGACCCGGGCACTGTCAGCTATGGCTGAAAAGTAGATCCTGAGCTGACTTTATATTTCAGGGCATAAAAAAGAGAGAAATTGTGGCCCTTGGCAAGATTTAGTTTTGTGGCGACCCCACCCCCACCCCACAGCAAGACTACAAAAAAAGCGGTGTTCTTTGGAGACTCTCCAACGCTCACTCAAAGGCATACTGCTGTGAAGCTATTTTGTAAAAGCGGAGAAATGGGAAACGATCATGCTCTGAGGTAGCTGGAGGCTGTCTGGGCTCACGACCAGGCTGCACTTCCTTAGGAAGAATGATTACCCTGCCATGTGGCACACTCTGGAGAAGAATGGTGGAAGAGGTGGCTATGAACTAAGTCATACAGAAGTAAATCAGGCCAAATACGAATGCAGAAACCCTCTACTATTTACTCATTATTCATTCATCAAATATTTTTTGAGTACTTACTTTCTGCCAGGCACTGTTGCATTGCCGGGATAAATGAGTGAACAAAACCAACAACAGCAATAACAATCTGTTTTTATGATGCACCCTTCCAGCAAAGGGAAAAACACACATTAAAAACCTACCAAATCAGTGATACAGCATAGTAGAGAGGATCGGGTGTTACCGAAACAAACAGAACAGGATGGAAGGAATCAGGCGGGCTAAGAGAGGGACTGTCATTTTAAATAGAGAAGGTCGCCACTGAGCAGAGAGTTGAAGGGTAAGAGGAGGCGAGCTATGTGGCTGTTTGGAGGAAGGTGTTCCCTGCAGGGAAACAGCGCAAAGGTTCTGAGACAGGAACGTGACTATACGGTTTGTGAAGCATCTAGGAGAACAGGCCATCAGAGCAGCCTGGGCCAGGAGGAGGGGTACAGGAAATGAAGATGAGGAGGTAACAGGCCAGCAATGAGGACAGACAGTGCAGGGTCTTCTGGGCCATTGTCAGGACTTCAGCTTTCACGCTGAGAGTATTGCAGAGACATCTATTAAAGAATTTTGAGCAGAGGGGTGGCATGAGATGATTTCAGTGTTTACAAGACTATGTGTTTGCCACATTGAGAATGGTTTGTAGGAAGACTGTGGTAAGTTTTGGTCACTAAGGCACTGAGAAATCCAAGTTATCTTGTTAAATCCTTTTAGCAAAATTGGTATTATTATCTATTTTATAGATGAGGAAACAGAAAGGGGCAATCGCCTGAGCAAAGTTACCTAACTAGCAAATGATAGATGTGGCACATATACTGTGAAGTAAGCAGTAATGTCTATTTCCAAAGCCCGATAGCAGTGTCAATTCTGGTTTGATTGCACTGACGCTCAGGGTTACCAATGGAGTGTTGTGTGTGTGTCAGGGAACAGTCTATAGACTTTTGGAGTTACCACAGGAAATGATTTCTGGGCAATGAATGACTGATATACTTTAAAACTTTCACTAAAATTGCTGATGCTTTTAGTAGTTCATCAACCCGTTTTCTACAGAAAGAAGAAAGGGTTCTCTGCCTCTCTCCATAGATGTACATGCAGAGTGCTTTGTTCTCCTGTGCAAGGATTCCTGTATCATTGAAGAGGCAGAACCCTTGTAACGTTACTGCTACCAGCAGAGTTGACATCTTCATAATGTCCCGATCATAACCCCATACTGTTTCTGACAGATACAGTATTTTTTGTAAGCAAATAGAAAAAGTGATCAAACTAAAGAAAAGCAGGGACCACAGGCGTAATCAGTGGTTTTTGGTGAAGGCAACTTACTGAAGTAAATCCTCATGATTCCTGTACCTGTTTTTTTAAAAAAACATAATATCCCTGCTTTTCACTAAGAAATATGTAGAGATGCTTGCAGGGAAAGATCAATAAAGATAAAATCAAATACAAAAACTGAAATCTGCAAGCTTTGGTACTTGTCCTAGAACCAAAAAATTGAAAAGAATTGATAGGCTACGACTTGTTCTCACTCATCAAAGCAGGTGAGCCCTCACTTTAAGATATGCCTCAAAAGGCAAAGATGCAGAAATCTTTTCTGCAAATTTATTTGATTATAAATGTTACAATTACTTGAGGAGGTAATTTAGAGGATATTGTTAATTTGCCAACTTATTTGATTATTTAATTGCCAACATTAGTTTCCAAACCATTTAAATTCCAGACTTTCTGAATATAATCAGATGTGATTGGACATGACTTTCTGAGCTAGACTTGCCAAGAATATTCCCCTGTTATTTACCTGGCAGCAGATGACCAAAATATAGGCTTCTGCCATTTTCTTCAGGTAAAAGTCAGGTGTCACAGATCATCATAGAATTCAAAAGAACTGAATTTCAGAAATGTTAAAACTTCGTTTGAGTGAAGAAAATCCCAAAGTTTATTTAAATCATCTAAGGCTTACAATCTGTATCCATGCACTACCACATGAAACTGTTTAGCCTGTGTGATGTGAAGCATGAGAAAATAATTAGTACCGTTCCATGATTTGGCCTCATATGGAGAAGAACATCTGGGTAATCGATTTATTAACTAAAAGAATCTGAATGTTTGGGTGTAAAGAATTGTTCCTGTTCTTTGATTAGAAGAGTGGACTTGAAGTCATTAGAGAGAAGTTCCTTCTCATTAAAGTTTCAGTGTGACCTGTTTTAAGCTTGACTGAAAAATACGTAATAGTTCCATTTGAAACCAGGATTACAGCAAATCAACATCCCAGTAAAGTTCCTGCTTATACACAGATGCCATAAAGATTCCTAAGAATGTTGACACCTTTCAATTTATAGCATCTGAATGGAAACACACTTGTATGTGAGGTTGGTTAAACAGGTCTCATTGCTTTGTAGTCACACTGTACCTGGGTTTGTGCATTTTACTAAATTCTTACCCAACTATTTTGTCAAATTCAAAAAAAAAACTGGTTCTGATTCTGTCATGATGTTCAGGAAACTGTTCTGTTTTATTTTGACTGCCCTCTGGAGATGGCTTTCAGCTGTTCATCTGCACCAATTTCTTGCACATATTTTGTCCTTATTTCTTACTGATTCAAAGCTACAGGCAGTTGTTTTCAGGTATGCTTCTATCTTAAGTATTGTGACCCATCTTTCGAAACTGTTTTACAAAGACCAATGCTGTTGAACTCCTGAATTATGATGCTATTTTTTCAACTGCAGAAACACTAGCTAGCTATTGAAATTATGGCAAGCATCACTTTGTTTGATTAACTCTCATTAAATTCCATTGAGAAGCCATAATGAGTGAGTGGCTTGACGTTCTATCATTGAGGTATCTAATTCATTTTATTAATCAAAAATACACATTAACCTGATAGAATTTTTTTTTTGTTTCATTAGACACACATGCAAGTATAAATACCCCTAGTCTAGGCTCAGCTCATATGTAAGACAGTTAATTCTAGAAGAAAAAGCATGTGTATATGTGCTTATTTTATCTATCTGTCTATCCATATGTAGATACTGTATAATCAGGCCTAGATCTAGATACACAGCTAACTAGATGGAGGTCACTTATGTCTGAGAAAAAGATATGGTCTTACAGTAACATGGGCAGTGCATTTCTGTTCTCCTGAGTGAATGTCCTCATCTCATTTTTGCCTGTTGGATCCAGGCTCTGGGTTACTAACATAAGTCTGTCAGTCTCAGAGGCTATGGTATAAGGTTTCCTTCAGAGGGAAAGACATAGTAAAACATACATTATCTTATTGCTATGAATTAGTTAAAAATGAATTAATCATTTTTGTCAATAAATTCTTTTCCTCTCCCTGTTCCTACCTAACAGTAATGTCCTTGCGGCCCTCATCTTCCCAATAGGCGTTGGGTAGAAAAAGAGGAAAATCATGTTATAACTATTTTAATATTTAGGTCTGGCAGCTATTCTAAAGAACATAGTAGAAAATGAAACACAGAATCTTCATTTATTTAATTATGATTGATTTGGATTGTGCAAGTAGTTCTCAAACTTTCATTTCTTTTATGCCCTGTTGGAACAAGCTTACAAAAGAAAGATCATTGGCAATGATATGGTTCAGCTGTGTCCCCACCCAAATTTTATGTTCACTTGTAGTTCTCATAATCCCCACGTGTTGTGGGAGAGATCAGGTGGAGACAATTAAATCGTGGGGCAGTTTCCCCCATGCTGCTGTTGTGATAGTGAGTGAGTTCTCATTAGATCTGATGGTTTTATAAGGGGCTTCCTCTTTTGCTGGGCACTCATTCTTCTTCCTGCTGCCATGTGAAGAAGGACATGTTTGCTTCTCCTTCCACCATAATTGTACGTTTCCTGAGGTCTCCTCAGCCCTGCAGAACTGTGAGTCACTTAAACCTCTTTCTTTTATAAATTACCGAGTCTCATGTATGTCCTTACGCAGCAGGAGAACAGTGTAATACAGGCAACCAGTTAACAATTTCTTTTAGCATGTTGTCTCTAGTTATCCCTGGTGTTCAACTATAGGAGTTCAACTTACATTATTATGTCCTGGTAATGCACTTTTAACACTGTATTTATTAAACTATCTGGTTTTCTTTCAGAATCCCAATATAAAAATAACTGTTCCTTTTATCAGCTTTGATAATTCAGAAAATTAGCTATAAATGTGTTAGGGGATAAGAGATAGGCATGAAGAATAAAGATTATAAACACCAAATTGCCTGGGGAACATTAAAATAGAAATAATAAAAATCACACTACTCTATAACCAAATCAAGTTTTGATGGAAAGAAACACATAACTGATTGCCTTCTCATTAGAACAACAGAAAATCAGTTTTCCTATTGGGCTCTAATTGAGAAGCCAGATGGAGGCTGGCAATCAGAGTGGCATTCCTGGGACACACAGAACCACAGGAGGCCATGAGCAATAGGTTCGTATTTCTATTTGCATATAGCGAGAACTGCATTTGACAGCAAGAACAGATTTCCCAAACCAAGCAACTCCCAGAAAACAAACATATATTCCTCTAGTAGACAGCAGACAGCAACTTCTCTTTTAACAGGCATTTTCTAGTTCTTATGAACACTTCTAATGATTTTAATGTAGAAAGAAGAGGTAGATACAAATATGTGAATGACTCGAAGAACTATGGGTAATGAATTATTTTCCTACCATTTCGATCTGAGTTTCACAAACATGCTACTAGAATGAATAAGGATGTTTAGTAATATCACAGGGTACAAGGTCTATAAATAAAAGTAAATCGTACTTCTGTATATTAACAATGCAAAATTGGAAAATGAAATTAAAAACAGCTATGACACCATCATAATACGATAGTTTAGGGATGACTTTAATAGAATGTGTATGATACATTTACCTTACAGTTACGAAATATTGCTGAGAGAAATTAAAGGAGCCCTAACCAGTAAAGACATACACTGTGTTTATGGACTGGGAATCTATATGTTATTAGGTTGTTTATTCACCTCACAGTGAAATATACATTGAAAACATGTCAATAAACATTTACACGTAATTTTTATAACCATTAATAGGCAACTTGATTCTTAATTTTACATGACAAGACAAAAGCAATAGGGAACAAAGGTGATTTTTAATAAGAAGGGCGAAACGGACTACTCACACCACCTGATTTTAAAGCATGATCAAGTGACTGTAATGAAGATGCTAGGGTATTGGTATAAGAACAGACATATAGGTAAGTGAAACGGAGTAGTGAGTTCAAAAATAGACACGTATATACGGTACAATTATTTGGTTTTTGACAGTATTTCCCAAGTAAATCAATGGAGAAAGAGTAGCTTTTCAATAAATGGTACTGAAACAATAGAATATTTGTACTTAATTTACACCATATACAAAAGTTAAAATGAAGCATAGGCCTAAACATTAAATTTAAAACTACGAAGCTTCTAAAATACATGAAAGAAAACATTTTTAGCATTTGCTTAGTCAAACACTTTTTTATGGCACAAAGCCTAAGAGAAAAACTGATTTTGTATATGGTATAGGATGGAGTGGAGTTTCACTATTTCCATATTTCAAGCATTAAAAAATGTGAATATCAAAATTTTCATTATAATTTAAGATTTTTTTCAGAATTTTTATTTCATGAAGATTCTGGAGTTCAGTCCATCTCAAAATAGCCTATCTAAAGCACTTATTTGAGATTTCGTTATCCTTGTTGAGGTCTAGTTGTCTATATCTTCATCTTATGATTTTAAAACTTTTAAATATGTCATAATTTTTTTCTCAAGTAGATATAAACCTTAAGAATCATCCTTGCTGTATATTTGTTGACATGATTTATTAGCTGAAGGGATATATTAGTGGGCCAACAGGCATTTGTTCATATTTTTATTACATATCTCTCATAAAAGTGAGAGGAGAAGATAGCAAGGGAGAGATATGAGCCTTAGCAAAGATAAGAAGCATAAGATAGAAGGAGAACACTGTGTTTTCCTCTTTCTCTGACAGTGGTTTTCTGGCACAGTGCCCAGGCTCTATTTGAAACAGCTGGCTCCCTTCACTTCAGCAACCAAGAGTTACAAAATAAACCTAAAAGGACACTGAAACCCTTCAAGATGGTGAGAGTGATGGTGGCCTCTTTGTCACTATGCATACTGGTCTGTTGTGATTTTCCTTCTTCTGATTCCTTTACCATTGTCTTCAAATGTTAGTTGCTGATACAGAGAAAGGCTGTCAGAGATCTCGGGACTCACCAAATTTATTTGTGTTAGCAACTGATGATTAACTTGATTGTGATACTGATGGTAAGGAGAACACAAGATTAGAAATAAAGATCTAACATTTGCTGAAGTCCAATTCCATGAAAAGCCCTTTTTAACTTTTCTCTTGCTTAATTCTCAAAAATTTCATAGAATGCAAATGATTCTGGTATTATTTCAGTTTTAAAGATGAGGAAATTGAGGTTTATTGAGGAAAAAGGAGCTTGACCAAGCCTAAGAGAAAGTAGACAGCAGTGTTTTAATTCAAACTGAGCTCTGTCTGAGGTCAGAATCTGTGTTCTTTTTGCTACATGCAGGAGGATCAGTAACCTAGGTTCACTTTTGTGGCCCTGTCAATGGATAGTGGCAAAGATGGTGCATTAGTCATATACTGCTGTGTAACAAATTATCCCAATAATTATAGCTTAACATAGAGGTAAATATTTACTTTATATAATTTCTGTGGATCAGAAATTAGGGAGTAGCTTTGTTAAAATGCATCCATAGTATTTTAATTTATTGAATGATGGCACAGAGAGGTTTATTAATTAAAGGAAGAATGCATTTCCCCAGAGGAGGTAGGTAGGCCACTCCACACAGGGTCATACGGCAAAGCACCAGAGTTGGTCAGGAGGCAGAGGAAAGAAGGGAAGAGAAACATGGTTCAGAGTCTTTATTGTGTTTTCTGTGGAAAAGGCAAAGCTGGTCAGGGGTAGAGTCTAGCACTGACTGGTTTGAATAATGGCAGGTTCTGTGCTGTAGAGGTGGCCTCTAGTTGTGTGCTACCGTCCTGGCTTTGTGTTGATTTAGGCAGGAAAATACTGGCTTGGTCTGTGAGTCACACAAAGCAGGTGGTTGGCAGTTTGGACTTGAGATTGAGATTGGCTGGTTCACACAGGAAATATGCATTTGTAATCATAGGTGTTCATTATCTCTGAATTTGCTAGCCATAGGAGGAGGAGTTTATCCTGCCTGCTAGGTCACTGATGATGTTAAAACATTATAAAATATATTTTTAACCAAACGGGATGTATACAGCAGCCTAGTTGTGCAGTTCTGGCTTAGAGTCTCTCATGAGATTCCAGTTAAGACATCAGCCAGCACTACAGTCCTTGAGAGCTTGATGGGGGTTAGAGGATCCCTTTGCAAGATGGTTCATTCATACGGTGCTGGTTACTGGCAGAAGGTCTCAATGCCTTTTAGTATTAGTTTGTATTACTCGATAACAAACTACGAATGTAATGACCCAAATGAACACACATTTATTAACACAGTTTCCATGAGTCAGGAGTCAGGACATAGGTTCGATGGGGGCCTCTGCTCAGAGTTTCTTCTGAGGCTGAAATCAGGACATCGGCTGGGCTATGTTCTCACTGAGGCTCAGGATCCCTCTCCAAGTTCACTCCAGTTGTTTGTTAAATTTAGTTCCTTATGATTGTAGAAATGAGGTCCCTTTTTCCTAGCTGATTGTTGGCTAGGCATCTCTCTCAGAGCCTAGAGGCTGTCCTCAGGTTCTAGCATGAGGCCCTCTCACAGCATGGCAAGTTACTTCTCCAAAGGCTGCAAGAGAATCTCTTTCTAGTCTGCTGTGGCAGTGTTACATAACATAATGTAATCACAGGGTAACTGTTTCTTTATGGTTTCCATATAAGGTTATTTGTTCATGCATGTCAGATCATATTTATATGTCCCCCCACACTCATGGGGCAGGGCGTGCACACCAAGGGGTAGGAAGCTTGGGGCCCTGTTAGAAGCAGCTACATGTAGCCAATAGGAAGGTTATGTTTCAGAAATATGACTTTCTTATATTAAAGATGTTTTCTTCATGAGGCAATGTTCCTAAAATATATACTGGGTAATCCATGATCAACAAAATCCATGTGGTAATGAGTCTGAAGCTTGGGGTCCTGTTAGAATTCTCTATTGACAGGGACATGGCAGCTGGCTACTCCCAGACCAAGCTATCCCAGAGAAAGCAGGGAGAAGCTGCCATGCTATTTATGACCTAGTCTCACAAGCCCTGTACTGCACATTCTGCCACGTTCTATTTTTTGAAAATATTATTAAGTTACTAAATCTGCTCTACCCTCAAGGATGGGAAATTGGGCTCCACTGTTTGAGTAGAGCTTATAAAAACCTGTGGACTTATTTCAGAACTGTTTAGAACTTATTTAGAACTATCATAGATGGCAGTTAAATACTTCAGCCCTCTGTGTAATCAGCTACAGAATGAAAAGCTTCAGCCAGTTGGTTATTGAGGGTCTTGGAATATACATGTGCATGTTTATGTATTTGCTTCTTAAGTAACTTCACTTGTGCCTCCAGAAGAAATTGGCAAAGGCATGACTCTTTCTAAGGAAAATATAATTTATGTTGAAATTAATTGGTCTTGATTTTATATCATTGCGTTTTTCCATCAAAGTCATCAATTTTTGTCATTTCTGTAATTGAAATAATAGATGAGAACCTCAGTGAATGATCTAAATGTGTGCGTGTGTTGTGGGGATTATCACAACATATTTTGCCACATTTCAAACTATGAAATTGTTGTTGCTTCTTTTTAATGCAGAAGGATTTTTTAGCAAATAACTTTTTCTTCTGAAATATGGGTAGAGTTTGCTTTGTCTATTTTGTGGAAAAAGGGGGGAAAAGTGAAAAAAAGTCAACTTCAGTCATCCCAACTACCCTTGACATGCAGAGAAATATAAAAATCCACATCGAGTTTTCTCATCAGGAAATTGCTGTGGTTTATGGCATCTATCTCAGACCCATTACCTCATGGATTTAGTGGATCATGGATTACCCAGCATATATTTTAGGAATAGTGCCTCAAGCAGAAAATATCTTTATTATAAGACACTCATATTTCTGAAATATAACCTTCCTATATAATGGCTACACGTGGCTGCACTGCCTAGGAATATATATTAATAAAAAGCCTCTGTCATTAAGATACCTGATCTTAGACAAAACAGTTTTTTCTGGAGGGCCAAGTGAGCTAACACTATTTCTTTCTGACATTTTGTGAATTAAATACTGCTATGCAATTCAAGATAATATTTGCCAGAGGAAATTCCATTTAAAAAAGCTACAGCCACGTTTTCTTCTTTGCAGAGTTTCCAAATCAGCAACAGTCCAAAATTAATCTCAGAGACTGGTCTTCGTAAGTGGTCAACTAGATGTCACTTGATTTTAGCATTGTTTAGCTAGCTGTAATCCTAGCACTTCAGGAGGCAGAGGTGGGAGGATTGCCTGAGTCCAGGAGTTCAAGACCAACATGAGCAACATAATGAGACACTATCTCTTTAAAAATAAAGATAAAATAAATAAATAATCAAAGAAAATACTTAAAACCATTTCTTAGGCCCTTGAAACTCCAACCCAATCGGCTGGGCGCTGTGGCTTATGCCATTAATGCCAGCACTTTGGGAGGCTAAGGAGGGAAAATCATGAGGTCAGGAGATTGAGACCATTCTGGCCAACATGGTGAAAACCTGTCTCTACTAAAACTAGAAAAATTAGCCGGGTGTCGTGGCATGCGCCTGTAATCTCAGCTACGGGAGAGGCTGAGGCAGGAGAATCGCTTGAACCCGGGAGGCAGAGGACTGCACCACTGCACTCCAGCGTGGTGACAGATGAGACTCCATCTAAAAAAAAAAAAAAAAAAAAAAAAAATCCCAACCCAAGAGTGGAAATCCAGGCACTTCTTCAGGGCGTCATTACCCCAGGGTTACTAAAACGTCATGACAGCACAAAAGAGACACAGCATGTGTCATAAAGGAAATACTGTTTTATATGCAAATGAGAAAGAAAAAGTACATCAAGAAAAGTCAGGTAATTTTCCCAAGGTTATCTTAGTGGGAAAGTGGCAGAATAAAGGTTCCAACCGAGGAAAGCTGATTCCAAAGACTGAACTTTAAAAATGGTACTCAAAAAATCGGACTCAGTGGCTGCTAAGGAATGTTGGTGCAGGTAATTCTGAACTTTTCTGAATTGCTGTGTGAAATATCTAAGCTAGGCACTGCCACCAGTGGAACACCTTCTTACCTTTTCCGTGCCGTAACACTCATCCTTTTTTCTAAAGGAATACAATGAAACAAGAATATTTGCTCAAAAGTGTATTTCATTAGTTGTATTTGTTTTCTGCCATAATACTACATAATAAAAAGCTCCCCAAATCCCAGTGGTTCTTAACGATTAACATATCTGTAACTTTTTACCCATGGACAGGATTGTGGGCTGACTGACATGTCTCTGCTTCACATAAAGTTCTGGGATCTTCCACATGTGAGATAAAGAGATATCCAGGGCATGCTCTTCCCATGGGAGATGCTAGACGTATAACAGCCACACCAAACTGCACTGGCATATTTCAGCCTGTGTTCACAGCAAAATGGCTTCCATTCCATTGGCCAAAGCAAGCCATGTTCAAGATCAGAGCCAGTGGGGCAGGGAAGTCATGACAAGGGTAAGGAGTGAACAAGGAGTTGTGGGGAAGTAATACCATCCACCACAAGCACCAATTCATCAGCTTGCTCATGTTTAAGTGGCTTTACGGGGCTTTCCTCTAGAGCAGCCAGCCTTTCTTTTGATGGCATATGTTACCCATTATCTTGTACATTTGAATTCTCATAGTTTCTTTGTTTTCTAGGGCTTTCTTTACATTTTGGTTGTTTATTTGATTTATAGAGAAAACATTGTCTCTGTTTGAAGCTGTACCATTGACTGTGTCTTGGGTATTGTATGTTGCATATTCACCCTATTCCCTGTGCCGACACACACACACACACACACACACACACACACACACACATTCTTAACATAATGATCTAAAGACTACTTTTCTGGCACAGTAGGCAATCTGCTGAGTTTGTTTTATCTCACCACTCTAAAATTCCTAAAGTAAGGCCGTCTCTTTCCCATAAGCAGCTCATAGTGAGCCATCTTCTCTAAGAAATCTTCCTTTTCCTCTCAAGTTCTGATTAATTGACCATAGGAATAGGATCCTCTAGGCCCTTGAACAAACTCTCCCTTAGCCTTCATCATACTGTACAGCCTCTGCCCACGTTCTCACCTGTGTGCCTATTAAATTGTGAGATCATGGAAGGCAGACTTAATACCATCAAGTGCCTTGATTAGCGTCTGGCACTCTTAGATAAATGTTACTTCTTGTTATCGTCTTCACAATTATATCCCTATACTTAGAGCATTTTCTAGCACATAGTGAATGCTCAACAATTACTAGTTGAACTGCTTCCTTTTTATCCCTTGAGAGCAAATATGACTAATTTCTAATCAAGAGGTAAGAGTGAAAAGGAACTGGTGCTCACGTTGGGCCAGGACGTCATTTACTGTGTCACATTTACTAATCAAAAAAGCATGTGGGTAGGTTTTATAACTGAGGAATCAGAGAAAATGTGGCTTGTTCAGGATTTGACAGCATTGAATTTAATGCTGTCAGATCTGTCCCCCAAATGTGAGCTCCTCTCAGAGAGGTTATAGCAGCATCGTGAGAGTGGAGGCAGCAGTCATCGTAGACCAGGCTTGCTTTGGTCAGTTCGGGAATGAGAAAAACATCTTTGCTCTTGGCTTGTGATATGTGTCCTGCAGGATTCTCTCCTTTATTAAGTTTGTATATTTCTGATTTTGAAACAGATCATAATAGATATGTACTCCGGACTCATTTTCAACCTTTAGACTGGGCAATCCCCAAACCCTATGTACTAGCCTAGCGCTTTGCCAATTTGGTTTTCTAGTAAGACAGAAATTTCTATTGCAGATTTATCCTGAGGCTTATAACTGGCAACTATTGGCAAAATTTAGGAAGACAAACATAAAATGCATGCTCTGTAGCAAAGCACCCTCCTGAATTGCCTCCATATTTCCTAGCAAACATACTGAGGGCTTTTATACCCGCAGTATATAAAACCATGAGCCCAGCTCACATGGTTCAGCATACTTCCACAACTTGCCTTAAAATATATTACCTGTACCTTGTATCAGGTTTGCAATTTTCCCATGAATTAGCATTTATTTTCAGTAACCCAGAAAGTCTGTAATGCTTACAGATTGATTTGTCTTGGCTGACGGGATGGAACAGAAACTAAATGTACAACACTTGCAGGCACGTCAATGAAAGGAGTGTAAGTCTTTTGTGAGAACTGTAGCTTTAAAACCACCTAAAGTGCCTTATTTTCAGAGCGAGAGAAAAAGACAAAGACAGAGGCAAACAAAAAAAAAATCATGAACATGGAGACTGGAGTTTTCAGCTTGGGCTACAGTGTCCCATAGTATTTTTTTCTTGGTAGAACCAAGGTTGTTTTGAATAGATTTTCAATAATGTATTGTTCCGTTAGGTATCAGTTCCTACATATGTTTTACATTATTTTACTTAAAACACAAGGTTACCTCCTCTACTAGAAAACTTTAATGAAATGCTTCCTGACGTGATGGTTTGAAGGCTGACACTGAAGAAGCAGGGTTTCCTGTGTCCTGTTACAATGGCTTTTTCATGTCCCAGGATCTCAGGGATACGGGAGCATTGTGGTAAACTCAGCTTTGCTACAGAGAGCTTACATATGTATGTACACTTCCCTCACCTTTCTTTCCAAAGGCCCCAGGAGCAGATGTTTGCAGATTGATTTATGCTCCATTATATTTAGCTGTCACTTCACCCAGAACTGAAAAGCAGTCATCTCTGGAGAAAATATGACAGTAGTTTAATGAAGTACATGGATACTGCAATGAAGGGCAGGAAGTGAAGGCTTGCGTGAATCTCAACCTGCTAGCATAGAAATGTAAGAATGATATTTCTGTCGGGTGTTCTGTGAACCAATTTGGAATGTAGAATTAACATTCAGAGAGGACTTCGTAACAGCACCCCGCTGTCACCCTCAGCTCCTGAAACACCGCCTTTCACGACCCTTGATGGGCCCCCAGGCACCATCCCTCTTCCTGGTCCTCTTCAGGACACCCTCTTCACAATGATGGCTGCCAAATCAACCTAGAATCTTGCTGCTTAAAAATGACAGAAAACTGGAGGTGATGGCAAGTGCCTACAGTCTCAGCTACCTTGGAGGCTGAGACAGGAGGATAGCTTGAAGCTGGGAGTTTGAGACCAGCCTGGGCAACATAGTGATTCTCTGTCTCTAATAAAGAAAGAAAGGAATTTATAAAAATGTTCGAACCCATTTTTGTTGAGCATTCAGTGTCTTCATTTAGCCCCTTAACTCTGAGCCCACTTCTGAGGAAGCTACCCCTTTTCAGCAGCCTTCATTTGGGAAAAGCGCAGGGCTGAGTTACTTCTGGAGATGCAGCCGGCTCCCAGTGGGCCATGTGGAAAGCATTCTGTCCCATCTCCAAGGCTCCACTGCCCTGCCTCCAAAATGGCCTTCACCCAGAAGCATTGGATTTGGGAAAACTATGGAACATGGTTTGATATCATTTTCTATTCCAGGGGTTCCGCTTGTACAGTGCAAATCCTCCCTAGGGCCAACTCTCATCTAACTGACCTTATGGAATTTCCTTCTGACTAAAGAGACCAGGAGAGGATGCAAATGCAGGTGTTGGTTATATTGGAATTCTCGGGGAAAAACATTAGAGAAAAGGGAGAAAAGAAGAGGCTGAAAGTACCAAAGCTGCATTGAGAACGTCTGCTTACGACAGGATCTAGTTATTTTTTTAGTGATTTCATGCCTCTCCTCACTCACTCTAGACCCTAAATTCCAATGCTTTCAAACATGTCCATTTATGGGAACCTCTGCTCTTCAAATATAATGTCCAAAAAAAAAAAACCACCTTTCTCTTCATTAGCTCATATGTTTTATCATATACTGTATTTGTTGCTCTGTATAATGTTACATTATGCACTTATTGGCATATATTTATTTTTAGTAGAATCTTGGTGCGAAGCAGACTTTTGGTCATTGTTAGTGAGACTGGATTGTATTTGATTAATCATGGAGAAGCGGTTGACGCTTTCCCTGTTTTGCAGGATCTCATCTCATGGTTATTGAAACAAATAATTTCAAGTCTGGGGAGTTTTCTTGGGCTCTGAGTGGCCCAGTATGACACTGAGAATCCAAGGTGAGATTTCAGAAGGATCTTCTTCTTCTGTAAACACTCTATAAGGACTTCAGCACACCGTCTGCACCAGGCTGCCCATGCTCCTCTGCCTTCACCTCAGCCATTGCCCCGCATCGTTTGCAAGCCAATGTCTGTTTCATCTGGGAAAAAGGTGTTTCCCAACAGTCAAATTAAACTCTTTCCTAGTTTTATCCAATAGTCAGTTATTGAAAGCTTTCAGTACCCCAGGTCTTTGCTAGGTACTTTAATATGCAAAAACAATTTAAGGCCTTCAAAACAACTCTGAGATAGGCATTATTACATCATTTTACACTTGAGAATACTGGAGCTTAGAGAGTTTAAGGAAGTTGCTCAAAAGTAAAGCATCTGATATGTGAAACAGACTTCAAATTCACAACCGAATCTGCTGACTCCATGCCCAACATTTTTTTTCACTTTATATCACAACTGCTCGTCAAAAAAGATTGGAGTTGTGTTCAGTCTTATTTGATTACTCCCAGCTGTGTATCACTTCCCATAAAGTGTGGCATTAGAAATTTGCAGTGAATCTATCAGATCAGATCTGAAGTGTTGCCTACCACTTTCTGGACAAATAATTTTCGCAAATATGGTCCAATTCAATTAATGGAATCCAACACACTCAATTTCAGCTCTGATTCTTTGTGTCAAAGTGTACACCTGTTGAAAATAAATCATAATGCAACCAAGAGATCAAATACCACTATAGCAAAATGTTACAGAGTAGTTCTTTAAAAGAGAGAAGTATTGTGAGCTCAGTTTAGGTTATTGTATATGATGAGCTATTTTTGTCTTTTTTAATCCATGTGTATGTTCCGGCCTGTTGCCAATACAGTACCATCCTCATCTGCTTAATCAGATACTATACCAGTCCATGCATATCTGTAAATGTGTATTTGTTTTGAAAGAAACTCTTTTTCTATGCCATTTACAAATTGAAAGAAACTCTTTTTCTATGCCATTTACAAATAAGTTTATTTGAAACAGAGCAGAAATGCTGGCTGGTTTCTAGACTTTTTAGCCCAAATGGGAGAATAACAGCATATTTAATGATGGAATTGGGTGGAGGAACGGCAGTGGTAAAATACAGTGCTAACAGCCTGTCTTCATCAGGAATATTCTCCATGTGTGCCTTGCTGAAACGTTTTCAAAGCAACTTTTTCCTCTATTCTGAAAGGTGTTAAGTATCTCAGAGTGCCAGAAACACATCATTCCCAGCCAATTCTAGTGAATTTTTTTTTTTTTTGCCAATATTGCATTTCTTCCTTCCTGCCTGAAGGTATGAAGCTAACTGAGAGTTAGGAAAGTTATACATATCAAGAAGAAAAGCTTGTATTTAATTTTTTTTAAATGTGGTTTACATGCCTTTTAAAATTGCAACATTTCCCAGAGAGCTCGACTCATTGTTCCCTCGTGGAGGCAGGCCACCTACTCCTTGGAGATGGTCTGATCATAGACATACCTCACACCCATTTGGTAGGCTGTCAGGAAAGCCTTTCTTTGTGTGTCCTGTAGACAATGAAATTCCCATAGGTGGTTATTTACAGAGAAATTTGGAAATTTGATGGAAGAATGCCAGGTGTTCTGTGAACAAAGTAGGGATATGAAATTAGCATTCAAAAGGGATAAATGCGAGAAGAGAGGCCCCAATCTTCTCTAACTGAATACGTCTTCTCCAAAGCACCAGGGAGACTAGGTTTTAAAAAAGAATAAAAGTCAATGAAATTGAGAGAGCATAGAGTAGAAAATCAGAGAGGAAGCTAGAGCAGACAGAAGACAAAGGCTCTGAAACTCCCAGAACACAAAAGTAAAGTATATTTATGCACAGCAGCCTTGCCTATGGGAGGAAAAAGTCATACTATCAACTTCGTTTCCTGTTTCGTTCTTATCACCTTGCTTGACCCACTTCCCTTCCAACTGTTTGTAACAGTTTTGTTTTTGTTTTTTTAAGAAAACTTCATGTTATAGCAAATAATACTTACCACCTCCTGCCCAGATCCAAATTTCCTGCCTCGTTCATCCTCTTTGTGTACTTTTACCTGCCGTGCACTCTGAGCTCCACACACATGCGCACCGTGGTGTTCTGTGCTTCATTCCTTTGCTCATGTTCCCTCTGGATGATCAGTGCCCCCTGCAAACGCAACTATTCATTCTTCAACATCTGCTCTGGAGAACGACTGCTGGCAGTAGCCTTTCCTGAGCCTCACAGACCTCAGACTTCAGCTTTGTTTTACAATTTTTTTTTTTTTTTTTTTTTTTTTGAGACAGAGTCTCGCTCTTGTTGCCCAGGCTGGAGTGCAATGGCGCGATCTCGGCTCACCGCAACCTCCGCCTCCTGGGTTCAGGCAATTCTCCTGCCTCAGCCTCCTGAGTAGCTGGGATTACAGGCACGCACCACCATGCCCAGCTAATTTTTTGTATTTTTAGTAGAGACGGGGTTTCACCATGTTGACCAGGATGGTCTCGATCTCTTGACCTCGTGATCCACCTGCCTTGGCCTCCGAAAGTGCTGGGATTACAGGCGTGAGGCACCACACCCAGCTTGTTTTACATTCTTAATTTATATATTCTTTTGTTGTTATAAATGCTCACAGATTTTTTTATATCCCTTTTCTTCCACATGAGTGTGAACTTCCGGAAGTCAGGAACCATGTTAGTTCACATTTTCATCCCTAGTACACAGCATAGTGCCTGGTACAAGAAAAACTCAATGTATTTTACCATCCTAATGTATTAAATAGAGCTCTACTGCAGATAAGTGTTAACTCTCACAGTCACATCGTTAAGAGGTTGCTGGCTGGGCGCAGTGGATTGCACCTGTCATCCCAGCATTTTGGGAGGCCAAGGCGGGCAGATCACAAGGTTAGGAGATCAAGACCATGCTGGCTAACATGATGAAAGCCCGTCTCTACTAAAAATACAAAAATTAACCAGGCATGGTGGCACACGCCTGTAATCCCAGCTACTTGGGAGGCTGAGGCAGGAGAATCACTTGAATCCACGAGGTGGAGGTTGCAGTGTGTCAAGGTCGCATCAATACACTCCAGCCTGGGCAACAGACTCTGGGGGAAAAAAAAAAAAAAAGAAGATGTGGCCATAACAGCTTGTCATTGCTCTGAAAATGAACAACCAAATTCTCACCACTGCTGCAAAGGCCTGCCTGATGGGTGCCCTTCGTTCCTGTCTTCATTCTCCCTGTGCCCATCCTCCTCCCTTCTCAGCCTAGTTACCATCTACCTACCCTCTCTTTAAAACCTGTTGAAGCATCACTTCCTCATGGATGCTTCCCTGCCATCCTTGAATAGATCTACAGCTTCTATTATTCACTTCTGTAGCTCCTAGTAATTGTCCATAAAGCATCCCCAAAAGCTCTTATCACGGCTTTCATTTTACATATATTTGTATAATTCTTTCATACATTTATGTCTGTCTCACTAAATTCCTTGAAGATAAAAAACCATGTTTCTCTCTTTTTTATTTTCTTTTCTATTTTTCAGAGCTCAGAACGATGCCTGGTACACGATAGACACGCGATAAACATTTGTTGACTAGACGAACAAATGGTATCTTCATTTTTATTATTTTAATATTTTAGAAAATTAGTCAAGATTGGTCCTTTTTTGGCCCAATGGGAGGCTGAGGCAGGCAGATTATGAGGTCAGGAGTTGAGACCAGCCTATCCAACATGGTGAAACCCCGTCTCTACTAAAAATACAAAAAATTAACTGGGCATGGTGGCGCATGCCTGTAATCCCAGCTACTCAGGAGGCTGAGGCAGGAGAGTCGCTTGAACATGAAAGGCCAAGGTTGCTGTCAGCCAAGATAGCTCCACTGCACTCCACCCTGGACAACAGAACAAAACTCCATCTAAAAAAAAGTGTCTTTTTTTTCTTCGCTCTCTTAGGGAAACTATAATTTTAACACAGGCAACTGCATATACCTGTCAGTTCAAAGGCAGAACATGAGCAAATGGTCTGTTCAGTTCTATGGTTTGCTATTTTATTATTTTAAGTAGGTGACATGGTTTGGCTGTGTCTTCACCCACTTCTCATCTTGAATTGTAGTTCCCATAATCCCCCTGTGTTGTGGGAGGGACCCTGTGGGAGGTAATTGGATCATGGGAGCAGTCACACCCATAGTGCTGTTCTAGTGAGAGTTTTCATGGGATCCGATGGTTTCATGAGGGGCTTTTCCCCCTTGTTGTTGGCATTTCTCTGTCCTGCCATTATGGGAAGAATGTGTTTGTTTCCCCCCCACCCTTTTTCTTTTTTGAGACGGAGTTTCGCTCTTGTTACCCAGGCTGGAGTGCAATGGTGATTTCGGCTCACCGAAACCTCCGCCTCCTGGGTTCAGGCAATTCTCCTGCCTCAGCCTCCTGAGTAGCTGGGATTACAGGCACGCGCCACCATGCCCAGCTAATTTTTTGTATTTTTAGTAGAGTCGGGGTTTCACCATGTTGACCAGGATGGTCTCGATCTCTTGACCTCGTGATCCACCCGCCTCGGCCTCCCAAAGTGCTGGGATTACAGGCTTGAGCCACCGCGCCCGGCCTGTTTCCCGTTTACTATGATTGTAAGTTTCCTGAGGCTTCCCCGGCCATGCATAACAGCAAGTCGATTAAACGTCTTTCGTTTATACACTACCTAGTCCTAGGCAGCCCTTTATGTATAGTTCTCACTTTACAGAAGTGAGAACAGACTAATACAGTAGATTACAGGGCCACAGGGTAAGCAAAACAATAATAATACATGCTGGGTGTTGGAGATTCAAAGAATAAAGAAGACCTGATTCATGCCCTCATGTTGCTTCTGTTTCACAGAGAGGTAGAGAAGAAAAAAAAGTAATTTAACTACATTATGAAGAGGAGTAGAATGGTGAACTTAAAAGATGTAATGGACAGGCAGAAGAAAGGACGTCTCAGGGCCAGCTCGAGGAGTATAGGGGTTTTCAGAGAAAGAACTGCACTCACACTGAGACCTGAGGGCACGTCGCATGAGTACTACATCAGGTTAAGCAAGGAAAGCCTATTCCAGGCAGAAGGACAGGTGTGAGCCTGGCCCAGAGAGGGACTCAGCAATGTCAAGCTGTTATAATTCACTGACTGTTGGTAAAGTTTTACATTGCCATGCAGGAGCAGAGAGGAAGGAAACTAGAGAGCCTGGCGAGAACATGAAAGGGCTTGACCTGAAGAGGAGCTTAGACTTAATTCATGATGAGAATTATTAAGACTCCACTTTGCAGTTGATGCAAGAGTGTAAAGGAGCTTTAAAATAGGCCTTATTATTTAATTATTGTTTTCTGGTATGAGCTAAAAGCCACAGGATGACTTTCATCCTCTAGAGAATTCTGGAACTTTTAACATTTTCTCAGAGTCATTTTAGGATCAGATACTACACTGTCTTGGGAGGTACCTAAAATTAACTGAGATATAAATACATAAATACCATATATTTGGCGAAAAAATAGATTTTTTTCTAAAAGAGGAAGCACCATTTCAGAGAGGGATGTGCCTGCCCCATTTTTCGCATCCCTGAAGCGGTCCTTCACCATTAAAAGAAAATAGATCACAAATCTTACTATTCTTTTATGGAAAATTTACTTCCAAACATTATTATGTCACCTTGGAGCGAGGAAACACTGAATATTATAACAAATGCATATCAGTTAAGAGGTAACTTTGCTTCAGTTAGAGTGAATTGGCCTTCAAAATATACTGACAATGAGTAGCCCCCACTTCAAATGGGACAACTTTATAAATAATGAAGACATTGGGATTGAGCCCTTCTTTTGAAAGTTAGAAGTGTGTGTGTCTGTGTGTGTACAGAGAGGCAAAAGGATGGGAGTGGGGGCAGTGGCATAAATAATTGAAATTATTTTACGTGTGGGAGTTACTCAAGGTTCCGTCGTATACCCCCCCTCACTTCTCATTTTATAGCCCCTAGGCGATTTGATTTAAATCCGTGGATTCAATTAGCATCTATCTGATAATAACTCTCCGATTCTTATCATCAGTCCAGCTCTCCCTTATAAAACGCAAGAAAATTACTTACGCTTACTTATGAAAAGGAAGCAGTAGGATTACATACTCTGTATAAAGTCAAATCAACATGCCTAAACTAAATCAACAGTCTGCCCTCTGCACCCTCCCAGGCTACCCATCCTCCAGTGCCCCTCATCATAGTAAATGCTAGCACCATTTATTGAGTGGAGTGGAAGCATCTTTCCACCACCTTTCTCATACTCAGAATTCCACTCAAATCCAAGTTTGTCTATCTGTTTTACTGTTTATCTAATTCATACATGAATGTTTAACTCCTGCTTCAAACAAGGATCATTCTTTTTCTAAATTATGCAGTGACCTCCTAACTGATCTCCTTGCCTTCCTTCTTCTCCCTTTCAATCATTTCTCCTTCTGTCATCAAAGTAATCTTTTCAAAGTTGAATCTCATCTTGTCACTCATCTCCCACCAACTCCTGCCTAGCCCCTGTACCCACCATGGCCAGAAACCTACATGGCTTCTCCCTGCTTGTAGGATCAACAGCCTGTAAGGCATTGTAGGATCTGGCCCTGTCTTAATCTGCTTGGGCCACTATAACATAATATCATTGGCTTAAACAAGAAATTTGTTTCCTCACATTTCTGGAGACCAGAAGTCCTGGACAGGGTGCCAGAATGTTTAGGATCTGGTGAAGACTTCGATTTCTGGCTGTGTCCTCACTGGGCCTTTCCTAGGCGCATGCAGGTAGAATGATGGGGAGTGGGGAGAAGGGGGGGCCAGGGAGAGAGAGAAGGCATATCTCTCCTCTTAATACACAAACCTTGTGGAGTTAAGATCCCACCCTTAATGCCACATTTAATCTTAATTACCTCCTAAAGGCCGTGTCTCCAAATGTAGCCAGTCATCTTGGAGATTTGGGCTTCAACATGTAAATTTTGGGGAGATACAATTCAGATCTCTAGCAGGCTTCTACTGCCACTGCTTCTCTTGGTTGCTGACCTCTCTCATTTCCTTCTCTCATCATGCCATGCTGCTTCCCACCTCAAGACTTTCGTACCTGCCATTTGCATGCCCGTTTTCCTGCTTAATCCTTATTCATTGCTTAGATCATTTCCTCAAGTAAGCATTCTCTCATCCCGCAGCTCCTCAGGCTAGGAAAAGTTATGCTGCTGAATGCTGTAGCAGAAAAGTTTACCGTGTCTTTGTAATTGTTCACTTATTTTTATGTATACTGTGTTCTCCGCTAGACTTCAAGGTACTTATGAAGGGGGACTGTGTCTGAGTTCATGGGTCATTATGTTCCTAACACCTGGGAGAAGGCCTGGTACCTAGTTGACACTTGGTAAATATTTGTTAAATAAATGAATGAATGATAAATGTTCAGTAAATGTTTGTTGAATAAATGAACATGTAAGTCCTGATAAAGAAGTAAAATTGCTGAATTTCTTACTTTCATCATTCAGGTAAAACCTTGAGATGGAGTGATCTCTCCTCTGCCCCAAGTGAAAAATTCTAGGAGAACCAGAATCATAATTCAGAAAGAGCCAGTAGTACCAAGTTCTTTATCAGCCATTTATACCTGGAGTAAAAGCATGCCTGGTCCCTGGAGAATAAAGTCCTGGAACCGGTCCTGAGTGAAGAGTGGGGACCAAGGCAGTTCATATTATTTTCCTTTATCAGCAATATCCACAATATAATCCTCCTTTCTTTCGTTCTTTTGTTTTTTGTTGTTGTTTTTCTTTTTCTTCTTCATTTTAAATGTTTCTGGCATTGAATACTCAACTTGGCCATTTGGGTAGGTTAAGAGAACTTGGAAGCAGTTTTCTTTAATTTCTCTAGTGAGCCATCTATAATGGGCTTGATGACCCTAGAGAGTTATGGCTGAGAATTAAAAAGAATACTTAAACAAGATTTGCCTCTAATCCCAGATTTAGTAAACATTATCTAAAAATTGATTCATAAAATTTTGATACACGGCTTAGAGCAAGTTTTCAGTAGCTGTTTTGGGTTAAATCCCCTCTCACGGCACAAGTAATTAAGTCATTGACACCAGCAAGCAATGTGAACAGTTCAAACGTTTTCAGAAACAAAGATTGGAAATTAGAAAGACTTTATTTCTTTATCGAAATTTAACGTATTTTTGTTGAGTTAGCAAACTCTCTATGGAAAGACCATTACTAAAAAGACAAAAATCTTTATTAAAAATAAATACCCAGATAAAAATAACCCTACAGGATTTTTGGGAGTTTTGTTCTTGTTTTGTAGTTGCTTTGAGTAGTCTTCGGTCGTGGAAGCAAATGAATTGTATCACACCAGAGTCACATCTTCTAATTTAGAGAAGAGTTCTGTGACTGTTTAGGGAAAGGCTCATATTTTGCATAACAGATAGGCTGAGCCAGGTGAACTGCAGTGAGACAGAAAACATAGCCCCGTTATGCTTTACTTTCAGAGGGTAGAAAGGACTAAAGAATAAAATCCAGCCATAATCAATTGTGGGGTGATGGGGAAGTGGGGGGCCGGGTTGGGGGGCATCCAGTATTGCTGTCAGGATTGTCTAATTGAAAAGTAAGTCAAAAGATTAGAAATAATAAACAAAAGGCTGATTTCAGATAGGCAGTTTACAAGGAAGGTATTCATGGAGTTAAGACTTCCAATGGCAGGGTGGGTTTGATGATGCCTAGCAGATATAAACCTAGCAGAGGTTGGAAGCTGTCACATTAAGACGCTGTTGATAAAAAAGAAATTAAGCCTGTTTATTACTCTGGAATTGAATTTGGCTAGTTCATCTCAGGGCTTTAGCACCAAAGACACAATGAAGGGCCTTGGAAACCATGAAGTCAGCCTTTGCTTTACCAGAACATAGAACAGAGTAGTATCATAATTCCCAGTTATTGGACAATTACCACCCTGAGGGCTGCTAGCAGCAGCAGTTAAGAGGGAGTTTACGACCCAAACTAAGACCTCCTGCCCACTGTAGAGGGTACCCACATATTTGGAGTAGAGCCTCTGCAGACTGCCATTGGCAGGCATCATCGTGATTGTCCAGATGTTCAAAGTGTGAGCACCTCTCCTCAAGAAGCCTCATCTCTATTAGCAGAAGCCAAGCTGGTATCCAAGAACTCTTCCTGTCTTAAGAACACCCTACAGCCCTCCCTGCTCTCCACACGTACAGTCTTAGAACTGTGTGGACTTTATTTGGGTTTAATTTCATCACATGCCTTGCCCTGTTTGTGGAGGTCACCAGTGGAAGCTGAGAACTCCTGCTCATCCGTTTAACTCTAATCCTGATACCATCCAGACCTTCTCCTTTTTTTGACTGTCTCTCCTACCCAGCCTACATGTGTTACCTTAAATCACACAGCTTCTGGAACTCGAAATCCATCATTGGTGAACTCTCGTATATTTCTGCCTCTCTAAACATTCGCTTTATCTTCTTGCTGTAACTGAAATCTGACTGTCTCCTCGAACAGCTGCTTTCCCTATAACATTCTCATGGCTTCTCATACCCTTGGGGGCTGTTCATGTGGTCTTCCTTGCTGCTTTTCACCATTTCAGACCGTTGTTCTCTCTCTCATGTAATCACTCACCGTGGACTTCCCTGTCATCAGACAGTATCAACCATCCCTCTAGTTTTGCAGATACCTACTTCCCCGCTTCAAGTCATGGAACTTCGTTCTTTGAAGAGTTGAGCTCCTGGTTCACCTTGTCTCTCTCCATCATCCCTCTTGGTGGTTTGAATATGCACAGAGATGACTCTTCCTATAGGTTGGCTTTTCATTCCTTGACTTTGTCGTCTACCATTTCTTAGGAATTCATTCTCATAGTCTTACCCTGACTTTGTTATAAATAATTGCAACCCCTCCATATTCTCAGTTGCCAACTGACCACCCAGTGCAGGTGTGGCTGCAAACTGATGTGAAAGAGAGGAACATGCTGCTATGTTCTGATAATAAAGGACATTGACCAACACTGGACATATCAGGCAGGTTTACCTTAAAAACATGGTTCTTGAGCCTAAACCTATGTTTAAGCATTCAGTAGAAGGAAAGGATTTAGGTGGGGAAGCAGAAGACAGGGGATGGGGAAAGAAGTCTCCAGGTAGCAGGAAGACTATGCATCTGTTCTGGGGATAAGAGAGGACATACTTAAGGAATAGAAAACAAAATGAAAATAAAGAGTTGTGCAGTGTGCAGAGCTGATACACAAGGCCCCTAAGCAAATGATTTCCACATCTGTGAGCTGCTCCTGGAAATGATGCCTAATACTCTATTAACGATCTCCTTTTCTAATGGTACCTGGAGCTGTGACCTACTCTTGGATATCGAGACCATGAAATTGACCCAAGGTCTCTCTGCTAGCTTCTATGGTCATAATATGTCCATTCCTCAAATAATACATTTTAATGTTACTGTATTATGAATTAAGCTCAACAGCTCTGTGCTGGGGGCGTTTCTAGTACTGAGGACAGTAACCCTAGCTTTTTGCAAATGATCTTGCCTGCTCATCATTAGACAGCAGGGCACAGAAGCCACGGGCAACACGATGCTGCCAGCCCCACTTTCTCTTGGGGATTGGGCCTAGGGCAGTAGCAGTCAGATAACAGCTGGGGACACTAAGAAAGTGTGACAGCTCAGGGCACAGCCAAGTTCATGTAGTCATCAGTGAGTGTGTGTGCACATCTTCTCCCATGTGTGCATGTGGGCATGGCCAGGCGTGTTCATGTAGATTTATGGAAGATGAGCTTTTTCCCCTTCTGTTCCAGAGCTTGGTTGGGTGTCTTGGGACCTCCATGTCATGTGTCCATTGCGGTAAGAACCACTCTGTGCCTACCGCATGAATGGTTCCCTCTTACGCAGTAGACATTCAGGACACGGATTTCTTGAGTCTCGGACTTAACCTCTTACCTCAGCTTTCATTGTCTACTTCTTGGACTGCATCTCCTTTTGTTGTGACTCCTTTGAAGTTGCTGTCCTGACTTCCTGTTAATTAGATCTTTAATTCACTTTTGATCCCTTTTCCTCAAATGATAAAAGTATTACCTGCCTTGCCGACCCCCAGTAACCAATCCCAAACACTGACTTTTAATCAGTCCTCTCCCTGGGGTGCCTGGGATGCTAGGCTGAATAACCTGTTTGACCAGACAGACACTAGTTACATAAATATATGCTCATTTTTCTGCCAATAGGAATAACTTTAGTTTTATCTCTTTGAAGCTGATGGTTAATGTGATCTTTAAAGACTTCTAGTTTGAGTGCCAAGAAGTGTGATAATATATTTTGGTCCATGTTCTTCAAACCATTTTTTAAAATGTTTATATCTTGTACATGCTTACTAGGCATATATATTTATGGGGTACATGAGATATTTTGATACAGGCATGCAATGCATAATAAGCACACCTGGCTAAGTGGGGTGTCCATCACCTCAAGCATTTATCCTTTATGTTATAAATAATCCAATTATACTCTTATTTATTTTAAAATCCAAACTATTTTTTACTTCTTAATTATCAGTGTGTGCAGTATACTTGAATAAGTTCCTAATGCCATTTGCTAAAAATCACAAACTGCATTTTATGATCTTTTGAAAATAAAAAATGCATGGGTGTATGAATGTGGCAAATCCATACTTCATTTTCAACCATTAAGCTTTTGCTGCAGAGGTTTTTCCTAGGCAGAGTGTTGGAGTTTTAACTTTGTACTCAAGAATATTGATTTAACAAAGGGGCAGAGAGCTTGGCATTTTTTGTCAGCTCTTTCCACTTGAAGACTGATCACTTACCGGTGGCAATCCCCCTGAGCCTAGCGTGTCTGTACTTATTTATATAAGCAAACCCATTGTCAGAAGATTGCAGCAATACACGCAGTCTACTATTTTGTTAACACAATTAATCCTGCTGTATCTACACAATCAAAAATAAGTCGAAATTTTAAATAATTGAAGTTTAATATATCACTAAAAACAATGGATTGTACGTAAGTTGCATGGAATATTGTATAATGGATCATCTTCATCTAAATGGCTTTCGAGCTCTTCTTGGCTATTCTCATTTCTCCTAAATGTGCTCTTAACAATTGTCAATTACCAGAGGTTCTAAAAAAATTAGCAGTGGGAGGTTTGCATGGGGAAATGATTGAACTACAGTATAAATCTTAGTATTTGATCATCTATGTCTTGGTCTTAAGAATAGTAATGATTTCAGTGAAATCTTTATAAAGATTTCCTAATTAATTCTTTGGGAAATGATTTCTTTCTAGGGTATTTTTTTTAGAGTTAAAGTTATATAAAATAAAGTTTCAGAAAAACAACAAATACACAACTGTCTTATAAATCCATTTGAGTTGACCGAATGTTTCTGATAAAGTATAGAAATGACCACTACGACTTTTTTTCTTTGTGTTAGGATTAAAAACAAGCTGGAAATGAACAATAGCACACCATTTACAATAAAGTATATCAAAACAGTAAGAAACCAAGACAGATAGTAAAATGTACTGTTTAACATTCCCCCCCACCACCAAAAAAGATAAATCAGATTGGGAATTTTTCTCCTTGCTTGTATATATCATGTTATATCACACAATAGGAAATCTGCTGTGAATACAATAATGGAGAGAAGCCATTTAAATCTATCTATTGTTCTAGGCATATAACAAATGAACCTTCATTGTATCCTCCCTTCAAGATGGTTCAGGAATAATAGTATAGTAAAGGCATGTCAATACTGATGACACATCATTTTTCTCCACTTGGAGGAGGAGGAGGAAAAAATACATTGAGTAAGTGTATTTTAACAATGTTGTACTTTTATATCATAAGTATCTTAAGCCCTATGGCCCCAGTACAACACAAATAGGAATTAGTTAGCAGCTCTCCTTTAAATTTTGTTTCCACAAAAAGCTGATCTGACTAAATCGAGATAAAAAGTATATTTGCCCTAAGAGATGTGAAGTATAGATAAATTTTTGAAGAGAGTTACCTTTCCTTTCTGTTCTTTGGTTTAGATGAAGCTGTCCCTTGTGGAAGGCAGACTGCTTTCAACATGTCTTGGCCAGAGTATTTGAATCACAGTGTTCATTATCTGTGTGGCTTTCAGCAAATTGCTTATCTTTTTAAAGAGCCAGTTTTCTTCTAAATTAGGATTTTACACTATTGTTGTAAAGCTTGGACATGACAAAGTATTATTTTATAAATTAATCTATTATTTATAAATGAATATATTCTAGTTATAGAATGCCTAGAGCCTTAGTAGCAAATAAGCTTCAGAGAGCCAAAATAGTTACAGAAAATGATGATGACGATGATGATGATAAGAGGATTGATAGATGATAGATAGATAGATAGATAGGTAGATAGATAGATAGATAGAGATAGACAGACAGACAGACAGACAGACAGACAGACAGACAGACAGATGGGTGGGCGGACTGACTCCAGTGGCTATAGCATGCTTTTACTGAAATTTAAAATAGTTACAGAAAATGATGATGATAATGATGATGATAGAGGATTGGTAGATGATAGATAGAAAGATAGATAGATAGACAGACAGACAGACAGACAGACAGACAGACAGACAGACTGACTGACTCCAGTGGCTATAGCATGCTTTTACTGAAATTTAAAATAGTTGATTCAATTTGGAAATTCAACTACAGCCTAAACGCCCTCCTGAAAGGCATTATTTTATGAATGCACATAGTTTTCTATCTCAAATTAGATACTTTTAAACCCAAGTTTGCATATATTAGATGTCCCTCCAGAAAAGCACACCTATATTTCTGGAAAAATATGATATGTTAAAGTTAGCCATTCATATATTTCAATGAAAAAATAATCTTTATCTAGTCCTAACTCTGTTAAAAGGCCTGAAATTTAATGAGCAAAGCTGCCCAGTACAAAGCGTAGCTTAGTGTGTGCAGACATTAGTGCGCTTCAACTTCTCGAAACATTTTTTTCCTTGTGCTTTTATGCTGATAGGCACTGGCTGAATGTCAGTAACTTATGTGACAACCATTGAGGCTCTCTCTGTAAACAGAGATATCCATATTCATCGTTTACATTTTAGAACACATTAAAAAGTGACATTTGCATCAGTGTTCTCTTGCTCTGTCTCACTTTCCTCTATTTCTTTCACCCCCCTTGCTCTATAGTATCTCAGAACCAGAATATGGCAATGCTATCCCTTACACTTTCTCCAAGGAATATCCAATAAACACAGTTGAGTGACGGTAACTCGAACCCAAATTTACCAATCCAGTTAACCTTTGAGCAATGATCCTTACTGCCACACACAACACCACAAATGTCTCTTAAGCTAGAGTTTAGGGTGTATTTGCTTTTTCCCAGTCAAGGGCATAATAACTTCAAGGATTTGCCCCTTTTAGTTTGGACTGGTTTACTCTAATAGACAGAACTCACCTGGGTAATAAATATCTAATAGCTAATATGTTTTTCTCAACACAAAATGGTGAATGAGGTGGACAAGACAAGAGCCTGCTCTCGGTCCCTATAATTGTATCCTGAATATTCTATAAAGATAAGAAAGTAATGAGTAATTTGCAATGAAAACAAAAGGACACATGGAATTAATCTTGGCCCTTCACTGATTTTCAATACTGTTCAATATATATTTTCCAAAAATGAAGTGCGTTTTTTGTTTAAATGGTAGAATGCATTAAGGAGATGCAAGGGCCCTGCTCAGGAAATGCAGGAAGCTTCCAAGTACAGACTTCACTCAGGAACTTCAGCAGGTGCTAAATCTTAAATAAAAACTTCAAGGCACTCTTAATAATTGATCAATCTGTCTTGAATTTAAATGCCAAGACATTTCATTTTATGTTAAAGAAAACCAAAAACGTTGTGAACACATATGTGCTATGTTTTGCTATGTTCTGATAGTCCATGCAGCCCAAATATTTTTCACATGGAAAAAAAGCACTGACATTCATTCTTCAGTTGAGAGCATGTATGGGATGAATTTGCGGGATTCATGAAAGTAGACTGTTGATCAGATCTTAATATGTCTTTAAAGATTTAAACTTTACCCATAGAAAGTGTGCAAAAATTACTATTCTGAGTGCATATATCTCAGTGCATTCTCGTGCATATATCTGATTTTTTTGTACAAAAACAAAAATTACTATTCTCGGTGCATATATCTGATTCTTGTCTTGACTCTGTAATCTTCACTAGTGTTTAGATTGTATACCAGAATCACTTCAGACATCAGCATTTATTGATGTCCTTCAAAGAGCATCACATATTTAAAAACATAATCTGCATCTTACGAACATACTGAATCTAATACACAAACAAAAGCAAATGTGAAAAATGTATACTTTGTAATAACGGTGGATAATTGAAATGTCACCTGCTCTGTGGGATGTAAAGGAGATGAACATTATCATTTGGTATAACTGTCCATTTCTTTGGATGTAGAAATAAAGCATTGATCATTA
Organism: Saguinus oedipus; assembly: GCA_031835075.1. NCBI lineage: Eukaryota > Metazoa > Chordata > Mammalia > Primates > Cebidae > Saguinus > Saguinus oedipus. The sequence continues at coordinate 2,260,562 of CM063172.1, read as the reverse complement.
CTCTATTTGATTATATGAACATTTTTAAATGTCTTGATTGATGTAGAGGTTTAAAAAAACACTGAAAATGAGTCTGAATCTGGGTTTCAGAATGCCTGGATGATGATGCTAAAAAATAATTCCTCTCTAGGATATTCTGACAAGGACTATAGAGAGCACATATCACTCAACATGACATTCCATTTTACACTTAAAAGCCAGTTTTAGTAAATTACTGATAGCACCATTAGTATCTTAATATTGGTCAAACTTTCTCCATCTAGTGAATCAGGAATGTAAATGTTGCCTTTGCTGGATCCTCTGGAATTAGATTAAGTGAATTGCTCTAGGTCATAGAAGATCCAAATTGCACATCATCCAGTGTGACATGACATGGTCGGTCAACTAAAATGCAACTAGAAAGGCATGGAAGCCTTTTCAAAGATATTTAAAGAGTTTTCCTTGTAGTCCATAGGGTAGTGTGGATGAGATTCCTGAGGAATTGCCAGTGAAACAAACAAGAAAACCACAATATGAAAGTAGTTCCGCTATTTTTATTCTTCATTAAAAATATGTATTTCTTTATAGCTCTCTTCCCATTAATCAAACACTTGGCCATTTGCCCACACAAAGACTGCCTCCCTAAGTAGGGCTGCCTACCAGTTTAATTCAACCCAGATGTCCTTCTGTCCTTCTTCCAGGTTTCTCTGTATTCCTGAGCATGTCCCATAAAATAGTTGAATTGATACATTATTTCAGTGAGATTCTTGCCCTTTAATTTTATCTGTAACAATTTTTGTAACATATCAAATAACAGAATCCTTTCACTTTTACATCAATATTATTATTGCAAATTTCTTCTGTACCTTCCATGTCCGCAACATTAGCTTTCTAGTGAATTTCAAAGTGAGTAAAGAAAAGGAAAATTCAGTGTTCATGAAAGGGTCTTCAGGATTCGTATCCATTTCCTCTTTTTTTCACTTTGGCCATGTCATTTTGAGAATGACTATGAGACAGGGATCTGGCTAACATGTGAGTCAGCAGCCCTAGTTTTGACACACAGTTTTGCAAAAGGAGACTCCTTTTTTATCTAAAGTTGTGGCAGAGAAAGGTCCCCAAGTTTATTTGTAGATTCAGTTTCCTGTATGTGTGTGTTCGTGTGTGTGCATGTGTGCGTGCATGCCTGGGCACACAAAAGTGTGCATACCATTTTGACTCTGAAGCAGAAAAACGCCTTTCCTTCCCAAAGATACTCATGTGCTATACTCCAGGACCTGAGAACATGTTAGGTTACATTGAAAAGGGCATTTAAAGTTGCAAATGAAATTAAAATTTCTCATCACTGACTTTCAGATGGGCGATTATCCTTAATTATCCAGGTGGGCCCAATATAATCTCGAAGGTACTTAACAGGAGAGGCATGAATGAGAAGAGGTCAGAGAAACATGTTGTGAGAGGGCCTAGACCACACCATTGCTGAGCTTTAAATGAGCCACCATCAAGGAATGTAGGCAGACTCTAGAAGGGGGAAAAAGCAAGAAAATGGATTCTTTTGTAGAGCCTCCAGAACGGACAGCATTTTTATTTTAACCCCATGTGACTATTTCAGACTTCTGACTTCCAGAACTGTAAAATAATAAATTCATGTTATTTTAAGCCACTAAGATGGTGATAAATTTCTTATGGCAGAAACAGGAAACTAATAAAGATTTCCTGTACTTCCATCCTATAATGTTATGTAATTGTGTCCTACACTATTGGCACAGGGGGTGTCAGATTGTGGAAATGGTGTAGTTGTAGGAGTGGGGAGAGGGTTTTGAAATGAAATACAATGCTAGCTTAGAACATCGTGTCAGCTAAGAACTGTCTCCTTGAAAACTTTCCATTTCATTTCCCCTTTGCATTGTTAGCTATGACAACAGATTGGCGTCACATAAAATATTATCTAACTTTAGTTTAATCTAGAAAAAGAGAGTCTGATTTGAAAGGTATTATTTTTAACAAGCTTTTCCTTTTGTAAATAAAAAAGTGTGTTTCAGTATCCTGTTTAAATAAGATTAAATGCCATCTGAAACTCTTTCTGTGTTAAAAATCCATCTACTGAATGTGGGTGTGTGTCATAAAAATCTGCATTTATATGCCATAAGTCATTCTCCTTGCAACTATCTCTCACATTATATATATTACATTTCTTTCCATTTTTGTTCTAAACAATTTCTGAAAGAGTAGAGACTATTTCTATTTTTGAGTTAAATGACTTTGTATGGATTCTGCGTGTGATTTATTGCTCTAAGCTTAAATATGTGAAGACTTATATCTTAGAGAGATATACTTAGCCTGGAGATTTTGCATTTTTAGTCACTGAAATCTGAATTAGAGGATTGGAAAGGAACTCAGCATTCTCTAACTTCTCTTTTTGTAGAAATCTAAACTAATGTTTTAGGCAGATATTGTCCTTTTCTTTTTTCTTTTGGCTTTTCCAGTTCTCCTGGGAATACATTTTCTTAGCGCATAAAAATAATGTGAAGTTGTATTTCAAATCCATTACACTGTGTTTTGTTCTGTCTAATTTAAGTCCCTTCTGATCCATTTCGAATTCACTTCCTATTCTGGTATTCCCAGTGATATGTAACAGCTCTGTATCTTCTCAGTCATCTTCCTTTTTATACTTGAAGTCTTCTTAAGTCATCACCCTCAAATAGTCAGTTTGTTATTTCTAAGCTTAATAGATGCTAATGTGTTTTTTTTCAAGTTGTAAGGAAAATTCAACAATTAATCACTTTTATTTTTTTCTCATGGATGTACCCTATAGATCAATTGTGGAATCCAAACAAGGTACTATATCCTAATTCAATTGTAATCATTATAAATCAAATGAGATTAAGATGTCTCAGTTGCTGTTATCTGTATCATTGTCATAGTTCTTATAATATTACTACATTAAAGACTCACATCTAATCCACAGACGCCATAGCCTGATTTTTCCAAACACAATGAAAATTAAACCACATTTTTATACAGAAATTAGTTTTTTTGCCCCCTTGAAGGGGAAATACAGTTACAGGCCAAAGACTAATGAACTGGGAAGCAGGAAACAAAGCATTCGCAAGACCCTTCTCTTAGCTGGACCTCAGTTTCGTCTGTAAAATTAGACAAGTGAAGTAGGTAGATTTACTCTTCTATCTTCCTACCATGGGAGGTGTTTAGGGTAATGAATGTATATTTACTAAATGCGGAACTCATGAACATAAATATTTCACTGCTTGCTGTGAAGTGCTACTTGATTTTGTCTCACACAGGATATTTCACTAGACTGTTAACTAGGGAAGACAGTGGAAGAATCCACAAAGCAATTGGTCTATAACTATCACCTTCTAACTATTTCGGAACAGCCTCATTTTCTGGAGTGCCAGCAAATGTTTTTTTGTCTCACGCTGAGGAAATCAAGGATGCGGACACTCCAGTGAGGTTAGAGCAGAAGTTAAATATGCCAAAAAGAAAAAGCTGTCTGCCACAGAGATGGGGTCCTAAAAAAGGGTTTCGGTTTCACAGATGAATACAGAGGCTTTTATAAGAAACCAATGCGGGCTGGGCATCTCATTTGCATATTTTCTGGTTGCTCCACCCCATCCTCCTAGTTTGCATGTGGGCCCTTAGCTTGAGTTACTCCATATTGCATTGTTCCCTTTACTGTGCATGTGTGAGGGGACAAAGTTTTGCATTGTGGGCATGTCTGTGCAATCTCCTGTGTAGCCTTTCTTATCTATGAGGCTGTGGGCATGTCTCAGGCAAGGCCCATGGTGCAAGATCCCTTATCTGTGCCTGGGGTCTGTTCTTCCGTTTGAAAGCATTCAACTGAAGACCCATCCTAACTGCCTGCCTAACCAGTTTTTTCCTTACTTCTCTCTCAATTTCACAGTTGTTTCTCAATATTTTCTCGGGTAGTAGTTAAGGTAGCAAGTCTCTAATTATTATTATTCTTGCGACTTTGAAATAGATTTTAAATTTGTGAGATCTTATCTGAGGCTATCTACCTGAACATCCATAAGTAGAGGAAGATATATAATACTTAAAAACAAATGTTCATTGTAAAATTATCTGTACTTATGAAAAAATGAAAATTAACTTACTATCAGATGAAGTCAAATGTTAAGTAAACCTTAAAATAAATGTTAGGACCCTGAAGAATATGAAAGAAATGTTTATGATAGAATTTTTAAATGAATTAAAGCAACATAAGTAAGTATTTTAGCTGCAACTGTATAAACATAATAAACCTATTTCTTGAATATAGGAAAACATAGCTAATGAATTAAAGACATTTTTATTGCAAATTTATCTTTACTCATGCTATATGTTTGAAATTGTAGTTCGTAGCTTGAAGGTCATTCAGTACATTTTTAAAGAACTGTAATTCAAAGATGTTACATAATATAAAGTTAAAAATCTCTGTATAGACTCCCCCTGCCCAGTGCTCTATCTTAGCTGTGTTCTGGTTATTGCAGGACTGCTGAGTTTGGGGTTATTGGTTATGTCTTGAAATAATTTGCTTTATCCTTTTAATATTTTATTTTTTCTTTTATATTGCTTTTAGATTTGTTTTGCTATCTTTAGAGATGAGGATATCATGGTGATTTTCAAACAGTAGTTAAAATTGACTCCATTTATAACCCAAGACATAATTCTCTTCAAAGAAAGTTGTCTGCCTCAGCAATACCACTCCCTTTGAAAGAGAAGAGCCTGAAGGCTAAGGAGGAGTAATTGAAGAGGAATGAAATGTTTTTAACTATTAAAAATCACCTTTGGCTTACAAGATTTAATTAAATGTAGTTTGCACCTCTTAAGCTATTTGTATCCAATTTTAAAATTGTCAGCATTTTTTTTCTACCAAGAATGGAGGGCAAACCAAAAATTTGTATATGCTTCTCCAAACTGAGGAATCAATATATAAAGAGGATACATACACACATAAGTAGAACAGTTTGTTTCCTTTGACCAAATGGTGGCTGAATATTCTATCTTTTCTTCTAATATCTCATATATTAAGAAATTCTTTTTTTGTTGTTATTCTCAAAATGTAATTGTCATCTAAAATTGGCCAGTATGATATATTAGCATCCCAGTGATGAAGCAGCTCCTGACAAATTCAGAAGACTGTTCCAGGAAATACAGTTGAGTGATTGAAAGATGTGATCATCTTTCTTCACTCCCAGTTTGCATGAAAATTGTTCCAAGAAAAATGGGTTCACCTGTAACGGTGCCTGTCAGAGTCTTCCAATGGGAAACGCAGATTCTCAATGACACACTGAAATGCGGGGAGACACAGAGATGGATCGCAGTCAGACCTTGAACTTCAAATTAGTGGACAATAGCTCCATAGAGATACCAACTAATTTTCTCCCTACAGGAATACCATGCAGGCTGACAGGCCAATATCATCCATTATTTTTAATTGGAGAGAAAAATGCCACAGTTAGAGTGACATACCACACATCCATGGCCTAACTTTGTGATGGGTAGGAAATTCACTAGCAAAGTGGACTTTCATTTTGTATTCAGTTCCTTTTCACACCAGCAAGAAGAGGTGAGGAGAGAAATGTCTAAATGTCAGACAGTCAGTGAGGAGACTGGTGCTTCTCAGCAGAGGTAATTAGGTGGGCCTTTTTCAACCCTGGACTAGGCAGTGAAGGCTCCTTCCAGGTAGCAGTGCCCTTTGTTCTGTTTTCAAGAGTCACAGACTGATGTGTGTTCTCAAAAAGGAGCATTCCCTCTGTGATTAAATATTTATCACAGCAAAAAGCTAGCAGTGGGTCTAAGTGCCTCCAATTAACCACAACAGAGGATGATTAGTGCCTACAGGGCAAGCATCAATATTTTAAAAGGGAGGGGCAGGGTAGTGCATCCAAGTGGCCAATCTTTATTCCCACCCCCAATAAGCCCATTACAAAGGATATTGTTTGCTGGTAAACATCAGCACTTGCCAGCCTTCCACTCTATCAGCAAGCTTCTGGTGGTGATCTCCTCTCTGCTCTTTAGAATGTAACTTACGTGTACATCTCTAAGTTTCCAGATGGTCTTATGAGTAAAAGAATCCTTTTAAGATGAGACTGATCAATTTCAATGCTGTAAGACTTAGAAGAGTTGCTCACCGGGAAATAACTTGGTTTCATGTCCAGACAAAAATAAGCTCCTTGAAGGTAGGGGCTGTACTTCTTACTGGTGTCATCAAGCACACTCAGTGCCTGAAGAACAGGAGTGTTACATGGAGGGATGATAGCAACATTACACTCAGTCATCTCAGTCAAAAAAGAGAAAAATGCTGTTTTTCAGAAAAATGCTGTTAGTATATTCTTCAAGGATACAAAAGTAATGTAAAATGTCTCCATAGTGCCCAGAAAATAAAAAAATATATAGTGTAATCCCCTAGAAAAGAGGTATCAATTTAGTCATGTTACATTTCAGAATTAGGGTACTACTGAATTTATATGATACAAAGTCAATACAAAATCCTGTTTTCAGTGAGAAATTGAGATGTTTCACACCATCAAAGGATTTAAAATTGAATTTTAAAGTATAATTGCTTGACACTGTGTAAGTAGCTCTGTTTAACTTGAGTCATAGTGTTTTATCACCCATAAACATGGTAGTAACATTTTCTACTTCACAGATAGTACAGTATAAGTAACAAAGCAGATCGTGTAGATCTCTGAAACATACCCATCCAATGAAGGGTTGTTTTTCTTCTTTAGTCGAGATCTACATGCTTGGATTGCTAGTTTATCATAACAATTTTTTAAATAAAAATAGTAAACATAAATTATCTATTAATATGTTTTCTGATTGCCAAATTGTCAGCAGGTCAACTTTTACTAATATGATAATACAGCGTATATTTCCTCAATTTCCTGGACCTTTCTATATAATATTGGGACTAGCCATGAAAAATCCAGATGAAAAAACACATTTTAATTATAACATCCAACATTTATGAATAGCCAGCCTCCACTGGAGTGCTTTATATACTTTAGCTAATAATCTTTATTATCTAAGTCCATCAGATCCTTTGTTTACTATGATATCCTCACAATTTGCATCAGAAATTTTTAGTTGAAAGAAACAAACAAAAAACTGGCTTTTCCATTGTCTCTTGAACCAGCCTCAACGTTTCCCAGCAGTGCGTTTGCGTTCACACGCTTTGTTTTCTTTGTAGCCCCTCTACCCTCTTCTGTGTATGTTTCCTCTTTTTTTTTTTTTTTTTTTTTTTTTTTTGAGACCGAGTTTCGCTCTTGTTACCCAGGCTGGAGTGCAACGGCGCGATCTCGGCTCACCGCAACCTCCGCCTCCTGGGTTCAGGCAATTCTCCTGCCTCAGCCTCCTGAGTAGCTGGGATTACAGGCACGCGCCACCATGCCCAGCTAATTTTTTGTATTTTTAGTAGAGATGGGGTTTCACCATTTTGACCAGGATGGTCTCGATCTCTTGACCTCGTGATCCACCCGCCTCGGCCTCCCAAAGTGCTGGGATTACAGGCTTGAGCCACCGCGCCCGGCCGTATGTTTCCTCTTCTTCAGATTTCCATTTCCGTTTCATGAAACTGTATTCACAGTGGGCTCAAAATTGACTGTCCAGAGTTGGAGATTCACTATTTTGTACCTTTTGGCTCAATCACCTAATTTCAGACCCATTTCAAAATATGGCTGACACTGTCCTGTGCTTCATTCTCTTTTCTCAGGTAGTAATTTAGGGTTAATTTTGTTAAGACTCAGCAAACAATAGAAGGTTGTCTTCCCAGTGTCACACGGAGAAAATGCGAAGACTGTCACAGAGTCCTGGGGAAGTTTGTTTCTATTTACTTTCATTTTCATATCCTTTTTTACAGGACTCCTGGCTACGTTATTTATCTGTGCCCCCAAATGGAAATTTTCAGTTTAGAACTCTTATGTCTTTTCAGTAATCTAGCTTAAGATAATTGAGCATTAAATATGTTACTTTTGAAATATGTTAAATAGATGTATAAAACAGATGTGCTAGTTAATACCTGTCTACATCAAACGGTCAATTATTTGTTATTTTTAGTTATTGTTGTGTGTAAGGAAAGATCATTCATTCAAGGGGCAGTTTCATGTGATTATAGTCTAGGTCAAAGACGATTTCAAAATACCGAACAGCTCGTATGACTCTTCCATACATATCCACCAAGAAATGTTACTACTTTTAGTAAACTCCGCAATAAGAGTTCTTTTCTTTTTCTTTCTTTCTTTTTCTTTTTTTTTTTTTTTTGAGACTGAGTTTCACTCTTGTTACCCAGGCTGGAGTGCAATGGCACAATCTCAGCTCACCGCAACCTCCGCCTCCTGGGTTCAGGCAATTCTCCTGCCTCAGTCTCCTGAGTAGCTGGGACTACAGGCACGTGCCACCATGCCCAGCTAATTTTTTTTTGTATTTTTAGTAGAGACGGGGTTTCACCATGTTGACCAGGATGGTCTCGATCTCTTGACCTCGTGATCCACCCACCTCAGCCTCCCAAAGTGCTGGGATTACAGGCTTGAGCCACCGCGCCTGGCCTGAGAGTTCTTTTCTTTATAAAGCACTCTACTCCTTTCTTTAACCATTAGTTAAATTAACCTTCCTTTAACCATTAGTTAAAAGGTTAGTAGGTTAAAGTTAAAAGGTTTGTTTTACTAACATTTGTAAAACAAAAATAATAATAATAATAAACAAAGAAACCTTCATATCAGCTGAATGGCCACATTGACTTTGGTTAATTTCTTAAAAAGATATGTTTTTCCTATTTATGAGTACTCATCAAATTTGTATCCTCCTCACACTGTGTAAACTGCACTGCAACTACTATGCTTATGAAGAAAGTTAACATTTGCTTTGTTTACTTGGCATCACAATGCTTAAAATAGTTCCAAGAAGCACCCCCTAAACGTACATTTGGCAGTTTTGCTCATTAGCAAATAGATCAGTGAGCAAAAGAGATGGCTGTGTAACCCAGCCTCTGAATTCAGTAAACACATCAGTGCAAATCCAGACACATCGTGGAACCTGTAATGGCTTTTGTTACCAATCCTGAGTTCTGTGATTGCTGAAATAGTAGATGAGGTTGAAATACATTTTTTCAAGGAAGGACATACAATTGAAATAAAGTTGATTGAAAATTGGCTTCTTGAAGTCACAATACATTCCACTAAACAAGTAAGTCATCACTGGTCAAAAAATTATATATGTATTATTTCATGGAGTGTATAAATTGTAACTGAACTGCTAATATTTATCATCTTCAAATGGTGCAGGTTGGAATAAACCTGTAATATCTCACATGTCCCCTGGTTATTTGAAAACGTGAAGGATTTGTTTGAATTACAAGATGACCTTTCAGGCATTTCACTTAGAAACAAACTACAATCACTTCCAGAAGATCATTTACATGTTCTCTCATCCGGTTACTGCACTGCCTGTCCAGAAGTTCTGTATGTTCATCTTATCTGAACAAATTGTTAAAAGCAAGTAACAATGCTTCATTTTTGTGACACAATCAGAGTCACATGAGCAAAAGAATAGCAAAAAAGACCCTGATAGAATGTAAAATGTGAAATGTGTTGTGGATGTATGCATCCTCTGAGTGGGTGGCCCCATAATAAGCCATGCAAGACAGTGTAAGCCTGTTCCCGAAGATCAATGCCATGACTGCAGCCATCCATCATCTCTAACACAGGCAGGATGCAATCAGTGGTAATCCATCTCTTTCCCATTGGATAATTGATTTTTTAAAAAATTTGTGGGATTGATCTTTTTTCATTTTAAGAAACTGTCATTGCATAATACAGCAGTCTTAAGGGCCAAGGGAAAAGGGGTCTAGTTGTCTCAATAAAATCCTAATGACATTAGATTTAATCATATTCTCATCTACAATTTGCCCTGAGAAAAATTACGAAGCTTTTATCTTGGGTATTTTCCCATGTTCCCATTTTGGCTATTTTCTCCACCTTTGGGTGAGACCACACATAAGCGTTTTTAGGTGCCGACCAGTTTTCTGCTTGTGTAGATTAACACACATTGAGTTATGACATGGTTTGGCTCTGTGTCTCCACCAAATCTCATCTTGAATTGTACTCTCCACAATCCCATGTGTCAAGGGAAGGACCTGGTGGGAGGTGACTGGATCATGGGGGCAGCAAGTGAGTTCTCACCAGATCTCATGGTTTTATAGGGGGCTCTTTCCTTTTAACTTCCTGCCCGCTTTGTTGCTCTTGCTCTGTTGCCTGCCTCCACGTAGGACATGCTTGCTTCCCCTCCCACCATGACTGTAAGTTTCTTGAGGCCTCCCCAGCCATCCTGAACTGTGAGTCAATTAAACCATTTTTCTTTATAAATTACCCAGTCTCGGGCTGTTCTGTGTAGTAGTGGGAAAACAGACTAATACAAGTTGTTTTCTAGTGAATATATTACCAGGTACTTCTAGGTTCACAGAAGTTTTTTAAAATACGAAAACTTCAGGTACATTTTCAGGACAATGACAGCTAATACATATTTGTGTTTGCAGGCTTTCAAAAAGATACAAATATTATAATTCTATGCCAAGCTTCTAATTTTTTCTCTCAATTTTATATTCTTAGCACTTGAAAACACAGCTCACATTCATTTATACATTTATTCATTCATCCAGGTGGTATGAATTTTGCATCTTCAATGTGCTAAACACTCTTAAATGCACTGAATATACATTAAATTAAAAAAAAAAAACAAAACAGAATCTCTCCCTTAAGGAACTTAGTTTGCAATAGGAAGAAAAACAAAAACAAAAAATACATGTATATCTTCTAGTATTGATAGGTTCCATAGAATACAAATTAGTCTAGTTTTAGAATGATAGAGTGATATATATGTGTGTGTGTGTGTATGCATATGTATAGTTCTGTGTATCACTAAAGCACTTTATACACACACATAAAATATATATGTTATCAAGATTATAATATTTGAAAATTATTAAGACTTACTTTATGGCCCAAAATATTATTTGTCATAATAAACATATATATACATACACACACACACACACACACACATATGGTTAAACTAGTTACATACATATATGGTTAAACTGGTTTCTTATATATAGTTTAATGGTGTAACTAGAGTGGGCTGAATGCTATCTGGCATGGTACACCTCAACAGACAAACACCATTGCCACCCTCCCAACGGTATCTCCCAGGAGGAACTGAGACTATTAACATAGTCTTGTTCATGGAAGATTCCCAGCCTGATTTCTTCTGTTAGGGTCTTACTTTGAGCTTGTGATAATAAACACTAACTTCTGTAAAAATTTATTCATCACAGTATTAATTTTTATTCAGCACCAAACCAGAACTATCATAGGACAATCTAAAATTCAAAGTCTTAAGTCCCTTGAAAGGGTCATAAGTATATTAATTGACTTTAGCCTTTAAGCATACAAGATCAATTTTCTAAGATGACTTCTTAGAATATGGAAGTAAATTAACTAGAAATATTTTCCTGTGACTTTCCTTTTCTTATAATGTCCTAGTCAGCTTTTGGAAATGGTGTGATGCTGACTTTATAAAATGAGTTGAAAAATGTTCTTTTCTTCTCTATTTTGTGCAGATATTTGGGTGATATTGGTCTAATTTTTTCCTTAAATACTTCCTGAAATTCACCTGCAAAACTGAGTTTGAAATGTCCTTTCTGGGAAATGTTTTATTAATTTCAGTTAAATGTTTTGAAAAAATATGGCGCTATTCAGATCTATTTCTTATAGTGTCAGTTTCAGTACATTGTGTTTTTCTTTTTTTTTTTTTTTTATTTATTTATTTATTTATTTATTTATTTATTTATTTATTTATTTTTATTGCATTATAGGTTTGGGGGTACATGTGCAGAACGAGCAAGATAGTTGCATAGGTACACACATGGCAGTGTGCTTTGCTGCTTTCCTCCCCTTCACCCACACTTGGTATTCATCCCCAGGCTATCCCACCCAGCCCCCCCCTGCTGTCCCTCCCCCATTCCCCCCAACAGTCCCCAGTGTATAGTAGACTGCCTCTCTGTGTCCACATGTTCTCATTTTTCTCACCCACCTATGAGCGAGTATATGCGGTATTTCTTTTTCTGTTCTTGTGTCAGTTTGCTGAGAATGATGTTCTCCAGATTCATCCATGTCCCTACAAAGGACACAAACTCATCATTTTTGATTGCTGCATAATATTCCATGGTGTATATGTGCCACATTTTCCCAGTCCAGTCTATCATCGTTGGGCATTTGGGTTGGTTCCAGGTCTTTGCTATTGTAAACAGTGCTGCAATGAACATTCGTGTGCATGTGTCCTTATAGTAGAACGATTTATAATCCTTTGGATAGATACCCAGTAATGGGATTGCTGGGTCAAATGGAATTTCTATTTCTAGGTCCCTGAGGAATCGCCACACTGTCTTCCACAATGGTTGAACTAATTTACACTCCCACCAACAGTGTAAGAGTGTTCCTATTTCTCCACATCCTCTCCAGCATCTGCTGTCTCCAGATTTTTTAATGATCGCCATTCTAACTGGTGTGAGATGGTATCTCAATGTGGTTTTGATTTGCATCTCTCTAATGACCAATGACGATGAGCACTTTTTCATATGTTTGCTGGCCTCATGTATGTCTGCTTTCGTAAAGTTTCTATTCATATCCTTTGCCCATTTTTGAATGGGCTTGTTTGTTTTTTTCCTGTAAATCTGTTTGAGTTCTTTGTAAATTCTGGATATCAGCCCTTTGTCGGATGCGTAAACTGCAAAGATTTTTTCCCATTCTGATGGTTGCCGATTCACTCTAGTGACTGTTTCTTTTGCCGTGCAGAAGCTGTGGAGTTTGATTAGGTCCCATTTGTCTATTTTGGCTTTTGTTGCCAATGCTTTGGGAGTTTTGTTCATGAAGTCCTTGCCTACTCCTATGTCCTGAATGGTTTTGCCTAGATTTTCTTCTAGGGTTTTTATGGTGTCGGGTCTTACATTTAAGTCTTTAATCCATCTGGAGTTAATTTTAGTGTAAGGTGTCAGGAAGGGGTCCAATTTCTGCTTTCTGCACATGGCTAGCCAGTTTTCCCAACACCATTTATTAAATAGGGAATCCTTTCCCCATTGCCTGTTTTTGTCTGGTTTATCAAAGATAATATGGTTGTAGATGTGTTGTGTTGCCTCCGATGCCTCTGTTCTGTTCCATTGGTCTATATCTCTGTTTTGGTACCAGTACCATGCTGTTTTGATTACTGTAGCCTTGTAGTATAGTTTGAAGTCTGGTAGCGTGATGCCTCCCGCTGTGTTCTTTTTGCTTAGAATTGACTTGGCTATGCGGGCTCTTTTTTGGTTCCATATGAAATTCATGGTGGTTTTTTCCAGTTCTGTGAAGAAATTCAATGGTAGTTTGATGGGGATAGCATTGATTGTGTAAATTACTTTGGGCAGTATAGCCATTTTCACGATATTGATTCTTCCTAACCACGAACATGGAATGTTTCTCCATCTGTTTGTGTCCTCTCTTATTTCATTGAGCAGTTGTTTGTAGTTTTCCTTAAAGAGGTCCCTTACATTCCTAGTGAGTTGTATTCCTAGGTATTTTATTTTCTTTGTAGCAATTGTGAATGGCAGTTCGTTCTTGATTTGGTTCTCTTTAAGTCTGTTATTGGTGTATAGGAATGCTTGTGATTTTTGCACATTGATTTTATATCCTGAGACTTTGCTGAAGTTGCTTATCAGTTGCAGGAGCTTTTGGGCTGAGGTGATGGGGTCTTCTAGGTATACTATCATGTCGTCTGCAAATAGAGACAATTTGGCTTCCACCTTTCCTATTTGAATACCCTTTATTTCTTTTTCTTGCCTGATTGCTCTGGCTAGAACTTCCAGTACTATGTTGAATAGAAGTGGTGAGAGAGGGCATCCTTGTCTAGTGCCAGATTTCAAAGGGAATGCTTCCAGTTTTTGCCCATTAAGTATGATATTGGCTGTTGGTTTGTCATAAATAGCTTTTATTACTTTGAGATATGTTCCTTCAATACCAAGTTTATTGAGGGTTTTTAGCATAAAGGGCTGTTGAATTTTGTCAAATGCCTTCTCTGCATCAATTGAGATAATCATGTGTTTTTTGTTTTTGCTTCTGTTTATGTGGTGAATTACATTTATAGACTTGCGTATGTTGAACCAGCCTTGCATCCCCGGGATAAATCCTACTTGATCATGATGGATAAGTTTTTTAATGTGCTGTTGCAATCGGTTTGCCAGTATTTTATTGAAGATTTTTGCATCTATGTTCATCATGGATATTGGCCTGAAGTTTTCTTTTCTTGTTGAGTCTCTGCCAGGTTTTGGTATCAGGATGATGTTGGTCTCATAAAATGATTTGGGAAGGGTTCCCTCTTTTTGGATTATTTGGAATAGTTTCAGAAGGAATGGTACCAGATCCTCTTTGTGTGTCTGGTAGAATTCGGCTGTGAACCCATCTGGACCTGGGCTTTTTTTGTGTGGTAGGCTCTTAATTGCTGCCTCAACTTCAGACCTTGTTATTGGTCTATTCATAGTTTCGGCTTCCTCCTGGTTGTACATTGTGTTTTTCAAGGGATTAGTCCACTTTATGTGGTCATAATTATTTTTATAAGGTTGTTCCTGATAATCTGTCATTCGTAATGTCATTTTGTAACAGTTGTAAAATCAGGAGTGATATTTTCTCTTTTAATATTGAGATTGGTAATTTACAATTTTATAGCCTCTTTTCTAAGCACCATTTCTGGGATTATTCATTTTAATAGTCTTTTGAAAGGTTTCCTTTAGTATTTCTTTTAGTGCTGTCTTGTAGGTGATACATTCCTTAAATTTTTGGGTAGCAGAATATATCTTTACATAGAATTCTGGATTGAGAAGTTTGGGCTTTATTTTTCTCTATCCTTTTTTTCTTCTATTTCCCTGATTTTTGTTCTTTGTTAATTGTCTTTTTTTCTACATGTTTTAGGTTAAATTTGCTCTCCTTTATTTAGCTTGCTAATATGATGATTTATCAAGTTAAATAAAGGAGAGTAAATTTAAAACTCTCCCTTGGTAATTTACAGAGAGAGAGAGAGACTTTGGCATTATTTTTAACGGCAAAAACTGCAATTACTTATGCAACAACTTATCATTTGTGCAATGTTTTCTTTTTCTTCTAACACAAATATAAACATATAGTTCTCCCTCTAAGCATTAGTGTAACTGTATCTCACAGACTTTGACGTTGCCTTTTCTTTATTATGAAGTGTGAAATTAATAACGCTGTGATTTCTTCTTTGACCGGTGAGTTATTTAAAATTGTTTGGTCTAACATTGTACTGCATTGGTAGCTTTCCAGAAATCTTATTTTTGTTGATTTCTATTTAAATTCTGTAGAAGTCAGATAAAATGCTCTGTAAGATTATCATATTTGAAAGTTATTAAGACATTTTATGACCCAACATATAATTTGCCATGGTAAACATTTCACAAAGAAATACATGTATATTCTGCTGTGATTGCTTACCATGTTCTATACATGTCAGTTAGGTCAAGTTAGTTGACTACATTGTTTGACTTTTACTATCATTTATACCCTTACTTATTTTTTGGTCTATAAATCACATTTTCTTGATATTGCTTACAGAGAGTTTTTACATCTCCACCTACGATTATAGATTTGTCTGTCTTACCCTTCTTTCATTTTTTTATGTATTTAAAATGCTATTTTTAGTTGCATGAACATTTTTGGTTGTTATTTAAATGTTTCTAATTTTTAATTAATCAGTCTTTAATCATTATGAACTGTTCTACTTTATCACCAGTAATGCATCCTCTCTTGATGCCTACTTGGTCTGAAAGTCATATAACCATCTCATCTTCTTTATGCTTAGTGTGTACATTACATTTCTTTTTTCCTCTTATTGTCACTCTGTGTCTGTATATTTAAAGTGTTTGTTTTAAGCACTTTAAAAAGTGTTTCATTAGTCTGATTATTCAGTCTGATAATATCCCTCTTTGAATTAAAATTTTTATTCCATTTACTTCTAATGTAATTAGCAATACATCTACCAAATTGGAGTTTACTTTTTTTTGTCTCAGCGCTATTTTTTGTTCTTATATTCCTCCATTCCCTCTTTATTAGCATCAATTTACTATTTTTAGTATACCAGTTTTTATCTTCTAATTTCCTTTGAGTTATACATCTTTTATTATATTACACATTTTCTCTAGGGATTATATGTCATTTCCTTTACTCCATAGTCAATTAGATTAAGTATTGTACCACTTAAAAAAAAACAGGTTAAGAGTCTATTGACAGCATAATTCTATTTTTCATGATCTTTCTAGCCCATGTATGCTATCACTTTGGTAATAAAATGTTACTTTTTATTGAAATCATCAGTTATTTTTAAAACTTAAGAGAAACAATATATATTTCTGTGTTTACCAGCATGTTTGCAATTTTACTTTTTGTTTGAATATGAACTTCAGCATCCATGTGATATAATTTACTTCAGCTTGACACTTGTTTAGTATTTCTGTTAGCACAGTCTCATGGGTAACAAATATTTTTAGGTTTTGTTTATCATGAAATATCTCAATATATAATATTAATTGGCAATAGACTTTTTTTCTAATTAAGTACTTTGGAGATGTCTTTACATCATTTTCTAGATTTCATGGTTTTCTATAAGAGGTTGATTATTATTCTTATAACTAGAATATATATATATTTCTATATGTTTCTCTTTTCTTTTTGGGGGGTAACTTCAAATACACATATGTTATTCTATACATGTGAAATTCTATATGGCAATGAGACATTTTTATAATTTCTTTTTCCACTTTTGTCCAGGTCGAATAACTTTTATTTTCTCAAATCAATGCCACTTTCTTCTACTGTTTCTAATTTTACATTAAAGCCGCTCAGTGCATTTTTCTTTTCAGACATTATATCTTTTTTGGCTCTAGAACTTTTATTTTTAATTTTGTTTAGAGTTTCCTTTTCTTTGCTGTTACTCATTTATTTATACATGTTCACTTTTTTCTTTAAATGTTTGATTTATAAGAACTGTTTTGTAATGTTTGTTCATTATTTCAGAAGTCTTGATAATCTGTTGTTATTACATCATTTTTTGCCTTGATTCGTAGTAATATTTCTGAACTTCTTTACAAGTCAAGTAATTTTTAAAATTTAATTCTGAATATTGTAAACATGAATTAGAGGGAGTCTGCATTGTGCTGTTTTCTTTGCCAAGGGCTGATTTTTACTTTGACCAACAGTTACGTAACTAATGAATATTCTTGATCTAGTCAGAATGGGTTTCATTATTTTGTTGGCCATGTTTAGCTACATGTTCCTTAGTACTAGGATGTCTATCCTACTTTAGGCTGTAATCCTTACTCATAATGTTTGCCTTTCTGGGGCCTCGATTCAAAGCCCAATGTGCTTAGTGTGACATTTGTACTCTGACTGGGATAAACAATCCAGTATATTCTAGCACTTCCAGCAGTTCATTTTGATTTCTAGTCTTACAGTATCTTATCTCTGTTAAATTTTGCAACTAATTTGGGCCTCAGCCAAACATCCAAGGATTACTTCCATATATATATTGCCCCTCTCCACAGCTCTGTTTTCTCCAGTGACCTGTCGCACTAATTCCGTGGACCGCCATAGTCTTAATTTCTTCCTTCTTAACTTACTTAGACCATCTCATCTATGCTTGGGACCCATCTTCCTGTGCCGTGATCTAGAACATTCCCCAAAGCAGAAAGTCCTGTGTTAGTTAACTGACTTTTGGGAGCAAGACTGTATACATACATGTAAACAATAGTAGCTGCCACAAGATATAAAACTCTCTTAAAGTACTCTGGGTGATGTATCCTTAAGTAGTAGGTTTTAGAGAGAAATCCTGTTTACTCCGGAGAAAGTGGATATATAGCTATTTTAGACAGACAGACAGATAAATAGATAGATAGATCTCTATACATATACAGTTATCTCTAGGATATCCCAAACTCTCTGAAAGTACTTTTAGATCTCTGTACATCATATGTCCCAAACTCTCTGAAAGTACTTTGGGCTTAGCTTAGTTATATTTGTAGAGATATTTGTCTTTCTCCTCCTCTCTTTCTCTCTCCCTCCCTCCCTCCCTACCCCCCTCTTATATATATATCTTATAGATATATCTCATATATATATATATATATAATAAAATCCACATATATAATATATATGTACACACACATATATACACATATACATACATCTATTTGTATAGATATTTGACTCTCTCTCTCTCTCTCTCTCTATATATATATATATATATATATATTTATATTTATATTTATACATATATACAAATATACCTAAGCCCAAAATACTTTGAGAGAGTTTTATATCTTGTATCAGCTACTATAACTATACAGCCTTGCTCCTGAAAGTCAGTTAGCTAATACAGGACTTTCTGCTTTGGGAATGTTCCAGATCATGACACAGGAAAATGAAGCCCAAATAGAAATTAGGGTTCTAATAAATATACAAATATATATTTGTATAGCTATACAGCTATATCTATATATCTCATATAATCATATATCTTTTTGTTTAGTTTTTAATTTATGCATGATAATTTTATATATTTATGGGACTAGGTGTGATGTTTTAATATGTACACATTGTATAATCAGAATATTTCATCTCATATTTATTATTTCTTCATGCTTAGAAGATTCAAAATTCTTCTAGCTATTTTGACATACACAATACACTACTATTAAGCATAATCACCTCACTGTGCAGTAGAGATCCGAACTTATTCCGGTTAGGTTTGTGCAAAAGTTATTGTGGTTTTTGCCATTACTTTCAATGGCAAAAATTGCAATTACTTTTGTGCCAATCTAAATATAGCTTTGTATTCATTAACTGGCCTTTCCTCATTTCCCCTTCCCTGCTTCTTTCCCCCGTCTCTAGTAACCACTATTAAACTCTCTACTTCTTTAAGATCCACTCTTTTAGATTCCATATATAAGTGAGATCATGTGGTATTTGTCTTGCTGTGCCTGGTTTTGACGCACTGACTTCATTCCCTTTTGATGCACACCCAGTAGTGGGATTGAAGGGTCATATGGGCATTGTACTTTCGATTTTTTTTTAGGAACCTCCATACTGTTTTCCTTTAGAGATGTATTAATATACATTCCCACCAACATTGTATAAAAGTTTCCATTTTTCCACATCCATGGCATCATTTGTTATCTTTTGTCTTTTTCATAGCAGTCATTCTAATTGGTGTGAGATAATATATCATCGTAGTTTTGATTTGCATTTCTCTGATGATTAGTGATTGTATTAGTCCATTCTCATGCTGGGGAGGTCTCACAATCATGGCAGAAGGCAAAAGGAGAAGCAAAGGCACATCTTACATGGTAGCAGGCAAGAAAGCATGTGCAGGGAACTGCCTTTTATAAAACCAGCAGATCTTGTGAGACTTCCTCACTATCGTGAGAACAGCATGGGAAAAATCACCCCCATGATTCAATTAACTCCCACTGGATCCCTCCCATGACACCTGGCGATTATGGGAACTACAGTTCAAGATGAGATTTGGGTGGGGACACAGCAAAACCATAGTGATGATGAGCATTTTTTAGCTACCTGTTGGTCATTCGTATGTCTTAATTTGAAAAATATATATTCAAATCTTTTGCCCATTTTAAAATTAGATTATATGGTGTTTGCTATTGAGTTGAGTTATTCATATATCTGTTGTTGTCAATACTTTACTTTCAGCAGTAGACAGATTACTTGGCTTCAGTTACAAGATGGCATGTGCAGCAGCAGTTTGGGTCACAAAGGGGAGGGGCAAAACATGGGCTCCTTCTCCTGAGCAATGCAGTCATGCAAGCTCCTGGAAGCTTCCCAAACTGGGCTCAAGGCCATGAGGACTGCCAGATTCTAAAGCAGCAAAGACTGAAGATTTTATGGGGGCTGCTGCATGCTGCCTGCTTACCTTTTTTCTAAGAGTTTAAAGTGCCTCCCATTCTGTGCTGGTCCTGACAGAGGAAATGGGCAGCAGTGGTTGAGTTTTTCGCTTTTTTCTGTATAAGGCTATGCTGACTATCCACAATTCACAAGGTATTAACCACTCGCTTGCTTTCAGTGCTTTCCTTCAGTGCTTTAGTTCATATGCTCTTGTAGAAATGTAGTTATTTATTTGTATTTTGGGGCTTTTCTTTGAAGGTTGAGGGTTGGGAATGAGTATTAGGTACTGCTATTCATTCATTTTCCTGATGTCCTATGATATTTAAATTGATGTTTTATTTGTAAGTACTTAGGAGAAAAAAATGATTATGATATCTTGAACTACCTCCAAGGTTTCACCATTATTTTTATTATTATTATACTTTAAGTTCTGGGGTACATGTGCAGAACGAGCAGGTTTGCTATGTAGGTATACAGGTGCCATGGTGGTTTGCTGTATCAATCACCCCATCATCTACATTAGGTATTTCTCCAAATGCCATCCCTCCCCCAGCCACCCACCCTGACAGGCTCCATTGTGTGATGTCCCCCTCCCTGTGTCCATGTGTTCTCATTGTTCCATACCCACTTATGAGTGAGAACATGCAGCGTTTTGTTTTCTGTTCTTGTGTCAGTTGGCTGAGAATGATGGTTTCCAGATTCATCCATGTCCCTGCAGAGGATATGAACTCATCATTTTCTGTGGCTGCATAGTATTCCATGGTATCTATGTACCATTTTCTTTAGCTGGTCCATAATTGATGGGCATTTGGGTTGGTTCCAAGTCTTTGCAATTGTCAACAGTGCCGCAATAAACATATGTGTACAGGTGTCTTTATAATAGAATTATTTGGGTATATACCCAGTAGTGGGATTGCTGGGTCAAATGGTATTTCCATTTCTAGATCCTTGAGGAATTGCCACACTGTCTTCCACAATGGTTCAACTAATTTACACTCCTATCAGCAGTATAAAACAATTCCTGTTTCTCCTCTGCAGCATGTTGTCTCCAGATTTTTTAATGATTGCCATTCTAACTGGCATGAGATGGTATCTCAATGTCATTTTGATTTGCATATCTCTAATGACCAGCGATGATGAGCTTTCTTTAATAGGTTTGTAGGCTGCATAAATGTCTGCTTTTGAAAAAATGTCTGTTCATGTCCTTCACCCACTTTTTGATGTTTTGTTTGTTTGTTTTTCTTGTAAATTTGTTTCAGTTCTTTGTAGATTCTGGATATTAGCCCTTTGTAAGATGAGTAGATTGCAAAATTTTTTCCCATTGTGTTCATTGCTGTTTCACTCTAATGATAGTTTATTTTGCTGTGCAGAAGCTCTTAAGTTTAATTAGATCCCATTTGTCTATTTTGGCTTTTGTTGCCATTGCTTTGGTGTCTTAGTCATGAAGTCCTTGCCCATGCCTGTGTCCTGAATGGTACTGCCTAGATTTTCTTCTAGGGTTTTTATGGTGTTAGGTCGTATGTTTAAATATTTAATCCATCTGGAGTTCATTTTTGTATAAGATGTAAGGAAGGGATCCAGTTTAAGCTTTCTGCACATGGCTAGCCAGTTTTCCCAACACAATTTATTAAATAGGGAATTCTTTCCCCATTACTTGTTTTTGTCAGGTTTGTCAAAAATCAGATGGTTGTAGATGTGTGGCGTTATTTCTGAGGCCTCTGCTCTGTTCCATTGGTCTATATCTCTGTTTTGGTACCAGTATCACGCTGTTTTGTTTACTGTAGCCTTATAGTATAGTTTGAAGTCAGGTAATGTGATGTCTCCAGATTGCTTTGTTTCGTTTTTGCTTAGAATTGTCTTCACTATTCTGTTCTTCTTTGGTTCCATATGAAATTTAAGGTTTTTTTTTTCCCAATTCTGTGAAGAAAGTCAGTGGTATCTTGGTGGGGATAGCACTGAATCTATGAATTCCTTTGGACAGTATGGCCATTTTCACAATATTGATTCTTCCTATCCATGAGCATGAAATGTTTTTCCATCTGTTTGTGTCCTCTCTTACTTCCTTGTGCAGTGTTTTGTAGTTCTTGTAGAGGTCCTTCACATCCCTTGTTTGATGTATTTGTAGGTATTTTATTCTCTTTGTAGCAAGTGAATGGGAGTTCACTCATGATTTGGCTCTCTGTCTGTTATTGGTGTATAGGAATGCTTGTGATTTTGCACATCAATTTTGTATCCTGAGACTTTGCTGAAGTTGCTGGTCAGCTTAAGGAGATTTTGGGCTGAGACGATGGAGTTTTCTAAATACGTAATCATGTCATCTGCAAATAGAGACAATCTGATTTCCTCTTTTCCTAACTGAATATTCCTTTTGTCTTTTTCTTGCCTGATTGCCCTGGCCAGAACTTCTAATACTATATTGAATAGGAGTGGTGAGGAAGGGCACCCTTGTCTTGTGATTATTTTCAAAGGAAATGTTTGCAGTTATTGTGCATTCAGTATGAAATTGGCTGTGGGTTTGTCTTAAATAGTTCTTATTATTTTTGAGATACGTTCCATTGATACTGAGTTTATTGAGTTTTTAGCATAAAGAGCTGTTGAATTTTGTCCAAAGCCTTTTCTGCATCTATTGAGATAATCATTTGGTTTTTGTCTTTGGTTCTGTTTATGTGATTGATTACATTTATTGATTTTCATATGTTGAACCAGCCTTGCATCCTAGGAATGAAGCCAACTGTATCATGATGGATAAGCTTTTTGATGTGCTATTGGATTCAGTTTGCCAGTATTTTATTGAGGATTTTTGCATCAATGTTCATCCTGGATTTTGGCCTGAAATTTTCCTTTTTAGTATTGTCTCTGCTGGGTTTTGGTATCAGGATGATGTTGGTCTCATAAAATGAGTTAGGGAGAACTCCCTATTTATATATTTGTTGGGAATTGTTTCAGAAGGAATGGTTCCAGCTCCTTTTTGTACATCTGGTAGAATTTGGCTGTGAACTCATCTGGTCCTGGCCTTTTTTTGGTTGGTATTCTATTAGGTGTTTCCTCAATTTCAGACCTTGTTATTGGTCTATTCAGGGATTCAACTTCTTCCTTGTCTAGTCTTTGGAGGGTGTAATTATCCAGGAATTTATCCATTTCTTCTAGATTTTCTGGTATATTTGCATAGAGGTATTTGTTGTATTCTCTGATGGTAGTTTATATTTCTGTGGGATTGGTGGTGATATCTCCTTTATCATTTTCAATTGCATCTATTTGATTCTTCTCTCTTTTATTCTTTATCAGTCTGGCTAGTGGTCTATCTATTTTGATGGTGTTTTCAAAAACACCAGCTCCTGAATTACTTGGCTTTTTTGAAAGGTTGTCTTGTATCTCTGTCTCCTTCAGTTCTCTTCTACTCGTAGTTATTTCCTGTCATCCTCTAGCTTTTGAATTTGTTTGATCTTGTTCCTCTAGTTCTTTTAATCATGATGTTAGGGTGTTGATTTTTTTTAATCTTTCCTCATTTCCTTTGTAGGAATTTAGTACTATAAATTTCTCTCTACACACTGCTTTAAATGTGACCCAGAGATTCTGGTATGGTGTGTCTTCATTCTCACTGGTTTCAAAGAACATCTTTATTTCTGCCTTCACTTCATTATTTATCCAGTAGTAAATCAGGAGCAAGTTGTTCACTTTCCATGTAGTTGTGCAGTTTAAGTGAGTTTCTTACTCTTGACTTCTAATTTGATTACACTGTGGTCTGAGACACTGTTTGTTATGATTTCTGTTCTTTTGCATTTGCTGAGGAGTATTTTACTTCCAATTATGTGGTCAATTTTAGAGTAAGTGTGATGTGGTGCTGAGAAGAATGTATATTCTGTGGATTTGGGGTGGAGAATTTTGTAGATATCTACCAGGTCAGCTTGGTCCAGATCTGAGTTCAAGTCCTGGATATTCTTGTTAATTTTCTGTGTCATTGATCTGTCTAATATTGACAGTGGGGTGTTAAAGTCTTCCATTATTATTTTGTGGGAGTCTAAGTGTCTTTTTAGGACATTAGGAACTTGCTTTATGTATCTGGATGCTCCTGAATTGGAGATATATATGCATATATAAGATATAAAATATATATATTATATATATGTGATAGCTCTTCTTGTTGTATTGATCCCTTTACCATTATATAATGCCATTCTTTGTCTCTTTTGATCTTTGTTGGTTTAAAGTCTGTTTTTTCAGAAACTAGGATTGCAACCCCTTCCTTTTTTTTTTTTCTCTCCATTTGCTTAGTAAATCTTCCTCCATCCCTTTATTTTGAGACAATGTGTGTCTTTGCATGTTAGATGGGTTTCCTGAATACAGCACACTGATGGGTCTTGACTCTATCCAGTTTGCCAGTCTGTTTCTTTTGATTGGGACATTTAGCCCATTTACATTTAAGGTTAATACTGTTATGTGTGAATTTGATCCTGCCATTTTGATGCTAGCTAGTTGTATTGCCTGTTAGTTAACGCAGATTCTTCCTAGTGTTGATGGTCTTTATGATTTGGTATGGTTTTGCAATGGCTGGTACTGGTTGTTCCTTTAAATGTTAAGTGCTTCCTTCAGGAGCTGTTGTAAGGCAAGCCTGGTGGTGGCAATATCTCTCTGCAGTTGCTTGTCCGTAAAGGATTTTATTTCTCCTTGACTTATGAAGTTTAATTTGGCTGGATATAAAATCTTATGTTGAAAATTTTTTCTTTAAGGATGTGGAATGTTGGCCCCCAGGATCTTATGATTTATAGGTTTTCTGCCAAGGGATCCACTGTGACTCTGATGGGCTTCCCTTTGTGAGTAACCCCACCTTTCTCTCTGGTGCCCTTAGCATTTTTTCCTTCATGTCAACCCTGGTGAATCTGACAATTATGTGTCTTGGGGTCGCACTTCTCTAGGAATATATTTGTGGTGTTCTCTGTATTTCCTGAATTTGAATGTGGGCCTGGCTTGCTAGGTTTGGGGAATTCTCCTGGATAATAACCTGAAGAGTGTTTCCCAACTTGATTTCATTGTCCCTGTCACATTCAGGTACACCAATCAAATGTAGATTTGGTCTTTTCACATAATTCCCTATTTCTTGGAGGCTTTGTTTTCATTTCTTTTTCCTATTTTTTCTCTATTCTTGCCTTCTTGCTTTATTTCATTGAGTTAGTGTTTGATCTCTGATATCCTTTCTTCTGCTTGATTGATTTGGCTATTGAAACTTGTATATGCTTCATGAAATTCTCATGCTGTGTTTTTTAGCTCCATCAGGTTGTTTATGTTCTTCTCTGCACTGGTTATTCAGGTGGCATTTTGACTAAGCTCAGACCTGCAACAGAGTGGCCTGTTAGTAGGAAAACTAACAAACAGTAAGAAATAGTTCAACATGAACAGAAAGGATGTCCACTTAGAGACCTCATCCGAAGGTCACCAACTTCAAAGACCAAAGGTAGATAAATCCATGAAGATGGGAAGAAACCAGCCCCAAAAGGCTTAAAATTCCAAAAACCAGAATGCCTCTTCTCCTCTAAGGGATCACAGCTCTTTGCCAGCCAGGGAAAAAGACTGGATGGAGAATGAGTTTGACTATTTGATAGAAGCAAGCTTCAGAAGGTGGGTAATAACAAACTTCTCTGAGCTAAAGGAGCATGTTCTAACCCCAATGTAAGGAAACTAAGAATCTTGAAAAAAGTTTTCACCTTTTAGCAGTATAAAACAAAAGTCCTAATGGCTACGTTGATGCTACAAACTTGAATCTACTGTGGTAGTCAGGGATACTAGGTTGCCTGCATTTATGTGGGTCAACCAGGATACAATTTTGAGGCTGAGGTTATATACACTTTCTTTGAAGCATATATATTACTTCATGAATGGGAAGTGACACCTGAAGGAGAGTTGGAGCATTAACAGAAGTAGGGATGGGTGTTGGCATGGCAGTCATTTCTAGTATAATGTACTGTAGATCATTGTATCTTCACATTAAAGTCCTGACAAAGTAGGAAGTGTACTCTCAATTCTGGAGTTGAGGAAACAAGAACATTATTGTTACCTCATGCATTGAAAATAAATAGAATGGTATTTAATAATAAAATGACAGTAAATAGAATGCTTTCCTAATAAAGCATTAGGTTGATAGGTATAAATGCTCATTTATAACCACTATAATCAACAGAAGATAAGTCATGTTAATTTAGACTACATCATTATAGGTGTTTCTGAATTTTTTTTTTTTTTTTTTTTTTTTTTTTTTGAGACATAGTCTCACTCTGTTGCCCAGGCTAGAGTGCAGTGGTGCAATCACTGCTCACTGTAACATCTACCTTCCAGATTCAAGCAATTCTCCTGCCTCAGCCTCCTGAGTAGCTTGGATTACAGGTGTGTGCCACCATGCCTGGCTAATTTTTATATTTTTAGTAGAGACAGCGTTTTGCCATGTTGGCCAGGCTTGTCTCAAACTCCTGACCTCAAGTGATCTGCTTGCCTTGGCCTCCCAAAGTGCTGGGATTCCATTCATGAGCCACTGCACCGGGCTGGTGTTCCTGATTTCTTGGAAACAAGGTTAATGGTTATGCTATTACATAGAAATTACAATGGCATTTATGATCCCCTTGCCCCTGCACTGGTTAAATCCATTGTTGACTTTTTACCCTCTTCAGAAAATTAGTATTCTGACAAAACTGTGGACTCTACTTCCACAGGAATAGAACACAGATGCAATAGGTCAGAAAAATAATAAATAAAGAAATAAACACGGAATATTGAAATAAGAGTTGAAAATTTGCAGCATGTAGCAGAAATATGGAAATAGTTTCTCTGGCATTAAGCAAAGCAGGCAGTCAACAAATTACAGACCATTCTGGAGGAAAAGCAAAACTTACTGAGAAATGCCATGATGATGTATAAACTTTGAGTGTCCTCATTAACAAAGATTGACAATTTTATATAAATAGAATGACCGTGACCTAGAAAATTGTAAATTTTTAGGACAAGAACAAACTTGAATAGAGTAGTCATGGTTTTGGGACCCCCAAATGATTAAATGTCATTGACCGTTGCTTTAACGAATGTCATTCATTCCCAGTGTGCTACACATTAAAATTGAGCTGCTAAATCTTCACAATTTTTTAAAAGCAAATTTGTTATGGCAAGATTATTCATGGATATGTGTGCATATTAATTTAATCACTTCCAAAAATCATTCCAATAAAGAATTTATTGAACACCTATGAGTACACATCTCATAAGTAGATTTACGAGAGCCAGTTACAGTACCCAAAGGTCCAACTCCATTGCTAATATCTTACAAATAGCTACTAAATTCATTGAGGTTAACAGTTACCCAGAAGTGTATAGATATTAATTCACCATATTTCTTTGCTTAAGACAAATTACTACAAGGCAATTATATTTTTCACTGTCTACTTCTCCCACATTCTGAACATTTTCCTTTTCTAGCACCTGTAGGACACGTAAGATCTGTAAGACACTCTTTAGGATGCCGAAAAGTAGTGCAGTTATGTTGGTGGGCTCTAGAGATGAACCTACTTTTACTCCTGCTCCAGCTCCTTTTAGAAGCTGAAACGACTCACTCCATCTCCCACCCCAGCCTCCTCCAAGTGGTCTTCCTGTGGGAGTATGATAGAGGTCTTCATTTATAAATCAATGGATGTCATTTATTTAAATAGTTAGATCTGCTTAACTTTGGGGAAAAATCTCCAAGCACCCTAACTCCCTACTAAACATTTAACATAATTCAAAATGTATTCTCAATAATTATTTGGTAGAATTCGGCAAAATCTATATGAATTCTCTAGCTGGTGCCCTATACAGCTGCCTTAACCTCTACAGTGTATGCCATCCGAACGGTAATCCACGGGCTCAAACATAAAAATGATTTTGCTACCTATCTTATAAGGCTGTTGTGCCGTTCAAGAAAATTAACTCATAAAACATTCAGAACATTACCGGTGTGATCAGTGCTCAGCAAGGATTGGTAATGTGGTCACATTATTTGTCTTGCAAATAGTAATAACTTTGGGAATACAAGGGTATTAGCAACATTACACAGTGACCAAAGGTATGAACTGGAACTGCCCGGAGCAAATGAAGATGTATGGTTAACTGATAGCTATTGTCAGCTAAGAATTAGTACAGATACTAGGAATACAGTTAGTATAGATGCTATATTAAGAAAACCGCAGGAGATTTGTGACCAGTGAAGAGTCGGAGGCATCTGTATGGTGCTGGAGTTCAAAGAGTAGGATGGAAGAAGAGGAAGCAAGTTGAGTTTTCAGAGTTTAATCTGTTGTAGACTATGCCCAAAGTGTTGTAATGCTTACAAGGCAGTGCTTATGATTTGGCACTCCTGATTCAATGTAGATAGATCTCATCCCCTAATACCCGTTTTGTTTCCCAGTATGGACATGTATAAATGGGAGCCATTCTGACTTGCTTGACAGTGAGCCTACAGTCCGAGCTGTCGTGTGAAACCATTATTAGTTGGGACCAGTAAGGTCACAGAAGCCCTCATTTCAACAGTATTCCATTGGAAACCCCCATCTTTATAGATTCTTGTTTCTTCTAAATTTCTTCTGTGTATAGCCTTACACAATCTCATCCTCATCCACACACCCATGTGTGGACTGCAGCCATAGTAAGTGAATGAATATTCAGTGTAAATTTCTTCTGTGTGTAGCCTTACACAATCTCATCCTCATCCACACACCCATGTGTGGACTGCAGCCATAGTAAGTGAATGAATATTCAGTGTAAATTTCTTCTGTGTGTAGCCTTACACAATCTCATCCTCATCCACACACCCATGTGTGGACTGCAGCCATAGTAACTGAATGAATATTCAGTGTCCATTGTCATCATGGCTCATTCCAACAGACGGTGAAATGAAAGGGGTAGGAGTCAGAATAACTTCTTTTGATTACAACACTTTGGACGTAGTCTGCTATAGTTTAAACTCTGAAAACTCAACTTTATTCCTCTTGTTCCATCCTGCTCTTTGAACTCCAGCCCAATACAGATGCCTCAGCCTCTTTGCTGGTCACAAATCTTCTACGGTTTGCTTAATACAGCATCTGCACTAACTGTATTTCTCGTATCATACTAACTCTATCCCTACATTTTTAACAGTGCCTATTTTTACCTGTTTCAAACTGGCTATTTCCTCACCTCTGCCATCTTGCGTTTTCTAAATTGAGGATGTCTTACCATGGTCCTCAGCCCCCAAAAATACCAGAACTGTTTCTATGGTGGCAGACTTCAGAAAGGCTGTCATGCAGCCTTGGAGTAGTTAAGAGGTCTCTAAGACTGGGCAAACTTTGCATGTGAATTTTTAGGGAAACCATGGCTAGCAGTACTGATAATAACACATGTAGTACACAGTGGAGAATGGACTGATAGAAATACATGTTTATCTGGCATCAGGCCCAGTGGCCCATGCCTGTCATCCTAGTACTTTGAGAGACAGAGACAGGCGGATCACGGGGTCAGGAGTTTGAGACCAGTCTGGCCAACATGGTGAAACCCTATCTCTACTAAAAATACAAAAAATTTGCTGAGTGTGGTGCCATGCACCTGTAATCCCAGCTACTTGGGAGGCTGAGGCAGGAGAATCACTTGAACCCAGGAGGCAGAGTTTGCAGTGATCCGAGATTGCACCATTGGACTCCAGCCTGGGCAACAAGAGCAAAACTCTGTCTTGGGAAAAATAAAAGTAAAGACGTTTATCTGGGTAAGGTGGAGACTCAGTATGAAGGGATTTACAAATGGAAGGGAAGAGTCAGGATTTAGTGCAAAGAGATGCATAAAGTTTAGGAGTTTTTATCTGGAAGGCAAAATAAAAACTTTCTTGTTAGAAGAAAGTTGCGGCATTCTGCAAGTAGAAAATAACTTAAAAAAAAAAGCAAAAAGTCTAGCCAGGCTTGGTGGCTCATGCCTATAATCCCAGCACTTTGGGAGACGAAAGCTGGTAGATCAGCTGAGGTCAGGACTTTGAGACAAGCACGTCTCTACTAAAAATACAAAAAAACTAGCTGGGCCTGGTGGTGGACACCTGTAGTCTCAGCTACTCGGGAGGCGGAGGGAGGAGAATTGCTGGAACCTGGGAGGCTGAGGTTGCAGTGAGCCCAGATCGTGCCATTGAAGTACATCCTGACCGATAATGGTGAATCTCTGTCAAAATATATATGTTTCTTATAAGAAAAGCAATTTGTTATCTCAGATGTTGAATTGAGGGCATTTAAAATAATTGTTCATTTGTGCATTTTCTCATAATCTGCCTTCTACTTGCTGTAGGCCAATTATTTTCGAGCTGTCCTTAGTGCTTATTTCATTTATAACATGCACTCTGTCCTTAGTATTCTCAGCACTGAGCATTCATGTCAGGGAGGAGTGCTAGAAAACAAAGATGTTAATTTTGTAAGTTAAGTGTAGCTATTTCTTCAATATTCAATTTAGAGAGAGAATCTTATACAAAAGCACTGATTGAATGTCCATCTGGTAGGTCTTTAGCGTTGATATCTAATTTCTTTCCACGGCATGTGTGGCTGCAGAGACACCTCAGGGACTGTTTGAATAACATCGCTGCTGCAGGCCATGGAAAATCCTGTACGCTGCTTTCCATACATGTTTGGTTACAGCTGGATCTGGTTTGGGTGTTTCAGGTTTTCCAGTGCAATCACTGCCTCCTTCATATACACCAAATGCATCTGCCTCTTTCCGTTTCAACTGAAGCCTTTTAAACTGGACTTGCAAATGTGAATACGCTGATTAAAAACTAAAAATGCCCAGATAGACTGACAGAGACGCAGAAGGACCTAGAGAGAATGCCAGTGTGATGTTTCCCAAGCAAGAACTACGAAAAGGTTTAACAAACAAGAGGAAAAAAAGAAAATAAGAAAAAAGTTTGCTGTTCCATGTTCAAGGTTCCATTAGAATCTGTCGTGAGTGTGTGTATTTTTGTTTCAAGTGTTGCCTTGGAGAGAATAATTATTTCCCTTTTCTGTGGAAAGAATTCTCTCACCAGGAGCAGGATGCATTCTGCCTGGACCTGACAACTCCATCCTATTTCTACCAGGTCAATGTGGGCCTAGTCTTGCAGTCACTGTGGCTTTTGTTCGATCTCAGTAATTCTCAGATTGACTCCCCACAAACGCAGTGAGGAGGAGTCAGTGATCCCACACAGCCAATGACTTGTTATTGCCATACACAATTATTGAAGAGGTGTGCAGCATAAACCCCAGGAATGGCATCAAGAAGGAATGGCTTTTTCCATCATTACGATCTCAGTAAAATCAGATATTGCTCCATCAACTGGCTTTTTAAACAAAAGTTTGCGTCATTTTACTGAAAGTATGAACGAAATGCATGGCCACTGACAGAGAAAGGCTGTGCCTTCCGTGTATGCCAGCAAGACAATTCATATTTTGACCATAGTTTCCTTTATGCTGTTGATATTGCTGGCAGCAAGTGAAATAATATTCGAATGCTTTGGCCCTTTCAGTGCTGTTGAAATAACACCTGCAAACATGATGATGGATTTGTGCTTAGGACTCCTTCAGCCCTGTTTTCTAACGTGCATGTGTTTAGCACAAAAGAAATGCTAGTTACGCATTAACAGCGTGGTGAATGTGTCAGTGATATCCTGTCTTTCAGGTAATAATATGATGACTATGTGACAGGCATTTAACTCACTCACTTATGGATTTTTAAATACATGTATCAATTGAACATAAAAATAGAAAAAAATTCTTTGAAATGAAAGAAGAAAAACCCACTATCAAGAACTGTAAAGCATTTCTTCTGGATCCATTTATTCAAAACAAAGTTGAATTGAGGTATGAGCTGTGACTCTTCTCATGAAAAGGCCTTGTGGACCAGGGAAACAAAGAAAGGGAAATCTGGCAGAATGATACACGTATTTCTGAACAATGATATTTGAAGGATCGGGGGGCTGCGTGTGCCTGTGTGAATGATGTCTGGGGAAGCATTAGGGTTAGGGAACATGAAGAAGTTAGAATTCTGGAGGAAATCTGAATCCCACGAGGGACTCTGGAAAGTAATTCTGGTTCTGGATACACCAAGCCTGGAGGTCACGGAGCCACTTATCACCTGTTTACACCTGGCTTAGCTCTTTACTCTGGGCAAAGAGGCTCTATCAGGGCTGGCTATAGAAGAAGAAAAACCTGCCAGGCCAAGAAAAAAAAAAAAAAAAAAAAACACAAAGAAAAAAGGAAAAAAACATTATGCCAGTACAGAAATATTTTAGTACAATAAAAAACAAAAGCAAAAACTGATCACTACACTTGCCTTTCATGAGGCTCTCTCCCATTCCTCCCTACTTCGCTAACTTGCTGGATTGCTGACCAAGTAAAGGAAATTCTGCATTAATTCTAAACTTCACACCCCTTACATCATCTGGGCCTGATTTAGGAAACGACTCCCACTGGTCTTATGCAAAACCTTGCTCAGAACATAAGAAGAAAATGAAATAATTGTTTTTATGTTAACTAAATACCTAATTCTATGCAGCAAAGAGCTTCTGCAGTTAACAAATATTTAGGTATCTAGTGGAACCCACTAATACTTTTTAAAGTTACATGTCATTTACATACTTTCTCAAAAAACAGATTTCAGATAGGTTGAGATATTAAATATAGAAAAAGAAACAATAAAAAAGCAGAGATAAAACGAGGTTAATATTTAATTTGGGGAAGAAAACAATTCTTTGTAAACATATAATTGAAGAGATAGACCAGTTGAAAAATACTGATAGATAAAATGTCACAAGATCTTTCTTCAAACTGGGGAATATTTACATTTCTAATTAAAAACGAATCGATTCCCCCAATATATAAAGAACATGCCCAAGTTCAAAAACAGAAAGTGCATGAATGAAAAAATACAAATGGTCTTTACCCCCACCACACATACATTTCTCCTAACCATAATTAAAGAGACAAAAATTAGAAGAAAAATGCAATATGTCATCTTTTATGGTAGCAAAGCTATTTCACAAAGTACAGTAGAGTTGGGCAGAGTGGCAAAAAAAAGCGCTTGAGATGGTTGCCTTTGATGCCATCTTTATTAGGAGCAATTTGGTCATAGCACAGAGGTCATTAAAAATGCACATGTCTAATCAGACATGAGCACAAAGAGTTTGGTAGCTGGACTTCATAAGGCATTGTTGATAATAGAAAAGATTAACCAAATGCTAGTGGCTAGAAAATTGTTTAAAATGGTCAAAAATCCATACACGGTATTATGTAGTTATCAAGATCATTGAAAAAATAATTTTTAATTGAAATTATGATCATAATAAAATAAGAAGTGGGAAAATCAGAATAAAAGCATCATATGATATTTAGCCCCAATTTTTAAAAGAGGAAGAATGTCAGCATTTGCAGTGCATGAACCTTGGACAGAAATAGAATGGTAGCATGTGTGAACAATGCCATGCTTGAGCATTATTTCTTTGATAATAGATATACTTGCTGACCACTCCCTCCTTATCTTTATAGAAACGTGATTTTATTTTTATACAAGTGTTTACAGCCTTTATAACTCTGATGCCCAGTGTACCAGTATGGTAGCCATTAGCCACAGGTGGCCACTAAGCACTTGAAATGTGGCTATTGGAAATGAGATGTGCTATAAATATATGCCAATTTCAAAGACATAGTATAACAATTCAAAGTGTCTCTCTAATAATTTTAATTTTTGGACTATATTAACATTTCACATAATGGGTAAAACAAAATATATTATTAAAATTAACTTCACCTATTTCTCTTTTTTCTTTTTTTCAATGTGGCTACCAGAAAATTTAAAAGTACTTACATGGCTTGCACTGTATTTCTAGAGGACAGCACTATTACAGAATATGGTGATGCCTTGCGCTGACATTCCCCCTATATCCGGTACCATCTCCAAAACTTTGACATTCTTTAGTACAGGTGCTTTGGTTTCAGGGTCGCTTCTACAGCTTAGAAGATGGACACAGGGATTCAGCAGGCAGGCTTTTAAAATTAAAATTACTTTTGAGGAGTTGTTACCCCTGACCTCACTAAGAGGAAGTGTGGCTTCATGAGGTTTCTCAAGAGTATATGAAATCGAAAATCCTGGAACAAGCATAGTACTACTCACACCTCTGTAGAGTCAATCTCTGCTAGGTTATGTTATTTTTTTTTTTTTTACTTTTTAATATCTAACTTGTCTGAGGCTAAGCAAGTAATCATGTCTCTGGGGCTCAGTTATTTTTCAACCCCAGGAGGAATAAAAAATTCCTCATCTGTAAAACAAAATGAGAAAGTTTTAAAGTGATAAAGTTGTGAAAATGAAATGAGTAAATAATGTAAATGTTTAAAGAGTGACAAGTACATAGTTAAAAAGTTAATATTGCCACCTATTAAACTTTGTTAAATATATGAATATATGTAGGGAAAAAAGTAAAAAGATTAAAGGATCTGATCAAAGTTTAAGAATATGTTGATCTTACTAGAGAAGTAGTTAATACTGCAGGCCAGGAAATAGGACTCCCTGGCTCCAAAACTTACTCTGGCTTTCAGTAGCTTTCATCGTGGACAACTCATATAAAGTCTCTGGGTATAGGTGTTTAGTTTCCTCTTCTGTACCATGGAGCAATGAAACTCACAAGGCAGCAGGAAAAATGAAGTGAATAAATGCACTTAAAATGCTTAAGACAGTGCTCTGCACAGTTAAATGGTTTAATAATTGTTACCTATTATTCTTACCATTGTGGGGAAAGTTGCCAACAAATCCGCACACCTGTACATAAAACAAACATGCACCAAAAAATATTTGCAAATATTATATACTGTATTCCACAAGTGAAATTCTTTGTGTGGGTTAATGATCCTCATGATATTTCTGAAGGCAGGAGGATCAGTAGCCTCGAGCAGTGCCTCTCATGCTTTACAATGTGCAGATACATGACCTCAGCTCTTATTAAGATGCAGACTCTGATTCAACAGGTCTGTGGTGGGGTCTGATTGAGATTCTACATATTTAATAAGCTCCCAGTTGATGCCAGTGCTGCTAGGTCTCCCACCACAGACAGAGTAACAGGGGCTAAGGCATTAGACAAAATATTGTCTACTTTGACAGCAGGAGTAATTGAGGTGCAAGATATAGAATAAGTATCAGCGTAAGTGTGTGAAACAACAGTCCTTTCAGTTTCATGCACTGACTACTTGCATAAGGATAGATTAGCTTCTTTCTCCTTTAATTGAATTCATCCCATTAAGTTAGACAGGGGTCAGAAGACATCCTATTATAAAGATTATGATTCTGTAGCACAGACAATTTATGACATTTGCTCTAAGTTTCAACACAAATACTTCATAAAGAATAAACAGGCTTTCCCAGCGCTTTGGGAGGCCAAGGCAGGTGGATCATGAGTTCAGGAGATCGAGACTATCCTGGCCATGGTGAAATCCTGTCTCTACTAAAACACAAAAAATTAGCCGGGCATGGTGGTGCCCACCTGTAGTCCCAGCTACTCAGGAGGCTGATTCAGGGAATCGCTTGAACCCAGAAGACGAAGGTTGCAGTGAGCCAAGATCGTGCCACTGCACTCCGGCCCGGTGATAGAGCAAGACACCATCTCAAAATAAAAATAAAAATGAAAAATAAACAGGACCTTGAGAATGTAGTTTTACTTTGAGTGGTCCCTTCTTTATTTAGGATTTTGTGGACATCAGCGATTCAGTTAAGAAAATGCCCTTTTAATGTTAGTGTACAAATAATTCTAATGAAAGACGGTTGAATTATATCAGATGCTTTTCCTGCATCTGTGGGTTTTCTCCTTTAATCTTTTAATATAAAGGATTGTCATATTGATAGGTTTTTTAATGCTAAGGCCTTCTTACATTCTTTGGGAAAACTAGACTTGGTCACAATATATGCATTGCTGGATTCAGCTTGCCAGTGTTTTACTTGGCCTGCAGTGTACTTTTTGGTTTTATTTATAGAGATTACTAAACCCTTGTAGAATTATGTGAATGTATTCCCACTATTATTCCCATTCCCTAGAGGAGTTTTTACAGGAATACTTTCCTCACTATCACTTTTTCTGTAGGGATTTCTTCAATGCTTTAGAATAGTCTGAAGTTCAAAAGTTCACAGATTTTTTTTTTTTTTAAATAGTCTCATTCTCTTGCCCAGGCTGGAGTGCAGGAGCGTGATCTTGGTTCACCTGCAACCTCCACCTCCTAGGTTCAAGTGATTCTCCTGCTTCAGCCTCCCAAGTAGTTGGGATTACAGGCACGCGCCACCATGCCTGGCTAATTTTTTGTATTTTTGGTTCATCTTCTAATTATTGTTTCTAAATCACTGTAGATACACAAACAAATACACGGATAGACAGTTTATAATCAGGACTGTCAGTTTGCTCCTTCATTGATTCAAGCACTTGGTTGTTCGCTTAACAAACGGTTCTACTGGACAAATTCTCCAAGCTTCAGTCCTAGAATCCTTACTCTTTTTTTATAATTCTTAAAATGCTGAAAGCTGAAAAATACATTTCTATGAAATGAATAAAAGTGCATATAAAATGACAGGAGTAGCATTATTGAACTAAAATTATTTCAAGTATATAAAACTCATTTAGCACATGAGCTTCATCAAAATGAACAAAGGTATTAAGCGTACCAAGAAAAATGGCTTTGTACACCACAAATATTTAACCTGCCTCCTCAGTAATGTGTTTCCTCATTTTAGACGCCATTGCATTTGTATTCCAGCCAATTTCCATACTATAAATGTCAGTCAACATAGGCTGATTATTCCTAAGAATGATTTAAAAAGAACCTTAACAACAGTAAAAGTCATGTCCGCATTTTCATTATGCATCTGAGCCTTTGGATTGTAAATATTCCCTCTGAGCTAATATTTTAGAATTCAAGGTCATATACAGGGGATTTTTTTCCTTGCTAATTAGAAAATAGATTACTCCACTTGAAATTATGTAGGTGGAAATTCTTCCCTGAGGAATCTGTCTCTTTCAGATGTGTTTGATCATGTTCAATATTTTTTTAAGTATATTATATTTGCTTTTCCCCTTTCCCCTACCAAATATGATGCACAGAATGCTTAAGGACTTGACTTGTTATTCTAACATTAGTAATAAAGTTATATTTAAAATCATGTACTAGAAGGCTTTCACCTGCATACAATTTTCCTTATTAGATTTGCTTGTTATTTTACTTGTAAAATTTCACATCTAATGTTCCCTCTGTATATTTATAAAAAAACTTTATTGCAGATGAGTCTAATCACTATGTAAATTAGGTAATTATTTGGTGAATATTAACATTCTTTCTCATAGAAAGTAATACATATATTTTGAATCTTCTTTCCTTGCTTTTGGGGGGAAATAGCAATTTAAATAGTTATTGAACCCTTATTTGCATGCAAATGAGGCAGTGAAGTAGCATTTCAGGATATGCAAAAGTATGTTTAATTTTCAATTTCAAATGTATTTCTTATTAGTGAGACTACATTGTTTTCAATGCAGTTTTCTTTTGGTGTATTAGAATCATGTGTCACAGAAAGCTTTTCTGGTAACTACTTGGTTGTATACAGGGGCTTTCAATTTTTCTGAGTTCTTATATATCATGACAAAACAAATATTTTTTTAAAGAGAAAAAACATGATGATGTGATTAATAATTAGCATAAAGTAGGTACTTAATATTGTATTGAATGGGTGGTTAGAAAAGGTAAGACAGTTATGAGAAGATATGCTGATCATAAAAATATGAACATACAACTGTATCTGAAAGAAATCATAGATATGTCTCTGGGTGAATTATGAGAACATGAAAACCTCTCCTGTAAAGAGGAAAACTCCTGTTATTGATATTTCTATAAACATGAATGATGTAAAGACAGTAAACAATTTAGATTTCAAGTGTTAGAACCTCAGTAGAACACGGGTTTCTCTTGGTATTTAAAGAAAATAGTTCTAAAAGAAAGAAACAAAAATACTACAATATTACATGATTGATGAATGGTAGAATATCATATCCTAAAGCGTAATGAAAATAAACATTTAACATGGGTATGACCTTTAGATCTGGCTTTCAACAGTGAGCTACTAAGGGCAAGTTCAGGTGTGTCTGTCCCTCTGTAAGGGTGATGGGATCTTGTTTACAGTCACATACATACTCTATATCAGACATTAAACCTGGCTACGAAGCCTATTGGCTGAACTCAGTGAGATATGTTTCCGATATTTTTAGTTTGAGACAAAATAATACTTCTTAATAAATAATTAAAATATGTTTCAAACCAAAAATAGTTTTTTGGAAATGGGATGCATGTTGTTAATATGATGAACTAGCATTGTAATGGCACTTATCAGAGAGGATTAGAAACTCTTTTCAGCGACCTTAAGTCAGAGTTACAGCCTCTCTTACCTCTGTCTGCCTCTAACCCCCTTTTTCTTTTTTCCGTCTCAGCATTCTCTGACCTTTCTCAGTGAATCACATACACTTCTCTGATTTCACTACCATGGCTCTCTGTATAGCCTAAATTCTAATCCCTGCTCGATTTTTGTAATATCTGTGTTTATATAAAAAATTCTCTCAGCCAATTACAGCCTTGGTAAGAATCCCTACTAGTTATTTTAAGTGTGCTTACCTTCCCACTAAGGGATGGGGGCTGGTTTGGATGTAAGCTCTGTCTAAGGTTTTTGGAGCTTTGTTTGAAATACACATTTGTGGTAAAGACTCAAGCTCTGTCTCTTGTTTTGTACATTTTTGTTTGTCTTTGATCCAAGGTAACTGGAAAGAATGAGACTGGCGTTTTAATTGGTTTACGGATTATTCAGC
Source organism: Saguinus oedipus (assembly GCA_031835075.1). Lineage (NCBI taxonomy): Eukaryota > Metazoa > Chordata > Mammalia > Primates > Cebidae > Saguinus > Saguinus oedipus. The sequence continues at coordinate 2,221,709 of CM063172.1, read as the reverse complement.
ACAACACATAGGTTAATTGGATGGCTAGTCAAAAGTCCAAGTAAGAGTGAGCCTAGCTTATCTAAAACATACAGAATTTTAATGTCTCCAACCTCTCTAAAGAAAGTCAGGTTCTCTATTACTAGTTATTATGACTCCCTCCAAGCAGAATTTCTCAGGGTTGCAATTTTATAGTCTATTTTTAATTGCCTTATTCACGTCCGTATGTATCTGTAGCCTGGTTTGTCCCAAAGTCAGAGATGGTGACTTTTTTTTCACCACTGTCTTACCAGAGTCCAGCAGGCCATCAATCTGGAGTAAATGAATCAATGAATTGAAGTTTAGAAACAACTAGGTTTAAGCTCAGTTCAACCACTTAATAACTGCATGATCCTAGCCGGGTCCTGTAACTACCTATGTCTGTGTCTCACTTTGCAAAAGTATTATGTGGAGCAATAAAAAGGACATGGCTGAAAGCAATATCCAGATGTTAGTCATCACTTTAATGACACTGTAATAATGATCCATGTACAGGCTGTCAGGAAAGTAGTCACATGCAATTCAGTTAGTTTTGGTTTATCTGTATATTATATATCTTCTTTTGTGACGATGAATTTTAAGCAGAAGCAGCATTCACTGGACACATACCATGCATAGAAGTCCTGAATTGACCCCCAGAAGGTTAGAAGGGAAGGTTGAGTCTGTGGCAATGCAACCATACTTACTTCTTTACGACTGGATGAAAAGACACTGTTTTAAAAAAAGATAACACATTGGTACTACTAGTGTACCTGGTACAGGCAAAGTTTCATCTCTCAGATGGAATATTTCCACAGACTACATACTGTAAATCTACAGTTTATGATATCCAATTCCTGTGGACAGACCACGGGCACGTTGTGGCAGGTGCTTGTTAGAAATGGTCAAGGTAGCAGGCTCTTTGCCTTCCAAAACTGAGATCCTGGAGAGAGGGTGTTTGTGCAGGAAAATAAGGTCTATGAAGGTTGAAGGTAATGAAAATCTTTCGAGACTGGGCCTTTCCCCAAAACTTCATAGTTTACCAGTTTGATGAATATGTGTGGAGAGTTCAGGGATAAGAAACAAAGGACTAACTGGGATAAATGAGAATAGATACGAAATGAGAGTGTTTCCTGAAACAACAGATGGGAGTAGAATATAACAAATGTGATCAAAAATGGCTGGGACTGAATTAGGTCCCTTCAGAATGTGTATGTCCGAGTCCGATCCACAATACTTGAGTACATGACTGTATTTGTAGATGGGCCCCTTTAGTGTGGTAATTAAGATAAAATGAGGTCCTAAGAGTGGAGCCCTGATCTGATGGGATTGGTGTGTTTAGAAGAAAAAAAAAGTGAGTGGTCTATTTTTCTCTCTCCACCCATGCACAGAGAAGAAACCATGTGAGCAAGAAGACACCAAAAGAACAGCTGTGATGGCCCCTTGATCTTGGACTTCTATCCTGAAGAACTGGGAAAAAGGTTTCTATTGTTGGAGTTGGTGAGTCTGTAATATTTTGTTACGGCAGTCTGTGGTGGTATATGCACTGCTTTTTTTTTTTTTTTTTTTTTGAGACGGAGTTTCGCTCGTTACCCAGGCTGGAGTGCAATGGCGCGATCTCGGCTCACCGCAACCTCCGCCTCCTGGGTTCAGGCAATTCTCCTGCCTCAGCCTCCCGAGTAGCTGGGATTACAGGCATGCGCCACCATGCCCAGCTGATTTTTTGTATCTTATTAGTAGAGACGGGGTTTCACCATGTTGACCAGGATGGTCTCAGTATCTTGACCTCATGATCCACCCGCCTCAGCCTCCCAAAGTGCTGGGATTACAGGCTTGAGCCACCGTGCCTGGCCAAGTACTGCTTTTTATCCACAGTTCCTAGTCTATAACTCCCATAGCCCTTGTTAGTCTTTTGTTGTAATCTTGGGTCCTTTTAGCTTCAGGAGCAGGTCTCAGGAAACAGAATCTCTCTGCCCTTTTCCTGCCATCTTTAATCTGTGCCAAGGCAGGACTTTAATCTTCCCCTGCCTTTCTGATTATGGGTCATAAGACCCTCCCCAGAAGGGTCCTGCTCTTTACCCAGGTAGAAGGAATGCTGACATCCTGAAGCTTCCATAAAAACTCAAGAGGACTGGGTTCAAGGAGCTTCCTGATAGCTGAACACGTACGTGGAGGTTCCGGGAGGGTGGTATACCTAGGAAGGGCATGGAAGCTCCAAGTCCCTGCCCCGTACCTCACCCTATTCATCTCTTTGTCTGTATCCTTTGCAACATCCCTTATTATAAACCAGCAAATGTAAGTGATCCCCTGAGTTCTGGGAGCCCCTCCAGAAAATTAATCGAACCCAAAAAGGGAATCATGGGAACCCCAACTTGAGACCAGTTGGTCAGAAGTTCTAGAGGCTCAGACTTGTCACTGGTGTGAGCATGGCAAGAGGGCAGTGTTGGGGAATGAGCCCTTAGCCTGTGGGATGTGACGCTCTCTCTAGGTAGATGATGTTGGAATTGAATTGGGGGATAACCAGCTGGTGTCACGCTGCTTGTTGGTGGAGAGAAACTCCTACACTTTTGGTCACAGAAATCTTCTGTGTCCATTGTTGTGATGTGAGAACAGAGGAGAAACAGAATTTGAGAGTTTTTCCTGAAACATAGCCTTGGCTGACTAATATAGGAAAGTAAAATCTAATTTTTCCAAGTTTAAAGAAGAAAAACTCAGGTATATGGATAACTCACTAAGTACCAACAGTCTCTGACTTATAATTCAGTTCAGAAGATTTCAGCTTTACAATGGTGAGGAAGCAATACACATTTAGTAGAAAGCATACTCCGATTTTTGAATTTTGATTGTTTTCCCAGGCTAGTGATATGCCATAGATATTTTCTCCAGACACTGGGCAGTGGCAGCAAGCAGCAGCTCCCGGTCAGCCACAAGATCATGAGGGTAAACACCCTCACCTACCATGCACCATGTTGCCATATGACATGACTCTACCCAACCGTAAGCTGAAGTAAGCATCTGAGTACATTTAAAGTGAACTACGCTAAGCTATGATGTTCAGTATGTTGGATGTTTAATAACCCATTTTTGACTTAGGGTATTTTCAATTTATGATGGGTTTATTGGCAAGTAATTCCATCATAATTCAAGGAGCATCTGTTGCCAGATGAAGGTAGTTATATGAGGTAATGTATTTCAAGTCATTTTAACAGTGAAAAGAAATACAGTATTAGAGTACATGAGATTTTTAAAAATGCTGAGCAAGACAGTTTCCGCTGTTTTCCTGTGCTTTTCCCTGCTCTTACCTACAGCTCAACTTTTGCACAAAGGCCTTAATATAAATCCCCAAATGCCCTGAATTCATAGCCCCCAGATCCCAGTTCTAATTTAGGCTGACACAATCTGAAAGATCATGTACCTTTCCAGGTCACAGTTTCCTCCTTCTGAGAGTAGTTGGGTTAGACTAACATGACCGATGTGTGAATGAAGTCTGTGCCAACTACAACAGCAGAATTCCATGGTGAAATGTATTTACAAATATGGCAGCACTTCTTCTCAGAGCATTTTCAATGCTAAACCTGTAAGAAGAGGACCCAGTGTTTCTGAAGCATGCTTTTACTATGCAGCGCTGAAAAGAGACTGCTACCCACCGTCATTCACTTGAGATCGCAAATTTTAAGATCCTTTGACCATGATATATTAGGGTCACATGAAGAGCTCTCCTCATGGTCCTTTGGCTGTTCATCCACTGAATAAGAGGGCTAACAAAGAATCTTTGAGGAGGTTTACAGCACAGAAAATATATTTTAAGGAAACACAGTTATGCTATGGATCCTAAGGAAAGTGTATTTTAAGGAAATGTTGGAGGGGATTTAACATGGAATCACCTAACTCCATGCAGTACTTTTCCATTCTCAGTAAAATTTTCTATTAGCCACTAGGACAACCCTATTTCAATTAATTAGTTTGACTCTTCTTTTATAAACATATGTGTGTCTCAGTCTCATTGGCCTGCTTTAACAAAACACTATGAACTAGATGGCTTAGAAGTAACAGAAATTTATTTCTCACAGTTGTGGAGGCTGGGAAGTTCAAACTCAAGGTGCCATCATATTTGGTGTCTGATGAGGGCCTGTTGCTCTCTAATTCATAGATTATCCTTTCTAGCTGTGTACTCACATGGTGGAAAAAGGAAAGAGCTCTCTGGAGTCCCTCTTAAAAGGGCACTAATTTCTACTCATGAGGGGTTCACCCTTATAACCTAACCACCTCCTAAAGTCCTCACCTCCTAATACCATCACTTTAGGGGTTAGGTATCAATTTTAGGGAGATACAAACATTCAGATTATAACAGTGTGCTTTTTGTTTGAGAGTTTTGTGTTTGTTTTTAGCAAGAGGTAGTATATGCATGCAAACAGCGAAATATAAGGAAATGCAGGCAATGATGGGCAAGTCATTATATATCAGAATTTGTTAGAATTATCTTAAGAGACAATTGTGGCATAGCCACAGTACTCAAGCATCATGAGCAATGTTTTGTGGAGGGAATAATTCCTGACTTGCATCCTCATTCTCATCATGGAAGTACACAGCACATAAGTTCCTTGCTTAGGAATGGTGCCATGTGGCGTAACATAGCTTCCTTTCTTTAATCTGTGTTATATGGTGCATAATTTACCAGTTTTCTTATACTTCCTTTTCTTAACCTTTAGTAGAAACTGCCTCAGATGAACTCATTGACCGTTAATCATAAATCAGCCCTTTATTGGTGAAGAGGTGAGATGGGTTAACAGTGGATTTACTTGTAAATGGAGGAGAGATAAATCTTTGTTCCCTTAAGGGTAGCAGTGTATTTATAGGTTGGGAGGCAGTATTACTTTTGAAAAAGCACTTTATTGGAAGGCAAAGTCTTCCAGACCTTGGTGTTTATGATCTCTGAAGCTCGTGTATCTGCAGAACTGTTGTAAAATGCACTAATAAAATAGGATGTTGCTTTCTATTTGCCTGTGTTACCACATGAAGTACTTACAGAGGTAGAATAGAGGTTCTCTAAAGTAAACTCATAACTAAAATTGAATTCTTTGGGGAAATCTGCCACTTTTATTTACAGATATATAAGCCTAGCAGATAAAAATAACTAAGAAAATATGTTGCAAAGATATTTTTATCACCCTACAATCAAGGTTCTTGAATGATCCGTAAGCATTTCCATCCCATAAACCTGTCTGGAAAGCACTGTTGACTTGAGTATGTGGTATTAATCTCCTCATCAGCAATAACCTAAACCTACTTACAGAATGAGGGAAACCTGAGACTGACACACCAAAATATTGTTGACGGCAAAACAACAGAGTAATTACTTTAGAAATCTGCTACGTTAAAAAACAATTAGATTTGGCATCTACAATTGTGAGAGAGATCTCAGAGCAATATTAAAATCAGAATGAGATTTTTTTTAAGACATGGAAAGTTTCTTCTAACAAGAGTCAAACAGTTTAAACATTTTGAAAGAAATGACTGAATCAGTTTTTGGATATTCTATTTCATTCTATCTAAGTCAGCTTTTTGGATAATCTATGCTATTTTTATTCCATCAGAAAGCATTCAAACAAACAAAAACAACTGTGGTAGGCTATCAAGAATTTGAAATTAGACAACTTATATATATTATATATTCTACAGAAATATGCTGTACTGTGTCATTTATTCACATACTACTGAGATGAGGTGTTACATTAGGTGGGAGATGACAACATGATCCAACTCTGTGGAGTGCTGAATCCACACCCCAAACTTAAATCCTCCTGAGCTGGTCTGTTCTACACTCTTCATAGGCCTGCCCCACCCACAGCCTTTCCACCTCACTTCATGGCAGTTCCATCTTTCCAGTTGCTCAGGCCAATAATCTTGAAGTTATTCTTAGCTTCAGTTTTTCCCTCACACCATATATCCAATGTGTCAGCAAATTCTGTTTACCTGTAGAATAGAACCACAATGTGCCACCACCTTGTCTCTTCCCATAACCATAATACAATAGCTTTTTCTTAGGCTGCTTCCCTTCCTCTTCCAACCCCCACCAAAAGCTAGAAAAATTCTTTCCACACAGTAGTGACAGTGTTCTTTTTATTAAATTATACTTTAAGCTCTGGGGTGCATGTGCAGATCATGCGGGATTGTTACGTAGGTATACACATGCCATGGTGGTTTGCTGCATCTGTCACCCCATCATCTACATTAGGTATGTCTCCTGTTATCCCTCCCCAATCCTCCCATACCCTGATATTCCTCGCCTAGCTCTCCCACCCCCAACTGACCGCGGTGTGTGATGTTCCCCTCCCTGTGTCCATGTGTTCTCATTGTTCAACACCCATTTATGCATGAGAACTTACAGTGTTTGGTTTTCTGTTTTTATGTCCGTTTGCTGAGAATGATGGTTTCTAGCTTCATCCATGTCCCTGCAAAGGACATGAACTCATCCTTTTTTATGGCTGCATAGTATTTCATGGTGTATATGTGCCACATATTCTTTATCCAGTCTATTCTTCATGGGCATTTGGGTTGGTTCCAAATTCCAAGTCTTTGCTATTGTGAACAGTACCACAATGAGCATACCTGTGCATGTGTCTTTATAATAGAACAGTTTATATAATCCTTTGGGTATATACCCAGTAATGGGATTGCTGGGTCAAATAGTATTTCTATTTCTAGATCCTTGAGGCATCACCACACTGTCTTCCAAAGTGGTTGAACTAATTTACACTCCCACCAACAGTGTATAAGCATTCCTATCCACACCCTCTCCAGCATCTGTTGTCTCCAGATTTTTTAATGATTGCCATTCTAACTGGCTAGAGATGGTATCTCAATGTGGTTCTGATTTGAATTTCTCTAATGTCCTGTCATGACGAGCATTTTTTTTCATGTTTGTTGGCTTCATAAATGTCTTTTTTTTTTTTTTAAAGACGGAGTTTCGCTCTTGTTACCCAGGCTGGAGTGCAATGGCGCAATCTAGGCTCACCATAACCTCCGCCTCCTGGGTTCAGGCAATTCTCCTGCCTCAGCCTCCTGAGTAGCCCAGCTAATTTTCTGTATTTTTAGTAGAGACGGGGTTTCACCATGTTGACCAGGATGGTCTCTATATCTTGACCTCGTGATCCACCCGCCTCGGCCTCCCAAAGTGCTGGGATTACAGGCTTGAGCCACCGCGCCCGGCCAATGTCTTAAGATGTTTCTGTTCATATCTTTTGCCCACTTTTTGATGGGGTTGTTTTTTTCTTGTACATTTAAGTTATTCATAGGTTCTGGATATTAACCCTTTGTCAGATAGGTAGATTGCAATTTTTTTTTCCATTCTGTTCGTTGCTGGTTCACTAATGATGGTTTCTTTTACTCTGCAGGAGCTGTGAAGTTTAATTAGATCCCATTTGTCTATTTTGGCTTTTGTTGCCATTGCTTTTGGTGTTTTAGTCATGAAGTCCTTGCCTATGCCTGTGTCCTGAATGGTATTGGCTAGATTTTCTTCTAGGGTTTTTATGGGGTTGAATCTTATGTTTAAGTATTTAATCCATCTGGAGTTAATTTTTGTGTGAGGTGTAAGGAAGTGGTCCCGTTTCAGCTTTCTGCATATGGCTAGCCAGTTTTTCCAACACCATTTATTAAGCAGGGAATCCTTTTCCTATTGCTTTTGTTAGGTTTGTCAAAGATCAGATGGTTGTACATGTGTGGCATTAGTTCTGAGGCCTCTGTTCTGTTCCATTGGTTTACATCTCTGTTTTGGTACCATTACCATGGTGTTTTGATTACTGTAGCCCTTTAGTATAGTTTGAAGTCAGGTAGTGTGATACCTCCAGCTTTGTTCTTTAAATTGCTTATGATTGCCTTGGCTATGCAGGCTCTTTTTTTTTGGTTCCATATGAAGGTTAAGGTGTTTTTTTTCAAATTCTGTGAAGAAGGTCAATGGTAGCTTGATGGGAATAGCACTGAATATACAAATTACTTTGGGCAGTACAGCCATTTTCACAATGTTGATTCTTCCTAACCATGAGCATAGAATGTTTCTCCATCTATTTGTGTCCCCTCTTATTTTCTTGGGCAGCGGTTTTAATTGTCCTTGAAGAGGTCCTTCACATCCTTTGTAAGTTGTATTCTTAGTATTTTATTCTTTTGTAGCAAATGTGAATGGGAGTTTGCTCATGATTTGGCTGTTTGTCTGTTACTGGTGTGTAGGAATGCTGTGATTTTTGCATTGATTTTATATCCTGAGACTTTGCTGAAGTTGCTTATCAGCTTAAGGAGATTTTGGGCTGAGACAATGAGGTTTTCTAAAGATACAAACTCTGCAAATGGAGACAATTTGATGTCCTCTTTTCCTAATTGAATACCCTTTATTTCTTTTTCTTGCCTGATTGATATGGCCAGAACTTCAAATACTATGTGGAATAGGAGTGGTTAGAGAGGGCATCCTTGTCTTGTGCCTGATTTCAAAGGGAATGTTTCCAGTTTTTGCCCGTTCAGTATGATATTGGCTGTGGGTTTGTCATAAATAACTTTTATTATTTTGAGATAAGTTCCATCAATACCTAGTTTATTAAGAGTTTTTAGCATAGAGGGCTGTTGAATTTGCCAAAGGCCTTCTCTGCATCTATTGAGAAAATCATGTGTTTTTTGTCTTTGGTTCTGTTTATGTGATGGATTATGTTAATAATTTGCATGTGTTGAACCAGCCTTGTATCCCAGGGATGAAGCCGACTCAATCGTGATGGATAAGCTTTTGATGTGCTGTTGGCTTCAGTTTGCCAGTATTTTATTGAAGGTTTTAGCATCAATATTCATCATGGATATTGGCCTGAAGTTTTCTTTTTTAGTTGTGTGTCTGCCAGGTTTGGTATCAGGATGATGTTGGTCTCATAAAATGAGTTAGGGAGGATTCCCTCTTTTTCTATTCTTTGGAAGTTTCGGAAGAAATGGTACCAGCTCCTCTTTGTACGTCTGGTACAGTTCAGATGTGAACCCATCTGGTCCTGGACTTTTTTTGGTTAGTAGGCTATTAAGCCTAAACTTCAGACCTTATTGGTCTATTCAGGGATTTAACTTCTTCCTGGTTTAGTCTTGGTAGGGCGTAAGTGTCCAGGAATTTATCCATTTCTTCCAGATTTACTTGTTTATGTGCATAAAGGTGTTTGCAGTAATAATCTCTGATGGTAGTTTGTATTCAAAAGCTAGCAGAAGACAAGAAATAACTAAGATCATGCCGGGCACTGTGGCTCACGCCTGTAATCCCAGCACTTTGGGAGGCCAAGGTGGGCAGATCACAAGGTCAGGAAGTGGAGACCATCCTGGCCAACATGGTGAAACCCCATCTCTAAAAATAAAAAAAGAAAAGAAATAACGAAGATCAAAGCAGAATTGAAGGAGACAGAGACACCAAAAATCCTTCAGAAAATCAATGAAGCCAGGAGCTGGTTTTTTGAAAAGATCAACAAAATAGACCACTAGCCAGACTAATAAAAAGAAAAAGAGAGAAGAATTGAATACATGCAATAAAAAATGATAAAGGGGATATTACCACTGATCCACAGAAATACAAACTACCATCAGAGATTGCTACAAACACTTCTATGCACATGATCAAGTAAATCTAGAAGTGATCTTTTATAAAGCCTACGTCAGATCATGTCTCTCCTCTGCTTAAATTCCTCTAGTGACTCTCCACCCGACTTAGAAGTGGAAGCCGATGAACTTTCCCTCTCTGATGCCATCACCTCTCCCAGGTCTCTCCAGTCCACTGTGTTGTTCCTCTGTGTCATGTGCTCTCTGGCCTCAGGGCCTCTTCACTAACTGCTCCTTTTCCCTCAGATATCCCACGGTTAAATCCTTCCTTCTTTGCTCAAGAGCTACCTTCTTCCTATAGTTGATGCTGAGAGTCTTTTTAAATACAATACAATTCCTAATCCTTATGCTTGGTCTCCCTTTCAGTGCTCTCCTTTTAAAATCTTTTTATCTTCTCAAGTACTTATCAGCTTGGAACATACTTCTTTGCTTATTGTATTTACTGATCATTATCTTTTTCTTCTCTCTGGAAAGTAAACCTTCTGAAGGCACAGATGGTTTTTTTAAATTTTACTTATGTAAGTGTTTAAAACTGTACCATATACTTGGTAAGTAATCAATAAATTCTTATTAAATGAAAAAGTATATAAATCTTAAAAGTGTGCTCAGAAGGCAATTGATGTTTTTGACAATTATCTCATTGTAACCTGGCTCAGAACAAAGAAATATCATATACTTATAGACAGGATTAGAAACTTGGATGTTTGAAGATGTTTTCCAATACAGTTTCTCATTAGTGTGCATAAAAATATGAAGATGGCCAGGTGTGGCGGCTAACGCCTGTAATCTCAGTGCTTTGGGAGGCCGAGGCAGGCAGATCACAAGGCCAGGGGTTTGAGACAAGCCTGGCCAATATGATGAACCCCATCTGTACTCAAAATACCAAAATTAGCTGGGTGTGGTGGCGGGCACCTGTAATCCCAGCTACTCAGAAGGCTGCGGCAGGAGAATCATTTGAACCGGGTAGGCAGAGGTTGCAGTGAGCTGAGATTGTGCCACTGCACTCCAGCCTGGGTGACAGAGTGGGACTGCATCGCTAAAAAAAAAAAAAAAAAGAGAAAACATTGATTTGGTCTGATAAAACCGTGAGACCAATGAGGTGGACAAAGGTGCACACAGGTCACTGTAGCTGTAGCAGCGCAACCGGAGGAGACTCCTGATCTCCTGACTGACTCTGAGTTCTTTATGTTTATACTGGAGAGATAGTAACCTCAAGATGGGTGTTTTGATCTTTACTTTTGCCTTTTTTTTTTTTTTTTGGCACAGGTCTGATCTTGAGTTGTTTTCCAATGAACACATTCTTCTAGGATCATCTTTCTATGACAGATGGCAGGCGAGGTGTCAGAGCCCCAGCATTGAGAAGTGGTCAACTTAAAGGTTGGTGAGAATTTATTGGCAATATAGGTTTGAAAACCACAGTTTATGAAAAAGGAGTGCCGTCAAAGGGCAGCAGGGAGCCTCAATGAGAGAGGACTGAGCTCGTGGAGGTGGGTTTTTTTCTTAGTGGTATTTATGGACCTTAAAAATGGGAGCTGAGGGGTAATTTGTATATTTAATTATTACATTTGTAGACATATCAGCAAGTATTACAAAATGAGTTTTGGCATGGCATTCCAAAGATGTATAGAAATTCTAGTAACTTATAAAAGTTGAAAGAGGCCAGGAACCAGGTGGTGACTTTAGATACTAGGAAAGTTTAATTACTTCTTTCTCTCTCTGAGATGGAGTTTCACTCCGGTTGCCCTGGATGGAGTGCAGTGGCTCAATCTTGGCTCACCACAACCTCCACCTCCTGGGTTCAGTCAATTCTCCTGTCACAGCCTCCTGAGAAGCTGGGATTACAGGCATGCACTGCCACTATACCCAATTAATTTTTTGACTTTTTAAAGAGATGGGGTTTCACCATGTTTGTCAGGCTGGTCTTGAACTCCTGACCTCAGAGTGTAACCGATTACCTGCAACCAGATTTTCTGGAACTCAGGTTCTTGGCCTCTCCAACCCCAGTGAGTGGGGAAGGGGGCCGTGGTAAGTGTCATAGCTTAAGTAGAACTCATGGACCCAAAGAGTGTGTGGTATTGTGATTAGGCAGAGTGAAAGGACAGCTTCCATGCTGTGGAAGGGGACCTGGAGTGGGTGCCGCTGCAGGCTTGGGCAGCTGGAGCCTATGCCTGTGAGTTATTCCCTCCCCATTCTTGCTGTCATCCAATGGGAGGAGTTTTTTTCAAACTTTCTCTGGACTGCATTTTAAAACCCTGAGTCACTGAGCCTCTACCTCCAGGGGCTGGAGGCAGGAAAACTGGAAACAAAGCCCTAGCCGGCCAGAGGCAGGACAAGTTCCTGCACTCAAAAAAAAGAGGCCCTCCCCAACCCTGGAAGTTCCTCTATACAGTTCCTCAGTCCCCACTCTGAACAGGAAAGTCCAACTGCTGTTGGCACATGGGCGCCGATTGCTCTACTTCCTACTGAACTGGGGCATGGAAGGGGGTCCTGCAGTTGAGGTTTCCTCCAGAGGGGAGTCCTCTGGGGTTGCAGGTTGATCCAGTGGTCCGTGATAGAAATTATGAGCCACAGACATTTGGGATTCCGTTTGTAGGACCATTTGTATCTTCATGGCCTCAATTCTGGAAGAAACAAATTTGGCCAGAAAGTTAAAGATGAGAGGCTCAAAGGCAAGCAATAATAGGATGTTTATTAAGGGGCCTAGAAGAGGGGAGAGTCAGGGTAGCTGTTTGTTAAGCAAGCTTCATGATCCTCTTTCTTGGAGATTCTCAACCCTGTGTTCTATTCGGTCCCTGAGTTCTTTAAGACGATATCTGATTGGTTTACAAACTAACAGCATTCTTCTCTTAAAAAGGGACAAGTTCGTCCTCTCTCTGCCATTAGCAGATCCAAGGCCCTTCGAGTTTGAAGAGTCATGGCAACTAAACTGCTTTTGTAGAGTTCTGAGAATCGGCAACCTTTTCCATGTGATTAATTCCTGGGACAGCTTAGAGTAAAACTGAGTAGAGGTAGTAATTCCTCCAGTATCAGGACTAAGCCTGCCTGTTAGTCCTGCTACCATGCTGAATGGAAGAACTAGGGTTCTAGTATGCCTTGGCCTGGACAAGAGAAGACTCTGCAATTGAGAATCGGTGTAAATGGTCATGGGGGGCAATAGGAGGGAGAAGAGGCATATTTCCTCCATGTATTGTTTAGACGGCAGTAGGCTGAGGAGCCACAAACAAAGAATAAGCCTGCTAGGCAGTTGAGGCCTGGAGGTAAGGTAGCCCAGTTTTGGCATAGAGAAGCATTGCAGTCGTTAGTGAATTTTGAGGTAGATGGAATTTGTAGATGGTGACCAAGGGACATACAAGCCCTGTATGATTTAAGGGTGGGTTAGGATCCTGGAACCAGGATATACGGTTTGAAGCTTAGTGGAAGGCACATTCAGCAGTCAGTTGGGTTGCTGGAGGCCTCATCTGTTTCTGTGAGAGTGGTGTTAAGTTGAGCATACAGGAGTGTGTGCACAGGATCTTGGGGAGCTTAGAAAGGTCCAGGCCTTTGTAGGTACTGGGGGTACTTTGTGGTTTGCCTAGCTTGATTGAGATTACTGTCTTGAGACACCCCCATCTGAAGTCCTGACATGGGCAAAATGTCCAGCAGGTGGTGGTGCCCTTAGCAGCTGGACAGTTAGGCCCGGTTATTGTTTCCGTTCAATAACACACAGGACAGGGAAGCAGCTGTACAGCAATGTTTGTACATGTAAGTACAGGGTATAAAGAAGGCCACTAGACCTCATTCCCAAGACCAGAGAGTGAACTTGTTTCCTGTCCAATATTCTTCCAGGGCACATTTTCAGATGGGATGGGAGTGAAGTAGGGGACAGGCAGCAATGAGGATAAGGAGGACCACGAGAGGTCATAAGAGAGTGATACCATCAGAGGGAGAAGAGGAAAGTTGTTAGACACATAATTAGGCAGAAAGCCATGGATATGGAGCATCTACGGAATGTGGGCCAAGTCTCAAGGGTGACCATACAAAGTCCAGTTGCAAATAGTAAAGGTAAGAGTGATATTCCAGTCAATGCCAGAATGTAAGGTAGACTGATGAGTAGTTCATTTCCTGAGGGTCTTGTCAGAAGAGCAACTGCAGATCCTTTAATGGCTCACAGGTATATGAAGGGCAGCCTCCTGGATCCTCGGCTGTGCAGCGGAGGTCCAATGATCTTCTCCAGGAGGCATCAAGGTGTCAGCCAAGTGTGATGGATCCATGAGTCAGTTCCCACCACCTTAAGTGCTGTAGGGGTGAGAGAATGACCAAAAATGGCCCTTTGCAAGATGGACCTAGAGAGAGAGGCAGAGGGGAGAGACTTGACAAGTACAAAATCTCCAGGACAAAGTAACAATTTCCCTTTCTCCTTGGGTATCCTTCAGGTAAGGTCTTAAGTGCCTGTTCGTACTTAGCCAAGGAGGTTATACCTTTTATTAGATCTGCTGTTTCTTTGTCTAATACAAGATCATTGGTAAGAAAGGGTCGTCCATAAAGCATTTTATAGGGACTGCGTCCTAGTTTCTGAGGAAAGTTTTGAGCCCTTAAGAGTGCTGTCAGTAACGGAGTGCATCACGGGAGGTGAAGTGTCTTTTTTTTATTATTGCATTTTAGGTTTGAGGGTACATGTGAAGAATGTGTAAGACTGTTGCATAGGTCCATACATGGCAGTGTGGTCTGCTGCCTGTCTCCCCTATTCCCCCCGCGACAGGCCCCAGTGTGTGATGCTCCCCTCCCTGTGTCCATGTGTTCTCATTGTTTAACACTCGCCTATGAGTGAGAACATGCAGTGTTTGACTTTGTGTTTTTGTGTCAGTTTGCTGAGAATAACGGTTTCCAGTTTCATCCATGTCCCCACAAAGGACACTAACTCATCGTTTCTTATGGCTGCATAGTATTCCACGGTGTATCTGTGTCACATTTATCCTTGTCCAGTCTATCATCGATGGGCATTTGGGTTGGTTCCAAGTCTTTGCTATTGTAAACAGTGCCACAATGAACATTCGTGTGCATGTGTCCTTACAATACAATGATTTATAATCCTTTGGATATATACCCAGTAATGGGATTGCTGGGTCAAATGGAATTTCTATTTCTAGGTCCTTGAGGAATCGCCACACTGTCTTCCACAATGCAACTAATTTTCCCTCCCACCAACAGTTTAAAACTATTCCCACTTCTCCACATCCTCTCCAACATCTGTTATGTCCAGATTTTTTAATGATCACCATTCTAACTGGTGAGAGATGGTATCTCAATGTAGTTTTGATTTGCATTTCTCTAATGACCAGTGATGACGAGCATTTTTTCATATGTTTGTTGGCCTCATATATGTCTTCTTCTGTAAAGTGTCTCTCTGTATCCTTCTTCCACTTTTGAATGGGCTTGTTTTTCTCTTATAAATCTGTTTTAGTTCTTTGTAGATTCTGGATATTAGCCCTTTCATAGTTGGGTAGATTGCAAAAAATTTTCCCCATTCTATTAACCAATAGAATTCACTCTAATGACTGTTTCTTTTGCTGTGCAGAAGCTGTGGAGTTTGATTAGGTACCATTTGTCTATTTTGGCTTTTCTTGCCAATGCTTTTGGTGTTTCAGTCATGAGGTCCTTGCCTATGCCTATGTCCTGAATGGTTTTGCCTGGGTTTTCTTCCAGGGTTTTTATGGTGTCAGGTCTTATGTTTAAGTCATTAATCCATCTGGAGTTAATTTTAGTGTAAGGTGTCAGGAAGGGGTCCAGTTTCTGCTTTCTGCACATGGCTAGCCAGTTTTCCCAACACCATTTATTAAACAGGGAATCCTTTCCACATTGCTTATTTTGTCAAAGATCAGATGGCTGTAGATGTGTGGTGTTGCCTCCGAGGCCTCTGTTCTGTTCCATTGGTTTATATCTCTGTTTTGTTACCAGTACCATGCTGTTTTGATTACTGTAGCCTTGTAGTAAAGTTTGAAGTCAGGTAGCATTGATGCCCCCAGCTTTGCTCTTTTTGATTAGGGTTGTATTGGCTATGTGGGCTCTCTTTTGGTTCCATATGAAGTTTAAAGTGGTTTTTCCAGATCTGTGAAGAAGGTCGATGGTAGCTTGATGGGGATAGCATTGAATCTATAAGTTACTTTGGGCAGTATGGCCATTTTCAGAAT
The DNA here is from genome assembly GCA_031835075.1 of Saguinus oedipus. Classification (NCBI taxonomy): domain Eukaryota; kingdom Metazoa; phylum Chordata; class Mammalia; order Primates; family Cebidae; genus Saguinus; species Saguinus oedipus. Next base: position 2,205,939 of record CM063172.1, on the reverse strand, counting down.
ATTGATTCTTCCTAACCATGAGCCTGGAATGATTTTCCATCTGTTTGTGTCCTCTCTTATTTCCTTGATCACTGGTTTGTAGTTCTCCTTGAAGAGATGTTTTACGTCCTTTGTTAGTTGTGTTCCTAGGTATTTTATTCTCTTTGTAGCAGTTGTGAATGGGAGTTCACTCATGATTTGGCTCTCTGTTAGTCTGTTATTGGTGTATAGGAATGCTTGTGATTTCTGCACATTGATTTTGTATCCTGAGACTTTGCTGAAGTTGTTTATCAGTTTCAGGAGATTTTGTGCTGAGATGATGGTATCTTCTAAATATACAATCATGTCGTCTGCAAATAGAGTCAGTTTGACTTCCTCCTTTCCTAATTGAATACATTTTATTTCTTTTACTTGCCTGATTGCTCTGACTAGAACTTCCAATACTATATTGAATAGGAGTGGTGAGAGACGACATCCTTGTCTAGTGCCAGATTTCAAAGGGACTGCTTCCAGTTTTTGCCCATTATGCTATTGGCTGTGGTTTTGTCATAAATAGCTTTTATTATTTTGAGATACATTCCATGGATATCTATTTTATTGAGAGTTTATAGCATAGAGGGCTGTTGAATTTTGTTGAAGGCCTTCTCTGTATCTACTGAGATAATCATGTGGTTTTTGTCTTTGGTTCTGTTTATGTGATGGATTACATTAATAGATTTGCATGTGTTGAACCAGTCTTGCATCCCAGGGATGACGCCAACTTGATCGTGATGGATAAGTTTTTGATGTGCTGTTGGATTCAGTTTGCCAGTATGTTATTGAAGATTTTAGCGTTGGCCTGAAGTTTCCTTTTTTGGTTGTGTCTCTGCCAGGTTTGGTATCAGGATGATGTTGGTCTCATAAAATGAGTTAGGGGGGATTCCCTCTTTTTCTATTGTTTGGAAGAGTTTCAGAAAGAATGGTACCAGCTCCTCTTTGTATATCTGCTAGAATTCAGCTAAGAACCCATCTGGACCTGGACTTTTTTTGGGTGGTAGGCTATTAACTGCTGCCTCAATTTCAACCCTTGTTATTATTGGTCTATTCAGGGATTCAACTTCTTCCTGGTGTAGCCTTGGGTAGGTCTAAATGTCCAGGAATTTATCCATTTCTTCTAGACTTTATTTGTGTAGAGATGTTGATAGTAATCTCTGATGGTAGTCTGTATTTCTGTGGAATCGGTGGTGATATCCCCTTTATTGTTTTTTATTGCATCTATTTGATTCTTCTCTCTTTTCTTTTTATTAGCCTGGCTAGCAGTCTCTTTTGTTGATCTTTTCAAAAAACCAGCTCCTGGATTTAATGATTTTTTCAAGGGGTTTTTGTGTCTCTATCTCCTTCAGCTCTGCTCTAATCTTAGTTATTTCTTTTCTCCGGCTAGGTTTTGAGTTTTTTCTTTTTTTTGATCTTGCTCCTCTAGCTCTTTCAATTTTGACAATAGGGTGTCAATATTTTAGATCCTTCCTTGCTTCTCATGTGGGCATTTATTGCTATATAGTTTCCTCTAGACACTGCTTTAAATATGTCCCAGAGATTCTGGTTTTGAAGAACATCTTTATTTCTTCCTTCATTTCATTGTTTATCCAGTCAACATTCAAGAGTCCACTGTTCAGTTTCCATGAAGCTGTGCGGTTCTGAGTTAGTTTCTGAATTCTGAGTTCTAACTTGATTACACTGTGGTCTGAGAGACTGTTATGATTTCCATTCTTTTGCATTTCTTGAGGAGTGATATACTTCCAATTATGTGGTCAATTTTAGAGTAGGTGTGATGTGGTGCTGAGAAGAATGTATATTCTGTGGATTTGGAATGGAGAGTTCTGTAAATGTCTATTAGGTTTGCTTGGTACAGATCTGAGTTCAAGTCCTGGATATCCTTGTAAATTTTCTGTCTCACTGATCTAATATTGAGAGTGGGATGTTAAAGTTTCCTACTATTATTTTGTGGGAGTCTAAGTCTCTTTGTAAGTCATTAAGAACTTGCTTTATGTATATGGGTCCTGCTTTAGTGGGTGTGTATATATTTAGGATTGTTAGCTCTTCTTGTTGCATTGATCCTTTTTCCATTATGTAATGCCCTTCTTTGTCTCTTCTTTTAATCTTTGTTGGTTTAAAGTCTATTTTATTAGAGACTAGGATTGCAACTCCTTTTTTTTTTTTTTTTTGCTCCCCATTTGCTTGGTAGCTCTTCCTCCATCCCTTTATTATGAGCCTTTGTATATCCTTGCATGTGACATGGGTTTCCTGGATACAGCACACCAAGGGGTTTTGGCTTTTTATCCATTTTGCCAGTCTGTGTCTTTTCATTAGGGCATTTAGCCTATTTACATTTAGGGTTAATATTGTTATGTATGAATCTGATCCTGCCTTTTTGATGCTAGCTGGCTGTTCTGCCCATTAGTTGATGCAGTTTCTTCATTGTTTTGATGCTCTTTACCATTTGGTATGTTTTTGGAGTGTCTGGTACTGGTTGTTCCTTTCTATGTGTAGTGCCTCTTTCAGGAGCTCTTGTAAAGCAGGCCTGGTGGTGATGAAATCTCTGAGTACATGCTGGTTTGTAAAGGATTTTATTTCTTGGCTGGATATGAAATTCTAGGTTGAAAGCTCTTTTCTTGAAGGATGTTGAATAGTGGAACCCACTCTCTTCTGACTTACAGGGTTTCTGCTCAGAGATCCACTATGAGTCTGTTAGGCTTCCCTTTGTGGGTAACCCAGCCTTTCTCTCTAGCTGCCCTTAGCATTTTCTCCTTCATTTCAACCCTGGTGAATCTGACGATTATGTGCCTTGGGGTTGCTCTTCTTGAGAAATATCTTTGTGGTGGTCTCTGTATCTCCTGGACTTCAATATTGGCCTGCCTTGCTAGGTTGGGGAAGTTCTCCTGGATAATATCCTGAAGAGTATTTTCTAGCTTGGATTCATTCTCTCCGTCACATTCTGTTACACCTATCAAACGTAGATTAGGCTTTTTCACATAGTCCCATATTTCTTGGAGACTTTGTTCATTTCTTTTTACCCTTTTACTCTAATCTTGCCTTCTCATTTTATTTAATTGAGTTGATCTTCCATCTCTGATATCCTTTCTTCTGCTTGGTCAGTTTGGCTATAGAAACTTGCTGAAGTTCTTACATTATTTTTCAGCTCCATCAGGTCATTTATATTCCTCTCGAAGCTGTTTATTCTCATTAGCATTTCGTCTACCCTTTTATTCAAGGTTCTTAGTTTCTTTGCATTGGGTTGGAACATGTTCTTTTAGTTCAGAGAAGTTTGTTATTACCCACCTTCTGAAGCACATTTCTGTCAATTCATCAGACTCACTCATTCTCCATGCAGCCTTGTTCCCTTGCTGGTGAGGAGTTGTGATCCCTTGTAGGAGGAGAGACATTCTGGTATTGTGTGTTTTCATCCTTTTTGTGCTGGTTTCTTCCCATCTTTGTGGATTTATTTACCTGTGGTCTTTGTAGTTGTTGACTTTCAGATGGGGTCTCTGAGTGAACCTCCAGTTTGTTGATGAAGTTATTTCTTTGTTAGTTTTCCTTCTTACAGTCAGGCCCCTCTGCTGTAGGACCTGCTGGAGGTCCACTTGAGACCCTGCTTGCCTGGGGATCACCTGCAGCATCTACGGAACAGTAAGGGTTGCTGCCAGGTTCTTCCTCTGCTGTCTTTGTCCCAGAAGGATACCTGCCATATGTCAGTCTGACCTCTCCTTTATGAGGTGAGTCTTTGGATATACAGGGGTCAGGGAGCTGCTTGAGGAGACAATCTCTCCTTTATAGGAGCTCAAGTGCTGACCTGTGAGCTCCAGTGTTTCATTCAGAGCTGCTGGCCAGGTACGTTTAAGTTTGCTGCAGTAGAACTGATAAATGCCTTTTTTTCCCCCAGGTGCTCTGTCCCGGGAAGGTAGGGCTTCATTTATAACTTTATCATGCTGCTGCCTTTTTTCAGGGCTGCTCTGCCCAGCAAGGAGGCAGCCTCGTCACAGTCTGCCTGCAGAGGCTTTGCTGAGCTGCTGCTGGCTCTGCCCAGCTGCCATGTGAACTGTCCTGCAGTTCTGTTTATAGGGGTATAGTTAGAACTGTCCCAGTAATGGCAGAGGCACCTCCCCCACAGAGTTGGACCATCCCAGGTTCAGCTATGCTTGCTGTGAAACTCTCAATCCACAGCATTTCAGATTGCTGTTTTTTATGGGGGTGGGACCAGCCAAGCCTGATCACCTGGCTCCCTGCCTCAGACCCCATTTTTGTTTTTTCAGTTGAATGGGTGACTCTGTCTCCCAAATGTTCCAGTCACCTGTTGAAAAGGCCCTGGGATCTGGGTGATTTCCTGTGCAGTGACCCACTGTACCAGCTGAAATAGCTGTGCTGGAGATTTGTGGTGCTTTTTTGCATCTGGCTCCCATTTCATTCCCCTTTTTATCAGTTGAATGGGTGATTCTGTCTCCCAGGCACTCCAATCGCCAGCTAAAATGGCGCCTGGACCTGTGTATTTTGTACAGAGACACACTGTGCTAGCCATAACAGCTGCACTGGGGCTCCTCCGCCTGGGAAACTCCTGGTCTGTGGGCAATAAAAATCCACCTGGAAATGTGGTGTCCACTCACCCTTCATGCTCTTGCTGGGAGCTGCAATCCAGATGAGGTGAAGTGTCTCTTTTAAGAATTTTGTTCATTTGAGGGGAGGTAGATCCAAGATGATGACCAAATAGAAACAGCTCTGGACCGCAGTTCCCAGCAAGAACAATGCAGAGGGAAAGTGATCACCCATCCACACATCCAAATGAGTTTTTACTGCCCACAGACCAGGAGATTCCCAAGCTGAAAAGAACCAAGAGTGTCCAGCATGGCTGTTTCAGCCTGTGCAGTCTCCACAAAAAGAAACTCGCAGAAATCTGGGAGGCCATCTCAACTGGAGCCCAGAATGCCTGGGAGACAGAGCCACCCATTCAACTGAAAAAAAGAGGGCTGAAACAGGGAGCCAGGTGATCTGGCTCAGCAGTACCCACCCCCACAAAAGATCAGCAATCTGAAAGGCTCTGGATTGAGAGTTGCATAGCAAGTGCAGCTGGACGTGGTACAGTTCAGCTCTGTGGGGGAAGGGCATCCACCATTACCAAGGCAGTCTGCCATTACCGATGAGAACGCCATTACCAAGGCAATTCTAACTATACCTCTGTAAACAAAACCGCAAGGAAGTTCACACAGCAGCTGGGTAGAGCCCACAATAGCTCAGCAACGCCTTCTGCTGGCAGGCTGTGACTAGGCTACCTCCTTACTGGACAGGGCACCTCTGAAAAAAGGGAGCAGCAAATTAGGAACTTATAAAGCCCCACCTTCCCAGGACAGAGCACCTGGGAAGAAAGGTGGTTATGACTTCTGCTGCAGCAGACTTAAACGTACCTGCCCAGTAGCTCTGAATGGAACAACGGAGCTCCCAGCTCAGCACTTAAACTCCAATAAGGGACAGACTGTTTCCTCAAGCAGCTCCTGGACACCTGTATATCCAAAGAGACACCTCATAAAGGAGAGTTCAGGCTGACATCTGGCAGGCATCCTTCTGGGACGAAGGTAACAGAAGAAGAAACTGGAAACAACCCTTACTGTTCTGCAGCCACCACAGGTGATCCTCAACAAAACAGGATCTGGAATGCATCTCCAGCAGTCCTACAGCAGAGGGGCCTGAATGTTAGAAGGAAAACTACGAAGCAGAAAGAAATAACTTCAACATCAGCAAAAGGACATCCACTCAGACTCCATCCAAAAGTTACCAAGTATAAAGACCACAGGTAGATAAATCTACAAAGATGGCAAGAAATCAGCACAAAAGGATGAAAACACCCAAAACCAGAATGCCTCTCCTCCAAGGGATCACGACTCCTCACCAGCAAGGGAACAAGGCTGGATGTATAATGAGTCTGATGAATTGACAGAAAAGGGATTCAGAATGTGGGTAATAAGAAACTTCTGTGAACTAAAAGAACATGTTCTAACCCAATTTTAAGAAACTAAGAACCTTGAAAAAAGGTTCAACGAAATGCTAATGAGAATAAATGGCTTAGAGATGAATATAAATGATTTGATGGAGCTGAAAACAACACAAGAACTTCAACAAGTTTCCATAGCCAAACTGACCAAGCAGCAGAAAGGATATCAGAAATCAAAGATCAACTCAATTAAATAAAATGAGAAGGCAAAGAGTGAAAAGAAATGAAGAAAGCCTCCAAGAAATATGGGATTATGTGAAAAGACCTAATCTACATTTGATAGGTGTACCAGAATGTAACAGAGAGAATTAATCCAAGCTGGAAAACACTCTTCAGGATATTATCCAGGAGAACTTCCCCAACCTAGCAAGGCAGGCAGGAAATATGGAGAGCACCACAAAGATATTCCTCAAGAAGAGCAACCCCAAGGCACATAATCGTCAGATTCACCAGGGTTGAAATGAAGGAGAAAATACAGTGCAGGCAGAGAGAAAGGTCAGGTTACCCACAAAGGGTAGTGGATCAGACTTCCCTTTGTGAGATCCCATCAGACTCATAGTGAATCTCTCAGCAGAAACCCTACAAGACAGAAGAGTGTGGGGGCCAATATTCAACGTCCTTCGAGAAAAGAACTTTCAATCTAGAATTTCATATACAGCCAAACTAAGATTCATAAGCCAAGGAGAAATAAAATCCTTGACAAACAAGCATTGCTGAGAGATTTTGTCACCACCAGGCCTGCTTTACAAGAGCTCCTGAAAGAAGCACTAAACATAGAGAGGAACATTCAGTACCAGCCAATCCAAAACATACCAAATGGTAAAGAGAAACAACCAGTTAGCATCAAAATGGCAGGATCAAATAAATTCACACATAACAATATTAACCTTAAATGTAAATGGGCTAAATGCCCCAGTCAAAAGACACAGCCTGGTAAATTGGATACAAAGTCAAAACTCATCTCATGTGCAAGGACACATGTAGGCTCAAAATAAAGGGATGGAGGAAGATTTACCAAGCAAATGGAGACCAAAAAAAGCCAGAGTGGCAATCCTAGTCTCCGATAAAATAGACTTTAAACCAGCAAAGATCAAAAGAGACAAGGAAGGGCATTACATAATGCTAAAAAGATCAATGCAACAAGAAGAGCTAACACTCCTAAATATATACACACCCATTAAAGCAGCACCCAGATACATAAAGCAAGTTCGTAGTGACCTACAAAGAGACTTAGACTCCCACAGAATAACAGTGGGAGACTTCAACACTCCACTGTCAATCTTGGCAGAATAATGAGACAGAAAATTAACAAGGATATCCAGGACCTGAACTCAGATCTGTACCAAGCAAACCTAATAGACATTTACAGAACTCTCCATTTCAAATCCACAGAATATACATTCTTCTCAACATTACATCACACCTACTCTAAAATTGACCATATAATTGGAAGTAAATCACTCCTCAGCAAATGCAAAAGAGTGGAAATCATAACAAAGAGCCTCTCAGACCACAATGCAATCAAATTAGAACTCAGGATTCCAAAACTAACTCACAACCACACAACTTCATAGAAACGGGACAACGGGCTCTTGAATGTTGACTGGATAAACAATAAAGTGAAGGCAGAAATAAAGATGTTCTTCAAAACCAAAGAGAACGAAGACATGACATATCAGAATCTCTGGGGCACATTGAAAGCAGTGTCTAGAGGAAAAATTACAGTAGTAAATGCCCACATGAGAAGCAAGGAAAGATCTAAAATCGACACTCTGATCATCAAAATTACAAGAGCTAAAGGAGCAAGATCAAAAACACTCAAAACCAAGCAGAAGACAAGAAATAACTAAGAGCACAGCAGAACTGAAGGAGATAGAAACACAAAAAAACCTTCAAAAAGTCAATAAATTCAGAAGCTGGTTTTTTGAAACAAAATAGACCACTAGCCAGATTAATAAAAAAGAAAAGAATAATCAAATAGATGCAAGAAAAAACAATAAAGGGGATACCACCACCGATTCCACAGAAATACAGACTACCATCAGAGATGACTACAAACAACTCTATGCACATAAAAAAATGGATAAATTCCTGGACACTTTCACCCTCCCAAGCCTAAACCAAGAAGTTGTTGAAACTGAACAAGGGCTGAATTTGAGGCAGCAAATAATACCCTACCAACCAAAAAAAGCCCAGGTTCAGACAGATTCACAGCTGAATTCCACCAGACATACAAAGAGAAGCTGGTACCACTCCTTCTGAAACTCTTCCAAACAATCCATAAAGAGAGAATCCTTCCCAAGTCATTTTTATGAAATCAACATCATCCAAAACCTGGCAGAGGCTCAACAAAAAAAGAAAACTTCAGACCAGTATCCACAATGAACACAGATGCAAAAATCTTCAATACTGGCAAGCTGATTGCAACAGCACATCAAAAATCTTATCTACCATGATCAAGTAGGCTCATCTCAGGGATGCAATGCTGGTTCAACATATGCAAGTCTATAAATGTAATTCACCACATAAACAGGACCAAAGACAAAAACCACATGATTATCTCAGTAGGTACAGAGAAGGCCTTCAACAAAATTCAACAGCCCTCTATGCTAAAAACTCTCAATAAAATAGGTATCCATGGAATGTATCTCAAAATAATAAAAGCTATTTATGACAAACCCACAGCAAAAACTGGAAGCGTTCCCTTTGAAATCTATCTCTAGACAAGGAATCCCTCTCTCACCATTCCTATTCAATATAGTATTGGAAGTTCTAGTCAGAGCAATCAGGCAAGAAAAAGAAATAAAGGGTATTCAAATAGGAAAGGAGGAAGTCAAGCTGTCTCTATTTGCAGACAACATGACTGTATATTTAGAAGACCCCATCATCTCAGCCCAGAATCTCCTGAAACTGATAAACAACTTCAGCAAAGTCTCAGGATATAAAATCAATGTGCAGAAATCACAAGCACTCTATACACCAATAACAGCCTAACAGCCAAATCAAGACTGAACTGCCATTCACAATTGCTACAAAGAGAATAAAATACCTATATACAACCAACAAAGGATGTAAAGGACCTCTTCAAGGAGAACTACAAACCACTGGTCAAGGAAATAAGAGAGGACATAAACAGATGGAAAAACATTCCAGGTTCATGGTTAGGAAGAATCAGTATCGTGAAAATGGCCATACTGCCCAAAGTAATTTATAGATTCAATGCTATCCCCATCAAGCTACCAATGACCCTCTTCACAGAACTGGAAAAAAAAAAACACTTTAAATTTCATATGGAACCAAAAGAGAGCCTACATAGCCAAGACAATCCTAAGCAAAAACAACAAAGCTGGAGGCGTCATACTGCCTGACTTCAAACTATACTACAAGGCTACAGTAATCAAAACAGAATGTTACTGGTACCCCAACATAGACCAATGGGAACAGAATAGAGGCCTTGGAGACCACGCCACACATCTACAACCATCTGATCTTTGACAAAGCTGACAAAAACAAGCAATGGGAAAAGGATTCCCTGTTTAATAAATGCTGTTGGGAAAACTGGCTAGCCATATGCAGAAAACAGAAACTGGACCCCTTCCTGACACCTTACACTAAAATTTACTCCAGATGGATTAAAGACTTAAACATAAGACCTAACACCATAAAAACCCTGGAAAAAAAATCTAGGCAAAACCATTTAGGACATAGGCATAGGCAAGGACTTCATGACTAAAACACTAAAGCATTTGCAACAAAAGCCAAAATGGACAAATGGGATTTAATTAAACTTAAGAGCTTCTGCACAGCAAAAGAAACTATCATTAGAGTGAATTGGCAACCAATAGAATGGGGAAAAATTTTTGCAATCTACCCATCTGACAACGGGCTGATACCTAGTATCTACAAATAAATTTACAAGAAAAAAACAACCCCATCAAAAAGTGGGCAAAGGAAATGAATGGACACTTCTCAAAAGAAGACATTTATGCAGCCAACAAACCTGTTTTTAAAAGCTCCTCATCATTTGTCATTGGAGAAATTCAAATCAAAACCACATTGAGATAGCATCTCTCACCAGTTAGAATGGCAATCATTAAAAGATCTGGAGAGGGTGTGGAGAAGTAGGAATGCTTTTACAGTGTTGGTGGGAGTGTAAGTTAGTTCAACCATTGTGGAAGACAGTGTCATGCTTCCTCAAGATCTAGAACTAGAAATAACCATTTGACCCAGTAATCCCATTACTGGTATATACCCAAAGGATTATAAATCATTCTGTTATAAAGACAAATGCACACACTTATTTATTGCAACACTGTTTACAATAGCAAAGACTTGTAACCCATCAATGATAGACTGGATAAAGAAAATGTGGCACATACACACCATGGAATACTATGCAGCCATAAAAAAGTATTGGTTCATGTTTTTTTGCAGGGACATGGATGAAGCTGGAAACCATCATTCTCAACAAACTGACACAAGAACAGGAAACTAAACACCGCATGTTCTCACTCATAAGTGGGAGTTGAACATTGAGAACACATGGACACAGGGAGGGAAACATCACATGCTGGGACTTGTTGGCGGATGGGGGCCTAGGGAAGAGATAGCAGGGGGTGGGGGCATTGGGGAAGAAAAGCATTAGGAGAAGTACCTAAGGTAGATGATGGGGGGATGGATGCAGCCAACCACCATAGCACGTTTATCTATGTAACAAACTTGCCCCTTCTGTACGTGTATCTCAGAACTTAAAGTATAAATTGAAGAAAAGTCATATTAAGATATATTAAAAACATAAATGTTAGGGAAATAAATTACATTTAAGAGTGAAGAAGTTTGTTGAATAGTTTGGTTCTTCTGAAAGTCAGGGAAATACAAATTAAAACCCAAATTCAGTGCCACTTTACACCTATTGAACTGGTAAAAATTAAAAATTTTAACAATACAATAACATGTCAGCTGGAGACATGTACATTCTCAAGATCTTTTGAACTTGCTGGTAGGAGTCTAATGATTTGTGTGTACTTTGGAAAGCAATTCACATTGTCTTTTACATTTAGTGACTTATGTAATCTATAATCAATTATACTCAGACTTAAACAGAAGAGAAAATCTTGCATATTTATAGGAGATATTAATAACATTTCTCTAACAGTACTGCTCAAAATAGAAAGAAATGCCAAACGTTCTTCAAAAATGTAAAGGAATTGAGTAAAATATATTTAAACAATGCAGTATTTTGCTCCAGCTACAACATAAAATTCCAACAATGTGGATAACCCTAGCAATATGAAATCAAGTAAAAAATAAAAGCTTGAAAGTATTACTTACAACAGGATACCCCTTTTAAGTTAAAAATAAAATCTAATATGACATTATATACTTATTAGGCATATGTATATATACTTATTAGGCATATGTAAGGAAGTTTCAAAAATGAAAGCAAGAAGCTTTTTTTCAAGATGAAAAAACAGATACTGAATTTACATTGTCTCCAAATATAACAGCAACTACAAAACAAATGCACACAATACAGTGTAATACTACAAAGATAACTAAAATATTAAGTATCAGTTTCCAGAAAAGAGTATGAACACTACAATTATCCCATGAATTCTACTAGATGCTTCCAAGCCATGGTGTAGGAAGGAGAATCTCAGCCTCAGGTCATCTCTCTGAGCCCAAGGAAGGGAGCTGGAACTCTAGGAAGGTCGAGATGGCTTGACTTAATGGAACAGAGTATGGAAAAGAAGGGAGGTGCCAGAGAAAAAGTTCCAGAAATCTAAAAAGAGATCTTTTTTGAATATTCAGCTGAGAACTGATTATCAAATGCTTGTGAGGAAACTACATGATCCCAGAAAAACAGCAACTAAAAGGATTACGGAGAACAGTGCTAAGCACTGCTGCAATGGAGTATCTCATAAATCATAAATCGGGGGGCACTGCTTAGAGTATATAGAAGGCTCTTGCCTCACTACTGAGGGAATGTTAGCTTTAGGAAAATGCAGCTCTGGTTTCACTTAGCAGCCCTTAAATACAAGGCCCCAAAGGATCAAACTGCTTAAAAATAACTTAAAACACATCCAACAATAAAACTTGATAGTATGTGTAGAAATACAAATCTATTCTCGCCCAACAATGTAAGATCCAAAATGTCTCACATCCAATTAAAAACTACCAGACATAGCTGGGCGCAGTGGCTCATGCCTGTAATCCTAGCACTTTGGGAGGGTGAGGCAGGTGGATCACCTGAGGTCAGGAGTTGAAGACCAGCCTGGCCAGGTTGGTGAAACTGTTGCTACTAAAAGTAGAAAAATTAGCCTGGTGTGGTGGTGGACACCTGTAATCCCCACTACTCCGAAGGCTGAGGCAGAGAATTGCTTGAACCCAGCAGGAAGGGGTTACAGTGAGTTGAGATCACACCACTGCACTACAGTCTGAGCAACAGAGACTCTGTCTAAAAAAAAAAAAAAAACTACCAGACACGTGAAAAAGAAGTAAAATACAATTGAAACAGACCCAGAAAAGACACTGTTGGCAGAATTAGTGGACAAGGATATGAAAACAATCATTATGACTGTATTCCATATGCTCAGAAGATAACAAAGATTAAACATATTAAGACGAGAAAGACGAGAGGAGATAAGATTTTAAAAAAAGGCACTCATTAAACTTTAGGAAATAAAAACTACAATGCCTGAGATGAAAAGTTCGCTGATATTAATGTGCGCAAAAAAAATTGCAGATGAAAACATTACTGAACTTGAATTCCTAGGAAAGATATTTCCAAAGTGAAACATATAAAGACTAAAAAAAAAAAAAATGAACAGAGCTCCTGTGATCTGTGGGAAAATTTATTATTTATTACTTGAAACAATGTGTATGCCTTTCAGTGAGTGAATGGTTAAACTGTTGTATATCTATAACATAGAAAACCGTTCATTATTTAAAACCTAGATTTTTGATACACACAACAACCTGAATGAATCTCCAAAGAATTATGTTGCATGAGAAAAAAACCTCAAAGGATGATGTACAGTTTGATTTATATAATAATCTTGAAATAACAAAATAACAGATTAGTGGTTGTCAGTCATTAAGGAAGGGGTAGGTACAAAAAGAGGCTGTTGACTAGAGGTCAACATGAGGCCTCCTTGTGCTGATGGAAATGTTCTGTATCTGGACTGTATTCACTTCTCTATCCTCATTAATAAATTTTACTATAATTTGGCAAGATGTTGCCACTAGAAAAAAACTGTAAAGGGTATACAGTATCTCTATTATATCTTTTAAGTATATATAAATCTACAACTTTGTAAACATAAAAAGTTTAAACAATGGTATTTTAGTTAAACAAAAAGTAACTAAATGATGTAAGCCTTCCTATTAAAAAAAAAAAAAAGATTGTCAGATTACATAATATAGTGAGACCCAACTACATAGTGGGTCAAAAAAATACACTTTAAATATAAAAACACAAATGAATTAACATTTAAAAATGGAAAAATATATGTCACTCTAATCTTAATCAAAGCTGGAGGGGCTATTTAATATCAAAGTATTTTTGAAAACAAAGATTAAAGACATTTAGTTTATAATGATCAAAGGGTCAGCTAATCAAGAAGACATAAAAAGTCTGAGTTCTTATGTAACTAATAACAGGCCTTCAGAATTTATACAGCAAAAGCTGACAGAAATGCAGGAAGAGATAGGCAAGTTTGCAAATATCAAAGATTTCAATATACTTCCTTCAAGAGATTATTGAGTAGGTTGATAGAAAATGAAGAATAATGTAGAGTACAGCAATACTATTAATAAAATTTCCTTTTTATAAAATACCCAAACGACAGAAAAGTATACACTATTTTCAAGTGAATACAATGTTTCTAAAAAATATTCTGAGTTATAAAACAAGTATTATTTAACATAATTTAGATCATACACAACGTATTTTCTGAACACAATGACACCATATCAGAAATCTAAAACATACATACTGAAATATCCTCTAAATAATTAGAAATTAGTAACATGATGCTGAATAGCTTCTGTCAACAAGAAAGGAAAAGGCAAAATAGTATTTGAAGTTGAATAAAAATGGAGACACGGTATAACAAAATATGTTGGTTGACATCAGGAAAATATTTAAGGGAAGTTTTATGTTACAAAATGCTTATATTAAAAAAAAGACAGAGGTGTCCCAACCATTACCTCTATTTCCACCTTAAGCAAATAAAATAAAAGGAACAAATTACATCTGAAGTTCATAGAAGTGATAACAAAATATATATTACAAAAAAGTATCATGAAAATTGAAGCAGAAAAATGAAAAGTTTGTTAACTGAGAAGATGGAAAAAAATGAAAAACTTCTAGCCAGATTATTAAGGGAAAACAAAATTATCAATGTCAGGAATGAGAGAAGAGCTATCACTTAGATTCTGCGGATGTTAAAAATATAAGAGAATATTATGATCAATTTTATGCAAATAAACTTGAAAATATAATTGAAATGGATGAATTTCTTGAAAGATACAACCAGAGCACATTCAAGATAAAACTACCTGAAAAGCTCTTCATCTACTGCAGAAACTGCATATGTAGCTAATAGGCTTCCCACAGGAAATTCCAGGCCCAGATAGACCCAATGTTGTATTTTACCAAATGTTTAGAGAACAAATAACACTGGCAAAACCAGAGACATTACAAGGAAGTTACAGTCTTGATTTTTCCAAGTGATTCACAGACACACACACACACACACACACACACGCGCGCGCGCACGCACACACACGGAGTGAGAGACGACACAGAGAGAAGGAAAGGGAGGGAGAGAATGAGAGTAATCTATCAAGTGGGGTTGCAGAAATGCAAGGCTAATTGAGTATTTGAAAATAAAAAAAAAATTCACTTATTAACAGAATTAAAAAGAAAATGTATGTAGTCATCTTAATAGATGAAGAAAAAGCATTTCATAAAGTCTAACATTAATTCCTGAGGAAAACACATAGCAAACTAGAAATAAAAGTGAAATTTTGCTTGATAATATTTATGAGAATGATATAATGAAAATTATACTTAATGGAGAAATATTAAACACTTTCTCCCTAAGATCGGGAATACCACTAACAACAAAAAACACACTTGAATTTTAAAAGCATTTAAAATAACATCAAAAATATGCAATATATAGGAATAAACTCTGAAAAAGCGTGAAAGATATATATACTGAAAACTGCAAAATATTGCTGAGAAATTAAATAATTAAATAAATGGAATACTGTATTCATAGATGGAAAAATTCAACACCAATAGACTTTAAATTTTCCTGAAAACAGTTCTGTGTATTAAAATATCTGAAATCCAACTATCAGCAGGTTTCTCTTTGTAGAAAATGGCTAACTGAATATAAATTTCATATGGAAATTCAAACATCCTAGAAGAATCAAAACTATTTTTAAAAGAAAAAACATTTTCAAAAAAACTAATACCTGATTTCAAATCTTAAGAGTAATCAAGGCAGTATAGTGTTATCAAGATAGACAAGTAAATCAATAGAATAGAATAGAGAATCCCACAGATGGGCCCAATTTATATTACAAATCGATTTCTGACAAAGGTGCAAATGTAGTTCAGAGGAAAAAAACAGATTTTCAAAGAATAGTGCTGGAACAATTGGATATTACTTAAAAAGTCAACTTTGATCTATATACCACATAAAAACAAATAGTTCACAGACCTAAATTTTAAGCTTAACCTATAAAACTTCTAGAAAAGATATATAAAATCTTTTTGACTTTGATTCTTCAAAGATTTTTTTAAACATACACCAAAACCATTATCCATTAATGAAAAACTAATTAAACTTCATAAATATTAAGAACTTACGCTCTTTGAAAACACTGTCAAGAAAATGAAATTGCAGTGAAAGCATGGGAGAAAACATCTGTAAATAATGTGATCTGACCAGAGATTTCTGAGCAGAATATATAAAGAACTCTCAAAACTAAAAAAGAAAATTAAGTTCAATTTTAAAAATTAGCAAAGCTTTACACAGACATTTCACCAAAGAAGATATATGAATGGCAAATAGGTAGTTAAAACATGTTCAACATCGAAAATGAAAACCATAATGAGATATCATTAAACATCTATTAAAATGTGGGAAAAAAAAAAAAAACTTATCACAACAATGGCTAAGAAGTGTTATCAGCTGAAACATTCAAACACTGGTGGGAATGTAAAATGATACACATGCTTCAGAAAATAGTTTGGCAGTTTGTTTAAAAATTAAACCTATCATACAATGCTCCTGGGAAAATTACCAAGAGAAATGAAAGCACGTGGCCAGAGACTTGTACATAAATGTTCGTAGGAGCTTCGGCTGTATTAGCCAAAGCTTGAACCAATTCAGATATCCACCCACAAATGATGGAGAAACAAATTGTGGCCTGTCCATATATGGGCATACTACTTAGTACCAAAAAGGAATAATAAACATTGATACACACAACAGAATTGATGAGTCTCCAAAGCATTATTCTCAGTGAAAGAAGCTATAGAAAAAAAAACCCGATATATTTTGTAGGTTTACGTTTATACTAAATTCTAGAAAATGTGAGGTAATCTATACTGACAGAAAGTAGATCAGTTATTGCCTGAGAATCAGGGAGTCATGCAAAACAAAAAAGCAGGAAAGGAGGGTTATAAAATTACAGTGGAGCATGAGAAATTTTGCGGATGATAGTTTGTGTTGATGATAGTACATATTTATGTATGCATTTGTATGTACATACATAAGTAAATCTTAGACTTCACTAAATTGTACATTTGAAATATGTGCAGTTTATGTCAATTACATCTCAATAGGGCTGTTTAAAAATTGAAAGTGATAAACGAATACATACACATTTTGGATGATGTTTCTCCCACTACAGAGATTGAAGTGTATGTACTGCAGGAAGACCTAATGACCTTTATTATTGTGATTTTAGCTTTCTGTTCAGTGATGTGTTCATGGGTGTTGATTATATTATTAAACATAAAATAGAGACTTCGCAAAGATGGTGAAATAGGAACAGCTCCAGAGCTCAGTGCCCAGCGAGAACGATGCAGAAGGCAGGTGATTTCTGCATTTCATCGCATTGGGACCGGTTAGACAGTGAGTATAGTCAAGGAGGGTAAGCCGAAGCAGGGAGGGGAACATCACACACTGGAGCTGTTGGGTGGTGGGGGGATAGGGGAGAGATTTCGAGAGCTGGGGGCCTAGAGGAAGGATAACATTAGGAGAAATACCTAACATAGGTGATGGGGTGATGGATGCAGCAAACCACCATGGCACATGTATACTTATGTAGCAAATCTTCAGGTTCTACATATGCACCCCAGGACTTAAAGTATAATAAAAATAAATAAAACCAGGGCAGAATAATCTAATAATGAGAATATATTGTAAGATAATGGTAATATTTAACAATTCAATTTTTTATACCTCTCTTCCAAAAATTTAATTATAAAAACAGTATTATTTATAGGGTCTACTCAAATGTTATTTGACATTCATGATTAAATAACAGTAACAATTTAAGTTCTACAGTATCTTGAAATAGAAGACTATTTCTAATTCTCTCTCTAGCTTTGATTGAAAGAAAAAGATGCACCCATATTTCCTTCAAAGATACGCTTTTAAGCATTTTGGCTGTTCTACTTCAGGATGTTTTTGAATTTAATAAGTCTAGTTCACAGAGAATGCCACATGAAAAATCGCTTGTTAAAATGGGTTGTAGGATGCTGTCTGTCACCTGTGACTTAAGCCATTTCATTATGCATTTGGACATGAAACTTGACCATCTAGCCTGCCCGGGGTGCTTGTTACTGCCTTGGCTTTTGGAAAAGGTGGAAAGATGCTAGCCCTGTATTGCCTTATCTTATTTCTTTGTGGTGAAGGGTGGAGTGATGTGTGAATATGATGTTTTTCCAAGGTTTCTGGCAACCATTACACCCTCTGTCCATGATCTCAACTGGAGGACTTGAGCCAATTATTTCCGCACTGGTTTTTCTTCTCTAATAAATGGGCTTGTAGCAGGCCTTAAATCATGGTTTTGTAATGTATTTAAAGCTATGACTGTAATAGTCCTGAAAGGCTCAGCTTTTGCTAGAAAGATAATGAAATAAACTAGATAATAGCTACAGATTCTTCAAAACAGATGCTGGTGGAAGCAGAAAACTCCTCACAATTTGAGGCAGAAAACTCACATAGAATACAATCAGAAAGTTTCCCTGCAGTTGTGTAATTGTTCAGCCCTTGAATGTTAGAAAGAGATGAAGGGAACAATTTAAGATACATCAAAGTCAGTTTCTATTCTGTTATATTCTTAAATTTTGTACTCTAGAAGTAAAATCAGTTGTCAGTTATTTAAGGGATCATTACACAGGATTTTGATTTCATCAGATTATTTCTTTTAGTAAAATCACTTCCTAACAAGTTTTGGACACACGTACTTAACTTACTGTTCATATTCAAAGGTATTCAAAACCTTGCATAAGAAATCACATAAATGTCTGCTTTGTATTCATCAGTGTTACCATTTTTTCTTTCCTCAGTGGTGAAAATAACACATGACTAAACAAAGTAAAACAAAACAAAAACAACAGCTGAAAAGAGCTTTCAGATGGGACACAAGAGGTTTATAATACACCCAGCTCTGCCTTGTCCCTCATGATCCATGCATATCCAGTTCATTAGAGAGTCTTTAGAATGGTGGCATGCCTTGATCACCACAAAAATCACAATGGAAAAGTGTTGGGGGAGTGAGGTAGTTTCCTCTGCTACTGCCAGCCCTGTGTCATAATTAACATAATCATTTCTCTCCTGTGCCACTCAGTCTACTGTTTGCCCACCTCCAATCAGTACTTTGGTTTTGGCTGGTTATACGGTTGGAACATTTAGTTCAGTTTTACTTGTTTGCCTATGCTTATTTCAAGTATCAGTTTCCAGTGCAGGCATACAAGTATCAAGAATCCCTTGGTCCCTTAATGTATCTCTTCCTACCAAATGTTATCAGGGTGATCAGATAATCACTCATGTGTGAGATCCTTTACTTGCCTGTTAGTACACCAGAAGCAGCAGCCCTAAATAAGCAGGCAGTTCCTCGTTTCTTCAATCTCACTAGTAGGTTTATTGCCTCCCCTTGCAGAAATTCTCTCTCTCCCACTCCCACTCCCAAGAGGCAAGATTTCTACTTTAGCAGAATTTAAGTTGCACAAATGGGAAGCACAGATTATACAAATGAGTATGAGTGATGGTGAGTGAGGATCATACTTCAATTGCTGTATTTTAGCTATCAGGGATACATTGCTATAAAGGTTACACAAATAGTTCAGTTTTACATACTGTACATGTGAACATACTACCCAGTTCTGCAAAAAATTTTCCCCTTTCACCATAGCTGAATTTTAAATGGCTACCTATATTCTGAATTCGATTCTATATTCTAAAAGAGCCTTAAGATCCTATATACTTTTACCAACAACATACGTACTTGATTTTTAACACTGTGGTAAAATATACATAAAACTTTCCTTTATAATCAATTTAACTGTACAGTTTGGTTGTACTAAGTGTATTCACAACATGTGCAACTATCCCCATTGTCCACTTCCACCGCTTATTAACTGGCTACTCTGGGTGATGTTGCATATGGCAGAACCGATGATTGCTCTGGCAATGTGCCTATTGTCACACCTTATTCATCTTAGTCTAACAATACCTGGGATCCCCTGTTGTTAAATCTGGCTTCTGTAATTTTCAAATAGTGGCAACTTGCAGACTTTTAAGGAGCAGGAGATATGTGAAATAGGTATCAATTTACATAGAATTGAGTCACTGCCCCTTGGAAGATAACATTTCGTCAGCCTACCACTGAATGAATCATGGGTTTTCAAGATGGAGAGTTCCTAATCATATATATATGTAGCCCAAAAATCCTGATCTCCAGTCCTTCAATCTTGCTTCTTCCAGGACTCTGGCCAACTGGCCAATATATTAACCACTGCCCAGGAATCTGTGTCTTTCTTTACATTTCCCCTTCTTTACAAGGTGAAAAAGTCAAGTTCTGTGATTACTGCTGTGGACACTGTTCCCTTTCCCACTCTTACTCAAAGTCAGCATGATGAGGGGTTGTAGAGTGGTGGAAGGCTACTCTGTGCTAACAAAGTGTATCCACTGAGTTCTTCTCTCTGTTAGTTGATTGTGTGTAACCCTTCGTGGTGCCATAGGTATAAAGTAAGAGAGAAGAGTCAGTAAAACAAAAGCAGTCAACATTGGATGCTACTCCACTTGTTCATGTGCCTTACTTGCGCCCTCTAGATTTGTTTGGATCTTACCCCAAATACCACTTTTTTTTTTTTTTTTAGACCGAGTTTCGCTCTTGTTACCCAGGCAGGAGTGCAATGGCGCGATCTCGGCTCACCGCAACCTCTGCCTCCTGGGTTCAGGCAATTCTCCTGCCTCAGCCTCCTGAGTAGCTGGGATTACAGGCACGCGCCACCAGGCCCAGCTAATTTTTTTGTATTTTTGGTAGAGACGGGGTTTCACCATGTTGATCAGGATGGTCTCGATCTCTTGACCTCGTGATCCACCCGCCTCGGTCTCCCAAAGTGCTGGGATTACAGGCGTGAGCCACTGCGCCCAGCCCCCAAATATCACTTTTATCATGCAACAGAATATCACTGTGTCTGCCAAATTTGACTTCATGAATCTGATAATGTTCAGTTCACTATGAGAACTTTCAGGTATATAGTTACCTTCTATCTCAGGGCCAGTTGCTCATTCTCTGAGTGCTCAGTAGCAGACTAGAGGCTGCTTGTCAGACAGCAAGTGGCTCCCTGCCGCAGTGCAAATGGCCTTTCTCCAGAACCCTAGAATTCTGTGCTATGACTCCTCTACTGGAGATTTCAAGGACACCACCCAAAATCCTTAACTACCATTGACACCTCTAACTTCATTGGATCTGCTTGGCCACATGGCCCAAGTAGCTCTAACCACAGGGTGAACATTCTAGAAAGTCTCCTGCTCTGCCATGCCCCATTCAAAACCAACAGTCTTGCAAGCTGAATTGTCAGGAAGCAGACACTGCAATGGAGTTAGAGATGCAACATTCTTTGAGGAATTAGCACCTGTATAAAAGGAAGCAAGGTCAGGCAGATAATGAATTTTAACTACATTTCAGGGTCAGGAAGGACTTGGTCAAACTTTTTGGGAACTCTAGAGCAAAGATTGCCCGCCAGAGTTTCCACACTGAGACCAAAATAGCTGGTCTTTTATACCCTTATCTTGCTTGGTCTCTGCAAGTGGGCCGTCCTGAAAACTGCATGGCCTTAAATAAAGCAACGGTGTGGCCGACCTTGTCTAAAGCTGAGGCTGCCTGTTGACCTCACTTCTTATAGCTGTGCATCAGGTTTTTCCTGAAAGGGAATCCGGATGACATACTCCATTGACAACACTTACTTTGACCTACTTTCCCTTTTACATTTGAGAAAGATCTCCTCCAGGATTTCAGTGGGGTTCTTTTCCAGGCAAAAGTTAGGAGGAGGAGGTTAGTAAAATGAATGGCACTCCCCACTGCTGTAGTTGGTTTCAAAGCCACAAGTGACACTCATAATTTTCCATTTCCACTATTTATTCTAGAAAGTCGTTAATCCAAGTTACCATCTCTGCTGTCCTTGGAAAACTATCTGCTAGTATGACACAGATCCATGTCTGTGAGCCCTTGGTTATCATGCCATTCCAAGCCAATGTTGCTCTAACTGCCCTTTTAAAGCCACAGTTGGGTAAGCAGCAACAAGATGTCTCCAGAAGAACCACCTGCATTCCAGATCCATACATTTTACTCCCCACCCCAATTTGCAATAATGTCTTTGCCTCATCCTGTTGATCAGGGTCAATTATTCATACAAAATGACAACACTTAGTCTTGCATCTTGATTCCTGTACACATGAAAGTACCAACATGCGTAAGGGCAACCTAAGTTTATCATTCACTGGAGTTCTTGCTAGGTCCCCTGATGAAAGTACACTCCTTGATGACCAAGATCTCTAACCATACAGGTCCTAAACTTGAAGAATGGAAAAAACCAATTCTTCTGGTGGCTCTTTTTGAGTTGTAAATGAGTCCACCACTGCACTGACTTCTGGCTTCCCAGACCCATGTACTCTTCATATTTGGGACACGGAGCTATACAGAGGTTTTGGTTCAACATCCGGATGGTGTCCTGTAGAATGGAACTGTTCCCTCCATGTTGACCTATCAGTTGCACCTTTATTTTTATTTTTGAGGTGGAGTTTCACTCCAGTCACCCACACTGGAGTGCAGTGGTGCAATCTCAGCTCACTGCAACCTCTGCCTCCCAGTTCAAGTAATTCTCCTGCCTCAGCCTTCCACGTAGCTGGGATTACAGGTGCCCACCACCACACCCAGCTACTTTTTGTATTTTTTGTAGACTTAGGGTTTCACCATATTGAGCAGGCTGGTCTTGAACTCCTGACTTCAGGTGAGCCACCTGCCTCTGCCTCCCCAAGTGCTGGGATTACAGACGTGAGCCACCATGCCTGCCCCAGTTACACCTTTACGAGGCCATTTTATTTATCTATTAAGCCAGCTTTTGGGTGGCCAGTATGGAACACAAATAATGAATTCCTTGTTTTGCGGCTCACTCTCACATTTCCTTTCATATATAGTGAGTTTCTTAACATAACATGGTATTAGACGGAATTCCATGCTGGATGCTGGTGCTGGAAAAGGAAACTGTACGTGAAAAATGAATTCTAAGAATAAAATGCTGGCTTTCTCAGGATGGAAGTTACCAAATGTAGTCAATTTCCATAAGGGAGTCAACTGATGTCCTTGAGGCGTGGTGCCACATCGTGGGCTCTATGCTAGCTTCTCTTGCTCAAAGATTAGATATTGAACATGAGCAATATGTATCTCAGCCTTAGTAACTGAGAGTTCTTTCTGCTGCCCCATGTGTAGTGTTTGTCTCTGCTGTCATTGTCACTTCATGTGTTCATTATGCCCGCTGTGGGGTGGCCAATCACAGAAGCTGGCTGATGTCAACTGGCTGCACAGTATTTTATAGGTGGCTGTTTAGCCTGTTGTCTGTCGGTGTTTACACGTCATACATAAATCTATACATCTACACACTTTATGCTCATTACCATATGTTTATTTGCCTCAACTCAGACCTCATTGTCTATTTTTTCATCTTTCACCTTCTAGGCCTTAGACTAGTCACCCAGGTCATCTGCCATACATTTACTAGCTTCAGGCATCTTCTCTTTGCACATAAAATGGA
The DNA here is from genome assembly GCA_031835075.1 of Saguinus oedipus. NCBI lineage: Eukaryota > Metazoa > Chordata > Mammalia > Primates > Cebidae > Saguinus > Saguinus oedipus. The sequence goes on along the minus strand of CM063172.1, from coordinate 2,182,597 downwards.
TGACCAGGAGCATTCCTATAGCTCTGCCCATTGGGAAGATTTTTTTCACCATTATCTTTCAAGGCTATCTCTGAAAAAGTCTACAGTATAATGCAGCTGTCACCCATTTGGGGCTTGCTCTAACGTAACAAGCTGACCTATCTATAAACCAAAATCGTATTTTGCCAATCTTCTTTCAGTTGATTTTTTAGAATACCTATACAAACAGATGTCAGCTAAGAGAGGTAATGGTGCAACAGTGGAAGACATGGGGTACTGGAATAAAATGAATGTGTTTCTGTGTATCTCACAGGTCATTTTCAAGCTTAATTTTATGAACAATTTGAAGTTATGGGCCTTTGTTTCCTTCAAGTCCTCTAAATAAATTTATATAGTATGCCAAGTTTCTTCTAAGAGATAATATCATTAAAATGCCAAAAGAAAAATAAGCAAAGAAGAAAATCTACCTAAGGGTTTTGAGGGGGAAAATTTTGAATTGTACCCAGAGAATCACAGAGCTAGATTATTGCTAAGAAAAAAAATCAGTTTGTATATTGCAAACCCGTTATCTAACAGTCACAGAATACAAACTCACTATGTGCTGAGTTTATGAATCGATATTTTACAAGTATAGTTTAGACAGACTTTCTGGCACTGGTCACTGTTCTGGTCAATCCCAAATGATGCAGGGAAAAGGGTAAGAACAAGACAAGACATTTTTGGGGCCTCTTTGGACTGTTTATCAACATGACACAAAGGAGACTAAAAAGCTGCAGTCACCATGTAGTTAAAAAGGCTACAGCCACAGTGCAGGTTAAAACTAGTTACCACTTGCTGCTGATAAGGATTAGCAGCACTTTTTAAGTGCTGAGTTTCAGGCACTGTGCCTGACTAACTCTTTACATACATAATGTATTTCAGTCTTCAAGACCAACTTCAGGTTAAATATTATCAGTACTGGTTTACAAAGAGACTAGCTGAGGTCAAATGGTTGATTAAAATACTCGAGGTTACATTGAAGCCAGGAATCAAGATCAGGTGTAAATAAATTTGAATCCCATATGACTGATGAATGCTACACAATCATTTATTTAGTTCCTGTAATTGCTAGTGAAAATAATCATTACAACTCTTATTACCAAAACCTTACAATGTTCTGAGATTTTGTTCTGTGTCACCTTTACTTAAATTTCACAAGAACACTATGGTTGATACTACAGTGTCTCTGTCTTAATGGTAAATAAAGCACAGGAATAAAGTCAGTCTGCCAAGGTGGCACAATCAGTAAGTGGCTGAATCGAAATTAGATTTCGCCTATTACTTTTGAACACTACTCAGAATTTCCTGGTAGTAGGGGCTTAATATCAATAAATACTAACAATAAATGATCTGGGGTCATTTTAAAGTTTCACTTAAAAAAACAGCTTTTGGAGCGTTCAAATTCTGATTTCTACTACGATGAACATAGGACTTAAAAGTCATTCTCACCCACATTCATCAAACAAACAACCAAAAAACTAAACTAAAAACAAATTACTTAAATCCATGAGAACTGAGCTGGACAAACCACCAACCTTAAAAACCAACCATAAAAACAAGAGAAACAGGCAAATACAAAGAATACAGTTTGGCTTCCCTGCATATGAAGCCTCTGGAGCCAGTAATTCATAAGAATGCTTAACTTTGACCAGTTCTTAGAGGCTTACTTCAGACCACTTGACAGCAGATTTTGAGAGCCAATCCCCAGGGCCCCAAACTTTTGTGAATTTTACCTCCAGGAGCCCCGCACACTGCTCAAGGTAAAGATTTAGCACTGGGATGAAAAACAGTAACCATTATGAAATACCCTGAGGAAAAGCAATCATTTAAAATAATCCAAAGCATCCCCCATCACAGAAGCCTACCTAGCAAGCAAGGGAAGTAACTTCAGAGCACTGACTTAGGGAAATAAATTACCAAAATCCAGCCCCTTCTAGCCTTACTGCCTATCATAAATGGGAAAAGCAGCCAAGAAGTACTTGCAAAGGTTACAGCCAAGGAGCACAAATCCATTTTAAGACTGAGACTTAATCATAAGGTTATACACTGCTTCATCTTTCCTGCCCTTGTCCACCACAGAGGTCCGGTATAATAACAGTAGATTAGAGCTGAAAGAACTGCAAGCCTCAGACTCTATTTAAGAAGGAGATTCTAGGGAAATCCAAAAACAGCAGAGACACAAAAAACAAGGACAATAGAGGCAACTGAAGCCTGTGGCAACTACAGCTACAGAAAACAGTAAACACAGATGAGCTCTGAGCCAAACAAACATAAAATCTCACACTAAAGGCCTATATACTTTAGTTCCTATTATCCAATACATTATTTCTAATTTATACCAAAAAATTACAAGGCATGCTAAAAGGAAAGAAAAAAATGAGCCAGAGACAAAGCAAACACCACCAGTGAATATTTTGAAATTATCAGATTCTAAATGTAAAGTAACTATGATGAATATGCTAAGACATGAAATGGTAGAAGTAGATAACATGCAGGAATATTCAAGTAATGTAAGCAGAGAGATGGAATCTCTAAAAGAATCAAAAGGAAATGTTGAAAATTAAACGTCGTCACAGATATGAAGAATGCCTTTGATAGATCAGTAGGCCAGACACAGCATATATGTTAAAAGAAACAGACAAATTTAAAAAAAATTAAAAATGAGATAGAATATCCAAGTATTGTAGGACAATTAAAAAGGTATAACATACATATAATGGAAATATGAGGAGGAGAAAAAAGAGAAAGAAGCAAATGCTTGAAATAATAATGGCTGAGTATTTTCCAAAATTAAGGTTAAAAAAAATAGAACCACAAATGCAGGAAGCTCAGAGAATGCCAAGCAGAAAAAATTCAAAAGATATACATTGAAGCATATTATATTCAAGCCATAGAAAAATTAAAGGCAAAGAGAAAACTGTGAAAGAAGTCAGAAGGAAAAACAAAATAAAACAAGAACAGCAGCAAAAAACAGCTTACCTATAGAGAAACAGGGAAATTGCTATATTGGACTTACCTTCAAAAACATGCAAGCAAGAAAAAAAAATGAAGGAAATATTTAAAGTGTTCAAAGAAAATTAAAAAACACTGACAAATCAGGACTGTGTACCCAATGAAATTATATTTCAAAAGTGAAGAAGAATACTTTCTCAAACAAGAACTGAGAGTAATTGCATCCATCAGATCACTATTGCCAAAAATGATGAGTAATTCTTCAGAGAAAGGAAAAATAATATAGGTCAGATATATAGAAATAACACAGGTCAGATATATAGAGAGAACTTAGATCTTCTTTAAGAAGGAAATACAGAGAATAAAAAGGTAAATAAATCTTCATTTTTCTTATTTCTATCTGATGTAACAAACACCTGTTCACAGCAGTAACAACCATGTTATATAAATATGTATATACACATGTGTATTCATATATCCATAGCATATGGATAGGTTAAAAAATAGCAATAATGTTATAAGAATTGAGGGAGGAATTTAAAGTATTCTGTTGATTTATATGTGCACTATCTTTGAATCAGTATAGTTTCCTGAAATGTTCTTAGACTCAAATACTGTTTGTTCACGGATGACATCACTGTTTATGTAGAAAATCTCAATGAATTAGCCCCTCTTCATAAAAATCGTATAAGTAATAGATGGATTTAGCAAGATTGAAGGATACAAGGTCAGTTTACAAAAGTCAATTGCTTTTTATACAGTAGCAATGCACAATTGGAATTTAAATTTTTAAACACACCATTTGTATTAAACCAAAAAAGAGACACACGCAAGATATAGAGAAGATACCATATATATTAGAGGAAATCTACAAAACCCTGATTTAATCAAATAAGATATTTTAAAATCAAAATATATTTTATGTTCATGAATAGAAAGACATAAAAGATGTTTACTATGTCAGTTTTCCTCAAATTGTTGTATAAATTTAATATAATCCCCATGAAAATCCCAGCAAGTTACTTTGTGGATGTCAACCAAGTGATTTTAATGTTTATAAAGAAAGAGAAAAGACCTAGTGTAATTAACAAAATACTGAAGAATAAAGTCAGAAGGATGACATTATCTTACTTTAAGACTTATAAACCTACAATATTCAAGATAGTGTCGTATTGATCAAGTAGTAGACAAAATTGATAAGCAAAGCAGAACAGAGAGCAAGACAAGTATCGTCAACTTACCTATTTCAAAAAAGCCAAGGCAATTTAATGGAGAAAGGATAATCCTTTCAACAAATGATATCGGAACAGTTTGATGTCTATGTGTATGAATCTAGACATAGCCTTACGCATCACACAAAAATTAATACAAAATAAATCTAAGTGCACAACACAAAACTATAAAACTTTTAGAATACAGCATAGGAAAAAAACCTAGATGACCTTGGGTTTGGCAATGAGCTTTTAGATATAACACTAACAGTGTAATTAAAAAGAAATTGATAAGATGGACTTTGTTAAAATTAAAAAGTATAAACGATAGTTTTAAAAAACTTACCAGTATTGGCTAATTGTAAGAAATGTACCAAATAAAGCCAAGATGTTAATTACAGGAAAATTTGTCTGTCTGGGATTGGTGTCAGATAGATATACTAAACTTTATGTACTTTCTGCTAAATTGTTCTGTAAATATATAAAAATTTATTCATTGCATTTCCTTATGCAAAACCAATCTGTTAATTTTAGGACAATCAGAAAAATAAATATAAACAATAAAAGAAAATATTCAAAATCACTTATAATCCTTACATGGAAAGGTAAGCACTGTTAGTGTGTTACATATGCATAGTTTTATTTTTTAATACTGATATTTTACAAAATGAATTCATATTGTATATACTAATTTTTATTATCCTTTTAAATTTAATATTTTGTGGTCATTTTATGGGTTGTTAAATATTTTTCCAAACAATTTTGGACATTTATATTGTTTGTTTTTTACCCATAATGAGCAACAACATACTGAATGTGTATCTAATGCCCAATCATATTTTAAATAATTACCTTAAGTAAGAAAATGCATAGTACTAGAGGTATAATTACTGTATCTAATAAAATTTACAACTGTAATGATGTTAGCTTTATATTGCCTAATTTCCTGCCAGTTAAACTAACTTCTATTTCATTAATAGTAAATGAGAAATTAGCCACATTCAACTGTAACCAACATGGAAACTTTTCATTTCTTTTGAAACCTCTCTTTGATTTAGATATTATAATGAAACAAAACTCAGATAATTAAGTTATTAGGTAACTCGGTCATGAGTCTTTCTACTACAGCTTTCAGGAAAACACCTTCAATTAACTGGCTTTTGAATATGAAGCTAGGTATTTAAACATCCAGAGCATAATAGAAAAATTTACCCAGAGTGTTCCAACACTCATCACACATTTCTATCCTCTAAAGGGTCAACTATTCAGCACCTTTCTGTTTTCAACTTCTTTCTCCTATTTTTTAACTTGATAACTTCTACTTTCCTTAAGAAATAACTTTCATACGGAGGCTGAGGCAGGAGAATTGCTTGAACCCAGGAGGTAGAGGTTGCAGTGAGCTAGGACTGTGCCACTGCACTCCAGTCTGGGTGACAGAGTGAGACACCATCTCAAAAAAGAAAAAGAAAAAGAAACAACTTTCAGTATTGACCAAAACTGCATAAATGAATATGCATTATTTATGAGAAGTCTAATAACTGACATGCACTCCACCTACCATTCTGATAGCAATATACAGTGCCCCACAGTAATGAAACTGATTAGAAAATGCAGAGAAACTGGTATTAAAATTGAGAAAGTCTAATAAAAATTTACATTGGATTAAATAATGAAAATGATATTCAGTAAGAAACTAAACCTTAGTCTTTAAGCTTTTCAGTAGAATTGATAAATTAGAATGACAAGAATAGGAAAGAAGCTACAAGAAAAACATGTTAGATCCTTTTTTCTACTGGCAGTTTCTTTTTCTAAACCTTAAGTTCAGGGGTACATGTGTAGTTTTCTTATCTAGGTACACTCATGTCACAGGGGTCGTACAGATTATTTCTTACCCAGGATTAAGCTAGTCCCTTAGTAATTTTTCCTGCTTCTTTCCCTCTTCCCCACCTCTACCCTCAGCTCAGCCTCAATATTTCTTGTTCCCCTCTATGTGTCCATGGGTTCTCATCGTTTGGCCTCCACTTAAAAGTGTGCAGCAAAAGGAATGGTCAGCAGAGTTAACAGACAACGCACAAAGTGGGAGAAAATCTTCACAATCTATACCTCTCACAAACGACTAACATCCAGAATCTACAACGAATTCAAATTAGTAAGAAAAAAAAATCCTATCAAAAGGGGGCTAAGGACATAAATAGACAATTCTTGAAGGAAGATATACAAATGGCCAACAAACATAAGAGAAGATGCTCAACATCAGTAATAATCAGTGAAATGCAAATCAAAGCACAATGAGATACCACCTTACGCCTGCAAGAATGGCCATAATCAAAAAATGAAAAAAAGTAGTTGTTGGCGTGGATGCAGTGATCAGGGAACACTTCTACACTGCTGGTTGGAATATAAACTAGTACAGCCATATGGAAAACAATGTGGAGATTCCTTAAAGAACTGAAAGTAGGACTACCATTTAATCCAGCAATCCCACTACTGGGTATCTACTTAGAGGAAAAGAACTCATTATTTGAAAAAGATACCTGCATATGCATGTTTATAGCAGCACAATTCACAATTGTAAAACTGGGGAATGAACCCAAATGCCCATCAATCAATGAGTGGATAAAGGAACTGTGGTATGGCTGGGTGTGGTGGCTCACACCTGTAATCCCAGCACTTCGGGAGTCTCTGGTAGGCAGATCATCTGAGATCAGGAGTTTGAGACCAGCCTGGCCAACATGGTGAAACCCCATCAATATGAAAAGCACAAAAAGTAGCCAGATGTGGTGATGGACTCCTGTAATTCCAGCTACTCAGGAGGCTGAGGCAGGATAATCGCTTGATCCCAGGAGGTGGAGGCTGTGGTGAGCCAAGATCGCACCATTGCACTCCAGCCTGAGCAACAAGAGTGAGATTCTGCCTAAGGAAAAAAAAAACTGTGTCACGTGCTTGTGCGTGCAAACACACACACACACACACACACACACACACACACACACACATACACACATATGACGGAATACTACTCAGCCACAGAAATGAATGAATTAACACCATTTCCAGTGACCTGAATGAGATTAGGGACTAGTATTCTAAGTAAACTAACTCAGGAATGGAAAATGAAACATGTTCTCACTGATATGTGGGAGCTAAGCTATGAGGATGCACAGGTATAATATAATGGACTTTGGGGATTTGGCGGAGAAGAGTGGGAAGGGGAGATAAAAGATAACAAATACAGTGCAGTGGATACTGCTTTATGATTGGTGCACCAAAATCTCACAAATCACCAATACAGAACTTACTCATGTAACCAAATACCACCTGTACCCCAGTAACTTACAAAAAAAATGAAGATCAGTGTCCTACTTCTGGTATAACAAAGTAATTTCATACAGGACCTAACCTTTATGCATATGAGAACCATAAACAGGTCAATTTAAAAAAATGCACAGTGACACTAAGTGAGCAACAGTAGACAGGTTTTGGGAGGAGTAATAACTTAAGAAAAAAGGATAGCTTGTACGATTTTCTATTTTTTGAGGTTTTAGTCTAAGTCAGCTGCACACAAAGCAGCTAAAACTTTGAAAACATGATTTTGGGTCCTGATGAACAGCAGAACTGAAACTGAGACAATTAACAGATGCTTAACAGTAGAGAGGATCAAGTGAAGTTGAAGCTAGAAATATTCATAATAAACAGCAAATATTTTTGTATAAACTCCACCCAAATCTGTTTCACTCCTATTTGTTATACTTTCACACTTGCTCATTACAGACTCTAGCAAGGGGCAATAGACTAGACTAAACTAGAGATTTGAGATAAAGAATTTTTAGTTAAATTTCTACAAGTTAACTGCCTGTTAAAACAATAAAAAGAACAATAAAATTAAAGATTTTACATATAAAAAAAGCAAAGTTTTAAGACTCTGACAAAAATACTCAAAAGACAATCTAAAAATTATTCTACATAGGAAAAAACAAAAATATTTACCCATTTGGAAAAGACAATCCTGAGATAATTGATATTACAATTAGCAGACATATTTTTAGCAGCAATTGTACAATATTGAAGAATGTAAGAAGAATTATGCTTACAATGAATAAAACAAAAGGAAATAAGCAAATATGTAGCAACAATTAAAAAAGAAACCAAATGGATATTACGTAAGTACAACATACGAAATCCGAAATTTTGTAAAAAGCAAACTGTTAACAAATAATGTATATGAGAGAAAGTAAACCTTATCAATCAAGTGATAAAAATGAAATAAAAATGAACGGTATGGAACTATAGAGAAAGATCTAATATTGATGTAATTAAAGTCCCAGAAGAAGGCAAGAGTAAGAATATAGTAGGAAACATTTTTAAGAAAATGACGTTCAACATTTTTTCAACTTGGTGAAACATACAAAGATTCATGATATTTTGCAAATATCAAGCAGAATAATTGGGAGCAAAACCACACCTAAGGCACATTAGGTGAAACTACAAATGTCAAAGATAGAAAAAATCTTGAAAGTAGACAGACCCCACCCCCAGCAGCAGGTTATCTACAGAGGAGGAGTCATTTGAATTAACACTGATTTCTCATGAGAAAATATGCAGGGAAGAAAGCAGTGAACTAATATCCTGAAAGCAATAATTAAAAAAAAAAAATTCTGTATTCTATAAACAGCAAATTACCTTTTAAGAATGATCATGAAATAATGCTACTTTCCAAAAAAAAAAAAAGAAAAACTAAGATAATTTATTTCCAACAGACGAGTAGTACCATAAGAAATGTTAAAGGAAATTTTTCTGGTGAAACAAAATGATATAGAATAAAAATGCAGAACTTTAGGAAAGTATGAAGAGCATTGGATATAGTAAATAGGTAAAAATAAACTACTTTTCTTTCCTTTAAAAAAAATACAATGATTAAAAACAAACATTATGTCTCCAGGGGGGTTACAATGTTATGTATTTGTGATATATATAACTGTAACACAAAGGTGGTTAGAACTTTTCTACATCAAATGTGAAATGGTACAGTATTGACACTAAATACACAGAAAAATTAAAAATGTATATAATGCCTAGAACCACTACTAAAATTTATGTAAACGGTGAAGTTGGAAAGCTTATTGTAACATTAAAACAATCCTAATAATACTGAAGTAATCAAGTAGAATGTAGGAAAGAAATAAGTAAAAAATAGAAACAAGTAGCAGAAAATGAAAAGCAAAGGGCAGAACTAAATCACAACTGTATCAATAATCACATTAAATATTAATGGACTAAGCACTCCAATTAAAAGTCAGTGATTATCAGAAAGGATTAAAAAAACATGAAGGACTTGACTATCTGTTATCTCTCATTGATTCCCTTTAAATACAAAGACAGGGATAAGTTGAAAACAAGTCTACAGAAAAACTTTGTCATGTTTACAGCAACCTTAAGAAGGCTGAGAGGGCTATGTTAATATCACAGGTAACCTATTCTTTGAAAGAAAAATATTTCCAGAGGTAATAAGTAATATTTCATAATGATAAAATGTTCATTTTATCAGGAACAAATACAATTATGGAGGTTTACGTGCCTAATCGGAGAACTTTAAAACATATGAAACAAACTCAGTGTGTTACAGTCACAGCTGGAAATTGTAACATCACTCTTGTCAATTGATACAATGCCTAGACCAAAAAAAAAAAAAACAGATTGCTTCAGTGTCAATCACCTTGACCTAATTGATATTATAGAACACTCCATTCACCAACTAGAAAAAATACATCATTTTCATGAGCCTATGACATCTTCACCAAGACAGACCATATCTAGAAATATAAAGTCTTAATGAATTGAAAATAATTAAACAATATAGAGTACATTATCTGGTGAGAAAGGATTAAAACCATACAATTCTTTGGATAACTACACTTTTATGCGACCCATGGTCAAAAAAAAAAAATCACAAAATTCAAAATTATTTCAAACTGAATGGTAATAATGGTTCAGCATGTTAAAATTTGTGGGTTACAGACTAAGCTGTGATAGAAGGGAAACTATAGCTTTAAATACTTATATTTGAGATGAAATAATAATCACTCTGTATCAGAGATAAAGGAGAAATCTAACAGAATGAGGTAAATTTTAAGTTCCCAAATGCCATAACAGGCCATCTGATGTTTTTGGAAAAATGATTACTATTTAAACTTTCTATTTTTAAAATATTTTCTCTGGGCCCCCAAAAAGTACCAATATTTAGTTAACTAGACAAATTTGGATTGAGAATACCTGCTTTTTTCATTTCTTTCTTCTCTATGCCCCATCACTTGACTGTGGGTTCTTGATTGGTGGTTCCTAAGTACAGCAGGCTAAATTCATCTTTAGTCACTCAGTATTCTTCTTGTTCCAGTATCTATACCAGTACTGACATAAATAACATCAATTCCATAGAATTTTCTGATGATTAAATTCTTACAGCTCTGAAAGACTGAGGTGGGCTATTCCTACAGGCGTTTCTTACCAAAGCCAAATTTCATCTGAAGGCCTAACTGTGAAAATGTGTACCTGGTTCACAGATACCCTTCAAGCAAAGCTAAAAGTCAAGTTCAAAGCTTTTATATTTTAAGTTTTTTTTTTTAACCTTAATCTTTTAATGTACTCATGAATGCCTGGGTTAATTCAGAATGAGAGAGAGACTATGTATGCTCCTCACATCAATGTTGATATCTGAGAATAGGGACCCACCCTGGACCTGACCAAAGGAGGATTATTTTAGCATTAGAGCCCCCAGACAAACTCCTGGAGATGAAAAAAATTAGGTTGGCATGTTTTACAGGCAAAGCATTGCAAGTCATTATATTAGTGCTAAGTTGTACTTCTTTCCATTACCTTACTTGGTAAAGAAATACAGTGTATGGCATATATGTAATTTAATTTTAGTGACCATTATATAAAAGACACACTTAATTTCTAAAAATGTCACTGGTGTTTCAGAGTTTGTAGGGAAACATGCCCCATCTTACGTGTGTGCTAAATTTTACTGCATATAAATTATGGTGTTGAGGTATTAAAATATTACTATTTTGTGTTCTATTATGGGAAGTCTTTTAGGAGATCATTATTCTGTTTGCGAGAAAGGGAAAAAACTACAGGATTTTTAAAGCTAACTATTAATCACCACCATTTTATAAAGTAGTGCTAATGCCATGGCTCTCTCATATTGGCAAGTTGTATTGGATATATCAGCCAAAAAAATTATTTAAAAGTAATATTTGATTGAGGTAAAAAGAGATCTAGGAAGACAATATTCTAGACAGCAGAAAACAAGATGAGGTCTGGACCCCATAACCAAAATTAAAATAAGGGTGTAAAATAAATCTAGACCTCTTTTTCTGGCAACATATTTGCCATGGTCATATCAGAGCTTGACTGATTTTAGTATCCTCTCTCTCTTTTTTCATTTTTTTCCCTCTAGATGTGAAGGGATTAGTAACTATGGAAATCATTACAAGAAAAGGAGGCAACCAGTGAAGGAAAATCTCAAGGAGAGTAAATCAGAAACTCAGAAACTATCTTTGGAACTGATCCTGCTGAGTTGGGTGTTTTATTTCTTGAATGCTTATCTTCTCAAATAATATAGACAAATAATTTTGGAAAATCTATTACTGGATACCATTTTAATAAGAGAGCACTTATTTTTCTATTGTATATTTTTTTACTTATTTATTCTAAGCAATTAACATAAAATGTGATTTTTAATTTATTTTTATTCATTTATTCTAAAAATCAGATAACTGGGGTGAAGAGAGTGAAACACAGTTAACACTTCCTTTAATACAAAGCTTGCTGTATACATGTTCTAAGGGTAATACACATATTAATCATCACACACACCCACAACCTTTAATATCTTAAAGTAGATAATATTAGCCGGCCAAATTTACAGATAAGGAAACACGTTCAAAGAGATTGAAAGTGACTTGCTCAAGACTAGATGAATTACAGATGGGAGAGTTTGAATTTGCTCCTGGGCAGTTTAGCTCAGCACCTGCATTCTCAACCACTCTGTTGTTATATTAAGGGAATGTCCTTCATGAATTAAATATTAAGTATTGACATTGTGTGAAAAGCCTGACAGTGATATCCAACTATTACTCTCAATAAACCAAACTTCAAACTCCTCTGTCCATAAGATTTCTGGTAAAAGTTGTGAGTCTTATGATGAACTCCATCTCTACATTGATTTTTGTTCCCCAAAAGAAAGGAGTGATTTGAGTAAATGACCATTAGATATTTTAGGGCATAAAATTCCATGATTCTAAAAATAATTATCAGTATAACATCATCTAGATTTCCTTTTGATTATTATTTAAATATTTCATATTTCTGGCCTTGCATTTAGAGAGAGGAAGAGTAAACAATAAATTTAGACTTTTCTTCTTGGGGATGATCTCACAAATATTTTGTGAGAAAGGAAACAGAAAATATTAACCAAAAAAATGGTTGAACTATTGTGGTTAACTTATTCAATTAATCCTATAATTGCAAGTAATAAAAGTTTCAATATATAAAGTAATATGCTAATAGACATGAATATATTTACAAAAAGCATTGATCAGAATGACATAATATGCATTATTTTATTTATGACCAGTGTGAATTTTTAGTGATTATTTCACACAGATTCTTGCCGTGAAGAGAAAAATCTAGCAGAAGCAAATGAAGGTAAATCATGAAAACACATATTTAAATGCCAAAGCCCATTACAAAGTTATTTTCTCAAACTAAAAATCTGTAACATTTTCACATTACATGCAGTTTTAAATCATCTTGGTTTTAATGTCAAATAGTGGATTCTTTTGACATGTATGTTTTGGTAAATCCAATTGCCTTTGATATTTCAGTTTGCAAGGCTTCACTAAGGAATACTTGACCTTATGCTATTTTGTTTCTAAATGTATGTATACATATTGAATTATGGTCAACCATGTAATTTCACAAGCTACAGTTTGTTTTCTTTCTTCTGTCACAAATTTCTCCAAAATCTTGTTAACCACGGAAATCCTCTTCGCTTTTTTTATATACATATCTCCTAGTTGCTTCTATACTTTTTGAAATAAAAAATACTTTAAGATCTGGGGTACATATGCAGAATGCACAGGTTACATAGGTATACACGTGCCATGGTGACTTGCTGCATCCATCAATCGGTCATCTACATTAGGTATTTCTCCTAATGCTATCCCTCACCCAGCTCTTCACCTCTGACAGGCCCCAGTGAATAATGTTCCCCTCCCTGTGTCCATGTATTCTCATTGTTCACCTCCCACTTATGAGTGAGAACATGCGGTGTTTGCTTTTCTGTTCCTGAGTTTGCTGAGAATCATGGTTTCCAGTTTCATCCATATCCCTACAAAGGACATGAACTGATCCTTACTTCTCTTGATACATAGCATTTAAAAGTATGTGGCAAAGGAAGTGATAGGCAAGTATTATCTTCCTGCTATGTTTTTCAAGCAGACAATTGCCTGCTAAGGGGAAAAAGATCCTGATTAATAAAGAACTTTCTAAAAACATTCCAACAGTCAAGTTAGGGAAATTTAACTGAAGCGACTGAAATGCTCAACATACCGACACATTTTTTATTTTCCCAGGATTGTCCTGATACTATTTGTTCTGTCATAGAGTGGGATTCACCTGCTACTTTTGCCGTTGTTATCAGTATCCAAGCATGTTCCCTGCCATTTCCTCTCTGAGCAGTTTTCTGGCCCAGCTCAATTAAAGGACAAATCCATTGCAGTCTGCAGCCTAGGAATTATAATGAAGTCAGCTGTCAAACTCCTATCTCACAGCTGCCCCTCTGTGGGTAATCTGATGGCCACTTGTCAGCTGTTTCACCCAGTCAAGCACAGACAAAGGGCCTCTGATGGCCCGCTTTATTCTCATCAATCTACATTGAGGCAGATGTTGAAATCCCAACAGGAAAAGGTATAATTTGATTTAGCATTCAGAACTGCCTCCTCCTATTGATACATCAGGTCTCTGTGAACTCGATATTCTTTTGTAACCATGAGGCAAATGACTTACTGTTTATTTCCCTAATTCCACCATTGAAAATAATGCTTTAGAATGATATTTGGGGGATTCAGAATTTTGCTCAATGGAATATACAATACAATAACTTACTAGATTATACAAGGTGGAAGGAATCAGGTGATTTTAAAAGATTTCTGTAATTTTGTAAAAACTCTAAAGTGAGCCAAAAGAATCAAATAGCTGTGCATTCTCATTAATTTTTTTCTATCAACAAAGATACATATTAGAAAGACATTAGATTTTTTTCCTAGAATAATTAGGAAGAATATCAAACTGCAAGATTTGATTGAGAGAAATGAAGATAATTGATCCTACTTATACTCTAAGTTTTCCCTTCTCCAACCACAAGCTATGTAATGAAGTTGCCTGTTTCTTAATGCAGCACTTTTTTAAAAAATAACTTATGTCAACATACATCCAATCAAATATACTCAAAACTGTTGAAAATATGTGATTTTAATGACAAGATTCCTATCACTGATTACAGCAGTTATATTTCCTACCTTAAGACAAATTAACTGAAAACTATCTGGCTTCAAACAAAATAGTTTGTCTTCTGATTACTGAATATCTACAATTTCCATCCCTAAAATCTGCCTCTAAGTAATATATGTTTTTTGATGATATTCAAATACAGTTTATAAAAGTATTTATTGAAGACATGATCGTAAAAATGGTTTGGAGATCACAGTATCTGCTTTAGAAAAGGAAACAGAAATATCTATGATTGCATATTTGGGGTTCTTCTACACTGTGAGTTAGTGCCTTTCCCAACCTACATTCTGCTATTTATTTATGAAATGACTTTCGCCTTGGGCATTGTTCTTCAGGTTAATTTTGACTCTAGCTGTCAGAATGTAAACTTTATTCTCTCTTGTAGTTTTTTAAAAGTCAACATATTAAAATTATGTAGTGAAAAGCAGGATATATTTTTCCTGCACATCAGATAAATGAAAGCATTTTTCAGTAGCCTAGAGTGGCAACTTTGCAGTGGTTTTGATAATTATTTAAAACATTCATATTTCTAAGAAGAGAGTAATATTGTAGACTGAAGTTTCATTCCAAGTATTTTAATTGCCACGATTGCAAGAAACACAGAGAGGTAACATATGATTTTAAGAAGATAAGGCCAAATCCTTGGTGGCAAAACGTTCAATGGCATTTAATAAGAAAACACACTTCGATGCCAATACTAGAAAAAATGAGTTACAGAAATCAGTGTTTTTAAAAATTTATATTTCAATATGACAGTGTTTTCTTATGAAAATGATTTCAATAAATGCTTTCCTATGTCTGAAGGTCAGGATGGGATGTGTGTATATATATGTGCCTGCACACCCAAGTGCTTTAAGAATGACAAGGGTTTGCTGTACAAAGCGAAGATGAGGACATAATCATTCTGCCATTGCTAGTAAAATCAATATCTGCCTATCTTTTGTCTGGCCCCTGAGAACAGCCCTGAAGTTGATTTGTTCTAGGGGAAGAGTTTTCATAAAGAGAAGAATGAAAGCTCATACCCGCTTGCGGTTTGTGTGCGAACATGGTGGCAGAATGCAGGAAGGTGGACTGGCTGTCACCGTTGTCCTAATCTTAGAACAAACAAAGATGATCCTTAGGCTCAGCTGCTAGAAAATAAGTTTATACAGTGATTTCTTTTTAGAATAATTGCTTATTTTAAATATATTCAGTAGCTCAATTTTATTCTATAGGAATGATTTCCAAAGTTTGGGGACTGCTGGGAGTCACCTTTTAGAGTATATGTGATGTTAAAACTATTGTCATAATAATAATAAAATGGTATTTGCCTTTTTTCATTACATTTTTCCATGAGTATAGAGTGGAGTTTTCCAGCAGTGAATGAAATGTGCACTGGAGTCTAATTTTTTTTTTTTTTTTTTTGAGACAGAGTTTCGCTCTTGTTACCCAGACTGGAGTGCAAATAGCGCCATCTTGGCTCACCGCAACCGCTGCCTCCTGGGTTCAGGCAATTCTCCTGCCTCAGCCTCCCGAGTAGCTGGGACTACAGGTGCGCACCACCATGTGCAGCTAACTTTTTGTATTTTTAGTTGATATGGGGTTTCACCATGTTGACCAGGATGGTCTCAATCTCTTGACCTCATGATCCACCCGCCTCAGCCTTCCAAAGTGCTGGGATTATAGGCATGAGCCACCGCGCCCAGTTGGAGTCTAATGTTTTTAAATTCTGATATTACTTCAAATGTAACAAATATCAATGGATATAACCCACATAAGCAAAAGCTCTTTGGGGTGCTCAGTAATTCAAAAGTGTTGCAACGGACTGAATTTTGTCGTGCCCCTGGCCCCAAATCCATATGATACCGCCCTAAGTCATAATGTGACTATATTTGGAGATAGAATTTTTAGGAAACGATGAAGGTTGAATGAAGTTGTAAGAGTAAGGTCCTAATCTGACAGAGTTGGTAGCCTTATAAGGAGAGGAGATCTCTTTTTCTCTTTCTGTCCTTTCACAAGCACAGAGGAAAGACCACATGAGGACTCAGTAAAACGGCAGCCATGCAGAAGCCAGGAAGAGAGCCCTCACCAGAACCTGACCATGCTGACACCGTGGTGTCAGTAAGAAAATACATTTCTGCTGTTCGGGCCACCACATTTTGTTATCTGCTGTCTGAAGCACAAGTAGATTCGTACAAATTTAAATGGGTGGTGAAAGTTCTAAGAACCACTGATCTACATCAATAAAATGATGATACTGGAGTTGCTCTAGGCTCAAAGGAGGAAACCAAAATCCATGAGCACATGGGCTGCAATTATGACTCTGAACCAAATAGGTAACATATTGTGCTGAAAATGCTTTAAAATGTTACAGTCTTTGCCATACACAGAGTTAAGAGACAAAGCTATAATACCTCTCCACTTACTCCAAAATTCTTAGCTCTGCATTCAAAAGTCCTATGCTTGGGGCCTCAATCTACTCATTCAACAGTATCTCCTACTATCCTCTTCTTTGAACAGCTTCTTCAGAAAGGAACTCTCAAATTTCCTTGGATATGCATTACTTAATCTAGTCTCTGCCACTGTTCATGCAATATTCTCACTATATTTGGAGTTGTTTCTTTCAACTGAAATCACTTTCACCACTACCGTTTTATGAGGTGCATTATAACAAGCTGTCTTCTGAGGAATCCAGCAGCCACAGCACTATGTATGTATGTATGAATGAAGGTATGTACATAGCTATGTATGGGTTACTACTACACATGTAAAACACAGTCCTGCATTAAGAGGTTCATCTAAATACCATTTTGGGATGAAAACAATCTGAGAAAATTAACCCTTTTCTACAATGCACTATGTATTACATACACATTTCAAAGTACCACTCTTCATCATCTGAAATACGTTCCATCAAAAAGTACACTCATGTAATTGGGAAAACTTTTCTAAGCACATGCTTCTCTTTTGCATCTGTATTGTCAACATTCTCCACAGTGCGGGGAGTGCATGGCCACATATTTAAGCTGTGTACATGGCACCTGAGGTGGGGCATGGAAAAATGCGGAGGCACTGTGTGTTATTTGTTCATGAGAATGTAACTCCTTCACCCTGAAAACAGGACAGGGAGTGGAGTGTGTGGTGTGATAAATGCTCAAAACAGCCTCTGAAGTGTGCAGTTTGAGTGTGTACAAGGTCACAGGATCCTCAGTAACCCACCTCAAATGACCAGCTAGTGGATGTGTGTAGTTGATTCAAGCTCTGTCAATAAATACTTGGTGGAGGAATGCTGGGGCAGTCTCTCCTGGAAAAGCTACCCCCCAGCCCTGCTTGGCTGGAACTACCCAAGTACTTTGTTCCTGGCATTCACTGCAGGCTATAAGCTCTGCAACTGGTGACCCCGACGTGATCGCCTTGAACGTATGTGTGAAGGTGGAGAGCTCTTCAGTTTTCAAGGCATCCCCGTAAGAGACAGTCCTGACTCCCATCAGGAGGAAGGAACACATGCGTAAAATATCAGGGGCTAGGTTATCATGGGTCAGGAAGTGACCAAACAGCAGAGAGTATTTTGTAAAACAGTGCAGCGGCTACTTAAGGCTGCCCAGTGCACTCTAGAGCCTGGAGTTCCACACAAGCTTACGTTCTTAATTCAGCACATATGCCCTCGGTTTCCTGATCAAGGAACGTTAGAGTTGTGGGAGCAGGTAGGTCACGGCCTGAAAAGAGGATATGAGCAAGGTCATTTTACTAATGTTGCTGTTTTGACCACCTGGGTGCTGGAATGCCCTGCATTGTATCTTTATCTGCAAAGTGCGGGGACTCAGACCACCCATCGTCTCCACCTGAAGGGAATTCAGGAGATTTAAAGGAGAATGAAAAGGAACCAGAACAACGTGTAGAGACTCCTCTCCCTCCTTCATTCCCTTCTATGGGGAATAAGAAAAAGGCTTTTTCTAGTGAGATAAAGGACAGACCGGAGCCTCTTCCTCCCCCAACAGAAAAGCTGTTGCCCTCTTTTCCTCTACCCTTAAAGGGACCTGCATCTGTTGGCCCCATTCAGGCAACTGTGCCTCATTCCCCTTGAGGCTGCCCAAGGGAGGGTTCTGGATAAGACCTCCAGTCAGCGAGCATCCATATGATTGAGTGAACCTGTCCTCCATAATGGCCCCTTGACAAACTTTCCTGCCCAGGGGGGCCTCCAGAAGGGAAGCAAAGTGGCTGATTCAAATTGTCTTCCTAATATGCACGTTCTCAGTTTCTACTTCCAGCATCAGCCTTTCTGGCCTTGTCTTTTTCTGTTTCCCTGGAATATAAAGCAAAGTTGCAAGCTGCCTCCTGGGTTTTATCCCAGATAGCTCTGGTTTTCTTGCTGCCACAGAGGCCTGGGGCAGGAGAGTAGCTAAGATGCCATGGAGTGCCCATTTAGTCACTGGCAGTCTAAGCAAGTTGCCCCTTTCTGCGTTTGCGGTGATGGAAGAGAGGCCAAGAGGCACCGATCAAGTCCCCAGCTGGTTGCAGGCAGCTCCAGCCCGGTCCTGAGAATCCTCCTCACTATGATCACATGCCTTACTGTGCCCAGAAAGCGGCCTGCTGCGTGCTGTGCTGCTGCTTTTCCTACATCTGACCTTCCCTGACACCCCTTACATGTCTCAGCAGACAAGCAATTCCTTGTTTTCCCTGGTCCCTAGGGAAAGCACTAAGAAACAGTCCATGTGCACTCAACCTAAGGTGGGCAGAGGGGTGTAGAGCAGCCTAGAGTACAGAGCTCTGTGGGAGAAGCCCGCTAATAAGGTGTGATCTCCCATACCATATTAAATGCTGACTAGGCTGGGGAGGGCAAGCTTTGTCAGCTGCTGTCATCTTCAGAAGCTAGGCACAGCAGTAAGGAAAGTTTCATTTTTTTTTTTTAATAAAATGTTTAAAAACACTGACTAGGAAACCTCAAAGCAGACCCTGTACTGCCTGTCTGCTCCTCCCCTGAGCCTGTTTGCTTGGGGGTAGTAGAAACAACTTTAAAAGCCCACTGTATTTTCAGTACCTTACCTAACAGGATTGGCGCCAAGCGTAGGTGGTCTGGGGGATGAGGGGAGTGGTCTTCCCCCAGCCTGATAACCGCTTGCCTCCTCCCTTTACACACGCGCTTTAGCACCTGGTCATTCTCTAGCCTCTTGCTGCTACTTGCAGTCTTCCTTCCTTCCTCTCCGGTTAAAGGCAGCAACAGGCGGCAGGCTATTAAAAAGAGAGGCTGCCTACGGCGCCCAAACAGATGAGAAAAACCAGCCACAGCCCTACTTTCCCAAGCTCACTTCTAAGACATTCCAGCTAAAGGCTAACGCATAAAAATGACCAGCACCTAAAAACATTGAAAAAATTTAAACACATTTAAAAAATGTTTTTGGTTTTGCTTTTCTTTTTTACATACTTAAACTAACTAACTCCGTGCAGATTTAAGATACTGGCAACTTGCAGTCACATTCTAATGACTTCTAAGGACCAAAATATGGTTTTAAAAATAAAAACACTTAAAATATCCATCCCTTCCATGCCCTAGTATAGCAGGTAACCTTTACCTTTGGCCATTTCTGTATTTTATGTGCTATTTACCTATCTCATAACCCCTCTAAACACAAAAGACTACAGGCTCAATAGCTTCTCTTCTCATAAAGGGGCACCAATGTCGTGTCCAATTATCAAGATAGGACCCTGCTGCTCTTTTCCTACCAGTAAACAAGGAACAATTTCATACCGTCTTAGCTGTGATCTTAATTGGCAAGTAGCAATGGCTGCCTTTATTGGTATTATCAGCTTCCATTTACCAGCCTCTAAGCTTCTGAACTGTTGACAAACTGCCTGTTAAATCTGTGTGGACTGTCTCTGAGCCCTTGCTTACGCCACCGCTGTCTTTACAGATGGCTCAGGAGAAACTAGAAAAGACAGCTGTAGTGTGGCAAAATACCATGTAAAATTGGCAGCATGAAATCCAGGAACACTTCAAAACTACCAACAGGCAGAGTTAGGTGCCCGAATATTGGCCTTACAAACATTTCCTCATGAAGACATAAATGTAGTTAGTGATTCTGCTCATGTGGTGTATAGTACTGCTCCTTAGATCTTGTGCCTGTTACTAAACTAACAGGCACTAAGTTTTAGCTCATTACTAAAACTAGTAATAAGCTCTACTAGTTTTGCTTCTTGCAGCACAAGAGCTCCTCTGTGCCTGTCTTCACCCTCTTTATACCACCCATGTTTGCTCTCATTCTAGGTCCCCTGGTCCCTTGTCAGAAGGAAACACTTGAGCTGATGCTCTGGTGCAAACACAAACGTGGTTTGCAGACTTCCCTGGTTTTCTGCGAGCTCAAGCTGATCACGACGTTTTTCATGAGAATACCCGCAGTCTTAAACAAGTTTCACTTAACACTTGCTCAAGCTGATCACTTTTCTTCAGGAGAATACCCGCAGTCTTAAACAACAGTTGCATTTAACACTTGCTCAAGCTCACATGATTATTAAAACGTGTCCTAATTGCCAACAGCATTCTTCTTTCTCCTTTTTCCTTAGGGCTTGGTGCCAACCCACAAGGTTTGGTGCCTAATGCTATCTGGCAAACTGTTACTTAGTATCCACCCTTTGAATGTTTTACATTTCTCCACGTTACCCTGAACACATACAGGCTTCATACATGCTACCCACCCAGACCACAGAAAAAAACTAAAGATAAAATTGCTCATTTGTTTGAATCTATTATAACTTTAGGCCTTCCACAAACTATAAAAACCGATAATGGACCTTACTATCTTAGTGCTCAATTTACATATGTATTGCAACTTTACCGCATGCAACATGCAACTATCATCCCTTATAACTGAACCGGTTAGGCCATTGTTAAATAAGCTCATTGAACTCTTAAAGTATATCTTAATAAACAAAAAAGGGGGAATATGGGGCTCTCTCCTTGAGAGCAGGACCCATTATTGGAGAACCAGCCAGCAATTAGAGTGATGACTCGGAAGGCCCCTGACATTACTTGAGGACAGCTAAAGAGATTGGATCAACAGGCATCTATCCAGCTTGCCACCGTGGGAACCCCTGCAACTGCAGAGAACCAGTTTCTTATGTATCTGGCAGTAATTGGGAAAACTTCTGAGAAAGTAAGACAGACATGGATGTCAGGGTGGCTGGTAATTTTTGTTCTTTGCCAAGTGGGATCAACTCAAGAACATGTTTATAGGAGCCATGGCCTAAAATCCCCATTTTTAATGTTATTACGTGGTGGGATGCTGACCCACCTTTGTCACCTAATGACATTTCTTAGACAGGAGGTCAATAGATGCCCCGTTTCACCCCTTAATTGACAATCAGAGGTGGATTAATGTTAATGATGCTTTGACTTTATTGTCTAGTAATCCCCTCTCTGTATTTCCACAACAGCAGGTTATAAATATGTTACTGTCATTCCTCAGGAGTCTCTTTACTATCAGCCCAAAAGGGATGCTCAAGCTTGCACATTTAACCTGTATTTCTGCTGTTACTACTCATGTTGCTGAGGTGTCTAATGAAACTACACAAGTGTCTGATCTGAGTAAGGACTGGTGATATAATTTTGAGGACATCCAGTGGTCTCCATGCAGGCAACCTGCGATATGCCAAAGGCTTCTGTTTAATAAGGGCATCTTACTTGATTGGGGTCCCCATGGTAATCTTATTGTCTGCAAGTCAGACTATTGGATTTGGGAGTCCCTCCAATAGTTTTATCACCTAGTCAGAATATGGGCTTTCGGGACCAATATTACAACTAAAAAAGAAGTAAGCTCTAAGCCCTGCTCATGCCCAAATTTGGAGATTAAGATTTCCTTCTTTTTAAACGGTTCTTTCACGTGGCGAGTACATTACTAGTGGTAGCAACTATACCTTCTCTTTGCACAATGTTACCGGTACTGTCCTGATTTGTACTATGCACCCCTATATGCTTTGGTTTGGGAAAGGTGTTCCTAATATACAGCAGAATGTACAAGGGGCTTATCACAATTGTTTGTCTTCTCAAATGTCCACTCTTGAGTGTGAATTAAAGAAACAACTTAAAGAATGGTAGCAGCAATTACAAACAAATACCCTTCAGCAATCACAGGAAGGCTTTCAATGGTTAAACCCCAACACTTGGTTGTCTGGGTTAAACATACACATTTGGGTGGTGGCCGCTATACTTATTTTTTTATGTACGTTTGCTAGGCATCTGCAGATGGCTCTGTGCTGCCATTTGATGCATCTACAATCACGGAAGAACACTACAAGCTTACCTTGTATTGAATAACCGCATACTCTAAAAATTAAAGAAAGGGGACATGTAGGGGGCACGTGTCAACATATTCAAGCTTATATACATGTCATTTGAGGTAGGGCATGGAAAAATACTGAGGCACTGTATTTGTTCATGGGAACGAAAATCCTTGACCCTGAAAACAGGATAGGGAGTGGAGTCTGTGGTGTGATAAGGAATGCTAAAAACAGCCTCCAAAAAATGCAGTTTGAGTGTGTACAAGGTCACAGGTTCCTCAGTAACCAACCTCAAATGACCATGTAGTGGATGTTTGTAGTTAATTCAAGCCCTTTCAATAAATACTTGGTGGATGGATGCTGGGGTGGACTCTCTCAAAAAAGCTACATGCAGCCCCGCTCAGCTGGAACTGTCTCAGTACTTCATTCTTGGTATTCACTGTAGGCTATAAGCTCTGCACACAGTAAAGCCTGTGCCATCCATCTACCTGTGGCAGTGAGTGTAGGACTATGCAATACATATATATATATATATGTATATATATATGTATATATATGTGTATATATATGTATATATATGTGTATATATGTGTGTGTATATATATATGTGTGTGTATATATATGTGTATATATATATGTGTGTATATATATGTGTATATATATATGTGTGTGTGTGTGTGTGTGTGTGTGTGTATATATATATATATATATATTTTTTTTTTTTTTTTTTTTTTTTTTTTTTGAGAAGGAGTCTCACTTTTTCTCCCAGGCTAGAGTGCAAGGCTGTGATCTCTGCTCAATGCAACCTTCACCTCCCAGGTTCAAGCGATTCTCCAGCCTCAGCCTCCTGATTAGCTGGGATTACAGGTGCCCACTACCATGCCTGGCTACTTTTTGTATCTTTAGTAGAGATGGAATTTTACCACATTAGTCAGGCTGGTCTCAAACTCCTGACCTCAGGTAATCCACCTGCCTCGGCTTGCCAAAGTGATGGGATTACAGGTGTGAGCCACGACACTCAGCTGCAAAATAAAATTTTTAAATTTGAAGAAAAATTATAAAGTTCAAATCTAGAAATTTTTTAAAGATCAAAAAAGATTTTTTCACACTGTTGTATCATCTCCTGTAAAACAGAATAAGCCAAAAAGTTCATGTTACATAATTTAGATATTTAGATATTTCAGTGCTTTAGTTTTCAATATATTATTGAGTTTACTTAGAGATTCAGTAAAGAAGGCCCAGCCATGGTTTACCATGATGGTAGATTGTTACTGTTGAACACATTTAATCATTTTAAATGTCACTAACTTAAATGACGCAGAATTATGGCTTATTAAAAATAAGATCGACAATAACATTTTGAATTTAATGGTTAATAAATCTTTAATTTTGATGGACTAATGACTTTGCCAAGGTTCTAAAGACATCAGAGAATACACAGTATGAGAGACAATTGCCTGAGTCCAGGGTGCAAACTCGTCAGTGTGAATTTGTAGAGAAATAATTTTTCAGTTTGAGACTCAGTTTGGTAACAGGTACTAGAAGATGCACTTGTGAATACATCTTCTATGTTACTAGGGAGTCTAAAAGCATGAATAGCATTGTGCAGACTGATTAGAGCTTGCAGTGACTTCTATGGTGGTCCTTTCTCCATTCCTTGATTTTGTTCTTACCTGTCTTGTTTTTATACAAACCAGCTGACTCCATTTGATGACAAAGTGACTGCTGACAGCCCCAGGCTGTGTCCTCCCTTATAGTCCTCATTTTTTATGCTCTTCTGCAATGTCACTTTGCCAATCCCCATTAAGAAGTAGAATCTAATCTTCCCCTCTCCCTTAACTACCCCAACTACAGCCACCAAGTGAATCTGGGCTGGCCTTAGTGACTAACTTGTAATTAAGAGAATATAAGGGAAATGACATTGTGTGACTTCGAAGGCTCTGCCAGAAAAGGCCTTGCAGCTTCGGTCTGAGTCTCTTGTAACACTTCCTCTCTGGACCATCCCTCTCAGATCACTGCTTTTCGGAACTAAGCCACCTTACTATGAGGAGCCCAGGACTCATGGAGAGTTGACATGTAGGTATTCTGGTCGATGGCCCCAACTGTACTCAGCCTTCAAGTCATCCCAGCTCAAGTAACGGACATATAAAAAAGTACTGGCACCTCCAGATGACTCTGGCTTCTACCCAGATAGCAATTCAACTCTTCTAAGGGAATGACCCACACATTATGGAACAGAAAGACAGGTTATCCCACTCTGTCCTGGTAAGTCTTAAACCACATAAGACTTGATTAGCTTTTTAAAGCTATGAAGTTTGGGATGGTTGGTTATGCAGTGATAGATAATCAGAACACAGTAGTAAAGTACACTGTCTTTTAACTTCCCTTGCAATACCAGGGAAGTGTGTTTTGCCTCATTTGTGCATAAAGCACACCGGGTAGGCTGGGGTGAGATGGTTAGCTTGTGTCATATTCTCATCCTTGTGGCATGACTGGAGCATTATGATTGACAGGTTCACCAGACCTTACAAAATGGGAGAAATGTTTCTCCAAAATACCAGCACGAAGAAAACAAGAACATCAGCTGAAGAGAAAAAATACGTATGCTTACATCCCAGATATCAACAGGATCTGGTCACTGATAGCTTCACTCAATGAGTTCTTCCATGACAATGAATCAGCAGCTTTCGTAAGATGCCCAGTGTGACTGGTCAAGCCTTGCCACAAAAACTGACTGTTTCTTACCGTCTTCTCGTGAGCATTGACAGAAGAAGCCTTACCCTTTGTTCTCCCAAGAAAGCCCTGGAAGGACTTCTAAATTTTTAAAACTCTGAGAAACAACTTTAAAAACCCTTCACTTTACCTATTCATCTTAAAGTTTCACTCTATTGCCTATTGTATATCGCAGGCATCTCAGAGACACATAGGTCTACAATAGAAATTAGAAGGTAATTTTCACTTAATCATGATTATCCCGGGTGCACAGAGAGACACTACTAAGAAATTTGATTGATCTGCATATTAGTGTCTTTTAGTAGAGTATGAGATTATACACAAAAATATTTAAAATAAGTTTTGTTGTGATTTAAATGGTACCATCTGAGTGGATCAACTAATTATTTTCATTTCAACTTAATTTATCTAGAAATAAAGTAATTTTGAAGAAATAACAGAGTATTTTCCCTTCAAAATAATGAAGTAAAGATGACTGGATAAAGCGATAGCTAACATTTATGGTTTGCTTTCTAATATAGGAACTGTCAAGAACATCTCATTTTCCTCATTTAATCTTAAGAATCTTCTGCTAAAATAAGAGACAAAATCCAAGGAATGGGTTCAAATCACAAGTCTTGTATTTACTGAGTCAGTTATCTTAGGCAAGTTATTTATCTATTCAGTGCCTCCGTTTGCTTATTTGCAAAATGGAATGATGATGATGACCCTGATATCACTGTGTTGAGAGTATTAGATGAATTAAGGTATCTAAAGGGCTTAGAGTACTGCCTGGCTCACAGGAACCTCCATAGAAACATTAGATCTTATTTTTCTCATTTTACTAATAAGAATCTGAGATTTGAAGAGGTTACCTATCAAGGTCAAAAACTCTAATATGCTAGAGTTGGAATTGAAATTCTGATTCCAGAATTCGTGCTTATAACCTCTCTTCTAAATAGCCTTCACCAGAAGAAAAAGAGAGTATAGGGAAAAAGTTAGAAGAGAGGTGGAACTTGAGAAGCCCTCACAAAGTTTTGCTGATGGAGTCAAAACCAAAATGCTGCCATGAGTGTGTAACACTTCACCCTCTCCTAACAAGAATTTGGTCAGTTAGTTAAGCCAATATTGTTCTTCTCATCTCACAGATAATGAAAATGAAATTGAAAAATTTGTAAGGACTTGATGACGGTTAAAATGTTAACGCTTGAGTCTCAACTAAACCTGAATCTTCTGACTGTGGACTCAGGACCGTAAATACTGTCAAGACAGAGAACAGACACCAATCTTGCTTTCATGTAGGATATACTAGAACGTCTTTCAAATTATTTGCTTAACTTTTAGGTTTGAAAATGCAATAAAAGATTTCTTATGGAAGAAATTATCACACTAGGATCTTCCAAAGAACAGGTCAATACATTTCTTTTTCTGTAGAGGATCAGAAAGCCAATATTGTAGACCTCAGAAGCTAAGACAGTCTCTATGGCAACCGCTTAACAATGGCTTCGGAGACCCCCAAACAGCCAGATACAATTGGTCAATGAATAGTCACGACTGTGTTCCAATAAAACTTCATTTACACACACACACAACAGGCAGCATTTGGCCTGTGGGCTGGAGTTTGCTGACTCCTGTTCTAGAAGCTGGTTTAGTATCTTGCCATCAGTTCCTTATCAACTACTGCATATAGTAAGTTTTCCTTTATTACTTGGGAGTGGACAGATTAAGGTTAAGTAAAATGTAATGAAATTAGCCTTATTCTTCATTCAATGAATATTTAATGACCATCTACTCTATGCCAGGCACTTTTTTAGGTGGTGGGGAAAAATGGTTAAAAGACAGACAAGGTCCCTGCTATGGCTTAAGTTATATTATGCACCATAAATTAATATGTTTATGTATTAAAATATTAATGTATAACTTACACACATAATTACAGAGCAGAGATAATGTGACATGAAGGAAATAAACAGAATTATGTGCTAGAGAATAGTTGGGTGGGTGGGTGAGTTTTGCAGACGGTGTATTTTAGGAACCTTCGTGACTAATGTCATCCGTAAGAAAGTCACTTGTGATCTGCTACAAGAATGCAAAGTGTCACGTGAACAGTGATCTCAGCAGCAGACCCTCAACAGAAAAGGTCTTGGTAGGCTCAGTTAGAGGAAGGAAGTTTGGGAGAGAGAGTATCAGGAAAAGCGTGGAATGTGATACAAAATGCAGGAGAAAAGACAGGTGGGAGGCCAGCTTTTGAAGATCCTTGTTGAGACTTTGTGTTTTATTTTAAGGATACAGGAAGCCATCAAAGAGATTTAAGAAGGAAAATGGCAATGTTCTGAATTTTGTTCTTAAAAAAGCTCAATGTGGTTGCTGTATGAATAATGGAT
The DNA here is from genome assembly GCA_031835075.1 of Saguinus oedipus. Classification (NCBI taxonomy): domain Eukaryota; kingdom Metazoa; phylum Chordata; class Mammalia; order Primates; family Cebidae; genus Saguinus; species Saguinus oedipus. The sequence goes on along the minus strand of CM063172.1, from coordinate 2,154,498 downwards.
TAGGGAAGGCTATGGTTAAAGGTGGATGAGCAATAGAATTTGCAGAAGTTCAAGAAAGAGGAGGATGTGTTGGACGAGAGTGGTTTAACAGTGGAAGAGAAATAGCAGAAAAACACGGGATTTACATTGAAGATACATTTCACTCTTGCTAAGGAGTTTCATGGGAAGAAGTCTGGCTTGAGGAAACTCAATAAATGGTGTTTATGTTTACTGAAATGAGACAGAAGAGAATTAGGGAGATTATAGATGCAAAACTTCAGCTTGGTAAATTATAAGTAAGTTCGCAGTATTTATAGGACATCCAAGTAGAGTTGCATATAACCAGCTGGGCAAGTGCATCTAGAATGCAGAGAAGAGGTCAGAACTGGAAATACAGACTTACGAGGCAGAAGCCTCTTCAGGTGGCTTTTAAGGCTATAGGGACAGGAAGGGGTGTTTTAAGAGCACATGCAGATACAGAAGGCAGGAGGAGATTCTTGGGGTAGCACAACGATCAAGAAATATTTTGAGAAGAGACATTAATTAAGGAGACGAAGAAAGAACTGCCAGAGAGGTAGGAAGAAAACCAAGAAAGGCTGCTAAAAAGCTGTGTCCAGTGATTATAGGAAAATGTGTACTTTAATTGCTAACTTTAGGGGTCACTGGTAACTACGAAAAGAACGTTGGTATGGTAAAGAAACCAGAGGAATTGTGAATGCATGGGAGAACAGAATGTGAGGAAATGAGTTCAGAATTGTGTGTGAATATGGAATTCATGTTTCGGAGGGAGACGCTCGGGACCAGGTTGGTTGGTGTCATGATGAGGAATGTTGAAGCATGTTTGTATTATGATGAGAATGATCCGGTAAAGAAAAACAAATTACGTAGATGAGCAGATCCAAAGGCAGAGACTAGATAAATATTTGTATGGCATTTATATAGAGTAATTTCCATTTAGAATTCTATGTACAGAATTTCTTAAATGCCATTTTGAAGTTTCTGTTTTGAAATTTGGGATGAGTGAATCATAAGAAAGGAAAAGTTTGTTTTGTACAATGTTTATAGGTAAATGCAATTCAGGTTCAAACCGCTTAAGAGTGAAATAAAAAAAAAATAACCATACATGCTTGAATAAAATGAAAACCATTTGTTACTCTCATGGTACCTACTGCAACATTATAAATACTGACAAGCAGTTTTTTAAAGTACTATAAAGTCAGTTTCCTAAAAAGTTAGATATAATCTTCCTCCTCAAACACAAATTGTGTTTATACTTTTATTTCTCATCTTGTGGCAGAGATAAACACCAGTCACATCTATATTTGAATTAGGACAAATTAGAGAGAAATACTCAGAGCTATTTAAATGGTTCCTAAGGAGGTAGACTTTGTGCTAATATAAATTACAATTATTACACTAGTGATCAATATTTATGTTGTTTCTGCCAGTTGTCTGAGCACTTCCTGTGGCATTCTGAATGCAGGGGCTTATTTAGGGCTAGCTATCTGCAGCAGGCCACTGAGTGAATCACAATTGTAGTATCATGACACTAATGCAGGCTGAGTGATGACTGGTTTCCACCTGATGATACAGTGGTGCATAGCCCCATTTCAGCCAAAGTGGAATAAAGTCATTATTTTTATTTACCGGTTATAGTATGTTGTTGTCACCTTTTTATGTGAAAGCTTTGCTTTCCAGTGATGTTTTGTTTTGTAAAACATAATAAAGCTACTGCCAAGTTTCAAATCTACGTGTAACAACAAAAACAAGTAACGTTTTTGCTGTTACTCTTGCTGTTCTAATTAACTGGATAAGATGCTGTTTGAGATTTTTGAACTTTGTTTAAAAGTCCATTTGTCTTGCTTGTTATCAAATCAGACTGGACACATGTTTTTTAACCAACATGTCATCACTGTGTTGCATGAAGAAGGCACAGCAGAAGGGTATAAAGAGGAAGTAAGGAAAGGACTTGCACTAAGCCCAAATTGTTAAAATCAGGCCTTAGAGCCTCAGGCCTAACCAGCTACAGAGCATATTTTACTTGTAGAACTAAGGAATTACGAAGATGATGGAGAAATAATCAGAAATATTGTTACTTTAAGGCTCTCCCTTGCACGTTACTTATTTTTGAAAACCTATTTACATGGAGCATTGCTAGTAAGTGAAAAAACTTTGTATCTCAAGCATATCAATAATACAATTTATCGTCAACACATAGATTTGAAAGTCAGCAGTAGCTTTATGAGAGTAGGAGTTAGATGTGATCACTCGGTTTCTTCCTAAGGACTTCAGTTCCTTCATATTGAAGATGGGTAGCGTCGTAACGCTTATTTTCTAACAGCTCAGGTTGCAGATTCACACACCCTGGCTTTGAACTCCAGCCCTGGCACAGACATGCTGTCTGACCTTGGGAAAGTCACTTGACATTTCCGAACCTGAGCTTGTTCAACAGAAAAAGAGAACTCATATCACCTTGCTCATGGACCTGTAATTGCTTTTGCAAGTATGAAACAAGGTAATAGATGTGTATTGCTGAGCACTGTATCCTCCAGAGAATAAACACTCAGTAACCATTAAGATTTTTTTTCTAATTCTACAGATTTCTACCAGTTTAGGAGATACAAACTTAGCTCATTTTTTCTCAAGCTCATAAAGTAGACTTAATAATGTACCATAAAGTACTTTGATAGATCTGAATACTAGGGAGGTGGATAGAGCCCCCCAATATAGAGAATGGGCTAGTACAAATATTGCATGTGTTTGAAAATGAAATAAAATAGAACACATAAAGAGGATTTTTAGTATTAAAATGCAAACTCATTGTAGAAAACCTTTATACTACTCCATTTTGTATCTTGCAGAACAATATATAGAGTACATTATTTCAATAAGCATTTATTTGAGAAGATATGTTCAAAATTAGCTAAGAAATAAATGCAGCAGGGCATTTAACTGCTTTGAACAATCATAAAAGTGCATGTCTTAAAAGAAAAATAAGATATATAGATAGATATTCTTAGAGAAATAAGGTTGGTGATACCAGTACAAAACATCCAGCACTGAATTCCTAATCTGCACCCGGAACGTAATTCCGTGGACAAAACAGAATTCATAGTTGTTACTTTATCTGTATGACTATTTAAAAAGACTGTATATTCTTGATAATTAAAATGACTCTTACCTACTTGAAGAGAGACAATATAGATTTTTCTGGAAATTTTAAAGAGATTTTTCAGCCTACAAAATAAGTTATTTTTACAACAGCGATCTCTTTAAGAAGGAATTGTGATTGAAAAAGAAATTCTTTTTGGTTATTCAAAGATGAGAGCTAAATAATATCTCTATGTAAAACTGTATAATTAACTGGGATACTTATTCTACTGTATTAGCCATCAAGGTAATGATTATATTAAAAAAAATTTAGTCCTTATTGAATAAATCATAAGAACTCATTAGAATTGGGTTATTAGAACACTAAAATCCTGACAGCATGATCCACAGATACAAAAGCTTCTTGTCAGTTGTTTTCTTAAGAGAGGATTTACATTTTATAATATCCAGGAGCTTCCTCTGCCTACATCTACAGATTTTACTGGCATATATAAGCAATTCTAGTACCCCAGCTTAAACCAGGATTTACATATGTGAAGACCCTGTGTCCCACCGCTTAGCATCTCACTTCGGGATTACTGAGGACTGTCTATGACTACACATTAATTATCAGAAGTGAGCATAAATACCGAATGCTGCATTCTTTCCATATATTATCTCAGTGAAGGCAGAACTTCCTAAAAAGTGAACACGCCTAACTGGTTGGCCACTAAATGTTTTAGTGGCTTTTAAATTGCTCTGTAGTCTACATGCTCTCGGTGTTTCAGGCCATTCTTGCATTGCCAGAAAGAAATATCCGAAGCTGGGTAATTTATAAGGGAAAGGGGTTAAATTGGCTCGCCATGCTGCAGGCTGCAGGGATCACGGCACTGACATTTGCTCAGCTTCTGGGGAGGCCTCAGGGAGCTTTTATTCAGGGCAGAAGGTAAAAGGGAGGAGGCACATCACTAGGCAAAAGCAGGAGCAACAAGAAGAGCAGCGGGGAGGTATCACACACTTGTAAATGATCAGGAGCTTGTGAGAACTCAGAGTGAGATCTCAGTCACTACTGAGGGGATGGCCCAAGCCATTCATGAGGGATCTGCCCCATGATCTAAAACCTCCCACCAGGCTCCGCCTTCAACACTGGAGACTGCAATTCATGAGATTTGGAGGGAGAAACTATCTAAATTATATCAATTGAATTAGGAGCCAGCTGAGCCAAAAATTATTAGGAAAAGCATACAGTAATCATACTGGAAGTGAAATATGCTTCTGAATTTGTCTAAACTGTAAAGTGCTGGTTAATTTTCCTCAACATGGGCTACTATCTTACAAACCAAGGAGTTGCCCATTAGTTACTCAGTTAACTCTTTTGCCCATTTAAGAGCAGATTATAACACTTAGCAAAGCTTAGAGTATCTGTGTAACTGTTGGCAATGTTTGGTTAAGACACGGAATGGACTAGCATAACGGCTTTATAAATGAAGCAGCAGACAGAGTCCACACCAACAGGCAATAAAATCTGGATTATGCTCTGCTTAAACACAGCAGACTTCTGGAAGCAGCTGGCATTCCAAGGAGCCCAAAATAAACAGCAATAGTTCAGGAGAGCTGACAAATCCACAAACACCCAAAAACTTAAGAGCAGAAAAGACACAACAGCCAACTGGCCTCTTTTTACCCAATAATGATGTATTGATGATGGCTATAGAGTTAAATACACAAGTAGAAGTTAAGAAGAGTGTTGCAGTTTGAAACTATTTATTTGAAAAGCTCAAGGCACCACAGTATTTATCATGAGAGTTACAACCACTGAACTTCAAGGAAAAAAAAAATCTATAAATGGAAAAATGTGACATGCTAGGAAATTTGCTAGTGCACAAGACAGCAAGCAAAATCAGAAATAGTGGTTAAGTATATATCTGGTCCCATTCCAGGTGTAGCCGAGAGAGAGAGAGAGAGAGAGAGAGAATTTATTCAGATTGGCACATAAGGCAGGTAATCAGAGCAATGCATCTGGCAAGTTAATGTTTCCTGTCTTGGAAAATGACCATTTCCGGTACTTCACGCATTCTACACAGCTATAATCTGTCATCTCAGACATTTATTTCTCTTTCCCTCCCTTTCTTCCTTCTTTCCTTCCTTCCATTCTCCCTCAATCTGTCCCTCCCTCCTGTCAACCTTCTCTCCTTCCTCTCTTTCCTCCTTACCTTTCCCTCTTTTCCTTATTTTGTAGGTAAATTAATTGACTTCTTAGGCAGTACTTTACCTGCAAAATTTGCACATACAGTTAAAGAGCAAGAACTTGTTTGCTGGAAGGTGAATGCTTCTATATTATGGGTATGATAATTTTTGGCTTGTTTTAAAAAAATCTAAGAATTTTCTTCTTGACACAGATATCCCAGATCCACATGACTCCAATGCTGTGTAACCTAAGACTTCATTCAGAAAACAAATGAGTGCTTTCTTAAAAATCATAAATGCAATTCCTGATTATATTCTTCAGAATGGATAAAAAGAATCTGCCCTTTTTAGACATTAGCAATTTTGTAAGGCCCTTAGGAACCAAAGCTATGTATGATTTCTGTTTAAAATATATTGCAATATTTAGCAATCTTAAAGGTATCAGTTCAATTCAGTGCATCATCTAATTATGGAACACCTATGCTGGTACCAATACTGCTTAAAAGTCATAAAACAAAAGAAACAGTCTAGTTCACAGCTGCATTTCACATATCCACCATAGCATATGACACAGAGCAGACTCATAATAATCTATTGAATAAATCAACCATTTGTTTCTGAAAACAAAATATGATACTATATTAATCATTACCTATATGATTGGTATAATGTTTTAAAAATACTGAATAGATATTTATATTTCTTCTTAATCATTTATCCTTGCTATGTCAAACAAACATAAAGTAATTGTAATACAGGAGTGCTAACAAAGATAGAAAGGGATGGAAGTACAAAGTGAAAACTAAATATTCATGATGCACCAAATATATGAGGCTCATGAATCACCTAATACGTATGAAGTCTTATATCAGAAACCCATTGGTGGTAGAGATTCTTACTCTAAAGGTTCATTTCCTTGACACTCAAAAACCTGTGGCCACTCAACGGTTACGGACAAACTATAGCTCAGAGATATATAGCTGTACGTGCCCCTGGGTCTCTCTATGGAAGAATATCTGAGTATTTGTGTTGGTCCCAGGCACCTTCCATCTGCTGGACTCCCATGTAAAACCTCAACTCCAGTCCTCATAATTGCACCATTATTGCAGAAAGCTTATGCCAGAGAAAAAAATATAATATATGAATATTGCATGATAACGTAGAATCCAGGTAATGTGAGTTACTTACTTTTTCTTACGCTTTTCATTTTGTGTTCTAAATTAAGTAACCCATGTGATTGGCTCATTTTACTTTGGGTCCATGAGACTTTCTGCTCCATGACTTGGGTGTAATTTGCCTGGTTTTATACTTAGAGGCAACCATTGCATCAAAGTAATTTTCCACAAGACAGAAGGTCATTCCTCCTCCCAAGGAGAAATCTGGGACATGGAGAAAGGAGAAAGCGGACCATGGAGTTTGAGGGCTGATGGACAGGACATGGAGTTCTCACTTTCAAACTGGGGAAAGGATCAGTAATGACCTATATTGCAAAGGCTGTATGTCAAGTCCTACCAGAAGCCACCTGAAAAAAAAAATACATAAAGGATGGGTGGAATAAACTAGCTTGAGGATGAGTCACTGGGCTCTCTGGCTTCCAGGGTCTATGAAGGGTATAGAAAAAGGTTGAAAAGGCTCATACACCACAAGAAGGTTGTGGGTACAGACAAAGATAGCACAGTACAGAGAACTTCATTACCTAAGGCTTGTGGGAGAATAGTGGTGTCCAGTTCCTACCAAAAAAAAAAAAAAAAAAAAAAAAAAATGCCTCAAATGCTAGCTATGACCTGGATTTACAAGTAAGATCCAAGAACCTCATCAGACAGGGAACCAGAGAGAGATACTACAAGGACCATCCTGACTGTTCTTACCTAGACATCGTGTAGAAGATCGGGCAAGGGGAATCTGAAAGATAGAGACTCCTCAATTCCCCATAAATTAAGATACTACGCATTGGGCAAGTTCACAAAACTTATTATTTGTTTTTATCCCAGCAACCCTATGGTGTAGAAGCTGGTAAACAAAATGACATTGAAGACACTCAGAAGCTACATTTTCTTTATGCATGTGAGTAGTGTGCACAAATATTTGGCCCATTTTACATGGTTTACAAATATAAATCTTGATTTTCTGAATATAAATATATAATATAAATAATATAAATCTGAATATAGAATCACTGAGTTATAAAGATTTAACTGATCATCTAACAAGAAGTATTCATATGGTTCAGAACCCTCTATTTAGTCCCTAACATCTTTATTTAAGCTCTTTCAATAACTTGTAATTTACTGTCTGAAGTAAGGCTGCTCAACTTTTGGATGGCTGTATTTCATATGCAATACATTTTTATATTCATCCAAATATACTTCTCTATCATTTCATCCCTTGCTCCTAGTTCTACTGCACTCTGGTGCAAGAGAGAATAAATTTGCTTTCTTATCCATATTTATTCAGCAAACATTTATTGAGTGCCTATTTTATAACATTGCATATTAGGTGCTGGAAGTTGCCATGAAGACTTAAAAATCATTATACATACTTCTGTTTCAGATGTTGGTATCTGAAAAGACGGTTGCTTTCATCTTTACCATTAAAACAAGCCAGATAGGTTATATAAACATAGTTGTAAAACCTACCACAGAGAATAGGACTCACACAAACAGAAAAGAACTAAACTCTAGAAAGTGGCGAAGCCTTTACAAGAGTGGAAAAAGTTCTAGGCTTCTTGGGTGGAAATAAAGTTGCCGTGGACAGCATTTAGGAGAAAGGAGTCTAACACTTAAACTTACAGCGGCCATATATGTGTGCTGACATGGCAGATTTGAACCCAGAAGACTCTTGGGCAATCTCGAATATTTAATGAGTGCTAAAATCAGCACAACAAATACAGGAGCAGAGAGCGCTGAGAGAAAACCTTTGAGGTACTTTGTGCTTTCAGCTAAGGAAGCTGATGACAAATACCCCTTTCCTGGCAACACCAGCCTCACAGATAGATGGCAGGGCAACCACAGCTGAGGTCAAAGGCTGAGGATGGTCAGAAGAACAACACAGGAGGCAGAACTAAAGAGCAAATAGTTCTAAACCCCCCAGATATCCAGAATGGTGGCAGCAAGTGGCGATGCAGAAAGGGTTCACCCACAGTTTGGAAAGCAAGTGGCTCTTCTGTGGACCACACACAGCTCTTCACAACCTCACTGGGGCTTAAATCCTAGGACAAACCTACCCTCAAGACATCTGACTGCAATGTGGAACTAAGGTAAACTGACATTCTAACAATTCCCAGACCTCAACTACCAAGTGTATTGACCCAGCCTCTACTCTAGCAAACTGACAGAAGAAGGGGCCTAATTTTTAAGGAGACAGGTATCAATTACTTCAGGTTCTACTGTATTTTGATAAAAATGTTCAGCAAACAAGAACAAAAACATACACAAAGGAAAACAATAAAGGTCACCAAGAGCTCAAGACAATAATCAATGGTAGCCAAATAAGAAAAGGCACACATTTTGGGATTACCAAATATGAACTTTAAATGGACTATGACGAAACACTAAAGTGGAAAAGGTAAACAGCCCATATGAAGTGATAATTTCAGCGGATACATGGAACTATAAAAAAGAATCTAAAGAAATAAAAAATACAGAGAAAGAAAAACTTCAGATTTTGCCTCTGTTGTGTCACTGTTCTCTCTTTCAGATTCCCCCTGCCTGACCTCCACATGTCTAGGTAGGAACACTCTGGATGGTCCTTGTAGCATCTCTCTCTCAAGCTCAACAGGCTGTACACAGCAAAGGAAAGGATAAAGGCGAAGAAAGGTCAAACACAAATCCCCAAACAAATCAAAAGACAAAGAGACAAAAAGAAGAAAAACAGAAGAACAGATCAGCCAAGTCCTGATGAACAGTATCAAATACTGTCAATACAAGGCAAAAATGGTCCTGTTTTGTATGCGGTGTATAGCTAACGTACATGTATATATTCTTGAGATATTTGTGATATTCCCTAATAAGGGCTTATGTCTATAAACATCAAAGAAATGTTCACATTCATTTAACAAAGTTTTTTAAAAATTGTGTGGTAAGCACTGTGCAACTTCTGAAAACATTAATACATTAGCATTGAACACATATTCCCCTATGCGGCATTCAACATTCTCCAGCGAAGTGTCTGATTCTCCACCAGAAAAACCATCAAATAAATTCTTTTCTGCATCAAATTAAGTGCTTCCCAATAAGGATAATCTTATCCTCTGTCTGTTTCTTAAGTTGTTTCTAGCGTCTTATTCTTGCTTAAAGTTTCAACTGTCTAACATTCTGGAACTTCTGTGGAACCAAGGATAAATGAAAACTTACCCAGTGACTTTATCACTTGGAAGATTGTGAGGTTAGCTCATCTTCAGAAGGGCCAGATGTCATGTCCCTCCCCATGCGCATACCCTCATTATTATTTACTTCACAGTAAAGTTCTTTAATTTTTATGTGGAAACCATCTTTGGATGGGCCAAAGGTTCTTCCTCAAATATAAAGGAAATTGTATATAATCAGGATGTTTTTATGACAGAAGATAATAGTGTCTGATTAAGAATATAGGAAAGGAGCCTGCCCGTTGCAGTTTTCTGGCCTGACAATTACATGAAGATTCTTTTTGACAGAGTAATTCTCCACATCAAGACAGAATGATGATACTGGGGAGAAAAGCACCTGGACATGATTCTGAAGTCTCTTTCTTCTTCTTGCTACATTTCTAGACTAAGAAAGTCCTAAGTTTGTTTACCTGTCTTTCCTGTAGCCTGATTAATCAGAGAGGGAAGAAGTGAGACACAATGAGTATCAGTGTCAATAAATATCAATACTGGGCCACTCAGATGAAGAATTAATGTGAAGAAATTATCTGAAAGAGAACTTTGCATATCTGACATCTGGAATTTTCTGTTATCTCTCATGAGGAAATATTAGACAGTGAAATGTACACTATTCTGAAAATCAGAAGCCTTTTTTCTAATCCACACCATGTAGCTAAACCACTTAGCATGAAAATTATCTGAAAGAGAACTTTTCATCCCTGATATCTGGAATTTTCTGTAATCTCTCATGAGGAAATACTAGACCGTGAAATGTACACTATTCTAAAAAATCACAAGCCTTTTTTCTAATCCACACCATGCAGCTAAACCACTTAGCATGGTTGACCTTCTGTCTCATTCTATAAAATGAGTCGGTTATATTTTATTATTTCTGAAGTCCTTTTTGTCTTTAAAATCTAGTTATGGAAGAACATCCTATTTAATATAGTCCTCAGAATGTCACTAAAGTCTCTAAGAATGTGGCCTGGATATATCTAAGAAAACGAAATTATAAGCAATAGGATGAAATAGCTTGAGCATTCTAGAATGAAATGGAAGTTGCTCTTTCTAATTGGATGCATCTAAGTTCTTAAAATATTTATATTTCTGAGCATGTGAATACATGTATGTCTATGTGTATGTTTGTATGAAAGATTTTACTTGATTAATTTAAACTCTTTGTATAATCCCACTTCAATGAACTGTATTACAAACATAAAATTGTAACATTACCACTGGGACGGCAGGAATCTCTAATATCTTAATCAGTGAGGGCATATTTAAAACACTGAGCAGTAACTCTGCCATCAATACAATAAAAACATCAAATTTCTCAATATTAAATGAGTTTGAAAGCTATAAAATTAATGTAGTTTGCTTTGGACATCTAGATCTCAAAAAAAAAAAAAAGAAAAAAGTTGACACAGTTTGCATAAAATCTGAACAAATGAATTATTCTTACATAGATACCATATTTGGCAGTTAAAAATAAAAAGTACTTATTACAAATATATTTTCTTATAATTCCTGGCACTCTGTAAAATAATGCTAGATTGAACTACATTAGCCAGAAATATAAGAGGCTCCAATATTAATTTCCAATGCAAAACTTCACAAATATCCTTTGTTAACAACAAAATGAATACTGGAAATTTAAAAGGTACTCATATTTCCCAGGTTTTCTTCTATTACTCCAAAAGTTGTATCCTACTTTTTGCAACTTTTTATTTTACAATGATTCTACACTCACAAGAAGTTGCAAAAATGTTGCAGAGAAGTCCCTTTTACCTGTCACCCAGCTTCCCCTCAATGGTGACATGCATAACTAAAGTGCATTATCAAGCCGAAAAATTGATTGACACAGCACAATTCACTATTCTACGACTATTACTTGGATATAACCAGTTTTGTTTGTACTCATATTTTTTGTTAATAATTTTATGTTAGCTTTTACTTTCAGAGATGGTGTACCAACATTTCTAACCTTTCGTTTTGTTCTGTACTAATTTGAAAACTTAATGGTTAAGAAGTATGGGGTTTTCTGCATGCTGCAAATAATCAGTATGCTTTATGAGCTTAAAATGCAACTCTAGGCAGAGAATAAGCTATTTGGAAAGCAACGATTAACATTTAGCTTACCGAAGTAGATTCCTAAAATATTTTAGCTATCTGTACTATCTATGGTGAGGGACTCAAGCAGTGAGTAAAATCCCATTTCACATTAGAGACCATTAAGATATTCATTGATTTAGGAGATGTTTACTGAGCAGCTTATTCTGAGCAAACAAACCACAGCAGACAATATAAGAGATAAAAATACACATAAAAGCAGTTCCCCAGTCATCAAGGGACTTACATAATGTGTCAGGGAAAATATCATTGGAGAAAAATAAACTGCAGAGACTAAGAATTAGGTTGCATGAGGGAGAGGTATGATGGAGTTCCCTTATGTTTGTGGAGACTTTGGCATGCAATAATCTTAGCCAAGACCAAGAACTTTGAAATTACACATCTAGTTTAATATCTCTACCCAAGTACACTCTGGCCTTCCACTTTGGCTTGCAATCCCATCTATCTTATCTTTATTACCACAGTTTAGAAACGTATTCCAACATGTTTATTTTTAGAGTTGAGCTTCCCCTTCAAAACTGCTGAACCTCAGAGTAAGGCTAAAAATGCCACCTTCATTAATTTTTGTGTTTTTTCATTGGTTGATAAATTGGTTGATTCATTTTTTTTTCCTGTTTTAACTCACAAAATGTATACAGCTTTCTCAACAGCAGAGTTGATTGTTCATGGTGAATGCTAACATTGTATTTACTTGAAACTAATGTCAAGCTCCAGCCTTAAGTAGGTAAGACTGAATATTAGGACATGCTCCCAAACCTGAAACTAATATAAACATTCAGCACTACAGCATGCTCTACAGAGAGGAAGACATAAAAAGAAAATTAGCATCCTTTTTGTAACTCCTAAATGATGCTTGAAATTTTCCTTGGCTCAAGGAAGCTTCTTTATTCTAAAGAATAGAGTAGAAAATATTTTATACAGTATCACTACCAACTTAGTTTTAGGCAGAAGTGAAACTAATGTCAAGTCTAAGAACATAGTGAGTTAAGTTGCAGTTCAGTATAGGGCATAAGTATTTGGAGTATGGAGTCAGGCTGCCTGGGTTACAACGTTGGTTTCCCCCAACAGAGTCTAAGCAAGTTATCCAACCTTTCTGAGCCTCAGTTTCTCATCTGTAAAATCAGACAAATAATAATAATAATAATGCATGTTGTAAGGTAGGTTTGGTGTCATAAGAGGTAAATCTCAAAATGTCAGTGGCTAAACCAAATACAAATCTTTTTAATGTCCTTACATTTTAAGGTATGTTCCAGGTTGAATGGCTCTCCTTCAAGTGGGCTCCTTCTATCTTGTGGCTCCATCTTCTTTGGTATGTCCATTCCAAGGACACCAGTGTGTGTGGTGTGGTGTGGTGTGGTGTGGTGTGGTGTGGTGTGGTGTGGTGTGGTGTGGTGTGGTGTGTGTGTGGTGTGTGTGTGTGTGTGTGTGTGTGTGTGTGTGTGTGGTGAGAGGGGGTGAGGACCATCTGGATTTCAGCCAGATGGAAACAGGAAAGAGCCCAGCAGAGTGTGCACAGAAAGCATATATGGGCCTGAACTGAAAATAGGTGATGCCATATTTATCCACATTACATTAGTCAAAAACCAGTCAGAAAGCCATAGGCACCTACAAGATAGGCCGTGATATAGAGGCAGATGAAAAGATAGCAGTTTTTGTGAATGCCCGGTCAATCCTGCTAGAAGTACGTATCGTCAGCATTCTCAAGGGATTTAAATGGAAACATGTGAGACTAAGAATTATGCCTCGTAACACAATCTGTATAATCCATTTTTACATTATTACTTTTTCATAATCTCAAATGCTATCTTTTCATGATCAGTTCTGAAATTCCAGTATTCTATTACACAAACAACGGGCAGGTCAGTGTCTTTACTCATTTATCCCAGAAGAACAAGTTGCCTGTATCGCTGAAAATTCTGACAGCAAGGTATTCACTTAGCAGCTTAGCTTTTAGTGCCTCAGGGAGACCTATATATATCCCCAGATCAATTAAAAAAAAGATACAATATATTTAAATATTTATATGAAACAATAAACAGAGTAATGTGAACTTTCAATACAACAAAATGTCATCTCTGCTGTTCCTATTAGTTCTGCTCCTAGATTCTAAATTATTTCCCTTAATTGAATTGGCATTTTATCAGAATGTGCTTCTGATTTGGGGAATCTTTTATTTCCCTCTCTATTTTAAAATGAATTTTTGCAGTGTTATTTAAGATTTTATTTTTCTGTCATATTGCTGTATCTTGAGCCTAGCATTTTGAGGGCAGAGACTAAATATATATTTTAAATATCTATATATGCCCAGTGCGTTGCATTATATTTGCAAGTATCCTATTAGTGCTTATTTGACTCTTTTATGTCACCTATACCATGCTAAAGAGTAGCTTGTGGGGCACTGGATAAGTTGTTCTAAAGCTCATTATCTTCCTCTAGAAGTAGAGGAAATGGTAGCATCTACCTGTGAAATTTGAGGTTGGTATGAAGTGAGATAAACTGAGTAGGCAATAAGCATTCATAGTATTCTCTATTAGTTTTAATGGTAATTGTTAGGGACAAGTTGCCTCAGAAAACCCCCTCTGTGCAAGCAAACCCCAACCCCAACTCTAATTGCTCTGCACCTGCATTCCTAAACAACTATCTAGGTGCTACATTAAGCTAAGCCTCATTCCAGCCATCTGGGCAGCTCAGAAAGGACGGGGAAAACAAATGTTTGTTATCCTTACTTGTAAATTCCTGTTTTATACAAACCTGTAAAATCCATTTTTTTTTTAACTGCCACCACAAAAGTCACAGGATAATGTAAGTCTGTCACAAGTTCACAAACTATCTCTGTGCCTGTTACAAGCTAATAAATTATCTTAGTCCTAAAATTCCCTTATGCTCCCCTCACTGCATATAAACTGCTAGTTTTGTAAGCTAAGGGCTGCTGCTTCTAATTTTTACTGGGCAGCCTAACTTTGGGTCTACTCTCCTTTCTCTCAGCTAACCTTACATTTTGGGGATGAAACTCAGGATCGGGTAGCCTCTGGCTGGGCAACCTCAGAGGGCTCGCGCTCTCTCTCTCTCTGTCTCTCTCTGGATCTCCCACTCTGTCATTCCTGGGAACCTCATCCATCATCAAAGCCTCTGCCAGGGTGACTAAGAGACACTCTTGCTATTTACCTGAAATCCTTGACATTTTCTGCCTTCCTGAAAAACCCAGCACTGGGCCAAGGGCTTCACCCAGCCTCCAGACCTCTGGTTCCACCATTTCAGGGACATGTGACTCAGCAGCTACCTCCTCTATTCCGGACAAGGCCTACGGGACAGAGAAGGCCCTCTCTCACTGTCCTTGTGAATCAGTAATCTTTTCTTTCTCTCCCTCCCTCCCCCATCTGCTATGGGAGGCTATCAGTCTACCCCTTTCAAAACTACCCCACTTGGGTGTCTCCTGAGTAACCTCAATGCTCTGTCTCCATTCAAAGATCCATCCTAAGAGGTTTACTTTTTACTGTAATACAACTTGGCCTCAATACAAATTGGACAATGGCTCCCAATAGCCCAAAAATGGCACTTTTAATTTCAATATACTTAGCAACTTAGACAACTTTTGGCATTGCCATGGGAAACAGTCCGAGATTCCTTATGTTCACCCTCCATAGCCGTCCTTCCCTGTCAGTCCTGTTCTACTTTCCAAATTCTCCTCCCTCACTCCCAAACCCAACTCTCCCTGTCAGCCCCAGCTAACAACTCCTCTTTGACCCGGCTGATTTTTCTCCTCCTCGACTGCATCATAATCCTCCACCCTAAGTGCCTACTCTGGCCCTACCTCTCTCCCGACTCCAAACTCTAAGTCCTACCCATCTCCCCAGCTCCACCACTTACCCATTCTCAAATGCAACATACCCAGCAACTAGCTCCCTTTCTTCCCCTCTGAGAGGTAGAGGGGGCCAAAGGGATCATCCGTGTCCATGTCCCTTTCTCCCTCTCCGAAGTCTCAGGTTCTTCTCCTCCAATCCCATACTTATATCAAAGAATTTAAGTACCTCACCCAGTCTTATAAACTCACTTGGCACAACCTCTGTATTATCCTCTCTTCTACCCTCCCTACATAAAAGGGAAAAATGTGGCTCACAGCCCAGGCACATGCTGACAATCTTCATCAGCAAAATCCTACTAAGCCGGGAAAAGCTTCTGCTGTCCCCCAGGAAAAGCCTTTTTGGGGTTACCCACCCACAGACCCTGGCCAAGCACCCTGTAACCATAAGTAGTAGCCTTATTGCAGGCCTTAACAAGGCTGCCTATAGGCCATAAATTTTAAGTATCTCAAAGAAATTTTCCAAAAAGCTGATGAAAATCCTGCTCAATTCCTTTTCTGCCTTACAGACTCTCTCCAAAAATACACTTGTGTGAACCCTGCCTCCCAAAAACAAAGTACTGTTTTAATACTCATTTTATCTCCCAATCTGCCCCCAACATCCACACAAATGTAAAAAGCTAAAAGTGTGCCTCAAACCCCACAACAAAACCTCCTTAACCTGGCTTTCAAAGTCTTCAGTAACATCGATAGGTAAATTAGATAAAGCCCAAAGAGATCATACTAAGTACCAGCTTCTAGCTGTGATAATTTGTCAGCCTAGCCATAGTACCCAAGGGCACAAAAGACCCAAGAGCAGTGGCCCTCCCAGGCCTTGTTTTGAGACCTACAAAGGAGGCCACTGGGCATGGGCATCTAATAACCCACAAGTGCTAAAAATCCCTTGTCCAGTCTGCCAGCAGACAGGCCAGTGGAAGTCTCTTGAGGGACTGTGTCAGAGTGACTTCCCGGGGTCTGGTAGGGGCTCTGCTTCAAGCACAGGACTTTGGTTTTCTGCCTCTGGCTGACTAGGGGCTTTTTCTCTGGTTTTTACCCCTCTGGCTCTTGGAGGCAGAGGCTCCATTACTCTTGTAACACAGTAACCAATCTGTTAAAGGATTCAAAGATAATTAATCCAGAGGAAGTTTGAGAAAAACCCTCTCATTGGATAAGAACACGAATGGGGAGGGAGTAACTCAAGGGAAAAAGCTCTCGCCACCCCAGCATGGAGCGGCACCCCGTCCAGGTCCTCTTCCATGGGTGTCGAAGCTGTCCTTTCACTCTGCCTGATAAACTGCACTACTGCACACTCTTTTGGTCCATGAGTTCTATCTGAGCCACAGCATTCCAGAAGAAAGAAAGGCCCCCTTCCTTTCCCATTCTTCGGACTTAGGGAGGCAAGAACCTGCAGCAAGTCCAGTTATATCTGTTGGTGAGCCAACCAGGATCATCAGATCTAAGCAGTGAGTCACTCAGTATCCCTTTCACTTGCTAATCTATCCTTTTTCTTTAAATTTGTTAAGGAGGTAACTCACTCTGCACCTGTTGGCCAGTTAAAAGCAATTAGTGTGGCCACTGGACTAAAAGACATAGGTGTCAGGCTTTCTGGAAAAGGGCTCTTTAACAACCCCTGGCTCTTCAGAACTGGGAGGGTTGGTTTGCCTGGAACCAGCTTTCCTCCTTTTCCGCTCTGTCTTTCTCTGGGCCACACTGAGGTTCATTTAGGGACAACGAGCAACGTTCCTGAATTCCCAGTTGGACCTGGCTGAGGTTACAGCATTGCCTGGATCCCCTAAGAGACAGCCGCCTATGTGAGCGCCACTCAGCCTTTCAGACCTTGAACTCCTGGGTCCAGATATCCATGAGAAAAACTTCTTCCAGGCTCTTTCCTCTAAGATGTTTCCTTCACATGAGGTCATTACCCTTCTTACTAGGACCTTGAGGCTCTTGGGGTGGCAGTCCAGAGACTGTTGCCCATGGTGCCCTCAGGCATATACCTATGAGGACCTCCTACAATATGAACACACAAGACCAGTTCCCTTAGTCTGCTATGCTAGGCTATGTCCTAACTGAGCCAAGGTCTATCAGTGGGTATTGGAGGCTATAAGATATTTTGTTTTCTGTCACTTATAATTTTCATCTTTGGATCTTGATGAATCCAATGATGAAAATTGTGGGTGACAGAAAAAATATCCAATTTACATCATTGGATCTTGGCACCATTTACATGTAAATGTAAATCCAATGATGTACAATTTGTCCTGCCTAGGATCAACCCTCCCTACAGCAGAACTTCTCCATCTAGAGCACCATAGTCAGACCTGGTCTGAGACTCAAATAGTTAATTACAGGGCCCACAGCAATAGGGCATACTCCTATGATGAAAAGTGGGGAGAAAAGGCTCTGGTCTAAAGGGCACTGTCCCGGCCTTGGCCCTGAGGCCAGCCATTACCTTCTTTAAGATTGTTGAGAGACCCTTCAAGAAATTTATTCTCCTACGGCAGTTTTACAGTCAGACCTATGTTAGTTAGACACTTGCTACGGAATATAAATGGCATCCGTTGCCCAAGCCTCTCTGGCCTAGTTCTTCAAGGCCACAGCAGTACAGGGCCACTAAACCCAGCAGTCCCCATGTCCCATAAGGTGGCCAAAAAGGATATTAGACAGTGAGGACATTCCCACTATGCCAGCAAGCATGATGAAACAGCAAATGGGAAAGGCCCATGATCACGCATCTAGGGCCCAAGGAAAACTGTAAAGTGCTGTACAACTGAGGGACACCCCAGGGACGGCAGCTGCAAAAAGTAACCAGGGCTGTGGGCTTCTTAGTGTTCAACTTCCAATGGGTGCTACTCCTCCCAAGGCAAAAATCACCCTTCAAGTGTATCCTGGAAAATGAGGACCAATTTGACCCACTATCTTTGAAGCAGCAGCTTATTTTCTTCTGTAACATGGCACGGCTGCAATACCCGTTGCAGGGTGGAGAATCCTGGACAGCTGAGGGATGTATAAATTATAACACCTTCTACAATTGGACCTTTTCTGTAGAAGGGAAGGTAAATGAATTCAGGTCCCCTATGGGCATGTTTTTTATTCTCTAAGGGATAATCCTCAGTGCTTGTAACTTATGCCCTAATGGCTGCTTCCTGGAACTACCCCCATACCCAGGACTCCCTGGGCCTCCTCCTTCCACCAATACTGATAAACTCTCCCCAACTCCCATGACCCAAGAGTAGTCAGGAAAGCCAAAACGTCCAAGGCACCGCAAGACACCAGGATGCCCCAACTCTGCCTTCTACGAACTGTAGGAGAAGAATTTGGCCCAAAGTACATGCTCTCTTTTCACTTTCTGACTTAAAGCAAATCAAGGTGGACTTTGGAATATTTTCACATGACTCGGACAAGTTCGTAGATGTTCTGCAGGGCCTGACTCAGTCCTTTGAGCTCAATTGGAAATACATCATGTTATTGCTTAGTCAGACTTTAACCAGTAATGAGAGAGAGGCTTCTCTAACAGCAGCTCAAGAGTTTAGAAACACTCCATACCTCAGTCAAGTAAATGACTAAATGACACCAAAGGAAAAGGATAGATTTCCTATGCTTTGGCAGGCAGTCCTAGTGTGGACCCTCACTGGGACCCTCACTCAGAACATGGGGACCGGAACTGTAGGCACCTATCGACCTGCATACTTAAGGGATTAAGATGGACCAGGAAGAAGCCCGTGAACTATGCAACGTTATCCACCATAACCCAGGGAAAGGAAGAAAACCCAACAGCCTTGAGTGGTTACGGGAGGCCTTAAGAAAATACACTCCCCTGTCACCAGACTCCATAGAGAATCAGCTAATACTAAAAGAAATTTATCACACAATCGGCAGTGGACATTAGAAGGCTCCAAAAGCTGGCCCTGGGGCCAGAACAAAGTCTAGAATCATTACTAAATCTAGCACCCTCGGTGTTTTATAATAGAGATCAGGAGGAACAGGGTGAAAGAAAAAGGCCACAGCCTCAGTCATGGCCCTCAGGCAGGCACACCTGAAAGACTCAGAAAGCGGAAAGGCTGGGGTTAGCCGCGCGTCTGCCTGAGCTTGCTACCACTGCGGCCTGCTGGGACACTTTAAGAAAGACTGTTCCCAGAGGAACGGACCACCTCCTAGTCCTTGCCCACTGTGCCAAAGGGATCCTTGGAAAGCACACTGCCCCAGAGGATGAAGGTTCCCAGGGCCTGAGGTGGCTAACCAGATGACCCTATAGCAGGACTGCGGGTGCCCAGGACAAGCACCAGCACCAGCCATCACCCTTCACCGAGCCCGGGATAAAGCTGACCTGCTCCTGGACAATGGCGCAGCCTTCTCAGTTTTCCTCTCCTGTCTTGGATAGTGGTCCTCCAAGTCTGTAACTATCCGAGGAGTCCTAGGACAAGCAGTCTCCCGATATTTCTCCCAGCCCCTAAGCTGTGCTCTTACCTTAACCCCAATGTTAACCGTGTCTCTCCAAACCAAGAGCTCCGGGTCCCTGCTACATTATGCACTCACTCAAAGAGAGCAATACCGCTCATTCCCTTATCAGTAGCCCTCAAAGTCCCAACTAGTGTCAGGTTAAAAGCAGAAAGCCTAAGAACCTCATTATCTTATTTCCAGTTATTCTCCCAAAACTTCCAATTGTCACAAAAAAAAAAAGTCTGTGTCTCCTCTTTTTAAAATAAACAATGCTGTTTCTACTTCAATAAATCTGGGTTAGTACAAAATGCTATCAAACTCAAAAACCAAGCACGAAAACGTAGACAGTTCACCTGGCCCCGGTCGTTCCATCACTCCTGGGCACCCTGCTACTGCCCCTCCTAGGTCCTGCCATAAGCCTTTTCCTCCTTCTAGCATTTGGCCCCTGCCTCTTCCAACTCCTCACCCAGCTTTCACCCGTGGAACAATACAAAATACAATACTGCTCCAAAAACACCAAGAGCTCCAGGAACAACGACCACTACTATCTAGGCCCCTCCAAACGGTGCCCCTACTCAGCAAAAAGCAGTCAAGTAACCACAGCGCCCCTCTTCTCTTGCCCATTAAAAGGCTGGAATGGTCGGGACGAGCTGCCTCAGAAAACTCACCTCCCCGCCAACCCCACTCTGCTTGCTCTGCAGCTGCATTCCTGAACTCCTAACTAGGTGCTACAATTAAGCAAAGCCTCATTACAGCCACCGGGCAGCTGGGGAAGGACAGGGAAAACAAATGTTATCTGTACTTGTAAATTCCTGTTTTACACAAACCTGTAAAATCCTGCTTTTTAAAAACTACCGCCACTAAAGTCACAGGAAAATGTATCATAAGTCTGTCACAAGTTAACAAACTATCTCTCTGCCTGTTACAAGCTAATACATTATCTCAGTCCCCAAACTCCCTCATGTCCCTCTCACCCCGTATAAACCCCCGGTTTCGGTTTCGTAAGCTCAGGGCTGCCTCCTCAATGGTCATGTGGCAGCCGGCAGGTTAATGCAACTTGCTTGCCTGACTTTGGGTCTCTTCTCCCGTCTCTCAGCTAACCTTACAGTTATGACTAAGGAATCTTGGGGTAGATAGGGCAACAAATGAAAGTAGGAAGCAAAGAGTCCATACTCGGATTAAGTAACTAAAAAATGCCTGAAATCTCCGGGTTCAATAAAGAAAGTTGTGAAGCAGAATAAGGCAAACCATGACTTTTTACCTTTCTAGAGTTCTTGTATTTCCAAGAGGCTCGATTACTGTGGAAGCACACTGGGAAACCTCTGGTGGGCAGGCTCAAACCTGGAAGATTTTAAAATAAACACGATTCATTTTCTTTCCCCTAGAGAGAGATGTTCATCACAGGCAGAAGAAAGATTTTTTTCCTTTACCTGCTTTTAAATTATCCCATGAAGTGGTGTCTCTATCTGTGCTATTGTTTGGCAGAGGCAATAACTGTTTATCAGGATCATCCATTGTGCAAATCTTAGATATGTAACCCAGCTGAATGATGCAGGTCCGTCCTCCTGACCAGTCTCTATGGACAACCTGCTGCATGAGTGGCTATTAGGGGCTCTTACTGAGTCGGCAGAAACATTAAAACCAGCCTAAGAGTCCGTCCCCCACTGGGGAGGGCTGAACAGATGAGCAAAGTTTTCACTCTAAGCTTCGAGACTCCTTAAACTTCAACATTAGAGACAGCCCTGAAAGGAATAATGCTTTATTCAAAGAAAGCTACCCCTTAAATGAAACATGATTTACTCCTCCTGTTTCCCTTGAGCTGTTTTTCCACATCACACAATTTTTGACCTTGTACAATTTGGCAAAAGCATTGTGAGCGAGGCTACAGCTTGATCTGGAGGAGACATAAAGTGACATGCGAAAACTGGGTCTAAATACGTGTCTGTCTGACAGGGTGTGTTTAGGATAAAAGGTTGCTGCTTTTCCACAACTTGTTTTTCAGGCATTTTCTGAGGCGAACTTGTCAAACTGATTGGAAAATCCACAAAGAAGGGTTTTGGCTAATTTTTTTTTTGAAAAGACATATAAGTCAAATAAAAGTAAATTTAGAAGTAATAAAACGAAGACAGTGTTGCTTACTTGGGTCCATGGTTCTCTTGAAATATACAAAGACTAGTTTTTACCTATAGCCCAAGTATTGGAGACAAGGGTCCCACACTAACTTGTTTTAGGAATTCACAGGTATGCTTTTGTGTTATTGCATATAACGCATGAGAGGAAGATGGGTAAGATTTGCCTCTGTTCTCCTCAGAAACAGAGGAGGGCACCTGGCTCCCACCGAGCCTAATCACGCAGGTTTAAAGTGGTTTGGCTCAGGGTATCCCAAAGTGAGGGAAGAAGACGCCAGTTAAATGTTGTTTTCCATTCTTTAGGGGGGATCTCCCAGTGCCAATCTCTGAAAAGGCTGTAAGACTCTGAAACAGATCTCCCCAGAAATCTCACCTAGAAGGACAGTAAGATATGCTAGTTATCCCTTCCTGGATCTCTCTGTTCTAGCTGAGCTTCAGCCATCTGGGTATCGTACCTCTTGCTTCATAGTGCCCCGATTTGTATGTTTGTTCTTTCTCCTACCCCTAAACAAATTGTCTCAGGGCGTTCTGGAAGCACCATATTACGTTAAAGTGTAGATATCTTCAGCGATTTTCTTTTAAATGTGTTTTCTTTAATGAATAAATGCACAAGCAGTAGCAGTGCCATAAAAAACATGGAGAGGCGAAGTAAGAGATTACAGGTCCTGGAGATTATGGTAAACTAAGAACGCTTTTCAACAACACCAATGCTTCCTCTTTCTCTTTCACATCTTAGGAAACAGAGAATGAAACACATACATTCATTGATGGGAAGGAAGGAAGGAAAAAAGGAAAGAAGGAAGACTGGCTCTGCCTAAAACGGCATTTTTCCCTATAGGAAAGGTCTGATCTCAAACAAAGCATTTAAATTGATGAGGAGAATCCAAGGACAGCAACTACAATCAATTCCAAACCATTTATGTTAGAAAGAAGAAAACCAAAACTCAGGGAGGCAAGACCCAAAGGCAGGGGCAGTAGAACTGTAATGAAGCGCCAGACCCCCTTACCTGCGGCTGAGCGTTCTTCCTGTCACACTGCGCTTCATAACGCTTGATTTAAATCTGTAGGAGACACAGTAACACCACGGAACTCAAGAACTCAGGAGCTTCAGTTGGGAAAGCCAGGGTTTGAAACTCAGGTCAACCACTGGGCAGATTGTTCAATCTCTTCAAAGCCTTGCAGCTCAAAAGAAGGTTCAGAAACCAGCCAACATTAGCATCACCTGGAGACTTGCTAGAACTACAGACTTCGAGAACCCGCCACAAATCAACCTAACAAGGTTCCCAGGTGAGTATGCATAACATTTGAGAAACACAACTTAAAACCAGTGATTTTTAATCCTGGACGCTCATTAGAATGATCTGGGAAGCCTTAAACATTACTGATGTCCTGGCCCCACCCTCAGAAGTGAATGATGCCTGATCATCAGCTACAACCCATTTTAAAGGGTAATCAGGTGATTTTAATCATACAGCTAATAGTAAGATACAAAGGCACCAGAGGGCACTAGCAGAATGCCTGCTCTCCCCTTCCAGAAGGCTCTTTCAAGGATTCCAGGAGATAATGCTGATGAAGCACACGGTACCCAGCCCAGACTATGTACCCACAAATGTTAATTTCTCTTTGTTCTACTCTTCCTTTTCTTCTCCTTCTGCTGCTTCTTGTTCTTTATAATATAATGCATAAGTTGAGCCAAGTTGCTTACCTTAGATATGTCCTCTGCTTCTGCTTTGGTTTTTGTCTGGCACTGTTTTATGCTTGGTGAAACAAGAGTGAACCCTCATATAACATAAGCTCTGCAAGCACAGGGGCTCTGCTGCTATCCCTGTTACACGCCCAGCTCCAAGTCCAGTGACTGTTTCATGGTAGAAAGCAGAACACATTAATGTTGAAATATATATCCCCCTCCAAAACGAAAAGCGTATTGTAGTCACCTATTTGAGGAGGGGGACAAAACCAAAACACAAAACACAAGCTTCTCATATTAATATCGAGAATAAAGGGATAGTTGAATGAGGTCTTCTTCAGTTTTTTAATTTTGAAAATCTATTATGTCCTCCTTGAAACTCATGATAATGATGTTTCTTATTATACAATCATCATGATAAATCATACATATTCAAAGCACTTGTGTAAGAAACTCAAACAACTGGAGGCCTAGCCCTCTGTGGTCTGAGATACTGACCCTGACATCCACAGCTCCTGGGCCCAGCCAGGCCTGGACCTCTGCCCCGTGGATGTGAGGAGCACACACACAGTAAAGTTACGTGAAACACTGCTTCAGGGCTGTTATGATCAAGGGTTTATATTTTAATACATCTATGCTTTTGTCTGCCAGGAAGATTATTATTCATTGTTTCTAATTGCTCCATTTCTGGATCTGTTCGTAAATACACATCATAAGAACATTTTCAAAAGATCTGTCACAGGATTGTCTCTATTTTTTGTGCTTTTAAATGTAAAAGCCCCCAAAAGAATTGGCAGCAACTCAAAATAATGATTATGTAAATGAAAAAAAAAAAAAAGTCCTGCTTTTAAATCAAAAAAACCCAAAGCTATTTAGAGCAAGGACCACTCCTCCCTCTATTAGAGAGGAATGGCAGCCCCCTTCTTCCTAGAGTGCCACTCTCCTCTCAATTCTAGGGGATATTCCTTCCAGAAAACACCAACTGCAAAGTTCTAGTGGAGTGAAGGGCCAGTTACCAGTCTATACATTCACTCTTTATCATAAAACTCAAACCATTCTCAGTTTTCTGGCAATTGTGTCAGGCCAATGAATGTTTGTTTCATCTTTTGTGGTTGAATATATATTCTTGTTGGAAGAAGAAAAAAAAAGCCCTCTAGATATTACAAGAAACACACACAGGAAGAAAAAAAATTCTATCTCCATTGAATTTAACAATCAGCACGGCCCAAATTACCTCTTATTAACATTTATTTTACAAAAGAGGCAGGGTATAATTTGGTGATAGATTCGGATTTGGAGAGGAGCTATAATCAGCCTCCTGAAGTGCTCTGCCTAAAGGACATGGCTGCTATTTTTTGTAATTATATTTCTCTGCCCCCACCCCCTCCCCAATCTGGAGAGTCTTTCACTCCTATCTCTGGTGCCTGCCTTTCTCCCTCCCCCTTGTTCTCCGTCTTTCTCTCCTCCCCAGCCCCCTTTTCTCTTTAGGCCTCGTTTGAATAATGCAGCCTCTTTCAATAGCCCAGGCAGGCTTGAAGATTAGGAAGCCCGGTGGTGGAGATGGAGCCTGCCTAATAGGAGCAGGAGGCCTCACTCTTCTGGCGAACGAGGCTCTGGGAACCAGTCCAACTGCAGAGAGCATGTGTTGGGAACCCTGAATAGGCAAGCAGCAGGCCACCCCATATGTCAGCCTGTGCCACAAAGACTCCTCTGCATATCTACCATGACAAACAGGATTACCGAAGACAATTAATCTGGCACGCTTTATCAAAATCAAGCACTGACCCCGACCTCTCCTCTCGCTGTGAGGCAGATGCCACGCTCCGATTCAATAGACCTCGAGTGTTCCCTTTTTCACTACTGAAAAGAAGCCAAGGCCTGAATAAGGCTGGCATGGACTAATTGCAATGACTGTGTGACGGTGACAGTCCTAATCGAATAGGACGAGTCTACCTTTTCTCTGACTTTCAATGGAGAGGCCAGCCACAGCTCCTTGTCTACCTCAGAAAGAAAAAGAAGTACATCTATTTTATCTGTCTTGTCTGGCGCCTGCACCTTGTTGTGGGTGGGGGAAAGGGGCAGAGATTCAGGTAGCTTCTATTCAGCTGTGCTTTGCCTCGTATTTGGGAGTTCAGTTCTAGTGGAAGGTCTTCCAGTGGCTGAAGAACAGTGGTTTTTATGATTTGGTTAATCCCTTCCCGGTACTTTACAGGAAAGGTAATAAAGAGGCAAAAAGGAGCACGGCCTCCAGAATTGACAAAACCTCCAACTGTGACTCCATTGAGTCCATTCCTGTAATTTAACCCAATTTTTCTGTTTCTCCATCTGCAGTTTTTTAGGACCCTGGTAAGAGGAACCTTAGATGAATATCTGTTCAGAATATTTCCAAAGTGCTTAGATTGATTTAGAAATGAGAACACTTTGTGGAAAGAAAATATTCATAACTTTTCTTGAAGGTTTTAAGGTTTCAGAGAGACTAATGAGAAAAGGGAAGCCTTGGCTAGATCTTATCCTACTAGGAAGATGCTGTGGGTATGTAGGTCAGAACATAGGTGAAATTTAGGCTTTTTCTTACAGTTGTTACCAGTTCTTTCTATAAAAGTAAATAGGAAGCTACTGCATGAAGTAATATAGATTTTCTCAAAGAATCAGGCTCAGGCCACCTGCATCATGATCACCTAGAGAACTTATTAAAAATACAGACTGCTAGAGTCCACGTGAGACCTAAGGATTCTCACTCCCTTGGTGTAGGCTTGGGAACCATATTCCCTAGGTGATTCTTACACACTCCAACATGAGAACTGATGATGCAGTTGAAAGAGAGCAGGGGGTGCCAGCTAGTAGCCTTGGTTCTAGGTGTATTTCTCACTACGCTTGCTCTGTCATCATGGCCAAGTCATTCTCTGCACTTCAGCTTCTTCATCAATAATGATGGCATTGGATCAAGATGTTCCTTGCCCAGTCTAGCTTTAAAACAACTTGTTTCTCTGGATCCGATTTACAGAAAATTCATTCCTTCCTGCCTTGACAAATCATGTATGTCTTTCCCAGCTCTTTCTAGATTTTATCATGTAGATACAGTACAAGACTGTCAAGAAGGTACTTGAGTTCCAGGTTGTGTGATTCTGAGGACAGAGATTATATATGTTATAAATAGATATATAAATTATATGAATATATATTATAACTATAAATTATAAATATGTTATAATTGTATATTTAATCATATACATTACTTATAAAATGGAGTGATATTATGAAGCTCAATTATAGGAGAAGGCAGAGTTTGCTGTTAAACTGTATGTGAGTAAAGTCAGAGCACTGGGAAGTCATGCTTGTATTTGATCACTCAAAAAAACTGAAGATGTACCACATTTTACTAAAAGGCATGGGAGTCTGGGTAACAAAGTGTGTGGAAACTGTCCTTACCTGAATCGTTATTACAAAGGCCCACCTGAGATTTACAAAGTCAGGGCGGTTTTCAATGTCTGGCTCATTGCAGGAGCCTGACTCTGGAGCATACAGATAAGTACAGACACTGCCTTGCAGGACGCTCTCTGCTGACATCATTTCAACCAGAGCTGGGAGAGTACTGCTCTCTGGATGGGTATCCACTACAGGGTTATACAGAATCCTTATACTTACATATTAATCTTCTCTGGACACAGAATTCTCTCTTAAAACTATGAAAATCTGGCTTCTTCATTTATGTTGGAAATTATTTGTTACTAAATTAGTAATTAGTTTAGGGATTTATGAAGTCCAAGATCAGTAAGATTGTCTCCAAATGATGTTAAACATCTAATATAAGCAAACCTCTTAAGATATAGAGAAGCATTTCTAGAAAAATGATGCATATGTGAAGTAAAATAAATAAGGGAATTAAGAATATTATTTGTACTGGCAAGAAAAATTAAAATTAGGCATTTAAAAAAATAGATTTCAATTTAGAAGGAAATAATATATGTTTCTTCTATCTAATAATAAGATGTAAAACTAGAGTCCTTTGACTCTTATGTATATATTATGTGTATGTATAATATACATTATGTGCATATGTGTTATAATGTGTGTGTATAATATATATTATGCATTATGTGTATATATGTATATATTATATATATTATGTGTATATATGTGTATGTATAATATATATTATGCATTATGTGTATATATGTATATATTATGTGTATATATAATATGTGTATGTATAATATATATTATGCATTATGTGTATATATGTATATATTATATATTATAATGTGTATATATACATATATTTCAGACTCTAGAGGATTTGAGTGTAATAATAGGTATATAAAGCATAACATTCTTAGGTGATAAAAATTTGGTCAGCAAGCACTTAACTGGACAGTTTCGGCCTCTAAAACTATTTTCCTTTCCTGCTTTCCAGCTTTACTAAACAATCCTGGTATTTTCATGATATAAGAAGACCCTACTCTCCAGACCTAAGTGTACACACATGGATGGGGTGGTCATGCGCTAGTTGTTAAAATGATTCTGGGCAAAGCCCATTTTGTAGCACTGTGGGACTGAGATAAAATGCAACCCTGTTCTCATTTTGGGGGGAGAAGCTTGGGCTGGCGTTTTAGGCAGGCAAGTTCCAGATGTAGGAATCACTCTATTGTGTCAGTAACTGTTACAAGCTTCCTGTCCTGGGGTGAAAATAGCTTACTGCTGAGAAGCAAGAGGTAATTGTCCTTGATACACCAGCTGCCAGAGGCCCAGCTTGCTGGGGTCAGGTACACACTAACCCTTCAGTGCAACTCCCACGGCTGGACAACTTTGCAGGTGCTGCTCTTCTTCACCCACAAATCGATGACCCTGCCCAGGATGGGTTTCACTTAAGTGTCTCAGCAAAAAATGCATCCAAGAATAAAGGCCCCTTGCAACATCCAAAACACCTTAGAGTAACCCACGACTGCTTGAACTATTGAACGTTAGCCCCACCCTGTTTAGCTTTCCTCTCTTCAATCCTTAAATGGTGAAAACACCCACATGAGTGCGGAGATAAACTCCTGCCTTGATAATTCACTGTCAGAAGTATTGAGCAGACTTTAGTGGGAGGGAAGAAGAAATGGTCTTCTCAAGTGCTGCAGTACAAAAGCTCAAGATTTTTTGGCAGGCTTTGCGTTTTCCTTGTCATATTATATATCGCAGAAGTGCGATTCAGGATCAGTACAAATCAGCTCAGAGGACATGGGAAGCTGTGGGTTGCATCAGCAGCACATGGGCTAAACAGAAGGTGGCAGCATTTTAACATTGCTGGGCACATGCACACAACGGCACAGGCGCACAGACGCCATTGCATGATCATTGGCTTACTGTCTCAATTCCTGACAGAGTGTTACAGCTTCATCTTATGGCAACGAGGAAGCCGAATACAGTGATGAGAGATTTATGTGGATATGATAGCACTGGACATTCCAGGCTCCACTGGCAACACATACAGCAAATAGGAAACCAAGGGGTGCGCTGAAAATATCAATGGTACTGTCAGAGAGCTTCTTATTTTCCATTCCTTGTTAAAACCTCAACATGAAAGGCATAAATGCATCAAAATTAAGACCAGAAAGGAACAGGAAGTTTCAATTTTTTTTTTCAGCTTCCAAAAAACTCTTATGAAATAAATTGATCACTGGGAAAACCTTGCACTGTGAGTAAGAGCATTGTGGTCCAGTATAGGCTCCATTTCAAAAGAGGCTGTGAATCCTTCCGTGTAGTGTTGAAATCCCTGTGCTAACTGCCAGCTCCACCACTGGCTAGCTTATGCCCCTAGGAGAAATCTCCAGGCCTGTTTACTTTTCAACTGAAATAATAAGTGCACCTTCCTCATAGGGTTGTAATGATCTGTGAGGTCATGTACATAAATCATATTGCCTGGTTCATTCTAGCTGCTCAATAAATGCTATCTTTGTAATCATTACTGTTATTATTCAGTTTTACTGTTTTCAAAAAATATTGCATCTCATATTTAATATTATTCTTACAGCAATTCTGAGAATTAGGCAAGAAAAGAGTTCTTATTTTCACTTTACAATTAGGGTAGTAAGTGTAGGTTAAGTGACCAGCCAAGCTGCAAGCCTGGTCATTTCATCAGGGAGACAGATAACCACAAAGTTCTTTCCAGTTCTAATATTTGCAACTCTGACATTTAGTTTAACTTACAGCATAGTAAAGAGATCCAGAGAGAAATTAATTGCATTTTTATCTTAGCAGCAATTTGCTACAAATGAAAACAGTGCCTGTTTGCTGTGGGCACACAGAGTGCTTATGCCTCATGAAAAGTAAAAGAAATATTGGAACACAGGGCTCTTGTGAAACCCAACCAATGACAAAAATCAATTCAAAGTGTGAGCACTTCACAAAAGAAACACTGCTTAATTTTATACACAGCCAGGCACTTGACTGTATATTACAGTCAACCATAGTCCCCATCTGTTAGCTCCTTATCTGTGAGAGTGCTTCTCTCGAAATTAATCTGCCCTAAATTTATCATACATGTTCTGGAATGAGTCTAATTGTCAGTAACACTATTTAAAAGAATGACCTTCTAAAGGGAACAAGCAAACATTAGTGAAAGCCAGTCAACTAACACTACTTGCTAAGAAGTGGGGTGTTTTATTTATGGCTGCTGTTTCGATAAAATGTCTGAAACCTCACAATTGTCTCCTGTGAAAAACTGCCGCATTTAGGATTTTTTAAAACAGTACTTTTGTACAATTACACCACACATGAGAAATCGGGCTTCATGTATGACTTCAGCTATCATTAAGATCACTGTGAAAGTTGCATTGCATCACCCAGATGCATTTTAATTGCCACATCTAATGCAATGCTATAGTTGTATTTTACAGTTTTAAATTAAACCTTTTTGTTATAATGGTAACATCTGCCAGAAGGCTAATAATTTAGGTGTAGAGAAAAATCTGTCATTGTAAGATTGTCAAAATAGAAGATAAGATGGGTTTGGTGAGAAAGGTCCTTCTTTTTCAACTACTTTCCTATTCATGACAAACATCCCTCCTCTCTTGTCACTAGACCTTTGATATTGAAGAAGTTTATGCCCTAAGATTTCTATAAAACCTGAAATTCATCACAACGGCAGAATCACACATCTTATAGTGAGTCAGTGATGACTAATGTAGCAGAGGCATTTACTGATATTCATTAGTCATTGAATATCAGTGTGTTCCCTCCACTTGTCCCGACATCTTTAAGTTAGTCTAGATAGTGTGAACACATTATCTGGCTGATGGGTATGATTGGAAGTGATGTGTCTCTCTGATGGGCTGAACCACTAAAGAACTACATTGAAACTCTCTTGCTTTCTCTTTTACTGTCATGGAGAAAGGGATCATGAAATCACAGGAGGAAAAATAACTTAGGTCTCTGAGTCACTGAAAATAAATTCCTTGCAGAACCACTGACCCCACAATAAATATTATGTGAGTGAAAAATAAACTTTTATGCCTGTCACTGCTTCACAGCTAGCCTATCCTAATTCAACTACCATAATAACAACTATCCGATGCAACATTTCATAACAAACAGCGCAAATTCATAAACCTGTTTGTGAGAACACTCCTCTGTGTCTAATGATGCCATTGCAACAAAGTAGAAATGTGGGGAGTAGCCAGGTCTCTACCAGATCTGATTCCATGTGTGGAGAAAATTCTGATATAACTCTGTGTCCCACCCAAATCTCATCTCGAATTGTAATCCCCAGGTGTCAAGTGAGGGACCTGGTGGGCAGTGATTGGATCTTTCGGGTGTTTTTCCCTCTTGCTGTGCTCCTGATAGTGAGTGAGTTCTCCTAAGATCTGATGGTTTAAAAGTGTGTGGCAGTTCCCTCACCCCCTCCTGCTGCCATGTAAGACCTGCTTTTCTTCCTCTTTGCCTTTCGCCATGACTGTAAGTTTCCTGAGGCCTCCCCAGCCATGTAGAACTGTGTGTCAATTAAATCTTTTCTTTATGAATTAAGCAGTCTCAGGTGGTTCATGATAGCAGTGTGAAAATGAACTAATACAATTTGGACAATAAATCTCAATTCTATGCGTGTTTTGCAAACTACATGATATAAACCCACTTTCTATTATACTACTCCCATAGTCATTGAGAATCACTGTTATAGATTACCTAGAGGACTATTACTTTAAATTCAGAGGAAAAAAAAATAAAGAAAGCCCTGAGAATTGGGAAACTAAACAGCCGTGAGAAGTGGGAAGTTAGCAGTCGACGAGGCTTATTCATTTCTGAATACATTTTCTGCATCAGACTTCTCATGTCTACATATTCAGAAAACTTCTTCTGAATCATTGTGAATATATTTCTTAGATTTCAACCAATGCCTATTTATGCTTGGAACATATCTTGCTTATAATTCTAATCCAGATATAATCTAATATTAGATTATATATCAAACGCATTGGATTATCTTTTCTTTCATTTCTTCCTTCCTATCACTCAAGGTCTAATCAAGGGACAGAAAATATACCTATTACTTAAACAGAAATTACACAATGCAAGAATTATTCACTGAGTATAAAGTGGCTTAAGAGATAACTGAGAAGAACAGAAAAGAATACTAAGGTGTCGCAGAGATAGTATTGCAGGACACAGCCTCCATTTCTAGGGTTACGAAAAGAAAGGAAAAGTCTGGAATTGTAACAACATGGAAGCTTAGAAAAGACATTCTGTGGCGTGGAAACTCAGCCTTCTGAGGAGGAAGAGGAGCTGCTTATCTTGTGCTGGTGTCTCTGAGCTAAGAGGAAAAGCTCCTAGGACTGGGACCCAGCATTTTCCACTTCTGAGAAGGAGGCACTGGCAGGCTGTACTGTTGGAGAGTGAGGGTTGGTTTACAAGTGTTATAAAACGTGCAGTCTTGATTCAGCTGCTATTACAGTCAGGAACTGCTTTACTGTTGAAGTGAGGAATCATAGCTGGGCTGACACAGGAACAGGATACAGGAAAGAAGCATAGAGCCTTCAGGAAACAGACATGACACAGCAAGGCTCTTCTCCTTCCTCTAGCAGTGTAGACAGCCCTAGTGCCTCCTACTGAAAAAGTCTAACAGGAATCCAGATGCCCAAGTGGAAAAGTGGTTTTCATACTTTTCATTTTCAGAAAACAGAGTATGGAAGAGTAGATTTGGTGCCAAGAAACTATCACTAAAAGTTAGCAGATATTTTTCTTTAAAATTAATTTCCTGGTTTACTTTGGAAATAACTGTCTCTCAGTATTTGAAAAGAATTAAGTGATTCTGACAATTATGTTTTCTTCCTTACCCATACACCAGCCCTATTAAAACTTTGCTAAATGCTTTATTTTAATTTGATTTTCTCTGTGCAGTAAAAATAGTACTAGTATTGACAATCAATCCTGGCCTAAGAATAAGAAAATCTAAGTTCTAATCCTCCACATACTATTTCTTTGATCACTGGAAAACTATATAACATGCCTGAGATTTAATTACCTCTTCGTGATGTTACTGAATTATAAAAATTTAACGTAAAATAGTAATTTCCGTTTGGTACTGTGACAGCCATAAAAATTCACCTTGTAGACCACTAACTACAGCTGTTAGGTACTGAATTCCATTACAGCATTTGCACTGAGGCCACACGTTCCCTGGGCTGCCCCAAGCTACAGACAGCATGAACTAGCACACTGAAGTTGGCCTGTTCCCAGGAGATTCCTATGATAGCCTGCTTGGTCCCAGCAGCTCCCCAACAGCCTGACTGGATTTTCCATAGAACACATGGCAGTCTAGGACACTCTTACCTAACCTGCTTTTTCTTTCTCCTTCACCTGGGGTGAAGCATGCATGGTGGTTTGATGTCTCTTCTCAAACATCCATGGCTTCCTCTTTATTTTCTCTCTCTTTTCCCTAATAAGGTCCTTGCACGTCTCTTCCCATCTTGGAATCTTCTTTGTAACATGATTTGTGTTTCTTAAAATGAGATTTATGAACCACCTTGGCCAGAATCATCTTTAGTTACCTTTTGAGGCACACCTCTCCAGGACTGACGTGAGAGGCCCCCAGTTAGGATTTTCTGAGACTGGGGAAAGCTTTTTGAATTTTTACTACTTCTCAGGTTATTATTAATATAAATGTACAGTTCCACTGTCACATGAACATATCTTTAAACACCTTAATGATTTTACTTCACCCTTTTCTTGCTTGTGTGGTGTCTGACAATAAGTCAGCTGTAACGCCTATCTTTTTTTCCCCTTTAGTCTGTGTGATTTTCTTCCCCTATGGCTTGTCTTTGCTTTTCTTTGTGTCTGTGTCTATGGATTTGTTGTTATTTTTCATTTTGAACATAATGTATCTAGGTGTGTGGATTTTTCTGTTGTTTACCTGTTTGTTGTTTCCCAAGCTTCCTGAATCTATGGTTTGGAGACGGTCATTAACTTTGGAAAATCCTTGACCAGTATTTCTTTCTCTCTTTTTTTTTTGAGAGTGAGTCTCACTCTGTCACCCAGGCTGGAGTGCAGTAGCACAATCTTGACTCACTGCGAGCGTGAACCTGGGTTCAAGCTATTCTTGTGCCTCAGCCTCCCAAGTAGCTGGAATTACATGAGTGTGCCGCCATGCCTGACTACTTTTTTATTTTTAGTACAGACAGGGTTTCGTTATGTTGGCCAGGCTGGTCTCAAACTCCTAATCTCAAGTGATCCACCCACCTTGGCCTCCCAAAGTGCTGGGATTAGAGGCATGAGCCACCGTGCCTGGCCACCATTGTTATTTCAAATTTTATTCTGCTTCATTCTTTTTTCCTTCTATTGTTATTGCAATTATGTGTATGTTGCAGCATTTGAAATAGTCCCAACGATCTTGGATGCTACATTTTCCTTTTCTTCATTATTTTTTCTCTTTGCATTTCTGATTTAAAAGTTTCTATTTGACCTATCACCAACCTCAGTGATTATTTTCTCACCCATATTGAGTCCACTGATAAGCTCATTAGAGGCATTTTTCCTTTCAGTCAGTGTTTTGATTTCTACAATTTCGTCTTGATTCTTTGAGTCTCTGCTTACATCACCTATCCGTTCCTGCTTGTTGACCACTTTTTCCACCAAAGCCTTTAATATAATTACTTTAAATTATTAGTCTAATTTAAAAAATCTGTGTCCTGAGTCTGATGATGATGATGACTTTATCTCCTCAGATTCTGCTTTTTCCTACCCTTTGGCATGTCTTAGAATTTCACATCAAAAGCTGGATTTGTTTGATTTATTTATTTAGTGGTGGAGTCTGGCTCTGTCACCCAGGCTGGAGTGCAGTGGTGCAATCTTGGCTAACAGCAGTTTCTGACTCCTGGGTTTAAGCAATTCTTGTGCCTCCACCTCCTGCGTAGCTGGGATTACAGGCACTCACCACCACACCTGGCTAATTTTTGTATTTTCAGAAGAGATGGGGTTTCACCATGTTGGTCAGGCTACTCTTCAACTCCTGACCTCAGGTGATCCACCCGCATCAGCCTCCCAAAGTGCTGGGATTACAGGTGTGAGCTACCACACCCAGTCAAAAGCTGAATACGTTTTATCAAGTCATAGGAACTAAATAAATACGCTTTTTAGTTTGAGAATTTATGTTAATCCGGTTATGAGTTATGCTGTGTTTAGTGTTTGCTGTAGCCATCAGTGCCAGAGTCCTCAAATTCCCCTAGTGTCCTTTTTTTGGTCACCTATCTTTATTCTGGGCCTCCCTAAGTGCTCCTCCATAGAGAGTCTGACTTGCAGCTCTTTCAGTTGTAATGCATTTTATTATACTGCAGTCCTGTTGCTAAGGCATAAAGACGGGGGTGTATTCTATAATTTTGGGGTTAAATCTCTAACTTCCTCAGCCTGTGTGTCAGGGTTGTGGCCTTCACAAATGTTTATAGTCCTCCGCTTCTTACTACCATGCCTAGTTACAGCATTTTGCAGTGTTTTTGATCTATTGCTTTAAATTACTGACCTATTGACCTGATTTTGATTTATTTTCTTTTTTGTTCTTTTGTTTGTTAGCTGAGACAAGAAGGTTGAAGGGCTACTGGAATATAAGCATTTTTTCCCCCACATGGGATAACTTCCTGGCAAAATGATTTCTTCTGGACAATAGGCTTTTGTTATGGAGAAGACTCTGGGTGTATTTCACAATGGTTACTTTATCCCTGTACTTTCCAGAGTCGCAGGGATCTTTCATGGATCTTCCTGAAGATAAAGCTCATGCAAATATGGACCACCCACAAAACTGCAGTGCCCAGTCTAACATAACACTGGGCAATTTATCAGAGTTACCATTTAAGTATTCTTACCAATTTAAGCTCCAGCTGCTTCTGCTCCAGGGAAGCCGATCCCAGCTGTCTCTCTGGATTACTATCTCTCTCCCCTTTATTTCAGGGTAGTGGTTTTCTAATCGGCCAAGTAATTGATTTTCAATTTGTCCAGGATTTTCTTGTTTTAAAGATGAGCATGATGACTTCTAGGACCTTTACATATCAAAGACGAAACCAGAGGTTATCCCTGGTTTCACAAATGAATGAATACGGATTCAGTATCTGCAACATAAAAAAAAAATCTGTAAGTGATGGACTCTATGTCTGCCTTCAACTTCACAGACAATATGAGATGCCCACAACTCTCAAATTGCTTTGACCATCTTGTGTCCTCAGATCCAAAATGTGCTTTTCCCACCAGCTCCCTGGTCCGATGACCTTGGAAAGTAGAACATCACAACTCATGTGAAGACAAATCTCTGATGTAAAGAGAGCACTTGTTTTGAAGACACATGCTTATCCAGCCCTAGAGAACGTTCAGGACTGGGCTTCTTTCTTATCTGAGGTGTGGCTTCTGAGACTGTCCCCAGCAGTCTGTGTAAATCTTAGCATGGCGTTTATCACATACGCATTACTATCTTCCCACCAATAAGTTCCTTGAGGAAAGAAACTTACTTTCATTTTTATCTTCAGAGTATAGAAAATGCTCTCAAATAAAAGAAACTCCTTGAGTATTCAGAGAATAAATAAATCCCAAGTTACTATTATCAGAAAGTTTCTATTTGTAAATTACTAAATATGGTTTGACCACATTTCCAGAACTACCAGCTCGTTTTAATGTAAATTCAAGAATAAGATAAATTCCAGGCCAGTAGCCTCCATAATTTAATGTAAAAATTAATAATTCAAAATGTGTGGGATATGAAATAATGGTGATCAGTATCCATGTCCTAACTAGAAATTTCTATTTAAGTTAAGGAATCTTCTTATCTCCTTGAAGACCATAGTTGTCAGAAATGTTTAACTGTCTTATTCTTCTTGTTACTCATTTTTGATTATGCAAATCTTATGTATTTGTCATTCAATTATTAATTGTCTTCAATTAAACATAGATCTATTGAGCCTAAATTAATAGTCAGAACTCTTCTAGTTGCTGATGATAAAATAAGAAAAAAAATTGTCTCTTGCTTTTAAAAATAACTCCAATAATGTAGGTACAAGGAGGCTATAGATGGGAGGTCATGCTATCACAGAAATAGCATCTTAGGAGAGGTGATGCTCTTTGACATTGAAGTAACATACACACCTAAAAGTGCACAAATAATACTCGCACAGTTCAATGAATGCATGTAGCAAAGTGAAAACCAGTAGAGCTAGCACACAGAGTGAAAAACAGAATTTTTTTTTTTTTTTTTTTTTTGAGACGGAGTTTCGCTCTTGTTACCCAGGCTGGAGTGCAATGGCGCAATCTCAGCTCACCGCAACCTCCGCCTCCTGGGTTCAGGCAATTCTCCTGCCTCAGCCTCCCGAGTAGCTGGGATTACAGGCACGCACCACCATGCCCAGCTAATTTTTTGTATTTTTAGTAGAGACGGGGTTTCACCATGTTGACCAGGATGGTCTCGATCTCTTGACCTCGTGATCCGCCCGCCTTGGCCTCCCAAAGTGCTGGGATTACAGGCTTGAGCCACCGCTCCTGACCAAAACAGAGCATTTAACTATAGCCACACAAAACTCGCCTACCCTTTCCAATCACTTTCTTCCTCAAATTCACCATTATTCTGGTTTTTATCATAAATTAGTTTTGTCTCTTTTGAACTTCATATAAATGAAAAAACAGATTTTTTTTTTTAAGGTAAGTCTATACAGGTATAAGATAGGGAAACAGGCCAGGTGTGGTAGCTCACGCCTGCAAGCCCAGTACTTTGGGAGGCTGAGGTGGGTGGACTGCCTAAGATCATGAGTTCAAGACCAGCCTAACCAACAGGATGAAACCCCATCTCAAAAAAAGAAGAGAAAAAAAGATAGGGAAACAAAATGAGAAATTCCAAATAGAGGGACGGGTCTGAACTGAGGCCTAGAGTTTAGAAACATATTCTATCATTTCAGCTCTGTGCCTGCTTTGGGTGTCTCCCTAAATTTGCAAGCCAAGGAGAGCTCTGCTCTGTCACTATCTTTGGAGACTTTGCTCTTAAAATGGAATTGAGGAGGTGATATTTTTCCCTGTTTGCCTTTTATATACATTGTTTGTGTTTCATAAAAACATTAATGTTTCCCATCTGTATCAGTCAGGGTTCTCTAGAGGGACAGAACTAATAAATGCATATGTATATCCCTATTTAAGAATATATGTATGTGTGTATACATATTTACATGTTTCTATTTAAGAATATATATATAATGAATACATATATATATATATAAAGGGGAGTTTATTATTAACTCACATGTCACATGATCACAAGGTCCCACAATAGGCCGTCTACAG
Source organism: Saguinus oedipus (assembly GCA_031835075.1). Classification (NCBI taxonomy): domain Eukaryota; kingdom Metazoa; phylum Chordata; class Mammalia; order Primates; family Cebidae; genus Saguinus; species Saguinus oedipus. The sequence continues at coordinate 2,115,901 of CM063172.1, read as the reverse complement.
GCTGAGGAGCAAGGAGAGTCAGTCCAAGTTCCAAAACTGAAGAACTTGGAGTCTGATGCTCGAGGGCAGGAAGCACCCAGCATGGGAGGAAGATGTAGGCTGGGAGGCTAGGCCGTTCACTTTTCACATTTTTCTGCCTGCCTATATTCTAGCTGTGCTGGCCGCTGAGTAGATTGTGACCACACAAATTAAGGATGGGTCTGCCTTTGCCAGCCCACTGACTCAAATGTTAATATCCTTTGGCAACATTCTACAGACACATCCAGGATCAATACTTTGGATCTTCCAGTTCAACCAAGTTGACACTCAGTATTAATCCTCACAAGTCCACCCCCTGTCAACTTGAATCCAAACATTTCTCCTGAGCTCACAAATAATCTTCAAATAAAGACAATAATAGAGTCCTAATTATGCCAAACATAATACAACCATCCTTCGTACAACTGGAAACACACCAACCCCCAACCAAAATACCATTACATAAAGTTCACAATACTTAAATGCTGATATGAAGTCAGTAAATCTTAAGTCACATGATGAAGGAAAAGGAAAGAAAATGAAGATATTTTATTAGTACAAGTGTAGACATGCACAAACAAAAGGAGGAGGAAATGCTAGGGCAGTTACAGTCCTGGCTTCTGCAGCTGGTCATGTGGTCACAGTTGGTACTGATGAATACCTTCTTCTACTGCCCATTCTGTATTTCCTGTGCCTTTGGCAGGCACCTCAGCAGGTCGTGGTTTTCTTCCTGGTGGAGTGACCCAAACCTTTATTTCTGAAGCATCTGGGTCATCTGTAGTCCTGCCTGGATTGGGCTGCTGTAGTTTCCCATTGACTTCAATCACAGGGCATGGTAATGCTAAGAGATGCCCTAATGGATCTCCTGTATTCCATGTGTACTCTTCCCTGCCTCCACTGTGGGGTAGCAGACTGAATTCATCTTGACAGTCTGGGTCAGTTACCCCAGGCAACACTGTAACTCCCTTCTTAGCCCGTGGACTTTAAGGTAGGTGGAACTCAAAGTGTCCAGGCGGCAATCTTAACTTCCAGTTTAATGAAATAATTTTTGTGCCTCCCTGTGGCAGCATTCCTAAGAACTAAGACCTCTAAGCAAGCAGAATGTAATGTCATGGGAACAGGAAGCAAAAATTTTGCTAGTGGGTCACTAGCAGAGATGGTGAGTGGTCCAACTTCCATGTCCACCTCTTGATTCCTGGACACATGAATCCCGGCTATGAGAGAAACAGTACCACATATTGGATGCTGATTCAGAACATACATGGTCTTCTGGAGAACTTTGCCTCACCCCTGCAAAGTGTTGTCACCTAGTTGATGTTATAACTGTGACTTCAAAAGGCCATTTCACTGTTCTATCAATCCAGCTGCTTCAGAATGAGGGGGAACAGGGTAAAACCAGTGAATTTCTTGAGCGTGATTCTACTGCCACATTTCTTTAGCTGTAAAGTGAGCACCTTTGTCAGAGGCAATGGTGTGTGGAATACCATGATGGTAGATAAAGCATTCCATGAATCCATGGATAGTAGTCCTGAAAAAAGCATTGCATGCAGGATAGGCAAACTCACATCCAGAGTAAGTGTCTACTCCAATAAGGACAAACCTCTGCCCTTGGCATGATGGAAGAGTCCAATATAATCAACCTGCCACCAGGTAGCTGGCTGATCACCCTGAGGAATGGTGCCATATCGAGGGCTCAGTGTTGGTCTCTGCTGCTGGCAAATTGGGCACCCAGAATTGATTGTAGCCAAGTCACCTTGGTAAGCAGAAGTCCATATTGCTGATCCCAAGTGTAACCTTCATCCCTGCCACCATGGTCACTTTGCTCATGGGCCCACTGGGCAATGACAGGGGTGGCAGGGGAAAGAAGCTGAGTGTTATCCACAGCGCAGGTCATGCTATTCACTTGATTATTAACATCGTCCTCTGCTGAGGTGACCCATTGGTGAGCACTCACATGGGATGCAAACATCTTTATGGTTTTTGACCACTCAGAGAGGTCCATCCACATACCTCTTCCCCAAATTTCTTTGTCACCAATTTTCCAATCATGCTTCTTCCAAGTCCTTAACCATCCAGCCAAACCACTGGCTACAGCCTATAAATCAATATATCCAGCAAATCTGGCCATTTTTCCTTCCATGTCAAGTGCACAACCTGGTGTACTGCTCAAACTTCTGCCCACTGAGATTTTTCTTCACTGCTGTCCTTCAGGGATATTCCAGAAAGGGGCTGTAGTGCTGCAGGTATCCACTCTCAGATGGTGACTGCATATCGTGCAGCTGTGAACCAGGCCATAGTCTTCTCTTCCTCCATCAGCTGATCATAGGGAACTCCCCTTAAGGCCCTCAGTGCAGGCTCAGGGAGAGAAGGCAGGGTGGCAGGAGTGGAGACAACGGCATTTGAGCCCCTTCCTCTTGTAACTTGTGTCTTCAGGACCTGCTCGAGCCCAATCACGTATATACCACTTCCATTTGATGACTGAATGCTGCTGTGCATGACTCACTTCAGGGCTAAATGGGTCAGAAAATGTCCAGTTCATGACAGGCAGTTCAGGTCACATGGTGACTTGACGATCCATAGTCAAATGTTCAGTTTCCACCAAAGCCCATTAACTGGCCAAGAGCTGTCTCTCAAAAAGAGAGTAGTTATCTGCAGAATATGTCAGAAACTTGCTCCAAAAACCTAGAGGCCTCTACTATGATTCACCTTTGGGGCCTACCAAAGGCTCCAAACTGCATTTTTATCAGCCACTGACACCTCAGGCACCACTGGATGTGCTGGGTCATATGGCCCAAGTGGCAGAGCAGCTTGCACAGCAGCCTGGGCCTGCTGCAGAGCCTTCTCCTGTTCTGGAGCCCACTCAAAAACTGGCAGCCTTGCAGGTCACTGGATAAACGGGCTGGAGTAACACACCCAAATGAGGAATGTGCTGCCTCCAAAATGCAAACAGGTCCAGGAGGCATTGTGCCTTTTTCATGGTTGTAGGAGGGGCCAAATGCAGGAATGCATCCTTCACCTTAGAAGGGATATCTCAACAGGCCCCACACCACTGGACCCCTAGAAAGTTGACTGAGGTAGAAGGTCCCTGAATTTTAGTCGGATTTGTTTCCTGTCCTCTGGCGCACAAACGTCTCACCAATAAGTCCAGTGAGTTTGCTACTTCTTGCGCACTGGATCCAATCAGCATAATGTCATCAGTGTAATGGATCAGTGTGCTATCTTGCAGAAATGAAAAGCAATCAAAGTCCCTCCAAATAATATTATGACATAGAGCTGGAGAGTTGATACACCCCTGAGGCAGGACAGTAAAGGCATATTGCTGGCCTTGCCAGCTGGAGACAAATTGTTTCTGCTGGGCCTTATGGACAGGAATGGAGAAAAAGACATTTGCCAAGTCCATGGCTGCACACCAGGTACCAGGAGATGTGTTAGTTTGCTCAAGCAATGAAACAACATCTGGCCAGCAGTTGCAGTTGGAGTCACCACTTGGTTAAGCTTACGATAATCCACTGTCATTCTCAAGATCCATCTGTCTTCTGCACAGGCCAAATGGGAGAGTTGAATGGGGATGTGGTGGGAATCAGCACCCCTGCATCTTTCCAGCCCTTGATGGTGGCACTAATCTCCTCAGTCCCTCCAGAGATGCGATATTGTTTTCGATTTACTATTTTTCCTATGTAGAGGGAGCAATAGTGGCTTCCATTTGGCCTTTCCCACCATCATAGCCCTAACATTACCAGTTAGGGAGCCAGAATGGAAGTTCTGCCAGCTGCTAAGTATGTCTGTGCCAATGATGCATTCTGGCACTGGGGAAATGACCGCAGGATGAGTCCAGGGACCCACTGTAAGCTGGATCTGAGCTAAAACTCCATTCATTACCTGACCTCCGTAAGGTCCTGCGTTAACTGGAGGACAACAATGATGTTTCGGGTGGGTGGGTGTTATTATTCCAGTTTTATACATGAAGAGCCTGAGGTACGAAATGCTCTCTTCATGGCAGAATCGAAACTCAAACCCAGGCAGTCCGACTCTTAGGTCTAGGCTCTTAACAAGTTGGCCATGGTCAATGGGTAGGATTGAAGACTGTCAGCTAGAAGCTCTATTAAATTCTTTTAAAACAGCAACCTTATCTTGAAGTGGACACTCTCCATTATTAAGTTCTCACTGAGCTGCTATCATGCAGCCCAATCACACCAATATAAGAGATGCTTCCCGCAATTTGAGAATAAAGCAAGGAGGTAAATGCTCCAGGGCTAAATTGCAGTAGTAAAATATATAGAGAGAGGCAGGTAAGTAGTTAGATAGATATGTAGGTTGATAGATAGATGATAGATACTACTATAATAATACATAGCAGATAATTTTATATAAACAACAATCATTAGCATAAGCTAAAAATAAGCAGCAGCTGTTTGTTTAAACTATGAAATATTGGAAGGAGTTAAATAGGCAAGGAGAAAAGTAGAAAACATTTCAAATAAAAAATGATGTGCTAATGTGTTACCGTGATGAGGCTCCTGGGATATAAGAATACCCACAACACTCGAGCTTGGAAAGAGAGGGAAATGAAGATGCACATACAAGACGAAGCAACCAAAATCTTCAGAGAGATCAAGATGAAGCATCAGATATGTAGTCACTTATTGTAATCCAAAAAAGAGCCAAGAAATATCTATAAAGATCCAGGATAGGGCATCAAATCCATAGTCACTGATTGTGTCACTTGATGTCACTCAATCAGTGACATCTAGAAGGGTCCAGGATGGAGCATCAAATCCATAATCACTTATTGTAATCCAAGAAAGAGCCAAGAAATATCTAGAAAGATTCAGGATCAAGTGTCAAGTTTGTAGTCACTTACTGGAAAATATAAATTATATTTTTGTATGAATAGTTTGGGACTTGAAAAGAATGTACTAAACATTGCTTATAATATCTCATGCTTCAAGCAGTAACACTAGGAACCCCAGAAGATGTTTTAAGAGCATGTATCTATGTCTCCAAAGTGACTTTTTTCTCATTTTTTTTCAAAGTTTATCATTCCTGCTTCTTCCATGCTGTCTGTTAAACTTAATAGATTTATTTATAATTTAATTATAAAGAAGGTATTATAAAGCTCTAAATTGCTTATAATTTCCCTGATCATACAACTTGCAGACTGTGGAATAAATAGGCATTTTTTTCTGCTTCATTGACTGACACCTGCCATGACAGATTTTCTTCTTTAGAAACTTTTATTTGGGGTGAAGTTTGGGGCTGGAGGACAGAGATATGATGAACAGAGCAAAGATGTAAAATAGACACTGCTTGTGAATCCTCTGCAGATGAATGCACACCTACCTTTATTAGCATTCAAGTCTCTCACAAAATTGGCAGCTGTGGGCAGTGAGATTACCAACTGAGTGGTGCTGATGACCTGCTTAGCTCAGCAGATATGAGGTGAGAGGCCTGTGGTGTAGTACACCTGCAACTTGAAGATAAAGCGAGGTCTAGGCTGAGTTTCCGACAGCAGACTAATTGAAAAATACTAGACATGGCTGCTTACCTGATATTTGGTACAAAGTCTTCTGTTTGTTTAGACAAAATAAATTCCTAGAAAAGAAAATCTGTAATATAGTTTATGTTAATAATATTAATATAAGATTATTCAATTAATAGTTTCCCAATATACCAAAAAGAAGCTCCAACATAAAATTAAAATGCTCCTTATTCACAGAGAAAAGCTAAATAACAAGGACAGTGGGACAGTGTTCAGTATGGGTGAAGATCTCCCTTCTTCTTTCTGTTCTTCTCTGCACGCTTTTCTCAGGATCTCCTCATCTCCTCCCCACCAAGGGCCAGTTCCTTTAGCCTATATCTTTGTTTCCAAACCCTCTGTCCTCTCAAGGTTGGGGGGCTCCACAAAGCAGGCAGCAGCCATTCCTTGGGACAAGTTTTGCTAAAATGAGTACTAATACTGCTTAAACCCAGTGTCCCAAGACCCGCTTTCATGGTCACTGAGATTCCCAGATGGGGTAGCTACAGATGAGAATGGATTTCAGGACATTATTTGTTATTTTTGGAATTAAAATCTCTTCAACAAAGGACATACCTGGTATAGTGGCCAAACACGGCTTTGGAAGTGAAGAGGTACAGGTTTCAGCTGTCAATTTGTTCCTTGAGCAGATTCTTTAAGTTCTTCCAGAGTGGTCTGGGAAACAGCAGCATCAGGATCACCTGGGAACTTGTTAGAAAAAATACTTTCAGAAAACAACATGGTAGTTCCTAAAAAAAAAAACAAAATAAATAGAACTACTGTATGATTTAGCAATCCTTCTTCTGGAGATACATATACAAAGGAAATGAAGTCAGTATGTTGAAGAGAGATCTGCAGGCTCATGTTCATTGTGCATTCATTATTCACAGTAGCCAAGATATGGAAACAAACTTAGGGTCTGTTAACAGATTAATGGATACAGAATTGTAGTATATACATACAGCGGAATATTAATCAGCCTTAAAAAGGAAGGAAATCCTGCCATAGATGAACCTGGAGCACATTATGCTGAGAAAAATGAGCCACCTAGAAAAAGCAAAAATGCTATGATATGTGTAATCAAAGAGAGTCAAATTCATAGAAGTCAAAAATCAGGTGGTAGCTGCCAGGGTGGAGGGTCAGGGGAATGGAAAGATACTGGACTAAAGTAATACTTGATTGTACACTTGATATTTGCTAAAAGAGTAAATACGAGAAGAAAGCAACTTTGTGAAGAGATGAATATGTCAATTGGCTGGACTGTAGTGATGAGTTCACTAGCATATATGTATGGAAACATCACATTATATACCTTAAATATATGATTTCAATTAAAACATTTTTAAAAGCAAATGAAAAGTAAAGGATCAATTCCTTGAATTTAACTGTTTTAAAAATTAGAGAATAAAAGAAATACTCTTTGATCTCATACAGACCTAGTAAATCAAAACTCTGGGCGTCGGGCCCAGTAATCTGTGGCTTAGCAAGGCCTCCAGCTGATTCCAAAGCCCACCAAAGTTGAGAACTTTGCCTAAATTTTAAGTAAAATAAAGAGGATTAAACTTGATAATATTCTAAATCCATCTAACTCTTAAAAATCCAAGATCCTAAACTTTTGTAAGTCTCTTGACTACTGACCAAAAGAGACTTGGCTGGGTTAGCTGCACCCGGAGATCAGGGCTTCTGGAATGAGTCAAGCAGGGTCTAACTACTGCGTGGTCATATAGCACCTAGCAAATCTCATGGTAAACGTTAAGATTTCTCAGTGCTACAATTCTTTAATTCACAGCATAGTAAACAGACCTAGTTCTATGAAAAAAAAAATACCCCCTTAATACTACTCAGGGTTGTGTGTGTCATTTATGGTATCATTTTTTTGTTTTATCAGAAAAATAAAATATGCTAAGTGACTGCTAGTTTTTAATGATCTAGAGAAGCTCAGAATTCAGGACCATATTTGACTACTCCTCAGTAAGAGCCAGTAAGTATTTAACAAGTATTTAAGATGATAAGAAAAAGTAGAATTAAACAATTTTAGCTGTAACCATCATGAAAAATATGAAAAGAGAAATTACCAAATAGAATATCTCTAGTGCAGTAAAGGGATGCCACTACTTAACTTAAAAACAGGCATGTGAGAAAAAAAGGCATTCTTTCAATAAAGAGCGAAACCAACGGCAAAAATAACACCCATCTTTACAAGCCAGAATTCAGAAAAGATGTCAGTTTCTTTGATCTTTCCCAAGGGGAGAACACATGTACCCTCTTGCCAGCCCAGCCCAGCCCAGCCCAGCCCAAACAACAGGCTAGTGGATTCTGAATGAGGGAAGGAGGCTCCAGGCAGCTGGAGAACAGACAGAAGAAAACACAACGCATTAGGCAACGTGATTCAGAAGGATAATCAGGTTTGTGCTGAAGATGATCCCTACAGCCATTACTCATCTTTATTCCTGAAAAATTCTGAAAAGCAACTATTTACTCCAGCCCTTCAGCCACTGATGCTTGCAGAAGCTTATTCTGGGCGTGTCTGCCCCCATGTTTTGGCGGCAGTGAAGCTTCACTTGAACGTCTACTTTCAATGAATCATCAATAATAGGACAAAGTAAATGTAGTTTCTTTATGTTGATATGTTTTGGAAAAGCAATGGAAAGCCATAGGTTTTTCTCGACTTACACTGTATATTAGCATTAATATGAACTTGATTTTGAGTATCAGCCAAAGACAAATATTAACCGGAGGGTAAGTTAAGCATAATTCATCAGGCCTGGGCCTAAGCCTATGTATGCAGTAAGAAAAGGTTGACACACTGCACAGGTGTCTGCTCAGAAGCCACTTTCTTTCAGGTGAGCTAACTTTGCTTAGACAAATAAAAATCAGCATAGCTGACTGCACTTCAAGACTATGATAACTGCAGTTCCTTAAGATTCATGTGAAAATCATACATACATTAATGAAAGACAAAATCCTTAACTTACTGTTCTTAAGACAAGTCACAAGTATAATAGGAGTGGTGGGCGCTTTTGATCCATACATGGTCCAGGCACCACCAGTGCTTCCCACCAGGCCAAAGATATTATGCAGCTTACTTGACCTCTCTGTCTCACTGAATTCAGCTCTAAAGTTTAACAAATGGAAACACTGTAAAAATTAAGTGGCAGTAGAAAGCAAATATTTCCTATGTGATGTTTACTTAAAACGTGCTCAATATCTATTAGTTATCTTCCTTTCCATAAACAGAATTTCCTTCCCAATACCCCATGTAAGGTCTTCAGTTCAACACAATTGTGGTGTAGCTGTTTTCCTCACTCTCTCTGTCTCCCAACCTCTTTCTCATTCTCTCTCTTTGATATGGTTTGGCTGTGTCCCCACTCAAATTTCATCTTGAATTTTAGTTCCCAGAATCCTCACATGTTGTGGAAGGGACCTGATGGGAGGTGACTGAATCTTAGAGGCAGTTACCCTCACACTGTTTCCGTGATACTGAGTGAGTTCTCACGAGATCTGATGGTTTCATAAGGGGCTTTTCCCACTTTTGCTCAGCACTGTTCCTTGCTGCTGCCATGTGAAGAAGGATCCATTTTACCCTTTCATCATGACTGTAAGTTTCTTGAGGCCTCCCCAGCTATGCTGAGCTGTGAGTCAGTGAAAACTTTTTCCTTTATAAATGATCCAGTCTTGAGTATGTCTTTATTAGCAGCATGAAAATGAACTAATGCAGTAAACTGGTTCCAGATTATGTGGTGCTGCTGTAAAGATACCCAAAAATGTGGAAGCAACTTTGAAAATAGCTAACAGGCAGAGGTTGGAACAATTTGGAGGGCTCAGAAGAAGGCAGAAAAATGTGGAAAAGTTTGGAACTTCCTAGATACTTGGGGGGCTCAGAAGACGGGACGATGCAGGAAAGTTTGGAACTTCCTAGAGACTTGTTGAATGACTTTGATCAAAATGCTGATATTGATATGGACAAAAAAGTGCAGGCTGACATGATCTCAGATGGAGATGAGGAACTCGGTGGGGAATGGAGTGAAGATGATTCTTGTCATGCAAAGAGACTGGCAGTATTGTGCCCCTTCCCTAGAGATCTGTAGATATATGCAAGGATGCTAAATATAAAGATACGGAACTGATAGGACATCATACATGAAGGCAAAAGAATAACTAAGATAAGGAAAATTACAAAACCAAGAAAGAGTGATCATATAGGTAGAGAAAAACTATGGTAGAGGGAAAATGTCCAAAATGTTTTTGAGTCCACTTCTTTCCTGATCTTGCATGGAGTAAAAGAAAGAAAGGAAAATAAATTGCTGGATCTGAGGTCATGCCTTTTAAAAAAGGTAAACCAGCCCACCAGTAGCAGCCCAATAAAAGTCCTGTATTCCCAAAAATAAATTTCATAGCCTTGTCCTTGAAGTAGACCTAATAACTGGCTAGGTAAAAAGAAACTAGAATTGTTTCTTCCCTTACATTCCTTTGCTTATGGATCACTCCCATTTAGAATATTCTTTTTTTTTTTTTTTTTTTGAGATGGAGTTTCGCTCTTGTTACCCAGGCTGGAGTGCAATGGCGCAATCTCGGCTCACCACAACCTCCGCCTCCTGGGTTCAGGCAATTCTCCTGCCTCAGCCTCCCGAGTAGCTGGGATTACAGGCACGCGCCACCGTGCCCAGCTAATTTTTTGTATTTTTAGTAGAGACGGGGTTTCATCATGTTGACCAGGATGGTCTCGATCTCTTGACCTCATGATCCACCTGCCTCAGCCTCCCAAAGTGCTGGGATTACAGGCGTGAGCCACCGCGCCCGGCCAGAATATTCTTAAACAATAAGCTTATCAACTATGATTGATTGCTCAGAGGTGCAGATGCCTCCCTTGGAGCTATTTGCCAAAGAAGCTGCTTTATTCAATTCTCATCTACTCTAGGTCACTGTCCATTCTGGGTTCTTGGTAAAAATGATTTCTCTATTTTTTAAATGTTCGTATTCTTTATGACCACCATGTGTTGCATACTGGCTTAGATTAAATGTATAACATTTATTGAGGGTTAGTAACTTGAGTGGCTGGAACTAAGTTCTACACACACACACACACACACACACACACACACACACACACACACGGCAAGAATGTGACTTCTAACTCCACCACTTACTAGCTGTGCCATATCCATAGGAGACACATTTTTAACTCTCTGTGTCCCAGTTTCCTTTAGAATAAAATAGAGATGCCAATTGCAACAATCACATAAAATTGTAATGAAGATTTTTTTAAATGGATAAATAGGCTGGGTGCAGTGGCTCACAGTGGTAATCCCAACAATTTGGAGGCCAAGGTGGGCAGACTGCTTGAGCTCAACAGTTCAAGACCAGCCCAGGCAACATGACGAAATCCTGTCTCTACCAAAAATACAAAAATATTTAGCTGGTTGTAGTGTTGTATGCCTGCAGTCCCAGCTATGCAGGAAGCTGAGGATGGAGGATCACTTGAGCCTGGGAGGCTGAGGCTGCAATGAGCCAAAATTGCACCACTGCACAACAGCCTAACTGACAGAGTGAGACCTGGTCTCAAAATAATAATTTTAAAATTTGGTAAATGTAATGCTTTTGAATAGTATCTGGTACGTAGTAAGAGATTAATAAATGAATGTTAGCTTTATCTCAGTCCACTATTTCTCTTTAACAAACAATAACAGGTGGCATGCAAAACGAAGTTCTTACTTCTCATGCATCTCATGCACGTGAATTATCTGTGAATTTAGCTTGGTTAACTACCTTGTCTGTGGGGTGTTGCCAGGACTAGGCTGATACTTCCATGCAGCTCTGGTTCCAGCTGCAGGTCTGTTCAGCTGGCTAAGTCACCCTGTTCCTTTGTCCCTCTTGTTCCTTGAGCAAGAGACCTAGCCAGGGCATGTACATCTGATAATGATTGGAAGAGGCAAAAGTAAAACCAAACAATAAACATTTCAAGTTCCTGCTTTCATCCTGACTACCAATATTCCACTAGCCAAAGCCATTTATATGGCTGAGTCCAAAGGCAAGGAGCAGGGAAATACACTCCTCTATGAACGTAAAAGGAAGGATGTAACTAGTAATTTTGAACAATTATTTAAACTACTACGGCTTTAATCACCACGTGTCTTTAAAAGTGCATCTCTGTTTTCATTCAGTGTGTCTTACAAAAGCAATTGGGCACCACCTAAGCACTTAGCCTTGCATCTTGCCCAGAGTCTAATACGTGGAAATTTAAAGGGGAAGAAATAAACACAGTTTTATTAATCACATACATTTGTTGATGGCTTAATTCTTCATAAAAGAAAAAAATTTGCTTCAACATTATTACCAGCCCAGCAGTCCTGAGTCATTTATTATAATTTGTTAGTTGCTAGCATATATTAAAGTAATTTGCATTTTGGGAAGAGAAAAAGAGATTGATATAAAGTATCACTAACGTTTTTTCCCTTAGATAAATCTGACATTCATTCCAGTTCCCTTTGGAATAAAGAACCACTTTTCATATAGTGTCATAAGTTACTTACCATGTCATGAAAGAAATCTGTGATTATATTAAAGTCACAAGAATCAAGTAATCCTAATTTTAAAATCCAGTTTGCATACTTTAAAAGTAATTAGAGTGTAACAAGAGAAAGAAGATCAGCAACTTTAAAATGGGATGGGATAAAATAAATGACCATAATACCTAGGAAGGAAAAGTAAGTATTTTCTTTAATGAAGCTAAATTCTGTATTCCAGAGGATTGAGTCTATCTGCATTTAAAATAACTGATAATATTACAACTCTTTTTGGTAAGAAAATCAGTCCATCTTCTGTTGATTTTTGACAAAAATTTCAGAGTTGAAGTCATAGTGAAATATTGTCAAGATATACTATTTTAGACATTCTACTAATACAGAAACATTCAGCCAGTTTCCACCAATATACTCCTAAAGCTCATTCAACAATCTGCCAGTCAAGATTTTACAGAAATAATCTCATGTGGACTTATATCAATACATATTCATAGGATGCATGTGAAATGTCAAAGAATAATACCAGGTATTAATTCTCTAAATAAAGATGGTAATGTCTCTAAAGCAATTCTCTAGTCTATCACCTTTCCCTTTTTATAAAATGAACCTAAAACATGATTTCTAATAGCTGTGATCATATAATTTAGTTACAATTATGTAATAATTTAACATTATGTAGAATTAGTTTTGTATGCTTTCACTTACATGAAAATTAAAGTATATATTCTAATATCTGTAAGATATATATTATATCCAACTTTCATGTAAATAAAAGTATACAAACCAATTACATATATTATATATATAAAAATATAAATGATATATGATATCTAAATAAATGTAATTTCAAAAATAAACATTTTATTATTTAACAAGTTTCTTTTTTGCACTGGTCTTTCTGTTTTAGATATTTGGAATGAAGAGTAAATACAGTATATTTCTGACCATAACATAAAATACACATTGTTTAATTGCCCTGCAATCAATGCAGCTTCTAAGTGTTTAAAACATGCATATTTTTAATAAAACCTATTGGATTGTAATGGCATTTTTATGTTGATGCAAGTTATAAAAACAGCTACAACACACAGGCATAAAATTAGAGAAATTCCCCATTGAATTATTCTCCTGTCTTCTCTTTTTCATTTTGCAAAACAGTTTTTGCATATCACCTCTGACTTCTTTTTGTTTCCTTCACCTGAATCATAATTATTATAGATGCCAGTAGGATTACAAGGATAATGACATGCATACAGAGTGAAACCCATTTCTGGCATTCAAATCATGTGCATTTCTTGGCTCCCCTCTAATTGAAAACATGTGGTCGATTGTTTTACAGATCCTCCTGGATTGTGCCCACATGAATGGTTTTTGTGTTGAAAACTCACAATTGCAAGGCAGTTCTTCTGTATGCAACTTTTGAGTCTATTACTCTTGCTGTGGGCCAAATCCCCCGGGATTCTGAAGGTTTCAATCCTCCAGCTCTTGGAGCTCAACTCTGCAGGCTTTACCTGAAGAAGAAAACCCAAGCAGATGCCTGTTCAGCCTGCTTTGTACATGTGATGAAAGAGCATTGAACAAAACAACTTTTGGGGAGTATGTTGGTGAGTCAAGAGAGGAGGCAGCTGACAAAAGGGAGAAAGAAACAAAATGGAGACACTAAAATAATTATATATCTGTCAATTTCTTTTTTTCCTGTTAAACACTCACCTATTTTTTCCCTGTGAAAAGTTCATTTAAAGCTGTCTCCTTCCAGCTACATGAAAAAACCCACAATGCATTCAATAGTATAATACAAATCCAGAATGTTTTCAAATTTCCCTCTTTTGTGGGTTTTGAGATTGACAGCTCTATAATTAGGGATAACAAAGAAGAAAAGAATTAATAAGATTCAAATACAGGGCCCCAGTCAGAAATCTGGAGTAAGGAGTAAGAGGAAGAACGGAAATCAAAGGGTATAAATCATATAATCTTACTGTAGACTGGAAAGTTAGACATTCAGGTTTTATAGAACTAGTTATTTGTTTAGGTTTTTACAACTATTTATTTGTTTATATTTTATCCACTAGTTAGAAGCTCAGATTTTATGTAAAAAACTAGTAGGTCACAGCAACCTTAAAATTGATCCTCAGACTCCAATGTTCATTTATTGATCCAAAATAACAATGTAATCCAACATCCTATCTCAACACTTTTGGTGCATTAAAATATCTCACCATCAATCTCTCAGACAGCAGGTTAATTGAATATAACTCTCATTATCAGAAAAGAAGGTTTGGGAACAGTGACACAAGCACTCTGCTGCATAAGAGGACACTGTGTACATCTTTTTAGGTAAAAATTACCTACTTTTCATCCCAGAAGGCTGTTCTTGCTCTTCAGAACCCCTGTTTTCATGCTTTACTTGTTTGTCTAATGAAATTAGTTCATTTGGTGTTCTATAGGAGGCAAAAAATCATGTAGAATACCTGTATGTCTTCTAATGTTTTTAAGTAGCTTTCATACTTTTATTGTGTTGTATTTACTCCTATCTGAGATACTTAGTTACTTGTTCTTCTCTTAGATACTTCCAATTTAGAGTAACAGATATCCATGTTTGCTCTTCCATTCATCAAGTAATCAAGTAACAGTGATAACAGCACTAAGAGTTATTTAGATGTTTATTTACACATTTGATAATATTAATGCAAATCACTTTTCAAAGGTAAATTATGTGAAGTGTATCTTCAGCAAATAACTTTAAGGAAGCATATACAAAATTGGAATAAACAATTATCAGGAAACTTGGGTTTTAGTTACCAACTCAGACACCTTTTACACATCCTCACCAATTCAATGCAAATATTTGTTGCCAATTCCCACCACATTCATTGGGATACTAAAAATTCTGTGAGCAAGATTAGCAACCAAGAGCATAATATACAATATTAGCTCTAAATGTTGTGTAAGTATGTAATCAGCCAGGTACAGATATGAAAACCATAAATGCTGTCTGGAATGATAAGGAAAAGCCTCAGAGAAGAGAAAACCTTTAGCCCAGAATTCTGTGAGACAGACACTCTACAGCCCATCAGAAAGAGAACAGGTACTCCCCCCAGGCAGAGGAATCTTCCCAGTCAAAGGCAGGCTAGACATCAAGTGCCTGGTAAACAGTCAGAGCAGCTGCTCTGTAAGGTCTAGCTACAAATGCAGTTGTAGAGAAAGATATTGCAAAAGAAACAGAGCACTCAGAGGTGATGACCTTGGGGACAGCTAAGTCAAATGGGAAAGGTTGTAACGAGGAGGCCAATGTTTTTCAAAGGTTAGAGTCATCAATTCATCCACAGAGCTGCTGGAAGGAAGACACTTGGGTCTTGTCCTCAGATATTTGCCTTCAGAAGGTCTGAAATGGAGACCTAGGAAACTGCACATTTTGTAATTAGCTCCAACGGTTCCTAGCCTCTGAAAATTCACACTTTGAGGACTATCACTCCTCAAAGGATAGGAAGCACCAAAAGATTTAATCCATGAAATGACATAACCTGATGTGGATTTTAGAATGATACTTCTCTATTCAATGAGAACGATACTGTGGAAAACTGAAATGCTTTTCAGTATTCCTAAAATGTTACCAGACATTATTTATTGTTTTACTCGCTGTCTGTGGTTAAATCCACAGTGTTCAATTCTAAAGTAACTTAAAAAAAAATTCTAAGTGCAGGGGTACAAGTGCAGGTTTGTTGTATAGGTAAGTCTGTGTTTGTTGTACAGATTATTTCATCACCAACATATTAAGCCCACTACCCATTAGTTATTTTTCCTGGTCCTCTCCTTCCTCCCACCCTTAACCCTCCAAAAAGTCCTTGTGAGTGTTGTTCCTCTCCATGTGTCTATGTGTCCTGATCATTTAATTCCCACTTTTAATTGAGAATATGCAATATTTTGTTTTCTGTTTCTGTGTTTGCTAAGAATAATGGCCTCCAGCTCCATCCATGTCCCTGAAAAGGACATAATCTCATTTTTTTAATGGCTGCATTGATAGCTAACCATTAGATGAAATCTATGAAACAATACATAGTGCCTTTTTGTTCCTGATTTCTAGCATAGTCAAACTTAAGTTTGGGGTTTAACGTTATATTAAGCCTTGGGTTTTAGGAAAGATTTTTTTTGCCATTGTGCTTTGTGTTATTATTCTGGTTATTTAAATTTGTGTTTGTTCTGTATTTGTAGTTTTCATGGTAGCTGTCCCCTCAAATTGGGGGGAAGTAAAAGGAACTAAAAATAACAGATGAATAATCAATGCACAGATTACTTCTAGGAGGCTCCAACGGCACCTCTGCTATGTTCTTGGGCCCTAAAACATAGCAAAGGAATTATTTGCAGACTTTCTTTCTGAAATGTGTACAGAACAATGGCTGAGTACATCAGCGGAGCTGCGTTGTCAATGATTAACTTAAAATAAGACTTAGGATTGAGTTATTGACTTGTTACACATCTGTGACCTAGTCTTCACTAAAAAATAATAACCTAGGCATCAAAATGCTCACCTCACATAGGTCATTCAAATGGATCAAATTTGCTGTACAGCCTACTATACAAAACTGCAAAGAGGTAAAAAATATTAACTACTACTCATTAAGTTACTGTATGTTAAGCAAAACATCTGTATTGCCTATAGTATGTCTTTTTAAAGTAAGGATTTTTTTTCTCTCTGTCAATTACTTCCATTTTCCTTTCTTGAATTCCTTTCTCTTTATCAACTTCTCATTTGCAGACTGCACCATTCTAAACTTTATCTTATTTATATTATTACCTGCTGTACTTTGTTCTTTTAGCTCTTTTAACTCTGAATAGTTCTTTTTGACCTTTTTATTTTCTATTTTCTGTTTAGTCATCTGAGAGTTTTAAACATTTTTTTTGAATCTTTGAATAATAATTATTTCTTTGTGACTCATTTTTAAAAATCATCCACCTTTTGCTATTCGATATCATCTTCAACATTCAGTCTGGCTCTTATTTTTGTTAGGAGCTTTAAAAATATTTTTCTTTATTTCTTACTGTTTTCTAATCCCTCATTTTCTCTGTAACTGAAGAAGAGATTTACCTAAATGATTTATTTCATGATCTTGATTCTAAAATATAGGTATACAGGTTCAGCTTCAAAGCAGTCCTATTCATCTTGCTGCCTGGACTCAGAGTGCCATACCTCAAATCAAAGACCTCTAAGAATTAGCTATGTGGTCATTGTCTCCTCTACCTCAACATGAAGTTGTGAGTTCCTTTAACAGCTAATTTTAAAAGATACAACACTAAAACCAATACATAACATGAATTACTAGAATTTAATACAAATAAATCATGGTTTTAAGTGGCTCTGCGACATTTGTTTGCTATTTGACAAGTCTGCATAATGGAAAATAATGCAGCTAACACATGTTAATTCATTAAGTTGAATACAGAAAATTGCTTCAAATCAGCTCATCTCGGAAATTAATTTTCCATAAATACAGATGGAAGACTGACACTGAATTCAAACCATACAGTCTTTAGACAGAAATGAAGATCTTCTAAGATTCTATTAATCAACCAATTAAATTTAAGGTGGATTTTCCAGATTTTTGATATTAAAAAGAATTGGTTAAGGAACAGAAAATTTGACACATAGAATCTATTTCAAAGAGGCAGCAAGCTAAAGTTTATAAGCAAATCATTGCTCTCTATGTACTGAAGTAATTCATAGAAAACATAGTGCCGAGGAAAAATCTTGCCACATCTCAGTGAATAATATATTTTTACCTAATAACATTACACACATTTCTCTGATACTCTAACTCCATCAATTTTTTATGTACCCTTATTTAAAATATCAAATTAATCTTTACCACATCCTAGGAGGTGGGTACAGACAGTGTGTCATCATTTTCATTTTAAAGTCTAAGAAAAGGCACAGATCATGGTTATTTAAATTACTTTGAATGTACATAGATTTTCCTTACACTAATTCAAGAGTGTCAGCAAGCCCAATTTCATCACATTGGATTTCAGAAATTTTACTTTCTTACAGACATAAAGCTGTTTGAGCAAAATAATTTTCAAATCATAAAACTCTAGTAGATTTCTCTCTTTGCAGAGCTGTTAAAAATGATAATCTACTCCAATAAATTTTAAAGATAAGACTAGGAAATACAACTAAATAAAAATACACTTGTAAAAGTGATATACTTGGTAATCACAAAAGCACTTCCTCTGTTACTGAAATACCATTCTTAGGTCTTAATTCAGTTATATTTATCCCCTTAGGATTCATAAAACTTCTACAAGTTTTTGTGGGTCTTTTAACATACCAATCCTTTCAGTAATAATAGATGTGGTGAAATTTTTTAATAGATTACCTGTTTTATTGAGGTCAGATTTTTAATGTGCTATAATGCACACATATTTAGGGTCTAACATCAAATATGTAATCTCTATCATTGCCCTTCATTTCCTTTGTGATCCTCTTCTTGTGGCACATCTTACAGTAAGAAGCAAGGTTGTTAAAAATATTTCATAAGGAGCTTCTTCAGTCCTTTCAATTACTTTTTCCTTGCTTTCTAGTTATTGCTGTTGCTTCATCAGTGACTTCTTGCATGACATAATACATTTCAACATCGTAGCTGTTTCTAAGAGTTGGAAGACTTTGGAATTAAAACCATGCCAAAATATATACATATAAAATAAAAAGTAAAGCAAGCTAACAATTTACTGTTTCATCAAAAGTTGTGCATGTTTTTTGAAATACCAAAAGCCAATCAACTAAATTATAGTAAATTGATAGACTACTCAATATCGAAATGAGTTAAAATATAAAACAAACCCAAAAGAAATACAATCAATAAACAATAAAAACATTTCACTGTTAAGGAATCCATTTGGTCATTTTAAGATTGAGCTCACAACAAAAGCATATCATACAGTTCTTGACTTCTTTCTTATCTACTGTTTATTCACATATCTTCTCAAATCACAAGTTCAAGTATTTAGACACTACAAAATAGCTTCCAAAGAGTCACAAAGACTCAATTTATTCATTCCTAGAGCTGGAGAGTTGCTTTTCTCTCTGAACATTTGCACTCTCCAGATTTTGTAGCACTCTCCTGCCTGTGATTACAATCTCTACATCAGTCATTTTCATCTATTTACTTTCTATTCCTTATAAGTAAATTATTCACTGTGACAAAGAAATCAGACCTCTAATACACATATATAAGTAACATAATATATCTTTTATAAGTTAACTAAAAATATATCTTTTACATCTACTGCTATTCAATATTGATAAAAAGCAAGACTAAAGAAAGAAATTATTATGGCATTTTAAATTAGGCTGAATCTAAGTAGTTTTACCCTCATTGTCAATTCGGGAAATTTCATGACTGTGATCCTCTTTCTGAGCAAAGGCAACATATGTCATGAGGAATGTTAAAATAAAAATTGCATGTTAATTATCTACTCTTATGACATCAGTACCATCCAAATGACTGAGAACCACCAAGCATCCAACAATAAAAACATGATGAACAACAGCAACGTGAAATTGCTGCATTTCTCAAATCATTAGACTTGAATACCTTAAATATTTTAAATTTAAATTTTTATGAAAAATTCCAAGAAAAACCTGGAATATATACAATAATGTTACAAGTAGATTTCATGTTGGAAAATACTTGCCAATTATACTTGTTTCAAGTCATTTTTGATGCAGCAAAATTCTCAGATAGAAAACAAATGGACTTTCTATTGGAGTTCATTTAATCATAAACCTTTTCATTGACCACTCTACTAATAAAAAGCAACACTAATAATAAACATATGATGAAAATTCACATTATTTTTCTTTGAGTAGTAGAATTAGACTGAGTATTTCCTATGCTTTTATAAATGCATAATTCCAAGGAAGTCTAAATAAGAGATTATAAGTGAATTCATGCAATCTGTCTTAACTCCTGAGAAATAAAAATGTAGTTCAGTGTTAGTAGAGATTTACTACACTGTTCTTTTTATACAGATTTTAGTACATAACCTATTATTTAATTTTGTAGAAGTTGTCAATTATCTGTGTATTTCTCCAATGGGTGCTTCCCTTCTATAAAACACAAAATAGATAAATACATCAGAAGTTAAACTTCAGATTTAGTATGTACGCACTGTTTTGTAAATTTTTATATTTAGAACCAAACTTAGTCAACAAGTAAAACAAACAAATAATACAGAGAATCAACCAAACAGTTACCCTTAATATGAAGTAACCCACTGGGTTATTTTATGGTAAAGATAAACATTTATACTAATCATACATTTTTCAAGTTCTTCTACTTCCAGGTTCCTCCAGAAAAACAGAAGTAAATGTTACACAAAATTTAATCACTTATTTTACAAATATATATTGAAATTAATTCAGGAAAATTGTTGCCTAAATTATTTTTGTGGGGCTAATATGACATTCCCCAGGAGAGCCCCCAAAATGGGATGAGGAGAGGAGCTGATTGAACAGGAGAGAGCTGTGGCAAGAATAAAAATCAACCAGGAATAGTAAAAAATTGACACTATGGAGACAGCCTTTAATTATTAAGGCAAGATATAAGAGACAGCAAATAGTAATAGAACTTCCTATTAAATTTTTATAGGTCACATGTTGTACTCAGCCTTATTCCTGGGGGAAATTGTGAAAAGATTGTGATGATCATTACTTTGCTTTTTAAGATTTTGCCCTTCACAATCCTTTTCCCTGACAAGTTGATTAACTGAAAAATTTTCATTTTGTGGTATATTTGATGAAAAAGTTAAGAAAATGAGATGTGTTAAAACAAGGACTCTGAATCCATATTTACTGTCTTTAGCTTTAATCTTTGAAACTAATATTTTAGTAAAGATTTATAACTTGATTTCAGATTTCACACTAAGGAGATGATTTTTTGCCTTTAGTGTGAAATTCAAACAGCATTATTGCAAGAAAAAGAATCTTTTGCCAGTGGTTCTCATAAAAATAGGATACTGGGAGTATTCTATTCTCACTTGCAGTGAGCCAAGATCATGCCATTGCACTCCAGCCCGTTCAACAAGAGTGAAACTTCATCTCAAAAAAAAAAGAATACTTGGGGAGGGGCCTACATATGGCTGACTGGAGGAACCCAGCATCAGCCTCTTCCACAAAGAAAGACCAAAACAGCACGTAGATAATCACATGTTGAAGAGAGTGTCTAAGAGAGAACATTGGAGTTCAGCAGGTAAGTGACAGGGAACTGCTGAGGCACAAAAGGAGAGGGAAGTGAAAAGGCTGGGCTGGCCCGATTTGGCTCAAAGCCAAGATAAACTCCTCAGTGCAGGGGAAAACCAGACAAGAGATGTCTAGCAGTCCACATTCCTTCCGCATACTCCTGCAATCCTAGCCGTGGGAAAGCCCCTTGCCCCTGGCAGATCCTGAGATTAGTATAGGGAGCTGCCTGGAGTCCACACAATGGCATTGTTTCAGAGAGAGCATGTTTGTTCTGGACTCCATACACCTCCCCAGATCCAAGCAGCTAAGTATAGTGACATTTTGAGAGCCTAGCCCTTGCCAGACTACATTCTGTTCTAGAACTCAACAGTACCTGCATCTCCACATGTCTGGAACTCTGCTGACATCCTTCCATGTCCACCCAGAGGGCTGTAGCACCACCATGCTGACCAGACCCAGTGCAGCCAGGTCCCCAGCACTCTAGCTTACACAATATCTTGCACCCAAGAAATGCATGGTGCAGTGCACCAGGGAGGCTGACCTCAGGACAAAGAGAGCTGAAGCACACCTCCCCAGAGCCTGAGAGTGCCTATCTTGGGCCACTGACAGCAACATCACTACCCACACCCAGCAGCAGAGTTGGTGCATACTTGCATGTGCCTTCAGGGGCCTGGTAACTGCCACTCCTGGCTATCATCCTGAGGCCCGAGGACAGGCCCACCTTACCCATGGCTGCCACCCAAGGCTTGGAAATCAAGTACCCTAACCACAATAGCTGGCGCCTGTCATCTGAGAATTGACCAGACCCTCCTGCCCCAACCTGTACCTTCACACATCATTGGGGGCCTGGGAGATCGACCGACTCAACCTGTATGCATCACCTGGGACCTAGGGGTTGAAGCACCCAGCCCATCACTGCCACCATTAGTGCCCAAGCATGCCAGCTGGGGGCCTAAATGTTATTGCACTACCACAACTACCATTGCTAAATGCCATGCACAACACCCAGGGGCCCAAGAACCTGTCTGCCTGCCCAGCCCACAGGTGCCATTTACAGCACTGAGAAGGCCACTTGAATGTCCAAAGATTAGCCTGCCCAAACCTGCTACCATGATTGCCCACATATGCCATCTGGGGCCCAAGAACTGGCTACCTAATGTCCCTGTCTCCAGCAAAGCCTCACCACAACCTTCAGTAACAACCACAGCCTAACTCACTGTACAAATTAAGACATCGCTGATGCTGAATATAGCCAAAGAAGTCTCACGAGACTGTACTACTGTGCTTACCCATAAGCAAAACCAAAATGCCCTACCCAACAACACTTTAGACACATCATTGTAATAAGTCTTTCCCTACAAATCTAATCCATAAAGTTGGCTGATAGCAGATACAAAGAAATACGAAAAAACAAGGAAACTTGACAGCTCCAAATGAACATAATTATTGAGCAACAGATTTTAATTTTTTAAAAATATATGAAATATAGTAATGAGATACAAGAGAACATAGTTCAACAATCAAATAAGTCATAAACATATTAATAATCGGAATGAGAAATTCAACAAAGATGTAGATATCATAAAAAGAAAGAAATAATGGAACTGAAAAATTCAGTGAATGAAATAAAACATACAATTGAAATATTCAATAATAAATTAGATCAAATGGAAGGAAAAAAATATATAAAACATATGAGACACCACAAGCTTCCAAATATTTGAATTGTATGTGTTCAAGAAAAAGAAGAGATGGGTAAAAGCATGGAAATTCTATTTAACAAAATAATGCCTGAAAACTTTTCAAGGCTTGCAAGAGATATACATATTTAGTTATAGGAACTCAAAGATTCCTAAATAAATTCAACTTAAAAGTCTTATCCAAGGCATAACAGACAAACTGTCAAAAGCCAAAAACAAAAAAAAGAGAGAGAGAATTTACAAACATTTAAGGGTATCCCTGTCAGACTAACAATGCATTTCTCAGAAGAAATCATACAGGCTAGAAAGTGATAGGTTGATATACACAACGTGCTCAAAAGAATAAAAACAAACACAAAAACCTGCCAGCCAAGAATACTATGAATTACAAACGTATCCATCAAAAATGAAGGAGAAATAGTTTTCCTCATATAAGCAAAAACTGAGAGAATTTATCACAACTAGACTGGTCATACAAAAAAAATTATCAATGAAGTCCTACATTTGAAAGTCACAAGATGACATAGACTATCATGGAAACACAAGAAAAGTATAAAACTCACTCATAGAACAGACATATAAATTAGAAAGAAAAATTACTCAAATATTACTACTATATAAAACCACAAAGCCACAATAATAAACAATGAAAAGAGGAAGAAAGAAACAAAGGGTATAGCAAAAAGTAAAAATGAAAAACAAAACAACTAACAAAATAACAGAAATAAGTTCTTACCTATCAATAATAACTTTGAATGTAAATGGGTTAAATTTCCCACTTAAAAGATAGAGTCTGGATGAAAGGATTACAGAAACATGAACTAACTCTATGCTGCCTGTGAGAAACTCACCTTACCTGTAAAGATACATATAGACTGAAAATGAAGGGACGTGAAAAGATGTTACATGCAAGTGAAAACCAAATGCTAGCAGGAATAGCTATATTTATATCAGATGAAACAGACTTTAAGTTGAAAACTGTAAAATAAACAAAGAAAGTAATTATATAATGATAAAGAAATCAGTTCAGCAAAAAAAATAACAATTCTAAATATATATGTATTCAACACTGGAGCACCCAGGTATATAAAGCAAAAATGTTTAGCTCTAAAGGGAGAGATAGACCTCAATACCAATAGTAGTTGGAGACGTTAACATCCCACTCTCAGCAATGAACAGATCATCTATAGAGAAAATCAACACATAAATATCTAATTTAAACTGTACTTTAGAGCAAATGGACCTAACAGATATTTACAGAACATTTTATCCAACAATTTCAGAATATAGATTCTTCTCATCAGCACATGGAATATACAGGATAGATCATGTATTAGGCAACATAATAAGTCTCAAAATTATTTAAAAAGCAAGATTATATCAATTTTAAACATCAAAATTATATATTTTCAGGCCAGAGTGAAACAAAACTAGATATTAATAAAAAGAACCAATGTCATTCTTCACAGAAATAGAAAAGAAATACTAAAATTTGTATGAAACCACAAAAAGTCTAATCAATGCAACCTTGAGGAAAAGTAACAAAGCAGGAGGCATCACTTCAAAATATACTACAAAGATATAGTAACCAAAGTAGCATGACATTGATATAAAAACAAACACATAGGCCAATGGAACAGAAATAAGAGCACAGAAAAATATTCACATGTTTATATTTATAGCCAACTGATTTTAAACAAAGGTGCCAACATACATTGGTGAAAGAACACTCTCTTCAACAAATGGTGGTAGGAAAATTGGATATTTATATGTGAAGAATGAAATAAACTCCTATCCCTTACCATATACAAAAATCAACTCAAAATTGATTCAAGAGTTAAATGTAAGACCCAAAACTCTAAAACTACTAGAAGAAAATAATAGGAGAAATGCTTCAAGACATTTGTCTAGGCAAAAATTTTATGGCTAAGACCACAAAAACATAAGCAAAAAAAAAAATAGGTCAATCAAACTATATTAATTTTTTAAAAAACTCTGCACAGCAAAGGAAACAACAGAGTAAACAGACAATTTACAGAAATGAAGAAAACATTTTCAAACTATCCACCTGACAAGGGACCGATTTGCAGAATATACAAGGAACTCAAACAATTCGACAGCAAAACAAAAACAGGTAATCCCATTAAATACTCGACAAAGGATCTGAATAGACATTTCTCAAACAGAGACATATAAATGGCAAACAGCTATATGAAAAAATGCTGAGCATCACTAATCATCGGGAAAATGCAAATCAAAATCACAATGAGATCTCTTACCTCAATTAAAATAGCTGTTGCTGGCTGGGTGTGGTGGTGCGGTGGCTCAGTCCTGCAATCCCAGCACTTTCGGAGCCTGAGTCAGGCAGAGGATCACAAGGTCAGGAATTCGAGACCGGCTTGGCCAATATGGCGAAACCCCATCTCTAAAATAATAATAATAATAAATAATAAAAATAGCTGTTGTTAAAATGACAAAAAAATAACAAATGCTAGAAGATTCAGAGAAAGGGGGAGTCTTGTATATTGTTGGTGGAAATGTACACTAATATAGCCAGTATAAAAAACAGTATGGAAGTTTCTTAAAAAACAACTAAAAATAGAACTATTAATCCTATATAATCCACAATCCCACTACTGGGTATTTATCCAACAGAAAGGAAATCAAAATATCAAAGAGATACCCTCACCACCATTTTTATTGCAGCACCATTCACAATAGCCGAGATTCTGAATCAACCTAAATGTTCATCAGTGGATGACTGTATAGATGAGGTATATAAAAATATAATAGAATACTATTCAGTCATAAAAAAAATGAAATCCTGTCATTTGTAGCAACCTGGATAGAACTGGAGATCATCACGTTATGTGAAATAAGGCAGGCACAGAAAGACAACTATTCCATGTTCTCATTCTTCTGTGGGAGCTAAAAAATGTAGATGTATTCGAGGTAGAGAGCAGAATGATAGTTACCAGAGGCTGGGAAGTGAAGTGGGATGAAAAGAGTTTGATTAATGGGTACAAACATACAATTAGATAGAAGAAATAAGTTCCAGTGTTTGATAGAAAAATAGGGTGACTATGGTTAACAATGATAAATATTTCAAAATAGCAAGAAGATTTGAAATTTTCCCAACACACACAAAGGTAAATGTTTGAGGTGATGTATATCTTAATTACTCTGATTTGATGATTACACATTGTATTCATGTATGAAAATATCACATGTACCCCATAAATATGTACAATTATGTATCAATAAAAATATAAAATTAGAATATTTTAAACATAAGCGCACTTCAGTTTTTGACATAGAAACATAGTATAGGAAATTAGCTGATATCCTTCATTATATCGATTTTTCTATTTGTATACAAAGTCTAAGACTGATGAAGTATCTACTTTAATATGAGGCAGTAATAGAGGCTGTGTGGTGTCTACTAGAATACAGGCTCTAGAGTTATAATAACCAGGTTCCAGTTATTTATCTCACTATTGCAGTCTTGGCCTGTAGCCTTAGTGAGTTATTAATCTAAGCTTTCTCCTTAGATAACTGAGGTTAATGACAAAATTTGTCATTGTCTCAGTGTTATTGAGGTCAAGTAACATATTTCATAAAAATAAAACTATTTGTGTTGTTACTATCATCATCATCATGCAACTGAGAAGCACTAATTATTTACTGTATTCAGAAACAAAATACATTCACTTTTTGAATGGATATGAAGATAGTAGTGACAATAATCAATCTTGTTGACCAGATTGGGTAGTTCTTGAATTTAAAATTGTTCCAGAGACAATGCAGAATTTAAAAATCTGAGTGCTCAGCAAGACACTCTTGGTTTTACATACCTATTTATTTTACTTTACTAAAGTTCTACAATCTCCCTTCTGTCTTTTTTTGCCTAACTTTTAAGTCCACGAATTTGTAGTTTAGAATGCTGCATTTATTCCTGACAACTTTAGAAGAGGCTCAAGGATGAAGAGCGCAATTCTTATTGCATGCACACCTTTTCATGTGGCACTTTCCACATTTCTAAATCCCATGTCAGAGATAAAGGAGAAAGTAGTTCAGGTAGCATAGATCTGTCAATTATTTAAAAGCAGGTGCAATAACTCAAGCTTTAGTTATGGAGAGGTTTAGAGATTTTAAATTACTTGGCATTGGGTTTGAAATAAACTAATCTACTTTTCACAGTATGCCACTTTAAGGGAGTAGATTTCAGAAACGCCATATTTATTTTTTTTAAATAAAATTCTAAATTAATCACATAAAAATAAAATGCTTTATTAATCCTTAATTACAGATTATTTTTACCTTAGTTGCTGTTATGGTTCAGTCTTCAAAAGGTAACAGTATATGACCATATTTTATTTTAACCTTGGCATGTGGTATAGTTTGGATATTTGTCCTCTCCAAATCTCATGTTGAAATTTGATCCCCAATGTTGGAGGTAGTGCCTAGTGGGAGGTATTTGAATCATGGGGTGGCTCCCTATGAATGCCTTGGTACTGACTAAGTTCTTGGCAAGAACTTAGTACCAAAGCATTCATGAGCTTTGATACATTCATGGTACAGGGAGCCACCCCCATGACTCTGGGTAATGACTAAGTTCTTGCTCTATTAGTTTATTTAAAGCTGGTTATTTTAAAAAGCATGGCACTTTCTGCTCTTTCTTCCTTATTTTCTCTATTTCCACATGGTATCTGCTCCATTTCCCCTTCTGCCATGATTAGAAGCTTCCTGAAGTTCTCACCAGAAGCAAATGCTGGTGGCATGCGTGTTGTACAGCCTGCAGAACTGTGAGTCAAATAAAGCTATTTTCTTCATAAATTACCCAGCCTCAGATCTTTCCTTTATAGCAATGCAAAATGGACTAAAACAGCATCTGATGTAATTTGTGACTCTGAAATCTTTTGGGTAAATGCTCCTTAGCAGACACGCATGGCATTTTTTAAAAACATCATTGCCCTTCAGAAAGAGTAGATTCCCGAATAGCTTCCAAATTGAATATCCAATTTGGGTTTGGGAGTTTTCTCCCCTCTAAAATAGTAAGAACAGAATCAGTTACAGTATTGTGATAAAAATTTTTATGCATAGTTTAGCATACATCTTCAGGAACTAAGACCTATAGAGATCAATCTTGCCCAAGGCCTGAAAATGTATGCAAAACTGATTTTGTTTCATAAATAATTATGCTGGTATATCATTTCCATTGTGTTTTGTTTGTTGCCTACAGATTTTTAAATCATATATGACATAAAACCATATTCCTAGAAAAGAAATCTTTCTGTCTGTCACTAATGCCTCACAATATTCCATTATCTCCCTGAATGCTATATTGCCTTGGCACTGCTTTTAAGTGATATGATAATAACAGAGTGTTATTCCTGATTGTAATTCATTTTGCTTGCAAATCAATCTTGTTGTGTTTGAATGTATACAAGGAATACTAATTGCTGCACTGTATGTCTTTAATCTCTATCATAAAGAATATTTGCATATGCATGATTTTCAATAATATTTGCATAAAGAGTAAGTCAGACACTTTGATTACTCGTAATCTTTCCACAATTTATAAGATTTTACACTTGAGGATAAGTTTTTTTTTCTTTCAATTACTTGTTTTTCCATGTCAGGTTAGGTATCCTCTCATTTGTATACCCATCTTAGGGGATGTATCAATGATAGCTAATATTCAAAAAGGCAAACTAGTAAGAGAACCTTAATCAAAAAAGGCCAACGGCAATTCATAAACTTTCAGTTTGAGAATATACTTAGAACAATTCTTCACCCAGAGACGCAAAATTTGAATAATGTACCCTTTTTCTATAACATCCTTTTCTTCTGCATCCCCAAATCATAAAAAGCAAACCTTCAAAGATCCAATGTTAAACACACAGTACAAAAAAAACTTTCAATTTTGTTTAACAAAGAGCTGAAACAAAATTAAAAAACAAAACAAAAAAAAAAAAAAGCAAAGATTAAGTCTTCAGAAAAAAACTGATAAAGCAACAAGGGTTTTATTTGTCCTTCCTTTCTTTAATTCTCCCACAATTAATCTTATTCTGAAATATGTGGAAATATGAAACCGCTTCTTGACAATGAACAACGTTGGGAAGGCGCTGGGTTCCAAGGCAAGAAACAGGCTCAACCGGATCAGTGTGGTTGAATTTTATTACAGTTTTAAACTATGGTTATCAATCTACACTCGGTGCTAACTTTTGAGTATATCTTCTAGAAATCCACCTGCTACATGATTTTTCTCCTGGATCACACTAAATCTCTAAAGATCATATCCTAGGCCTCTTCCCATCTCCTTCAATTTAGCCAGTGAATTTCTATAACTATTAATACTCTCCTTTCTTCATTTTGATAACTATATTTTAATGAAGGTTTCTTATTGCTGACCATGCTATTTCAATGTATTACAAACCAATTTCTAGTAAAGTAGGATATAGGCTATAGTAAGATATGGTGGAATTGAATGAATAAGTAACTCAATTTCCTAACACATAGAATCTATAGAATGTGTCACTATTTCCTTTTCATAACAATTTTAAACATTGTATTCCCTTTTCCCTCCATTTTGTTGAGTCTCCCATATGTGTGTAGACATATTTTGGGCTTCAAGGAGCACTGGTGGTTTCACCACTTATTTAATATTGCAAGAAATCATCATTGCAGCAGCTGTGCTCTC
Source organism: Saguinus oedipus (assembly GCA_031835075.1). Classification (NCBI taxonomy): domain Eukaryota; kingdom Metazoa; phylum Chordata; class Mammalia; order Primates; family Cebidae; genus Saguinus; species Saguinus oedipus. The sequence goes on along the minus strand of CM063172.1, from coordinate 2,086,209 downwards.
AAGTCACAAAGCTAGTTATTTATTTGTAAGACACTTTGCATTACCTCATAAGCACTAGAAATTTAATAAAGTTATTATCCCCATTTTGTACATGAACAAACTAAGAATTAACAAAGTTAAATAACTTGCAACAGTAAGACACTTGGTAAGCCAAGAAGCTTGGAAGCCCAAGCAGATTGTGAATTTATGCATTTCACAGTCATTTATTTCCTCTACTCAGATCTACCTTATATGGAATAGAGTGAGAATAACAACAATAATATGTATATGTTTTCTTATTCGATCCTATTAACTCTGTGAAACCAGCAGGGAAAATATATGTAGCTTCTTTCTATGTATTAGGAAACGTGTATTGAGAAATGTAAGATGAATGACACAAGAACTACAAATGCAGTTTATGGTAGAATCTAGACCAGAACCCAGGTCCCCTGAGAAGAAATTCAGAGGGTTTCTCATAGTTATTCTGTGACTTATCACTGCTTCAATGCACAGAGTCTGACCTAGGTGTATACTTTCAAAGCAATTTTAAATAGTTGATACCTCTGTTTTCTCAAGTAATAAACCAAAAAAATGAAGACATGTTTTAAAAAGTATTCATACATTAAAGACAAAAAACTTCATCATATTGATACAACACATGCACACACACTATTTATGATTTTTGTGATTTTAACTTGTTCTTCCTCAAATTTAGAGTTCAAAAAATGGCTAGAAAGAGGACACTTTCCTACAGTGTTTTATGTAAAATTTGCACTGAGGTATTATAGACATGAAATGGTTTTCCTCTGGCAAATATTGAAATGTTTCAGAGACAGTGCATTCATTTTGCTTCTATTCAAAATACTCTCACAAGGAGACACTTATTTTCCAGAGACTTATTCCAAAGCTATTCCTAATAGGTGGAATCCAGTACTTACTTAGGAACTCCCCAGGCATTCTTTCAAAAGACTTTATTTTGGACTAACATCATAGGTAAGGATATGAGATATCCAAAGTATAGAGAACTGAAAGAAAAATGTATCTCCCCACTGCTTTGAGAACAAATTAGCTTATGAGCAGACATTCAGTTTAAGACTGATGACAGTTTTGCATTTGCTTTTCTATTTATCGTTCTTGAAATATGTCATTATTGCTATATTTATAATGCTGTGTAAACAAGTTTTGTAATTTTTTCTTTGTGGTAATCGTAGAATGCATTACTATAACATAAAATATGCCGCTCCTGTTAAATGTGGGGGGAAAGAATTGAAATGGTTACTCTGAATTTCAAGACAATTTTTTTTTTCAGATATTTTAAAAATGACAAAACCAACACTAGGAAATATATTTTGCTATTTAGTTAGCTATTTCTTGAACTTTCTAAAATTGTTAAGCTTCAGGTGTTCTTAAATCATAAATAAGGTGATTATATAATTTGTCTAAAGCAGAACAATTTTGCGGATGAAAGAACCGTTTTTAGTAACTTTATGAAGGTAGACAAATGGGTACGTTCACCTCAATTGTAAGGGTCATTGACAACACTGCTTCCTGTTTGCTTCCCAAAAGTAATTGCCTGTCCTCAAGTCATTGTGTGCTCATTTGGAAAGGCCCATAACATTATTTGAGATCAGTTCTGTTTGACTTTCTCTTTTCTTTCCTTTTTTTTTGAGATAAAATTGTGTAATTATGCCAAATACAACAGGGAAAAAAAATTAAGCTTAATTTTGAACCAGTAAGTTTTAAAATATTTTCTATGGGCATTAAAGGGTTTGGCTTGCAATAAACTTGCCTGCTTATAAGTTGGGCTGAAAGGAATGAAAAATGCTTATTATTCTTTCATATATTGCAATAGCCTGTAATTACCCACACCTTTCCCTTTTATTTAGCAAGAAGAGAAATGTGGAAAATAAAAACTCCCAGCAAGATCAAGTCCATTAGCTTATCTCTCTTTCATAAACACTAGGAAGTGTATATGAATGAAAATCCAATTTAAAAACATGATATATCAGCTATACTGAAGTGTGACCTGCTGTCAGGTGTTCTTAATGGGAAGGATTAATATCTTTTTTTATTCTGTTTCTGAGGGAGAAACACACACAGTTGAGCAAAGACGCACACAGATCTCCTAACCTATTCCCTATGCCTCAGCCACAAGTGTCTCTCAATGCAGAGGATTCATGCATTTAACAAGTGTACCTTGAGTACCCGCTGTGTGCCAGAAGTACGAGCTTGCAGATGTAAGGGAAATGCAGACCGTGTATTAATAACCAACGAAAAGCATCACCAAGTTGTGAAAACTGTGCATAAGACAATAGAAATAAATGGCTGGCACAGAATTAAACAACATGATTAGGATAAAGACACAGGGTAAAAAGTCAGAGTAAAGAACCCTGGGGTCAGTGTGAACAGAAGTCTTGAACCACGGAGAGCTTGGAGACCAGTAAGGTAATCACTCTTGCATACGATATATGATGTCCAATATAAAGAAGACAAAATATTTGTCTGTTTTCAATTATAAGAAAGATTTTTTCCTCCCAAGATTCAAGGTAATCGTACAAGAGAATCTGCAATGTGTGGTGTCCAGGGATACTCACAGCACTCAGCTCTTACTCCTAAATGACTGTAATGTCCTTTTACTTTTTTGTGCTGTTCCACAGAACTTGTAAAGACTGAATACTGGGCAGAGGATTTAACTGCTGTTCTCAGGAAAGGAAAAGGCCTTGGCCAGGGATGTAGAAGAGCAAGGTAGCACCCACTTTACTGTGGCTGTATTTACTTCTTGACTCTGACTTAGAATGGCTGAATTTGTGTAACCATTTGCAGAGGTGTTAGGTACATCGATGAAATGTAAAATATTACTTGAATTCACGGAACACCTATCCCCTAAGAAAGTTTATGGTTTAGAATTCTCCAATAAAGACATCACAATTGAGGGATACTTATACCTTCACAGTAATGTTATCTAATAGCTGCCTTTAATCTAAATAATTTGAAGCTATCATTTGACTTTGAAAAATTAGCCATTATTTCATTTAAGAAATACATGAGAAATCTTAGGGAGCAGACTTAAGCTGCCTCTAGATGCTAATTCGGTCATGATTATTTGGCGCGTCAGCAGGGGATTCCCCACGCTCCATAATAACCAGAGTCAAAGGGACAATGAGTGGGTATGTTGAAGATGCTGCTATGGACAGAATTATGTCCCCCAAAATTCATATTCTGAAGTCCTAGCCCCGGTGTGATGCTTTTTGGAGGTGGGGCCTTTAGGAGGTAATTATGGCTGCATGAAGTCCTATGGTATCAGCGCCCTTAGAGGAAGAGACTCCTGTGGGCTTGCTCTCATTCTGTCTCTGCCACATGAGAAAACAGAGAAGTCAGCCATCTACAAACCAAGAAGAGAGCCTCACCAGAAGGCAGCCATGCTGGCACCTTGCTCTTGAAATTATACAGCTGCCAGAACTGTGAGAAAAAAGATTTCTATTGTTTAAGGTATTTTTGTTTTGGCACACTAAGACAAATGCCTTGGCTCTTAAGATATATCCCCAAAGCTGTTCGAGGAGGTGGTGGAATGTGTGCTAAAGCATGGCCTTTGGACAGCTTGTAAAAAAAACTACCGTTGAAGTCTGTTAAAATGCATCTTCCTGGGCCAAAATAGACCTCCTGAACCCCACTGGGCCCCACAGCTGACGTGGCATGGTCTTCTCCTGTTTCTCATAAGCTAGACTGTAAGCAGCACAAAGGCAAAGACAATTTCTGTCTCATTCAATACTGGGCTGCCAGCCAGCCCCTAGCAGGAGGCAGGTTACATGCTAGATGCTTTGTAAGTGACTTTCTGAAGTAAGAACAAAGGTCCCATTTAAATTCTATAGATTATTACAAGAATGCAGGCAAAACAAATGCAGCAAGGTAAAAGATTCTAAGAGCCCATTTGAACCATAAAAGAAGAACTGATTTGACACAGGGTAAAAATCCAGTAAAGTCATCCAAGGCAAATCTTTTTCTGAGTTTGTGTTAGATTATCTACCTACTGCTGTAGGCTGAGAGTAAATGAGTCAAACATGTTTGAATTTTATTTTCTTTTTATTTTTTTGAGACTGGGTCTCACTCTGTGCCCAGGCTAGAGTGTAAAGGCATGATTTCATCTCACTGCAGCCTCACTCTCCTTGGGCTCAAATGATTCTCCTACCTCAGACTCCCTAGTGGCTGGGACTACAAGCACGTTCTACCATGCCTCGCATTTTTCTGTGTATTTTTTGCAGAGAGATTTCACCATGTTGGCCAGGCTGGTCTCAAACTCTTGGGTTCAAGCGATTTGCCAGCCTCAGCCTCCTAGAGTGCTGGAACTACAGTCATCAGCACTAGTGCCAGGTCTGAATTTATTTTCAATATCCATGTTAGACACAGCTTTTCACAAAGCTCTGATTACGTCCAGTAGAGAGTACGTCTAGATCTACAGTATATTTTTCATCAATACATATAGTCTTTCCATTAGGGCAGTGGACAAGAACTATACTGAGGATAAAAAATTCTAGACTTTAGCACAAACTTGCTCAAGAACAAATCCATTAAAATTCCTTAAATCTCAATTGTCTGGGGTTGGATTTGATCTTGAAGGTCCCTAAATACTGTAAAATTCCATGATTCTATGATTATACTATTAGGAATTTTTTTCCCAAATGCTGATTATTTAGCCTAGAAGCTACAGAAGATTTCAAAAGACCTTCTGAATTAAAACAGAGCAAGAGATTGCCTGTTCTCCTTGTAAGGCCTCGTAAGGCCTTCTAAGTCTCTGAAAGGAAATAAGAGTTTATAGTAATTATGCTTAGATGACTTCTGCATCCCCAAGTTCCATATCTGCCGATTCAAACAACCATGGATCAAAAATATTTGCAGGAAAAAAAATAAAAATATGAAAATTAAAATAACACACAAAAAAATACAGTTTAACAACCATTTACATAGCATTTGCATTGTATTGGGCATTATAAGTAATATAGAGTTGTTTTAAAGGCTATGGGAGGATGTTCGGAGATTATATGCATATATTATGTCACTTTATCTAAGAGACTTGAGCCCCCTTGATTTGTGGTCTCCAGGGGGTCCTGGAGCCAGTATCCCACAGAACAGGGGATGAATGTGTAGAATTTTTTTCTTTCATCTGTATATACTTTGATAGGGCCAAACAAGGAGCAGAGGGCAACAGTTATGTGGAAGTGATTAAATGTGTTCCAGATAAATACTGCCATGCTAATACAAAGTCTTCCTGTCCCGTGCCAATCCTTTCTGAAACAATTAAATAAAGCTACAAGTTGACTATATTGGTTAATAAATGGAAAAAAGACTATATTTTATACAGTTTACCAGGAAAGGGTATTTTTACGTGTGTTCATTTGTTGGATCTTTTAATGGGATAGGTGTGAGGGAGAAGATAATCCAGTCTGAAGAAATTAGGACGTGTTTGTGGGGAGCCATCAAGAAATTAAATATAAACATGTTCAAATCCTAGGTTGCCACCAAAACCCAGATCTGTATCCTGACTTCCGGAAGATAAAAGAATAGGACCAGCATCAATCATTGTGTATCTCAGCTACTTTTAACAATTTTCTTAAACTCATCACTTGCATCTGGTTTGATCCGGCAAATGAATGCAACTGCTCAGGTCACAGTTCACTGGGAAAATCAACCAACATTCCAACTATCAGCTGTATTATTTCATTACCATGCCTTTCCCACTTCTGTTTGTTCTCTCAGTCCAAAGTAAAATTGTGAGCACCCATTGCTTTCAGGAGCAAAACAGGGATGGACTCTATCACAGAGCAAGGATGGGCTACCATAAACTGAAAGTGTGGAAACCAAGGCCTATTTGTCTGCTAGGCAAGCAAGAACAGGTAGGGAACCCAAGGGACCTCTGGTGTGCTCAGAAAGCCTCCAAGTGGATTGGGAGAAAATGTCATTTCCAGATGACTTGCAGCAAGGAACGGTTGTAAGATTAATTTCGTTTGGAGAAAATTGCACAGAGTAACCCATCTGTTTACTTTAGAGGTATGCTGCCATTTGATTGTATTGAGTGCAAACACTGACTGTTAGCAAACAATTTATAGATCTGATCTATTACTATAACAGTAGGACAGCTTTAAATGGGCCAACTGAAAGCGATTATTAAATGAAATACTTTGCATATTCACAGCAAATATGTGTCCCTTCTATTCCTGAGGAGGGGCTCTTCTACACAGGGTATGTTAACTCAGGGCAATGAATGACTGCATGTAAACAGCGAGCATTTATAAACAAGGAGTTTTCTAAGCAATGCTGCAAATCCGGCCAGCCTTCTCAAGGAGCCTACCTGACCAGCCCCTTGACAATGTGTCTTCTAGAGTCAGGGGCCAGTTCATCCTTTCTCCATTGGCTCCCTTGAGACACTTACACAAAGAGGCTTTGGTCTCCACCCTTTACGGTAACTTGCTCCATGATTCATGGTCTTTACAGCTCTCCAGCCCAAACACACACACACACACACACACACACACACACACACACACACACACACCCTACCTCTTACCTGAATTCAAATAGAGTTCTCCCACTAAAATTCACATACCTTTAAAACAGGTAGTTCTTGAAGCTATTCTGAGTCATTGATCCTCAAAGATTCAGATAATAATATAAATGTACTCTTTAGAAATTTTATTTTCTCTATGTTAGTATTGTTTTGCCACTTACTACCTTAGGATATTTCTTCAACAATCTTGGAAATCTATTATTTTTTTATCATAATTGTTGATGCATGATTTACATATAATAAAATTCACCAGATTTAAAGGGTACAATCCAATGAGTTTGGGCAAATACACACAATCAAGTAAACATACCAGAATCATGATGTAGAATATTTCCATCACCCCAAAATATTCCCTTTGCCCCTTCAGAGCTACACCTCACTTTGGCCATTTGAAAATATATTTGCGTTCTTTTACTATAGTTTTACTTTCTAGAATGTCTTTTAGATAGTGTCATTGACTGCACAATCTCTTATGTCTGGCTTATTTCTCAGCATAGCGCTTTTAAGAGGCATCTATGGCCGAATGCAGAGGCTTCTGCCTGTAATCCCAGCACTTTGGAAGGCTGAGGAGGGCGGATGACGAGGTCAAGGCTGAGGCGGGCGGATGACGAGGTCAAGGCTGAGGCGGGCGGATGACGAGGTGAGGAGATCAAGACCATCCTGGCCAATAGGGTGAAACCCCATCTTTACTAAAAATACAAAAAATTAGCTGGATATGGTGGTGCATGCCTGTAATCCTAGCTACTAGGAAGGCTGAGGCAGGAGAACTGCTTGAACCTGGGAGGCAGAGGTTGCAGTGAGCCAAGATAGTGCCACTCCAGCCTGGAGACAGAGCTAGACTCTGTCTCAAATAAAAAATAAAAATAAAAAAGAGGCATCTACTTCATTGTGTAGCATCAGTAGCTTATTTCATTTTGTTGCTTAGTAGTATTCCATTACATCAACATATCATTGTTTACTTATCTCTTTACCACTTGATGGGCTTTTAAAACCACTATGAACATTAGAGTACAAGTCTTTTTATAAACATATGTTTCATTTCTACTGAGTAAATATCTAGGAGTGGGATTGCTAGGTTAAGGTAAAGGTCTGTATAGCTCTATAAGAAAGTGGCAAAAATGTTTTCCAAACTGATAATACATTTTTGCATTCCTACTAGGGGCATAAAATGTTTCTAATTGCTCTACAATTCTTGATGTAGACAGATTTTTAATTTGAGCCATTCTAATTGGTGTGTGGTGGTTCCTCATTTTAGTTTTAATTTGCATTTTCCTAATGGCTGGTAATGATACATGAAGTAAGAAATTACTTAAGTAGATACTGAGAGGGGTATAGAAGTCCTTGGTAAGGTTTTCCTTTTAATGAAAAGAGCCCCAAATCATTTTCCTTTCTAACAAACAGCAGCCTGTAAAAATCAAGCTGCAGACATAGATGCTGGCAGTTGTGTCAATTGTGTTCAAAATGGCAGCCCCATCTTCCCTTCTCTTTATCAGCCATGTGTACAATAAGGAGCAGACAAGATGGTGCCAGTCAATGGGAAAGTTCATTTGCATAATAAGATTAGGGTGGGAAAGCCAGTCTTCCCCGCGTGCTATGTAAATGTCACACCTGATTGAACCAATCCGTGAGCCCTATGTAAATTAGGTATCACCTTCTCAAACCTGACCATAAAATCCTGCATCTGCAGACCACATCTGCAGCAGGCCAGTCTTTTCCTCTTAGAAGCCCCACTTTCTCTATGGAGAGAGCTGTTTGTCATTCTCTTCTCTTCTGCCTATTAAACCTCCTCTCCTAAACTCCTCTTGTATATCCATGTCCTAAATTTTCCTGCCATGAGATGACAAACCCCAGGCTATATACCCCAGACAATGTAGCTGCTTCATACTGTGGATTTGTCAGGGATACCCAGGTAAAACATTCACTGAAAGGGTAAGTACAGAAGTGGATTCCAGCTCTGTCTTTTCATTTCGATGCTCTAAGCCTCCATTGTAGAACCAAATCAAACAAAATACCCAGCCCTTTCAGCCATTTAAAAACGATTAGCATGGATGCCAGCCTTACAAGACTTGGGGGACAGGCTTACTGGGGAGAACATGGAGAATCCCCCAGCACCCATGGGTTGCTGGGCATGCTGACTATGTTTGAACCAGCATCCTTTCACAGAGAACTTAGCCATCCTATAGGGCTAGAAAACATTTTGGAGAAACTAAGGATTTCTGGCTGGGGCTACCCACTGGTGTCTTCCAAAGGCTTTTGGACTGACCCAGCCTCTAACCGTCCAATGGTGTGTTGCAACAGAATCTCTAACTTTTCTATAGTGATTTCCTCCTTTTCTGTCCATAACTGCCATATCTCCTATCCTTTCTGTATATGCAATGTATGGAAAGTTGTACAATTCAAGGAAGTATTCTTGTTTGGCAAGATAAGGGAATGTCATAGTAACCAGGGATATAACCCAAGGGAAGGTGTCTTTATGATTTTCTAGAAGCAGAGGGTCCCCCCACCCCCACCACACACACACACAGTGAGCGTCACTCTCTGCTCTTGGTCTGGAGAGCACACAGCATTTCCAGGTCTCTCACTGCCCTTGATCTGAAGGAGCACATGGCATTTCCAGGTCTTTCTCTGCCCTTGGTATGCAAAACACATGGAATGTCAAGTTCACTCTGCCCTTAGTCTGGAGAGAAGATGGCATTCCAAGACATTTCAATGGAATAGAGATCCTCTCAGTGAGGCACATTGTCTGCTCTTTATCAAAACACTCTAGTTCTTGAATTCTCCCTTTTTGTACCCGTCTACCAGAGACCAGGCTTTATGATGCTTTTGTGAAAAAAAGAAAAAAAAAAAAAAAAACTCTGCCTTCAACAATGGGAAGTAAAATGTCCTCCAGGACCAAATTTTAGTCTCAATACTGTCCCATCAGCAGAAAAACCGCCATTTGGTTCCTACATTTTTAAGGCACCTCTTCTGCCTCCAATTAAGTTTAGAAGTTAACTGGAACCATTCTCTAAGGATAGATGCTTTAGCATAGGCCATAACAGCAGGTTATAGAGCTCAAACCAGCACACTTACTCCATTAAGGAGGGAAATGCAACTGTCACAAAGTCTCTCCCAAGATAAATTTTTCGGGGAGCCGGGCAGGTCCCACAAGTCTTGCAAGTCAAAAGGAAGTCACAGGCAAAGGACTAGAGATGCATAGCTGAGTGTGACTAATCCTAATTACTTAGTTCCTCTGGTTCCATGGCTGGGGGTCATGCTTGCAATTATGGGTGGAGCACTCAACAAGGTACTATGACCCAGGAACCAGAGAGGGAAAACAGCAGGGGAGAGGCACCCCCACTGTCTTCTTTTCCACCCTGGTTCACACCTAAAGCAAGGAAACTAAAGGAATACCTATTTCTCACTTCTCTTTCTAGAAGGATAACAGATCATCTTCAGCTTGCAACCCTCTGTAGTGTATCCTCAACCACAGAGACTCCTTTGACCCTAAGAATTCAAAGAAAAAGTGGCTCATTTTCTTTTGCATAAGAGCTATGGCCTTCTTACTAGACCTCTCGCAGGCATTACAAAATCAACCCAGCTTTTTTAGTAGTCATATCAGGCAGACCTATGGAGAATGATTCTCCAAACTTAGAGAAGCAACTTCCAGAGGAACAATTGAAATATCTCCTTATTCAAGGTTTCTTTCTCATTACAGGATCTTAAACAAATAGAGGTTTAGACTGATCTTCTAATGACCCTGATAGGTATATAGTAGCTTTCCAAAATTTACCTCAGGTGTTGACCTGTCATGATGGGATGTTAGGCTGCTCCTAGGCCAAATCGTAACTGTGGCTGAAAAACAGGCAGCTCTGCAGGCAGCAGAGAATTCTGAGATGAGGAATGTGTCTCCTATTTCCCAACAGAAAAAGAAGTAGTACCTATTGACTACCCTAATCGGAACCCCTACACTTTTCTATGGTATTTTTCCTTACTTCACAGTTTAAAATGCCTCTTTTATAATGTTCTTCCAACCTGGGAAAAGTTAATTTCCCCCAAACCTTAAAATGCTTGGCTTACAGTTGAGTTAGGGAAAAGGGAACCCAGAAGCCTGACATGCCAGCAAAAGGGTAAAAATATTTCTAACAGTATAGCTTTTGACTTCTCTCTCCCTGTGCAAACCAGTAAAAAAGATAATAAGAATCATTGTTTATATTCCTATGTTTTAATTAATGAAAGAGGATTTGTGAGGTTGGTCTTAAGCTGTAGCTAATCTGGTGTACTTTGTGTGCCTTTCTGTATGGTTTTGTCAAAAGAAAGGACACCTTAGGTTAGGATACAGGCATAGGACCCCATAGACCTGTTGTTTAAGCCAGCCGGACAAAATGATCAGTAACAAACTTGTCTACAGGCCTCCATCTTGATGCATGCCCTTGGGAACATGACCTGTAACCACATGGTAATACTTTGTTTTAGTCTTCACCATTTTACAACAGTGTATGTTTTCTTGTGCTAAGCCAGTTCCTGGGTGGAGGCCATAAAATCAGATAAGCCAGTTCATCTATCTAGGTGGTGCCAGATGATCCATCAAGGGCACAGTTTAGAATCTATCTTAAGCACTGATATTGAAAGCAGTTAAAGGAGGGTCAAAATCTTATAGTCTCCAGCTACATGACTCCCAAGCCATGGTTAGGAGGGGGCTATTATCATCTCTGTTTTAGACTATAAACTGTAAACCAGGCTCCTCCCAAATTTGGCTTAGCCAACACCTAGAGATGGACAAGGAAGACTTGGGGGCTGAAACAAAATGGAGTTGGTTGGGTCAGATCTCTTTCATTGTCTCAATCACAATTTTGCAATAATGGTTTCAAAACCTGCTTAATACTCCTTTGAAAATAACTTCTACATTCACAGTTAAGTTATAACCTAATTAAGGCTTGTTGGTTTCACCTTTGAGGTTACTTTTTGTAAAGTTCAAAAGCTGAAAATCTGAACTGCTTGGCATGGCTAAAGTTTAGTAACAAGGGATTTACAAGGATTTTCTTAAAGAGTTCTTAGCTTAGGCTGGGCATGGTGGCTCATGCCTGTAATCCAAGCACTTTGGGAGGCCAAGGAGGGTGGATCACTTGAGGTCAGGTGTTCAAGACCACCAGCCTGACCAACATGGTGAAACCCTATTACTACTAAAAATACAAACATTTGCTGGTTGTGCTGGTGCACACCTATAATCCCAACTACTCGAGAAGGCTGGGGCAGGAGAATCACTTGAATCCAGGAGGCAGAGGTTGCAGTGAGCCTAGATCACACCACTACACTTCAGCCTGGGCAACAAGAGTGAAACTCCATCTAAAAAAAAAAAAAAAAAGGAGTTGTCAGCCTAATTAAAAGTGGATATTCAAGTTATGGGCATATTTAAAAGGCCTTTATGTTTTTCTCTTCTTGGATCTTGTTTTTCTGAAAAATGTTTTTTTCTGAAAAAGTTTTTTTTGTTCCTGTTGTTTTCAGTTGACTTAAGTTTTTTGTTTTGCCATTCTTAATGCACAAAAGAGAAGCTTTAAGATAACTTCTGGTAGCCTGAGATGCCTTGGGAAAAAAACTTCTCTTTTCCTCATGAAACCCCAGGAATTAAAAGCAGATGGTCTCTCTCAAAATCCAAGGCTCTGTTTTGTTTGGAATTGTGTTATCTTAAAAGTTTTGAGTTTTGGGGGTATCAAATTACCTCACATATGAGAGAATTTTGGAGTGTAATAATTAGGTAGGAAATATATTTTAAGTGATGGCTTATAGTAGTTATGGAGGAATACTTAAATCTTCGTACTTTTGAATTCGAGAAGCATGCTCTTGGTCACCTAAAATATATGGAAACATCCCATCCCCCACTAATAGATGAGATTCCCATGGGGAATGGACTGAATACAAAACAAGCCCATTGGCTTTGGGATGCCTTGCAATGAAATTCATGACAGAAGCACTGCACTGTCTTATCTCATAGTATCTCTCTCCTTTAGGGGATCCAAGATCCCCTATAAAATGGCACCCTTAATTTTGGGGATCTTTGACTTCAGCTATGCCTGCTTATTAGGCCCTAAAAATTATGCTCTCCTGGCTCTGTTCCTTCAAGGTCTCCACCCTGAAGACAGTAATCCAATTTTAAAAACTGGCAAATGAAAAATCTTCCAAGTGCTGAACCTTCTGTTTGTTTCGCTGTATATGTGTTGTGTGTGATGTCTACAAAGAGATCTAATTGATTGGCTTAAGGAAAAAGAAGTGGTTAAATTAAATATTTTTAGTTTACATGATTTTTAATCTCTAAGAAATAAAAAGTCTTAAGGACTATTGGTACAGTGCAAGTGTTGTAAGAATGCAAACAGGTTGTCTAAATCATATAACTTAGATAGTAGGTTTGCTAAATGGTCCAAGGCTGTATACTACCAGCTTTACAGATAGGTAAGGCTTGGAATGCTGGAAAGAGACCTTATCTTCACTTCTGTCTGGGTCCTAGGATCCACACCTGGACCTGGTGCATAATTAAAACCGCTTACTAAACAGGTTTTTCACCAAAAGTAAAAGTTGCTAAGAGCTAACACTGCAACATGTAGTTGAGATCACTAAACAATTTTACATGCAAGGCCTATAAAAACAGTAAAATGTATTTTTTAGTAAAAGATAATAAGAAAGCATGGAAATGTAAATTTTGCTGAGGGATGAGGAATTATGTTAAATGTGATCAGAGAAAGCTAGAGGTTTAAGCAAGCCATAGTAAGACTGTAAAAATTAATCTTGCAAAATGTGTAAACATTAAATTCAAAAGGGTATTATATGGTCTTTTCATAAACTGAGTATTGAAATAAAAGCACAGCAAGGTTGTCTTAAGATGCTAATCTGCCCTTTAGCAAAGGTGTTATAAAGGATTTGTAAAGATTTCACCTCATGGTCAAGCTGGTTAAGATTAGATGGAATTTTCTAGGTTTCATCAGAAGGTGGTTTAACATAATAAAAGGTTTTTGCCTTTTGGGTAATGATTTTGGCAAAATAAATAATTTTCGGCAATCTGGAATTCCATCTCATAACATCAAGTGTTTTAAACCCCTAACATTTGACAGACATCCCAAAATCAAATATTAAGCATCAAAATTGTCTTTCCTGATGCTTGGATTTCTGGATGGTTCAGAGGACCCCTGACACATTCAGAGAAAAGATAAATAATATTATTTGACATGGTTTAGTCACATAATATTGCCCAAGTTATGTCCAATCTTCAAGTTATATTTTGATGAATATATGTTCCAAAATTACACGGGACCTCTAAAATTCTCAGTATATGCTATCAATTATTATAATTAAGGCTAACGTTATTGTAAACCACAGGGATAACTAAACCTGTCAGTCATGTTTTTAACTATAACTACCCTGGAAATTTTGTCATTCACAAACAATAGTTGTCTTGCTTTCTTCCTTCTCAAAACATAGATTATAATCAAGTTATGAGACTTTAACAGGTGTTTTCAAATGCAGGTTTCTAATAGTTTTGAAGACTGTAACATTAAAATAGTTAAAAAATATATACAGGACTCATAAAGAACTGAAATATTCACAAATATCAAGCAAAACAAGAATAACTAAATAAACTGCATTCAGAAAGCTAAAGCAATCTTTTTGACTTTTGCTTGGAATATTGCTGATCTTTGTTTTGGTTTTCAGAGTCAAGAAAACTTATTTTTAACTACTTGTGGCCTTTAATAATAGTGTAAGGTATACTCCTGTGAACAAAATTTGCAGCATGTTTGTTTCTCTCTGCCTGGCACTGCCAGAATTCAAAAACTATCTGTGAGTTCTCTTAATTTATGGCTATATAATCTATCTATCTATCTATCTATCTATCTATCTATCTATCTATCTATCTATCTATAATTTTTTTTTCAGATGAAGTCTTGCTCTTGTTGCCCAGGCTGGAGTGTAATAATGCAATCTCAGCTCACTGCAACCTCTGCCTCTGGGGTTCAAGCAATTCTCTTGCCTCAGCCTCCCGAGTAGCTGGGATTACAGGCACCTGGCACCATGCCCAGCTAATATATTTTGCAATTTTAGTACAGATGGGGTTTCACCATGTTGGCCAGGCTGGTCTCAAACTCTTGACCTCAATTACAACATACATGTGTTTCTCTTTTTAAACTGTCTTCTCTTCCATTAATCTATATGTTTATACTTAAACCAATGCCACACTCTCATGATTGTTTTACCTGTACAATCATTCTTGCAGTCAGGTAAGTTCTCTAACTCTGTTCTTATTCAAAATTATTTAGACTTTCCTAATCCTTTGATTTCCTCATAAATTTTAGAATCAGCTTCCCATTTATAAAAAAAAAAAAAAAAAAAAAAAAGGCTGCCAGAATATTTATTGGGATTGCATTAAACCTATAGATCTATTTAAATAATTGTGTGAATATTGAACTTTCTGATACATAAACATGCCAAATTTCTCCATTTATTTACATGTTCCTAAATTTTCTTACCATTTATAGCTTTTAGTGATAGCTACTGCACCTATTTTAAAAATGTAATCCTAATCATTTTATATATTTGACGTTATCACAAATAATTTGACTTTTCTGTTTTATTTTCAACGGTTCCTTTAATAATATATACAATTGAATTTGTATATTCATCTTGAAGCCTTAGATCTCACTAAACTCACTTATTTTCTCTTGCAGATTTTTCATATTTGATATTTATAAAAGCTCAACTTTTATTTTAACTTCACAGGGTACAAGTGCAGGTTTGTTACATGGGTATATTGCATGATGCTGACATTTGTGGTACAAATGATTCCATCATCTGGGTAGTGAGCATTGTACCCAAGAGGTAGTTTTTCGACCCTCATCTCTCTCTTGCCTTCCTCCCTCAAGCAGTCCCCAATGTCTATTGTTTCCATCTTTAGGTACATGTGTACTTGATGTTTAGCTCCCACTTACAAGATAACTTGTAGTATTTGGTTTTCTGTTCTGTGTTAATTTGCTTAGAATAACGGCCTCTAGCCCCATAGATGCTGCTGCAAATGACATGATTTTGTTCTTTTATTATTACATCATGTGTATGTACCACATTTTCTTTATCCAATCCACCACTGATGAACATCTAGAGTGATTCCACATCTTTGATATTGTGAATAGGGCAGCAATAAACATATACGTGCTTATGTGTTTTTTGGAGAACCATTTATTTTCCTTTGGCTATATACCCAGTAAGAGGACTGCTGAACTGAATGGTAGTTCTGTTTTAAGTTCTTTGAAAAATCTCTAAACTGCTTTTCACAGTGGCTAAACTAATTTACATTTTCACCAACAATGTGTAAGTGTTCTCTTTCCTCCACAACCTCACCACCATCTGTTTTTTGTTTTACCTTTCAGTAATAGCCATACTGACTGGTGTGTGATGGTATCACATTATACTTTTGATATGCATTTATCTGATGATCAGTGGTGTGGAGAATTTTTTTAAATATATTTGTTGATCACTTGTAGGTTTTCCTTTGAGAGGTGTTTATATCCTTTGCCCGTCCTTTGTTATTTTTTGTTTCTTGAACTAAGTTCCTTACAGATTCTGAATATTAGACCTCTGTTGGATACAAAGTTTGCAAATATATTCTCTCATTCTGTAGGTTGTCTATTTACTCTGTTGCTAGTTTCTTTTTTTTTTTTTTTTTTTTTTTTGAGACAGAGTTTCGCTCTTGTTATCCAGGCTGGAGTGCAATGGCACGATCTCGGCTCACCGCAACCTCCGCCTCCTGGGTTCAGGCAATTCTCCTGCCTCAGCCTCCTGAGTAGCTGGGATTACAGGCACGCACCACCATGCCCAGCTAATTTTTTGTATTTTTAGTAGAGACAGGTTTCACCATGTTGACCATGATGGTCTCAATCTCTTGACCTCATGATCCACCCGCCTCGGCCTCCCAAAGTGCTGGGATTATAGGCTTGAGCCACCGCGCCCAGCCGATAGTTTCTTTCGCAGTGCAAAAGCTCTTTAATTTAATTAGGTCTCATTTATTTTTGTTTTGTTGCAATTACTTTTAAGAACTTGGTCATAAATTATTTGCCAAGGCTGATGTATAGATGGTATTTCCGAGTTTTTCTTCTAAGAATTTTATAATTTGAGGTTTTCAATTTAAGTATTTAATCCGCCTTGGGTTAATTTTGGTTTATGTTAAAATGTAGGGGTCTAGTTTCATTCTCATGCATATGGCTAGTTACCTCAGCACCATTTATTGAATGGGGAGTCCTTTCCCTATTGTTGTTTTGTTGACTTTGTTACAGATCAGATTGTTGTGTATCTGTGTGGCTTTATTTATGGGTTCTTTGTCCTGTTCCATCCGATCTATGTGTCTGCTTTTGTGCCACGATGTAACATGCTGTTCTTACTAGATTTCTCAGGATTTTTTCACATAGACAATTATGTTATTTGTGAATAAAGATGTGTCTTTTTTTTTTTTTCACTTAACTCTATTTAGTTGTTTGTCTTTCCTTGTTGTATTGGCCAGGAACATAAATACAATGTTAAATAGAAATAGTAAGAATATATATCCTTGCCTTGTTTCTGAATATAGGGAGAAAAAAAAATCAGCCTTTACTATTTAGTATGTTAGCAGTAGGATTTGTATATGTATACACCATTAGCTTGGAAGAGTATCATTTTATTGCTAGTTTGTTAAGAGTTTTTATTATTAATAGGAGTACATTTTGTCAAATGTTTTTATTTCATCTTTTTCTTTTGGGAGTTGTTAATATGGTATTACACTGATTGACTTTTAAGAAATTAAACTAACTCTTCATATCTAGGAAGAACCATACTTGATCATGACAGAGTTCTCTATTTCTACATTGCATAACACAATTACTTAATAATTTAATAGATGTTTACATCTATTTTCTTTAGTGACAACGGCCTGAGAGATTTCTTGTTACAGTTTTCTGGACTTTGAATCATCAAAATCCAGATGTGAATAAAGTTTAGAAAGAGAGTTTTTTTTATAATTTTTACTGAAAATTTTATGTTAAATTATTGTCAGTTCTTTAAATGTGGAAGATATAACCACTGAAATCATTTAAGCCTGGAACTTCCTTTGGGGCAATATTTCAAACTACAAATGTAATCTTATTAATAGACATATGGCTAGTCAATGTTAACTATTTCATCTTGATTGAGTTTTGATAGCTTGTGTCTTTCAACAAATATGACTTTTTTATCTACATTGTAGAATTTGTTGGTATAAAACTGATTATAATATCTCTAATTAACCTTTAATATCAATGAAATCTTCAGTGAGTCCCCATCTTTCATTGCTCCTATTGGTAATTTGTATACTGTATTTGCTTTCTTTTTCCTGATCAGACCTGCTGAAAGTTTATTATTTTTGTTGGTCACACATAGAACCAGTTTTTGGGTTAATTTTTCTCTTTTCCATGTAATTAATTTGTTGTCTTATGTTTATTATTTTTCCTTTTTGCTTCCTTTCTGCTTCTTTTACCACGTTCTCAGGTAAGAAGCTTACAATATTGATTTAAGCCTTTCCCTTCCCATAAATTTACTTTAATTATTGTCTTAGTCTGTTTGACTAAGAAAAACTTACCATAGATATTTCGTGGCTTAACGACAAACGTCTCACACCTCTAGAGGCTGGAAGTCAGAGATCAGATTGCCAGTGAGCACAGTCTGGGTTGCAGTCTAACTTCTTGTTGCATTCTCACCTACCAAAAT
This sequence comes from Saguinus oedipus, assembly GCA_031835075.1. Classification (NCBI taxonomy): domain Eukaryota; kingdom Metazoa; phylum Chordata; class Mammalia; order Primates; family Cebidae; genus Saguinus; species Saguinus oedipus. The sequence goes on along the minus strand of CM063172.1, from coordinate 2,067,941 downwards.
AAAGTGGGGGGCAAGAGAGTTATCTGGGGTCTCTTTTATAAGGGCGCTAATCCCATTCATGAGAGTTCCACACATATGACCTAATTATCTCCCGAAGTCTTCACCTTCTATAATCATCCAATTATGGTTTAAGATTTCAACATGTAATTTTTTAAAGAAAGGGCAAACATTTAGTTCATTGCAGTTATACCTCATAAAATTTGACATTTTAAAATTTCATTAGGTTCAAAATATTTTCTAACTTGCCATGTAATTTCTGTTTTACTCCTTTTCATACAAAAATGTATCAGTTGTTTAATTAGGTTGTTATGCATTTAGGAAACCAATTTGTGAAGATAAACTCCTTTCATCAGGCAAACACAGATCACAGGTAGCCCTGGAGCGGATGCATAACTTTGATTTTTGGTAATTTTCGCAAGTCCACAGCTTTCTGATCATCCTTGCACTGCTCTGTAATCTCCTATTTCTCATTTTCTGTGTCTAAGATCTCACCATCCTGGTTTCTGAGCATTGACAGCTGCTTTTTCTTGAAGTAAGCATCAGTGAGATGTTGGGGGATTTTTGTGTCATTGATATCCATTTTTGTGGAGGTGTCAATGACACATTTCTGGTGTGTTCTCTGCAGAAAAAACTGATGAGAACCATAGGTCCAGTTACAAGTAACAAGCCACTGCTCAAATGCTTTACAGCAACCAGTCTATTGCCCTGTAGTGCCCAGTGAGGATGAGCAGAATGGTCCTAGGAGAGATGCTAGCTCACATTTTTACTTGTGGCTCAAAAGCTTTTGAGGCTTATCTTCAGTAGAAGTGTATCTAGGCATCTTATGAAGCTTAACCACTCAGGTTCCACATTTATATTACCACCAACTGGTTCTGGGACAATGGCAAGAGCTTTTATTTATTCATTCATGCCATCCATCTATCCATCCATCCATCCATCCATCCATCCATCCATCCATCCATCTCTCCCTCCCACCCTCCCTGGATTCAGCGACTAAGTACTTTACCTCGTATGTGACCTCTCAGAAACATGTAACAGATTGGGAATGTTTGCTAATCCCTTCGATGACGATGACAGAATTTTATCTGCAGTGAGGCTTCCTCTTCTTGGGCTGTTCAGCCTTCAGGTTAACATTTTTAACCTTACCAATGGCTTTAGCCTTCTCTGCTTCAGGTTTCTTCTTTCTACTATCAGTCTTCTCATATTTTTTACTCACCATCCTGCAAGATGGGAAAGAGAGCCATGTAATTTCTCATATGAACTTTGGGTGTGTAGAAATTCATTGTCAGATTTTCATATATATGGGGCTTTTCCAGTGTTTTAATATTTTTGATTTCTACATTAATTTTGTGTTGGTTAATATATCATTTATGTTTTCAACCCTTTTAAAATTACTGATACTTATCACCCAAAATATAACCTGATTGTGAATATTCTGTGTTCACTTACTAACTTATTTTCAGCTATTCATGAGTAAAGTACTTTATAAATACCAATTACATCAATTTAATTGATAGTGTTGCTCAAGCGTTCTATATTTTTGCTGATTTTCTGTCAACTTTTTCTATCAATTACTGTGACCCGAGTACTGATAATTATAATAAGTATAGCTTATTATTTCTGTTCTATTAGTTTTGACTTCATGAATTTGAAGTCTAAGGTACACACCCATTTAGAATTGTTATGTATTTTTCAGGCATTACCCACTCATACTATTTCTTATGTATTTTGTATATATAAGATATAGCAGGTTCTTTCTTCTTAAATATATAGTCTTAGTCCTAATTGCCTTGTTTATATAATTATTCTTAAAGTAATTATCACTATGCTTGGTTTACATTTTCTTTCTTGTTGCTTATATCCAATAATTGCTAGAAGAAACTTAAAGCCATGAAGATCTGCCCACATGCAAAATATAACTTTTTCACCAATTTTATTAAATTGCGTTACAGAACAATGCACACAACAGGATATGCACTTTTTTCCATGTGCACACAAATGAATTACCAAGATAGACCATATTCTGTGCGATACTACAAGTCTCAATATATATCAAAATATTCGAGTTAGTAAAAATATCTTCTCTACCCACAAAAGAATTATATTAGAAGTCATTCCTAAGTATTTACAAATGAAATAATGCAGTTCTTGATAACTCACAGATCAGATAACAAATCCAAAAAGAAATTAGATAGGTTTTTTTTTGTAACAAATGAAAATGAAGGCACATCAAAATTTGTGGAATAAGGGAGGCAATATTTAGAGGGAATCTTATAAAACTCAGTATCCATGTAAAAATTAGAAAAAGTTTTATATCAATAACCTCAATTTCTAACTTTAGAATTTTTTTTAGAAAAAAAGAGCAAATTAAATCAAAGCGAGCAGAAGAAAAAATAATAACTATCAAAGCAAAAATATGTAAATGTAGAGGAAAAAAATGACAAAATCAAAAACTGGTTGTTCGAGATTAATAAAATTGATTAACCTCAAGTCAGTCTCATTAGGAAAAAAGCGTTTGACAAAAATTAACACTATTTTCCATAAGAAAAATGACATCAATACAGGTATCACAGATTTAAAAGGATAAGAAAATAAATATTAAACAATTTTGCGCCAATAAGTTAGGTAATTTAGATGAAAATTTTCTGAAATACACAACCTACCAAAGCCTACTTTAGAATAAATAGATAACTTGTATAGCCTCATAGCTATAAATGCATTCAAATTTGTAGTTAAAAACCTTTCCATGAGATCTCCAACCACAAATGGCTTCATGAGTGAAAGTAAAGAATAAATAAGTACATTCAGGAAAAATAATACTGAGCCTTCACAACTCTTCTAGAATATTAGAGAGAAGAGAATTCTTAGTAATTTACTTTATGAAGCCAACATTACTCTGAGAGCAAAACCAGTTGGAGACATTATAAGAAATTTTTAGATCAATATCTTTTAGAATCATAGATGTAAACATTCTTATCAGAATTTTAGTAAGCTAGGTTTAATAATAAATACTTTTTAATTAATACATCATAACCAAGTGAGGCTTGTCCCAGGAAAGCAATGTTGGCTTGACATTTAGAAATCAATCAAAACAATTCATCATATTAACCAATTGTAAAAGAATTATCACATGATCATCTTAATAGATGCAAAAAAAAAATTTTTCATAAAATCCAGTATTACTCCTAATTTTGTTTTTAATCAATTTAGGAAAAACAAGTTACTTCTTCACCTACAGCAGCTACATTACACCTAGAAATCAAAGACTGAAAGCCTTTCCCTTAGTATCAGGAACAAGACAAGGACAGCACTTCTATTTAACATTGCCCGGGAGTCTCCAGCTACTACAATTAGGTCAGTGCAAGGAAATAAAAGGCATCTAAATTGAAAAGGACAAACTAAAACACTTATTATTCACAGATGACATAACAATCTATATTAAAATGTAGAGACTGCAAAAATGCAACTGGAACTATTATGTAAGTTTAGCAAGTTTTCAGGATACAAGAAGAATGTAACAATATAAAGTGTATTTCCATGTACTAGGTATGATTGATAATTAAAATGGACATTCAATTACAGAAGCAACAAAATGTGTGAGCTATTTATCAACAAATGTAACATAAGATGTTTACAGCCTGAAGCACTAGAAACTACAAAGCATCGCCAAGATGGAAACTCTAAATAAACGGGGGTGTTTGAAATGTTCATTATTTTGAGTGTGGTGATGTTTCACAGGTGTATTTATATATCAAAGCTTACAGCTAGGCGCAGTGGCTCATGCCTGTTATCCTAACACTGTGGGAAGCAGAGGCAGGTGAATTGCTTGAGCGCAGGTATTCAAGAACAGATGGGCAACATGGTGAAACCCTGTCTCTACAAAAATACAAAAATAAGCTGAGTGTTGCAGCGCATACCTGTAGTCCCAGCTACTTGTGGGGCTGAGGCAGGAGGATCACTTGACTCTGAGGTCAAGGCTGCAGTGAGCCCAGATCATGTCACTGCACTCAGCCTGGGTGACAGTGAGACCCTGTCTCTAACTCCAAGAAAAAAAAAAAGTCTTATCAAAATTGTATACTTTACATATGTAGAATTTATTGTATGTCAATTTTAGCTCAATAAAATTCTAAAATATAGAAATAAACATTTGATATTATTCAACATCCATTGGTGATAAAGTTTATCAGCAAATGAAGAATAGAAGAAAAGTTTCTCAATCTGATAAATAGCATCTGCGCAAACCTATAGCTAAAATTAAAAACAACGGTATAGCCGGGCATGGTGGCTCACGCCTGTAATCCCAGCACTTTGGGAGGCCGAGGCAGGTAGATCACGAGGTCAAGAGATCGAGACCAGCCTGGTCAACATGGTGAAACCCCGTATCTACTAAAAATACGAAAAATTAGCTGGGCATGGTGGTGCGTGCCTGTAATCCCAGCTACTCAGGAGGCTGAGGCAGGAGAATTGCCTGAAACCAGGAGGCGGAGGTTGCGGTGAGCTGAGATCGCGCCATTGCACTCCAGCCTGGGTAACAAGAGCGAAACTCCATCTCAAAAAAACAAACAAACAAAAAACAATGGTATAATACTGGATGTTTTCCTTTCAATATTCAGAACGATACTAGTTGTACTTACTCATCAGTTCTACTTAACATTGTACTGAAAGTGTAGCCAGTGAAATGGGGGGATGAGATGCAATAATGATTGGGGAAAAAACACACAAAACTGTCTTTGTTTACAGACAATATGGCTGTTTACATAGACTATCACAGGGAATCTTCAAAACAATTGCCAAACCTATCAATTTATTTAGCAAGTTCTTAAGATACAGTATCAATATCCTTAAATCAATTGTTTCTATAGAACAGCCAGTGATTGTAAATAAAAATTTAATATCCCATTTACGACAACATCAGGAAAAAACTAAGGAATGGGTAGAAGAATATGCAACCTGGTGCAGTGGCTCACGCCCATAATCCCAGAAAAAAACCTAAGGAATGGGCAAAAGAATATGCAACCTGGTGCAGCTGCTCACGCCTATAATCCCAGAATTTTGTGAAGCTGAGGTGGAAGGACTGCTTGAGCTCAGGAGTTTTGAGATCATCCTGGAAAACACAATGAGACTCAGTCTCTTAAAAAAAATTTAAAAACATTTTTTTTAAGACTCCATGAAAAAGTGAAGAGGCTGGCCAGAAAATGAGACAACATAGTTAAAATACATAATTTTAAACAAGAAAAACTTGTACCTTAAATATATAGTAACAACAAAACAATTAAAAAGACAACTCTCCTTTCATCAAATACCGACAAAAGATAATCACTTCACAAAAGACTGTCTAGGTGTGGTTAATAAGCCTATGAAAAAGTGCTTAATATCATCATGTATCAGGGTAACTGAAATCAGTATATAACAGCATTTTATACTCACTAGAACAGCTGGATTAAAAAGATCAAATATTGGTCACGGTCTGAAACAAGTGAACACTCATACATTTCTAGTGGATGTACAGAACGGTAAAACCATTTTGAAAACTATTAGACATTTTCTTGTAAAGCTAAATGTACTCAACTATTCATTCCTAATTATTTTTCCAAGAGAAACATCCTAAAAGAGTTATATGAGACTTTGTTCATAGCAGCTTCATTCAAAATATCAAAACCTAGAAAACCAAACTGTTCATCAAGCAAGCCTATTAAAGAAATCATGGAATGGTCACACCACGGAGTACCACACAGTAGTAATAGTGTCTTCTATTGATGCATATTAACAACATGGATGAATCTCAAAAGCATTACGTTAATTGAAGGAAGCCAGAAGGAGATAAGGATATTTTATGTTATTCTGTAAAAAGTTGAAAAACAAAGCAAAACTAATCCATGATAATAGAAATCAAAGCAATGATTGCCTTTGGGGGTGGGTTGACTACAAGACTACACAGGACAACTTTCTCAAGCATTTTGAAGTATTCTCTGCCTTAAGTAGTTAACCAGAGTATGTTGATCTATTAAGATGTATCAAATTGTACTCTTAAGACTGATGCATTTCAAATTTATGTAAATTTTACCTCAATACAAAAAAAATTTGATTTTTAGGCAAAATGAAGTGCTTTTTTGAGGGAGAAGAAAGATTTGAGGAAGCAAATTGCAGAGAATGGAAAGTAATAGGAAAGTTAGAGTGAAAAGGAAAAGACTGACAAGGAAGGAGAGAGGGAAGAACAATGAGAGAGAGCTCAGTGAAGTGGTGGGTACTACCTTGCAGTGTTTTCTAGATTAACCCTGCAGGAAAGCCACAAATTATTTCTTATCTCACATTTTCATGAGCATTTTGGAACTACTTACTTGACTGTAAGACACATTCATTGACCACTATCCCTAGTTGTATTTAGTGATTGGAAAATTTAAAAATGTAGTATTTTACATTTTTTTTTTAATGGAACATCAACAGAAATCTCTGAAGCCAAGTGACGCCTAGAGGAAGCCTTGGCATCCCCAGATGCCGGTGGGCACAGAGCCCAGTTTGGAGCTCAGCAACTTAGGTCTCTTGCTAGGCAGAGAGTGACGATTACACAGGGCTTCAGGTGTTTCATGCACCATGGGTTTTACATGTGCAACAGAGGAATATTATTTTTGCAAGATAGCAGCCTGTATTGAGGCACATATGCATTGATATTGCTTTTGGCATCCAGGGGCCCTTTTTACCAAATTTTGTCAAGCACATTTCCTTTCTGAACAGAGGCGGCATGCAACAATTGGATGAACAATTTTTGCAAAATCTCTCAGGGGGTCTCTCTTGAGACTGAGCCTGTATGAGATCATGATATGAGACTATGGCTTGGCTGGATTTTTATTTCAGTAAGTGATCTCATTCACTTAAAGCACTAATCATTTTAACAGGAGAAAAAAAAAATACAGCCTTCCAAAATCACAGCAGGAACAAAATAAGGGAAAAAGCATGTCAAAGTAATCTTGTGAAGGTTCCCATGTGATTTTACATGGAAAATTTTCCATTTATACATCATCAGAGTGGATATACAGTCTGATATTACTGGTAGAAGATGTATGAGAAAGTCAACCTAATGCAAACAAATAGGATTCCTGGCTGCAAAACTGACTTACCTGGTTTGGGTTTATTACATTTGACATGAAGGAAACCACTTTCCCCTTTTGAAAGTCTTTCCATCATAAGACACATAACATCTGCATGAGCATAATTTGCAGAAGAGAAAGATTATAATATGCATTATAGCAAGTGTGACACTAGTGACACGGTTTACCTGATAAGAAATACCTGGATGAAAACTGGAAATTGCAACATGGCTACCCCTACCAGGCCTCTTGGTTTCACTTTATTTCCATATTCAGGTTAACTAAGTAGAGCTCCTTTGTTTATATTCCCCAACCTCCCAACTTTAAATCTGTCCCTTTGCTTATTTCTAACTATCCACTGTGAAAGCTTTGCTCTGTGTATGCAGCAAAACACTTCTAAACATTCCACACTACATGGAGTAAGATTATTTACAGCTAAACCTAACAAGTCTGCAAAGCACATTAAATCCAGAAACCAAGTTGGTCTAATTCTGTTTTCTATTAGTGAATTCATCGGGAACAGATTCAAGTAATTTTGTGGAATGGTTATATTTTAAATAAAAATATGTATCTACCAGAGGAAAAAAAAAGACAGTGAGAGGAGCATTTCTGTAACTGCATGTGTGGCAGTTGTAGTTCTTGGATTTTCTAGATAGAATACAGGGTAATTGTATTAGTCCATTCTCGAGCTGCTATAAAGACATACAAGAGACTAGGGAATTTACAAAGAAAAGGGGGTTTATGGACTCATAATATCACATGCCTGGGGAGGCCTCATAATCATGAAAGAAGCCAAAGGCACATCTTAGATGTCAGCAGGCAAGAGGTCCTGTGCTGGGGAATTGCCCTTTATAAAACCATTAGATCTCATGAGACTTATTCACATCAGAACACCAGGGAAAAACCCATGCCCAAGATCCAGTTACCTCCCACAAGATCCCTCACATGACATGTGAAGATTACAAGAGCTATAATTCAAGATGAGATTTGGGTGGGAACACAGCCAAACCATGTAATTCCACACATGACCTCTTCCAAATCTCATGTCCTCTCATTTCAAAACCAATCATGCCTTCCCAAAATCTTAGGTCATTTAGCATTAATTCAAAAGTCCACAGTCCAAAGTCTCATCTGAGACAAGTCAAGTCTCTTCCACCTATGAGCCTATAAAATCAAAAGCAAGTTAGTTACTTTCTAGATGCAACTGGGGTACAAGCAGTGGGTAGATATATGTGTTCCAAAGGGGAGAAATTAACCAAAATGAAAGGGTTACAGACCCCCATGCAAGTCTGAGGTCCATCATGGCAGTCAAACCTTAAAGCTCCAAAATGATCTCCTTTGACTCCATGTCTCACATCCAGGTCATGCTGATGCAAGTGGTGGATTTCCATGGCCTTGAGCAGCTCTGCCCCTGTGGCTTTGCAGGGTACAGCCCCTCTCCTACCTTCTTTCATGGGCTGGCATTGAGTGACTGTGGCATTTCCTGGTTCACAGTGCAAGCTGTCAGTGGATCTACCATTCTCAGGTCTGGAGAACGGTGGCCCTTTTCTCACAGCTCCATTAGACAGTGCCCCAATGGGCACTGTGTGTGGGGGCTCCAGCCCCACATTTTCTTTCTGCACTGCCCTAGCAGAGCTTCTCTATGAGAGTTCTGCCCCTGGAGCACACCTCTGCCTAGACATGCAGACATTTCCATGTATCATGTGAAATCTAGGGGGAAGTTTCCAAGTCTCAATTCCCAACTGCTGTGTACCCACAGGTCCAACATCTCACCAAAGCTTGGGGCTTGCATCCTCTGAAGCAATGACCTAAGATGTACATTGGCCACTTCTAGCAATAGCTGGGAGGCAGGACATCAAGTCCAGAGACTGCACAAAGCAGGGGCTGCTGTGAAGACCTCTGACATGCCCTAGAGACATTTTCCCCCTTGTCTTTGGGATTAACACTTGGCTCCTGGTTACTTATGCAAATTTATACAGCAGGCTTGAATTTCTTCTCAGAAAATGGATTTTTATTTTCTATCCCATCATCAGGATGCAAATTTTCTGAGCTCTTAACATTCTGCTTCCTTTTTAAATATAAGTTCCAATTCCAAACCATATCTTTGTGAATGAATAAAACTGAATGCTTTTAAGAGCACACAAGTCACCTCATCAATGCTCTGTTGCTTAGAATATCCTCTGCCAGATACCCTAAAACATCCCTCTGAAGTTTATTCCACAGAATCTCTAGGGCAGGAGCAAAATGCTGCCAGTGTCTTTGCTAGAGCATAGCAAGAATCACCTTTGCTCCAGTTCCCAGCAAGTTATTCACCTCCATCTGAGACCACCTCAACCTAGACTTCATTTTCTGTATCACTATCAGTGTTTTGATCAAAGCCATTCAACAAGTCTCTAGGAAGTTTCAATCTTTCCCACATCTTCCTGTCTTCTGAGCTCTTCAAGTCTCTAGGAAGTTGCAAAGTTTCCCACATTTTCCTCTCTTCTTCTGAGCCCTCCAAACTGATTTAATCTCTGCCTGTTACCTAGTTCCAAAGTTGCTTCCACATTTTTGGATATCCTTATAGCAGCACCCCACTATACCAGTACCACTTTACTTCATCAGTCTGTTCTCAAGCTGCTGTAAGGACATACCAAAGACTGGGTAATTTACAAAGAAAAAGAGGTTTAACTGACTTACAGTTCCACAGGGCTAGAGACGCTTCATAATCATGGCATAAAGTGACGGAGGACCAAAGGCCCACCTTACATGGCAACAGGCATGAGAACATGTGAAGGGGAACTACCCTTTATAAAACCATCAGATCTCATGAGACTTATTCACTATTAGGAGAACAGCATGGGAAAAACTCACCCCCATGATTCAATTACCTCTTACTGGGTCCCTTCCATGGCATGAGTGGATCATGGGAGCTACAATTCAAGATGAGATTTGGGTGAGGACACAGCCAAACCATATCATTAATGCAAACCCACTGCATCCCAAGTCAATTTAGTACAAGACTGGAGGATGTCACTGAAGGTGCTCGTGGTCAGTGGCTCCCGTAGATTTGGAAAGCTTAAATTAATGATGAGCTTCTCTCAGCTTCTATGATTACGCCTATTCATGCCTCTATTATTAGATCTCCACCCTCACTATTCAGCATATAAAATAATGTGGAGGGAGCCTGTGTTTAGAAAACTTACAGCCAGAGCCTATCATCAGAGCCAATGCAATCCACCCAAATCAGAATTTCTCATCAAATGCCTTCAGAATTATTGCTATCCAAGTCACAGCCAGTCTTTCCCAAATGAATAATATACTATTACAGCCAGCTTTGAAATTTAGTGGACAGTTTTGTCTGCCATTACTCCAATCTGTTATCTTTTCTCATTGTCCAACTCTGAGCCTTTCTGCTCATCTATAATCTACGTTCTGTTGTACATACTGCTCCAGGACCCATGATCCTTCTTTCTTGGCCTAACTTCATTGCTCAGTACCTTCCATGTGCCTTTGGGACACCTTGATCTATAGTTACCAACTTCTTTATTTTTATTTCTTAATTTATTTTGAATATTTATGGATACACAGTAGGTGTATATATTTATGGTGTACATGAGATATTTTGATGCTGGCATATGATGTGTAAAAATCACATCATATGGGATGTCCATTGGGATGTAAATGGGATATCCATTGCCTCAACATTTATTCTTTCTTTGAATTACAAACATTCCAATTTTACATTTAAACTTACCTTTAAATGTACAATGTACACTACCTGAGGTCAAATTATACTATAAATCTGTAGTAACTAAAACAGCATGGTACTAGCATAAAAACACACACACAGATCAATGGAACAGAATGGAGAGCTCAGAAGGAAATCTACACATCTACAGTAAACTCATTTTTGACAAAGGGCCAAGAACACATACTAGGGAAAGGACAGTCTCTAAATGGTACTGGGAAAACTGGATCCCCACATACAGAAAAACTAAACCAAACCTTTACCTCTTGACACATAATAAAAATCAAATGAAAATGGATTCAATACTTAAATCTAAGACCTCAAACTACGAGACTACTAAAAGAAAACATTAGGGAAACTATTCTTTCTCATTTACGAGCTCTTCATTTAACATCCTTTCCTCTTCTGCACACTAACTGGAAGTTGATTCTTCCATGAAAAGCCTTTTTCTCCTGAAGCTTTTTCATTTGGTGTCTGTAAGTTCACCAGCATCCCATGGACTTTGTATCTGGCAATCAGACTCGACATTCTTCTGATCTCCATTCTGAATCACGCACTACTTTTCTTCTCCTGTGAGTAACAATTATGCTCCATGGCAGTTTAAGCCAACCTTTCTGCAGCACCGTCATAGTCATCCATGGATTTTCCGATTAGCCTTGTTCATTTACTAATATTTTGGAACCTAGCCATAGTCTTTTCCATCTGGTTAAATTGGACTTTTATTTTAGGTGATTTTAAACTTTGTTTTGACAACCAATCTCACATGACAGTCTCTCGACCCATGTGCGTCTTGCCCTGTTCCATTTGCCTCCACTTGACTCCACACTGGCCACATTGTTCAGTCCTCGTGGTCACATCCTGGACCTTGACTTCTTCTGGAGCTGTTCCATCACTGGACCAATCTTTTAGAAGCCTGGCTGACATGGGGAAATGGGAAAGGTGAGAAACAGCTGAGGAATTCTTCTGTTTAAAAATAAACATGAGAATGTGTTTCAAATACAAATTTAAAATTACGCTGCCATAAACTGCCAAGGAGCATACTTTCAAATAGGTATTTTAAAGGGGCCAATCGAGAGTCAGTGGATGAAACATATGGGAAAAGATTAGTGATGAAGAAATGTGTTTAGGAAGGGTGAGGGAAAAATATGAAAGACTAGCAAGGATGATTAAACTCGGTTCAAGAAAAAACAACTTTTCCTCTGAAAGAGGAATAAATAAAATAAGGGCAAATGGTTACATACATGGAAAATTTAGGGAATGTAGGACTACTGGTTTCTAATTTCTCTATAAGGAAAAAGTAAAACTTTCCTTCTGAGAGTCAAAGAATCGGAGTGAGTGAGAATGGGTCAGAACTAAAGAAAACTGTGAAGGGTGGAAAGAGGATTACCAAAGACTGTTGCCTATTCAAGTGAGGATCCAGATCGTCAATGTGCCAGAGTAGAGGATGCAAAATGATGACTCGACAGATGTTTGTAGCAGAAGGCAGAAAGGCTGATATTGTGATGCATGTGGTATTGATGGAGAAATGGTTTGATATTCGATAAGGAAGGAATGAAGCCATGCAAGAGAGCTAAGAGATAAAGAGTAACTGGAGGCTGGGCGCAGTGGCTAATGCCTGTAATCCCAGCATTTTGGGAGGCTGGGATGGGCAGGTCACCCAAGGTTGGAAGATCAAGAACAGCCTGGCCAACGTGGTGAAAGTCTGCCTCTAATAAAAATACAAAAATTAGCTGAATGTGGTGGCACGCGCCGGCAGTCCCACCTACTCAGGAGGCTGAGGCAGGAGAATTGCTTGAAACCAGGAGGCAGAGGTTGCAGTGAGCTGAGATCATGCCACTGCACTCCAGCAATTGTGCCACTACACTCCAGCCTGGCGCCTGGGGACGGAGCGAAACTCTGTCTCAAAAAAAAAAAATACAAAAATAAGCCAGGTGTGGTCCCTCACACCTGTAATCCCAGATACTTGGGAGGCTAAGGCACCAGAATCACTTGCACTATAGCTACCTAGGAAGTGGAGGCTGCAGTGACCCAAGATCATGCCACTGCACTCCAGCCTGGGCAACAGAGGGAGATTCTGTCTCAAAATAATAAAAAGTAATTAAAGAAATCAAAGAACAAAAAGCCTCAGAAACGTCGAAGTGAAAGTATAATGAAAACAAAAGAAAAAACCTGTAAAAATAGGAAATATGAAAGAGCAAAAACCTGAAATATCACCCATGATTCCTTTCTCACATGAAACATTGGAGGCTTGTATTAACTTGTCTGAAATATCACTACCACGTAAAACTTATTAGGGATTCACAAAACCAAAAACAGATAAAAAATGCATTTTAGTGACACAATCCATTTGTAATTTTGAGACTGACAGCTTGTTCAGCCTTGTCACAGCCTAAGTGAAGTGGGATCTCTAACCCAATAGTTTATTTAAAGAACGAAAAAAGGGAGCTCCTTCAGCAGGAACAATAGAAAAAGCTATTCTACACCTAATTTATTTAGTCATAAATTGCCTCAATCCCACACTTCACAGCAAACAAACAGATGACAGTTATTCTATTCAAACAATGTATAAAGGTTGCAGAAATTAAATTATCACTGTTTTTAAAAAGAAATAGAGCAGTATCATAAAGGTACAATCAAGTTTCTATGTCATGTAACATTTTACTTAAAAATCAAAAAGGTGTTTTGACATAGACAAAATGAAGCCAACCCCAGGTACAAAGACAAATCAAGCTGAGAATTAAAGATAACCACATGAGTAAATTAAACGAAACTATTGCAATTTTTTAAAAGGAAATGCTATTCTGCATCAAAAATACATTGGGAAAAAAGTTAAGCCTTTTTGTTTTGTTGTTTTTTTTTTTTTTTTGAGGTGGAGTTTCGCTCTTGTTACCCAGGCTGCAGTGCAATGGCGCGATCTCGGCTCACCGCAACCTCCGCCTCCTGGGTTCAGGCAATTCTCCTGCCTCAGCCTCCCGAGTAGCTGGGATTACAGGCACGCGCCACCATGCCCAGCTAATTTTTTGTATTTTTAGTAGAGACGGGGTTTCACCATGTTGACCATGATGGTCTCAATCTCTTGACCTCGTGATCCACCTGCCTCGGCCTCCCAAAGTGCTGGGATTACAGGCTTGAGCTACCACGCCCGGCTGAAAGTTAAGCATTTTTAAACATTAAGAGAATATGTATTTGTTCTGTGGGACATAGGCACTGAGGGTAAATGCAATGAATCTTCCAATTAGAGTTTCTGGATAAACCTTGGAAATCCAGCATTTAGAAATATTATCTATTTGATAAAGAATTTCTTGCAGTTGTATTTTATCCCAGGCAATTGGTAAACAGCATTTGTCTGCATTGCGTTTTCCAGTAGGCTGGTTGTGGATTCTGGGAAAACAGCTTGTAGCCAAAGGGTAGAGTTGATTCTATTACAACCCTACACTCAACTACTCTTGCTCACTGGGGACCATGACTCCAGTTTAACTTGCGTTCCAAAGAGAAATACACTTGCTGCTTTCAATGAAGTTTCTGGTAGACTGTAATCTGTACAAAATCCAGTCTCAGTGACAAAAAAAAAAAAGAAGAAGCTTTGTCAAAGATATGAAAGAAAATGAAATACAACAGAAATTGGTCCCTTTGCATCAGCCTGGAGGGCATTTGTTTGGAAGTATATTTAATGACAAAGATGGAGCACAGCAGTGTTATGTGTTCTGTCCAAATATATTGAGAGATAAAAGGAGATGAGGGGGTCTGTACACTGCATTCCCTGCCCTTGAACTAGTCTGATGGAAGAAGGCATAAGAAAGCTTTCTCACACTAGGATTCAAGTATGCAACCTTAACATTATTATGAAAAATCACAATTCAGATAAAAAGAAGCAATTTATCTCATCTTTCCGAGTAGCTTCTGTAATTCATAATCAGTCTTGTTTACAAATGAATTGAGGAACCTCTTCCTCTGGAAGGACAGGGAAGAAAACAAGCAATCAAAACACTTGTACGTAAACTCATGACTCATCCAGTGCTCTTGAAATTAATAGGTAGAATGCTTCATCTACCACAGCACCAGGAGAAAAAACACAAGCTTGGTACCAATCTTTATTGGTACCTACTAGGAGCCAGGCGCCTGTAATACATCTGTGTGCAAAATAGACAAAGCTCCCAGTAGAACTTACATTCTACCTCGGGGTAGAACATTATAAATAAATTGGACACTATGTTAAAAAGAGTATGTTAAAAAGTGATCATAAGGAATCAGGAGGACATTAAATAGGAGGGCTGAGATTAAAAAAGGTTACATGTTCAATCAAGTGTTTAAAATGTTGAAGGACTGAGTGCTGCAGATATCGAGGGAAATGAGGGAGGATGAGTTTTGAAATGGAGAGACTTCAGTCTTCTATCTTTCTGGAAGAATAGTCATGATCATTTAAGAATGAGGCAGGCTTAGAGTAAGCAACTTAACGAGAATACTGAGAGTCTGAAGGAACCACAGTGAGACACGAGAAAGGAAGGTATCCAGGAAAGTATAAACCAGGTTCTCAGCAGTGCTGGGAAACTAGTTATGTTGGACACTAAATATTTCTTTTGGATGCATTTGGAATAGTTTTACCGGTTTTTTGAACACAGTGCGTGGCAGAGCAAGAAATGATTTAATTGAATCTAAGTTGGGAATTATCGAGAGAGGGACAAGGGAACGAGGGAGTGAAGTTTGTTGACGAAAGAACACGTGTGGAGGTGGGTCACAGGAGTCAGTTCAGCAGTAAGAAAGTGAAGATGCACGTGGGACTTACAGAGGAGAAGAAAAAACATAAAAATGTTTCAAGGGATTTGGAGATGAGGAAAGTGTATACTAAGATTAAGAATATGTGAGAAGGAAACAAATAGAATGTGGTGGCTGGGATTTTAGCTTCAAATTCTGAGGTTAAATTATCCCAGCGATGGTGACCTGTAATCTTAAGAATGAGATATTGAAGAAGAAGATTGTTACACTGTAGGAGATTGTTTAAACTCATGACTCATCCAGTGCTCTTGAAATTAATAGGTAGAATGTTTCATCTACCACAGCACCAGGAGAAAAAACACAAGCTTGGCAGCTGAGTCTAAAATACATAGACCATTCTTTCACTTACTAGCCCAGTAACCTTGAGAAAGCTCATCAAGTAAAATAAAGTTTCCTCAATTGCAGGATGGATAAAATTGAATGTAACACAGGACTATTGATGGGGAATAAATTAGTTAAGGCATGCAATCTGTGTTTAGCACAGTACCTGATTCAATAAAACTTAATCAACAGTCTATAGCTATTACCAAATTTTGTACATTCAGAGATTTTTTTTACACTTAAAACTTCTATAATAAAGATGTGTCCTATAAGTTTTTCCCCATAAAGCTAATATTAAATTAATACGGCTTACATTCTTACAATGATAGTGTCTTAGAATTCAAATATGATGTCCATTCTCTTTCCTTTGAACTGTCATTTCTTTCACAGTGAATGTGAAGGAATAATTTTAAGCTAAGAAATAATCATTATAATAAGTATGAGCAGAGGCTGAAATAACTGGCTGGCAGGAATCTGGAATAAAACAATAGCTTTACTGAAAGGTCTGATTTCAAATGATCCAGGAGTGTCATGATGACACTGATACTATTAGTGGGTCTGAGCTATGCTTTTATTTCCCCATGCTTAAATTCTACAACTTACCCCAAATTCTCAGAAAGGAATTTTATTTTGCTACTGAAATGCCAGGGGTTCAGTCTAGGTCCTGCTGCTCACAGCACAGACTGCCTATCACTGAGACAATGAGTATTGCCAGGGAAGAAGGTTTTACCTGGGTGGTGCAATCAGGAGAATGGGAGATAAGTCTCAAACCCATATACCTTACTAACTAAAATTGAAAGGTTCTTGTAGCCAGGGAAGCCAGGAAAATAGGAACCGTGGAGAGATAAGGAAGCAATCATGATGGATGAGGGGTTTGGCATCTCATTGTCTCATGGTAGCTGATGGCAGCTGAGGCGAAGGAGAACTACAGCTCCTGGAAAAGCATGAAACAAAAGTACAACTATTGGTAGTGATGCTGAGGTTAAATTAGGGAAAAAGTGAAACTGTAACTGGAAAGTGAGTCTGAAGTTCAGAAAAAAGAAATATGAGGAACACATCAAAAAGCGGCAGGGAGGCCGGGCGCGGTGGCTCACACCTGTAATCCCAGCACTTTGGGAGGCCGAGGCAGGTGGATCACGAGGTCAAGAGATCGAGACCATCCTGGTCAACATGGTGAAACCCCGTCTCTACTAAAAATATAAAAAATTAGCTGGGCATGGTGGCACGTGTCTGTAATCCCAGCTACTCAGGAGGCTGAGGCAGAATTGCCTGAACCCAGGAGGCGGAGATTGCGGTGAGCCGAGACTGTGTCATTGTGCTCCAGCCTGGGTAATGAGAGAAACTCCACCTCAAAAAAAAAAAAAAAAAGCTGCAGGGCGTAGGAACTGGGTCAGTGAAGGGACTCAAGGCAGTATTATGAGTAAAGAAAGGCAATCAAGGGCCACATTTACATGGAGTTAGTGTCCTACTGAAGACTGAGGCAAGACCAGGTAATTGCGATACTTCTCTCCAGGGTCTGAGAGTAGTGAGTGGATCCCATAAAAATGTCAACATTATTTTAACCTGATCATAATAGTCTCTGTTCATAATTTTGCAGGTGTTATTTTTTTAGCAACAAAAATCAACTGATTATGAAGAATTGGGTAATATTTGTCCTTGAAGTCACCAAAGGTTTGATAGCATGAAATAAAATGACTATGGGGCTAAACGATAAGGTTCTGTTGTGCTTAGGTAACTACAACGATGACACTATTTTTATACCAAGCTCATGGTGTTAATATTTTCTCTCTTCCACTTTGTTTTCTTGAACTCTTTTGTACTGCATGTGATCTACGATTTACAGCACACAAACAATTTATCTTACATTGAGGTCACATGTACACAGCTTCTATTCACGCAGGTAGCTTATGAAACACAGCCTCTTCATTATAATCCAATAAATTTTACATTTGGGCCACGATTTTATGTTTTTTAATTCTTGATTTTCCACTTGACTTCTCTCTAGATTTCACATAGAATTTGCTGTGTAGCTCTCTTAGTCACCCCTCAAAAATTTTATATATGTATATCGAATTGCCATCCAAGTAGCAACCTAAGACTCTGTATGATAGTAAGTTTTATAACATATATTGATCATGTATATGCACCAGATACTGTGCTAAGGGTTTTACATATATTATATCTCATTTAATTGTAAGAATATCAATAACAATGGCTCTTTTCTTAATGGTAGATGTGGAGAAACTAACTTATGATTAACTTGCCAACAATCCTAAATCTGGTAACAGAACTTGGAGGCCTGATTGTTGGCTGCTAGTTTTTATAGCTTAGCCAACATCATGTATTGTTTTCAGTTGTATTTCACAGAAATCCTCTTAAATTCTTTGTGTATGATTTCTGATTAGCAATTCCAATGTTTTCATTTCCTGTGGTTTTCCCAGCTGATTTGCCCCAGTCGGCTAATATTCTTCATTTTGATATACAATGTAACTATTTTAGGCATAATAAAATTATCCTGCTTTCAGACCTCCAAACAGTTTACTCATCTCATTATCCCTGTCTTTTTCTTAGTGCACGTTTCTGGGCCTTCACTTAGAAGACACTAAACAGTCAATCCCTGTTAGGTCACCTGGCAGTCAAGCCTTGTTTGTTATAAACATTAGTAAGAATGAACCTGACACAGGCTCATGTTGGTGCCTCCCTTTTGCAGATAAAACTCATATTTAAAAGTACATCTATTTTTGGAAATGGATTTTCTTTACAGAGACTATTTTCTTTTAATTGTGTATTACAAAGGTTTTAAGCAGTGATTTTTCTGCTTTAAATGGGGGCATCTATCTGGGTATTATTAATTCTAACTTTCTTTGTCTCTCATAAATGAAAATATTTTAGGTCAAAGCAAATGGACAGCAATAGCACAAATGGGATAACAACCTTGTATCCTTTTCCCTGATATTCAGCCAAGATTAAGTGACACACTTTACAGTATACTCTTAGCAAATACAAGGTGAAATTTATAAGCTGTTCAAATGGTATTGCCTCTAAGTATCATTGAAATGTTTCATATGTTACTCTGTCCCTAGCTAGTGTTTAAGTTATGGCAATTAGTAGAGGGAAATGCAACATGTTTGAAAACAGAACTGCTGAAAGCATTAATTTATTCTTTTTTTCTAAAATCTATAAAATATTTGTTAAACACCTACTTTGTGCCCTGCCTGTGTGGTAGGTTTTAACAGATGCTATTCCTTTTTTTTTTTTTCAAGAGAGAAAGCCAGATGAATAAGTGATTGTAATACAGTGTTATGGTGCCATGATAGAGGCAGAAGCATCCTTGGTGAACTAGTCACCGCTTGGGAACCTTTTATTCAGAATTATTTGAATGAGAATGGCATAATGGAGCTTTGGTTTGAACAGATCTAGCAAAACAGCACAAGAAATTTAACATGTAATTCAAATAATAAAATATACTCATTTACAAATATATAATACTTTTACATATTTGCAATATATTTACAAATGTCATATATGAATAAAATCAATTTATTTACATGTATCTTTACATTTTCCAGTATGATCTATGTCTAGCTTTATCTTGCATTTGTTAAGACAGTCTTTTCAACTTGTGGATCTGAAGTCAGGACAGGCACTTTCTTATTTTATAAAACTAAAGAACAGATGAAGGAAAACGTAATACAAGAAAGTTGAGAATTTAACATATCAGGTGATAATACTAACGACATATGGTTGATGACCTGATAGCTCCACTGCACAGTTTTCATCACTCCCCTTGGCTTTGTCAGTGGGGAGGCAGAAGAGAATCATTTCTGCTGGTAGAACTGAGAACTATTGTACTTTCTTCTTGACTTTTCTTTTTTTTAAAAAAACAACACCTTTCCTTACAAATTCATAAAGTTGTAAATATTAAAAAGGCTCTGCTCTATAATCCCATGAGTTGTAATGACAGAAACAAAAACAGAAATTATGATGAATAAATAGCCAAAGTATAGGCTTTCTTTTAGGTCATACTTTTCTGTTCAGCATTATTAGAAAATATATTCACATCATTATGAAAATATTTATATTGAAAGCCTTGCTATTGCTTATTAAATATTTTCATATAGTAAATGCTAATTATTAATTATGTTTTTGGAAATTAATTAGTGAACCTCTATTAAAGTTAATTAAACTAGGGTGAATACTAATGAAGTTTTGCAAGGGGAGTATATTATAGAACTTTCTTTTTTATAACAAAGGAAGTAGTGGATAGAGTTATGCAACTCCATCAAAAAGTAAAAGGAAGTGAGGGATATTCTAGAAAAGGAGACAGCAATGAAAATGCCCAGACAGAAGAAAAAAACAATGAAATATATTTAAAAACTAGAAGAAAATGGTGTTTTCTAATGTATGTTACAGGATAAAGTCAACAGTTTAGGTCTCAGAGATAGAGACAAGATTTAAACATCTAGTAGGCTGTCGAGGCACAAATAATGACCCCAATTTCTTAAAAAAAAAAGGATTGAAAAGAATGAGGTTATCTACCAAGAGACATTAAAGAAGGCCTCAATAGAGGCTGGAATAGAAAGGTTATTAGGAGGTTTGGGAGAGTGAAAAGGATAAGTAAAAGAATTATTGTGTCCCTGAACATCCTGTTGTGTTTAGAGATGAATTTTAGAAGACAGAAATCATGGAACTGTTATGGACTGAATTGTGTTTCCCCAAATTCATGTATTGAAGCTGTAACCCCCAATGTGACTGTGTTTGGAGATGGGGCTTTTGTGGTATTAATTAAAGTTACATGAGGACAGAAGTGTGGGACTTGATCTAATAGAACTGGTTTACTTTTAGGAAGAAGAAAGGAAGAGACATCAGATCTCTCTCTCTCTCTCTCTCTCTCTCTCTCTCTCTCTCTCTCTCTCTCTCTCTCTGTGTGTGTGTGTGTGTGTGTGTGTCTGCCTAGAGAAAGGCATTTGAGGACACAGTTAAGTAGGCAGCCATCTACAAGCCAGAAAGAGGCCTCACCAGAAACCAACCCTGTGACAGTTTGGGAGTCTGCTGTACATAGTGACACGTTGAGACTTTAGGAGAATAGTAAATAACATTCTCCATTCCCTCTTGAATCAGGAATCAACTGAGTGATAAATGTGGATCCTATCAAAGAAGATCAAAATCTCAAATTTGTCACTAAGGAATATGGAAATTATGTATTTGATTAGCATTTAAAAGGGCTCATCAATGTTATACTCCTGAATTACACAGATTCAACACCCATCACTAACACAGGAAGATGACCACGTGGCAAAAAGCAGAGCAGAGTGCATGCCTCTTGCAGACAGACCTGGCTCAAAAGAAAAGCGGGAACTCTTTCCTGAAGCTATCATAAAAAATTGCCACAAACTTGGTGGCTTAAACAACAGAAATTTATTTTCTCTTATTGTCTTCAGTACGCTGGAAGTTCAAAGGTGTCAAAAGGATTATGCCGTCTCTGAAAGCTGGAGGAAAGAATCCTTTCTTACATTTTTCTATCTTTTGGTGGCTCCCAGAAAGGCAATCAGTGACATTCCTTGGCCTGTAGCTGCATTGTTCCAAACTCTTCCTCTGTCATTATAAGCCTTTTCCCTACTGTCTCCGTGTGTCCTTTTTACAGTAAGGACACTGATCATTGGATTTAGGGCCTACCCTACTCTAGTAGGACTTCATCTTATTACAGCTGTAAAGACCCCATTTCCAAACAAGGTCAGATTCCAATGTTCCAGGTGGTCATGAGTTTTTCAGAGGATATCCAATCCACCAGAAGCTGGACTAGTTATGCCCAGATGTTTCTTCTGAACTCCCTGAATATATAAATCAGTTCTCTTATTATTTCTTAATAAGAAAGGGAGGGGAGAGAGTGTCAGGTGTCTCACTATAGAAGAAGTCCTAATAGAAAAATGAAGTCAGGAAATGAGAAGCTCCCCCAGTTATGCTTTCAGCTCCTTCGTTGCTTAATACATCGCACTTAGCCCATGGATCTATGTTCCACTGGCTCTGTGGCAATTTCTCTCAGAGGGGGCAAGCAGCATTCTATGTAGACAACCCCACTCATACTTCATGAGCCATTCCCCAAACACCCACTAATCCTGTTTTGGGTTTCCTTCTTCCTGGAGGTGTTTAACTCTGACCTCCACAGTCTCTGAAATGAGTCAGTATTACACAGGAAGAGCCTACTGTTCCCCAAGGAAAAAAAAGTGTTCCTTACGCTCTTTTTACTTATTTTCAAAGTACATCCGGACACTTTGCAGAAGATACCTCAGTATAATTTATGCTGTTAAATTAAGTGACAGGATAAAAACATTTTAATGTCAATAATATAGAGATATCCCTAACTTAAATATAAACACTCCTTATTATCATATGTCTGAGGAGAAACTAAAATGTCAAAAATGAGATCCTTGCCAATCTAAGTCCACAGAAATCAAAGACCCATATTCTTGTTTCTACTCAAATAAAATAATTCCAAAGATGAAACTGTCTTGCCTTTACATATTAAATCAAGAAAAGTCCAAAACCTTGAAGTTGAAGTCAAAAATCATCGTTTTGTTTTGTTTTGTTTTAATCCTGCTAATTCTCAGCTGGGGAGGAGGATTGTACATCATCGGATCCCTGAGCAAAGTTCAATAGCTTCAACCTGCCTCTCACTGACAGGGATGAAGTTTTGTCAACATCCCTGAAATTGAATTACCCCTGCTAAGTTTATCCGGTGTCTCCATTTGTAAAAAGTCTAAAGTACACATCACGAACAAAAGAAAGAATTAGCATTAAGATGCATATTCACAAAATGAAGACAATAAAGCAACTCCCAGATTGTAGTTACCCCAAGCAAAAAGAAGTTTCCAAAAAACAGAGTTAAACTAGACCCACACTACTCTGGTTTAAGACTCAATAATATCTGAGCAATGGAGAATAGACAGAATCAAGAAAAACCTTTGTTTCAGGCTTACCAGCTTGTCAATCATTCCATACCAGGAGAATATCCTTCAAGATATATAAATTAAAATTCAGTAAGGAGAACTATCTCACCATGGAATCAATTAGGGTACTATTTAAATTCTCTATATTGAAGAAAAAAATCTCTCCCAGTATACAGCATTAGAACAATCCTGCTATCTTGGGGTGTTCAAAATTTGTAGTGATGGCAGGCCCATTCTTCAGGGCTTATTTTTATCCTGCACATTAAAAATGTCTTAATTTCTAGTTTCTCTGAGGACATTGAGTAGCCAGTATCCTGGTGTCACACTGAGAGTAGAATATATGTGGGAATCCTGCCCCTCAATAACACCTACACACACACACACACACACACACACACACACACACACACACACACACACTCACACACTCTCTCTCTCTCTCTCTCTCTCTCTCTCTCTCATGTCTCTAGAGACATAGTAGCTACCAACAGTTCAGCTATCTGCACATCAAGACATTATCTTCACTTGATGATTTTAATGTTTTGGGTTTTGAGAAGGATCTTGTTTGGGAGGCACATAGCTCCTCCAGTGGTCTATTTCCCTTGTAGTTTTTCTGCACTTTTGAGGAAGCTCAGCTGGATTGGCGACAGTGAAACTTAACTTCTTGACCTCATGCAGCACTGGCACATCTGAATCACTTGTTTTTTCTCTTTGTCTTCTTGCCTTAACATTTTTTTTTTGCTAACTTATTCTTCTAAACTTTGTCTTATTTCATTCTTTATAGTGAGAGATTGGGAATAAGTGAGTTGCAATTTTGCTAAAAGCATTAGTTGAACATGCAATGTGTTTTCTCTGTTACAATGTCCATTATTCCCATCTAACTAATGAACAGAACCCTAATTTTGCTCAACTATTTACTTCTCAAACTCTCTCACAGGGAGACTGGCCATTAGCCCTAGTATTAGCTAAAAAGGGATCTATAATTTGCATATATTATGGGGTAGAAATTCAAAGAGGTTTTAAAAGAAAATTTTCAAAGCCTGCTCTACTTGTCTTTGCATAGCTCTCTTTCACTTTTTTCTTTCCTGGAAGATGGATTCCTGCATATATAGCAGTCATCTTGATCAACATTTTATGTGTACAAGTACACAAAGACCAACATATCAAAATGAACATCCCACAAATACAAAACCAATTAAATTAACATCCAAAGAGGGCTGGATTCAATCTAACATTGACCATCTTCCTCACTTTCAAAAAATGTGTCTCATCTTCCCTATGCCTTATAACCCTGACTACATGCATTTCCAGGGTGTATTCAACTAGGGCAGTAGTTACTTCCTCAGATACAATATTTGACATCACAAATTAATACTGTAATAATTCTATATTAGTCTTTCCAGTCTTTATCTCTCAAATCATCCCAAATGTTATATAACCACTTGGAAGAGGTCCTTGGTCTTCAAGGGGTAATTTCCTGAAAGCTCTAATTTTGGGTTAAGTGAGTAGCTTTCAATTGTTTTAGTACTCAGGTTCCCTTCAAGGAGTCATTCCAGGTTACTCTCGGAGATTGCTGTCTCCTTTCCTCTAGAGACATTTCTTTAAAGGCCCAGTCCCAGTTCCTGATTTATAACAACCAGATCAACTCCCTGCTTTCTCATATTCTCTTCAAGAGTAGCTAGACCTGCAAGCACTTCATTGTACTTCTCTTTTCATCTAGCTTTTCCTTCAAGGTCTCATTTTTCCCCACATGTCTTCCTTGCAAATCTCCCAAAATCTCAAACTTGCATTCTGCAAACATAGGTCTCTCTCACTTTAATCAACCTATCTGGCTTCATCTTTATTTCATTCTTCCACTGCTCCTGTGCTGATGGCAAGACAAAGGCCTAATTTTCAAAGCTCACCATTTCCTTTTGAATTCCTTCTTTTTAGAGTCAGGGATTTTCAGGGATAGGAATTTTAAATTGCCTTCTTAGCCTTTGGATGAGCAGTTTCTCTGAATCATCCAAATTATTTAGAGGGTGAATTAGGTTGGCCTATCTTACTTACCTATTACAGTCCCTATCTTTGGTCTCCACCAACTCACAAAGGGACTATTCTTAGATCTAATACCCTCCCCTAGTTTAATCAAATGTGGGAAAAAAAAAAAAACAACTCATGGAATCCAAATAAAGTTGCTTCTTTTTGCAAAAATGTGAGAATCATGATTTTCTGAGGCACAGTTGGGGCTGGCAGACATTGACTGGTATTTTATTAAAAGAAGTGACGATCTGAATAGGGTTCTTAGGATCAAGGTGGACAGAACCAACCTCTCTAACCAAGTGCTAATGAGTATAAAGGAAGCATCTGCCTTGACTCAATGGAGAAATTGCTGTCCACTGCCATGTGTCAGTTAAAGCTAGGAGATATGAGATACACATTTTTAATTGGTGAATATAGTAGTGGTACTTTTTATGAGGAAAGAGGAGTTCTAGATATAAAATATTAGGAAAGAAGGACATAGTGAAGTGAAAGGTAAAGGGAGGCCAGAGTTAAATGGTCATGTTTAAGATAATAGGAGGACATTTGTGACCAAACAGAGGGCTTACCTTTAAGTAGTGACCATGAGTGTCAGGGGTGTGAGGCTAATCAAACGCGTCATGGGTCCTGATCACAGGTAACCTCATCTACATCATTACTACATTCAGTTTTATTCTAGAGACTATGCCAATTTCCTGAAATAATTTACCATGGGACAGAGGTACTTTTTTCTAAATAATAAGTTGCCAAAACTACACAGAAGTTACTTTATGAATATTGGTTAGCATATACACACAAGAAAGACTAATTTCAGATGAAAGAAGACTGTGGTCCAGTCGTCCAGTTTTGAGGATAATTTAAAATCTAGGTACTTAATGACAAACAGCAGGAACAGATATCCTAAAGCAACATAATATTTAGAATGCACATGTAAGATTATGAGGCTGATTGGCCTAGAACGTACAAACTACGGAGAGGTGCCACTTTGTATCAGCAGTACAAAGACCACCTTTCCTTTGGATAAAATTATAGAAGTGGATTTCCTGTTTTAAGTATTGGTAATGCAAAAATCTCAAAGACAACATATTAATTTCACTTTTAGATAGTTCAAGAAGTCTGCTTGCGTTGATATATCTTTTAACAGATAAAATATTAATATCAAGCTAGGAGACCAAGGAACTTATAAAGCAAATACTACTGAAAAGCCATTTCCCATGCTGTAATCATTTCATCATTTAAACTATTCTGCTTCATAATGGAACACAGAGGGAGCACAATGAGGCAAAAGCTATCAAAGCGATTGTTGCTATGAATGCTGAGATTGAATAATTGTTCACTTCTCAGTGAGGTCTCACTGTAACCACAGGCAAAGACTGAGTCAGGACAAACATTTACATTTTGAAACAGCCTGCTAGGAAGCGACATCTAGAGCTGCCTACAAGTAGCTCTGCTGAGGATAGAGATTTTTAAGATAACACATGCAATAAAGTGTCACGAAATAGTGTCTTTTTCTAAAAACAAAATCTTATGTATGTATTTTAAAATCCTAAAATACGACTTTTAAAAAAAGCAAAATTCCCCCCCCTACTATCAGGAGGGGAAGTAGAACCCCACTAGTTTGTTGTCCCCTTGACAGCCTGGAGGAACGGGAGGTGTTTCAGGAAGTTGTGCAGGATTCTAAGGCTCTGATAAAGGAGACTTGATAAGTATTATTTTAAATTGACAATTTGAATGACTCTAGGTATCTCAAATCACCATCACAACAGAAAATCTTTGATAAGATATGTTAAGGAAATACATACTTATGAAGTCTAAGCATTAAAAATGATGTCACTCCCATTCAGGTAACCACACATCACCGAAGCCTGTTTAACCCATTTCTGATAGATAAAAAAAATCCAGTTATTTTGGCAAATAACCATGCTCCTATACATTCTCAAGTTCAAGTTCTTCATTGTTATTCATCTGGTATAAGAGAATACAGCTCTGGTTCCTCTCCTAATATATATGTGTGTATATATATTATATAATATACATATTTTATATATTTGAACTTACACTGAGAAAGGTTAAAGCAGACATCTGACAATCTGGGACATCTGGGGACTAGGCTGACATCCGATGACTCACCTGCTACTATTCATTAGGTACTGATCTCTCTGGGAACTGGTCTGGTACTTACAGGTAGGCCTTGATGTTCTGTTGAACACATACAACTTACATACAACTTCATATAACATCAACATCAGACCAGGCTACTCTGTGACCATAATGGATAAAGACAGAATCAAGAGCACTCTCCAATCACGTCTGAACAGAGAGGAAGATACGAGCATTTTCCAAACCACGAGAAAGATCGAACAGCCCACACGCTGGCCAATATTTGTGACTTCTGCTTGTTCTGCAGCTTTAGCCTTGCTCTAATGCTCTGTCTTTCTAGATTATTTTAAGATACTCCCACCTCCTGACAACATTCAATCCAGAGAAAAGCCCAACTTTCTCTCCAAAATCATCTAACCCACGTCCAAGTTATGTTAAATCCTACCATTCTCTTGCGGAAACACCCCACATTTCCCTTGCTGCAATCAGCAATAAGCCAGAACCCGGCCTCTGGCGGTCTTTAGGTGAGATCAGTGATAACATTCTCAGCTCATAAATTTTCACCAAGTCATTATTACCCATGACTTAATATTCTTTCTGGAGATGTATCATGGCTTCAAAGACCTTCCTGATTTCATCGTGAACTTTACATCAAACTTCATTTCCTTTACCATTTCTCATGTAGCATTTGTTAAGACCTAGCAGGTGCTAAATTCAGTCCAAACAATGATCTTGAAAGATGACGTAAATCTCCTTTTATTTTTGAAACTCAAGAAACTGAGGAGCAGAAAAGTCCACTATTTCTAGCAGGTTCACGCAGAGAATAAATTAAAGAAGCAAGATTTATATTCGAGTCTGTTTATAAGTCCTGTGGTTTTTTCCTTTATATTATACAAATAGCAGACTACTTGATAATACTCAGACATGCCCCATGCTTTCAATCTCCTGTGATTTTGCTGGTGGTATAGATGTGTTTTAATTTACTGTAATTTATTTTCCTTCAGAGTCTATCCAAAATACTGACTTTTCCATTTTATCTTCCCTGCAGCATTCATTTGTTCATTTAGTTAATCAACATTCATTGGGGTTCACTAATACTGAATTTCCATTAGAATAAAAGTTCCATGTAAACAGTGCTTTCCAGCAAAACTAATATGAAGATATCGGATGGGGTAGGCATGAGAGAAAGACAGTAAAGCATGATTAAAATAATCTCCAAAAATAGTTAAGTAATATTCATAACCTATATATATAATACCCTATATATAGGTTGTAAGTATCACCATTGTTCATTTTTGTTCATTTAGTACATTTCATCCCTCTCCCTTTCTACCCACCTCTCCCAGAAATGTGTACTTATCATTCACAGATTCTCCCTGGAAATAACAGATGAGCATTGGTATTTGCACCTTAAGTACTAGTAGCCTACTCTTTCTATATATACATTGCTGGACACCCGCTGTGCTCCCTGAGTGAATTAGCCTCTAGCAGATACCATATACACTCTCCTTAGTGGTTTTTTAAAGTAATTTTTAATGAAACATTTTATTGTGTTAATAACAAACATGTCAAGAATCATGTGATATGAACCAACTGTGTAAGCTACATGAAGAGCATTCTGGTCAGTATTCTCTTATTTTAAGGCTTTTTTTTTTTTAATATCACATAGTCATTGTTTGTATTTACCAGGTACGGTGGTGCGGGCATTTCAATACATGTATACAATGTGTAATGATCAAATTAGGGTAATTAGCATATCTATGACGTCTAATATTTACCTTTTTGTGGTGAGAACATTCAAAAATCTCTTTTTTAGCTATTTTGAAATATACAGCATTTATTGTTACTATAGTCACTGTACAATGGAACACTGGACTTTATTTCTGCTATTCAACTATAACTTTCTACTGCTCGATCAACCCTCTCCATCATCCCCCACCCCCTTCTCTTCCCAGAATCTGACAACTACTATTCTATCTCTACTTCTATGAGAAAAAGTTTGTTTTAGTTTCCACATATAAATGAATAAATGTGATATTTATCTTTCTGTGCCTGGCTTGTTTTACTTAACACGGTGTTCTTTGACTCATCTATATTGCACAAATGACAGAATTTTATTCTTTGTTGGGGCTGAATAGTATTCTGTGCTGTAAATAAACCACATTTTCTTTATCAATTCATCTGTTGAAGGGCACTTAAGTTGTGTTCATGGTTTCGATATTGTGAATAGTGCCGCAATAATCACGGAAGCACAGATATCTCTTTGACATGTTGATTTCATGGCCTTTGGCTACATACCCAACAGTAGAGTTGCTGGATCATATGGTACTTCTATTTTTAATTTTTAAAGGAACCTCCATACTCTTTTCTATTATGGTATAGTGATTTACATTCCCATCATTGGCGTATGAGAGTTTCTTCCCCTTTCTCTAGATCCTTGACAGTATTTTTTTCTTTTTGGTATTTTTCATAGTAGCCATTCTAACTAGGTTAAAAAAAACAATCTCCTTGTGGTTTTGATTTGCATTTCCCTGGTGATTAGAGATGTTGAATATTTTTTCACATACCTGTAAGCCACACATGTCTTCTCTGAGAAATGTCTATTCAGACTCACTGCCTGATGGTTTATCAGATTATTTGTTATTTTGTTATTATTTGAGTTCCTTATATAGTCTGGATATTCACTCATAGTCAGACACATAGTTTACAGCTATTTTCTCCCGTTCTGTGGGTTGTCTTTTCACTATATACCAATAGCAAACTATCTAAAAAAGAAATCAAGAAAGCAATTGCATTTACAATAGCCACAAAAAAAGATAGAGTATCCAGGAATAAATTTAATAAACAAGGGGAAAGTCTCTACAATGAAAACTATAAGACATTGATTAAAGAATTTACAGAGCACAAAAATAAATGGGAAATATTCTATGTTCGTGGGTTAAAAAAATTAATATTGTTAAAATGTCCACACTACCTGATATGGTGTGGCTGGGTCCCTATCCAAATAACTATTTTGAATTCCCATGTGTTGTGGGAGGGACCCAGTGTGAGGTGATTGAATTACTGGAAGGTGGAGGCAGGTCTTTCCCATGATGGTCTCCTAATAGTGAATGAGTCTCACAAGATTTTTAAAAAGGCATTCCCCTGCACAAGCTCTCTTTTGGCTAGCCACCATCCACGTAAGATTTGACCTGCTCCTCCTTGTTTTCCACCATGATCATAAGGATTCCCCAGCCGTATGGAACTGTAAGTCCAGTGAAACCTATTTCCTTTGTAAATTACCCAGTTTCGGGTAGTCTCTATCAGCAGTGTGAAGTGGACTAATACATTATTCAAGAAATATGCAGATTCAATGAATTTTCCATCAAAATACTAATGAAATTGTTCACAGAAATAGAAAAACAATCCTAAAATTCATATGCAAATACAAAAATCCCAATAACCACAAAAATCTTGTGCAAAAAGGACAAAGTAAAAAATTGCACTATCAGACGTAAAAATATACTACAAAGCTATAGTAACCAAAATAATATGGTAATAGCATAGGACAGACACATACACCAATGAAACAGAGTAGACAACCCAGAAATAAATTTATGTATTTACAGCCAACTAATTTTTGAAAAAGGCAAAAAAATCCCACATCAGGGCATGATCAGCCTCTTCAATAAATGGTGCTTAGTCATTCATCCAGCTCCTTGGACAGTACTAACCCAGCCTCTGCTACAAGATTCCTTTCTACTCTTACAAGATTCTGTGTGTCATCCACTTATTTCCTAATGGATAAATATCCCAAGAGGAAACCCACAGTGGCTCAGCAATGCTAATCAAACCTCCACACTTCTCTCTGCTAGGCTACCACTTGGTGGCCCAGTTCTAAGGTTGTTGTGACACAGCTTGGTGAAGATTATTGCACAGAGTTCTAAATGGGGGATAAGGGTAAAGTGCACCTCCCCAAGTATAAAGCCCAATTCCATAATGCAGGTAAGTACAGGCTGCATTCCCTGATCACTCCTACCTACACATGCACATGAGGCAAGATTATTATTACATTCAGGGCATGTGACAACCCAGGAGACCAGTGACAACATGGGAGGAAGAAGACAACAGAAATTAAGAGCACACATGTTCTCTACTGTGCTTAGTTCAAATAAACTGCACTCCATACACCAAACCATCTTATGGAGAGACGAAGAGAGGGATACTATCTGAGAGACATTTTTATCCCCGAGAGACTTCACCATCTGAAGGAATGGCTAAATATTACAGAGACTCAGAAAGATTTATGCCAGATAAAAACAAAGGGTTTTTTTTTTTTCCTGTGTTTACAAAGTAAGAATGGTTCTGGCAAAAGGCACATTAAACATTAGGAAAATAAAACTACAGTTTCTCTGCACATTTTGTTTGTTCTGTGTCTGAACATGACTGGAAACAAACCCTGCTGACTGGTGGAACTTTTAATTCATGACCAATAACCTCAGGTGGGCCTTACTGCTCCTGGAGATCATGCTATATTTCAAAAGTCTGTTTACTCTTGATTCTTCTAAATTAATATTTAACAATTTTTCCTCTTTTCTGAAACCTCCCTCATTCTGATTTTCAGCTGATGATCTCCCCTCCTTTTATACTATTAAACTAAAGACATCAGAATAGAACTTTTACAGACTTTCAACACAACATCCACTCATATAAGTCATGCTCACCTCAGGCATCTTTGTGTTTCTGAAGTCTAAAGTCATGTAAAGTCATCTCTCTACTTTGAGATAGAATTGAGTGAACTCAATCCTATCCTGCTCATCTACTCGAGAACATCACTCCAGCCATTCTCTCCTTTCATTCCTATTTCATCATTTTTTTCTCGTGTATTGGATTATTCTCACCAACATATAAAATATTATTTCTCTAAAATAACCATCAGAAACTCCAAACACCTCTATGCACATAAACTAGAAAACCCAGAAGAAATGGATAAATGCCTGGACACATACACCCTCCCAAAGTCTGAATCAGAAAGAAATTTATTCCCTGACAGACCAATAATGGGCTCCAAAATTGAATCAGTAAAAAATAACCTACCAAACAAAAAAAGACCAGAATTTAATAGATTCACAGCTGATTTCTACCAAATAGAGAAAGAAGAACTGGTACCATTCCTTCCAAAGCTATTTCAAAAAATGGAAGAGGAGTGACTACTCCTCAACTCATTCCATAAGACCAGTGTCATCCTCATACCAAAATCTGGCAGAAACCCAAAAATAAAGAAAATTTCAGGCCAATATCCTTGATGAACATTGATCCCAAAACCTTCAACAATATACTTGCAAACCAAATCCAGCAGCACATCAAAAAGCTAATCCACCATGATCAAGTAGGCTTCATCTCTGGGATATAAAATTGGTTCAAAATATGCAAATCAGTAATATGATTCATCACATAAACAGAACTAAGATAAAAAACACATGATTATCTCAATAGATACATAAAAGCCTTTACATTAAATTCAACAACACTTAATGTTACAAACTCTCAATAAACTAGGTATTGAAATAACAAACCTAAAAATAGTAAAAGCCTATGACAAACCCACAGGCAAATCATACTGAATGCACAAAGGCTGAAAACATTCCCCTTGAAAAGTGGAACAAGACAAGAATGTCCCTTCTCACTGCTCCTATTCAACAAACTATTGGAATCTTTGCCAGAGCAATCAGGCAAGGAAAAAAAAACAAAGGACATCCAAATGGGAAGAGAGAAAATCAAACTATCTCTGTTTGCAGGTGACATGATTCTATAGATAGAACACTCCACAGTCTCAGCCCAAAAGCTCCTTCAGCTGAAAACAACTTCAGCAGTTTCAGGATATAAAATCAATGTACAAAATTCACTAGCATTCCGATACACTAACAACAGCCAAGTCAAGAGCCAAAACAGGAAGGCAATCCCATTCACAATGCCAAAAACAACAACAACAAAAGAATGGAATACAGCTAACAGGGAGGAAAAAAATCTCTACAATAAGAATTACAAAGCACTGCTCAACAAAATCAGAGAAGACACAAACACATGGAAAAACACCCCATGCTCATAGATAGGAAGAATCAATATCATTAAAATGGCAATACTGCCCAAAGCAATGTACAGATTTAATGCTTGTGATGGTTAATACTGTCAACTTGATTGGACTGAAGAATACAAAGTACTGTGTGAGGGTGTGTTTGTGAGGGTGTTGCCAAAGGAAATTAACATTTGAGTCAGTGGACTGGGAAAGGTAGACCTATTCTTAATCTGGGTAGACACAATCTAATCAGCTGCCAGCAGGGCCAGAAGAAAAAGCAGGCAGAAGAACCTGAAAAGAGTAGTCTGGCCTAGCCTCCCAGCCTACATCTTTCTCCTGTGCTGGATGCTTCCTGGCCTCAAACATCAGACTCAAAGTTCTTCAGCTTTGAGGCTCGGACTGGCTTCCCTGCTTCTCAGCTTGCAGACAGCCTACTGTGGGACTGTGCAATCCTGTGAGTTAATATTCCTTAATAAACTTCTCTTTATATTTACATCTATCCTATTATTCTGCCCCTCTAGAAAACCCTGACTAACACAGTGCTACTTCTATGAAACTACCAATGACATTCTTCACAGAACTAGAAAACACTATTGTAAAATGTATGTGGAACCCAAATAGTCAAGACAATCCCAAGCAAAAAGACCAAAGCAGGTGGCATCACATTACTCGACTTCAAAATATAAATACAGGGCTACAATAACCAAAACAACATGGCACCGGCACAAGAAAGAATACAGACAGCAACGGAACAGAATATGGAGCCCAGAAATAAGGCCATGCACCTACAATCATGTGATCTTTGACAAAACTGACAAAAACAAACAACGGGAAAAAGGCTCCCTATTCAATACATGCTGCTGGGAGAAGTGTTCTTTACAGATTAGCCTTTTAAGTATTTCAGGTCATGCCACCCCTCTACTGAAAACCCTGTAAAATCATCCCTCACCTTCTTCAATGTAAACCCCACCATTCTTACAGTGGTCTGCAAAATCACAGGAGACAGGGGCCATTTTCTTCTTATCTCATCTTCTCCTCTCCTCTCCTTCCCCAGCTTATTATTCTCAATCTACTCTGTTCTCCCTGTGGTCACTCAAGGTACTCCTATCCTAAGGCACAATCCCACCTAAGTTAACTTTGCACTTTTTGCGTCCTCTGGAGAATTATTTCCCCAAACATCTACACATCTAGCATTATGCCCTCCTTCCTATATTTGTTCAAGTGCTACCTTCTTAATGCTGCCTACCCTATCCTTTCAAACCGCAATTTCCCTGTTCATTTTCCTTACGCTACTTCAGCCTGTGTTTCTTTTCCCATAGTATTTTCGGCCTTCTAAAATCCCATAAAAATTAGTTATTGTATTTATTACATTTTCTATCTCCTCTTTGTGAAATACAAGCTTTGTAAGGGAAAGTTTAAAAAATAAACTGTTTACTTCACCATTGTGTTTCAAGAACTTAGAAGAGGGTCTAAGATAGAAATGAATGGTATTACACATATAAAGTGTCTTGCATGCTAAAATTTCTTAATATTCCTTTCCTTCTCTCCCCCATCTTCTATTCACTCCCCACAAGCTTTTATATTGACTATGTTATTCATTAATTGCCTTGTGCATGTACAGGATCATTTGGCTCCAAAGTTCATAATTTTGTCTCATCTAGTATGGACCACATTTAAGAAAAACAGAACCATCTATGTATAATCCTAGCTTGAAGAATTAGGAAGACTTATCCCAGATTTGAAACATCAGCATTGTTTCTTATTTGTAAGTAGGACTGGTTATGAAAAAAGAGTGTCTGTGCAGGGAGTGCAGTCTTTTTATTAACTCAAAATTGTTTATCAAACTCTGCCATGAAAACATGGCAACTTTTACCCCCCTGAGCACATTTTCAGTGAAAGACACTGTCTTAGAGGTGACAATTAGTTTCATCTTAATTTGAGCCTCACTGTCCCCAACTGCATTTCTGCCTTCTCATTCCTACCTAAATGGGTAACTTTTCGATAAAGGATCTTAGCCAATGTGTAATTTAAAAGACAGATAAATGGCTTTGTATGCCCCAGAGCTGGTTCTGAGATCCAGGTACAAATGTGCCTGGGGATGTCAAATTAAATTTGTGTCATTAGCATATTGAAATGTCATTGTATGTGCTTTTGACAGAATTTGTTAACAGCAAAAATGGTTCCACTAATCACACTGGAATGTAGAATGCCAGTCCCCTGATAACAGATTTTCTTTGGTTATTGGCAGTGATGATCTTTTATACAGATTCATGAGCTACACAGCATAACTGTTTTATCCAGTACATTTATAGAAAACTAGAGGAAAAAAATAATGGGGCAAAGATAAAACATCTTTGTCTTAAATAGCATCAACCAAAGTGTAGATTATAGATAATATTTCATCAGCTCCACTGTAATTATAACCTCAATTATCTGAGAGATGTTTCCCAGTCACAGCATTGTATTTCAAGCTAAAATTTTGTTGTTCTGAAATTTGTAGTTCATGAGGAATGTTTGACAAACTGGCCTCTTAATTGACTTGGCATCTGTTTTAGGTCATTGGCAACTATGTCTGCCTGTCATTTTTTTTCTCTTGCATTTTACCTTAATTTACCACCAAATCCCTCCCGATGTATATTTCAGCAAATGAAACCCCGTGACATTTTCATTGCAGAGAGAGGTTTCATTCATAGCTTCCCGTGATATGTTTTTACTCTGAAAACAATACAATTTGTAGTCTTTCTAGATTTTATTTTCTTCTTAATACTCACATGGACTAAAAAGAGGATTTTTCAGCAAGCATGCAGATCATGTGTTTAACAAAAGACTAGCCTACTGCCCCACTTCTCTGCTCATTCCAAGGCCTTCTGAAAAATCTTCTTTGCTGAACACTAATTCATTATCTCTACTTACCTCCTATAGGGTGGGGATTTAATTTAAATCTGCTGCTTAAACAGATTTATACAGAGGGGAAAGAACTACCACACCACCAACCACATACACACATACACAAGCCCAGAAGATCTATATTAAGTGGATGCTGCATAGGTGTAATTATTAGGAGAAAAAATTGGGAGCACAAGGAAGATAATGGGACTGTTTTTGTTTTTTATTGTTGTTGTTATTTAGGGTGAAGAGAGCAATCTACCTCTTAATTGAATGATACCAGAAATCTCTGCTCCACCCCAAATATTCCAAAACGTTCTAGCCACATCAATTGATGTTCTACATCCATGAAATATGGGCATTTATTTCAGTTAAATATTAAAATTAAAATAAAAGTATTTCTTGAATATATAATTCACTGATTTACTTTGATTTGCTTTATTGTCCTGTTTAGTTCTTTCTGGGTTAAAGCAGAGAGTAAGTAATAGATGAGGGATCAATCGATAAATAGATGAATATTAGTTTTACTAATATGTCATCTTTGCAGAGTTCCATTTTTAATGAAAAGAATATGGAAGTGATGCTAAGTTACACTGCCTAAGGGAGAAGAGAGAAGGATGAGGAGGATTTTCACACAAAACATAACACTGAAATGAAACAGGAAGTGAAATAAAATACTGGTGTATCACACTGTCTTTCACAGCTCAAGGCTTAATTATATCAGTATTTATGGACACACAAACTGTTTTACACTTCCATACCTGAATTAAGCTCACACTTGAGAATCAGAAAACTCTGTCATAATAGTTACAGAATTGCCTTAAGAAAAAGAGAGGACTCAATCTGTTTTTCCAGAAAAATTGATAAAATATTTGGGAGAATTCTAGGAACACCTGTTTCACAAATGAATTTTAGAAACACCTGTTTTACAAATGAAGAAGTAAGACCCAGAATAGTGAAGGTGGATGGTTCTTAGGTTGTATGGAAAATTTTGAGTAAGATCCAGTTTCCTAAATCCCAGATCTTACAATTTACTGAGAATAAAAACCTGCTAATGAATTAATAGATCACATTTTTTTGTTGTTTAAAATCAACCTTAAATCTCATTGGCCAAAGGATGTAAAACAGTAGATACGTAGTACAAACAAGTTGAGAGATCTAAGGTAGAACATGAGGGCTTTAGTTTATGGTGTACTGGGAATTTCTGTAAAATGAATAAATTTTAGCTGCCCTTGCCACACATACATATAAAATGAGTAACTATGTGAAGTGAAATGATAGAAATGTTATCTTCATTATAAAATGCTTCACTCCAGTAATAATTTTACTGTGTGCATCCCACATCATGTTATATACCTTAAATATACATGATAAAATTTAAAAAGGAAATAAAAATAATGAGTACAAGTGGGCATCTAAAAAAATTAATGACTACATACTGAATAAATAAATTTAACAAGAGAGTAAAGAAAGCCAAGCTTGCAAATCAGACTTATATTACCATGTCTTTCTGTGTTTTGGCTTCTAACACTTGAGAATCCATTGACTTCGTTTGACGATACTCTTTTTTTGAGCAAGGGTATGAGATGTCATCATCCTGACAGTTGTTCTAGGACCTCTCCTTCTCCATATACTTGTCACATATGAGCTTGAAGCCACCTCTAGATCTCTGTTTTAACAGTACTTATGTGTGGTATTTATTTCATTTTCAAACAGAATTTAGAAGAATTATAAAGTAGTCAGAACTTGATTGCATCAACAATGAAAGTTATTCACAACTTATCCTACTGATAAAAGTTCTCAAAGTGAGAAATGGCCTCAGGAAAAATATTAAGCCCTAGATGCCCTCAATGAAACATAGGCTTAGGTTAAGGATCGCATCAAGGTGTGACTGGTAACTGTCCAGTTAATAGTTAACATAATGAAGGAATATTGTTTGTCCGAAGGGCAAATACCCATCTGAATTTCAGAATGGCAGTGAAATTCCATTGCCATTCTGGCTGTTAGTGCCTTCTCTTCTATCCCATCCTGAATGTCAATGTCTACTGCATTGTTTTATGTGTGCTGTGTGAGAGACAGAACTCAGTCAAGTCTACTCTAGGAGCCCACCTGAGCAGCTCTATCTGCAAGTGGAACTAGCTTACATGACAAAACACAGACCTTTAAGCCTGAGCCTGATGCTATAGAGGAAAGAGGCATCATCAGGTGTCTTGGGAAAGGGTTGCCTATATTTTGTAATTGGGAGGAACAGGAATCCTCTAATAGCTAGAAGGAAAACTGTGATAGGAAGCTACACTGGTGGCATTTCTCCATTTTACCAATTTGATTTTGAGGATTCTCAGGTTCTGCTTGATCATGGAAATTGGTAGTAGGAAAGAAACAAGAGGAAATACATTTGCCGAAATCATTTGCTACTTTTATATTCGGCATGTTTCTCATTATGAATCCAACCCTTTGATTATACATTTCTATTTCTGGTTGTTTTAAGATTTTTGCACAATTTTCGTTGTTCCAGATAAAATTTTACACTGCCCTATGGAACAATGGCAGACAAAAAAAAAAAAAAAAAAGAAAAATAACTGGTGTTAAGTTTTCTGGTGTACAGAAGCTCTAAGCTTTTAAACCAACTGGCAAATGTTGAAAAGGTTAAAAAGAAAGTTCTTATTTTTCCTCAGGTTATGCCAATTTCAAAAACTATTGGCAGAATGTACCAGAAAGAGAAGGCTGAAGTTTTTTGCCTTTAATTTAAAATATTTTTAATAAATGTTTATTGCTTTAGATTTTGGCATTAATTTGCTCAACTGTCATAATCTTCTGGTTGTCATTTTCATTTCATTCAACAAAAATGTGCAACATGCTTTCTGTATTTCAGGTTCTGTTCTGGGCATTGAAGATGCAGCAGCTAATAAACAGAGTAAATCACTGTTCTCCTTGAGCTTAATTTCAGATGAAGAATAACACATAATTAACAATAGAAGTAAAATAGATAGTATGTTAGAAAGATATATAAGTGCTATGGAGAAAAAATATAGCTGAAAACAAGAAAAGGAAATGAGTGTAGAGTTGTATTTTTTACTAGGGAAGCAAGGAGAATTCCCTTTAGGTATTTGAGCAGCAATCTAAATGAGATAAACCCGAAGGGCAAAGAAGTAGGAAACAGGTTAGAGAGAGAACGGAAAGCAGGTAGTGAACGTTTCTATTGGCTATTTTAGAGACTTTGGCTTTATCTAAAGTAAGATGGAAAATCATTCAAGTACTTTGAGTAAATGAACAACATAATCTCATTGTGTATTCATAGTATCAGTCTTGTCATAAATACATATGCACTTTTAAGTCTTTTCTCTAAGATCTGAAGTAAGACAAGGATGCCTGCCCACTTTCACCACTTCTATTCAACATAGTACTGAAAGTACTAGCCAGAACAATTAGGCAAAAAAATAAAAATGAATAAATGGTTACAATCTGAGAAGAAAGAAGAGAAATTTTATTTGGTTGTAGATTATATAATCTCTTATTTAGAAAAACCCAAAAACTCCATTTAAAAACAGAGCTGACCAAGTTATCCAGTACTACAGGATACAAAATTAATACACACAAGTCAGTAACATTTCTGTGCAATAGCAAATATTCGGAAAAAAATTCAAAGAGTCATACTTGCTAAACAAGAAAAAAAATCTAAGAATAAATTTAACCAAAGAGGCAAAAGATCTTTATAATGAAAAATATAAAACACTGCTTAAAGAAGTGAAGACACACACACACACACACACACACACACACACACACACACACACAAAAGATATTCCATATTTATGGACTGGAAAAAATATTGCTAAAATGTCCATACTACTTAAAGTAATTGACAGCTTCAATGCAATCCCTATCAAAATACCAATGACACTCTTGACACAAATAAAAAGAACAATCCTAAAATGTTTATGGTAATGACAAAAGACGCCATACAGACAAAGCAATCCTAATGAAAAATAACAAAGCTGGAAGCATCACATTATCTGAGTACAAAATATACTGCAAAGCTAT
Source organism: Saguinus oedipus (assembly GCA_031835075.1). NCBI lineage: Eukaryota > Metazoa > Chordata > Mammalia > Primates > Cebidae > Saguinus > Saguinus oedipus. The sequence goes on along the minus strand of CM063172.1, from coordinate 2,027,984 downwards.
AGAAACAAAACAGCATAATGCTGGCATGAAAATAACACACAGAGCAATGGAATGGAAGAAAAAACCCAGAAATAAATCCAAACATTTATAGCCAACTCATTTTTGACAAGGGAAACAAGAACATACATTGGAAAAAGGAAAGTCTGTTCAATAAATGGTAGTAGAAAAACTAGATATACATACGCTGAAGAATAAAACTCAAACCCTATCCTTCATCATACATAAAACTCAAATCAAAGTGGATTCAAATCTTTGGCCCATTTTTTTGACCAGATTATTAGTTTTGTTTTTTTTTCTTATAGAGTGGTTTGAACTCTTTATATATTCTGGTTAACCCCTTGTTAGATGGATTGTTGCCAACTATTTCCTCCCACTGTGTAGGTCTTCACTTTGTTGATTGTTTCCTTTGCTGTAGAAGCTTTTCAATATATGATCCAATTTGTCCATTTTTGCTTTGGTTGCCTGTGCTTGTGTGGTATTACTGAGGAAATTTTGCCCAGATAACCATCCTGGATATCTTTTCCTGTATTTTCTTATAATAGTTTCAAAGTTTAAGGTCTCAGATCTAAATATTTAATTCATTTTGTATATGGCAAGATATAGAAGTCTATCACAGACATGTTTAAAATCATTATAATTTAAAGCGATTTGTTAGTAATCAGTAGATAAGTTTCTTCAACCTCACTGCTTGGATTCTTCAGTTCTGCTTGTTGAAATGCTTTAGCTTGAATTCTAAATTATTTGTTCATTTCTAATATGTTCTACCTAAAAACAACAAAGCCAATTCAGAGCTTTAGATGGTCTTTATAGAGATGACTTGACTCCCAAAAAGTTATATTCTGTTCTAACCTCTTAAATGAGTTCTAGATTTGTGCAGTCAGTTGCTTCTGGATATTGCCATTTGAATAGCTAAAATTTACCTTCAGTCAAATATTTTTCCTCATTCTTTTTTCAGTAAATGATACAGCCATCAAACCAGTTGAAAATAATTGTTAAATCTGGAAATAATTATATTAGTCCTACCTTTTCCCTCAACACCATTGCTATGCCTCAATAAATCCCCTTGACTCTGCCTTCCAGCTTACCCCAAGCGCTGCCATTTTCCGTCATCACTACTTCTACCAATCTCTACCTGCTGCTTTTACCTTCAGTGTTAGCACTGCCACATTTGCTCTGCCCTGGAATCCACCATCTGATCTTTTCAAAGCAATGCTTGTGCTCTAACAACAATGACAACAAAAAAGTAAATGTATTATATACTCCTGTTAAAAACATTCCCTTGTTTGTAATTGTAACTAATATAAAATTATATGTGGAAGCCTCCCTAAATTACTCAATTTCAAGAAGCCAACTTTCAATTCCTCTGTTGTACAATTCCCTTTTTCATTTTCCTCATAGCGATGATCACATTCTAAAACTACCTGCTTTATTTATCTTCTTACTTGTTGCTGTTTTCTTATTTACATAGGACCTTGTTTGTTCTTTTCTTCACTATATTCTAGTACACAGAACAGTGGCATTTAGTATATGCTTAATAAGTTTTGATGTATAGATACATGAATAAAATTACATTTTTCAGAAGATAAATTGATCCTGATCTGTCAGAGAATGATTAGGCTTTTAGAAATTAAAAAGAGTTACCGCTTGTCCAGTTTTGCCTTTTTATTTCTTAGGTGGTGATAATATAGACCAGAAATGCTAGATCTGTATTCATACAATTTGGTAATAGCAATGATTATATTTTAAATGACTCTAAACAGTACTCCAGACAATACTATTTCTATTGTTTTTATATTTCTAACGTGCAGGTTTGCATTTATGTGTCTCTATGTGAATGTGGGAATGAGTACATTGACTCAGTTTGACTTTGTAATTGGGCTTTTAATGTCAGAACCACGGTAACTACGAATTTGTCTTGTCACTAGCCTGGTTAAGTGTCATCAGCTACTATGAACAAAATATACTGTCTCCTTTTGGAGTAACTATGCAGATACATGTTATAACGATCATATATGAAATGCTGATCCTCTTAGTCTCCTTTCTTAATTTTATACATTTTTATAAAATGTTGAATGGTTCTGTCACTTCTTTTCTTTGGGAGATTATAGTCACTGCAGTGCTTAAGATCTGAAGGAATAATGACTAATGGAATCGTAGAATCTTTCCCCAGTGAAAACAAAAGTGAGCTATAAAATATCACTGGTACATAAGAAACACACCATCCTAGGCTGACCAGCAGAGTTCCAGGCTCAAATTTGGCTGTTCAGTACAGAAAGAAGTCATTACTGGCATATTTAACTGATTTAAGAAGGACAATCTGTGATATAAAATAACCAGTTATCTGCAGATTCAGAAAAGTCAGAGCTTTTTAAAAATTGAAGAGGAAATGTAAAAACCACCTAAGCTTAAGAATTTTTGGCACGAATACTTGATAGCGTTAGTTAGAAAATTCTGGCAAAACCAAGTAGGTAACAAAAAAGGATTTTCCAAGAAGGCAGATAAACCCTTCAATGAAAACCAACAAAAAAACTCAAAGCCACAGTCTCAAAGAAGTTAGTTATATATGGATATATCTATGTGATGATATAGATAAGCTGTTGAACTTTCAAGTGACCAATTGTATATTTCAATAGGTAATTATACATGTTACATATTATTTAAAATAAGTTCATTTCTATCACTGTAATAATCCAATGAAATGCATGACTCTGTTTTCCTTACACTGACAAGGAGAATACTTATGGCAGGAGCTTCCTTGACAATGGGACTCAATCAAACCTGAAGGTCCAAAGAAATTATTGTTTTGCCCAGAGCACAGAGTTAATAAGTTTCTTAACAGTAAGTCTGAAACCATTCCCAACAAAATACATGTGAAATGTCAATGAGATTAAATTTGCCAGGAGTTTTCTTTCCTCTTCTTTGATCAACCAGTAAGAATTTTTCTACATGAGATAATGCTGCTCACTCATGCTTTATTGGATGAATGAACAACCATCCTGTGCCAGAATGCAGAGTCCTGGGATGGAATTATCTCAAGCAGCAGCTAGTGTTCTCCCTGTAGCCAATGCAGTCAACTAAATAATAATTTTTTAATGGTCTAGTATTTTTCCACCTCGCCTCTTCACTCTTAAATAATTTGATACCAAATACAAATATGTCTTTTCTTGTTCAGCAAGAGTATTGCACAATGAAATTTTTACTGACATCGCTTTGCACTGTAGCTTAGAACACTAAGGGATCCCTGGATCTGTCACTTAAAATATTTTAATGTATCATTATTTAACTTATAGTGTGAAGTTATTTCAATAGTTTTGTTGTATTGTCTTTGGAAGTGATTTATTTGTTTTCTTACTTTTAACAAGAGGTTTTAATTCAAGGAGACCAACTCCTCAAATGCTTGTTAACAAAAGTCACAGCAAACTTTTAAGTTCAGCTACCCTAAGCATTGTATTTTTCACAAAAACAAATATATGTCTATAGTCTGTTATAATTATGTGCTGCATTCAATTTATAATTCATGAAGAAAAATGGGCTTTGGATTCATAAGTATTAAATGAGATTATGGATTCATACACTCCCTAGTTACATTAGAAGAAAAAACATTGATCTCCTCATTAATAGGTCATGGGAATAAAAACAAAATTGCACATTTTGCAGCCAATTACAAGTCTTTTCTTTTTCTAAATTCAAGATTTTACATAGATATTTTTTAATACTCTTTTTTTGAAAGAGTTTTCAGTATTCTTTTCCATTATTTAAAAAAAAAACAATTAAAATGCTACAAAATTAATATATTTCCTTACAAATCATGCAGAGAAGAAAGTGAGAAACAGAATTTAAGAATTTTTTAAAAATTGAAAATTAAAATTGTCTTCTCCATGTGTATTAGTCTATTGTCAAGATGCTAATAGACATACCCAATAACCATTTATAAAGAAAAAGAGGTTTAGGGTACTCATACTTTCACATGGCTGAGGAGGCCTCACAATCATGGCAGAAGGCTAAGGAGGAGCAAAGGCACATCTTACATGGCAGCAGGCATGGTTTTTTATAAAAAACCATCAGATCTGAGTTTATGTCCTTTGCAGGGACATGGATGAAGCTGGAAATCATCAATCTCAGCAAACTAACACAAGCACAGAAAACCAAACAGCGCATGTTCTCGCTCCTAAGTGGGAGCTGAACAATGAGAACACATGGACACAGGGAGGGGAACATCACACACTGGGGTAGGGGCTGGGGAGGGATAGTGTTAGGAGAAATACCTAATGTAGATGATGGGTTCATGGGTGCAGCAAACTACCATGGAATGTATACACGTACGTAACAAAACTGCATGTTCTGCACACGTAACCCCGAACTTGAAACATTGAACTAAGCATTTTCCATGGGCCAAGAAAGTGGCCAGTGTTGGAATGACATAATAGAAACATCTGCTCCAGTATCTACCAATCCTTTAAATTTCCTTCCTTGAATCATAATCTCACATGTAGGACATTTACCAGTAATTTGATTTACCCAATGTGCTGCTCCTCTTGTCTGTCCTCTCATTCTTCTAGTTTCACCTCCTCCTATGTTTTCATATGGTATAATTAAAAGCTGTGCTATGTGTTCCCAGGCTCAACACACCAGGAAACGGAAGAAGACACTACAATTTCAATTTCCCCTATAAAGTCCCCATCAATAACTCCTGTATGAACTTGAGCAGCAAGACTAGATCTTCCTAGAAGTAAGCTCACAGTTCCAGGGGTAAACCGTCACAAACTCCTGCCGATACTTTTTTGCGGTGGCTCTCCCAGTAAAATGCTTACCCTTTGAGAGCTGCACAAATCTACTGCTGCGTTCCCAGCTGTGGCAAGGAACAAGCATTGTATAGGGATGAGGGAACAGCTCGACCTTCGATAGGCCTCGGTTTGGATTGGAGCCCGAGGCAGCCCCTCAATCCATCTCGCGAAATCAGATCTATTGGAATCAGCCAGCAAGAAATAGCTACTTTCTTTAATAATTATAGAACAAACAGACTCAGGCCCAACATCAGTGATGGCTTGCTTAAGTTCTCTCCACAATCTGAATGGAAGGGGTTCAAAAGCAACTCTTACTCGCCCTGGCTAATCTTGAGCTTACACAACAACTGGAAATTACCAGGCCTCCAAATTTTCCTCTTTTCTTACTTGAATTCTGGCCTAGATAGAATCGGTTACCATAGATCTAGGAGTATAAGCTCCTCAACTGGTTACTGCAGATCTTTTCCTTATTTGACTTTTCATCTTTTTGCTCTATAACTTCTTTATATACTTATCACACTCCTTCTCCTCTCCTGAATCTTCTGAATCATCTTCCTCCCGGTCAGTCTGAAACTGGTCCAGGGCAAAACACACCAAACCCAAACAGACCACACCAAATAAGCCCCGGATTTACTTCATTTTTGCCGTCCCTTCCCTCCTCCTCGGTCTAAAACAGCTCCAGGGCAAAACACACCAAAGCCCAAACAGACTACACCAAACAAGCCCGTGTTTACATTTTTCCCCAAGTTACTCCAATATGGCCGAACTCCCCCAGCTGTCCCCCTGGGAATACTTTTCCTTAATGTCCTGGGGCTAATCCCAAGATCCCCCAGCTATCCCTGGAAGATCCTTCCTCTAACATTCTCGACCTTTCCTTGGGTACTCTCTAAGTCACCTGGGAGTCTCCCCTGGGTCTTCTGGGCTCCCACTAATTCACCAGGGAGATACTTAAAAACGTTCCCGGGATTCCTTCTGAGCTCCCCAGTTTGCCCTGGGGATACTTTCCAACGTACTCGGAATACCTTCAGCCTTGCGTCTCCTTTCTCTGTTGCTCCGGCAACTCTTCGTCCTGGGCCGGAATCCCCACTGGGTGCCAGTTGCCGAGCTGCAGCTTGACTGGGAGACTCCCATCCAAGCGGGCTGAAGATCAGTGAGAGGCAAGCACCCAGACAGCCAACTCAGTGGAGATAATCTGGGGACTAACAGCCTGAGAGCCTGAGAGCCTGCGGGGTTTCCAGCTCTCCGCACTGAAGACCCCAAGCAGAGATTCAACCACATATTTATTTGCTCTTTGAAGGTGATTCTTTACTACACAGGTGTTTTACATATACACACAACTCAGGAATATACTAAGTAGGCAGCTGTCACTTGTCTACCAGTAATTACAAACTACAAGGTATCCTCCACAGAAGAGCCGTGGGGCAGAGTAAACTTAATGTTTCTCAACATATTTCAGTTATACCAATGTTGCTTTTACAGTATTTATTCGTTCACATCCTTGGGAACATAATCATTAACGTGCAAAATGATGATTTAGGATATTTGATCATCCTTAAAGAAAAAAAGAGGCGAATCTGAACAGGACTTCATGTGAGATTATTTTAGCCAGGCAAAAATTGCTATGACAAGGGCATATTTTACATTTGCTTTTTCAAAAGTATAAATTCTGGATGTAAGAGCATAGATTTTAAACACTTTTTAGAATTATGAGTTTTCTGTATGTGCTGACGTTAAAGCTAGTTAAGTTTATACCTTCAAAGGAAAAAGCAGTTCAGCTTAGCTATTGGACAAGAGTAGTGAAACACTGGCATATCTCCACCCACTGAGCTCTGTCAAACACAAGAAATCTAAAATAGGAATCATGCTAAATAGTTTAGATGGTGTGAGAAGCAAACAGTAGATCAGTTAATGCTTTGTATGGGGATCAGTGCCCTGTGTAAGATCAAAAACACTATTTTTTTTTCTGATTTTCACAACACTATTAGCATTTTTATAGTGCAAGTCTTCGTTTGCCATTCTTATGCTTAGGATTTGTTTTCCTGGGGCTAATGCAACATGGAAGGAAATCCAGTGTGACCAAAGGTTTTAACTGATTTATTTTGCAGTGGCAAGTTTTCAGGGCTTTTGAACAGACAGAATAAGTAATATTTCTTCTGTAGAAGCCATTGTGTTGAATTTCTTTTCTCATCAGCCTCTGCAATATATAGTGATGATTATGTGAAGTGGTAGGGCTGATTTTTTTTTAATTAAACCTTTTATTTTAGAACAGTTTTATATTTATAGAACAATTATGAAGATAAAGCAGAGAACTTCCGTATGACCAACATTCAGTTTTCCTTAAGTGTGGGCTACACACAGTAGCTTCCTTCCAAAGACTGTGTAAAGGGGAGACCAGAGGAACTTTACAGTGAATAAACCTGAAAAACACTGTCTGAGCCTGGTGATCAAGCTCAACATCAATATTGATAAGTTATACTGCTACCTGTATTCAAGGATACATAGCCCCTTGATATAACATGACGAAAATGGCGTTTTACATGTCTTCCTCTCAAAAACCCATAACCCCCATATAATTATGAGAAAAACAGCAAGGAAGTTCCAACAGAAGAGCATGCTACAAGATACCTGACCAGTACACTTCATACCTGTCAAGGTCATCAATAAACAAGAAAATTCTGAAAAACTGTCATAGCCAAGAAAAGCCTTAGGAGCAAGAAAAATAAATGCAGTGCAATACACTAGATGGGATACTAGAACAGAAAAGGGGCATTGGGTAAAAACAATAAAAAGCAGGAGAATAATAGTGTTTCATAGGTTTCTCCATTGTAAAATCACTCTTTTCTCTCCCATTTCATACTGTCTCCTTAGAAGAAAATCACTATGTGAGGCAAACACTTTAATGAAAGAGAACGTTTCATTCCAATTCCTTGAATGGAGAGTAGCTACATAAATTATTTGGAATTAGTCTCCAAGGGAAACATGTCTGTTCTCTCTGAAATTATTCAGTCATCTATTTGTATCAGTATGGACGCATGAATATATATTTTAGTTACATTCTGACACTACTTCACTTTGTTACTGAAACTGTTCCACCTTTGGCCATTGGGAACCCTTGCAGAATTTCATCTGTTTGGTTAGTTGGTGGTTGGCTGTTATTGTTGTTGCTGTTATTTAGTTTTTTACCATTTCCTTACTTTCTGGCATTCAGCAGGCTCTTCTGGAATTTTTGATGCCTGGTTCCTGGAATGAGCCATTTCTCCAAAGAACTCTGTTTTCTTTTAGTAGAGAATGGTATTAGAAACCAAGATCTGGGAGTTGGGTGTGCTCATTGCAATGGGGTGTAGTTTTCTATGATAGGGCTGTTTTTTAAAACAATATAGTACTTCTCCATATTTGTTTTTTTAATTATTCATTTTGGGTTTTCTGTAAAAAATCTGACATTCTTACAATTTTTTTAAAACCATCTTTAAAATTCCAATTTAGAAGTTTGCAAATAGCACCCAAACATTGTCAAGTAATGCAAGCATTGCCATTATTTTATGATGAGACTTCCCTTCTACCTAAAATATCAGTTTTATCAAGCTTGATGGTTAAATATCTAATCAAATCATGAACAAAGATGTTTTACTATAATTGCTGTTCAAAGTAATATATCATAACTAAAAATTTATTTCTAAAAATAGTTTAGAAAAGAAAAGATTTTTAAAAGGTTTTAATTTTACCTGATTCTTAGCTGAGGGATACTGCATAAAGGTAGGCTGCTCAAAGCAAGACCAGTGGAAAAATCCAGCTGGAAAGCACTGAGGTTTGTCAGTCATGTCAGGGGAAGATAACAGTCTGGTGAAGTGGTGGACAGGGTGTTAAAACTGCAGAGGGCTGTTGACCAGTTCACCTTTCAAGTGTTCTGAAGCAAACTTCAGAGTTGGACATGGTGCTTTATGAGCCAGTGGTCCAGGAAGTGTCTGTAATTCAACATGAGAGATATTTGATTAAGCTTGGAAATGACGGCAGGAAAACAAAGTAACAGTCAAGATTTTACCTTATATGCCCAAGGGATTTGTAAAACGCCTTGAGAAAATGACTACCCAAGGATTCAGATTCACTCAAGATTTCTCCCCAGGAGCTTAATTTGCAAACAGAACATCCTTTAAAAGGCTAACATTATCACTTCATGGTCTTCTGAGTGACAGCCTTATAGTGGGGTGAAGATGGTGATGTGTATACCTACTTTTTATGGACTTATGCTGTGGTGCTAGGAAGCCTTCCAGAACTCTCAGAAGTGTGCTGCTTTCAACTCCGCCTTCCCACAGCCTGTGATCAACAGTAAACTGCAGCCCCTATGTCTTACCCTCCACAGGATTATTTACTCCTTGAGTGAAGGAATGCTTTCTTGTTCATCTTTGTGCCTCACATATAGATCACTACACCTGGTCTAAAAGGAGCTATTCACCAACTATTGAACTAATGAAATATGTTGTATGCTTATTCTTAAAATGCATTATTATATACATTTTTCTCACTGAATAATTCTGTGTCATGATGTGAAATAGATGAGTAGCAAGGGTCAACTGTAGAGACTACCTTTCCAGGACTATGGTGTGAGCAGATAAAACGTTTCTTCCAACTATGATGTTATGAAATACAAACAAAGTGCTAAACAGATAGTAAAATTTCCCCTCAATGACCCAGTTTTACTGTTAAGTGACTGAATTCTTTAGGTAATTGCTAAGGGTACCCACTTTCCTAAATTTTGCTTTAGCAAAAAGCCTAGGATTTTGTGCAGAAATAGACTAGGGTTATTTTTCTGAGGTAAACCAAAGGCTGCATTCTGAATCCCATTCCAATTTACCCTTGTTGTTTCAACTCTGTCCCTGGATTCTGTGAACAGGGGCCTGAGTGAGATGAAAGATAATTATTATAATAAGAACAATTTATTCAATAACTTATTTATAAAGATCCTTGAGAAGATAACTGACTGAGTTGGTAGTCTACATGGAAATGTATAATCTATTTATAAAAATCCTTGAGAAACATAACTGACTGGGCTGGGAATCAATGTGGAAATAGGTCCAAGTTTGTCTCAGTTGGAATTCATAGTAAAATGCAATGTTAATTTTTTATAACCCTGAAGGAACAAATTTTGTGCAGTGAGAACTCAATCAGAGGCAGGAAAAAAAAGACAGGTTTTTACTAATTTTCCATTATGTCTGAAATTCTTTGCACAGCTTCAGCTTTACTTTCAAAGCCTTATTTTTGAGTAACTGTGACAGTGTGTGAGAAGAAAATAAGAAGACAGATGGAAACCCAAATGAAGCCTTATAAATGCCTTTACTCACCAACCCCCAATCCCAATGCCTTTAATCAAGCTTATATAGGCACTTGAGATGCTAAGCCCAGGGAAACTTTCTTTTTGTTTGTTTGCCTAAAAGCTTTATCTTAATTTTTGTAATGACATATATCATGCAGGCTAATTGGTTGCAGTGCTTTGCCATTTATAAATAGCTTGCACTATTTGGACTGAAAATCTGTAACCTGAAAAGTAGCACAAATTTATCCATGTGAAGGCACTGGAAGATTAAATTTTCAAATTGAAAAGTAAAATATTTATCAATAACTAATATGAAAAAGGCTATCTTAGCCGGTCGCAGTGGCTCAAGCCTGTAATCCCAGCACTTTGGGAGGCCAAGGCGGGTGGATCACGAGGTCAAGAGATCGAGACCATCCAAGTCAACATGGTGAAACCTGTCTCTACTAAAAGTACAAAAAATTAGCTGGACATGGTGGCGCGTGCCTGTAATCCCAGCTACTCAGGAGGCTGAGGCAGGAGAATTGCCTGAACCCAGGAGGTGGAGGTTGCGGTGAGCCGAGATCACGCCATTGCACTCCAACCTGGGTAACAAGAGTGAAACTCCGTCTCAAAAAAAAAAAAGAGAAAGAATAAGGCTATCTTTGAATGGTAGTAAACCAGAATGGTTTCTAAAGCCAATGAGTGCACAGTATTTAGTAAGAAAAAACCAAAACAGATCAGCATTAGAAAGCATTTCAAGATCACAAAATCCAGTTTATCCAATACATTGGGTGATATGTGAGGAGGGCCTGTGGGGTGGGATCTGATGTGAATTAAAAACAAAAATGTGTTAATAATCAATTAGAAAACATAATGGAAAAATAATTGTATGTGTATCATCAACCCAAAATACAAAACACCAAGAAATAAACCAAAACTACAGAATTTATTGAAATTTAAAATATCTGAGCTGTATCACATTCTTGGTTGGGAATTCTAAATACTTTAGTAGTGATCACTGGTTACCATTTAAAAATAGTTTTTATATAATTCAAAGTAAAAATCCTAACACAATTCCTCTTAGGAAATTTTAGTTTTTTAAACTTTAATGAAAATTACAAATGGGCAAGTTTTTTAGTTAGGATAGTTTTGTTTCTTTTGAAAGAGGAATTATAAAGTGTGAATAGATATTGAAATATGTAATGATGCTAGGTAATTAAATAGACAGAGAAAGAATGAAAGAATATATAAGTCAATACAAATAAAGAGGTATTCCACGTACCAATGCTTACATTTAACATAATGTGATACATTATAAAATAGTCATTTTAAGTCAGTAGGACAAGGGAGGATCATTCAATTGAAAGACTGGTATAATTAGTTGAATATCAGAGTAGTTTTTTTTTTTTTAATTTAGAATGTATCTCATCACATGTAACATAACTTTTATTGTGTCATGTGACAAGAACGCTAAAAAAAAAGAGAAATAATCAGATAAATATAAGGTAGAAAATATATTTCCAAGCATCAATACCTAATTCAGAAACTATCCTGTAGAGACATTAATGGATAAAATACTATATAAATTTAATGAAGGTCAAAAATTAAATAATAAATAATAACTTGTCTAAATGTTAAAATATTAATGATTGATATACCAACAGAAAGTCATTAAAAATGTGAGTAAGCTTTTATTGAAATGAAAGCTCTAGGAAGGCAGAAATATTTGTTTTATTCACTGCAGTAGATGCTCAATAACTATCATTGGAATTTACAGATGGAAGAAATAAAAATGGCAAATAAATGGATGAAAAGAATTTCTCAGCCTCAGTAATATTTGAATAAATGAAAATTAAGTGAAATGCCCAGTTTGGATTATCCAAGTGACAAATATAAAAGCAAAATCACAGATCTGTAATAATTATAAAATGTAATGGCCATTATCGACAAACTTTGGAAACACACACATACACACACACACGGCCTTAAAAATGAACACACCAGGGGGCCCAAAGTGGCTCCGGCCGGATGTCGTGGCGCTTGCGAAGGCGAGGCCAAGAGTTCAAGGCCAACCAACCTCAGCAACCTTACAAGCTCTCATTGATTGGCAAAAAAAAAAAAAAAAAAAAATGAACACACCAATTGATAAATAATTCTCCAACTAGAAATTTATGCAGATAAAACTTTTACCAAACTGTTCCTTTTGGCCCACTGGTTGGCCTTTAATTGATATCTTAACAACATCCACTTTCTTCAACTGTGTTCATTTGAATTATTTTATGAACATACAACTTATCTTTTGCAGTGATAATTTGCAATTAAAAAACATGTTTATAAATGAGAGTTTTAGTTTTTAAAAATTAATTAATAAGATTTTCATGTTTCAACATGGAAATGTTTTAATGTAGCAAAAAAAAAAGTACCATTTCAATTATCATATCTAATGAGAAAAAGAACTTAGGTGATATAAAATGTCAATGGTGCCAACTCACCTTCCAATGTTCCACATAAATGATGATATGTAGTAGTTTTTAAAGAGAAAAGCAGAGAAAAAAATTGTCATCAAAAGGCAAACAATATAGGCAAGAACACATAAATATTATTTACCAGCAAGTAGAAACACGTTCACAATATATATAAATGTACTGCTTGAGTTGTTTTGTTATATATGAGAACACTCAGTTAATGTAAATAGAAGTCTTTTTCTAAAGTTGAATTTGGAGATCATTTTCCAGTAATAATTCCCAGTTCTGAAATATGAAAAATAAAAAAAAGTCTGAGGATTAAGTTGAAGCAATTCATCTGAAAAATAGAAAAACTGATATTAGTATTTCAAATAGTTTAAAAAGTTATCACAGATCAACTATTTTGGCTGTCTTACTCAAAATCACCAAATATCTTAAAGCCTAAGACCATATATTTGATACTGTGCAAAGCCACTGTTTTGTGTACATTATATAAAAATGATTTGGTCCTTTTATAACAGAAGCATGACCAGTTATTTAGGTTGCAGCTTTGTAACTTTGAACATTCAGAAAATGATAAGATCATATGTTAATCAACATAATTCAGGTATAATTCATACATAAATTTACTTTTAGTTTTCAATGTTTGAAAATGTATATACCCATACATATGCTTCTATACTTTTATTATTTATTGATTCTCTATATCTATCTATATATATACATATGTATATGTATATCTATATATATACATATACATATGTATATATATAGATATAGATAGATAGATATGTATATATATATATATACATACATATGTGTGTGTGTGTGTATATATATATATATGGTTTTTGGCATGCAGTTTAATAAGTTTAAAGGCCTACATAGACTCATGTAATCATCACAAAGTCATGATAAAAATTCTGAAAGTTCCAAAACCTTAAAAAATTATCTACTCTTGTACCTTTGTAGTCAAACCCTGTCTTTTTAATCTAACGTCATGGTTAAGCCAATCTATCAATTTGCAGTTCATCTTATGTCATTTTTAATGTCTAATAGCCATAGACACAGGTTCCAGTCTTAAAAGGTAAAATTTACAAATCCTATTTTGCCATTTATGAAACTATTCCTTTTAAAACAGAAAAATGTCAGCTCTTAAAGTTTATTATATTTGTATAACAAAATTGCATCGTGTCCAGCAGACAAGTAATTCTATTATTAAACACAAGAAGAAAATACTTTCAGAAAAGAGTTCTATACTTAAAAACATAAGGTCCGGCCGGGCGCGGTGGCTCAAGCCTGTAATCCCAGCACTTTGGGAGGCCGAGGCGGGTGGATCATGAGGTCAAGAGATGGAGACCATCCTGGTCAACATGATGAAATCCCATATCTACTAAATATACAAAAAGTTAGCTAGGCATGGTGGCACGCACCTGTAGTCCCAGCTACTCGGGAGGCTGAGGCAGGAGAATTGCTTGAACCCAGGAGGCGGAGGTTGTGGTGAGCCAAGATCGTGCCATTGCACTCCAGCCTGGGTAACAAGAGTGAAACTCTGTCTCAAAATAAATAAATAAATAAATAAATAAAAATAATGTCCACAATCTGTAGAGTTACATTTTAGAAACCGTGATCCCACATAAAAAGATAGTCAGATATTAAACTTTAGTCAGTACTTTATCCAAGGGCTTCAAAAAGCTTCACCAAGAGACATTATTTGTCTTTATAAAAGGTAAGATAAAAATGCCAATGCATTCTGAAAATCACTGGACACATTAGTACTAAATCACACAAATCCATCTGAAACAACCCATTCACATGTATCTGTTAAAAGAATTAAATTTCTCTGAATACACTGCCCTTTCAATATTTTATTTTTTGTTTGTTTCTGGGCAGAAGGAAAACATATCAAATGAGTTCCACATCAACATGATCTCTTAAACCTGAAAAAGTATGTGATATAGAGCTGGTTGCTCTTCTCTGACAAGGTATGTCTCTGGTTTAGTGATCTGAATGAACAAGGAACAACTGTGCAGTGCCTGTTTTGCATTTCAGTTCATTATAGACAGTACAAGACTTTTACAGGTCTTTTGAATCTGATTGCTTCCTCTGTTTGCATGAACTGTCCTATAAGTTCTTGCATTAAACAATTTTTGTTTGGGCTTATTAAATAATAAAATGGACTCTTATAACAGACCTATGTGCCCTGAACTCAAGTTCAGCTCATATTAAAAATGACAGGATGTTGGAATTCTTTTTCTTATTGTTAATAGCTCATTTATTTTCCCTTTGCCATCATGACCCTGTAGTCTCCAACAAGCAGACTGCCATGTAAAGCCAGATCTAAGTATCCTGTGATGGATCCTACCTTAATTTTACTTTGCCAAAGATGTTTCTGTGATTCACAGAGATTCTTAGCAAGTGATAGGAAACGGCTGGCAATGCCTCCTCCTTCTCAGAGTATACTCTTCCGCATGCTGTTTCCTTCTGCTGAATCATCCTTAAAGTCATCAGAGTACTTAAAGAGACCTTCAACATTCACCAATCTCTGGTTGATAAAGCAAGGAGACAGAATTCTGGATTTACATATACATCTTATAGCAGAGATGCTGAAAATGTTTTTTTCTAACTTCCAGACAGGTATTTTTTACTTAGCTATTACTATCCTTATATTATCCATGAAGATTTTTCCATGTGTCAACTACCAATATGATACACGGTATTTTAAGGAGGGTAAACCTTTAACATATATGGCAAATGCAAACCTACTTACCTTGCCATTCCGTCCCCCTCAAAATTTAATAGTTCTGAATAAAAAATATGCATTAAAATTAGGATTGTTAAGATCATCACTCATAATGTTACTATGAGTGACTGCTATTACTTTTTCAAAGCAATTGTCTCTAGAAGTTAATTTCACTTTTCATTGGAGTTTGGCCCCCTGGAAATGATTAACTTGACAGGGATGGGAAGAGGAAAAATTTTCAGGAAACATCTGGCAAATTGCAAAGAAATGCTAAACATTTTCTTCCCCATAGCATTTATTTTTATTACCTATCTTCTTCCCTATAACATTTTATCAATATACATGGACACACCAACACATGCATACACACACACACACACACATATGTATAATGTGCCCTGGTTTATATGGAACATATAAATGAGGTGTTTTTTTTTTTTTTTCCAATTAGCTCCTATTTCTCTTAACTTCATTTTGGCAACATCAAGCTGTCATTTTTGTAAAATTTTATCATGTATATATACCTCTAAAATCTTCATGGTAAGGGAGTGATTGCATACAATTTGTTACCCAGGCAGTACCCAGCTGGTAGGTTCTTGGCCTCTTTAACCCTGAAGAATGGGGAAAGAAGCCCTGGAGAGGTGAGTTTACCATTCAAATAAAAATCCTGGACTCAAATTCTTTTGCAGAAGAGTGAATTATCACACAGACAGAGAGAGAGAAGACAGCTCCCACGCTGTTGTGGGAGGGGACCCATAGAAGGAATCCGTTGAAGGAGCAGCTGAAGTTTTATTGAGTTATTCCCTTCCCATTCATGTTCTCATCCAATGAGAGGAGTTCTTTCAAACTTCCTCTGGATTGATCTTCGACTCTGATACCAGATTGGCTACTTGTTTTACAGCCCTGAGTCACAGAGGCCCCTACTCCCAGAGCTTTCAGGGGGAATTTGGGACAAAAGGGCCCTACCTGGTTTTCCCGCGTGCAGGAAGATCAGAGAAAGAACTCTCCCTGGCCCGTGTGGAGGAGGTGCTCAGAGTCCCAGCTGCCTGAGGCAGGAAGCCAGGAAATTCTTGCACTTGAATCCATGCCCCTTGTGGACCCAAGAAGAGAAGGTTCTCTAACCCCATTCCTCAAATTGTTTCTATTCATATCTAAATATAATGGTTTTGTTTTTCAAATCCTCTTCAATTTTGTTCTGATTACATAATTAATGATATTTTGCAACACAATTTATGTTTCATAGAAATTCCCTAGCAATTTTCACGTGTATGTAATCTAATTGGGAGCTTGCTCCCTGTAATGATTTTTCCACCACTCTAAAAGGATCTATAAGCTTAGTAGAAGAGCGTCATATTGGGATACTGAAGGAGGTAATGGGGGTTTGTTAATGCCAGTGTGGTTTTTGCTCCATTCTTTCACCAGAATTGCTGTTCGCATGTCACCAACGGTGTTGATAAAAATCATCCAAATGCATGTTTTCAGTATGTATATTGCGATACCATTTCCTCTTTCATGAAACTCTGTAGCTTCCTTGATGTGTCTTTTCTAGGTGGCTTTGCCAATATCTTTTTCTCTACCAGATCTTTTAATGTTTATATTGCTTTGTCTGTGTATTTGGGGTTTATTTTCTTATCTTAAGACACCTCAGCCAATCCTGAATCATTCAATATTGTCTCAATGCCAACCTACCTCAAATCTGTTCATCTGTTCTTTCGTACATTCTCTTACTCCTGAGCTCCATACCTGCAGATGAGAGAAAATGTATTCTTAGAGGTTAGAAAGAAACTTGCTGGAGTAAACAGCTGAGCTGAATATTCTTGGATGCCTCTAATTAGTTGAAGGATAATGGTAGTTTGGATTAAGCAGTGAGCATGATGATTATACCGAATTTAGGCAAAAAAAAAAAAAAATCTTGAGCTCAATTCCTATTTCATCAGTCATATTTTGAAAGATGTAACTTCTCGAAAGCTTTATTTTCTCCTTCAAAAATGAGATAAGTAACACTAAATAGTTGTTTTAAATATGAAGTAATGTATGTAAAGCACTTAGTACAATGCTTGGCCTGTAGTAAGTATTTAATATAAATAGTAACATTTGTAATAAATAATTTCTTCATCATAAAATCTCTACAAATTCAACTGCAGTAAGAAAACCCATTTATAGTGAAAGAGAGATGCTGTCCTACCTAGGAAGATCAACAAAGCGTTCAGGAGACACAGAGAGCTCCCTCTATTACCCCAGGATCCTTGGAACCATTTTTAGGAGAGTTTTTAAAATTGCAGAAGGAAGTAGGTGATGGAGACTATTTGCACTGAATAAGGTGTTGTGATTGTGAGAGAAAGAGCTGGGGTGGGTCTAAGAGAATTTGTCTCTATTTTTTTTCATTAAGAGATTAAGAGAAGGAAAGGATTCTGAATAGGGTGCAGGGTGTAAGAATAATGACAGGAGAGAAAGGTGGGGTTTTAAAAAATATCTTTGCATTTTGAATTAAATTTATTCTGGTGTTATTTAAGAGCGGCAATCTTTAGACTATCTTTAAATTCTTGGTGGCTATTGAATTAAGATTTTTACCCACAACACCATGGAGTGAACTGAGCCACAGGTCTCATTTGGGCTTTATTACTCTATTATTATTATTATTATTATTATTATTATTATATTTCTAAGTGCCTCCCTGACATTTCTACCTGGATATTTCACTGAGTTCTCAAATCTAATATATGTAAAACTGAAATCATGACCTTCACACCTTAACTTCCACTTCTTCCCCAGCCAGTAATATTGCCAAGTCCCCCTCTGCTGAAGGCATAAATCTAAAGGAAACCATTGGTCTTTCTTCCCAAAATCCCACATAAATTCATTTTTCACCGTATCCTGCACAGCCGATCTCTAAATAGCTTTTGAACTTTGTCCACTTCTTTGTAAGCCTAGTCTGTATTACTTCCGTCTTTTAAATCTTATAAAATTAGTAAAATACATTGGAGAAAGCTAGATCATACAAACAAGTATAAAAATAATATTATATGTAAATATATGTATCTGTATCAAAATGAGGTTATACTACAAATGCCATTTGTAATCTATTTTTTTTTTCAGTTCATGATCTCTAACCTACAAGGTCCTTATGTTTCCTCTTATGTAACTGCAATTCTATATTCCAGTTTTCCTTGGTGTCCTAAATATGTGCTTTAAATTTAGTTTGTGCAAACCAGAATGCAATGCGTAATCATAACCTGAGTCTAAATATTCTTTTTCTTAGATATCTTTTAACCTAGCATAACTACACCACCAATGTCTTTGGCTTTGCTTTGGCAGCCAGTTATTAGTTGAGGGATAATGGTAGTTTGGATTAAGCAGTGAGCAGAATAGTCCACTTCGTGACACTGATGTTTTGGAGGACCTAGCCAGTGATAAACTGCAGTATTGTTTCTTCATGATTTCATTTAACTTGTTTCTCCACCTCCTGTGTTTCTCATAAATGGCCAATTATACTTTTTATCTGGAATCCAACATAAATGATGTGATATACTTCATATGTCCTGATACCAAGTGATAAATGACCTGGATAATCCAGCATTAATTGTGTTAAATTTCAGCACTGGATGAGGATGACAACAACCTGATACCTCCATTTTGCATTTATGTCTTTCTTTTAAGAAAAAGACAATAATCTAGCAGCATGCTGCTTTACCACTACATTAATTTCCAGTTTCAACTAATCACAAATCCACTGGTACTAACACCGTGTAGTAACCATGACTGTGACAAACACTTCACTAGGAGTTGAAGGATGTTGATTTTTAAATTGGATTATTTCATCTACATTATAATGGGTATTTTTTTTTTGGCAAAGTAAAGCTTCTCCTCATCAACAGGGGTCATCCTTTATTTTTAAAACCAGATCCTACTGGAAAAGTAGCATAAAAACTTATTTCTTAACCCTTTAGTTACCAATTTGCAATACTGGTTTAATAGTTTATTCACAGCATTTATTCAAAAAATGTTAAGATTTTCTGGTTTTGTCTTACATAACTATCATTTTTTAATCATAAATTGTAATTGATTTGATGTACTTCAAACTCCTAAAATTGTTTTCCTCCCTCTAAGTTCCTTTGTCTCATTAAATGGGATCCATCCCCTCCCTCCTTCCCTCCCTTCCTTCCTTCCTTTGTATAGTTGGTTGTGTGTGTGCGTGCATGTGGCAAATTGTATTTTCTGAAAATGGTCACAAGTTTATCTCATGTCCAGATGCTCTTCCTTCAATGTAACATTGGCCTTCCTTCAACAAGAGATGCATTCTGCATTCCCTCCTGCTTAAATTTGGCTGGACCTATGACTATAACAGAAGTGACACAGTATGACTTGCTAGGCTAAGTTAGAAAAGACAACTTAGCTGCTGCCTGGTCCTCAAGGGATGTTTGCCCTTGAGATGTGGCCCCATAAGCCTATGGTGAAGACAAGAAAACATCTACGAGCCTATGGGTAAGACAAGCAAACACTGAACAGCCACATGTAGGTTTCTGGCCACAGCCCCAGGTGAAGTTGCAGCTGGACAGTCAGACATATTAGTGAAGGAGCCACCAGTTATTTCAGCCTCCAGCCTTTCAGATGACCCAGCTGACTCTGAGGGAAGCAATAAAAAGATGTCCCCACTGAGTTCTATCCCAATTGAAGATTCATAAGCAAAATAAATGTTCTTGTTTTAAGTCATCCATTTTTGTGGTTGTTTTGCAGAAACAGCTAGAATTTTTTTAACAGAATTTTTGATATTATTTCAAGTTTACAGAGAACTTAATATAATAAGGCACACAACTCTCATATATTCTTTATTGATATTCCACAATTGTTTACATTTTGTCTACTTTGCTTTACCAGCTCCCCCTGAAATATGCTTTTTTCCGAACCATTTGAGAATGAGTTGGAGACATCATGTCCCTTTATAGCTTAAGTAATTTGTTATGTGTTTTCTAATAAAAATATATTCACTAACATGACAGTTTAATTATTCAAACCAGGAAATTAATATTAATGCAATATAATTATCTAATCCACAGTCAATATTCAAGCTGCCAATTATCTCAATAATGTTCTTATAGCTGTGTTTTTCCCAGGCTAGAATCTAATCCAGGATCATTCATTGCATTGAGTTTACATGTAGTTTAGTGTTTCTAAATCTCAAACTCTTTTTCAACATTTCCCTGGCTTTTTTGACTTTGATATATGTGAAGAGTATGAACCAGTTATTCTGTCCAAATAACTGACCTCCAACCTGGGTGGATCTCATATTTCATCATAATTAAATATACCTGTTTGCCATAAATATCACTGAAGTGAGTTTGTGTTCTTGTGAGTGCAGCGTATCATAAAAGACACATTGTTGGTTTGCCTCAATGGTGGTGAAACTGACTTTGATCACTGTTCAGGACAGTTACTGCCAGGTTACTCTACTGTAAAGTTAACATTTTTTTTCCATTTGTACTTAGTACGTAATTTGGGGACAGGCACTCTGAGGCTATGCAGATATCCTGTTTCTCATGCAACCTTTACCCACTCATTGTGCCATGCCCTATGTTTTCTAACCCATTATTCTTTCTTTATTGGTTGTTATCCTACTAGAAGGAAGAGATTTCCCTTTGATTTTTAAAATTTATTTATATTACTATGGACTCACAGATTTTAATTCTATTTAATGGGTTATATATCCATTATTATCATGACTTATTCTTATGGCCAAATTATCCCAGCTTTAACCAACAGGTGCATCTTAAGGCTGGGTCTACCATTCTTTTGCCATCATTCTTTGAGTACTTCTTAATTTATGGTACAAGAATATGTTCCATTCCTTTTCTCAAAGGGGCCCTAGTTCCTAGGAATAAAGAATGGTACTTAGAAATCAATTTCAGATTACTAGAAATGCTCATTGTTTCTTGGGTATTATTGCTTCTAGGCACTCAAAGAACAGAGCTAGGAAACACACAAACACACACACATACACACAGAGTCAGGATTTGATCAAGGAAGAAAACCCACTATGCATAATCTAGAATCAAGGTTGTATACTAGAGATTAGATTACACACAATCGTGGGAGATGCTCAGACCATTTATATAAATCTGTTGCTTTAGCATCCACCTCCAGGCAACACTGGTAATGAAAGAGAGATGAATATGAAGTGAGGAAGATTGGGGAAGACCAAAGAAAACTATAATAAATCTGGACAATCTGGAACTGCATCTGTCTGTCACTGCCTCTAATGGGATGAGGCAGAAAAACCTGGTGCTGCCACCATGGAGCTGCACATTTACCTGGCTCAGGGTTGAGAAAAGCTAAAGATGCAGTAGGAGGTGCAACTGCTGCCAGCCTGGCTGCTGCCTCCCTCAGTGCATCCTCGCTTCCACCACTAAATCAACAAACACGTATATGAAATGTAATCGTCTGTGCCCTACATTGAGCTTTCAGATCACACATAAGTCTCCCTGTGGCCAATCTTAGCTAAGACATTTAAAGAGTGATACTGGGGGAAATCTGGCTCCAATTTAGCTAAGTGGACCCAGTAAATACTGCATCTGATGGTCTTATTAAAGGGTAAAGAGAAAAAAAGCACTTTCCAGATCAATAGCTGCATTGTGTTGATTTCCTACAATTGCAATTAGACTTAACACATGATTAAGTTTCAATAATCACTGTCATTTTCCAAGATCCATCTGTCGTTTGCAAGTCAAATAGGTGAGCTGAGTGGGATGAAGTGGGAATCACTACCTCCCGAATCTTTCAAGTATTTGATGATGATGCTAATTTCTGCAGTCCCTTTAGAAACAAGGCATTGCTCTCTGGAAACAGAACTCTCTCATGGCTTCCAGTTTATCCTTTCTACCACAATTGCTCAAGCCAGGTAACCACTTTGGAGTTTCTGCCAGTTGCTGAGTATATTACTTCAGACAGTATCCAGTAATTTTCTCATCTCCCAGTGCATACTCATCCTGGTAAATGTCAAAAAGTCTCTTTGGAAAGGCTAAAAGAAAGACCTATAGTCTGTGGCTATGTAACACGGTCCTTCCTCATAGGAATCTGTCCTCATTTTTATTCAAAGGGCTCTGGGCCTGTAACTGGCTCAAGTCTTGGACATGATTGAAGGCAGTGATTGTCTGTGGTGCTAATTCAAGCCAGACTTCTGTTAATCAGATATATTAGTCCCCTGTTGCTGCTGTAACAAATAACCATTGGGAGGGTCCATTAGTCAGTCTCCCATGACAGACCCACAGCTTTTTGTTTATGCAATTCAAATAAGACCTTAATAGGAATGTCTTTCTATTGCAGCTCTGTTGACACTATGATCAGTTAGTCAACACCAAAGATGTCTTGGATCTTAGATATCAGGGTTCCCAAATCAAGCATACTTTCTGCAGCCTTTGTGAAGTTTACACTACCTGGAACTTCCTCTGGGAGACAGAGAGTGGGCAAGCAGGTCTTCCATGTTAAGTTCATTCTAACGTTCTGATGTCCATAAGCCTTTAGATTCTTTCCTCTACAATATACCTATGAACTAGTGGCATTTTATCTTCATTTAATGTAGGTCACCTCTTTTCCAGGTTTCTGTCAACACATACAGCATGCTGTTAGACTCACATCAACCATTAGCACTAACACATTACATCCAGAATCTCTGCTTTATAAAGCCGTGTTAATGAATTTGTCATAGTCCAACATTTTATTTCTTCTGACAGCCCTGAAACAATGCACTTAGGTTACATTCCCAAATATGTCACCCAGGTTTCTGTCAGTATACATTGGCAAAATATTGTCAGTCTTTTGATATGCATTTTACTTCTTCATGGGTCATGCTATTTAACTTACCTTCAGGGGCCTGACAAGACTTGAATCTGATTGTAGCCCTAGAATCAGTGAAAGGTGGAGGGGGGGGATACGTTCTGCAGAGGATCAGCTATCTCCTGAATATCACCTCAGGGGAGACCAGTAAGAATTCTTCAGTCAAGGAGAAACTAACCACCGCAATGTCCTTGGGAAAATGTACATGTTCAAAATCTCCAGGTCCATCTGCAGTGATTCTTTCATCTTTATTCCATTTTCAGGGTTCCACTTTTTCACAATATATTACAAAAGAAACCCAGCTAATATTAGAATTAGGTTAGCATTACAATTTAGCTGTCCAAAGGATTAAACTGTAGGTCTGTTTGTTTGTCATGTTTCAGCCCTGTAGCTATAGACAAAAGGGCTTCCATTAGGGACATCATAGAAGCTTTCAGGTTTTTCACATGACTGAGTTGAGAATTTGTGGCTATGATCTGCTTATTGTTATTCTACAAGCTCTCCTGTGCACTGAGAAGCAATCAAACAAACCCATTAGACTACTTATTTTAACAAAAATGTTCTAGGGCAGGAACTACTCAATCACCTAAAACTTTGCCTTCTATAGGCACTTTATGACAATTACCTACAAGTGATGGATGGCTCATTCCTGCAGTCACAGCACTTTGGGAAGCCAAGGTGGGAGAATTGCTTGAACTCAGGAGTTTGAGACTAGCCAGGGCAGCATAGTAAGACCTCATCACCACATAAAATCAAAAATTAGCCAAGTGTGGTGGCAATGCCTATAGCCCCAGCTACCTGTGAAGCTAAGATGGGGGAATCTTTTGAGCCTGGAGGTCAAGGCTGTAGTGAGCCATGATCACGCCATTGCACTCTAGCCCATGCAAGAGAGCAAGAACCTGTCATTAAACTAACTAACTAACTAACTAACTAACTAA
This sequence comes from Saguinus oedipus, assembly GCA_031835075.1. Taxonomy (NCBI): domain Eukaryota; kingdom Metazoa; phylum Chordata; class Mammalia; order Primates; family Cebidae; genus Saguinus; species Saguinus oedipus. The sequence continues at coordinate 2,003,940 of CM063172.1, read as the reverse complement.
CTAACTAACTAACTAACTAAATAAATAAATAAATAAATAAATGTGTTGCCATTGCTTGTCATGGACCAAGAGTGTCCCCTTTCCCACTGACAATATGTCAGCAAACCCTTCGAATCTAATCCAATCAGAGCTGCAATTTCAGATAACCCCAAAACAATCCAAGGAACTTATTCCTAAAGTTTGTTTATCTGGAACTATTTCTAATACCAGATTATCAGCAAGGGTTTGGTCAGATAAGTGGAATTAATTTAAGTAAGGTACAACAAGGAAATCAATATAGTAATTTGATCTTAAACAATCTTGGGAGCAGGTTAAACTGTTTATGTAAGTTTGTACCTTCTGCATCTGGTGTTGGGCTGTCATGTATTCACCAGGGCTAGTAAATGGGGAAGGAAGATAGGTATGAAGTGGGGGAGACTAAGAGCATACCTACTCTTTCTTTTCCCATCCCCAACCTTAGCAATTGGATGTCCTGAATAATAAATGGGTGCTCTTCAACATGGAAATGGAAGCACCTTTGCCCCAGGAATAGGAGAAAAGGTGGAGGAGATCTGGCAGAGGCTACCTATGCAGCCATCATACAAACAAGGCGAGGCTGGTGACCATGTGAGTCAGCCACAACATCCCTACCCTAAGTTACCTTCAGGAAATAAAGATGGCTACTGCTCCATTTCTGCTTTGCAAATCTCACTCGGCTTTTCCTCTGCCTGACCCTGTCCTAAACATTTAGTAAAGAAAATTATGAGAAACTAATTCCAGCTTGGAGAAAATATAGTGAGTAGAGCTACTACACATTATATAAACAGGGACACACAAACACATTCATTAGATTGATTTTTTTCTCTATATTTTATTAAAATCCATAAATGGATATGGGGAGAGATAGTTTCCATTCAGTAATGTATAGTATATATTCTATGTCTATAACAGAGTCCAACAGGGCAGAGTGTATGCTAGTCTTCCCCCATTTTTATTTTGTACTTTCCTTTCCCAACAGTGAGAAAACTGTGTCTCTTTACTCTGGATTTGTTAATCATTTGTTAAAGACTAAAGAACATATGTCTTTCAAAGTTCCTAATAATACTACTGTGAAAAAAGCAAACCTACGAATTAGGGATTGATATGTGCTTATGGTTCCTTTATAAAGGTAAAATTTACATAAAGGGGAATGCAAATTTTTAAGAGTGTAATTCCATGAGTTCTGGCAAATGTATACAGACACTTTGTCCTTACACCTCTCAAGTTATCAAACAAGTTCAACAACCCTAGAAAGTACCCTCATGTTCCTTTCCAGTCAATTCTACACAACCCCATTTCTGATCGTTGCCCCTTTAAATTACTTTTGACTATGTTAGAATGCCATGTAAATGGAATCACCTACTGTAGGTTGTTTTGCTCAACATATTGTCAAATGTATTGTTGCACATGTCAGTCATTCGTTACTTTTTATTGCCAAGCAGTATTCCATTATATGAACATAACACAATTCACCTATTCACCTTCAGATGGGTATTTTGGTTGTCTTGTGTTTGACTATCATAAATAAAACAACTATTAAGAAGTCCTTTTTTGCTGTTATAAATAAAGCATTTATGAAGTCCTTTTTCTGAGAACATATGTTTCACTTCTCATGGGTAAATATCTAGGAGTGGATATAAATGGATATTAGAATCTACAGGTTTGCCTTGTACCTTTCTGGTCCTAGAACTGGAATCACTCATTTCTGAACGAAGCCTAATTTCTTAGGTGGAAAACCGTATTTTAAAACAAACTCTGGTTTCTATGGGCCCTCAACTGTATTGGAGCAATGTTGCTTCCAGGCTCTTTTACTGGAAAAAGCTAGATGACAGGGATTTTCAAAACCCATTGGTTTATGTTGGTACTTTCAATTCAGTTCTAACATCTTAGTATTTTCCTTCATCTCTCCAACTTCTTATTATATTCCTTTTTCCTTACCCAAAAAAATCTTGATTCTTAACATCATTAACACAGTTTCTTAATTATATTATCCCTTGATGAAAAGAAACTAGTTTCAAAATATTAACAAACAAAACTCCTTTAGCAATACATTTTTTTAAAAAACCTACTTTTAACAAAAATTACTTAGTAAATTTAATTTTGTTATTTCTTATCCCAAACATCATTCTTTTAAATGTGCAAAGACAAAGTTGTTTGCTATTCTCATTTTTTTCTTAGTTTAAATGAAGTAAATTTATTGTGAAGTTATTTAATATGAGTATTTTTACTATGCTTTTGTCTTACCATTTTATTATATGTTTTGACTATTTTTTATTCCATTTTAGGTGTTTTCAGAATTTGGAGTAATTTTTTAAAAGATCATGTATTTTCATTTAAATTTTGAAACAACATAAAAAATGTTTCAGATAGAAGTCTGACTTCCCTTCATGAAGCTTTCCCACATTGTGCCTATCTTTCAAATAGAACTCTCTGTGTGAATGAGAAATTATACTTTTTACCTACCTCCAAGCACAAGCATTCCCTACAAACAGCTTTTTTCTAATTTTGCAAATTTACTAAATCTATTTTTCTTTTTCTTCCAACACACAAAACGTATCTTATATCAAATATACTATGTTTTACCCCTTGTTTTTAACCACTTTAAGATGTATCCTGGAAGCCTCATCCCTTTATAGGCCTCATCATCCTTTTAGTAACATTGATTGTTAACTTGATACAGAAGCGTCTGCTAAGCGCCATTTAGACAGTAGCTCACTTAATTCCCCCAACAGTCCTCTGTGGGGGCTTTGTAAGGGTATGCCAAATGGATTCCCCCTCCAGGACTGAAGCATTTGTTGTGCTCCAGCTGTCTGTAGTGTTAGCTTCTCAGTCGAGGCCCACTCTGGGATTCACCCTTGGCTGAAGGGCCTCACCCCATGTTGCAGTCCCTTTGAATCCCTGGAGAGTGTGTAAATTCAAATGCAAATCCCCTTCCCCTTCTCAGTGTGAAAGGATTCTGGTGAGGGGGGCAATCCTGCTCCAGTGGTCCCCTTCCATTCCCCTGCCCAGTCCTGCTTCTTTCATTACCTAAGAACAACACTCCTCCTGCACACTCTTTTGCTGGGCTTCTCTTTCCCAAGGAGCCTAATCTGTGATATCTTATGGGGTACATCCTATTATTACCTCAATTTTACAGGTGAGCAAGTTGATACACACATAAGGCAAGGAATTGCCTCAAACCATCAGCTGGTAAGTGACAAGAGCCTGGATTCACAACCCAGTTTTTCTGTGCTGTTCATAGCCACTTTGAAACATTATATGATCCATTTAATCTTAGCAACTATTTCCTCCCTCTGTCCTGAGCGTTGCAACTGCCTCTCAATTGATCTCCTTGCCTTTATTCTTACCCGCTCCAGTCTACAAACAGAGTAAACTTCCAAAGACTCAGAAGAGGTCACTCCCACACATAAAAGCTTTCGGTGCATTATTCTTAGACTTAAGCCAGAGTAAAAGATTTTGCACAGCACACAGAGCTCTCCACTTTTTGACTTCTGCATCTTTTTCAAGCCTCATTGCTCTGGCCCTTTGCATGGTTCTTCTTAATTCAGCCATGGTCATAAATGGACTCTCATCCTTCATCTGAATAACTCTCTCTACCTCCTTCATCTGAATAGCTACTTCTTATGCCTGAATCTCACTTGCAACGTTAACTACATAGAGCTCTTTGCTAAGCTCCCAGTTAGGTTACCTCTATTTATTAGTTCTCATTGTATCTATATTTCCCCCACTTTATAATGCTTCCTATGTTTGTGATTATTGGGTTTTTAATTGCCTCTTAATTACTTTTTATTGAAGTACAACCTACACACAGAAAATAGATCAGTAAAAAAAAATTCACAAAGTGAACATACCTAAGTAACAGCATCCAGATCCCAAAATAGGAAGTGACTAATATATGAGAGGCCTCTTCCCCTCCCATTGCCAGCCATAACCACCATCCTGCTTTGTAACACTACTGCAGTGGCTTTTTAACATGTTTCTAATTTTGGTGCCACTGAACTGCATTTCCCAGAATTCCCCATTCTGCAGTAAGTTTTCCGTTAGAGACACAGAAGGGGCTCCTGTGGGAGACGGCGAATGCAGGAAGTGAAGCGACAGCCATTTTATCACTCGGGTTCATTGGTGCTGCTCTGCGGTTCGCTTCCTACTGTAAGTTGCAGTGGGTCTCACAGCTGCACCTGCTTCCCCTGCATGCTCCTTCCCGGCCTCTAACTTCCGGTTAGGTGTGTATGTTTAGCCTGTGAAGAAGGACCTTGGATCCTGCAGGATATCTGCGCTACCAACAGCAGAGGCAACAAAAATGGACATGGGTTCCAGTCTTCGTGGGCTTTAGTTCATGCTTCCAGCTTGTTCTTGCTCTCTCTCACTTTATGTCCGTTTTCTTTCTCAACTGCCCACTCTATAGACCTGAAGCTCCAACATCATCAGTCTTACAGAGACTGCTTAACCAGCTTCCACCGTTGGGTAAATGTGCATCTCTGTAACAAATTCCCTTTATATGTATATAAAGCTTCTGCTCGCTATTTGAAATTTGTATACTCATTTGAAGTTCATACTTCCTCCCAGCTTGTATATCCCATGATGTCAGAGATCATCTTCCATTCTCTCCTGTCTAAAATTATATCCGTAGCACCTACCAGAGCACCTGGTACACAGTGGACGATGGATACCTTTCTGCTGAATGAGTTAATACATACATACATACATACGTTTATAAACAGTGCATGAAATAAATGACCATATAGGGAAAAAAAGTCATGTTTCTTTGGAAAGTCTATGAAACCACCAAAGGAAAGAAACATCACTTTCAAGAATGATTGCTGAAAAAGTTCAGTTTCAGGAAACTGTCAACTTGTTTGATGTAAATGCAGTGAGGCTACCTACCAACGGTCAAAGATCAAAGAGGAAAGAAACTTCTCAGAGCTCGCAACAAAGATGTATTACTGTGCAAAGCACTCACCATCCTAAAGAAACCAACACATGCACACTTCAGCATTGCGTTCTTGACAGGCTTCACAAAACACGAAGGTAATGGTAAAAGGCTATTTGATGGAAACACAGGCTCTTCGCCTTGGAGAAGCCTCCATAACCACTTCATAAGCTCTAAGACTTACGTGTTGCTTTTAACACTCTTCCAGGGATCACTCCCCGAAATACTGCGAGTGATAGGCCCAGATAAGTGTCATGAAATGCCATTCTATATCCTGTTGTGTGGTAAAAATGACTCCTTCCATGCCCTGCCAACATTACATAACCTTCCATCTTGTCAGTAGTCATTATTGCCCATCTCCTGCATTGATAAGCACAGGCGTGCACACACATACACAAACACACACACACACACACACAACCTAATACAGAAGGTGAACAATTTACTTTGCATTGGAATTATTATAAATCAATATCGATCAGGTTTTCTCTCTGAATTTCAGAATTCAGAAAACAGAATGTTTTTTAGAGACTATACTTTAGCAGTATATAGTAAAATACTGTAAAAAGTAAGATGATACTTTGAAAATCCCGAACTATATTCCTATATCAGGTTCTCTTTGGACTGACTTCATAAAAGTAAAATAGCATTCTTTTGTCTGCCCAAGAAACCCTCCCAATACCCCTTCCCCCAAACCTAATTTCATCTCCTTTGACTAATGCAAAATATTATTTTATTTATCAGTGTAAACCTTACTTTTCCAAGGATCTCTTTCGACTTCTCTAAACTATCACAAGTGGTTAAGTAGACTAAGTTTCCCACATGCTAAGAGTACTCTCCATCACATTACTGATCACACTACAAGTCATTGCTTGTTTAATTATCTGATTCCCTACTTGTTTTGAAAAACAGGACCTTGGCTGGGCACAGTGGCTCATGCCTGTAATCCCAGCACTTTGGGAGGCTGAGGCAGGTGAATTATTTCAATTATTTTGGGTACCTAGGAGTGGATTAGGTATATCATTTTACATTGTGTGATGCAATGTCAGTACAATTTAAAATGTTGAAAATACTGCCAGATATATTTTAAAGATCTCAGACATATTTTAATCTTCATTTATATGTATATGTTGATTTAACACAGACAAGTATGACAGGTTTATAAAATAAAACAAGGCATTAAAAACTTGTCTTTTGTATTAGAATGTGATGCCATTAGACATGAATGCTTTATTACTTCTTAGGAACTTATCCACAGTTACATTTATCAATACTTAAAATTAGTAGCTAAATAAGTAACAGGTAACATATAACACATTTACATGTGCATCTCCTTGAACTGCCACGATGAATTACTAGATTTGCTATAGTCTTTTATCACCATTAACCCTATTATTGAGAACACTATTACATAAGAAGAAAGGATAGATTTAAAGACAAATAGTAGAATATTTATATTAGTAAATCCAGAATAATATGTGCAAGTCAGTTAGTTCTTGTGACAAAGAATAAGATTTTATTGAGAGACCAACCCAAGAGAGAAAATCATAATAAAACTTCAATTCGTGCATTTTTAAGCCATAAGAATAGAAAAAGACAAAAGCATAGAATGTACCTGAGCAAGCCACACTGCACATATTTTACTCCCGTTTGTCTTCATAAGATCTTTTTTTTTTTTTTTTTTGCTAATGACCATAAAATAAGAGGAAGAAACAACAAACAAAAAAAATTCTACAGTCTACCTATGTCCAAGTTAGGAGACATTCTGAGGAGAGTTTGAGAGAAATTTTGCTACAGTCAACTGATTCTGTTATTGAATAAGATGTAACACACTGGCTTATTTGGGGAGAAAAATGAAAAGAAAAAAAGTCCTGATTGATGTACAATTGGCTCTCTTGAGTCTATATGCATGGCTCCAGCACAACACTGAGAAAAATCCTTATATACAAAAAGCTTAACTTGAACTTGTATACTTGAGAGATGTTGTAGATTTTAAATGTTACTTCTTCTTCTAACTCTGCTGGGAATCACTGCTGAGGAAAGCGTCACCTAGTTACACATCCATATGTATCACCTGCCCAGTATCACTACTTGCGGAAGAACCCAGAAGTTGGGTTCTCCTAGTATCTTCTCCAATACCAGGAGAAGATGGAAACTTCCACTCCTGGCACTCTATGGTAGAGCTCACAACCATCTAGGCTGCCTGCCTGTTTTGCCCTATGTGACCCTCCCTTTACCCTTGAAAACTGTAGATATATGGGCAGAATACGGGGCCAGTGTCTGTGGTCTGACTTACTGACTGAATAAATGAATAAATGAAATTAAGTAACTGGCTCTGGATCTCCAAGTTAGGAAATAGTATTCAGGTCCTTGGTCTCTAACTCCTACCTGTATTCACTGAAACACAGAACCACTAGTGTGTCAGATTTTGTGTCAGACTGTTTTATTATGATGAGGAAAAGCTATGAAGTGCAAATAATCTAAAAACAACATGCAACAGACAGCTGGCTAATGCTGGTTCTCACAAGAAGAACTAGAGAAGTGGGGTAGTTTCAGGATTGGTTACTTCAGCAGCTCAGTCACATCTGTGATGTCTACATTTTCACCTTTCTGCTCAAGTGGCTTTAGTGTACTGGATTCTCCTTTTCAGACTACAGCTTGGCTGCAGTAGCTCTAGGCAACATGATATCCAAAGACGGAAAACAGAAGAAGGTTTTGACTGAGATCTCTTTTAAGAGCAAATACAACTTTCCCAGTCCAGTTGCTGTGGCTCAAGCCTGTAATCCTGGGACTTTGAGAGGCCAAGGCAGGAGGATCACTTGAGGCCAAGAGGTTGAGCCAGCCTGGGCAACATAGTGAGACCCTGTCTGTAAAAACAAATAAAGTTTTTAAATTAGCCAGGTGTGGTGATGCATGCCTATACTCCCAGCTATTTGGGAGGCTGAGGCAGGAGGATCGTGTGAGCCCCAGAGATGGAGGCTGCAGGGAGCTAGGTATTGCAGCTTGGGTGACAATGTGGGATCCAGTCTCTAAAAAGGGAACTTTCCCAGAGGACTTCAGCAAAGGGTCTTGAAATCTTTGGCCAGAATTACATCACATGCCTCTCCCTAAATAAAACAGAAACAATCAGAGAAAAAAAAGTACTGAGATTAGCTTATGTTAATCAGAATTCTGTCCTGGAGTAAGCACATGTCATCTTCTCCAGAATATACTCTATCTCCTGATACCAAAACAAATCCAGCAACCACAGTATCTGCCACTTTAACCTTCCAACTTTTATAGGCTGAAAAGAAGGTCAGATATAGGCACTAGAGAAACTTTGAATTCCTCAGCCTCATTTCCTCATCTCTTCCTACAACAAGAGGAAGCCAAGAAGCAGAATAACTCACTTGCTAGACAGGTCACACTCAGGGCATCTGAACTTAACTTGTGATATTTGGTTTATCAGTTTGCACTAGTGTTCCACATAGTGAAATCAACTGTTCTTTCTCTAAGTGCAACAACAAAATCACTCTGTGAAAACAGCTGCTTTCTCTTTTCCTTTTTGACTTAGTTTAAGACCTCTGTCATGCAAAAAATTATTAGTGAATACACAAGAAAGTAAAAAAAAATAATGTTGACACTCTGGTGTTATTGTATAGATCATTATATATAAAATTATTTTATAATTGTAGACATAATTATACAAATATATATGCAATTTATATATTAAATATATTTTTATAATTATATATAATTTATATTAAATATATATTATTGTATAAATATATACAATTTATATTAAATATATAATTATGTGATTGAAAATTATATCTTGCTATACTGATTTCATACACAAAATCAAATAACATTTTATATTGTATATATAATTGTATTCTATACATATTTTATATTATATGTATATAAATTGTTACAATTATGTATATACAATTGTCATTTTATAACAATTAAGTATATAATTATTTCAAGTACAATTTAACATACTCACATTGTTATATATACATATTTTCAAATATACAATCATTTGTGTCAGAAAGATTGCTAAGGAGACAGAACTGTGGGTGCCGTGGCTCACGCCTATAATCCCAGAACTTTGGGAGGCCAAGGAGGGTGGATCATGAGGTCAGGAGAACAAGACCATCCTGGCCAACATGGTGAAACCCCTTCTCTACTAAAATAAAAAAATTATCTACAATGTTTATATATAATATGTATATATAATAACAACATGTAACGTTTATATATATAACCATATGGCTATGTTAAACTGTAATTAAAAATAACAAAAATGTGTTAACATTGATTGAAAAATATGTTTCATATTCTCATTTGTGGCCCTTTCCGCTTCTTAAAGCGTAGGCAACATTTCCTTGCAGTGTTTTTCTCATCTCAAATGGCTCTGTAATTTAGACAACAGCAAGCAGAGCACATGATTAATGAAGCTGTGAATTGGGGACGGGACAGCTGCTGGATCACAAAGAGATGCTTTGTGGGCATGTTACTACATGTGCAAGGAACTCTACAAATTGATAATTTGTTAAGCTAATTGAATCTCTCTGTGAGTGTTATTGTAACTTTTGGTTAGACCAGGGCATAATCAAGTGTTTATACTAATCTAGGGCAGCTAAAGGCAAAGCCATCATTTGCTATTGATAGGACCTGCATTCACAGCACTCGGCAGAGCCCAACATAAGAAAAATAATCAGGCTGAATGTATGTGTTCTTGTCATGTTCGATGCCTTGCTTGCCCTCCTCTGCTTCCTCCAAGGAGGATCCAGGGCTCTCCTGGTGATGTTCAGTACCCAGGCTGCTCTCATTCTGCATTTTCCACTCAGCCAGGCTGGTATCAGCCACCCACATCTGTTTGTTCTCAAATCTCTTCTCACCCCTCTCAAAAGTACTTGTCTTATGTTACCTCTCTTTTACCAAGAGTAGAAATTAAGAAGAAGGAGATGGAGAGTTGATCTCTAATAGGGAAGAGGTAACAGTATTGGTAATGATGTGCTTTTGCACTAACATCTTTCCTTTTATTAACAGAAATAAAACATTCTGTAAATATACCATCCTTTGTGTCAGAAAGATTGCAAAAGAGACAGAACTGCCAGGCGCCCTGGCTCATGCCTATAATCTCAGCACTTTGGGAGGCCGAAGCGGGCAGATCACGAGGTCAGAAGATCAAGACAATCCTAGCCAACATGGTGAAACTCAGTCTCCTCTAAAATACAAAAAATTGGCTGGATGTGGTGGTGCGCGCCTGTAATCTTAGCTATTCAAGAGGCTGAGGTAGGAAAATCGCTTGGACCCGGGAGGTGGAGGTTACAGTGAGCCGAGAGGGTGCCACTGCACTCCAGCCTGGGTGACAGAGCAAGACTCAGTCTCAATCAAAACGAAATAAAATGAAAAGAGAGAGACAGAAGTCATACTCAAGTCATAGGAATGCCTTCTAGGATCACAGGAATCCTGAGTTCTTCAACTAACTCCCACCAGCTTTCACTCCTGCTGCTGCATTCAGCCAGATTGTGTCAAAGGCATACTGCTGAAAAACCAGTTTGTTTTCCAGCCCTTGCTGAACGGCTACGGCTTTTAGATGTAGCTAGTGCTTGCCCACTCAACAGACTTCTTCACTCGGCTCTTGAAGCATTGCTCTCCTGATCTTCCTCCCTCCTCTCTGAGCAGTCTCCTTTTCTGACTTCTCCCATTTTCAAAACCTTAAAATGTTGTCATGTTCCAGGGCTCATTCCTAGAAGCGCTTCTTGCATCAAAGTTTTACATAGTTTTAATAAGTTCATAACTCCTAAATCGATGTGGCTATCCTTGACATCTGTATGAGACCCCATTTCGAAAGCCAATTCGATATTTCCATTGGAAGTCTACTAATGTTCTCTGAGTTGACATCTCTGAAACTGTGCTCCTGACCTTCAATCCCAAAGCTGTTCCTGGTAAGATCTCCTTCCTCTGTCTTAATTTTTAAAAAATCATTGTTTCTCTAACCAAAAATCTTGATATCATCTTGACTCCTCTTTAATTTACACCCAACATCAAATTCAACAACAACAAAAAATTAGTTCTACAATCACAAAGATCCAAAAACGGACTTTTTATTATCTCCACTCTTGGTTCAAGACACTATCATCTTTTACCTGGATTATGACAGCAGCCTCTCACCGATTTCCCTCCGCCAGTCCTTGCTCACCCAGCCAGTGTACGATCCTTTTCTGAGGTGAAATACAATCACTCAATTCAACTGCTCAAAACTGTCTCATGACCCCAAATTGCTGAGGGTAAAAATTTGAATCCTAGCAATAGCCTATGAAACCCTACAGGATGTGACCCCACCCTCTCCCTGATGTTATCCTCTGACACCTTCCTCCAACTCTTCCAATCTAAGAATGCACTGGCCTCAAGGTCTCCACCGTTGCCCTCCCCTCTACCTGGAAAGTACTTGATCTACACACACCCATATTTCATTTCCTCACCTCCTACAGAATTCTACTCAGATGTCACTACTTTCTTAGGATTCGCTGGCCGCTCTAATACAATCCCTACCTATACATACAGCAACTCCCATTCCCATTTTTAGTTTTATTTTTATCCATATATATTATTACAATCTAATATGCTATATGTTTTATGGATACATTTGCTTAAATTTCTCTCTTTCTAGTAAAATTGTACGCTCCAAGAACATGTGGATTTCTTTGTTTTGTTAATATTTGCTAGACATTTCTGACCACAGATAAATGCCTGACAGACAGAAAGTACTAAAAAAGTGTATTGAATGAATGAGTGATCCTACGCAGAAATACCAAAAGATACTAATTAAAATTTTCACACACAGACAAGCTAAGAATTCTTGATATAAGAAGGAGAGCCAGGCACAGGCTCCACCTGTAATCCCAGTTACTTATGAGGCTGAAGCAAGAGGATCACTTGAGGCCAGGAGCTGGAGAACAGCCTCAGCAACAATCAACTTCTAATTTTTTTTTTTAGATTCGCTAGGCATGGTGTCTCACACCTGGTAATACCAGCTACTTAAAAGGCTGGAAATATCACTCCAGCCCAGGCGTTTGGGGTTACAGTGAGCGATGATTGTGCCACTGCACTCCAGCCTGGGTGACAGACACTGAGCAAGACCCTGTCTCTAAAAAAATAAAAATGAATACATAAAGAAGAAACAGAAGTTAAATTTGGCAACAGTTTAGAACAGAATAGAGAAACATATAACCATTGCTGTTTACTTTATCAAATTTTATTGACCTGGTTAATTTCATAATAGGAAATCTTTAAACCAAAAATCTATCAATCCAACATGTGGTGATGTAGAGACACCACACATGAACTGATAGAAGTAACGTGATTTTTCTGAGCTTGTTTTTGACAGACCAGTGCTGATAAAATCAGAATTTGAAAAGTTGAAAATCAGCCATCTCATTGTAAGGTGAAGCTGAGATCTGAAATTTAGCAAGTTCATATGGATCATCCAAGGTCAAGGGCTCCTGACCTTGAATTCAGTCCCACTTTTACTAGGCTGTGCTGCTTTGGCAACTTGAGAGGCCTCATTGAACCTCTAAATGCGGCAGCTATTCTACAAATTTAGCTATTCTACAATTAGCTATAAATTTTAAATGTCCATTTGTTAGTTTGAGGAAGAGTATCATTGCCTTACTAAAATATCTCAGTAAATGAGTATGTGTCGATGGATGCTATTAGATCTTTAATAAATAAATTAATCAATAATTACTTCTTTCGAACAGTGTAAAACATTACCAAAAAAGGCAGAGAATAGTCTGAGTTATACCCATCTACTCTTCAACTTAGCACGATAATGTGTTTACATTGTCATCTTTTATTCTGAGTCTGATTTTATAACATAGAATATTAAAGAAGGAGTTGATAGTTCTTTAGTTTCTTATATAGTCCAACTTTTTCACTCCTTTCTTCTCTAGATAGAGGGAACTGCTGTCATAAATTTTGTTTTCCTTCAGATTATGTTTTTACATGTGTACTACACACATATGTAATCATTTACAAAATACATCATTAGCTTATGATTTAATACATTCATGCATATTTTCCATCTTTCTACAACCTGCTTTTTTTGCATTGTTTTCAAAATCTATTCTATTTAACTTGTATAGCTCTAGTTTGTTCATATAATCTGCTTTCTGCTTTCTAGTATTTTTAGTAGTCTTTTTTTGCTATTTATTTTTATTATAACTTATTTATGAGCACATAGGCTTTTTCCAAGTTTTGTTTTATGTTGTGTTTCTTTTGTTTCTGTGCTATTAATAACAATGTGGGAGTTGACATTCCTATATATACAAGCCTGCTACATACAGAACTTCTTGCACTATTTATGTAAAAGAAAAATTCTAGGTTGTTGTCTAGACCTATTTTTATCTTTACCAAATGGTTTTAAAATGTTTTTCTCTGTTATTTGCTTTAAGCAGTTATATCCTTGACACATTCCTGTAACATTACGGTGAAGCATTTTAATCATGGTCAACTTGTGAATACGAGATGGTATCAGGTTGTTTTTTAATTTTTTCTCTGAATTTTAGATTCCAGGAAAAATAGAACATATTCAAATCTTGGTTGTATATTTGTGTGTGTAGATATATACACACATCTTTCATTATTTGTGGATTAATAATAAATTATAATGTGTACGTTATTTGTGAAGAATTGATGTATGTCTGATACTAATTCTTAATATTTATAGTCATAGATAGACTAGCTCTCCAAGTAACAATTTTTAAAATGTATTTTAAAAATTGTAGTATTTTACAATTCCCTCCATACATTTAGATTTTCAAAGTAGATATTTCTAGTTTTTATTACTTTTATATTAGAAACAATCTTTTTTTTTTTTTTTTTTTGAGATGGAGTCTTGCTCTGCTGCCAGGCTAAAGTGCAGTGGTGCAATCTTGGCTCACTGCAACCTCCACTTCCTGGTTTCAAATGATTCCCCTGCCTCAGCCTCCCAGGTAGCTAAGACTACAGGTGCCCGCCACCACGCCAGGCTAATTTTTTGTATTTTAGTAGAGATGGGGTTTCACCCTGTTGGCCAGGATGGTCTTGATCTCCTGACTTCATGATCCGCCTGCCTCAGCCTCTAAAAGTGCTGGGATTACAGGCGTGAGCCACCATGCTCAGCCTAGAAACAATCTTTATTGTACTTGTTACTTTTGTTATCATTATTTTAAATAATATATTTTACATTATATTTTCTAGTGGTTCATTGTAGGTACACCAGAAACCTACTGATATTTGCATAATGCTCTTTGATATAGTAACCTTACTGAGCTCTTATTTGTTCTACTAATTTATGTGTATACTCTCAAACAGATTACACATGGATTTTTTAACAGTAGATGTTGAGGCCTCTTTCCTTCTATTCTCTTATGTCGTTGCCTGGGACCACCAGTACAATGCTGAATGGTGGTAGAAGTACTAAACATCCTTGTTTTGATTGGACCTACGTGGGAATTTCTTGCTCTATCAGCATAAAATATGATATTTATTGCAGGTTTTTGGAATTTTCCTCTTATCAAGTTATAGACAATCTCTTCTAGCTCTTGTTTGCTAAGACTTTTTCAGTAATGATTAAGCACTGACTATCATCTATAGTTATTTAGGGGATTATATGTTCTTCCTTTTTAAAATCTGTTAACTTTGGATAATAATATTAACCATTATTTTCTTGCTTAATTATTTTCCATTTTCTTTGAAAGATTCACAATTTTAATATTCTAATAAACTCAATTTATCTGGGTTTTATTAAGTTTTCTATTTTAGTGGGAATACCTAATTATTTAAAAATGTACAATCCTTTCCAGTTTGACTTTTTGCTTAAAATATAAATTACTTGATACTTGATAGATTTGTGAAACTGTTTCTTATCAAGAGGAAGGAGGAGATTTTTGATATCTGATTTTTTTTTTTAATTTTAATTTTAAATTTTTTTCTTCTTTCTCTTTTAGTATTTATAATATGTTATTTTCTATTTATTCTTAATTAAATAGTGATAATTTTAAACAACTTGTTCATTTTATGAAGTTTTAAAAACTTATGGAAACTAAATTATTAAATATACTTTCCTGTTTTGTTTTAATATTTACTATACCTGTCCCATTGTAATACATTTGAATCTTCTTTTCCTGATGAACATTATGGGAGATTTGTCTATTACATTTGTTTTTCAAAGTGCCAATTTTGAATTTGTTGGTTATCTATATATTTTCGCTAATTAAGTCTGTTCTTAAGTTTGCTATTTCCTTTCTTTTACTATCTTCAAATTTTCAAAATACAAGTTGAGAAATTTTGAAAACTTACTTTGATCTTTTTTGTCATAAAATAAATACATTTATAGCTATACATTTATCTCTAAGTACCATCTTTGTGGCAATACACAGGTTTTTTAATGTGTAATATATTTATTGTTGCATATGAGCAAATGTTTTATAATATCTAAACTGTTAACTGCAATTAGTTCAATTTATTTCATAGTATATATATTAAATTAAAATTAAACAATAAATTAGTAAGATAATATTAAATTAATAAGAAATAAATGTACATATTTCATTTCCTAATTTTATTGAATTTTCAGAAACTATCTTTTCAGTATCAACTTTTATATTAATGTCATCAGTTCAGATAATGTGATAAGTATGTTATTGATTCTTTGGAGTTCTTAGTTTCATGGAGCATGATAAAAATTACAGTTAGCTTATTTTTCCTTTTGAAAATCAACAAGTTATGACACACACACACACACACACACACACACACACACACACACATTTATATACCTATTGTAACTACTACCACAATCAAGATAGAAATATGTCCCTCATCACTGAAATTTTTCTCTTCTCTCTTTGCAGGTGATGTTTTTTCCAAGGCCAGAGCAGCAATACTGCTATTTTGCATTTTTTCACTATAGATTACTTTTGTTTATTTAGAACATCATGCAAGTGAAATTATTTATTCTGTGCTTTTTCAGCACAAATTATTTGGCCCAATTCTTTTGAGATTCATTCATGTTATTTGTATTTATTACTAATTCATTTCTCATATTACTGAATATTATTCTGTTATATGAGTATATTTAAATGTGTTTATCCATTCCTCTAATGATGGGTATTTAAGTGATTTCCAGATTTTAGCTGTTATAAATAAATCTATAAACATTCACTTCTTTTGTGGATGTACTTTGTATTTACATAGAGTGTATAACTAATGAGTGAAATTTCTGGGAAATACGGTTAGTGTTTGGGTGACTCTATTAGAAACTGCCAAACCAGAACTGTGTTTGGCACACATAGAACCGTGTTCTAATGTGGTTAAATCTTTTATATTTCTCAAAACTGCTCTAATTCCTCACAAATACTTGGTATTTTCTTAAGCTTTCAATAGGGTGACCTGGAAAGACTTAGCTGAACAAAATTGAGGATACACTTGAAGTAGATGAAGGAGTTTTCATGTGGGTATCAAGGGGAAGAGCTTAGCAGGCAAAGAGGACAGCCCCTGCAAAGACCTGGGATCCAAGGAGGAACCCAGTGTGGCTGGGGTGGAGAACTCACTGAGGGAAAGCAAGAAAACAGAGATGTCAAACTTTGTAGGATGCTGAAAGACACAGGGAGAACTTTGACTTAGAAGTGGAAACAGTAACTACTATAACATATGAGAAGAAGTGGAAGTATAAATCTGGCTAAGGTGTTGAGAAAACATTATAGGAATGTTCAGGGTGGGGCAGGGATACAGTGAGAGGCTATTGCAGCAATCCAGCAAGAAAAAATGGTGGCTGGGACTAAAGGGAATGACGGCGATGCTGAGAAATGGTAGGATTTTTAAAGATATCTGAAGGGAGAACCAGCAAAGTGGCCTAGTAGAACTGGATGCTGAATGTGAGAGGAAGAAAAGAAGCAAGAATGACCCAAGATTTTACCCTGAATGACTGATTTGCCATCAGCTGAAACAGGTAGAGCAAGTTTGGGGGTGAATATCAGGAGATCTGCTTCAGAAAGCTTGAGTTGAATATATCTGTTAGAAAGAAATCAAAGCGGCTAGGATGACCAGGTATTGCATTTATCAGTCTAAAGTTCAAGAAAGAGGTTCTAGACAGTGGATTTATTGTGCATAAATACTGTTACGAACCATAAAACTACTATTTCATTCTATGATCAACATCAGTTTAGTCTTGGTTTGGTTTTTCTTTTTAACATTATACTTCGGAATCCTTCCAGCTTTCATGCCACTTCATAGAAATATGCACACTGTTGGGTAATTTATCAGCAATTACATCTGTTGACATTCCAGCTGTTCCTCATGGTAGCTTCCTCTCTCTCAAAATCAGAAAACCAAGAATAAAATGACACCTGACAACCTCGCCATCTCAGCACATCTGGAGGCACTAAATGTCTGACTCAGGAAATGTGCATCAAACTGACGGGTGAGAAAGTACTTAAGAAACCATTATAACTTTCAATTTTTTAAGGTTTTAAAAATAATTAGAAAAATGAATTTAAATGAGTTATATTTTTAGATTATTGAAACATTCCCTCCAACCACGGGTTCTTTGGGACAACTTAACCATTTTGTATCTTGTGCTCTAGAGAACATTTTAGTACTTAGAAAAAAACATCGCACACTCTAAAATATGGATAATGTATAAAAATAGAACAGTAGTTTACTGATCATGTCTGAAGCAATACTAATAATGAAAGCTAAATTTAGCTAACCATCCAACATAAACAAAGGAAATATTTTCTGTCATATTCTAGAAGACTTAAATTTTAAAATATTTATATGTAAGTTTCTCATTAGTGTTATTATTCCAGGCTTATTGTGTAAAGTTGACGATGCTAAGGTCAAGTCTTGGTGACATCATTTTTTCAGCTTTCTTCACTTGTTTACAGTTGGAGGGAACTGGCTATAGCAAGATGACTTGAGATCTCTTTGCCATTCAGTTATACCTGCTGGGCTTTTCTTGTGTTCAAAAACACAAACTGTAGTTAGTAATTGATAGTTGGTTTTGGTATTCAGGCAACAATTCATATGTTATTTTGTACCCTATGTACTTGAAATAACATTCTCAATTCCTTTCTAATCAATTAAAGGTTTATACAGGCCCTTCCTTGTTACATGACTTGTGATATATAAAGTAAACCTCTTTTAATAAAAGCAGAGCAGCCGGGCGCGGTGGCTCAAGCCTGTAATCCCAGCACTTTGGGAGGCCGAGGCGGGTGGATCACGAGGTCAAGAGATCGAGACCATCCTGGTCAACATGGTGAAACCCCATCTCTAATAAAAAAAAATACAAAAAATTAGCTGGGCATGTTGGCGCGTGCCTGTAATCCCAGCTACTCAGGAGGCTGAGGCAGGAGAATTGCCTGAACCCAGGAGGCGGAGGTTGCCGTGAGCCGAGATCGCACCATTGCACTCCAGCCTGGGTAACAAGAGCGAAACTCCGTCTCAAAAAAAAAAAAAAAACCAAAAAAGAATAAAAGCAGAGCAATGTCCTTCAGTTGGCGACAACTGTGAAAGGATAACCACCAAAAGCCTGGTACCATATTTTTAACATGCAACTTAGTGTTCTCATTTTTAATATAATTTCAGTATGTGTTTTTATAATGGTTGATGGAAAGCCTAGAAACAGTGATGTTAATTTACAGTTTTCCCTCATCGCTTATGTTCTCTTGCAGAATACACCATCTTTGTGTATTCTCTTGCAGAATACACATCTTCTTCATCTTTGTGAAGAAGCTTGTGTTTTCGTTTTTACTCTATGTTGTAGTAAACATGAGTTCACAACAAGTTACAAGGTAATACATGCATCCCTTCATCTAATTTCACCAAAATCACTACATCCTATAGAATTATAGTACAATTCAAAACCAGGAATTTGATGTTGCGATAATGCGCCTGATAGTTCTACTGTTCTATGCCATTTTATCACATGTAGATTTGTGTAACCACCAATGTGCATTTTCATAAGATGTAATAAAGTAATTTTCTAAGTTAAAAGTGTTAATACTCATACATATAAATGATGTCTATCCCTCAAGATAATTACCTTAAAAGACTATGTTTCTGAAGCTCTCTTCTTTTGCAATAGTACATCTATTTTTTTGCAAGAAACAAAGAAAACCTACCTATTTTATTAATTCTTCCCTGAAATCTTACTGTATTTGCCTTTTACAGTTGCTATCTCATTCTCTGTTTTCACTATGCTAAATTCTCAATTCTTGTTTTAAACCTAAGACTTTCCCATTGCTTACTTCACTGCTGGCAAACTGCTTTGCCTCCAAATTTTTTGAGAAAATAAGACTCTCAGACGTGAGCTCCTTCATCTTCTCAGCACCTCGGCTGCAATGGAAGTACCCTGCATCCTATCCAAAACACTTCCCTCCACTGTTCACTTCCTCCTTTGACATGGTAGATGAGAGAAAGATTAAGAGGGCTTTCCTTCTGGTGAAGAGTCCCTGATGCCCCTCACTCTGCAAGGCTGATCTCTGTAAATTCTGCAGTCCCTCCCATTCCCTACTCAAACCTAAGGCATCCTGTTCTCGCTTGGCCAAAAATAATAACTCTGCTTGAAGTTAAAAGGACATAACTCTTTTAATTGTAAAAAGGTTTATTCATGAAAATGGAAATCTGTTTGACATTGTGTATTGAGGATTATTTTTACCAGATCTTGCAGCTCTGGCCATGTGTGGGTCAGCACATAGTTCCCTGGCTTTAGAGGTGGAAAGTACATTATCAAGTTCTTCTGGGGAGAGACCCAAGCTTAGCCAAGATGAAACTGCACTGGAGTCTCTCCTCATTGAATCACTTGAGTAGAACGTTCACTCATAATATTAGCATAAAAGTGATAAATGTATAGTTTATGGCTGCCAATATAGTTGAAAAAGGCTCTCAGACTTAATGCTGAACATCCAGTTTGTTTTATTAATATTTAAATGGATATAATTCTGGGTGAAATATACACTCAGTGAATAGACATTTTAAACTGAACTTGAATGTGTTTCACCTTGTAGCTTGAATATTTTCATTATGCCATGAGTATGGCATATTTCAATAGTTTGAATAACCGAAGACGGAAAACAGAATATTTGATTTCTGTGAACCTGCTGTGTATATACAATGTTTTCTTGGAGAAAGTGAGCTTATTTTTGTGACCCAATTAGAAACATGCTGAAATAGTCAAGAATCATTTGGACAGTCAGTGAACCCAAGGGTCTGTAAGGAGCAGCAAAGGTGATCCAGTACTAATGCTTGCTTCCAGATTGCCCCCATTTCCTAAGCAAGTAGTGTTCAAAATTTTAAGTGACCTCAGGCTAAAACCTGTTAAATCCATTGTCAGTTCATTTGCAAATTCTTCTCTCTCCCTAACCTGAAAATGTTTGAATTTTCTAATCCATGTAGTCAGCAGTTGACTGTGGAATTTTTGCTTACTCTAGGCAAACTGCAAATTGCCTACTCTTTCCAAATCCCATTCTTTGACTCACACACTGGTCATTTTGCATTTCATTCCTAGTAATGTTTTGCATTTGGAAGGTGGCCACCTGCTCTGCCTCTGTGGTAAAGTTGGACTTGCATTTAGAACATGCACAGATTTAATATCAATTACCATTTTATCCAAACTCTGCTGTAAGACCGAGATGAAATTCTGGTTCAAATTAGTCAGTGAACCCCCTATCTAGAGGCTGTTAGAGTGCTGATGCAGTGACAAACATCATTTCTTCTCAAGCTCCTCAGAGACATCATAATAAAGTTTCCTGGTTGGAGTAGTGTAAGAAATCTATTTTGTGGTATTTAGAAAAGATAATGTTGCAGGTGCCAATACACACAAATGGAATTCAAATCCTATTGTCTCTGAATAAGCAAAAAATGAAGGGTAGATTGTATTAAAATAATTCCCTTGTTTACAATCATCTGTTGCACCTGCTGAGTTAACGTTGTCTATTAGCATCCCAAAGTAATTAGTATTTTAATAAAGGCATGATACAACCTCATATAGTTAATACTAACTTGGTTGATAAATGCTGTTTTTGTTTTGTTGATTTCTTTAGTATCTATCATCACCCTCATCAAAGCTGTTGGTCTGTGTCACCTCTAAGCTTACTGTTTCTTGAATGTCATGACATAATTTAAGAAGTCAGTACTACAAGGCTACAGTAATCAGAACAGCATGGTACTGGTACCAAAACAAAGACATAGACCAACGGAACAGAACAGAGGCCTCAGAAGCAACACCACACATCTACAACCATCTGATCTTTGACAAAACTGACAAAAACAAGCAATGGAAAAGGATTCCCTGTTTAATGAATGGTGTTGATAAAACTGGCTAGTCCTGTGCAGAAAGCAGAAACTTAGACCCCTTCCTGACACCTTACACTGAAATTAACTCCAGATGGATTAAAGACTTAAACATAAGACTTAACACCATAGAAACTCTAGAAGAAAACCTAGGCAAAACCATTCAGGACATAGGCATAGGCAAGGACTTCATGACTAAAACACCAAAAACAATGGCAAAAAAAGCCAACACTGACAAATGGGATCTAATTAAACTTCAGAGCTTCTGTACAGCAAAACAAACAATCATTAGAGCTAACCAACAACCAACAGAATGGGAAAAAATTTTTGCAATCTACCCAACTAACAAAGGGCTAATAACCAGAATCTACAAAGAATTAAAACAGATTTACAAGAAAAAAACAAACAAACCCATTCTAAAGTGGGCAAAGAATATGAACAGACACCTGTGGCTAACAAACATATGAAAAAATGCTCATCATCGCTGGTCATTAGAGAAATGTAAATCAAAACCACACTGAGATACCATCTCATGCCAATTAGAAGGGCAACCATTATAAAATCAAGAGACAACAGATGGTGGAGGGGATGTAGAAAAAAAATTGGAATGCTTTTACACTGTTGATGGGAGTGTAAATTAGTTCAACCATTGTGGAAGACAGTGTGGTGATTCCTCAAGGATCTAGAAATAGAAATTCCGTTTGACCCAGCAATCACATTACTGGGTATATACCCAAAGGATTATAAATCGTTCTATTATAAAGACACATGCACAGGTTATGTTTGTTTCGGCACTGTTTACAATAGCAAAGACCTGGAACCAACCCAAATGCCCATCAATGATAGACTGGGCAACGAAAATGTGGCACATATACACCATGGAATACTGTGCAGCCATAAAAAATGATGAGTTTGTGTCCTTCGCAGGGACATGGATGAATCTGGAAACCATCATTCTCCACAAACTGACACAAGAACAGAAAACGCAACACTCCATGTTCTCACTCATAGACAGGTGTTAACAATGAGAACACATGAATATAGCGAGGGGAGCATCACACACTAGGGCCAGTTGTGGTGGCGGGGTGGGGGTAAGAGGGGGCTAGATATATGTGATGGGAGGATGGAGGCAGCAAACCACCTTGCCATGTATGTACCTATGCAACAATCCTGCATGATCTGCACATGTACCCCAGAACCTAAAGTACAATAAAAAAAAAGTATTCAGAAAAATGGTCATTGCTTTTGAACATGGATGACATTGAATTTTGCATAGTTTAAAAAAAGGGGGAATTTTGCATAGTTTAAGAAAAGGGGATTTTAAACACAATCTGTGTTGAGGATTATGGAACAAATATTCCAGTAATAATAATAACAATAACTTCTAAAAGAGCAGAAATGTCTTACCCTCATCTAAATATCTGTAGGTAAACAATACAATAAAACCTTTGGCCAATGCAGTAAAAAGATGTCTCCTAAATAGGCTCTCTGCTCTACCATTTCTTCCCTATTGTGTAATCTGAGCAGGGTAGCAAATGTGATTCTTTTAACACATTAGTCAGATCATCTAACTCTGCTACTGGACAGTGACTACATTTTACTCAGAATTAAAACAAAGTCTTCAAGTGCCCTACATGCAGTTTTTCTGAGGTGGCCTCCCCACTATTTCTCTGGTCTCACCTCCCATTCTTCCCTTTATGAACTTCCTATGGTTTTATAATACTTGCATTGACTCCTCTACTTGGGATGTTCTTCCCCTCTGTATTTGCAGAGCAACCTCTCCAAGTCCTTCAACTCTTTACTCACCTCTTAATGGAAAACATCTACTTAGGCTACTTAAAATTAGATCACTCAACTCCACCTTGAGATGCCTGTTTCCCCTTACACTGTTCTCTTTCTCTCTCTCTCTCTCTTTTTTCCTTTAGCTCTTATCATTTTCTAGCATACTATGTATTTAGCATAATATTTTTATTGTCAAGAATTTTCAAGCTTTTACTCCACTTGAAAGCCAACAAATGAAACTACTGCAATTTCATGGATGCTGTCATAAAATGTAAAAGTAGGTGTATTAGTCAGTGTTCTCTTAGAAGGACAGAACTAATAGGATATATTACAGTATATATTAGTTCTGTCCTTAGATATACAATAGGATATATTAGTACTGTCCGTCTAAGAGAACACTGACTAATACACCTAGTTTTATATGTATATAAAGGGAGTTTATTAAATATTATATTCATTTACATGATCACAACATTCCACAATATATATAGGATATATTAGTTGTGTCCTTCTAAGGGAACATTGACTAATACACCTAGTTTATATATATATATATATATATATATATATATATATATATAAAGGGAATTTATTAAGTATTCATTTACATGATCACAACATCCCACAATAAGCTATCTGCAAGCTGACCATCAAGGAGAGCCAGTCTGAGTCCCAAAACTGAAGAACTTGGAGTCTGATGTTTGAGGGAAGGAAGCCTCCAGCAGGGGAGAAAGGTGTAGGCTGGGAGGCTAGACCAGTCTCTCCTTTTCATGTTTCTCTGCCTGCTTAATATTAGATGGTAGGTGATTAGATTGTCTCCACCAAATTAGGGTGGATCTGCCTTCCCCAGCCCACTGAATTAAATGTTAATCTCTTTTGCCAACACCCACAAAGACATACCCAGGATTAATACTCTGTATCCCTCAATCCAATGAAGTTGACTCTCAGTATTAATCATCCCACTTGGTCAGAGACAAAAGATTTTATTATGTATGACACAGCAAGCTGCATGGACATCACCATGTTTGCATCAGTTTCCCTTGCCTCAAGTAGCATGGGGGCGAGGTAGGTGGGCCAGAGGGATGCCTGCACTCCCACAGTATTGCCATGTTACACAAGATGAACTCTGAGCTTAGGAAACCTGATTCTTTCACAGGGGGCAATAAACATTCCTACTCTCCCTCTAGAGGGAGATACTATCTATCTTCCAAGGCTGCTCACTGCACAATTATTCTTGTACAATTGGCCAGAAAAAGGGCAGTCAGTGTCTTGCCTGCAAGGTGTGCACATGAAAGACCCAGGAAGAATGATCTCCCAACAATAATGTTTACTCACTGTTTATCATACATGCCTCTCACAGTACACATTTCCTAAGAGAGAGATTTTATTTCTTCATGATATATTTAAAAAGCATGAAAAATGATCTTGAACTTTGTTTAATCAATCCACAATTTCCAGCTCTGATATCTTCCTCCTTGGTGACTTAGCCAGAGTAATCTTTATCAGTATTAATGTTTTTCAACCATAAAATGGGACTAGTAAGTAACATCTCTCTAACACATTGTGAGGAGAATTTAATGTAAGATATCATTAAGTGCTGTGAGTCCCGAAGGCTGGTGGAATTCCATCTTTACTGTCACGTTAACCTCTGCCAAATGTGAAGACTCTCAAATTTATATCGCTAGCCCAAACTTATTCCCTAATCTTAGTCCCATATATCCTATCTGACTTCGTAGGCACATGCACCAAAACTGAATTTGTGTTGTCTTCCCCACCTGGGTCCTCTTCTAGGATTCCTTAACCCAGTAAATGACTCTTTCATCCACTAATTTGAACAAGCCATCATCTATGAGTCCTCTGACTCTCCCTTGATAGCACTCAGCACCTCTTCCCACCCTCATGTCTAGCACTCCGTACCCTTCTTAATTTCATCTCTTAAATAACCTTGAACTCTATCCATTTTTTTCTGTTTCTACTGATGGAAACTTGAATCAACGCTAGTGAATCCCAGCTGTCTCAGACCAGTGCCTTTTTTTATAGCAAATGTTTTGTAATACATCCTTTCATATATTAAAAAGAAAATGCATAAACGACATAAGTAAACTTACATATGAAATTTCAAAATAAAACCAAAATATTTAGCTGTAATATGAAATATGCACATAAAGAAAATGAATTACATTAAATTAGTTTGCATTTCAGTATGAAAATATCAGGTTTGGCTAGACCAGAAGACGTTTTTACCTACATAAATAATCTGTGTGAATGTGACAGCTACAAAGGCACACAGGTCAATTGTACTAGACTCAGATACCATGAACAGCACTACCTTCAGTGGTATGATTTCCGAAACCGAAGTGTTAGGTTGGTGCAAAAGTAATTGCAGTTTTTGCTCTTAAAAGTAATAACAAAAACTGCACCAACCTGACATAATCATCTCTCCACTCACATAGTAGGTGCACATTCCTTGAAAATTCAATGTGTCCATAAATCACCCCAAAATACTGTGTTTATGTAAAGGTAACTAGGTTCTAGGTAATTTTTTTTTATTTTGATTTATGTCTCTGCTTCTAAGTGAAACACTTTAAAGTTTGTGAGACACAGACAATTCTCCCTTTAAGTCTGAGTGTCCTGCACATTGCAAAATATGCCTAGGAGGACTGGACCTCACCAAACAATAAGTGGCACTAGCCACTCCTCTGTAAAAAGAACAAATGGAACAAAACATTCTCATAAATTTCTAATATTGTCCCTGAATAGATACTACTCCCATTGAGAACCATGGCTCTGGAATAAACAATTTGTATTCATACCTCATGAGCCTCCTAACAATCTTGTGTTTCACTCTTATTTCCATTACTTTATTCTCTACTTTAGTCAAAGCTGTTTACCAAATCCAACATGATTATGCCACCTGGGTTAGAGTTCTGCAGACAAAACAGAACAAGTAGAAAATGAGACAGAGAGAAAGACAGAGAGAGAAAGAGAAAGAGGTTATGTGATTATGAAGACTGAGAAGACCTAACATCTGCATCCAGCAAGCTGGAGACCCACGAGAGCTGATGGCGTAGCTCCATTCCAAAAGCTAGCAGGCTCCAGGCTCCAAAAGATCTCATCTCAGTTGAATTCTGAAGGCAGGAAAAGACCAATGTCTTAGCTCAAAACAATCAGGAAGAGGAATCTCCTCTTACTTGTAACAAGGGATTGCCTACATTAGAGAGGGCATCTGATTTATTCAATCTACCAATTCAAATAATGGTCTCATCCAAAACACCCTTAAAGACACACCTAGAATAACCTAGTTTAACCAAATATTTAGGCACTTCATGGCCCAGGCAACACAGAAAATTGACCATCACACCACCCACTACACAAATCCTTTTATTGTGTTTTCTTTCCCTCAAGATACAAAAAATGTGCATGACTTTTAGGTTCTTATAAGACTTCCATCTGTTTTCAAGTCATATTGCATCATATTTCATATTCCTCTATGTGCTTTAGCCACACTGACCTAATTATTCTGCAGATCTATGTGCTCTCATCCTTCACACAAGAGGGCCTGTGCATATTTATTTTCCCAATGTTCTCTTCCTACCACACAACTTTCCAAGGTAAGGCCTAAATATAGCTTCCCTCTTTAGAAACTTTAGCTTTTCTGCTTAGTAGTGATAATGGCCCTTCAGAAAATTTTATTTTAAACTTTTCTATATGGCAAGGGTGACATACAAATATCTAACAAGTGTGGCGTGGGCAACAACCAAGCAAAATGCATGCCAGCCACGGAATCAGTGTCCTAGAGACCCCAGTGTGCTCAAAGTCAAGACACTGATTATTGGATGGGTGCGTGCTAGATTGGGATGATCTGGCATATTCCTGGGAAGAGAACAGGGTAGCTGGCAGTTAAGCCTTAAGAGAATCAGTACAGCAGTTGAAAATACCCCAAATTATTTTGTTATTACTATTACTGTTACCACTTGTTATTTGTTACATGAAGTATTTATGCTTAGATGAAGTTTACATATAGATTTTGGCAGTAGTCTCAATCAACTTCACTCTTTATTACAGAATGGGGTATCCAATCTTTTGGCTTCCCTGGGTCACAAAGGAAGAAGAATTGTCTTTGGCCCCATGTTAAATACACTAACACTAACAATAGCAGATGAGCTAAAAAGAAAATCACAAACAAATCTCATAATGTATTAAGAAAGTTTATGAATTTGTGTTAGGCCACATTCAAAGCCATCCTAGGCTGCATGTGACCCACGGGCCATAGACAAGCTTGTATAGCCCCATGACTCCTCCTTCCCTACATTTCCCACACGTATAATTTTATGTTTAACTTGCAAGACAATTTGACTGAACTTTTATTACAAGAGTGTAAATTCAGTGAGAGCAAGGACTATACTTATTTTTGCTCACCAGTGTATACTTAATAACTGATATGGTTAGGCTTTATGTCCCCACCCAAATCTCATCTTGAGTTGTAATCTCCATAATCCTCATAATCCCCATGTGTCAAGGAGACCAGGTTGAGGTAATTGAGTCATGGGTAATTTCCCCCATCCCCTGTGCTGTTTTCATGATAGTGAGTGAATTCTCATGAGATCTAATGGTTTTATAAGGGGCTTGTCCCACTTTGCTTGGCACTTCGCCTTCCTGAGCCCTTGTGAAGAAGGTGCTTCACTTTCCCTTTGCCTTCCAACATGATTGTAAGTTTCCCCCAGTCAGGCGAAACTGTAAGTCAATTAAACCTCTTTCCTATATAATTACCCAGTCTCGTGCAGTTCTTTAAAGCAGTGAGAAAATGAACTAATACAATAACCTCTCCCAAAAATGTGTGGTGCATACTGAAGTGAATAAATATTTACTGAAAGTATGAATGTTAATGCCTTCCATGTAGTTATAGTAAACAACACATTTTAATTTCCTCTTTTCCTTCCTTTTTACCTCCAAGAACAAAAGAATATATATTTTGGATACTCATGTTCTATAAAAAAGTATTCCAAGAATGGGGTTGCTTAAGAGTACTGTCAAAATTTGTGTGTAAACTCCATCTAAGTATAAATACCGGCATGTAACAGATAGCAAGTAATAATAAGTGTGTGTGTGTGTGTGTGTATTTAAACTTTATATATACACACATGAAATAAGTGTAAGTATATATAAGTATAAATAACACTAAGTATATATATATAGACACACACTAGTATACTATACTATTTAGTATGTATACTATTCACTGTCTATATATATATATACACACACACACACATACACACTATTTTATATATATATATATATATATATATATATATATAACCTAGATAGATAAATACTTACTTTAGTCAATACATATCAATAATTTTCAGGTATCCAACTACCTGAAAGTTTTAGGAACAGAAATCAAAATTATATAGTAAGTCTTGGAATTTCCCTAATTTTAATGTGCCTAAAGTAGAACATGAAATGGGAGGCTTATTTTCTTGATATAATTGCTTCCATTTTCTTATCCTTAGCTTTGGGTAAACTCAGCCCAGATTTCAACTCTTGCTTTCTTTCTAATGCTAGGAGTTGTATCTTCTGTTACACCCAATGCATTGCCAACCTCATGCTCACCCCTAGAAGATTCACTAAGGAGGAAATGGGACCCTAGGCTTCTGTGACTTTAGGGACTTAGATGAAAAAAGTATTTCTAAAGAAAATAAAAATATGGCCGGGCGCAGTGGCTCAGCCTATAATCCCAGCACTTTAGGAGGCTGAGGCGGGTGGATCACGAGGTCAAGAGATCGAGACCATCCTGGTCAACAAGGTCAAACCCCGTCTCTAGTAAAAATACAAAAAAAAATTAGCTGGGCATGGTGGTGCACGCCTGTAGTCCCAGCTACTCGGGAGGCTGAGGCAGGAGAATTGCTTGAACCCAGAAGACGGAGGTTGTGGTGAGCCGAGATCGCGCCATTGCACTCCAGTCTGGGTAACAAGAGCGAAACTCCGTCCAAAAAAAAAAAGAAAAGAAAAATAAATTGTGATGCCTTGGACCAAAATGAATTAGGATACCACAAACTAAGACCAATGCTGATGATAAAGAGTCATGACTGGTATTTAAGTGTCATTTATACACCTTTAAACTTCGAAATTTCCAAAACAAAGCACTTTTTCTTGTACTTATGATCTAGTCTGTTCAACATTTCTTGTAGTTTATGCCTCTATGAAATTAGATATAATTTGTTTATGGAAATGGAATGAAAGCCTAAATTCAAAGTGCATTTAAAAAATCAGATTCACTAATTTGGGTCACACACTTATTGACACCTATCCCATCAACTCTACCATTCTTTGTGCTTTTCCTGTAAACGTAAAAATATGTTCAGATGAGATCACAAATAAGGGAATTGAGAAAATATTTTGATTTATTAGCCAATACGGTTTTTCCACTATTTCTGCACCTCTTATCTTCCCCTACCTCTCCCTTAAATCTGACTCCAACCAGCTAGAACACAGGCATTCTGCCAGCATTGCCTTAGGAAAAGCATCACGCTGAAGACTGCAACCAACAAGTTCTGGCTTTTGAATTTCAGAAACTACAACAACAACAACAACAAAGCTATTATCCAGGAACAAAACAGATTTGAAAAGATACGAGAATACAAAATCAGAATAATATTTTGTAGATAAAATTTTCTAAATAGGAAGAATGAGAGAAGGAGTAGGAAGAAAAAGAGAAATGGGAAAAAATTATTTAAAAAGTTCCTGTACCTTACCCCTCTCCCTGAGCTCACTCTCCCCAAGCTTACAACTCTTGGATTGGTATGGAAATAAAAGCACGTAAGCAGTGTGTCTACCAGCCACAGAGAACATTCTAAGAAACTGGCAAGTTCCATATGTTATCTGAAAGATTTCCTGGGTACCCTAGAAGAATAAAAAATTGCTCAAGGAGCTTTGATCACCCTGAGAGTCCACAATGTGTCCCAGGCAGTGGGAATGTTTAGGTGGATGGTTACAGTTGTCAGACAGCTGGAACTGGAGAACTTCTATAGTCAGAAGCAAGGGATATTTATGTCCCTCACGTCCCTGTATGAGTTGAAGTCTAGGGAACAGACGAGATGAAATACGGATGAAAGACACCAGCCTGCAATGACGATAACTAAGAATCAGATGCTCTTAGTCCCCAAGCATGGCACCATGAAAGCCCCTGGAACACAGATGCCATGCTGAGAAAGTGGAAGTAGATAAAGTAATTTGTTGACATAGTTTACTTTTCCCACCAAAGAGTTAAGTAGGGCATAAAGCAGAAGTTAACCTAATGTAGGGAAAAGTTAAAATATATTATTTCTTACACTACAGAACTTTTGGCAGTTTGATTTCAAGGCCTTAGAAAATGACCTGAAAAGATTGCTGTCTCAATTATGAACTCTATTCTGAATGAGAATATCAAGATTTATGAAGATGAGTCATGACTCATCTATGACTTTACTATAATGAGCCATAACAGGTAATAGAAATTTTTTTAAAAAAGCTAAAGCAGAGAAAAGTTGACAGGATACATCCTAGTTCCACGTGATCATTACGCTCTGTTTGCTGAGACTTCTAGACAGTTCCATACAGATGGGACATAGGCACCTATGTGGTCCTGGCATTCTTATAATCACTGTTTGGGGAAGTCCATAGGATTGAAGAGCTGAGAGCCAAGAAAACAGAAGGCAACTAAGTTGGCAATGCCTTTTATAAGTCCAAAACGTAATACACGCCAGGCACATTAAAAGGACATGAAGCCATCTTTGACAACAACAAAAATTAAATTATAAGTTAATGAAGAGGCAAAGCCAAGACTAAATCAAATCATGTGAAGACGAGGGCCATTTCCTTGCTTCCATCTCATCCACCTGTTCTGAGTTCTCCCGGGGAGGAGTGTGTGGTGTAGCCTTTATAACTTCTCCCACCAGTTAGACCCCACCCTTTTGAGTCCATTGCCACCAATGGCCACTGACTCACAGATCTAAGCTTGTTGGAACTTCAAATTCCTTGTATTTCCCCCACCCTATCTGCAAATTGCATCCAATTTTACATAGCCCTTGAGTTTCAGAATGATTTATCTAGAAGCGAGTGATGAAGTAATTTTCATGAAGTTAGATCTTTAGCTAACTTACTCTGAGCTGGGATTTCTCATGGTCCACCGCTCCTTCCTGCAGGAACAGAGAAAAGGTGATTCTAGGAATTACCATACAAACAATTCAACTACCTAGAAGTCACAGGGTAAAATATCAAAAATTAGTTATTAAAAATCCCTCTGCGCAAAGTGCTAGTTAATACACATAATAGTTTGGAAAACATCATTGGGATTCTGATGAAGAGGTCAATCACTGTCTATCACCTTATATTTACACTACTCTTTCAGAATGGAAGACAGTTTCCTTCCTGAATAAAGCTAATGGAATGACTCTTAAAAATATCTTCTATGCCCATAAAAGCAGTTTCCTAATAATTGATCTATTTCATGTTTCTCCAAGTGTGTTTTCTAGAACCACTAGTTCAGCGTCACCTGAAGAACTTGTTCAAAGGTAGATGTAATACTCAAGCCCACATCTACTGAATTAGTAGAGATGGGCGGAAGTTGAGAGCTGGAAATGGAAATCAAGGAATCTCTGCTTTTTAAAGTAATCCACTTCTGCCCACTAAAGGTTAAGAATAGCTTTTCTAGCCCTTCAAAAACCTTGCATCATAAACATGGTTTCCTAGCACAGGCATGGGCCCAGTCAAAGTGAGCTGTAGTTTCTTTTGGTATTAAATGCCTCTGAGTTTCATTAGGGTGAATTGGTCCTCTGGGATTCTGCCCCTTTGGGTGAGCTGAGATTAAAGAATTGATTAGCAGCCAAAGGAACAGACTGTAGCCTCCGGATCCCACTGAATAAGCCACAGCCATGTGTGCAAAGCTGAATGTATGGTCCTATCAAATTTATGGCCAACTCTGTTTATAATCTTGTGGCATATGCCTCTGTAGTGTTTGTTTATAAAAGGCCAAGGCTGGGTGTATTATGCATCTCAAATGATACACTGTAGAGTTTCCCAGGATAAATGAAATATGTCCATTTTGTCCCATCTGGATCTTGTTATTTTTTTTTCCATGATTAGCATTTTGGCAGTTTCCACTCTTCCACTCTGCCGTTCTGTGTGCC
Organism: Saguinus oedipus; assembly: GCA_031835075.1. Lineage (NCBI taxonomy): Eukaryota > Metazoa > Chordata > Mammalia > Primates > Cebidae > Saguinus > Saguinus oedipus. The sequence goes on along the minus strand of CM063172.1, from coordinate 1,971,711 downwards.
CAGGGGAGATGAAGAGTTGAGCTCTTTCCAAAATCAGGGTAGTGCTGTCTGGAGAAAAACTACAGCTGAAAGGGCACTTGCTTTATGGCAGATTCTCCACACTCGGCAGAGGAAGCACAGGTTTCAAATATGATTAGTGGGCAGTGAAAGCACCAGGAGATCAAGGCTCGCGTGAGTCACAAAGTGTGGAAATGTTCTTACCAGATGATCGTCAGGATACCGGAGATTTGCTGTCCCCAGAAACCAGCTGAGCTTGTGAAATGTTCCACGTACAGTTTCGCTGAGCTGCAGAAGGCAGCCCTGTTCTCAGCTCTGAATTTAGTATGCCGGAGATAAAAATGGGGTCACAATGTTCATTTGACACCTTGTTAATTTATGCTACAGCAAAACCAAAGCAAAACAAAATTCAGTTGTATGCAGTAACGTAACTTAAAATAATGCTAAAACAGCCCCAAAGTCTTTTTCATTTTGAGTGAGTTACTGGGTTAAGACTTAGAAAAAAACAGTCCACAAGGGCAAAGGTCTTTTTATTTCACTTTTGAAATCGTCAGAACTAACCTAGAAATCAGGGCCTTTATGTCCTCATGGATTTGCATGGAAAAGAAAACCACTGGTGGTTATTTTTGCTTTTTATTTAAACAAAAATGACTTGTAATAATTGATATTTTTAGGTGAGAAGTTATACTCAGATTTAAAATAGCTTACTATTTTATTTCACATAGCTATTTCTGCTCATATTTTTATTCATGTTTATAAACTAAACTCTTACTTGAATTATGGTGATTAATTTTATATATGTAAAATCAGGAAATTAAAAACAAAGTTGTTATAAATAGAGACTGTATAACAACCAAAGTAAGAGAAAATTAAAAAATAGCCTTTAGGAGTCTTCATTAAGAATTAACATGCCAGATGTCAGGTACTGGAATACACTTACTATTTTCATGTTGTTGCAATTAAATATTATATATAACATAAATACCTAATAAATTTTTGATATACCTTGAGAGGTGCTACCACTTCAAATGATGAAATGAAGCATTTTCTTCAAAACAAAACCTAAAATCTTTTAGTCAAAAGATTGTTTTGATTATTATATTTATATTGTTTCAATGGTTACTGAATCCTCCATTGGTGCAAATTACTCTGTCTATATTCATTTATTTTTCCATCTCTATGTCTCTTCAGCCTGCTAATATATATTTCATAATATATTGCCAGCTTATGTATAATTTCAAAATATTAGCTTCCCCTTCCCATTTTCTGTCTTGCAGGAATACTACTAAGTTATGTTACTTCTAGATCAGACACAACTTCAGCTCCTGTGACAATTCATTGAAAGCCAAGAAACACATGAAAACACACCGCTACCTCTCTTCATATCTTTCCTCAATCCCAATCCTTTAGTATTTTATATTTGTTATACCCTGTTACTGGAGTTTTTCAGCAGTCTCCTGAAAAGCTTGTAGAAGTCCAGAGACTTACTTGCCATCCTTCAAACAATTCTGATTCAGCAAGCCGGAAGTCAGCATAGAAATCTGCATAATAAATGACTTCCCAGGTAGTTTTGAGGCAGATGGTCCTGAAATCACAGGTGCTTTAAGACCTGTGAGCTTGTGAATGATAGTGAATCACAAGCTTTCCTATTGCATCCCAACAGCCTTAGAATTGTTTCCCCAAAAGTACATGCCAGGAAACTATCTTGGCTCTCTCTCTGAGGAATGGATATTTGCTGTGGTTCATCAAGCCAGCTGGTTTCCTGTCAATAAGGGGCATATTTTTTGAGTAATGTCTTTCTACTTCATGCTGACCCCATCCCCACCCTTCTGTCCTTTGACTCCTTGATATTGACCATTACTTGAATCACATATGAACTTGCTCTGTCTTTTTTGGACACTGTGTCTACCTATCTACTTCTTCTTGGGCAGTCAGACTCTGTGGGCGTGGTCTCTCTTGGTCTAGTAGGTGACACAGGCCAGGTTCCAGAGCCCATTTTCTCCAGGCTTGCTGTGTATCCATGATCAACATGCCTTACAAACTCTCCTCAAGTCTTTAAGTATAAACTTTTCATAGCTCTTTGAGCTCTTGGGTTAGGCGAAAATTAAAGATCTCTTAGATAGGAGACAAAACATATAAATCATAAAAGAAAAGTTTTCCAAATTGGACTTTACTAAAATTAAAAGGTTCTGTTCTTTGAAAGATACCATAAACAAAATAAGAAACCCATAAACTAGTAGAAAATAGTTAGAAAACATGTATGTACTGAATATATGATAAATAACTTATTTCCACGATAGAATTCTCAATAGTTAATTCACTAGTTAATATTTCAACAATAAAATAAATAACCAAAGTTTTATTTTTATGTTTTAATTTTTATTTTAGGTTCAGTGGTACATGTGAAAGTTTGTTACATAGGTAAACTCAAGTCATGGAGGTTTGTTGTACTGATTATTTCATCATCCAGGTATTAAGCCCAGTACCTAATACTTATCTTCTCTCCTCCTCTCCCTCCTCCCACCCTCTACCCTCAACAGATCCCAGTGTCTGTTTTTTCCTTCTTTGTATTCATAAGTTCTCATCATGTAGCTTCCACTTATAAGTGAGAATATTCAGTAGTTGGTTTTCTGCTCCTGCATTAGTTTGCTAAGGATAATAGTCTCCAGCTCCATCCATGTTCCTAGAAAAGGCGTGATCTCATTCTTTTTTTATGACTGCATAGTATTCCATGTTATATATGTACCACATTTCCTTTATCCAGTCTGTCACTGATGGGCATTTAGGTTGATTTACCCTCACAGCAACCATGTATAAATGTTCTCTTTTCTCTGCAACTTAATCAGCATCTGTTATTTTTTAATTTTATCACTAATGGCCATTCTAATTGGTGTGAGATGGTATCTCATTGTGGTTTTGATTTGCATTTCTCTAATGATCAACGATAATGAAATTTTTTTTTTCATATGCTTGTTGGCTGCATGTATATCTTCTTTGAAAAGTGTCTATTCAGAAGTCTGTTTGTTCACTCTTTAATGATTTTAAGTATAATTTAAGTTTCTTAAAATTTGTATAATTTAAGTTTCTTATAGATGATGGATATTAGACCTTGTATAATTTAAGTTTCTTATAAATGCTGGATATTAGACCTTGTCAGATACACAGTTTGTAAAAATGTTCTCCTATTCTGTAGGTTGCCTATACTCTGTTGATAGTTTTTTTTTTTTTCCTGTGCAGAAGCTTTTAACTTTAATTAGATCCCAGTTGTCAATTTTGCTTTGGTTGTGATTGTTTTCAGTATCTTTGTCATAAAATCTTTGCCTGTTTCTATGTCCAGAATGTTTTTATAGTTTTACATTTAAGTCTTTAATTCATCTTGAATTGATTATTGCATATGGTATAAGGAAGGGGTCCAGTGTCAATTTCCTGCAGATGGCTAGCCAGTTCTCCCAACACAACTTATTGAATGGGGATCTTTTCCCCATTGCTTGATTTTTGTCCGCTTTGTTGACAATCAGACAGTCATAGGTGTGCAACCTTATTTCTGGGCTCTCTATTCTGTTCCATTGGTCTAGGTGCCTATTTTTGTATACATTTTTAAAAACAGGCAAAGGATTTGAATAGATGCTTACCAAAACTCTATGTAGCTATTTAAAATGCTCAATATTATTAGTCATTAAGATAATGCAAATTAAAACTGCAATGAGATATTACCATGCTATAAGAACAGTAAAAGACAAACCACAATTTCAAATATTGCTAAAACTACAGAGCAGCAGAAACTTCATGAATTCCTGGTAGCAATGAAAAATAGTACAATTCCCCAATCAAAAGATACAGCCAAAACCTAATGGTATACTACATCCAGACCCATTTTATATCCAAAGATACACAAAGACTCAAAACAAATGGTTGGAGAAAGATTTACCAACCAAATGGAGAGCAAAAATAAATAAATAAACAAAAAGCAGGAGTTGCAATTCATGCATTTGATAAAACAGACTTCAAAGCAAAAAAGATAGAGTGGTAAAAGGATCAATGCATCCTAACACCCAGATATATAAGACCCATAAAGAGATTTAGACTCAACGAGACAGAAAATTAATAAGGATATCCAGAACTTGAACTCAGATTCGGAACAAGTAAACTTAATAAGTACTTATAGAGCTCTCCACTTTAAATACACAAAATATACATTCTCCACTTTAAATACACAAAATATTGATCGGCCATTATTAATATCCATTCATAGAATAAAGCAATATTCCTGTTCTCTCTCCCTCTTTTTCTTCCTCTCTTTTCCTCTCCTTCTTTCCTTTTCAAAAAAAAAAAAAAAAAGGTGTGTGGTCATCTCATAATCTGTCCCCAACTTACACCCCAGCCCTCCAGCACCTTCCATTGCTTTCCCTCCTCTACTCCCCAAATCACTGCATTTTTCCAAAAAAAGAGAAAAATAGTACAACCACTTTGGAAACAGTGTGTCAGTTTTACATCAATTTAAATATATATTTACTATACAACTCAGCAATTCAATTTATCTAAAACAAAGGAAAACATGTATCTCTACAAAAACTTGAATCCATATGTTTATAGGAAGTTTATTCATAATCATTAAAAGCTAGAAATAAATGTCAATCAACTGTGGGAGAGATCAACAAATATTGTTACCTCCAAACAAAAGAATACTAGTTAGCAATAAGGCAAACTTATCCTCTTGCAAAAAGCCATACGAATTTCAAATGTATCAGGATTAGTGAAAAACGCAAAACCCAAAAAGCTGAATGCTGTATAATTCCATTTATATAATATTGTGATGATAACAAAAATATAGGGCCAAGAACAAACCACTGGTGGCCAGGGTCTGGGGGTGGAGAGAGGAAACTGACTGAAAGGCAGAGAATAATGAGGGAATTTTTTGGTATGAAGGACATGATCTATATTTTTATTTGGATGGTCCTGACAATAAATATTTGTGAAAATGTATAAAAATATGTACCTAAAAAGATACATTTTATTTAATTTAAAAATTTTATACCTCAAAAAGCTGCCTTCAAACAAATTAAATTTTATGAAATATGGCAAGAAAAAGATCTTTTCATGGGACACCTCCTGTGACATTTCAGCAAAATGGTAAGCATTCATTTTTCTTCTACATTCTTTGAAGACAGAAGCATGATTTTTTCAATTAAATTCATTCCATCTGAAATTCCATAATCTTTCAAATCACTCCTCCTGACTTCAGAGTAACTGACCATGAATGAGCTGAAAATATCTTCCTTTTTGGTACCTTTGTCATAAAATCTTTGCCTGTCTCTATGTCCAGAATGGTATCGCTTAGGCTGTCTTCCCCTTTATAGTTTTACATTTAAGTCTTTAATTCATCTTGAATTGATTTTTGCATATGGCATAAGGAAGGGGTCCAGTGTCCATAGTTTTAGTTTTAAATGGGGGAAGGAAATAAATGTCATGATAATCATATTTTTTTAAAACTTTAATTCCATTCAATCTGACATTCTCTGGAGTTTCTGGTTTCTCCCAGAATTGCATGTATTTCCCTTGCAATAAAATATAGACATGCACATGGAACAGAGGAAGAGGTTTGTGATTTTAAAAAAAGTACGAACACCACCAAACAAACAAAAAACAAAAAACACACCACTACCACCACCAACAACCCTATCAGCTTTAAGTCATGGCTGATATTCAACTTACTAAAATGCTTACAGAATCAACCCACCACTTGCTGACCATGCTCTGGCCACCTGTGGGTGACCAGAAAATTACCTGTAATACAAATAATTCAGCCCGTGCCGACTAGCTCATCATGGAGATTTAGTTTTCACTGGGGATAGAGAGGCCAGCAACTGAGAGCTGAAACACAACACAGAGGAGCTCTTTGAAAATCCACTGCATCCTGGATTTTCCGATCTTCATGACAGATAAAGTTACCTACATGGAGAAACCCTGCTGCAAAGATAACGGGGCCTGTCTGCATAGGAATGGTTTCCCGTCACTTCTTCCCTGGGAATCATACCATTTCATAAGAAGAACAAATATGTACCAAAAAAATCATCAATTCCATTGCTGACACTAGTCAATATTGTAAAATGCAACTGTTTTGTTTATTTAAATAACTTCTGATGAATACACTAACATCCAATTCAATGAGTGCAATAGTCTTACCACCATCTGAGTTTCTAAATACAAAGAAGTGCTTTGAGCTTTTCTGAGGCTTTATTGAAAATTAAATGTCCACAATCGTTAATTAAAAGTGGATTTAAAGAATGAGTAGGTTATGAATGTAACTATATGAATGCAACCTGCTGGATTAGTACAGGTGCATTTTCAAGCAGACAAGAAACACAGCATTTCTGGTAATCTAATGGAAAGCAAGATGAAGAACCAACAGATGGGAAAGGTTTGATAGTCTTAATTCCTATAACCATCACTCACTAAATCAACAATCATTTATAGGGTGCTAACTAAGAGCACTGCACTAACTTAAGCCCCTAGGGGGAAAAATGAGAACAACTCGTACTTTCCAATATCTCCATTAAAAGTTGTGTGACCTCAGTGAAGATTAAGCACTTGATACTTAAATTAGTAAGATGCCTTGCCAGCCACATAAAATTAATAGTTCCAATCTAACAAATCAACAATGCACATTAAAAATTTCAATAGTTAAAAGATCATCGCACTAGAGAGGAATTGGGAGCATCTCTTTAATTACATGGAAAATAATATAGAAAGCATGCCACTGGATTAAAATAAAACCAAATTTCTGAAATGTATGCCGGAGATATTTTTAAAGCAAGTTATAACGCATTAATAACGTCTTTTAATTAGAACACATATAAACATGTCAGCAGCATTTGTTTAATAAGATAAACCTCGCAGAGGGTTGCTGGAATGTGCCTAATATATTAAGTTTACAGTGTTACAGTGGGCATCTTTACTATGTATCTGTTTAACTGTAATAAATAAAACAACTGAAAACACAAGGAGAGTGGATGTGTATATTCACATCATCCAGTGGGAAACAAAATTCAGGTTTGTATCTGTTGTCCTGTATTAGTTGTTGTCAATAATTATTGCCAGATAATGTTCAGTTTTTAGCTGTCATGACTAATAAGGAAAGAGGTCCAAAAATTATTTTATATTTTTGCTTCTAAAACAAATGTGTGCAAAATAAAAACTAACAGGCCGGGGAGACATCAATTGTCTGTAACTAAAGAAAGCATGATCAGTGTTCTATTTATGTGAAGTACTAGATGGAGTTATACTGTTTAGGAATGTGTCAGCTACAGGAGGAGAAGAATGGGAAAAGTGTAGAGAATAGGAATAGAGTTGAGTTTGCTTTTATCAGCTCGCATTCTGACTTTTATAATGTGTTTACTTGAGACTGGATGGGATCAAAGAGAACTCTGACACCAGTTACATGGCACTCATCACATTCCTAATAAATGTCTGTTAGATTTGAGTGAAAATGTGTCTGTAGAAAATGATAGATTTACTATACACCAAAAATGTCAACCAGGTCCAACTGTTTCAGGAAGAGCCAGAGAAAAAACTTGGTATTCATGCACAGCAATAGGTCACATGTAGGAATGCTATGTAAGAAAATGAAGAATGGAATCTTAAATTACAATATATAAGGAAAACAAAACATGAAACTAGATTGACAACATAACATTATTTCCATATCTGTGAATGGTATGCATCAGGGAAAACCGAAATGTCTTTACATTTCTTTTATTCAATAAAGTTGTTCCCCTGCACCACCAAACCTCCTTAAATGTTGTTTGGCTGTAGGAAAGAGCCACGCAGTGTATCATTACAACCAAAAATTAAGTTCAGGTATTGTTATTGGAATTGCTAAATGAGCATCAACAAAACAGAGTAAAAATCAGTTAGTCCTTTTTTTCTTCTTTCTTTCTCCTTCCTTTCTTCCTTTCCTCCCTCCCTCCCCTTTCTTTTTCTCTTTCTTTCTCTTTCTCTCTCTTTTCTTTTTCTTTCTCTCTCTCTCTTTTTCTTCCTCCTCTTCCTTTTTGTATACTTCTTGATGAAAGGTTATAGGTGCCAGCCTCAAGAGGCAAGCTGGTGCCTTGGCTTTTAATTTTATATTCAAATCAATGATGATATTTGACTTCAGATTACAACTCAGAATTCAGTAAATGATTGTGCCCTCTCCTTGCATGATGTTAATTTATACCCAAGCGGTAAGTACTTATGCAAATTTATCCTATGGCAGAGTGCAGCAGTAAATCCTACGAAGAAAAATAGCCGAATGGCCAGGGATGCAAAGGCATTAGCTCCAGTGCCCATAGGTTCATGCTAATTTATGAAGAAAAGAAAAAATTCTAAACCTTAAGATGGTTTAAAAACATTTGCAGAGAAATATTATCATGCAAGTGTTTTCAGAAGAAAGGTGAGTTCTACATGAGATTTGGCTGGATACCTATAACCCAAAGAGATATAAAACAACTGGGTAAGGTTTATTTCATTGAGTATACTATGCTGGGAGGAGTTAGGTCCAATTCTTAAAGAAATAAAATGATAAAAATATAAGGGGTGTACTTTTATTAAGCTTTTTTCACAAGGCGTTCTTTCTTGGTCTGAAATGATGACGTTTATAGATATAAAAGCTAAATAATGTCAGTTGGTTTTTAAACTCTGTTCTCCAAGTGAAATGTGCACCCATTTGTTTAACTGTTTGTATATCCAAGTAAAATGTGTGTGGGAACTCTTTAACAAGCCAAAGCTCAGACGATAAATGAAAGGCAGTTTCTGAGATGATAAAATAGAATTTACTCTCTTTTTACTCAGGTACAGCATCATTTGGGACTTGAAAGAATATAAGAAAGTAAATTGCCTTCAGTGCCTCGCCTCAGAATAAAATTGTTTCTTATTCATAAGGCACTTAAAAATTTTTTACACTAAGAAAAAAATATTTTATAATCATAAACCCCAAGTCAATTCTATGAATATACTGACAAAATGACTACTATCATAAACGTTTCCAAGCATTCAATTCATCTTATTTTCCCTAAAATACAGCAAGCTGAATAACAGTGCCCAATATGAATGAAGAAAGTCCATTTCTAATGTCCACTTAATATGAAACTTGTGCAAAAAATAATCCTTTAAATGTAATAGGATATATACTTTCCTCAATCATATATCTGTTTTCAATTTTCAGTAAGTATTTCTGATTCTAGTAGAAACTTTAAAGTAAAATAAAGCAAGAAAGAGAGAAAAACGTGTTTTGAGTCCTGGTTTCTGCAGGAATTTATATTTTCCGTTAAAAAATTGTTCTGGAGCATTTTACTGGCCATTTATACTTTTCAAGAAGAATATAGAAATTCTAGTAAAATAATGGTTACCAGGAGCTGGGAAGAAGAGCAGATTGGAGGGGCAGATAAAGGCTGGTGAACAAACAAAAAGTTACAGTTATATAGGGGACTAAATTCTGATTTCTAGTTCTATTGCACAGTAGGGTGACTGTGACTATAATTAACAATATTCTATTGTATAATTCAAAATAGGTTAAAAAAAGCAGTTTTTGAATGTTCTTACCATAAAGAAATAATAAATTTATGAGGCAAAATATATGATAAAGATTCTAATTTGATTAGTACACAAGGTATACATGTATTCAAACATCACATTGTACCTCATATTTGTACAATTATGTGCAAACTTAAAACAAATTTTTTAAAAGTTTTATGAAATATAAAAAGAAAATATAAATTATGGAATTTATTAAAAAAATAGAAGAGAATGACATAATCAGGTAAGCCTATTAACACATTTTTCTTTCTAAATATCATTGACTTGATATTGTCACTTTGTGCAAAGGAAGTAATGTAGTATAAAGAACACAGATTTTGGAAACAGACATGCACTCATATCTCAGTCATGCCAGTTTATAACAATGTGATCAGAGACAAGTTATGGGGAATATAACAGCAGTTTTCTCATTTGTATAATGTGGATAATAATACTACGATTGCAATGCAGGTCTTTTATGATGAGAAACTTGAATGATCTATTTTAAACAACAAATAAATATTAAGTGCTCAACAAAAAGACCCTACTAAGTATATTACAGTTTATAGTATGGTACTATGGTTCTCAAATAGCATCAAACTATATTTCCAATCAAATTATAAGATTCAGAATACAATAAATGTAATGGAATAAGTAAGGATACATGCTACACATAAACTGTGCATTAAGTAATGGTTTTGATGAATGATCACGGCTTGACAATGCTTATTGGATAGCATTTTTACAGTTAAAAAGAATGTATCTATGTACAGACACTGTTTTGTATTTCCTAAGGACAGTTATCCAAGAGTACATTTCTTATTTTTAGTTTTTAAAAAATATGTTTTATAGAGATGGAGTATTGCTATGCTGCCCAAGCTGGTCTCAATCTCCTGGCCTTTTGCCTCAGCCTCCCAAAGTGCTGGAATCATAGGCATGAATTACCACATCCAGCAAGAGTAATTTATAAGGTAGCACCAGACTGACTGAAAATATTAAGTCTACTAAGATAATTACAATTAAAATGTATCATTAAATCACCTAAACAACAGGGGGGTACTTAAACATTATATGTGCAGGTTAAAAGAGAATAAAGATACTTTCAGTCTGGACAAGATGACAAGAATTCATTTCCTTGCTCCTTCCCATTAAACATGACTCCAAACCCTGTAAATCACACAAAAGTCAGCCAAGAGAGAACCATGAAAGGTGTCAAGAAGAAGGGAGCTGGTTTGGAAAACTACTCAACAGAGAAAGACCTCCCAGACCTAACACTGTCAACCTGTAACTTAGCAAAATAAGACAATTCAGGTAGGTTCATTCTCCCTCCAGATTGAATGAGCATCCCTCTGATATGATCAGGAGAGCCCAGCACCATGAATAAGAACTATACGTTAAAAGCCCCACTAAGTATTAACAGCTAGGGAAGCACTCTCCTCCACTGGGCCTGAGACTCACCTTTCTCACCAAGAGATAACAAGGAGTTACAGCAACCCTGGCAAAGAGACCCAGGAACTGAAAGCAGCTTGGTACAGGAAAGCCTCTTTGTCCCTATGGACCCAAGATGCTCTTTCTTCACCTACAGATACTAGTTCAGGTATGTAGAACCAACTAGGGATGCCACCAAACCAAATGGCCTGGTCATAAAAACATTTTTGTCCCCATGAGCTACGAGCTGCTCTTCCCTCCCAGAAACACTGAATAGCCAGATTCAGGAGAGGATTCTATATCATTTCTCCACCATTAAGAAACACTCAGTAGCCTGGCCTGAGAAATCTTGCCCTAAGCATACCAGATTGCTCCAGCAAAAAACAGTGAGGAACTCAGTGGCACTAGATAAACTGAAAAGACAAAAATTACAGTATAAATCCTCTTAAAATTAGACTGCCATTGGAACCACAGCCTGCAAAAATAGGTGAAGACCATTATAAACTTAGAATAATTGCTTGCTAAAATGCAATATTTAAATAGGATCCAGAGTCCCCTAACATAATAGGCAAAAGGCCAAATGTACAATAGAAAATCACATGTCACGGCCGGGTGCAGTGGCTCAAGACTGTAATCCCAGCACTTTGGGAGGCTGAGGTGGGTGGATCACGAGGTCAAGATATCGAGACCATCCTGGTCGACATGGTGAAACCCCGTCTCTACTAAAGATACAAAAAATTAGCTGGGCACGGTGGCGCGTGCCTGTAATCCCAGCTACTCAGGAGGCTGAGGCAGGAGAATTGCCTGAACCCAGGAGGCAGAGGTTGCGGTGAGCCGAGATTGCGCCATTGCACTCCAGCCTGGGTAACAAGAGCGAAAATCCGTCTCAAAAAAAAAAAAAGAAAGAAAGAAAATCACATGTCATACCAAGAACCAAAAAAGGACAATTTAATAAACAAAAGACAAACAGTTGATGCAAACATCTGATTTTTCTCAAGGTGTTAGAGTTATCTGAAAAGAATTTTAAAGCAGCAATCATAAACACACTTCAATTAATTATAAATTCTCGATACAAATAAAAAATATACAAACTTAACAAAGAAACAGAAGTTATAAAAAATAATTGAAATGAAATTACAAAACTGAGAAACACAATAACTGAAATTAAAAACTCACTGAATGGATTCAACAGTAGAGTGGAAGTGAAGAGAGAATAGCTTCAGTAAACTTGAAGACAGAACACTAGAATTTATGCAATCTGAACAATAGAGAAAATACAGACTGAACAAAAAGTGAACAAAACCCCAGGGGTCTGCAGGATAATAACAAAATGTCAACACTCATATCATCAGTCACAAAAATGGAGAAAAAGAGAGGAGGGCTGAAAGAGTATCTGAACAAATAATTGCTGAAAACTTCCCAAATTTGGTGAAAGACACAAACCTACACATCCAAGGAGCTGAGGGAAACCCAAATGGGATAAACCTAAAGAAATACATACCAAGAAATCTCATAATTAATCTTTAGAAAAAATGGTAAAATAAATATTGAAAGCAGCAAGACAAGACACAACACCTACAGGGGAACATCAATTCAAATAACAACAGCTGTTTTAAAAATCGGAAACAATAAAAACCAGAAGGAAATGGTACAACACTTTTCTAAGTAGAATCTAGTGCTGAAGGAAAAAATTCTACAGTGCTGGAAAAAACTGTAAATTGTGAATTTTACATCTGCTTAAACTGTTCTTTATAAATTAGGTGGGGAAAAAAAACACTCTCAGACCAAAAAACAAAAAAAACTAAAAGAAATTGTTACTTGTAACTCTAGCCTCATAGACTGGCTAAAGGAAGTTCTTGAAACCAAAAGGAAATTATAAAAGAAGGAATTACATTAGAAAGATGTAATAATGGAAAATAAATGAAGATGGAATAAAAGAAAAGATCAATGAGACAAAATTAACAAGGATTTTCAGGACTTGAACTCAACTTTGGACCAAGCAGACTTAGTAAAACATCTACAGAACTCTCCACCCCAAATCAACAGAATATACATTCTTCTCAGCACCACATAGCACTTATTCTATAATCAACCACATAATTAGAAGTAAAACATTCCTCAGCAAATGCAAAAAAACCTGAAAATTAAACAAACAGTCTCTGAGACTACACAGTGCAATCAAATTAGAACTCCGGATAAAGAAACACACCCAAAACTGGACAACTACATGGAAACTGAACAACCTGCTCCTGAAAGTATGGCCACATAACAGACTATCCTTGCACTCCTGTATTTTATAAATAACACTTGATGACTGAAACAAACCTTATTAATACCATGTGATACCTAAGCTTATTATATAGAAAAGTGGAGTACGTAAAGAAACCTAAATTATGTGAGGTTTTCACTGCTCACTAGAAATGGTTAGATGGTGATACAAGTAGGACATAATAAGCTTTATGTAAACAGGCCTGCCTTACAAGAGTCCTGAAGGAAGGAGGAAATATGCAAAGAAAAAACCGGGACAAACCACTGCAAGAGCAAACCAAAACGTAAAGACCACTGACAATATGAAGAAACCACATCAATGAATGGGCAAAATAACCAGCTGGCATCATAATGACAAGATCAAATTCACACATAACACTATTAAACTTAAATGTAAACAGGCTAAATGCCCTAGTGAAAAGGTACAACTGGCAAATTGGATAAAGAGTCAAGACTAATCACTGTGCTGTAATCAAGAGACCCATCTCGTGCAAAGACACACACACATAGGCTCAAAATAAACTGATGGAGGAAGATTTATCAAGCAAATGGAAAGCAAAAAACAAAACAAAAACATAAGGGTTACAGTCCTAGTCTTTGATAAAACAGACTTTAAACCAACAAATATCAAAAAAGACAAAAAAAAGCATTACATAATGGTAAAGGGATCAATGCAACAAGAAGAGCTGTCTTAAATATAAATGCACCCAATACAGGAGCAGCCAGATTCATAAAGCAAGTTCTTAGAGACCTACAAAGAGACTTAGACTCCCACACAGTACTAGTGGGAGGCTTTAACACCTCACTGTCAATATTGGATCAATAAGATAGAAAATTAACAAGGATATTCAGAACTTGAACTCAGCTTTGGATCAAGCAAACCTAAAAAGACATCTGCAAAACTCTCCACTCCAAAGCAACAGAATATACATTCTTCTGAGTACCACATGGCACCTATTCTAAAATCAACCATATAATTGGAAGTAAAACATTCCTCAGCAAATGCAAGAAAAAAAAAACCCACAAAAATTATAACAGTCTCTCAAATCACAGTGCAATCCAATTAGAACTCAGGATTAAGAAACTCACTCAAAACCACATTACTACATGGAAACTGAACAACCTGCTCTTGAATGAACACTGGCTAAATAACAAAATTACAGCAGATATAAATAAGTTCTTTGAAACTAATGAGAACAAAGACATAATGTAACAGAATCTCTGGGACAGCTAAAGCAGTGTTTGCAGGGAAATTTATAGCACTAAATGCCCACAGGAGAAAACAGTAAAGATCTAAAAGCAACATCCTAACATCATAATTAAAAGAACTAGATAAACAGAAGACAAGAAATAACTAAGATGAGAGCAAAACTGAAGGAGACAGAGACTAGAAACATGAAAACCCCTTCAAAAAAAAAAAAAAAAATCAATGAATCCAGGAGCTGGTTTTTTGAAAAAAATTAGCAAAATAGATAGACCACTAGCCAGACTAATAAAGAAAAGAAAGAAGAATCAAATAGACACAATAAAAAAAGATAAAGGGAAATCACCACTGATCCCACAGAAATACAAACTACCATCAAGAATACTATAAACACCTCTACACAAATAAACTAGAAAATCTAGAAGAAATTAATAAATTTCTGGACATATACACCTTCCAAAACGAAACCAGAAAGAAGCTGAATTCCTGAATAGACCAATAACAAGTTCTGAATTTGAGGCAATAATTAATAGCCTACCAATCAAAAAAAGCCCAGGACCAGATGAACTCACAGCCATTCCTTCTGAAACTATTCCAAACAATAGAAAAGGGACTCCTCCCTAACTCATTTTATGAGGCCAGCATCATCTGATACCAAAACCTGGTAAAGACACCAAAACCTGGTAGAGACACAACTAAAAAAGAAAATTTCAGGCCAATATCCATGATGAACATCAATGTGAAAATCCTTAGGAAAATAATAGGAAACTGAATCCAGCAGCACATTAAAAAGCTTATCCTCCATAATCAAGGCAGCTTTATCCCTAAGACGAAAAACTGGTTCAACATATGAAAATCAATAAATGTAATCTATCACATAAACAGAACCAATGACAAAAACCACATGATTATCTGAACAGATGCAGAAAAGGCTTTCAATAAAGTTCGACACTCTTTAATTCTAAAAACACTCAATAAACTAAATATTAATGGAAAATACATATCAAAATAATAAGAGCTATTTATGACAAACCCACAGCAGTATAATACTGAATGGGCAAAAACTGGAATCATTCCCTGTGAAAACCAGCACAAGACAAGGATGCCCTCTCTCACCACTCCTATTCAACATAGTATTGGAAGTTCTGGCCAGGGCAATCAGGCAAGAGAAAGAAACAACATGTATTCATACAGGAATAGAGGAAGTCAAATTATACCTGTTTGCAGATGACATAATTATATATTTAGAAAACCCATTGTCTCAGCCAATAACTCCTCAAGCTGATAAGCAACTTCAGCAGTCTCAGGATACAAAACAAGTATGAAAAATTACAAGCATGGCTATACACCAATAGTAGCCAAATCATGAGTAAACTCCCATTCATAATTGCTACAAAGAAAATTAAATGCCTAAAATTTAATTTTAATTTTAAATTATATTAAAAAAATTAAACCTTCAAGGGATGTGAAGGACCTCTATAAGAGGAACTACAAATCACTGCTCAAGGAAATCAGAGAGTTCAGAAACAAATGGAAAAACATTCCATGCTCATGGAAAGGAAGAATAAATATAGTGAAAATGACCCTATTACCCAAAGTAGTTTATGGATTCAGTGTTATTCCCATGAAGCTATCATTGACTTTCTTCACAGAATTAGAAAAAAACTACTTTAAATTTCATACAGAACCAAAAAAGAGCCTTTATAGCCAAGACAATCCTAAGCCAAAAGAACAAAGTTGGAGGCATCATGCTACCTGACTTTAAACTATACTATAAGGTTACAGTAACAAAAGCAGCATGGTACTGGTTCCAAAACAGATATATAGACCAATGGAACAGAACAAAGGTCTCAGAAATAATACCACACATCTACAAACCATCTGATGTTCAATAAAGATGACAAAAGCAAGCAATGGGAAAAGGATTCCCTATTTATTAAATGGTGTTGGGAAAACTGGCTAGCCATATGCAGAAAACTCAAACTGGACTCCTTCCTTATACCTTACATAAAAATTAACTCAAGATGGGCTAAAGATTTAAACATAAGACCTAACACCATAAAAACCCTAGAAGAAAACCTAGGCGATACCATTCAGGACACAGGCATGGGAAAAGACTTCATAACTAAAACACAAAAAGCAATGGCAACAAAAGCCAACATTGACAAATGAGATCTAATTAAACTTAACAGCTTTTGCAAAGCAAAAGAAACTATCATTAGAGTGAACAGGCAACCTTCAGAATGGGAGAAAATTTTTGCAATCTATCCATCTAACAAAGGACTAATATTCAGAATCTACAAGAAACTTAAACAAACTTACATAAAAAAAAACCCACAACCTCATCAAAAAGTAGGCAAAGGATATAAACAATACTTCTCAGAAGAAGACATTTATGCAGCCAACAAACATAGGAGAAAAAGCTTATCATCACTGGTCATTAGAGAAATGCAAATCAAAACCGTAATGAGGCACCATCTCATGCCACTTAGAATGACAATCATTAAAAAATCTGGAGACAGCAGATGCTGGAGAGGATGTGGAGAAATAGGAACACTTTAACACATTGGTGAGAGTATAAATTAGTTCAACATTGTGGAAGACAGTGTGGCCATTCCTCAAGGATCTAAAACTAGAAATATCATTTGACTCAGCAATCCCATTACTGGTATATACCCAAAGGATTAGAAATCATTCAACTGTAAAGACATGCAAATGTATGTTTATTGCAGCACTATTCACAGTAGCAAAGCCTTGGAACCAACCAAAATGTCCATCAATGATAGACTACATAAAGAAATGTGGCACATATACACCACGGAACACTATGAAGCCATAAAAAAGAACAAGTTCATGTCCTTTGCCAGGACATGGATGAAGCTGGAAACCATCATTCTCTGCACACTAACAGAGAAACAGAAAACCAAACACTTCAAGTTCTCACTCATAACTGCCAGCTGAACAATGAGAATGCATGGGCACAGGGAGGGAAACATCACAAACTGGGGCCTATCGGGGGATGGGGGAAATGAGAGGGATAGCATTAGGAGAAATACCTAATGTAGATGATGGGTTGATGAATGCAGCAAACCATGAAGGCACATGCATACCTATGTAACAAACTGGCACATTCTGCACATGTATCCCAGAACTTAAAGTATAATTTAAAAAATAAGTTATATGTATATACTTTAAGAACCATTCCTCTGGGTACTACAGGGAGATATATATTCAATATACTCTAATACTCATTCCTATGGGTACTACAGAGAGATATATACTTAAACACACTATACACAAAATCCAGATAGAACCTTTAAAGATATTCAAGTAACCTACAGGAAGGAAAGACAAGTTTAACAGAGAGAAGAGAAACAGGTGAAACAAATAGAAAACAAGTAAGAAATGGCAGATTTATGTGCTTACATAGCAATAATTAACTCAAATGCAAATGCTGTAAGTAAACCAATCAAAAAGCAGAGATTTGCAATGTGGATTTCTAAAAGCTACCCAACTAAACACTATTTACAAGAATTCACCTTCATAATATACATGGGATGGCAGTAAAGGAATGAAAAAGATACACAATAAACACATTTTAAAAAAAGCAAAGGAGTACCTTTGTTAATGTAGACTGAAGAGTAGTGTGTGTGTGTGTGTGTGTGTGTGTGTGTGTGTGTGTGTGTGTGTGGACAAAAGTGGCATTAAATAATGATCAAAGAATTAAACTTCTATATAAAAATCTTAAATATGTATGCATCAAACAACAGAACCTCAGTAAAAATAGACAAAGCCATAATTAAATTTGGGAACTTCAACACCCTCTTCCTACAAAACTAGACATTATCATCAAGCATACAGAAGATCTAGCTGCATGCAGCTGGGTACAGTAGCAGGCATTGGTAGCCCCAGCTATTCAAGAAGCTGAGGCAGGAGGATTGTTTGAGCCCAGGAGTTCAAGGCCAGCTTGGGCAATATATTAATATTAAGGACCTCTCTCAAGAAATCTTTATATATGTAAGATCAAAATAACACAATCGGCATAATCTAATGGACATATGGAGAACATTCCACCTGACAACAGCAGAATACACCTATTTTTTCAAGTGCTCAAAGAATAGGTACCAAGATAGGCTATACTCTCAGCCATAAAATAAACTTCAACAAATGTAAAACAAATGAAATCTTACAGAGTGTTTTCTTTCACCATAATGGAATCAAATTAGAAATCAGTAACAGAAAGAAAACAAGAAATCTCTGAAAATGTAGTACTGTTAAAAGATAATATATACCTGCAGGATGCAGGATGTACACATGTACCCCAGAGCCCAAAAACAATAAAATCAAATAAAATAAAAATAAAAGATAATATATGATATACTCCTAAGTTCAAAAATGTAGAAAGAACGGAGTAATTCCTCCACAATTACAAACTTCTATGAGGAAGTAGGCATTATAAATCATCTAATATTATCAAATAAATTGAATTTGTAATTTAAAAGCCGCCTCCCAACACTCCCTTTTCCAACACCCTCATTTCCTCCCCCAAATTTTCAGACCTAGATAGTTTCACTGGAGAAATCTAACAACATTTAAAGAATAACTAATACCAATTTTACAAATTTTTTCCAGAAAATAGAAGGGGACATTTCTCAACTCATGTTATGAGTCTATTATTGCCCTGAATACTAAAACCAGAAAATGAAAGCTCAATAAAACAAAACAAAGACAAAAATTAAACAAAAATTCCACAAACATACTATCAATTTAAATTCAAAATATTTGCATACCAAACCCATCAATGTATGCATAGTTACATATCATAATAAAATGAGGCTAATTGGTCATTCGAGTTTCCTACTCTTTGAAGTGTCTGTTTAAAGATTATATTCACTTTATTTATTTATTTACTTATTTATTTATTTTGAGATGGAGTCTTACTTTGTCACCCAGGCTGAAGTACAGTGGTGCCATCTCAGCTCACTGTAGCCTCTGCCTTCTGGGTTCAAGCAATTTCCCTGCCTCTGTCTCCTGAGTAGCTGCAATTACAGGTGTATGTCACAATACACAGCTAATTTTTAAACTATTTTTAGTAGAGACAGGATTTCACCATGTTGGCAAGCTGGTCTTGAACTCACAGCCTCAGGTTATCCACTGCTTTGGCCTCCCAAAATGCTAGGATTACAGGTGTGAGCCAGTGCACAAGCCAAATTTTCTTGATTATCATTTTTGTATTAATTTTTAAGATAGCTTTATATATTCTGAGTATTAATATATTTATTTTTTGTGCTGGAAATAATTTCTCTGCCTTTTTTCTTCATGGTAACTGTGAATGAAAAAGGTCTGTAATTTTCTTATTTAATATTTGTATTATGTCTTATGGTTTGTTCTTTTTGAGTCTCAAAGAAATCTCTTTGTGCCCTAAGGTCATAAAAGTATTCTGCAAATTTTTGTTTAAGCCTTTTAGAGTTTTGCTCTTAACATTTAGTAGGTATTTAATCCATCTGCAATTGGTTTCTATATATTAAATGCAGTGAAACTACAGTTAAATATTTCAATAAAATTCAGAAGTGTCCTATAACGGTTCATTCAGGGCTCCGCATTCTCTGACTGATCTGCAGTGCAGCTCCATCACATATCGAAGGTTCATAGTTCATACGTGTATGACTCTAGTTCTGGAGACTCTTTTCAGTTCTAGGGGTTTGTCTATTACTGTGCCACTACTGAGCTGCCTTAAATATTCTAATTCATAATAAATCTCAATATCTATAAGGCAAGCCTCCTATGCATGTTTTAGTTTAAGTTCTGGGATACATGTGAAGAATACGCAGGTTTGTTACATAGGAATACGTATGCCAGGTGGTTTGTTGCACCTATTGACCTGTCCTGTAAGTTCCTACCCTGACTCCCATCCCCCAACAAGCCCTGGTGTGTGTTGCTCCCCTCCCGGTTTTCATGTGTTCTCATTGTTCAGCTCCCACTTATAAGTGAGAATGTGCATTGTTTCATTTTCTGTTCCTGTGTTAGTTTGCTGAGGATGATGGCTTCAAACTTCATCCATGTCCCTGCAAAGGACATGATCTCAATTTTTTTTTATGATTGCATATGCTGGTGCCATTTCTTCTGAAAATATTCCTAACAGTTGAAAAGGACAGACTTCTCTCTACATCATTTTATGAAGCCAGCATCAATCAGCCTGATACCAAAACCAGGCACAGACACACACACACACACACACACACACACACACACACACACACACAGAGAGATAGAGAGATAGAGAGATAGAGAGAGAGAGAGAGAGAGAGAGAGAGAAAGAGAGAGAGAGAGAAGTTAAGGCCAATATCCCTCGTGAACTTCAATGTAAAGATCCTATAAAATACTGGCAAACCAAATCCAATGGTACATTAAAAAACTTACCCACAATGATCAAGTCGACTTCATCCCTGGGATGCAGGTTGGTTCAACATATGCAAATCAGTAAATGTAATCTATCACATAAATAGAACCAAGGACAAAAGCTACATGCTTATCTCAATAGATGCAGAAAAGGCCTTTAATAAAATTCAACATACTTTCATGTTAAAAACTTCAATAACCTAGCTATTGATGAAACATCTCAAAATAATAAGAGCTATTTATGACAAACTCATAGCCAATATAATATTCAATGGGCAAAAGCTGAAAATACCTAGGAATGCAGCTAACAAGGGATGTGAAGAACCTCTTCAAGGATATTGCATATTGCAGATGTCCAGGAATTTATCCATTTCTTCTAGATTTTCTAGTTTATTTGCATACAGGTGTTTATAGCGTTCTCTGATGGTAGTTTGTATTTCTGAAGGGTCAGTGGTGATATTCCCTTTATCATTTTTTATTGTGTCTATTTGATTCTTCTCTCTTTTCTTCTTTATTAGTCTAGCTAGTGGTCTATTGGTGTTGTTAATTTTTTCAAAAAACCAGCTCCTGGATTCCATTTTTTTTTTGGAGGTATTTTTGTTTCTATCTCCTTTAATTCTGCTCTGATCTTAGTTATTTCTTGTGTTCTGCTAGCTTTTGGATTAGTTTGTTCTTGCTTCTCTAGCTCTTTTGTGATGTTAGGGTGTCAACTTGGGATCTTTCTAGCTTTCTGGTGTGGGCAATTATTGCTATAAATTTCACTCTTAACACTGCTTTAGCTGTGTCCCAGAGATTACGGTAGATTGTCTCTTTGTTCCCATTGGTTTCAAAGAACTTATTTATTTCTGCCTTAATTTCATTATTTTCCCAGGAGTCATTCAGGAGGAGATCATTCAATTACCATGTAATTCTGTGGTTTTGAGTGAGTTTTTTAATCCTAAATTCTAATTTGATTGCACTGTGGACTGACAGATTGTTATGATTTCAGTTCTTTCACATCTACTGAGGAGTGTTTCACTTCCAATTATATTTCTAGAAAGATCAGGGTTCTGTCCCTGAACCTCTGGCTGGAGTTGTAGTTCCTGCAGGGAGGTCCCACACAGTGAGAAAGGATGTGTTGGGGTCAGGCCTGAAGAGGTGGTCTGCTCAGTCTGACACAGCCCGTGTATTGGGCTATGGTAGATACCTCTTGGGACCAGGCCATCAAGCCTCGCTCGCTCCAGCAGGGGAAATTTGTGGCCTGGAGCTATAGAGATGGATGCTGCCCTTCCCCCACACAGAGAGCTTAGTGTGTTAGGCAGTTATGAGTCCCAGAGCTGACTGTTGCCCCTCCATCAAGGAGCTCTAAGAGCTTAGACAGCAAGCAGCTGCAGCTGTGGTGCTGGTTGCCCTTCCTCCTGGACACTTGACAGGCTTAAAAAGATTCTAGCTCAGAGGTTGTTGCTTATCTGTGGGGCTCTGGGATTGGGAACCTAGGCCCTGGTGACGTGGGTTTGCAAGGGGGATCTTCCAATCTGTATGTTTCACGGTTCTGTGGAAAAAGCATGGTTTTCCCAACAGGGTACCACACTCACTCACCACCTCCCTTGGTTAGGGGCTGAGGGCTCCCTTCCCCCATGTGGATCTGAGGTGGGTCACCATACCGCACAGCTCTTCCTTCCTCGTTTTGGATCACGTCACCTGCCTAGTCAGTTCTGAAGAGAGAACCTGGAAATCTTGGTTGCTGGTGCAGGATTCACACGCTATTATGGTTCTTTTCCATGGAAACTCCCATCATGCTGCTTCTAGCCGGCCATCTTGGCCCCCGGTGCTTTTATTTTCTGAGTATTTTGTGCCTATGCTTGACTTGTTAGTAATTTCAAATAAATTTTACAGCTAGATTCTCAAACTCTATAAAAAACTTGTAATTTTGATTTAGGTTTTAAACAAATCTTAAAATGAATTTAATGATAATTGTGTTAACTATATTGAATATTCCCATGTATGAACATGCTCTATCTCTCTTTTTATTTAAGTCTCCTTGGTGTAAAGAAAAACATTGTTTATAGTCTCCCTAAAGGACTTGCACATCTTAAAATTTCTTTCCAGTAGCTTTAAATTTTTGTTGCTTTTATAAATTTTATTCTTATTTTCTAACTGTCGCTTACTTACTGAAATGCAGTTGCTTTTACATATTAATCTTAAACACAGCAATGGTTGTCATTTAATAATTTTCATAATTAGTTTGGAAGGTCTTTTGTATTTACTTCATAAATAATCAATAACCCATGAACAAAGTATTTCTTTTTCCAATCTCAGTAGTGTATTTTTCCTGCATGCTCCATTCTTAGATCTCCTTCCGAATATCAACTAAAGTGGTGACATTAACCTTCCCTGTCTTTTTCCAGTATCAAGTTTTTCAATGTTTTACCATTATGTAAGGTATTTGCTATATGCATTTGATAGATATCATTTGCCAGGTTAAGCAAATTTTCTTCTAATCCCAATTTACAAGATTTTTACATGAATAGAGAAGAATTTTATTTAGCATTGTGTCTGCATTGAGTAAGATAACTACATGTTTTCTTTTATCTTTTAAAATAATGATATGTTGAAACACTAATTCAACTTTAGATCATGGGATTAAATTCACCTTGCTCATCATCTTGTATCTTGTTTATATAATTATTTATTCAGACAGATACTTTTGTTTAAGATTTTTGAACCTTTGTTTACAAGTGAGAGTAGCTTAGGAATTTCTTTTCACCTATAGTCCTTGTCAGGTTTTATAGTTCATGATTATATAAACTTGATGAAATTAATTAGGAAAGGTTCCCCCTTGTTCATTCTTCTGGAAGGTTGTATAATATTAGGATTATTTTTTTCTGGTACTGATGACTGGATTAGGAAAATGTATTGTAAATTTCTACTACTGATTGATTTTCTTGGGATTACATTACCTTGGAGCAAATATGCAATGAGTGGAAGATTTCAATGTGATCTTAATGATGTCATCAGGCATGATGTGGATGAATCTGTAGCAGTTAAGAATCACCTCCCAAATTTCACCTATAATATCTAACCCATCGTCAAATCCCAAGTATTCTACTCCAAATCATATCTATTTCTTGCCATTACAGCTGACATCTGTATTCCAAGCACTAATCTTCTCTCCCACAACTCATACAAAAGGTGCCCAATGGACTCTTTGTTTCCAGTGCCCTAAGTAATTTGATTGTCTGCATAGAAGATCAAAGGCTTTTAATACCATAAATTGGTACGTCTGGTTAACTATTCTAGAAAAAATAGCGTTTCTAATGTATTATTCTTCTTGAAAGTAATAAAAAAAGAAAAACCAAAAAAGAGAGAAAAATGAAAGGCATATTGAAAATAGATATTTAAAAGACATGACCAAAAACATTATCAGTAGTAAAAAAGATACAATGAGCAAAATTAATTCAGTAAAAAAGATAACTATAAAAGTTATCTAGCAAACATATTATCCTTCTGTAAACATAAAAATGTGAAAAAATGAAGTTGAATTATATTGTCCATCATTACAGAAGCAGTAAACTTTTCAAAAATAAGTAATACCTGAATCTGAACATTAGAATATTATATTGTATGCTAGGAAAATATTGATTCTGAGCAATTAATACTAAGTCATGTCCGTAAAGTAACTGGACTTCAAGGCAAAGAAATATTTCCTTGGTGATTTGGGCATAAAAAAGAAAAACAAGGTGTCAACAAGGAGAATCAGTAAAGTTGGCCTCAGCCTTCTCCACAGTAATATTAAATGATAAAAAAGAGTGAAACAATCAATAGATACAAAGTCCTTGGAGAAAGAATGTGAGAACCAAGATGTTTTCATACATAGCCAATTGGCTGTTGCTATATCAAGGTTAAGAGAGAAATAATTTCAAATATATGAAATCTCAGAGTAGATTGTAGCCATAGGCCTTGGAAGTGAAGTTTAGAGAAAACTCACTGGGGTTGCAATTTAACCAACCAACAGATGCATGAAGAGCTGTGATAAAATAACTAGTGGCAAGCATCAAGTTCATTTAAGTATACAATTAAGGACAGTTAACTAAGGAAAGTGGTTCATAAAAGAATCCAAAAGTGAGAAAACACTGTAAACCTTGATGCACTAATATCATATATAAGAATGTCTCATAAAAATGAGGAAGTAGAGAGGTGAAAAAAGGTTAAAGACTGTCATCATTTTTTACATATAAATATTTTATAATTTTAATTATTTTTGCCACTAAGCCATGAATGATTTATACGGTGTTTTTGCTGGCTATTTTTTGTTTGTTGATTTTTAATTTTATTGCCACATGAATAACATCTTACTAAAATATGAACACAAAATATATTTTATATCATAATATTACAATAGGAATGTTGTTATTGCCAAATTATTGCAATATGAACAATGCTACAAAAAATCAGAAGGCGACAGGTTAACTGTTGGAATTCACTTGGGATGGCTGGCAAAATATTAGGGAAAGATATAGATTATAGTTTCAAACCTTTTGGAAGGCTGAAAGGTTTTACTGGGAAGGCCGAAGATGGCCAGTCCATTACAACAGGGAAAAGATAGGGCTGATAAAAGGCATTCCCAGTTGAAATCTGTCTACCCCACATGCCTTTGTCTCTACTCTGTTTACTCATGTAAACTTTGTGCTGGATGGTCCACTCGGGGAGATCAAAGGGGAATTACCCACTAATAGTGTTTACTCTGGGTCCTGAAACCTAGAGCTTTTATCATTCATAAAACCACTCTTTTAAACCACGTTAATTATCCACAAGTGTGTTAATTTAGAATCTCTGTTATGTGAGGATGGGACAGTGGTCTTTGTCAACTGGCTGCATTTTGCCCTCTGAAAGCAGCCAACGACCATTCCTGGCCCACTTGAATCACTGAAATAGGTGTGAGAGTGCATTTATTCATCTGTCATTGAGTCAGGGTCTGTAGGACAGACCTCCTCAGGTAGTGATCAAAGTCTCAGGTGGTGACTTCGACGTGATCGAGGTCACAGGTGGTGCCCCATGTGAGGAAAGCTGTGTGAGGAACCTGGTGTGAGGAAACCAAGGCCATGATTAACCACTTTCATCATTTTTAAAATTATAGGCATTTGTTTATCATTACATCTTAAATCCAAGACCTATTTATAATTTATTGTTATTGTTGCCATCATTGTGCTTGTTGTTGTTCTGGCTACCTTCTGATTGCCGATTTTCAGTTTTACTCTTTTGAGTATCTCTCTGACACCTTTCAATTTCGAAATCAACTTTGGAGCCTAATATGTAGTCACTTTTGTAAGTATCCCATGTGTGCATAAAAAGAGTGCTATATATTTCTTTGCTGGATAAAAAGTATCCCAGCATATAAGAACACTAAAAAAAAATTATTTAAAGATGTTAACAGAAAACTAACTTTCAGAGGCTTCTTTCCCTTACTGATGGACATTTAAAATGTTTTAAGTTTTGGCCACTGTAAGTAATGCCACCCTATACACCCTAGTACTTAGTCCTTTATAGGATACATTTCCATTGTATTGAGAGATTGTTCAATTAAAGGGACATTTGTATTTTTATTTTAATACACGCTGTCAAATTGTTTCTTAGGAACACTCTAATGCCTAACATTTCTCCAATCTATGAACAGGCATACTCTTTTGTTTACAACTCTGATATATACATGTTTATCTTCTAATTGTTTCTAGTATGATGCATATAAAATAATCTCCTTTTGTCACCTTAATTTGTATATTTGCATTTCTCAGATTACTAGAAACTTTTGGCATCTTTTCCTGTGTTTCTTTCCTCTTAAGTTCTAGTTTTGTACGAATTATTTAGTGATGTTTTCATCTAACTTCTGTTAAACTGTTCATTTTTCTATTTATGAGAACTCATTATTTATAAATATTAGCAGGTAGTTAATATATGGCATCAGATTAGAAATCATGTTATAAATCAATCAGTTTATTAATTTTATTAACTATTTTCCATATAAAGTTTTAATTTATATGCAGTAAACTACATTTATTTGTAATGGCTTCCTGTTTTTCAGAACTTACTATGATAGGCACCCAACCATTGATTTATAAGGAAGTTAGTCTCCTAACTTCTTAATAAAATGTTCATAGTTTCTTGTTCATTTGTTCACTTGTTTTTCACTGAAGGCTTTATTTATTCTATCTGGAATATATATTTGTATATGATATTAGATGATGTTCCATTTTTAGTACCTCCCAGATGGCTGGCAGGCTGTACCTGTGCCATTTGTTCAAAAACCCATCTTTTTCGCATTATATTCATTATTGCCTTCTCCTGTGTTGAAGATCTGTAAACTGAGATATTCATGCTGTTTCTTTTTGACTAATCTATTTGCCTATTCCTACACCAATACAGTATGCATTTTTTGATATTAAGGTATGCCTGATATTCAATAAGGCTAGTATCCCTCACTCATTTTCTTTTTAATAAGCCAACACCAAACTCCCCCTGTAAGTTAGAGATTGCAATTGAAACAGTGAAAGAAGATTCACTGAGGGGTCTGGATTACTTGAGGACAGGAGTCTGAGACTAGCCTGGCCAACAGCGTGAAACTCTATCTCTACTAAAAATACAAAAAATAGCCGGGTGTGGTTTTGCGCGCCTGTAATCCCAGCTACTACGGAGGCTGAGGCAGCAGAGAGAAAAGAAAAGAAATATATGTATATATTCATTTATACATCTATTTTAATTTTCTTACAACATTAAATTTTCCTATCCACGAAAATAGTATATGTTCAAATACTGATTGAATATCCCTTATCTGAGATGCTTGAAGTATTTAGGATTTCAAATTTTGGAATATTCACATGTATACATAGAGAGAGATCTCAGATAGGGGACCAAGTGTAGACCCAAAATTTATTTATGTTTAATATACACCTTATACATTTAGCCTAAAGGTAATTTTATATATTTTTAATCACTTGGTGTATGAAACAGTCTGTGCACACTGAGCAATCAAAAGCAAAGGCGTCACTGTCTCAGCTACCCATGCAGGCACTCTGTGGTTATGTGGCATCATCATCATTCCTGGCTCTGAATTTATATGCTACCAGTAGGAATCATTTTCTTGAACTTATTCACAGAGAAGCATTTCACAGTAAAAATGACATGCCATTAATACAGTGAAAAAAAGAGTGTGTTCAGGGTAACTAAGCAGCATAGTATCATCACCAAAATACCTACATCAGCGATTAACCAACAGCTAGGACAAACAACAGAAGGCTTTCCAGTCTCCACCTATAACGCTGGGTGTTTTTCTTTTCTTTTTTTTTCGGATGCTGTTTTTATTAAAAAGTTATTGTACACTATATTGGGAGGTCGGGGTGGCAGTGAGAAGAAACATCAGATGCAATTAAGGGACCTGGAAGTGGGTGCACTACACAGGATTAGGCATTCTGCTGTATGGCTTTGCTCAGCGTTTCCTCCAGAGTCATCTGCCTCATTATCAACTTGCTTTTGTCTTAGAAGTCTCTCTGTCTGTACAAACTGACATGATTTCTTGTTCTGTTACAGATGCACAGTGCTCTAGTCCTTCGATAAGCCCATCACACATTTTCACCACATCCTCTATAGGCCTGTAGACACTTTTTCCACGGGGTTAAAAACATCGTCTTCATCATCGCTAACAGCATGATCACCTTGATTCAGAACAATTTTGTCTATTTCATCATAGATCAATGAATCAACAACTGAGGCCTCATTATCAATGCTAAAAACATATTTGATAGCCATTTCTTTCAACTTACTGATGGACTACACATGTCTTTTTTGCACATATAAGGGGATCAGATGTCAGGTTTTTTTCTGACTTGTCATATAGTGTCTTTCAAAGCCACCAGCTTCCGGCACTTTTGAGGCCAAGAGTTCAAGACCAGCCTGGCCAACAGGACAAAACCCCGTCTTTACTAAAAATACAAAAAATTAGCCAGGTGCAGTCACACATGCCTGTAGTCCCAGCTACTTGGGAGACTGAGGCATGAGAATCACATAAGCCTGGGAGACAGAGGTTGCAGTAAGCCAAGATTGCACCACTGCACTCCACCTTGGGTGACAGAGGTAGATTTTTGTCTCAAAAAACAAAACAAAACAAAAACACACAACCTTGTTCATTATCATCACGAAACTTAGCTGCAGGTCATGCACCACCATTGTGTCTTTAGTTTCTGTGTTCCAGAGTTGGCAAAAGCAAAACTCCATTTGAAAATCTTCCACATCTACACCTCTGTTCATTGCTGCTAGCATACTGTTCAAGATGATGTGTTTTTTTTTTGATGTATTTTAATTGATCTAAGGATATGTGGTCACAGGCTGAATTAACAAAATCACATGTGGGAAAAAGTTCATGGCATACACAGTATTTTTTATGACAATTTCAGCTGCAGAATGAGCAGAACAGTTGTCAAGGAATCACAAAATCTTGCAATTATCATCCAGTTTAGCTTCCCTGCAGTGAGAACAAGCCACTGACACAAACTGTGAAACCAATCAGAAAAGATGGCCTTGGTGATTTAGGCCTTTTTGTTAGTGTACTAATAGACTAGTCAGAAATCACATCCTTGAAAACAGTGATGACACAAGCTTTTGCCTATCGCGCCAAGTTTATACTCACGTGTAACTGTGGCGTTAGCTCATCCCCGCAGTTATTCTGCCTTTGGCATTCTTAATTCCTGCGTGAGCTGTCTCATCAGCTGTCATCAGTGTCTTTCTAAGGTAATAATGACAAAACAGTAATGTTTATTCAACATACATTTCTTCTGACATCAGATATTCAGCAGTGATGACCGTGACAAACTCATCAATGAATGTTATCTGCTGCTTCATGAACACTAGATGCTTTATTGCTACAAATTCTGAAAAATTTAGTATTATGCCTTTATAAAAAACTTCAGGCTGTTGAATATCCATAGTTTCCCTCACTTTTTAGTTCATTATAGTAGATCTTTGCTTGTTTCACGATCAGCATACCATCAAATAGCATGTGCTCCCTGCCACACTGATGGATTCACTCTCTGAATACACAACAGAGATCTTTAGTTTTATGCAGCATTTTTATGTTTTTCATTAACTTCTACCCATCACTTGCAGTGTAGAACTTGAACAGTTTATCCTTTTGTTTCTTCAGGCCATACGTGGTAGTCATTCCAACACTGTACTCTTCTGTAAAACATTTCACATTCCAGTTTCTCCAACAGCTTAACTTTCTGTACTATAGATAAACATAAATGCTTCTTCTTTTTCTTACCAGGGTTACCCATAGGGGTATCTGCAGGCCTTTTTTGAAACATTTTTCAATGATATCTTTACACCACAAGCAGAGAATAAACCAAAACAAAAACCTCAGTGCGTAATGCACATAGGTCTTGGCTCCATGTGGGGCATCATGGGGAACCTGTTATTGGTGCATCTTGTCTGCACAGGTGCCATTTTATTATCCTTTACAGGAGTGCTTGCATGGGGGGAATCTGGGTGGACACAGAATAGACAGAGTGCTGCTGAAGTAAAAAGGAAAGATTTTTTGTTGTTTCTCTTGGCATTGCTGCATGTTGACAGCGAACCATCACATGAGGTCAGTAGTGGAATTTCTGACTTGTAGTGTCATGCCAGCACTCAAAAGGTTTTGAGATTTTGAGCATTCTGGATTTCAAATTTTCAGATTAGAGATGTTCAACATATATGAAGTCATTTAAAGATATTTATTATTTTCTTCATCTAGCTAACACAGCATTCTTGTTAAATTTCTTTCCTCAGCATTCTTTTCTTTTGGATGCTGTTGTATATCCAATAATCTGTGCCCTTTCCATCTCTACTCCGTGCTTCCAGATTAGAAAAAACAGCCATAAAGTGTTCAGATAATCATATTAACTATTTAAAAATTTAAACAAGAATCCTTTGGGATTTCTCTACCCCCAATTATATCCTTAGCAAACACAGCTTTATTACCAAAGGCTTATGTTGTTTATTTTATTTTTAAATCTTAGTACTTCAGTTTAAATCTTGAAAAAATATTTGTTAAAAATAGTGTTTGTGGACAACCCTACCCAGTCCCTTATCTTTAATGAAGTGTTTTCTATTTTTACAATTTATAGTAAGATTTGCTATTATTCTTGGTAAGTAGCCTTTGTGATGCTTTAGTATTTTCCTTCTGTCCTCAATTTATTTATAATTCTAACTAGAACCAATTATAGAATTTTGCCAAATAATTTTTAGCATTTATTGATAACAATAAAACTTTTCTCCCTTGACCAGGTGATAATAATCTGTGGTAAAATATCCTGATATAAATAATCCTTTAATTCTTAAAATAAACTCTGGTTAGTCGGTGCATTTGTCCCCTGATATGATGCTGAATATTACTGCTATTATTTAGAATTTTGCCTCACTATTAAGATTTGTCCATAGTTTTCTTTTACATAGTATCTTTATCAGGTGTTGATATCAAAATAATGCTGATTTCATGAAAGCAATCAGAAAATTCCATTATTTTCTACAGGCTTGCATAATTTAAACAATATTGAACTTATTTATCTGTTTTTTTTTTTTTTTTTTTTTTAATTATAAAATGTTTGGCTGCAAGCTGCTGTTCTGACGTATCTTTTTTACTGTAGGTGCTTCACCTTTCCAAAGTCTTCCCTGGTAGTTAGCTTGAATCAGTTTTTCCACTCTGCCATATCTAGTGAATTGTATTATTCAATCGGCAGGCTCTTTTTAGTCTGTCTAGCTTTTCTTTCTCTATGGTATTTCTCTTCTCTCATAGTTTCTCTCTTATTATATAATCAGACTTCCAAGGGGTTTATATATTTTACCAATTTTTCCCCCAGAGAATTGACCTATTTATCCTTTGAAAGTTTTGACATTTCATTTCAATTTAAATGTATCTGTATTAATTTCCACTTCTTGCATTTTTATAGTCTATTTTCTTAAAATAGATACTGAATTTTTTCTCTTCTTTAATATCAGAAGCTGTTGAGGCTATTTATTTCGCCCAAGAAAAGAGGAAAATTATGCATAGATATGATTTTGCTGTGTTACATACAGATAATCTCATCAAGTGTTCCTTTTGCTATTTTCTAGACAGTATGTCATTTCACCTTTGGTTTTCTTATTGACTAAAGGTTTCTTAATTACCATTCATATTTTCCTTTAAAACCAGTTAACGATTTCATCTTATTGAAATCTCATGCTTCATTATACATTGTTGGTTTTCTATTTCTTTTCTTATCTTTTTGTTGCCATTCATTGTTTTTCCATTGTTAATTTGAGGGTTCTCCTAAAATTCTCCAGTCAAGATAGTTACTGTGATTACTAGATACTTACATATAATCCATTTATTGAAACTTAAGATAGTTGCTATTTTTCTACCAAGCTACACTTACAATCACACAAAGAAGCCAAGGCAAGTATATCCTTTCTATTTCAAACATTCTTTTAAAACCTTTCAGGAAATTTAAATGCCACTATTTATACTTCAAGGAAGAGATTTAAAATGTAATAATTTGTATGGCATAGAAACCAGCCCAATCAGCTGAAACACTAAACTTTCAGAAAAGATGTTATTCATAAACTGCAAATCTGGTTGGACAGATACTTACTGGCTAAATGTAGCCCTGCACATCGCTATATATACACACATTTCTATATCTACCTATATCTAGCTAGAAAACTATATCCCTATCTTTATAACCTGCATATCAATTTTTATTACATTTTGCTCTACTTATTTAAAAATTTCAGGTTTCTTTTCTAGTTTATATATTTGTGGAAGTTGTTGATCAGCTGTTATTGTTGTAAGAAAGAAGATATGAGAATTCCTGCATAAGCTCTCCTTTCTCTCTCTCTCTCTTTCATTTTCACCAATGAATAAGGTCTTGGTTGGTAGCGGATTCTTGTACAACAGCCCTTTCACTTCCACTACTCTTCATATTGCTACTTCATTCTTTTGTACCTTGAGCACTGAAGATGAAAAGCCTGATAATCACCTCATTTTTTTTCCCCCTTGGATGATATTTTATTACTTTTGATTGGAAAAGTATACTTTTTTGTTTATGATCAGTTTTGAGTGCTGGAAGTTTTACCAATATTTTCCTAGGTTTGTCCTTTTCTAATCAATTTAGCCTGGAACAAAATCAGAGCTTTTTTTATTTCAAGAAAATTTTATTTTGTTATTTATTTAACTCATGCTTCTCTCCACTAATTGCTTTCCCCCCCCATCTGGAACTGTTACTATTTAGATTCTATTTTCACTATAATATTTACCTCATGATATTTTCGCTCCATGCTTTAAGTGATTTTCCAGGCTTTTCATAAATAATAACCAATCTCCCTTTTGAATCATTTAATAAATGACTGTGATTGGTTGCATGGCTGTCAGCTACTATTCACTCTACCTTTACTGGAAGAGAATAATACACCCCTGCCCTATGGAATTCAGGTTTTGCATGTGACATATTTGCCTGTAAGATTATGAATGCATGTGACCAATGGTACAGCCAAGCCTAGACTTTGAGGAAAATAGGCTCTCAGCAGCACTGTTGCTTGTTCCTTCCGCCATGAGAATGGGAGGTTGCCTGTATCACTCCTTCAGAATGAAATGCAAGGTGAGAAGACAGGTGGAATGGAGCTGCAGCTCCCGTGCAGGTGCCCTTATGCATTATGAGCCACAAATAAATGTGGCTTGTATGTCACAGAGATTTGGGGCTTTTGAAAACACATCTTTTGTCACTAAAGACTCGGCATCTAAATGCATTTGGCTCCAAGTATTTACAAGTAATAATTTAAGTAAATGTTTTACCACTATATGCCTTGGCCCCTTTACCACTGGAAACCGAGCCAGCAATGCCTTTCAATCTAAACAAAGCAGAGAATCCATCCCAGAAAACTCAGAACCAATTTGGAGAAACCATCATCAAGGTTCAGTTCCCCTGGAACCATTTCAAGTATCAAATGTTATATATCATATTTCTATAAAAGAAGGAGGACCGGCTGGGCATGGTGGCTCACACCTGTAATCCCAGCACTTTGGGAAGCCTAGGTGGGCAGATCATGAGGTCAGGAGTTCGAGACCAGCCAGGCCACTATGGTGAAACCCAGTCTCTACTAAAAATATAAAAAATTAGCCAGGAGTGGTGGCACACGCCTATAGTCCCAGCTACTTGGGAGGCTGAGGCAGAAGAACTGCTTGAACCAAGGAGGCTGCAGTTGCAGTGAGCTGAGATCACGCAGTTGCAGTGAGCTGAGATCGAACCGTTGCACTTCAGCCTGGGCAATAGCACAATAATCTGTCTCAAAAAAAGGAAAAAAAATAGAAAGACTACCACTAGTAGTGACAACTATCTGCTATGGTTGAATGTTTGTGTCCCCTCCAAAATTCATGTTGAAAGTTAATCCCCAATGCAACATATTAAGAGGTAAGGCCTTTATGAGGTGATTAGAGCATGACGGCTCTGCTTTCATAGATGGGACTAGTGCTTATAAAAGGGCTACAGGGTACTAGTTAGGCCCTTGTGCCCTTCATCTTCCACCAGGTGAGGACACAGTATGATTCCTCCCCTTTGGAGGATGCAGCAAGAAGTTGCAATCTTGGAAGCAGAGAACAGCCCTTACCAGACACTGAATGTGTAAAGACTTGATCTTGGACTTCCCAGCCTCCAGAACTGTCAGAAATACGTTTCTGTTACTTATAAATTGCCCTGCCTGTGGTGTTTTGTAACAGCAACACAAACAGACTAAGACACTAACATAGGATTTATTGTGGAGCTTTGATATTATGAAACAGTGAGAACTGGTAAAAGAGTATGTCTGAAGTATAAGAAAAGAAGCCCCATCTTAAGCAGGGCTACTAGTTTTGAAGAAAAGATGGATATGAAATTGGGGGAAGGAGGACTGAGCAAGGGCAGATTCAGAAACTGAAGACAAGCTGGAATCCACAGAATGGTCTGGATTTCATATTGGTTTTTAACAACCTCTATGACTCTATCATTCATAATACTTGGACTGGAAGGAGAAGCTGGTATCTTTTGTAAGAGAAACTCACTCATGCATCAGGCACCTGGGAAGTTAAAGGAGGGGATCTAACAGTATCTGGAAGCACTGTGGGCCTGGCCGTTGCCCCATTCCAACATGGTGAGTCAAGAGATGAGTGACCAGAGTGCCCCGGAGAGAATATGGCTGTGCTTCACTCTGCCATTCAAATCTCATGCAAAATGTCTCTTGCCTTGTGATCTATACTAACCTGAAACTATGCAGAGAAGGGAATTCTGGAAACATAGAATTCCAACTAAAATGAGTCAACAGTAGAACACGTGAAAACTCCTCAATTAAAATTTGATGAGTGAATAAATGCACAAATGAACAACTACATTGCCTTTAAGATACAAATGCAGTGAATTTCATATCTCTTAATTATCAAGGTTACCATTTCCCTAGCAGAATTTAACCCTTCTTTGTAGGAAAATGTATTTATCACTGTTTTGTTTGTCCGTTGTTAGCAGCAATTCTCTTACCTTACCCCTCCTACAGAACATCTTAGGCAAAACCTGTGTCTGCATCAGTCTAAACTTGTTTATTGGTGCCAAGGAAACTATACTACCCCTGGATTAACCAAGCATCACAATTTCTTGATGTTTTGATTATTCTAAATGTCTCTCACAACATGCAAGAGTAATCAAGTAGCATTTATTGAAAGGGAGCAGGAGGAGATAAAAGATAATAAAAGCCGCATCTTGTTTAATGGGGCATGCAATGTTAACTTCTTCAGATAATGAAAATGGGGAGGCAAGGGGAGATAAGAGAAAAAGATTAGCTGCTTTCCATCACCCCAAACCTCAATCCTAAGACACTTAGAATAAGCCAAAATCTATCAGTGTGAAAGCCCATGTTAAAAAATTAAGAGATGACTGACAGTTTTTCATTATTATTAAATAATTTTCCAGCATTAGCTAATTTGAATATAGAAGGTTCATTCATTAAGCTTAAATTAGAAGTGTTTCACATTGAATTGTTCTGCACCAAAACATCGCAGCACCCTGATGTCAGAGATTCTTTTATACCAAAGGCTCTCAAACTAACTTGGGGAAGAATCACCAGGAGGATTGTTAAAGCACGTACTGCTGAGCCCCATGCTCAGAGTCTCGAATTCAGTAGATCTCGGGTGGGGCCAAGAATTTCCATTTCAAACAAGATCCTAGATGATGCTGATGCTGAAAGTGCAGTTCTGAGGACTGCACTTTCAGAAAAACTGTTAGAATAGATCCACATATAGAGGGTGGAGTGTCTGTATCTTATTTGTCAGGATCACTTAAAGGTATGTCTGGCAGGTACCTGCAATTAACTCCACAATTAAATTGCTTATTTTCACAAATGGCTAAACACTAAGCTGTGTGTCAAATCACTGCTCAGCACAACCTGAAGTTAAAGCATCTACTGTACGTCTTGTTATCCAGCCAATACAGAGTCGAGCCAAGCATTTAAAACCTGTTTAAATAGACACAGTTACTATATCTAATCAACACAGCAGCGGGGCTTGCCAAAAACCTATAAAACTAATGGATTTGCAAGAAAATTACATCACCTTCAAATCAATGCTGGTAACACAGGTGGCATTTATAAAAAGTAAAGAAATTGACATTAACACAGCCTGTCTCCGCTGCCTGCCAATGAGCACTCCAGCTTTGCTAAAGAAAGATCTCTCTTCCAAGAAGAGAATTATATTTAAATGCCTGAATTTAAATCTTTCTAAAATAGCACAGTAGAAGGAGCTAGTTACTGTTGTAAATTTGATGCCAATCAATAGGTTGAGGGTATGTGGGTATAAGTATTATACGGATATCCCTGTCCTGCAATGGGTAAATATTCTTCACAGTCCATGATTTCCTTTCCTATTAAAAACAAATAAATTAAGGAATTCACTATTTAATTTAAACATTCACTCCTTACCAAAGAAGCCCACAGAAATTGCAGTGCACAATATAATGAAAAAGCAGCTGAAGACTTTTTAACCTGTGGCTGCTGCATGCATAACCTCTGCTCTGGGGACCTGCATTACTTAGCAGATGGAATTAAAATCCTGATAAGTGATATAAAAGGTCTGTAAGGAAGGAAATTGGTGTGTGGTCACATTGTCTGACTTAATCCCCTTCACTTTGCACTACCCAGCTTGTTGTTAAAACCAATCTGTGAGGAATCATTTTCACCTTGAAAGCTGCAGATGTGCACATGAAGCCTAGAAGAAAGCTTTCCGGAAAATGCTTCCCTGAATAAGCTTGGAGAAAGAGGAAGTATGTGTTGAAAGCACACATACACACATGTACACACATGCGGGAGTCTGTGCTTACACCTCACCATCATAAAGCAGCTATGTGAAATTAGCATATTTCCAAGGAAGAGGTATCATATGCCATGAATTTAATCAGCTACAAATCTACTCAAGCACAGAAATGGCTCATCTGCCACTGACTGAACGACACAAATGTGCCACTGACATGACTAAATGTTCCTGTAGAATATTTAGATCATTTGAGTTAAGTACCTGAACAGTCCACTGTAAACATTTTGTTATCTCATCTAGGATAAAAGTCATAATTTAAAAAGAGAAACTCAGGAATCTGAGCTATATTCCAGGAGGACCAAATACGTAACCTACTTTTTGGTTGTATCTTCTGGTATCTTACAAAGCTTCTTTTGTGGTTGAGAATTACAAACATGAAGGGCTTACGTGAGCAATACTCACATTAAGGACACCTAAGACTAATGAAATATGAAAGCTCTCCATGAGTTGTTTTTGAAAGGAAGGTCTAAACAAAGGACATCAATAAATATAATTAGCTTTTTCCAGAAAACACTGTATTAGACTGCTCTGGGTACCATAACAAAACACCATAGACTAAGGGGCTGACACAACAGTAATTTGTTTCCTCATATTTCTGGAGGCTACAAGTCACAGATCAATGCCTGATAGGGTCAGTTTCTTTCTGGTGGGCTCTCTTCCTAGCTTGCAGATGGCCGCCTTATCATTAAATCCTCACGTAGCCTTTCCTTGGTGTGAGTACATGCTTGTGGGACAAGAGAGACAGTAAGCTCTCTCATGTCTCTTCTAATAAGGACACTAATCCCACAGCAGCAGGGCCCCACCCCTATGACCTCATTTAACATTAATTATTTTCTACTTCAAACACAGCCATACTAGTGAATAGGTCTTCAACATATAAATCTGGCAGGGGACACATACATTCATTCTGTAGCATGTACAATTCCCATAACAATTAATTTACTCAGCAGTCAATGCACATTTCTTCTAATGCAATTACTCAAAAAAAGACAAATGATGGATTTCAAACATGTCATATTTTCAACATTTATATGGTTTGGATTTGTGTCCCTGCCCAAATCTCATGTTGAATTGAAGGAGGGACCCAGTGGGAGGTGATACGATCATGGGGGTGGGTTTTCACCATGCTTCTCTCATGACAGTGAGTTCTCATGAGATCTGAAGATTTAAAAGTGTGTGGCACTTCCCCCTTCGTTTTCTCTCCTGCCACCATGATTAGAAGGTTCTCCTTTCCCCTTAACCTTCTGCCATGATTCTAAGTTTCCTGAGGCTTCCCAGCCATGCTTTCTGTACAGCCTGCAGAACTGTGAGTCAATTAAACCCTTTTTCTTCATAAATGATCCAATCTCAGGTAATTCTTTATAGCAGTGTGAGAAGAGACTAATACAAGCATTATCGTTGTATACTGTGCTTTCAAAGTTGCCATTTGAAATTGAATAAAGCACTCTGGTTTCCAAAGAAATCTTGCTTCCTTTTTGAGACTTCACTACTTAGTTCTCACAGTGGGTTCAGGGAGGGACAGTGGCATTATCTGCCATAGAGGAGGAAATGTTCACAATCCTGTCACACTTCCTCAGAAATTGAAAAAAACAAAACTTTTCACAGGCTTATTTTTGAGTATCATCTAAGCTAGAGAAATTTTCATCTAAACTGCGTACTAACATTTGTTGATATAAAAACGCAAAACGGTGTTTGTTACTTTTTTTCCCATTCAAAATTTTTGAAATCATGTTAATGACAAAGAAGGCAGACAATATCAGTATACAAGCAATCAAATGATTTCTACAGTTTTCATATTTAAAATACAAAGGAAACCCCCTGCAGACCAACCATTTCTCTTCTCTGATTTTAAATTCAGCTTTGGGTCACATTTCTTGTGTCTGAGCATTTGATGTTCTTATTTACTTCAATGATTCATTTTCTTCTCCAAGCTCACAATTGATACATTTTCCTATGCATAAAATAAGAATTCTATGTCCAATATCATTTGACTTTTCCAATATGAGCTTCTTCTCACTTGACCTCAGTCTGGTTTGAAGCTCAAACCCAAGCAGATTGTGGATGGCAAGATCTTGGCGGCACAATCCTCATATATAAATGATGTGAATGGTGCCCTTTGGAGCAGAATTTAGTCATTATTGTAGCACTGTAAGAACATGAGAAGAACATGTAAAATTATATAAGAAAGAAGTCTCAGTAAAGCACTGCACTGGAAGAATATCAAGAACCAGCATTTGCTGAATTAATGCGTTCTCTCATTTTCATCTATTGATGCAAAAGAGACCTTACATTTAATATTACCCTGGATATTTAAAAGGCCACCACACAACCTTCACAATTCTTAACAATCTTATGAATAACATTTCCATGGGTATAGATGTAGGTATTCTCTATCCCAATAAGAATGACTAAAGCAGTTTGAAGTACAGATGGGAAATTTTAAACATGGGACATAAAGTACATATAACATCAAGCGTATGACTGAGCTAACATTTTTCTGCTTGTGATTGTGTCAACACAAAGCAGATCGAAGACTAAAAGACACAGTGGTAATAGTTCTCATCAGCTATATTCACACAATTCAAGTAAAGGCACAGATGGGAAACCTGCCAATTGCAAAATGTTAACAGGCACTATTAAGAGGAGAAAGAACAATTAAGTTGAGCAATGAGCTATTTATGATTTCAGTTGCCCTGAATCTTAAATTTTCTTTACCACTGTGTGGCTACGGTTATTTTTTGAATGAGTTATGACCTGAACACGCTAACAGTTTTTCAATTTAAGGGGAAAAAATGACACTTTTCTTGTAAAATGAATAAATAAGGTGCTGCTATCAATGTGACAAATGTCTTTTTGTTATTCTTCCATTCTTTCCAATGCCCCTTTCTCTACCTGTTTTGCAAAATAGCTGTGAACCTATCAACTTAGACAAATGTGAAAGTCAATGAGCCTTAGCGACATGACAAAACAAACTAAAAGTCCCAACTTCAATATATTTTAAGCTTCTTGAGGGAAGAAACCAACTTTATTTGTAACCTTACTATCTAGCATATTGTCTCTCAGATACTAAAAATAAAGTGCTTTTTTGAGTGTATGAATAAATATATAATATTTATATAATTTTTCAATATTCAGATAAGAAGAACATTATCAAATAGACTTACCAAAATTTGTTTTCTCAATTTAATTTTTACTCTGTGACTTAGAAAGAACTCAGATGTTCTTGCTGGCCCTAAGTCAATTGTATAAACAATGGCAGATAGGACAATCAGAATTGGATTAATTTAGCACTTGGTTATCTGGACTCGTGATGAGTACTGAAAAGTTTATCTTTTGATGGTATTTGAAGAATATTAGACACTTTGAAATTCTCTCCTTTTCTGTAAAAAGCTTCAAATACCTTTCTTGTTCTTTAGCATGGCCCAGGCTCTGAGGAACATTTCTAGCAGTAATTAACAAAAATGAAGCATACTGGCCAGGCACAATGGCTCACACCTGTAATCCCAGCACTTTGAAAGGCCAAGGCAGGTGGATCACCAGGTCAGGAGTTCGAGACCAGCCTGACCAACATGGGAAACCCCGTCTCTACTAAAAATACAAAAATTAGCTGGGCGTAGTGGCATATGCCTGTAATTTCAGTTAATCAGGAGGCTGAGGCAGAGGATGCAGTGAGAAAAAAAAATGAAGCATAAGTTTTTCACGAATCATTATAAATATATTGCTCACAACACCTTTTTGGCTCTCAGATAAACTCTTCTCTCATCAAAAGAGTTATTAATCTCACATTCACCATAAGAACTTACCAAACACAGATCATTATTCTTTTGTCAATTTAAGCTGTATTTATAGAAAGGCAGGAACTGTAAAACAGAAGCTAACTTACAGGGAGGCTCTTCTAAATTGAAACAACCCTTGTTTTTCCAATATTTACCATGGTCTAGCTAAGGAAGATAACTCAACAGTCACTATACATGTTTGGCAGATCCTTTGGCTTCTAAGACAAAGGACAAGTTAACAAGAACTGAAGAGATTCCTTTAACTTGGACTTTATAGTAACCAACAAAAGATTAGTATAGGGGAAAGAAAACTACTTTATGGAATCACCAATTTAAAATTAATTCATTCATCCTATAAATACATATATAGAGTTGCCACATGCCAAGAAAGGTGCAACTAAATACTAGACCATTAGCCATTGTGCTCATACATGAAATGAATAATAACTAATATGCAGGTATAACTGCAACCTATTAAATGGAATTGCCTGCTCATCACAGTATTTATAATCTTACCCAGCAGCAACAGGACAGGGATCCTGACTGGAGTTTTCATTCACATCTTCCTTCATCATTATAATTTATGGCTCTAGCTTCTTTGTCTGTGAAAGACTGTGTTATGGGGTGAAATCCTTCAAGATAATGGTGGGGTGGTCTCAGTCTCTCTGTATCTGCAGTTCTTCAAACTCCATCTGGTATATCTCTTTTGAATGTAATTCTTCCCTTACATAATTTTGATATTTCTTCTGATTTATAATCGCCATTGCCTCAATCTAAGTAATGCTTCTAACTATTAAAGGAAGCAAAATCTTTTCAGTGTCTTGACATGTTTGCAAATACACTCTACTTCCAAGTCTATGATGGACAGAGATTTATAAACCTCCCCAAATTAAGATGAAATAACTTTTGAGATGGAAGCTCAAGGTCATTTTCCCCATGCTCTTCCTTTGATCCAAGAGAAAAATCTCATTCTTCACTCTTCCCAATACCCATGGTCACCCTCCTCCACAGCAGCCGATATTGAAAGACAGGCCACATTTTCGACATTCAGTGCTTCTGTACCTCTGTATAAGGAAAACCCCCTTTTTGGGTGAACTTTGATATACACATAAGGCACAGATTACTCTCTCTGAAGCTACCACCTAAACCTTAAGAATTTATGTGTTCTGCTTTTTGCCTTCCGTAAATCTATACATATTACTGCTAAATCACTTACCATATCCACCTTATTTTTGTGCATCTACCCCAAAACATTGTAACCTACTCAAAAACATAGAAGACACATTTATATTTGTATTCCTTTTTCCTAGCTCAGTGACAGATACATTGCAGGTGTCAATAATAAATGCTCTAAAAAGAATAAATTATTTAAAAAATATTATTCTACAAAAGGCCTGTTTTTTATTGGGTTTTGCTTGTTAATTAATTCATGCTTTTACATATGGAATACATAAGAAATGAAAAGGAAAAGCATAAAGTATTATTTTTATCTAAACAGTCAGGATGGGATGCGAGTTAAGGGGAAAACTGTCATT
Source organism: Saguinus oedipus (assembly GCA_031835075.1). Classification (NCBI taxonomy): domain Eukaryota; kingdom Metazoa; phylum Chordata; class Mammalia; order Primates; family Cebidae; genus Saguinus; species Saguinus oedipus. Next base: position 1,929,186 of record CM063172.1, on the reverse strand, counting down.
TGACTTTGAATATTATTCTAGAGTACAGGACACAATTAAAGTCCAGACAGGGAAATGTCTACATTTTTCACTTGGCAGTCAAGCGAATGTGAAGTCTAGGTAACTGAGTGCCCCACTTCACTCAGCTTCTTTTGAGAAATTTGGTCAGACCACACTGTCATAGGTTCACACTGACCACTGCATGCCAATCAGCGAGCTAAGGCCACTGACTACCTAGTTGGCAAAAAGTTGTCATTCAACACAGATTATGTTACCATCTAATGGATAAAGATACCCATGACAGACTGATTAAATCAAATGAAGTCCTTTTAAGAGTATGTAATACCTCGCACCACACTCCTCCTTCTCACTTTTTTTTACACAGACACCTGACCTGGCTTTAGCAGACTGCTAAATATGGTGATTTAGCAGTCTGAAACAAAGAGCAACTATAGCATTGCTTGAAGCTTAGATAAATATTTTCTGCAAATGTGAAATCTTCTTTGTGTAGCAGAAGGATATTTTAGAATAGTGTCAACTGAATTAAGTTGGCTGATATTCACTTTGTTTTCAACGGGTAGGCAGAAACAAATGAACAGATTTATTCCTTCTGTTACCATTACCTTGACATAACTCATAATAATCTAGAAAACACTTAGCACTAGGAGAAGTGTGTATATTAGAATAGGACCATTAAACCTCATTTGTAAAGATTTTAGAATCATTGGAAGTTCAGGGATCATGTGATTCTAAAGATATAAGAACATGTGGAGAACTCATCATGTCATGGGCACTGGGATATATTTTCACTCACAATTCTGTCAAAAATACCCTCAAAATGCAAGAGAAATCTCTACTACCTTTGGATACCTTTTGTGGAGCTCTTTGGATAGAAGCTCCAAATACATTGTAAATGACTTTTTAGTGCCTCTGGATTCAGAAGGGAATTTTCCATCATCTTTAGATCCAGACAGTTTTTGCCCCTTCTGAACTCATTCATGGCCATGTCTCTTAATCAACTCTTTACACTTTATATTGAAACAATTCTCCATCCTGCGTACATATTAGAGATTGCTAGAGACAAGAAGAGGCTAGTCATGAGAAGAAGCATAGTCTTTAAGTTCAATGATTTATTGCTATTGATGCTTAAAATGATAAAAATAAAATAAAATTCTAAGCAATGTTCACAAAAAAAAATGGATGGAAGAGAAAACCAAGATGCTGTACAACCCCAAGGCAGTGTAAATACTGATATTTGGCAGAATGTCATAGCAGCTAAGACAGGGCTCTCAGCCCATACCATCTGGCTCTCCCATTCCATTCTGCTTCTCTCTGTGCATCAATTTTCTCATATGTGAAATAATAATAACTGCCTATAGCTGTTAGACACATTAAATAACTGCAAAGTAATAAATACATGTCTGAGAAAAATAGCAAGTCTTCAATTAATATGTTATTAGCATAAAGAACTAAGTAAGAATTGAAAAAGAAACGTGATGGTCAACTTGATAGTTTGTAAATGAGTATAACTGAACCAAAACATTGAAGTATGTACTTACTTCATTATACCCATGGGAATGTATAATCACTATTATAATATGTGCTTACTTTAAATACTTGGCCATCTATTCACTTAGGAATTATGTACTGAATCCTTACTAAGGGTCTGGCATTGTGAGGTATTAAAATACATGATCCCTACCTTCCACCAAATAGCTTATGGAAAACAGAAAAGATAAACACCAAGAAAAATACTATGTGTACATGCTATGGCAGAGCTGAGCACACGAGGCTGTGGGAGCTTAGAACATGGGTACATAACCCAATCTGAGTGGATAAAAGGAAGTCAAGCTACATTTTAAAAGATGAACAGGAAATAACCAAGTGAAGAGAATGGGGGAGGCATTTAGGTTTCAAGTGCTATAGTTAGGGGCCTCTAAAGGCATGAGAGGAGAAGGGACTTTCCAGACAATATGTTTTAAACTACAGAGTAGAGAGGAAGAAATAAGAAAGAGCTTTCTATCCCATGTTAAGTAGTTTGGCTTTTAAGCTTAAAAATGGGGAGAATTTGAAGAATGTTTTCATCTCACTGCATATTGCGGGAAAGGAATGGAGGAAAGTATGAATGAAGGCAGGGAAACCATGAGCTTTGTTACATCATTCATCCATAATCTGGAGGGAGGTGACGGCCTCAACTAAAAATGAAGTTGGTATAGTGAAGAGGCGTTTTCAGATTAAAAAAACAGAGAGAGAATTGCCACCAACTGAATTGAAAAGCTAAGGGTGAGGGAGAAGTAAAGAATACATTCCTGGGTTACCTGATGTAGCTGACTGGGCTGATGGAAAAGTCATTCATCACAATGGACACAGAGGGATTACACAGATTTAGAGAAGAAGGTGATATCTTGATATTTTCATCTATTTAGACAAAGATTAATACGTAAATTCCTGCAAAGGAAGTTCAGTTAATAGCAAAACGTATTTATCTGTTTCACAGAAGAGAGATGTGGATTAGAAATGCAGATTTGGGAATTATAAAAATGATAGTTGCAGCCACACAAGACATATTTTCACTTAAGAAAGTAGATGGAATCATACAAAACAAAGACTTGGTGATGGAATCATGAGGAACACAAACACTTAACAGAAGAGATGGGAACCTGCTGATAAGAACTGTCAAGAACAGTTACAGTAATATCAGAACAAAATGGTGTCCCTGATACCAGAGGAGATACAAGGAGGAAGAAGAGTTCTCCAAGAACAGAGAAGTGAGTGGGTTGAAGAATTAAACATGTTATTTGATATAAGCATCTGGAAAGTTATTGATAATTTTGGTAAAGAAGTGTCATGGTGGGATGTGTAGAATTATATGTTCCTAATAAAGGTGCCAAAGTGTGGAGGCAGAGACAAGGAAGTGGGAGTAAAGGTTGCTTTTGATAGAAGTTTGGCAGAGTAATAGTTCAAGGGAGATGTGTAGTCAAGTGAGTTTTTGGGTTCACAGATTTAGAAGATTTGAACATATTTGCCTGCTGAAATGAAAAGGCTAAGCCAGAAAAGTGGGCAACTTTTGGAGCAGACAAGGAATGAAGTAGGGACTTTGAAAGGAGGGTTAACTGTCTGAGGTAGTTGATGAAATTAAAGAAGAAAGGAACTGATGAGGGAAGGATCACTGGTTGGCATTCCCAATCCAGGTAAGATGGCTTTGTAATAGAGACACCAATTTTTAGGTTAGGTTAGAACTCAGATCTCATTTGTTTACTTGGGAGGCTCATAGACAAAGTGCAATAAAGCAGCATTACTTGCAAGCCATGAGACCGCTGAGATGCTTAAGGCAAGCTGTTTAGCTGAAACAGCTTTGAGGAACAGAAGCCACATCATGTAGCAGAGTAAACACCCTGGGATAAGAGGCTAAGAACTTAGACATTGCTCTGGTGGAGGAAATCAGATCTCCTTCACAGTGTAAACTCCCATGAGTGATCCCAGAAGGGCTATGGCTGAGCATACTCAGGATACAATTTCCTAAGCCATAAGGTGCACAAGCCTCTTCACCAGGTCTCATCTCCAATGTGTTGTTTAGAGGCATGACATTTATTCTTAAGTGACATCCAACCCAGTAGAAACTTTAAATTTGAGTGATTAAAGAAACTATCCCAATCATTTGTAGTCTTGTCTTACTGTGTGCCTGTTTCTCACTTAGAGAAGTCTGGATGTTCAGCTATACCAGAGGCATGTTTTGCTTTCTATATAGTTATATTTCAGATTCAAATTTTTGCCAAGTTTTTCTAAACACATTTATGAAATGTATTGCATCCACAATTGATTCCAGCAAAGGAGGCAACCTTTCTGAGAACACTAAAGGCATAGGGAAGACCTAGGTTAGAGTCCCAGTTCTACCACATATTAGCATTATCATCTAGACAGCCACGTTACCCCTCCAGACTCAGATTTCTTCCTTTTGTAACAAAGAAGATGCAACTAGACCTCATTACATCAGCCAGCTCTAAGATCCTTTATAAGATAGAAATTTTACTTTGTCATGGTCAATTTAAAGTAAAACATTGAAAGTCAAACAGCTAAGAACACCTGCAACCAAGGTAGGAGGCAGGCCATGCCTATGTATCGTAGGAGCCTAAGACTGACACCAGAGTTTTACACGGCAGCAGCGTAATCGTTCCTACCAGCATGTTCCATTAAAGCTTGACTTTCTGCCAGGGAATTCACCTGCTGACACAGTAAAACTCCTAACTGGAAGCATTAACATTGCAATGTCAGATGGTGGAGGTGGGGAAACATGTTCATAAATTCCACAAACGTGCACTGCTTTATTTGGGGTCCTGGTTGCAAACTCATTATTTATGCTGTGTACAGTAGGCCATCAACATATCCCACTGGGAAATTAGTTTGCAATTTAGATTCGTTTCAAAGTACAAGTGATTCTCAAGTCATTTTCCGAGGTTAAATGAGAACTCTTATTGCTTTCTGTGGGCTCAGAGGGAGTTTTTACTCCGTATGCTCCCTCCTCCCAGGCTTCTGCTAGACTGTCTTGATTTTTCTTTCTTAAATGCACTTTGTGCTAAATCTCTTTTTTTTCCATTTTGAAAGCTGGTAAATGGAATGGTATTTGTTGCATTTTCTTTCTTGCTGGGACTGCTTAAGTACCTCACTTTTGATTACTGCTGTTATTCTTAGAAGAGTCCTGAGAGGTTTCCATGTTCCTTACAAACAGGATTGCCTGACTAACTAACACAGGAGTGATTTCCAAAGATGGGGTGACATCCACTTTAAGGTTGCAGTGACTCAGTGGCATCATTCCACTCTCATTCCAACCTTCCCACTCCAGGGACCATGCCATTGGATAAGGATTCAGGTGGACTAGCTGAGAGCAGGAGTTAAGCCAGGCAACTCCAGGCAATGTAAATTAGAGGCTCAACCTTTACTACACAATTCCAAGCTTAAGAACAAAACAAATTAAGATAAAACAGGGTTTCATTAAGCTTGTCAGATTTCCCAAACCCCTTTGGTTGCTTGATTCTCTCCTTTAGAACATCCTTAAGGTTTTTTTTAGGCTTTATTTTACTGGTAAAATGTGGACATGTCCCCTCATCTTATTCCAACCTGGGAAAATTGCCTCAAACCATTTGGCGGATTTGTAACCTGATATTATTCTTGCCAAATAAATGCTATTATTTTATATGCATTATTTTACCCCATATCATTTCTAAGTAGTAGAAAATAATTCTTTTCCTCTATTTTCATTAAGTGGTTACAATGCCAAGGTCTGATATAATTAGATATAATAAGCCAAAGATCAGATAGAAAACAAACCAAATTTGTTAAGCCACATTGAGTCTCCCTTATGCCTTAACAAGAAGCTCTAAGGTTTTTCTGAAACCAAGATTTCAACTTCTCTCTAATGCATTCGAAGAGTGCCTCCACAGGCACAGACCAGAAAGTGTACACGCCAAGGAGATTAAATGTTTAGTTTCGAAATGTTCGAAATCGCTAGCTCAAACACAGAAACTACACACAAGGAGTGCAGAGAAACAATGAAAGTAAGATATCAACAGAGTAAATGTCACCTAAAAATACCAACCGTCTTAAAGGTCAAAAATCCTTAGTTAAACAAAAAGACTCATCCATTAAAAACAATCAATTATAAGATAACCTGAGAACAGCATCACACTACCAGTAAGTACCCTTTCAAAGCAGAAATTATTCAGCTAAAAGCTATCAGCTTTGTGCTCTAGAGGTTCCTAACCAGAGCAGGTTACAAACAGAAACTGAAACCAAAGGAAAGAAACAGAAAAATAAGTACATTGGGAACTGCTTAATATTGAACTTCTGAGGTGTAGGAAGGCTTTTATCCTGTAGATATTCCAATCCACATCTCTATGTATTCTTTGGAATGTGTGGAAGGAAAATAAAAGTATTCCCTAGACTCGATATTCTCCGTTTGTCATTTTGGTTGAAATCGGCTTAAAATGTTTCCCTTGATTGCAGATTATTGAAATATTTTTTTAAAATACTACTTAAATATGAACATACTTCAAATATAAACCTATTCCTCTTCAAGATTTGAAAGAAGCAGGTATTGATTTGGTTTGCTAGTGTTTCTGGTATCTTTTCCATTTTTAAAGTTTTTGTATCTATATTTGGTTCATCCAGGCCTTTGCTGGGTAAAATAATAGGTTAGACAGGTATGATGACTCAAGCAGATGGTATTTATGAGGTGAGCCATATTGTTTCTATGTTTCTCACATCTCCAACAATTATTTTTCTTGATTTTCATATTGTACATTTTCATTCTAGATAGCTTACTAATTATTTATTATTAAAGCCCCAAATCATCTCCTAGATCTGAAGAGTGGCTGAATCCGTTAAAACTTCCCCACTCTCAGGAACACTATTATATTATTAAGACAACTTAAAAGATTTCTGGGGTTTTAATGTTTCATGAGATAATAAGTATTTCATTAATAACACTTACCCATAGTGTGATTAAAACCGAGCAGGAGGATATGCTCTTGTGACTTTGCCTGGCATGAACCTGGCCTAATAAACAGTGCCTTTGCATTAAATAAAGGTCACATAACACACACAGCCTTTAGATACCTATCTTCTCTTTATTATCTTGCCAAGCATTATTCTAAAACAGAAATACAATGCTAACACCCAAGAGATTTTCCGAAGGTGCCTCAGCTGTTGGCTTTGTCCCAGCACACACTCCAACATATTTCTGACAGGCAGAGTTCCATTCTCATATATGTTATTTGAACAAGGGAAGAAGTAATCCCCCATAAATCAGATTCTATGTCCAGCTGCTCAAAGCTGTAATCTACTTTGGCTCTGTAATAGAAACTTCTTTGAAAGATCTATGATATTTGGAAAAAAAATAGAGATAATTTTTTTCTCTCCAACCAAAATGTAGAGCTTTGCTCTAAAACTTATTCTCAACACTGTGCCAAAGGGTGCTTTATCTACCTAAACTAGGATCTGCATCATCTTATAATCAAAGCCATGAAAATAATTTTGTGAATGCAAACCCAGAACAGGCCAGTGTTTTCTAGATCACTTATACCTAGTGCAATGCTTTGTTGCAGGTGAATTTTTACAAAATACAAACATATTGAAATCAATAAAACCCAATGGCTGTCAGGGCAGCAAAGGAGCTCTAGATTAGAATTATTCTCATAACAATGGGTTGAGTGAGGAATTGGAAGATACCAGTGAAAGTCAGGGATCTCCTCTTTTTTGATTTTTATTCTAAGTTCTACATGTGCAGGATGTGCAGGTTTGTTATATAGGTAAATGTGTGCCATGGTGGATGGCTGCACCTATCAACCCATCATCTAGGTGTTAAGCCTAGCATGCACTAAGGAGTCTTCTTTACATGAATATCAAAGTTAAATCATACATATAAACCAGGAACTGGCTTTTTTTATGTTCCTTAGAACGTAGTACCTTTCTAACCATACTATTTTGTTCTCAATCAATGCATGTGCAACTTCAGGGAATTACTTATTTTCAAATTAGATGTAATCACACATTTTTAAAGTTTGCCTAATTGTCCTGAACTCTCCCACCAATAGGAAAGGAAGAGGACAAGCTATACACATCCTTCATCTAAATCATGAAGCTCCAATCAGCTGTGCATTCCTTTTCTGTTCAACCCTATGGTCAGGCCTCTGGAACACAGATATTACACAGAAACTGCCTAATTATGAGGTTCTCAGTAATCAAAGCGAGTTTTTAAGACAGACAACATAATCAGCCCCAAAGCCTGCTATGTTCTAGACATATAAACACACACCCTTGAGTCTGGAGGGAACAATGAGATTGTTAAATCTTTAGTGGCAAATTGTTGAAGAGAAAGAACACAGACGTCCCTTTCCTCATCTGGTGTTCACACGTTTGTCCATGTCAGCAACTCAATCTCAAGACAGTCCAAACAGAACCCTTGAGTTGACCGCATTCCCTCCAAAGCTTGCTGCTGTGCCATACAGAGATCTACATTTTTGTGAAATTTTTAGTGTTATTTCTGAAAGAGCAGAGGAGAGAGAGAGAGAGAGATGCATGGACACACTAATCAGTTTGGCTTGCTTTCTTGTTTAAATTTCTTTTTTAAAAATGGTAGCTCTCAGAGTCTAAATCTGTAAAAGAACTTCTGTCTGTACTCACTTGGAAAATCTTAAAAAAAGAAAAGAAAAGAAAAGAAAGTCTATGTGGCACATGGCCAGTTTTTTTTTTTTTTTTAGTTGCTAATTTTGGGCTTCTCTCCATTAGAGCAGTGTAAGAATTATGCACACAAGTCGGAGGCTTTTCTCTGCTTAGAAAACATCTGCATTCAATTAGACATAAGCCTGAATGTCGTGTTAATTCTGCAGAACCAAACAAAGTCATTTTTGTTTAAACTCTTCAGTACTGTGAGGATGAGAGGTTACAGTAGAAAAAAAAACAATGGAACAAAACTGCCATTGGTCATGAAAGGGAGCTGAGCAGAGGAGCACATAAGACGTTCTTCTGCTTTGAGAATACTTACCTGGAAATTGTTTCCAGGATGATTCTCTTCTCCAGCATTTATCTCATGGGAACTGAGTCGGGTAGGGTGGGCAGTAAGACTCTTCTTCTAAACAATGGAACATTCTCCAGATTCCCCCAAAATGAATTTGACCAAATAATTCATGTGTTTGGCAAATGAGCCATGGCATTTTATTTTTAATTTTGTGGAAAGCCAAAGAAATAAAACTAAATTTACAGCTCATTGCATGCATTTCACATCATTTTCATAGTTACCAACTGCGATTGGTGTTTTGACCTCAAATAAACTGAAAACCAATTTTTCTATTGAAACACACATCTTCCATAAACATCAATATCCACGTCCAGCATTTTAAATATCAGTAGCACTAATTCCACTGGAATTTGAGTTTCTCTTTCTTAAAGACGTCTGTAGCTACCTATGGATATTATTTCCACACACGTATCTCAGACCTGTATGTTGTTAAGGCCGATGGTTCCTAGATAGAACGGGGGATTGCAGCTATTCCTCTGGGCGGACATATTATTTCTTTGCGACACTGTTTCTTAATATTAGGTCCCCATGAGTTTCAGATAAGTAAGGGGGTTGAAGGCCCTATTTCTGTTTGAGGGATATGATTTTGCTCCTAATTGGCAGCACCAACTAGCTGTACTCCAGGTACTTTCAGGCAGATAAAAATGTTCAAGTTTTTGTTATTTAGTCCTAATCAAACAATGGGCTGTAGGAGCTATGGGTAGAGGCTTGACGGGCATGTTAAAAATTCATTATGTTACATATTTTAACTATGCCTTTGGATCTAACCAAAGCATAAAAGAGCTGATCATGAACCGTAATTTTTGGCACCATTTTGACTGGCTTTTTCAGTAAATTGAAGTTTATGCCAGTTGTCTGTATTGAGAAGCACCATAAGAAACAGTCCAATAAAATATTCCACTGTACCTGCTATAGGGATCTATTACATTATTCAATACCTTTTTATGAGAAACCATGACAGAAATTCCTCAGATTTTTAGTTTGGGTTGTTTTCTTTTTTCCTAAATTACAGTTTTCTATTTTGTTCTCATTTTCAAGTCAGAAACCCTGGTTCTTGTAACTTAGTTTCCTTTTTGCTTTAACTGCTAAAAGCTTTGAGGTCAAATATGTGACCTACCCTTAATAACTACAGTGTGTACATAACGTATGTTTACACTTCTATATGTCAAGGGCTTTATTATAGTATGACCCTTCTATCCCCTTTACTCTGTTTCTGTCACTTATTTGTTTTATCTTCTTATGTTTATTTTTGTAAGTTCTCACAATTCCTTTTTGAAAGAATTCAGGGTATTTATAAGTAAATACGTAAATCTAAGTTAAGCCCTGCTATTGAGATTTAAGCCGATGTTACCTTCCTCTTAAGTACTGGCTAAATCACAGGCTTTCTAAAATATGTAATTTAAGTATGATTTTTATATCATGTAACTTTTAATTCTGTGTTCAAAATTTTGAAAAGAGTGAATAAGAGGAAAAGAGTAGTTTAAAATAGATATAAAGAAACTCAAAACATCTTAAATTATTACATAACTGGCAAAGAGGACATAAAAGAATGTAAAAGAAATTGAGGTTATTGGATTTAAATGGAGGAAATGATTGCAATGTCAATTAAATAATAATATTCAAGATGCCAGCCATTAGCAGAATATGTGCAGCTGTTTTCTATTATTTTAGAAAACAATGCCTAAGTAAAAATAAGAGGGATTAAATGTTAAAAATTGAACATAAACATTGGGAGGATGGTACCATATGAGTAATGTTTTACTAAAGCACTTTCAGATATAAAAAAAATAGGCTTGTCTCTTGACTACAGGTTCAACCTGATTTTTCTTTGGTTTTTAAGGATGAGTAAGATGGGGATGTAAACTAGACCAAATAAAACAAAGAAAAATGAAAAAGACTAAATGTGAACCTCCAATTTCTGTGTGTGCTCCATTGTTTATAGTGCTGGAAAAGACAGGAAAAGTGGTTCCCCATGTCATTCTAAAGTCAGTCACCTTCAGCACCAGCTCCCTCACTGAAAACTGCATTACATGTAAGTCTTTAAAACACCAGAATCATACATAACATGCTTTGAATTCATTTTTAGGCACTAATCAGAGCTAATGAAAAATATTCATTTCCAATAAGTGTAAATAGATTTCTTTTTCTTTGACGGATAAGATTATTTTGTATAAATGTTCATTTTCCTTCTTATTCATTGTCACTGAGATTACAGTTCTGGCAGTATCTTAAAGCCTAAACCTTAGGCACAGCTCAGCTGATCCACTGAACTGATGTGCCCAGCAGCTTCATCCACTCTCACCCATCAGGGGTGCACTGGCAAGAGACAGCCTGGTATTAAGGTTGAAAATCTGTAGGGAAAGGAGGTGATGAGCTGGTAGGGGATCTGGTCAGGTGGCATCTGTAGTGAATTGGACATGATATTTTCAGTGGAGATGAGGCAACTTCTCTAAGTGATTTCATCTGCAGTGTCCATCCGTAGGAATCTACAGCAGAATTTGAGAGGGGACTTCATGAGTCAACATAAGGCATTCCTGGGTAATCTCAGACACCAGAGGAGGCAAGTTTGAAGGGGGCATTTCAGAATGTGGATGAAGACAATGAATCAGTGAAAGTTTAGATATTGACAACGTGACTTAATGCCCCAAACTTGTAGAATCAAGGGAGATTTGGGTTACATAAAGATTTAACTTACTCATCAATGGGTGTATGGATACACAAATTCTGGTACATACATTCAAGAGAATACTATTCAGTCAAAAAAGAAGGAATATCGGCTATACAGTGTATGATTATCAGAAACATGATTCTAACTAAAAGAAGCCAGATACAAAGGCTATATATTATACAATTCCACTTTTATAAAATATCCAGAATAGGCAAATGATATAGAGAGAAAGCAGATTACAACTGCCAGGGGCTAAAGAAAGGGTTACATGGAGATTAACTGCTCAGTGGGTATAGGGTTTCCTTTTGGGTGATGAATATGTTTCACTACTAGATAGGTGGTGGTGGCACAACACTGTGAATGGACTAAATGCTACCAAATCATACACTTTGAAATGGTTACTTTCATGTCGTATAGGTTTCACCTCAGTTAAACACAAAGAAAGGTAGTTACCATCACCCCACACAAAGCATGTTTGTGGGAAGCCTGGTGCTAAACCATTCATAGATGACCTGCTTCTGGGTCAGGTTTCATACATAGCAGAGTAGCCCCCTTGATGTGATCTGTTGAAAATCAACCCTCTACAGAGAGGTTTGTTTTAAAAAAAAAAAAAAAGTTATAACAAAAAATTAAACACCTTTAAAGGGTTAAATATAAAATCTTCATGCCAAGAAAATATCAAATGCCCATATTGTTCCCATATCTTATCATTGTTCTTTCTCTTGCTTGATTTTCACCTCCATAGTTTATCTTACAGAATTACAAGTAACTGTAAGGAAAATATTAGGAAATTCTGTTATTTGTGCTTGAACTTACTATCATTAAGTAAATGAAGGCATCTTTATGTCCAATTTAAGCCTTTTTACTTTGTTTTGTTTTATTCTAGAAAAAAAAGGATCACAAAGAAGTTTTTAGTTTGATTTGATTAAGGAAGTTTGACACATTTTCCAACAATCTTTATTGAGCTTAGTGATGATCATGATGTGTCACTCTGTCCATTAAGAAGTCCAGATTTCTCCAAGAAACTGAACAAGCTATGTGCAAGAGTAGAAGAGACAAAAAGAAATACTGAATGATTACTGTTATACAAGAATGCTTAGTTATCACCAATTAACGGTCATAAAAAATTAGAAATTATTGTCTAACTAACTGTTCCTTCTCTATAAGTATCACTCAGAAATATATACAGCATTTGATGGGCGGAAATAGCAGCTTCTTTTAAAGATAATCATTAAAATAATAAGTCATTTGTTACTTTTATTTACTTTCAAAAATTAAATAATATATTCATTTTCATGCCCTTAACAACACCATGGAGTAGCTAATACAACCTCCATTCTATATATGCAGAAATTGTGGCCCAGAGAGATGGAGTAACTTACCCCAAACCCTACAGCTGATCAATACTGGAGACAGGATTCAGCCTTCTCTTTCTCTCTAAAACTCATGACCTTGGAAGCTTACCTTATATACAGGAGGGATGTATATACACTTTGGAACCTTAGATTCCTGTTTCATGATGGACTTAGATTTTAGAATGGAGAAGTATCTCCCCATCTGATAGAAAAGGTAAATAGGGGTAGAGATGAACCTAACACTCAGGTCCATATCTCCAAACTCCCTCTATACCTCTCTGTAGCTGCCATATTTTCATCTAGTGTTACAAGATGGAGGTCCCACGTGGCAACTGGCCAAAGTCTACATAGAAAAAGTGCCTATGGCCAAAGAATTCCCACTATTTTTTCCGATCACAAAATCCTATTCTATTTTTCTCCAACAATTCCTTCTGTCACCCAGCTGTCTTTTAATATCTCAATAAATACTGATATGAAGAGTCAAAATAGAATTATCAGTCATTGAATTCCTTCCAAAATCCAGAAGTGCTGGTCCTATGCCACCTCAACTCCATTTCTATATGATGCAAAAGAGGTTTTCTGATAGTGAAATAATTGATGTATAAGAAAACAGTCACTGTATATCTTAACATGAAAAATTATTCCCAGTAGAGAATTAAATTCAGATTTTCCTGGAGTCTTAAATATCCACAATAAACTGTCATGTAAATGTATCCCACTTTAATTCCATCCACAGTTTGGGAAATACTGGGAATGTAAATTTATCCCACTTTATCTCTATCAGTTTGGGAAATTACCAATGCCTGGTAATTGTATGCGTCTATATATTAAGTAAATACTTATATTTTATCACAAATCCATTTTAACACAAAAAGTTTTTCAGTTATAAAGAAAGGTAAGAATAATAAGGAAAAAAAAGTTGAGATCCAAGAAGACATAAAATCTTTCATGTTTTTCCTATGTGTATTTCTTTGTCATGAGTTGCTCTAAATTTGTCATTATTTCCCACATGAGTACTACCTGGGTAAATTATGGCTTACATTGGCCCTCCACTTGAAATGAAAAACAGATTGCACTGCAGACTTGAATTATCCTCCAATATTGTGTGATATATGATCCAGCTTGATGGGATACTATTGTTATATATTTCACAGTTACGATTTCCAAAGTATCAAACTCCTCATTATCTTCCCGTGCTAGCCAGCTATAAATGCCAAAACACTCCAGCTTCCAGTACGTACTTTCTTAAACTTATAGTCCTGTGTTCTGTGTATGTTTAGCATTTTATGGTGCTGCATAATATAGAAATGTTATAATACTTTATCAAAAGCCCCTGCTACTGACAGTATAGGTTTCATTTAATTCCTGGGTGCAGCAGACTTTCTTTGATATTTCCTATATAATAAACAGCAAACGCAGTGCTTAAAATGAATATTTAAAAAATCAATCAGGCTTGAAATTTAATTTTATCTAATTGGCTTGCTATATCCTAACAAAATTGAATGACATAAAAATTTTACCTACCCTATATAATTTCAGATTTTCTCCAATCATAAAAATAGATTTTTTTCTTTCTCTTTTAACATCCTCTGATTTAATCTTTTAATTTACTAAGTTAATTTAACCCTCTCTTAAACAGGCTGAGAACGTGTGTATCGTCATCCCAGGATAGTAATCATATGTGCATGAGGATAATTTTATTCTAGCTATTCTATCCATGCTTTGCTCTGAATAGAAATCTCTAAAACAATTAAAGTACTTGAAAGGCCCTTGGTTTGATTTTTTTGTTGTTTTTTGTACACGCACTTCTAGAATGAACCAAGTTGGAGAAAATACAGATGCAGACCACCTTTTCTGATTCCTAGGAGCCTTCTGGAATTAAGCATCTCATATTAATTCATCTTCTGACAGAAACAGGCCCTCAGTATGACGTACACCACAGTGAATACTATCAGTGCCTCTGGGAAAGAACAAATAAGTCTTAATGGAAAATATCAAAGCAACAATAGCAGATGGCTTATAAGCAGATGACAGTGGGGAAATATATATGTTACATATGTCAGTATGTCTGCTTGAAAAATAAATATATATGCATAGAAGAATGTCCATATAAAAACCCCAAAGGAGTATGAAGCACATGTGTGTTTTTGAATACCTAATATCACTGGCTTAGGATACTGTTCGGTTGTGTTTCCATCTTTCCATACCCAGTTGTTTTGTTGAATTTTCTCTTAAAATTAAAAAGAACGCAGTATTTACTAAAATAATAATATTCTTGCTATTTTACCATAAAAGCAAATAATGAATTGAGGGTTCATAGAGGGCATTTTCCCTTTTCCATCTTCCTCTAATATCATATTACCATAGACGTATGTCTAGAAAGCACAAACTATGCAAACTCAAACATGTAGATTCTGACCCATTATCGAATATTGCAATCTAAGACGAACATATTCATGACAGTTAGGAAAGGCATGTACTGCCAACCCAAAACGCAATTTACTCTTATAACACTCCTTCTACATGTGAAAAATAAGTTCAGAAGTGTTATTACACAAGGTTCTTCTAAAAATACTGATTAAGCCCATGTGTGTTGACATAGTTTGGCTCCGTATTCCCATTCAAATCTTGTGTTCATGTGTAATTTTTAGTCCGATTCAAATCTCATGTTCAAGTGTAATTTTTAGTGTAAACAGAGGGGCCTGGCGGGAAGTGATTGAATCATGGGGGTAGGCTTCTCCCTTGCTGTTCTTGTTATAGAGTTCTCACAAGATCTAGTTGTTTAACAATGTGTAGCACTAGGCCAGGCATGATAGCTCATGCCTGTAATAGCAGCACTTTGGAAGGCTGAGGCAGGTGAATCACCTGAGGTTGGGAGTTTGAGACCAGCCTGACCAACATGGAGAAACCCCATCTCTACTAAAAATATAAAATTAGCCAGGCATGGTGGCACATGCCTATAATTCCTGCTACTTGGAAGGCTGAGGCAGGAGAATCACTTGAACACAAGAGGCAGAGGTTGCAGTGAGCCGAAATGGCACCACTGCACTCCAACCTGGGCAACAAGAGTGAAACTCCATCTCAAAAAAAAAAAAAGAAAGAAAAGAAAAGAAAAAGAAAAATGTTAGCACCTGTGCCCCTCCCTCCATCTCTTTCTCCTGTTCCAGTCTTGTAAGACCTGCCTGCTTCCCCTTCAACTTCTGCCATGATTTTAAGCTTCCTGAGGCCTCTCCAGCCACGCTTCCTGTATAGCTTGCAGTACTGTGTCAATGAAACCTCTTTTCTTTGTAAGTTACCCAGTCTCAGGCAGTTCTTTATAGCAATTCAGGAATGGACTAATATATGTGTGTATTAGAGATTAATCAAAAAGGGGATCAAAAATTTATGCAATCCATTTTCTATCATTATCGAATATGGTCCAGCCAGTTCACTGGCTGCCACAGCAAAGCATGGGTCATGATGTTTTTGTGATAATGAAAATATCTGGTGAGCCAAGTAAACAAAACAAAATGAGTTTGTGGCGCTAAAACTATGCTCTAAGTTATGCTGACTCCCCAGACATCTAATGATATGACTAGACAAAATGCTTTAAGAAGCAAAATACACATAACTCTTTTGCAAAGATTTTTACCCTGACCTGAATCAGAAGCAATCTTAGGTGCTCATACTTCTAAATTATTTAATTAAGAAAAATTCTCAATTAAATAGAAGGACCATTTTCTTTTTTTTTTTTTTTTCTTGCCAATCAATGAGAGCTTGTGAGGTTGCTGAGGTTGGTTGGCCTTGAACTCTTGGCCTCGCCTTTGCAAGCGCCATGACATCCGGCTGGAGCCACTTTGGGCCCCAGAAGGACCATTTTCTTTAAAATTTGAGATAAAATAAAAAGGATCATTCATAGACTTGGTTACAAAAATTATTTCCTCTTCACTGGTCTCATGTCTTTGTTTTTAAACTAACTGGAAATGTCTCAGTTTTATCCATATGCCTGATTCATATTCAGATTAATCTGACTGTTGTGATTTATGATGCCCTTGGCTTTATATTTACTGCTAGCTAAAACTAATAAGCTCTCCCTGGACCAGTGCCATGATACAAGGTCAGCGCCTAGTTAATCATGCCATTGTTTTTCCATACATGTTGCCCTCTGAATTATCGGCAATGATAATTGATTAAAAACACATCTTGGATGATGTCATCTTTTAAAAGGGAACAAGTTTAATTTTTCAAAGAAAGCAGCTTTTAAGTTTGTGTAAGACTCTTTTTGAACATTTTAAATCAACTTATTAAATAGATTTTGCATTCATCAAGAATATATATTTAGAGTTAGCATTAATCACCATTGAAGTCTCCTTTGAGTCTCCTCTTGTAAAGCCACAGTGCTTTCAGTTCCATATAGGGACAAGTACTATGAAGAGGGACTGAGGTATACTGACAGCTTTATTTTTGATATATTATTTTATACTACAGAAATACCTTCTTCATTTTCTGTACTTTATTGAAAGTACCAGTTTTCTGTAAATCATACTAAAATGTTCAACATATACATATGAAAAGCGTGAGACATTATATGCACTACTGATTTTTCAGTACTGGGACTAACTTCTATTAAATCTCTCCATATGTAGGCTTCCACCTCCTTAAGAGAACATTTTATTTTAATGTTTCTACTGTGCACATAGGAGTATATTCAGCAGACTTTAAAAGAAGACAGTCACTTCTAGATTCATTTTTTCCAAGTAACCTAGATCATACCAAATGCTGCAGATGTATTAAAAAAAGATAAAGGAAAAATAGTGCCAAAATATTAAACCAAGAAACAAAAAGTTTCATATCTATTTCTGATTTTATGCATTCTGACCTTATGAGGTCAGAATTCATTTACTTTGCATTTCTGTCTTATGTTCCTTGGAGTAAATATAATCTCTGCCTACTGAGAACCACAAATATATTATGAAGATGTAGCCACTAGCTTCCAGAAGCAATCAGGTCCATGAATATGATGTGGTTTGTGTACTATATTTATATTGGTTACATGGCACATAATTAAAAGAGCAAAAAAAAAAATCATATTTTGTTGGCCCAGAGGTCTTCAGAAGTGCCTTGAGCAAGTGGTTTTTAAATCAAAGTAAAGAAATTCTTTTTGGAAAGGAGTAGTAAGTATGGGAGAAATTAGAGAATTCAAACAGAAAAGCAGATTTATCCAGACAGTACTAGAAATTTCCATTTGTAATACAACATTGGCTTCACTATTGGCCCTCATACTTCTGTATTTCTATATTATATTGTATTTCTATTCATCACTGTTTGTTTTCCTAGGAGCTGAAGGTAGTAACTTTTAGCACTCAGTATTTCTGTAATCACAAGCAAATTTGATGGTTATTATCAAAGGCTACCTTTCCCTGTTTGACTTTGTATTATCACACAAGGAATATTATTGCACAAGGTTTAATGAGTAAAACTATTATGTATTGATGGCTTTGTGAACTATACATTGTCATTTCTATAGAAAACTGATACTTGTTTAAAATTATATAATTTGAGGTAGAGAATATCTAACTACATTTACCACTAGCTAGTATCAATTATCTTTCCACTTTCTACTAAGTTCTTGATTAGCCCCCTTCATACTCACTGATAATGAGGCAAACATACCTGCAGCCTGCCACCCTTTTCTTTAGTCCTTTGGTTATTTTGTGAACCTTAATTTGCTGTGGATCATCCAGTCATGACCCCAGTAATTTCATTTCTGAAAAATATTATCTCGGGACTTAAGGTTTAGTAAGTCTGGGTTCTAAGATTGGCTTTTCTGCTAATTCCATTGATTACTTGATATTTGGAGATCTCAGTTATTTCTTGGTAATAAAGAACAAGTTGGGTTAAATGATTGCTAAAATACAGTCAATCTGAAATTGCGCGGATGACCCTTACTTTCTAAAACTTTTCTTCCTCCTTTGGTCTCCATTTTGGAACATGACCCAACCATTTCCGCCTACCACTATTAAGAACATAGCATCTTTCTCATTGTCCACAACCGATCCATCACTAATCTGGTTGCATTTAACTTCTAAATATAGCTAGTATCTATGCCTAAAATAATTATGACTCACTCTCTCACACTAAGTAAAAATTAAGTGGCATAATCCCCATGGTGTGTCCCTGGCTAGCCCTGAGGAATATTTTAATCGATATTGACAAACTGACCTAATCTCTGTCCACCAGCACCCGATTTACTCAGGACTCCAACTGTGGCAGTTGGCAGTCGCCTACTTAACTTCTAACTCTAAAGTCCCCCTCAACAAATCACAATGAAATGTCCTTACTCAACTTCCAGAGGACAGTTAAAGTGACCACTTTTTCTTCCTAAGCCCTCATGAATTCAGCTAACAACAGATATTCAAGTTATCCCTTGGGTTCTGTTATGAAATTCAAGAACGTTTAGCCAACATGACCCAAAGATCACTCCTTCATGAGTCTTACCAAGCTCTGTAAGAATCTTTGAGCTCAACTTCACTGGTCTATGGCAAATCACTTCAGTGGAAAATGCAATCTAATGCAAATATGGAAAATATCTGTCTTCTTTACTGAAGAACAATCTTAAATTTAACAAGTGTTGGTCCCCATACTTCTCTAAAGCTTATGAGATGCCAGCACAGAAGGAGCCATAAAGATGACTGATAAAGTCTTAGTTCAGTCTCTGCAGAATAAGTGAGTCAATACAACATCCAACCCTTGAGGCTTTTCATTCTTTGTCATTAAAAATCTTACTATATCAAATATTTTTCACCAATCATTGGCATGGTTCTTTCTGCCATGTTTCTGAAGTTTCTGTTAGCAATTAGTTTTTATCAGTGGTCCCAAAGCCTGCTTATTTGAAAATCCTCTAGCAATTTCCAAGTCCTCAGGGATCTAGTTTCACTTGTACAACCAGGAACTTTGAATTAACTCAACCTTGGCCACCATCAATCTTCTCTACATATTAACTCCTTAAAAACCAGAGACTCCATGGAGGTTGGGTTAAACACTCTCAGGCAGCAAATGCAGGAAGGAGATTCTTAAGACTTCTTCTATCTGGTGAACACATATACAGCTTTGTAGTATCTGTTCCTTCTCTGGAACATACCGTTCCAAACAGCACATTCTCCCTTGTACAGTATTTTGACCTCAGTGTAAACTCCTTTATATCATTTTGTTTTTCTTTTTCTAATGGTGAATGTATGCACATGTATGTGTAAGTGCAATCATGTACTTTTTTTGTTTTTGGTACTATTATAGTGTAAGAAGTTTGTTGACCCCACATACTCCTTTTTCTTTAAAGTATTTTGTCAAAGCTCTGAAAGTCTGATAAAAATAATCTTGGCTCAAGTCTGGTGTAATTGAATTAGAAGTAAAACGGAAAACTTCATTTGAAGTTCACTATCCCAGTAGTAAGCCTTATTATCTCCCCAAATATGACTGGAGGTACATGGGTTACTTTTGGTTTGCTTTTGAATTATATCCTGCAAATAAAAATTAACAATAAAAGCATCAAATCTTTAGTTAGGATCTCAAGAAAATAATTCAGGCTAAATGCAGTTCTATTACAAGTACATGCAGTACTAATGTATAGAACAGTATCTCTCTCCATTAATGTATTCCCCTACAATTCTGAAAGTCTTTTATTTACTTACCATCAAATCCCAATGCAAAAATATTCTCACCCATAGCTTGTATATGCCATCTTTCTTTTTCCTTCTATTTTTCTCTTCTTGTTCAGCCCTTTCTAATGTACATCAACTGGGCCTTTTTGACTTTAATTTTTTTTCTTACCTCCTTTTAACTAGAATATTACAAATAAGAAGAATTTGGGGGTAATATAACCACCAAGATTCCTTCTACCTATAGTCAGGGGAAGAAAGAATACTGGTGTCATAAATTTATTCAATGAAGTTGTTGCCTTGGAAACCATTTTTGGGCTCCTCATAAGTTATTGAAAACACAGTTGTACCCTGTCTCTTCTGGTTTAGTTACAGCCACCCTTTCCCATGCAGTTGTTTGAGACACGCTCTCTTATTCCTCCATCTTACTGACCCACAACATAACACTCCACAGTTGTTGACTATAATGAAACCTAATGGTCAACACCAATATAATGTAAATAAATTTTCTTTTCTCCATTAGCAAGCTTTTTTACAACTAACTGATAAGGTTTGGAACTGTATCCCTACTAAATCTCATGTCAAATAATAATCCCTAAAGTTGGAGGTGGGGCCTGGTGGAAGGTGATTAGATCATGGGGATGGATTACCAGTGAATGGGGTCTAGCATCATCCCTTCGATGCAATTCTTTTGAGGATGAGTGGGTTTTCACAAGATCTGGATGTTTAAAAGTGGGTAGCACCTCCAGCCTCTCTCTTTCTCCTGTTCAAATCATATGAAGTGCTGGCCCACTTCAGCTTCTGCCATGATGGTAAGTTTCCTGAGGTATCACCAGAAGCTGAGCAGATGCTGCTGCCATGCTTCCTATACAGCATGAAGAATGACAGGCTAATCAAACCTCTTTGCTTTATAAATTACCCAGTCTCAGGTATTTCTCTATAGCAATGTGAAAAGAGACTAATACAGTAACCAAACACAACTCCTGCTAGACAGTCTAAGGAATATTGCCTACGAACCTTGATAAAGGCAAACTCACACAGGTCTCCTCTCTCCCTCCTACTCCACTTGCTGGTTGAGTTCCCTGACACCTCTAGACTTTACATAGGCCTCCCATTGGCACTCCTAACCTCTCTTGGACCTATGAGTAACAAATTTCTTCTGGTTCATGCATTTTGGTTTCACTTGCTCACTGTGTCTCACTTGACACACACACACAGCTGAACACGCCCTTCTTTCTGGGCAGTGCTTTCTCTCAGAAAGTAGTTATCTTGTTAGGAATAAACTGGACACAAGTCACACACAAGCCACTAGGGTATCAGACAGTATAAACAAGATCTTATGAGAGAGACACCTGGTCACGGGTCTGTACACTCAAGCATTAGGCCATCTGCCAAGATAAAGAAGTATCTAATGACAAATACACTGTAAACATTCATGGCTGAATCCCTGGAATTTCTGGTCAGGGCAGGACAAGAGCTTATGACCTCAAGGCCAAATTAGAAAGAAATCACAACAATAGAAATCCTAACAATGATGGATAATCAGACCCTTAACAATTTTTGCTTTTATTACAGTTTTAGAATCTGATATGTAAGAAATCCATTTAGATTTCTCATGATTAATTTAAACTATTTATTGAGAACCAACAAGATGTTGTTTTGGGTGTTGGTCATATATCATGATGAAGAAAACCGACAAAGTTCCTGCTCTTACTGTGCTTACATTCTAGTTGGGGGCAATAAACATATAAATGAATGTATTCTGTTTCGATTATTCAATTATTCATTAAGAAAAATAAAGCTAAGTAAAGGATGAGAATCAGATAGAGAGGGAAGTTCTATTTTAAATAGGTTAACTGGCTGGGTGCAGTGACTCACGTTTATAATCCCAGCACTTTGGGAGCCTGAGCTGGGCAGATCACCTGAGGTCAGGAGTTCGAGACCAGCCTGACAACAGGGCAAAACCCCATCTCTAATAAAAATACAAAAATTAGTCCAGTGTGGTGGCACACATCTGTAATCCCAGCTATTTGAGAGGCTAAGGTGAGAGAATCACTTTAACCTGGAAGGAGGACATTGCAGTGAGAAGAGGTCACTCCACTGCACCCCAGCCTGGCCGACAGAATGAGACTCCATCTCAAAAATAAATAAATAAGTAAATAAATAAATAGGTTGATTAGAGACATCCTGTAAAATTAAAAAAAAAAAAAGGAATCTTGGAATCCGAGGCTATGAAGGTCATGGCATTGAGAAACCTATGAATTGTATTTTTAAAAAGCAGTTGTTAGTCACTATTTTATTGTAAGTATTATTTCATGTATTCACCAAGCCCATATCAAGCATGCCTCATGAGCCAGGGAGAGCATAACTGATTGTTGAAACTAAAGCCAATCAGAGGTAGCCCCGTATTCATGGAGCTGATAGGGTAAAAATGACAACACGTAAGTAGACACCCTTGATTAAAATGGTGATGAGAGCTCTGAGGGAAAGATAAGAGTACCATGGAAACATATAAGAAATCTGTTCCAGTGGGAAGAAGTAATCTTGAGGACCATTCTGCTGAAAAGTGAGGGCAAAAGCAATCTAGAAATATGTATATGAAAACACTGAGATGGTAGGGGTTTGTTGTGTCAAAGGAATGAGAGGACAAAGCAGCAGAAGCCATGTATATAAGAAAATATGTCTAATCTGATAAGGGCATTGAACAAAAAGGCATTGCAACAATGCACTTAATGGTGAAATGTTAGAAATGTTTGCCTCTAAGTCAGGATTGAGATGATAATGCTGACTGTACTATGCCCTCTATTATTTAATATTGTTTTAGAAGTCCTGGCTAATGCACTGTAATAAGAAAATGACAGTCTTAAGATTACAAAGAAAAATTCTTTTTAAATTGGTGTTGGCATTCAGTCATGTCTTTGGGTTTTTTTCTTTTTAATTTTAATATTTTACTTGCTACTATGATATTTTTGGAAAGGGTTTGGTTTCTTGTTTGCTTTTCCATTTTCTATTTTTGCTTTTTTGGAGCTTCTTGAGCTTTTCATTTGTTTTTTACACGAGGGTCTGAAAGCATACATTTAAAATGCTATTGTGATCAAAAGTTTACTTTTGAAATCCTTAGTTTCATTTCTCCTGCTTGCCTTGAACCTGTTCCTCTTCTTCCAGTCTTTTGAATTAGATATGTATTATTTTTATATCACTTTTTAATTCACTTTCATGGCTTTTTCTTACATAATGAATGAATTTAAGACAATGAATTTACTTTCCATACACAGTTGACTCTGCAGAGATACTCATTTTTCCAACCTTCAGTGTCCATATCAGAGAAACGGAGAAAATATTCTATTCAGAGAGTTTAGCACAAATGAGGCATACTGTAACAATTCAGTGCATCAAACTTTATGACTTATTAAAACGGACACCTTGAATAATAACATGTAGTAATTTTAATGTTGGTTTCCCTAAATGGTCAATAATGGTATTTTATTTCCTATCTTTCATAATAACTATATAGTGGAAATAATACATTTAATTTACAGTTAATTAGTTTTAAAATTATTCTGTTAATCAATGTGTGTTTTATTGTAACCAGAGATTATACACATAAACACCAGCTACGAGAAATTTATTGAGGTTGTAGCATCATTCAATCAATGTTTTAAATGCTCAGTGATTTCTTGAAAGGAGATGTCATTCACTATTTTTGAGTTATAAGTCTTAACACATTTGTAATAACTCAACAAGTTAAATGATGTTCTCAAATCTTCAATATTCCTTTCTTTCTAAATTGCTGTCACTGTCACTGTGTTGTTAGGCTTTGTTTCTTTATGCAACAGAAAACTGATGGTACATTATTTAATACACAATGCCTCATAAGTATTAAGTATTGATGATAGAATACATTTTACAAATGTGAAATAAACTTTTCTTCCATTTATTATTTTTATCTTGAGTCATCTTAGTCTTTTCTGTGTCAAGCAATAATGTTGTCACTTCTGATTTCCTTAGCGCTAGTTACAACTGATAGTTATTTGCTCATAGTTTATTTTTAGTGCATTTTGTGTTTCAAGTAAGATGTTTAAAAGCTTAATGAAGGGAACATTGATTTCCACATTTACTATATTATATTTTAGTCAAAATATTCAAGACGCAATAAAACTTTACAAAACACATTTAAAAACAGGAAAGTGTGGATACTACATAGGAAAAAAATCACTGTCAATAGAAACTTCCTAAGGACAACTAAGAGATAAAACTTGCTAGACAAAGCTTTTAAATCAGTTATTGTAAGTTCACAAAAGTAAAACAAAAATTAAAGATTTAAAGGTAATCATATGAAAAATATCTTACCAAATAGAGAATATCAATAAAGAAATATAAATTTTAAAACTCTGGAATAAAAAATTTACTAGCTGGTTCAACAGCAGATATGAACTGGCAGAATATTAAATAATTTATTTTTAACAGAGGTAAGTCAATTGGGATTATTCAGTCTGAGGAGCAGAAAAACAAAATAATGAAAAAAAATGAGTAGACCCTCAGAGATGTATGTGATACCATCAAGTGTACCAATATAATTGACCCTTGAACAATGTGGGAGTTGGGGGACTGACCCCCCTCAATACAGTAAAATATCTGTTAAAAGTTAAAATAACTTTTAACTCCCACTAAACTTTACTAGTAATAACTTACTATTGACTGGGAGCCCTACCAATAACATATACAGTCAATTATCATATTTTGTTTGTTATGTGTATTATATGCTGTATTCCTACAATAAAGTAAACTAAAGAAAAGAAAATGTTACTGAGAATTATAAGGAAGAGAAAATATATTTATTGTCCATTATATGGAAGTGAATCATCATAAAGGTCTTCATTCTCATCATCTTTACATTGAATAGGATAAGGAAAAGAAGGAAGGGAAAATAGAAAATAACTTTAAAAACAGTAATAAAAACAATAAGAGAATTACACTGGTAAGCTAGAAGATATCTATTAAATACAAGAAAGATAGTAATGTATAAAAATATAATTACTATGACAATAATGCCAGAAAGAAATGGAAAGGCAATGGTTTTATATTGTTGCGAAGTTGGTCTTGCTGTCTCAGGAGAGACAAAGGCAGAAGAAAATCCATATATACGTAGATCTGTGCAGTTCAAACCCATGTTGTTCAAAAGTAAATAGCATATGCAAAATGGGATTCCCAGAAGGAGTGGAAAGAAAGGAGCAGAGAATATTTGATGAAATAAAAACCAAAAACTACAAAATTTGAAAAACATTAATCTGCACATTCAAAAAGTTAAATAAAGTCTAAGCAAAATAAACTGAAAGAAATCTATACCTAGACTCATTTTAGCTAAACTCTTAAAGGCCAAAAAAAGAAAGAGAAACGTTGGATGTAGAAAGAAAAAAGACAAAGTGACTCATCAGATAAAAAGGAATCTCAGTAAGATTATCAGAAACCATGGAGGATGGAAGGCAATGGGGTGGTATATCCAAAAAGAAAAACACTCTATGTACAGTATAAATATCCTTCAAAAATAAGGGAGGAATTAAGCCATTCTCAACTAAACAAAGACAGAGACAATTTGGCCCTCTCAGACTGCCCTATAAGAAATACTACACCTGTAATCCCAGCACTTTGGGAGGCCGAGGCGGGTGGATCACGAGGTCAAGAGATCAAGACCATCCTGGTCAACATGGTGAAACCCTGTCTCTACTAAAAATACAAAAAAAAATTGGCTGCGCATGGTGGCACGTGCCTGTAATCCCAGCTACTCAGGAGCCTGAGGCAGGAGAATTGCCTGAACCCAGGAGGTGGAAGTTGCAGTGAGCCGAGATCGCGCCATTGCACTCCAGCCTGGGTAACAAGCGCGAAACTCCATCTCAAAAAAAAAGAAAAACAAAAAAGAAATACTAAAGGGAGCCCAACAGACTGAAATGAAGTGAGACTGAAGAGAACCTCAAATCTACACCAAGAAACAAAGAGGGCCAGTAAAGGCAGCTGCATAGGTATATATAAAAAACAACATAAATATATTTTTGTTTATAAAATGTATTTATGTATTTTGTAAAAATGCAGAAATGTATTTTTCTTTTTTCTTTAAAACACAATTGAATAAAATAATGAAAATAATGATGAAAATGTGTTGACAGGCTTATAATGTAGAAAAATATGATTTGTATGACAGTAGAATCATAAAGAAAAAAAATAAATGGTTTTATATTGTTCCAAATTTTTGAATTATATTAAAATTAATATTAATTTGAACTACATTATTTAAATTTAAAATTTTAGTTTTAATCCCCAAAGCAACCAACAGAAAATAACTTCCAAAAAAGTAAAAGAAACAATAAGAAAATTACAATGGTAGCTAGAAAGTATCTATTTAATATAAAGAAAGGCAGCAAAGGAGGAACAGAAAAACCAAAGATGTAAGAAACTAGTGAAAAAATGGCAGCTTCAAATCAATGATTGCATTACATATATATAGATCAAACATTACAATTAAAAGTCAGAAATTATATGGCATCCACAAAACATACTTTAGATTCAAACACACATATAAGTTGGCTGAAAGTGAAAAGAAGAAAAAAGATAGGTCATATAAAATATACCAAAAAGAGAACTGAAGTGATTCTACTAATATTAGAAAAAAAGGAATTTAAGAAAAAGTTGCTACTAGTGATAAATAAAGATTTTTAACATAATACAAATGTGAATCCATCAGAAAGACATAATTATATATACATATATGTATAATCATTTAACAATAGAGCTGCAAAATATATAAAGCAAAAACTTTATAGATAAAGAAATTGAAATGCAAAACATATGAGTCAATGACAATAATTTGAATTATTGGAATACTTGGAGATTTTAACACCCAGCTTTCAATAATGAAAAGAACAAACAGGCACAAGATGAACAAGAAAGTAAAAGACCTGAACAAAACTGTAAACCAACCAGGTCTAACAGGTGTATACAGAACACTCCACGCATCACTATAATACACATTCTTCTCAAGTGCACATGAAGTATTTTCTAAGATGTCCCACCCACGTTTTGGCCATAAAATGAGGCTTAATAAATGTAAAAGCTTTGAAATCGCACCAAGTATGTTCTCTAACTGCAATGAAATAAAATTAGAAATAAATAGAAGAAAATAAATTAGAGGAAAATTTGGGGATTTCAAAGATTTGTGGACATTAACACATACCCAATAAATCAACGAACTAAGCAGAAGTCACAAGACATTAGAACATACATGAAACAAATGAAAGTGAAAACATGACATATCAAACTTATAGGGTACAATTCTATAAATCTGTATTGCCACCGCAACAAATTTCCAGAAAAATTTGACAAGAATAAGAACCATGCAGACTGAAAAAAAATAACAATAAAACTATCTTAATTTGCAGATAGCATGATATTGTATAAAGAAATCCTAAGGAATTTACTAAAAAAAAAACTATTGAACTAATAAACGAATTCAGCAAATGTTCAGAATATGAGATCAATATATAAAAACTAATTGCATTTCTAGAGATAGCAATGAACAATCTGAAAATAAAATTTAAGAAATAACTGTGTTTACAAGAACACAACAAACAGTAAAATACTTAAGAAATAAACTTTACCAAAGAAGTGTAGGGCTTATACAATGACAGCCAGTAAACATCATTAAAATATTAAAAAGAAAAAAGAAAAGAAACTGGCAAACTGATGCTAAAATGTACATGGAAAGACATGAAACCTCAAAATAGCTAAACTGTCTTTTTTTAGAAAAAAGTTGGAAGATTCACCCTTCTTGATTTCAAAACTTACTACATAGCTACAGTAATCAATACAATGTGGTACTGACATATGGGTTGATAATACAAATCAATGGAGTAAAATTAAAAGGTCAGAAATAATTCAGTTTTTACAAGAATGACAGAAGAATTCCGAAGAACCAAGAGAGAAAGAATAGTCTTCTGAACAAATGATGCTGAAACACCTGGATATGCACATGTAAAAATACAGAAGTTGGGGCTGGGCATGGTGGCTCACACCTGTACTTTCAGCACTTTGGGAAGCTGAGTCTGGCAGATTGCTTGAGTCCAGGAGTTTGAGACTAGCATGGGCAACATGGGGAAACTTTACCTCTACAGAAAAATACAAAAATTAGCCAGGCACAGTGGCACACACCTGCAGTCCCAGCTACTCGGGAAGATGAGGTAGGAAAATCACCTAAGTTCAGGATATAGAGGCTGCAGTGGAGCTATGGTTGTGCCACTGAAAATCAGTCTGGGAGACAAAATGAGACCCTGTCTCAAAAAAAAAAAAAATAGCAGTTGGACTCTTACTCCGCATCGTATATATAAATTAACTGAAATTGATAAACTACAATTAAAGGCATAAAATATGCAATTCTTAGAAGAAAATATAGAAATACATTATTGAATAGGCATTACTATATTTTTATATATTTTTATATTTAGAATATATATATTCTAAATATAAAAATATATTAAAATATATATTTATATATTTTATATACTATATTAGAAGAAAATATAGGAATACATTATTGAATAGGCATTACTAGACTTAAATTGGCCATCCAAAGCACATGCTACAAAAGAGAGAGTTAGGTAAATTAAATTTTATCCAGATTAAAAACTTTTACACATCAAATAACACTATCAAGAAAGCAAGAACAGAAGGAAGCATTTTGAAAACCACGTATCTTATAAGAAACTTATGTCCAAAATACATTTAAAAACCTCTTACAAAACCATAAAAAATAACCTAATTTTTAAAAGAGCAAAGAATTTGAACAGACATGAATGATCCAAGTATATATGTACAAATATACACATATAGTTAGTAAACACATGAAAAGATACACAACAGTTACATTCATCAGAAAAATACACATCAAGAGCACATGAGATAATCTCTTCAAACTCAGTAAGAAGACTAAAGTAAAAAAAAAAACATAAAAATATTAAATGTGTTGGCAAGGATATGGAGAAATTGGAATGCTTGTGCATTGCTAGTGGGATTGTAAAACCGTATAGCTACTTGGAAAACTGGTCGTTCCTCAAAATGTTAAATATTATGATGCTATGTGAGCCAGCAGCTCCACTCCAGGTTATTTATAAAAGAGCGCTGAATGCATACATCCATCCAGAAAACTTGTACTTGAATGTCCATAGGAGCATGATTCATAATAGCCAAAAAGGAGAAACAGCTAAATTTCCATCCACTGAAGAACAGGAAAACAAAATGTGATCTACTCTTCAATGAAATGATGCTATTCGACCATAAAAAGGAATGAAGAAAGTACAAGGAAGAACCTTAAAAATATTATGCCAAGTCAAAAAGCCAGACACAAAAGCACCACATATTGTATGATTTCATGTACAATATGTCCAAAACAGGCAGGCGAATACACAGAAGAAGAAAGTAGATTAGTGTTTGCCAGGCTGGAGGAAGAAGAAAGTGGGTAGTGACTGCTAACAGGCACAGGATTTCATTTTGGGGTGATGAAAATGTTTTAACATTATACAGTGGTGATTGTAAAACTGAATGTACTGTGAAGCATGGAACTGTATGTTTTAACAGTGAATTTTATGGGTATGTGAATTATATCTCAAACGAGCTACCTTTTAAAACTCAATTGGAGATCACTTTTTTTTTTAGAAGATTATGCTCAATTATGACTGTTTATGTCATCATTGTATGTACTGGATGTCTTCTTTCTTTGCTCTTCTAGAAATCCCCTCTTCATTTCTACCACTCAGTGCTCCAGGAGGCTGAATTAGATGACTGCATCAGTGACTACCTTGCCTTCTGTTTAGTTCATCAATGGTAGGCTCCAGCAGGAGAGCAGAAAAGGAAGAGAGTGAGGCCAAGGGGTTATTATCCTCATTCCTTCCTGCTGGGTCTCTGTGATTGCCCTGTCCCTTCCCCAAATGCCACAGCCGGGCCAAAGGCTGTCTCTCCAGACACACTTTCCCAGTCCTAATAACTGTTTGCTCCTTTTGCCCTTCAGGTTTATGGCAAAGAAAGTTTTCTAATACTAGCCTCAGGATACTGAATGTACCTTAGTGATGTCCATAAAGCTGCATATACATTTTAAATAGCGCTTTTGTTGAATAACCCAATTGCCCCCGTCTCTTGCCAGTCCCTTATGAATATATGGTTTGATTTTAATTTTGTCAACTTGTTATATTCTTTCATTGTGATTTCTTCGCTTTTTACATTTTCTTCTATTTTGTTTTTAGATCTCTTTCAGTTTTGTTTTCAGCAGAGACATGCTCTTTTTAGTTCTACTTGAGATTAGTACTTAAAGATTTAACACTGTTCTTAGACTTGAATCATATCCCTTTTCTTTCAGAAAAGGGATTTGGCCTTTTTCCTATCTCTTTCTCTGTTTTAGTGAATTTAATCTAGATTCTTCATTTAAAACAAGTAGTTTATATTTAAATACTACAATATTAAAAATATTTCATTTGCCCATTTTATATTGTCATGGCTATTTATTACTGTTGTTTCTTTAAACTCTTTGTTGCATCATACTGCAACTCTCTGTTATACCGGGATGATGTAAGGGCAGTATCTGGATGCATCACAGAGTTAGGTCATTTACATCAGGGCTTGTTTAGGCGCCTTCAGGTCAAAGAGAACAGAGACACACATAAATTATCTTAGATCAAAAACAACTTTGTATTTTTATTTTCTTAATGAGCATAGTTAGCAACAAAAAAGAAGGAAATGAGAGGAAAGTGCTATGCAAGGGAAAGATTTTAGAGATCAGACTTACTGTGGGGTGGCCAGATTTGGGAGATCATTAGGATATGTCCAACAACTTAAATAGAACCTTGCGGCAGGGCTCAGGGGCTCTAGCCTGTAATCTCAGCACTGTGAGAGACCAAGGAAGAAGGATTGTTCCAACCCAGGAGTTCAAGATCAGCCTGGGCAACATAGTGAGACCCTGTCTCTATAAAAATAAAACAATAATAGTAACAATAACAACCAAACTTTAGTTTCTGTGTCATATGTTTTTAATGGCAAGGGGCCATTTTATCCTACATCATGATTCAATAACTTGACTATTGTATATTTTTATTTATAATTTCATTTCATGCACACCATCGGCTATCAGCATTTTGCCTATTTACTCTCTTTATAAACATGACATTTAATAGGGAACAAATATAGGACTCAGTCAAAGCCTGGTATCTCTAAAGAAGTATAAATATCTACATTTTGAGGCCCAACATTTTTCCTCGATAGCAAAATTTTCATGAAGCTATCCTTTTAACTTACAATTTTAAGTGATTTGGTATTTTATGTTTCTGTTAGAGCTATTTTTATCATTTTTTGGTATTCTTGAGATATTCCTTCTGAATTGCTGTTTGACTTCTGCATTATTTATTTTCTATGCAGTTGTCTTATCTCCTCAAACTCATTTAAGCTTTTCTGAGACCACAGATCTTTTCATTTATATTTCATATACATCCCATACCTAATATTTTAATGCTGGAGACACAGAGATGTTCAATAAATATTTCTTAATTTGATTTATTACAGATCTTATTAGTTCTGTCTGCTAAGTCTGGTAGTGCATTCCCTTCCGTTTGGTATAAAGCAGACAGTACTTGATATACTTTGAAATGCAGTACAGAGTTAATAATCTCTGAGAAACCCAATATGCTTTTATACTGCCCAGATCTCTTGTTAGAAAACTCCAGAGACTTTAAGCATCAACTTTTCTTAATCTGTTACCTCATTTGGTGTACATTCATATCTGCAGCAATATCATAAGGTAAACAAGGGCTCCACAAATCTTTGGATTTGTTTTAAATTGGCATTTAATATAGATATTTTTTCTTGTTAAAAGCATTTGGGGAGAGTTCAGCTGCCAGGTCCCTTGAGCAAAATGGTTTTCTTGACACTGCTTCTGTGTTGTCTCACAACCATATATCTGGCCCTGCAACTTGAAAACAGGAAAAGGAGGGGGAGGGAGAAAAACCTTCTGTTCACTCCTAGTGGCAATCCATTGGGACTCTAAGTGCTTGAATATTTTCAATTTACTAGGAGGCTTCAAGCTATCATGGAGGAAAAAAATATGCAGAAATTCTAAAACAGTAAGCCAATTCCATATAAATCATAATAACGTTCTAAATGGTAGAAACTTAAATCATATTCCCTTTTGGTAAAGGCTTAATTGTATAAATAGCTCTGTCAAATCATTTCAACTGATCTTACCCCCAATCTAGACCGTATCTACACAATTCATGTAAA
Organism: Saguinus oedipus; assembly: GCA_031835075.1. Lineage (NCBI taxonomy): Eukaryota > Metazoa > Chordata > Mammalia > Primates > Cebidae > Saguinus > Saguinus oedipus. The sequence goes on along the minus strand of CM063172.1, from coordinate 1,896,672 downwards.
AATCACTGAAGGATATCATCATCAGGACATGTGTAAATAACCAGATGTTTGGCAGCACCTAAAACAAACATCCAGGTGATAGGCTGAATTTTTGTTTTAATGTTTTTTTCCAAGTCCTAACAAAGATACTAGGAATACAAGCAAGTTAGTTACTAGTTTCATGTCAAGTAATCTTATATAACTAAAGCATTATATTTGTTAGAAAAAGAAGTTAAGATTTTTCCTCAAATATTTTTGCTAAAGATACTAAGGCACAGAGACATAGGTATCTTTCTGCCCTAGCATGGATGCTGTTCCAAAAAAACAGTCTGATATAAAGAAGGGTGAAGAGGTGTTTCTTCTGTGATTGCTGCACATGTACTTGTGCTGAGGGCGACATCTTATAGATGCTATGTTGATAAATGCTACAGGAATGCACCTGGACACCCAGAGATAAGAGGAGTGAATGGATATGAATTCCAAATGGTAGCAGTCCCTGAGGTCATTTTGCTAGAAGTCCTTTTAAGTGATCAAATGATTAATGGATAAGGCAATCTTAGGAACCAAAAAAACTCAATTTAAAAGCCATTTTTGTTTAGAAAGACTTCTTCATTTTTACGAGTATTACATTTTCTATTACTTTTTATGTGTAGTATAGCCCGCTGACTTTTACAATAATTGGAAGTATTAATTGATGGCATTGATAGGACAGTCATAAAATCTAGTGACAACAGTCATTCCTAACTCTGGATGTTATTCATACCACGAGGTTTCTCTGGCTTGTCACTATTCTTTCTCCACCTCAAACTGTTATTTTCCACTGACCTTTACCCAGTATGACCCATTGTTTCACAGTTGTCACTAAAAAGGCTCTCATTTAGTTTGATTATTTAGAGAATTGCGGCAGGTAGCTGTGAAATTACAAAAGAATGGATACCACTGATCACAGTAAATTTTTTTTCTCTCTGTTTTTCAGCCACATGATAAAAACAGGATGCTTCACTCTCAGGGACTAGTGACTGGCATAACTTATCAAAGCTGCTTTTCCCTTTCCTCTGACTCTCCCCTTTGTTTCCTCGAGGGATGCAGAAATGACATCAAACTGTTCAAAATAGTGCTGCCCTATTATAGATGACCAAAGAGTTATTTGCTTTATTTTGAAGAAAAAATAATAGCTCTAACCTTTTGTTTTGTACAGAAAACAGACAAACAGGATATATTTTTTTCATCATCTCCAGGTTTTATCTCACCTTTCCTGCACTTTTGAAACAAAAGAAGTCAATTTTAAAAAGCAAATCACAAATAAAGCTTAAATAGAGAATTGCATTACAATTTTCTCTAGAAAAGTTCCAGTGACACCTTATACACTATAACAACAGATTTCATCATCCTAATAAATGACTGTGGATGCAAACTGTAACTATTTTACGGACATAGGAAAAGAAAATGGAAAAAACCTCATATGTGTAAATAAAGTGAGTATCTTTTAAAGACAAACATTCAAGTTCGATTTGCATCATGTCAAATCTTTACTTTGCCCCTTTTAAGATTCCCTTTCAGCTTCTCTGAGGCAGTTAGGTCTAGATCTAGTTATATCTAGATAATTTATTTATATTTTAGTAGAAACAGTTGTGTAATACACTGCCCAACTTGAAGCCCTCCTAAGCTACTTCACCAAAATGTGACTCTTGTGCTGTACCAGAAGAGGCATTAAGTCATTTACCTAGACAAACTGTTAATTCTACTTTAGAGGTCTCATCCTGGGCAATTCTCAAACATTTGATTCCATGCATATGGGTTTAACTGTGGTATCTTTCTCTACAGCAGTGTTATCCAATAGAAATATTTACAATAATGCAAATTTAAAATATTTGCACTGTTCAATACGGTAGTCTCTAACCTGTTATGACCACTGGGCACTTGAACCATGGCTAATGTACTTAAGAACTGGAATATTTAATTCTATATAAGTTAATTAATTTAAATTTGAATTTGTATAACTTGAAGTGGCTAGTGACTATCATCATAGTGAACAACAGAGATTCAGAATACCTTAAGATGTACTTCCTGGTCTTGTATTTTCTAATGTATATTAAAATAGCCAACACCATTTCTGATCCTTTATATTGTTAAATGCAAAAAATGAAAATCTCTCTTCAAACTGTGATAAGAATATTTAATAGTTTTTGACAATGACATGAAAAGCTTATTTTAGGGCATTTTGACCTGAAGTTTCAAAGGTCTTTTTCAGAGATATTATTTTACACTCCAATTCTTTTAGTTTTATAAAAGCAGAAACCATGTGCAGTGTTATGATAAGATACTGCCAAATATGATAATGTTTCAAAAAGTTATATTTACAAGCTCTCAAACACCAGTCAATAAACACACTTATTTCTATGTCAACAAGTTTCCATAGGGAGTAAAATCCCTTAGTGTTATTTACATAAGAAGACACTTGATAGAAAGTTTCAGGTAAAGCATATTTTAAAGGCAGTGCTAGCTCAAGACTGAAAAAAAATCCGTTTTTGAATACTGATATAAATGACTTGGATGTTCTGAAATTCCTCATGCACATGGAGGGGATAAAATAACTGGGAGCTCATGAATTGAGTATTTTTGAGGACATTTTCTTAGGAGAGAGGAGTATTTCAAATTTCTTCCAACCCAAAGTGGACAAAAGAGAAAACCTGCCTTTTATCTCTTATTCGGGAGAAAGGGGCTTTAAAGAAATCAGCAAAGTGTCTCCTATATCTTCTGATGCTCTGCAGTGTCTCCCAGCCAAAGAAATTTATGGAGGACTAGTAATTGAGTCTTACTAGGGATATATAAAGGGCTGGAAGCTAAAGGCAGAGGCTTGTGAAGTAACTATACTCTCAGAGATTCTTAAAGCAAAGGTCATATGTTTTTCCTCCTACAAATCCAAGGGTCCAAGAGAACCACCACGCAGAGGGATGCTAGGAGTGCTAGAGTGGAAGGAGACACTTAATCCTCTTAAGCTTCTAAGAGCCTTTCCCCCAAGACTTCTACACTGCATTTCAACAGGAGAAGTAAAGGCTGGCAGACCCAGGCACCACCCTTAATCCCATTCCTATAGATCGCAGGCATGGTATGGAAGAATCATTCCAGAAGGCATTGTTTTTACTTAAACACGATCAAACTCCCACCTAAGACACATACCCCTCACCTACTTCATGAAACAAGACCCTTTCACATGTAATTTCTAGAGTTGTAAGCCTTTAAAAGCACAAGGATTTTCTTTGCTGAGGACCTCAGCTGTTAGGCATCTATGCCACTGCAACTCCCGGCCAAATAAATCACCAGTTCCTTCCCAGTTCAGTGTTTGAGAGGTTTGTTTTGCGGCCTTTGCTACTTCACTAGGAGTGTCACGTGTCACTGGGTTCCTAAAACATTTACATCCTCAAGGGCACTAGATTTTAAAACTCCTCAGGTGGGTGGAAGTGAGGTAAGGAGGAAACACACAGAAGTCTCCAAAGATTTCACAAATATCAGGACCAAATAAGTTTAAACACCTGCCAACCCCAATGGGGCTGACACCAGCTCAGGTTAAGTTTTGTTAAGGTAATGGCTTTCCTGCCATCTTCTTCCCTGTGCCCCAACCCCAAAGGGTCAAAATCTGCAGACAGCAGCTGCAGAACATAAACATCTGTGGCTAGGGCAAGAAGGAAGACAACTGCAAGCTTTTCTCTGATGGCAGTCTTCCCATCTGTGGAGGCCTGACCCGGAGGCAATGGAAACACCATCATACCATAGGGCGTTTGAGACGGAGTCTTACTCTGTCGCCAGGCTGGAGTGCAGTGGCGCAATCTCGACTCACTGCAACCTCCGCCTGGGTTCAAGCGATTCTTCCGCCTCAGCCTCCCAAGTAGCTGGGACCACAGGCACGTGCCACCACGCCCGGCTAATTTTTGTATTCTTAGTAGAGATGAGGTTTCACCATGGCCAGGATGGTCTCGATCTCTTGACCTTGTGATCCACCCACCTTGGCCTCCCAAAGTGCTGGGATTACAGGCGTGAGCCACCGCACCATGGATGAAGTATTTTATTCCTTTAGTGTTATTTTGTGGCTAAAAGCATCCAGTAGGGTTTTAGAACCTCTGCAAATGCTCATGTAGGAACAGGCTAAGATCTAAGCTTTTGAATAAAATTAAAAGGAAGCAGGTAACAAAACCAAAACAGCTTTAGGATTATACTCCAAACATTACGTCAGTTCGATGTAGTTGTGACTATACTATGGCTGAGAAACACAAAGAAGAAAGGCAATTGAGACTATGTAAACAAAACAACATTACCTTTCCTTACTTCTATGAGTAATAGATTGTCAGACTGATCAGCCTAATATGTTTTCATCATGTCTGTTAAAAACTGACATCTAAAAGTTACGACAAAGTCTAAGATGAAGTATTTACTAAGACAACATTTAAATGAGTGGGCAATTCAGTTTTTTGACCCAATGCATTTTGGGGAAAATTATAGGAAGTTAAATGTGTCTTTCTCCTTATCCATACAAACAAAACATTTAAAAAACAGATTTCAGAATTTAAACATGGGGACTGATTTTTCTATCTTAAACCTAATATAGTTTGGGAATACTTTAAAATATCAACAATATCTGTTGGAGGAATAAATTAATAATATTAAGGATTCAAATGAGTTATTACTGCATATATATTTTCCCTATTCTTATTCATTAATCCAGTAGCATATATTAACATTTATAGTATCCTATGTGAAAAACTGTGTTTTAAAGCTAAGTTTTAAAGTGTCACACTAAACATAACCTGGCATCTTCCCAATGAAAAATAAGAAAAATACCCATGTATATTGGATTGTCTGTCAGATAGGAAGTATACCTCTGACAAATGCAAATTGGGTCCTGAATCTTGGGTAAAGGATGCAGATCTCTTTAAATGTAAATCATTTGCTCAGATTTAATAGGCTTTATTTAATAGCTGATTGAAGAATCACCAAGCTTGAATGGGCCTTAAAACTTATTTAGTCCAACTTATACATTGTAAAGATTATTGAACTTAATACACTTTTATTAAATTGGACTAAATTGAATAAGAGAACAGAATGAGAGTTTAAATGGCTTTTCTAAGCTCACAGTACTCAAGGACAGACCAGTCTAAAACCCAGGCCTTGTAGCTTTGTATCCTGGAAGACTTTGTTTCCTTAGCAACAACTGTCTTTCAAATTTGACCTTGTCTCTAATATATAGGTCTGTCAAATTTTGTATCCAGTTAAAATATATATTCAGACCACTGTCCCCTAGAATTAATTCTATAGCAACAGTCTACTAAAACTGTTGAAAATGTTGAACTGAACAGTTATAGTCATAGCAGATACTACAGTTAAGTATTCCCTTCCAAATTCTTGAAAAGGCAATATTTAAAATATCTTGAGACTCAAACTGCTATACCGAGCTGCTATGTTTAACCTTTAGTTTCTCGTTTTTATTCTTTACCCATGAGCTGAGTAAGAGTTGACAGCTGCCAGTCATATAAGATTCATTTAAGTTACAGCAGGCAATGAAGTATGTACATATATAGGCCACTAGCTGTCTTGATAAGCTGCTGATGAAATGCTTTGACACGTAACTTCCTTCGAAAGGACAGGGTTGGTTAGAAACTAATGTGTTGATGAAATAGTTTCTTAAGAGCTCTAGTTGGCCTTAAAGAAAGCCAGAATGAGTGTTTGTTTGTTTTTTCCTTCTTAAAATGTTTACCTTATCTCACAAAAACAGTGGGAATATGAGTAGCCTTCTAATTTCTTTTCTCTTGATTATGTCCTCTCTTGTCTCTTATTATTGAAACATTTTTCCTAAGAGCATTTTAATTTTAAGGGAAATAACAAATAAAAGGTCTATTTTCCTAAATTTTGCTGAGGCCCTATTATTTTCCCTGACTCAGCTATTGAGGTCAGCTCCGGAGGAAAAAGCATGAGATTCCAGAACACTTCATTTCAACATTATTTCAACAGTGAAGATAGATTTCTTTTTGCTTTTGTGGCTGCCATTACTGTGATAAACTTTTTGGAAACATCTATAGACTCTCTCTGCAGTGAGCAGGGATTTCATCTATTCCCAACTCCCAATCAAACATATTTTTGGCTCTCAGAATACAGAAAAAAGTGCTAAGAGTAACTTTACACTGAAAGGCTAGATTGAAGCCATTCATTGTTTTGGGCGGCATCTTTCTGATCATAAATTCATAAATTCATCTGTACCCAAGAGCTAAAGATCACTGGAACACAATGTCATCATGCACTTCTTATTTTATCACTGACACTAGTTTCTATACCTCAATCCATACATATCCTTCAGTTTAAGAAATCATTTAAATCTCTAAAGATGAACTATATTATATTAAGAGGACCAATAAGATATCTAACATTTTTATAGCCTAGGCCAAGAGAATTTTTCTGCATAAAAATACAGACAACAATATGTTTCAGGTTTTATATGCTGATTCCAGTTTCAAAGATCTGGTCTTGTTTTCTATACTTATAAATAACTCTACAAATCAGAAAAATAAGGTATTTTGCCATACCCAAAGTGTATTTTTTCTTTACTTTGGGAAATTTACCACTACAGTCAGAATATATTAAAGATAAATGTTTATTTTTCTTTTAGTACTCAACTCTCTCAGCAAACGGCCAGCGAAATTTATCGCATCTTACACGTTAAACAAATAGAAATCTCACAAGATGCAGAAATATGTATTCTCGAATGTTTCTGTCTACTAGGGAAAAAATGCTTATATTCCAGGGCTAATTCAAAGGAGATTTTCTTTCTTTTTTTTTTTGAGACAGAGTCATGCCCTGTCACCCAGCCTGAAGTGCAATGGCGTGATCTTGGTTCACTGCAACCTCTATCTCCTGGTTTCAACCAATTCTCCTGCCTCAGCCTCCTGAGTAGCTGTGATTACAGGCATGTGCCACCATGCTAATTTTTATATTTTTAGTAGAGAGACTGTTTCACCATGTTGGCCAGACTGGTCTCAAACTTCTGACCTCGGGTAATCTGCCTGCCATGTCCTACAAAAGTGCTAGGATTACAGGCATGAGCCACCAAACCTGACCTTAATGGAAATTTTCTGATATTATTTTTTTATAGTTCTTGTACCTAGACAATAAACTGGATATTATTAATTTAAAAATTGATTTTGTTCTTATATATCTCATGCCATGGTCGCTACAGTGGATATGAGCACAACAGTTTTTTGTGCTCATTCACTCTAGTTCTGCATTGCATTTGTACCATGTAACTCTCCTCTCTGTCTTTCACCAAGGGCCAGCCAGAGAGCTGCCAACTATATCTACAAAAGTGACACAATTTGCATAGACGGTAATGTGAATTCTCTACAATGTAATACCAATGTAATGCCAGCTGGAGTGATGAAGTGCCTAACCATTGCAACAACACTACAAGGAGAACCCCCAAAGTGCAATCAGGCTGCTCAAATCCATGTCCTCCAACTACCCATATTTGAAAAAAAAAATCCTCTCCTTCATTTTTTTTGTTATCCATACAATAAAATTATTCCTTAACCAGTATTATCTCAGAGGAAAATATTCTGGCTTCCAGTAGACACTAATGAATTAATGATTAATACCCTTCCATGAGCCAAAAGTGATCTTTAGTTGGTAGAACTTAAAAAAAGCATGCATAGTGTTGAATGTGAGGTAACACAACAAAAATATGTGCAATCAGAAGGTCTTTGAAGCCTATCTCCTGCCTTCTTTGTGCTCTGGCTTCAGCTTTCTCATGCCAATAAAGGAATAAAATCACTCCAGGAGAAATAGCTGACTTTACAAGAAATGTATTGAATAGTTCTGACAATCACATATACTAGATTTAGAAAAATCTTACTACTTTATATTTTCCTACAGTTTTGACCTGCTATTGCATTCAAAAACTATTCTATGATTATAGGGAACATTTTTAATTTTGTACAATGAACATTTGCTACATTCTTAATGTGTGCCATGTTACAAGAATTCCTAATGCTAGTAAGATAAAATCCCTGCTCTTGAGAAGCTTATGTCTAACTGGAAAGTCGGAAATAACTCAGAAGCTATGACAGAGTCATGGTGTGGAATGGAAGCACAGAGCTTTGCAGCTATTCTAGCCAATCAAAGAAATTCTTCCATAGAGTTGAAAAAGAATCTCACGGAATGAGGATGAGTTACTACATGACAATAAAAAAAATGGAAGGGAATATTTCACACACTCAGAATATTAAGATCAAAGGCAAGGAGATATAAAACCTCCTTAAATGAGAGAAACCCACCTAGGTTTTGTTTTTGCCAAAACATAAAATATAAGTCAAGAAGGAGCAGGTAATGGAAGCCAATACAATTGTGGTGGCCACAAGTCAGTACATCGACTGATTTTGAAGAACAGTCCAAGACCACCTTCACATTTCACACAAGCCACATTTTGAGAGCTGCTAGTACTGGAAAAGGAGAAAAAAAAGTTAGGGAACCAGTCATCAGTTTATTTTAGCAATTCAAGAGAGAGGTGATGACATTATGAATTGAGGAAGTGGAAGCAGGAGAGAGAGAGAAAGGAAAGAACATGATAATAATTATTATCAGGGGGATGATTCAAGAAGAGTGATTTGAATTTGTGTGCTGAGGGAGAAACGATCTACATAAGTTGATTAGTGAAAGTGAGATGGAAAACTCAAGAGCGGTAACAATAGAGATGGGGACAGAGAGGGACTAGAAACTCAGTTCTGGAAATGTTGACTTTCTGTCATTCTTATTTCAAAGTCTGGTGCTCAGGGGATAAGGAAGGGCTGAAGAGCTTTAAAAATTATAGAGAATCATTAGGGAATGAATAATAATTAAAACTCTGAGATTAGATGAAATCCTAAGGATTCGTTTATAGAATAAAAAGATGAGAGACAAACTAGAGGATAATCAGAGTTTATGTTCAGAGAGGCTAAAAAATCAGGAAAATCGGTAAAGAAGAGTGAGCCTAAGGAGATGCATGTTCTGAGAAAAAGATGATGTTATAAAAGCACATCCAAGATGCCCGATGACACACTGTTGATATACTTGAGGCCTTTATTAGGCAACATAATGAGGTTTTGAGTACTAACCAAAAACCTGCTCATGGCCACCAATGGTTGGAGGGATCTTACTCAAATCTCATTTTAATCTTTTCAACAAGTCAGAATTAGATGTCACACAGTCTGCAGAAGAAAAAAAAAACTGAAGCTCAGGGAAGTAAGGGATTTGCTTGAGGTCTCAGAAGTAATAGAATTAGGGAACTGAGTTTTGAATTTGGTCTTTGTAACCGAAATCCAGGTCTTTAACCAATAAAGTGTTTGGCTGCCTTTCCTGATTTATACTAACTAAGCTTCCATTTCATGAAACAATAATCAGTTTGGACATGTATAATACTAATCATGTGCTGAGTAATCTCCTAAACTCCTTTGATTAGAGTTTAGAAAATGCCTCTGCTGTCATAAACAATTCTGTGGCTATGTGGCACAGTATCACAAGCCACTTACTTTCTTTTACTTGACCTTGGCTCCCTGCCTTTGTTTAAATAGAGCACAGATGAGAGAAGCACTATCACCCTTGAGAAAGTTCTGTGTGACAAATAGCAGAAGGTGCTTGGGAAAAGTAGAAAGTAAAAGTGATCTGAATGAAAGCCAAGTTTTGAGAAATGAGAACCATTATGGATTGTACTTGATGACCCAAAGACCCAGTCTATAGTCTCCAAGAGTCTTGATATGGAGATATTTCTGTGTACAAACAAGGAATCTGTTGAACCCAGGAAACACATGGATGGACTTTGGGGTAAGGAAAGGGGAAATGAGAGAGCTAATAATACAAAAGCTAAAAAGAAATTATTTAGGCAGATAGTGACAGTAAGAAAGTCCTTGGAGGAATTTCCTTTTAACAGAAAGCAGGTCTCAAATCATTTCTTTTCTAACAAAAAGCAGCCTGAAAAAATCAAGCTGCAGAAATAGATAAGCAAGCTGGAAACTTGCATATATAAATGCCAGCAGCTGTGCCAACGAAAAGGGATACCTGGAAACGAGGTACATTAAACATAGAGACTCCAACTTATTTTTTCTTTGTTGCCACATGTGCAGTGCAGTAAAGACTCAGGCAACTGCTGCCCCAGTGGCTCATGCCTGTAATCCCAGCTCTTTGAAGGCCGAGGTGGGTGGATCACCTGAGGTTGGGAGTTCAAGACCAGCCTGACCAACAGAGAGAAACCCCGTTTCTACTAGTAATACAAAATTAGATGGGCACTGTGGCACATGCCTATAATCCCAGCTACTCCAGAGGCTGAGGCAGGAGAATCACTTGAAACCTATGTGGAGGTTGTGATGGGCTGAGATCCCACCCTTGCACTCTAGCCCGGGCAACAAAAGAGAAACTCCATCTCAAAAAAAAAAGAAGCAGGCAACATGGCACTGGCCAGGTAGAGAACCCATATGCATAATAAAATATTAGGGTGGGGCGGCCAGCTTCATCAGGTGCTATGTAAATAAAACACCTGGTACAACCAATCCTTTGTGCCCTGTGTAAATCAGACACTGCCTCCTCAAGCTCATCTATAAAGCCAACCACACCTCCCGGCAAACCAGGAAGATTTAATCTGAACCCCCTTACTCTCCACAAGGAGCATTTCTCTTTACGTATTAAAATTCTGCTCTTAAACTCACTCCTTGTTGTGTCCACATCCTTTATTCCTTGGCATGAGACAACGAGCCTCGGGTATTACCCCAGAAGAATGATGCCACTTCACTGTGAACCACTGCAAACACAACTACATATTTTTGAATGTATATGTATTTCTGGACAGAGTATCAGTTTTCCTCCTTAGCTATTCAAAGTGGCCCAAGACTCAAAGAAAAGCTTCAGAAATGCCAATATTATCATTTTATTACAGAAAATTTCAAACACACATGAAAGTAGAGAAATAGAAGAAACTCCCGTGTAGCTAGCACCCACTTTCAAAAAGTATCATCATTTTGCCAATTTTATCTTATTATTTCTCAGTACATTTTGATTTTTACTGTATTATTTAAAGGAAATTCTACAGACTGTACCAGATTATTTCTACATTTTAGATGCAGTTTTAAACATCCTGAAAACTGTATTTTGAGGATTTATACCCATTAGTCAGAAAGTAGCTGATTCTTGGGTCCTATTCTGTGCCCCAAAAGGCTGTACATAGGCTAACTCTAGTATATAGTAGTCACATACCATTCCCTGGGTATTTGACCCACATATTTGTTATCCGAAATCACCTAAATAAGTTCTAGATGTTTACCAGAGCCACTCTTTTGGCTCTGGGTCCTAACCATTAGTAAATGGAAAAGGAAATACTGGTTATTCCATACAGAAACAAGTGCAGAAGTTTTTTTCTGATGCATTTTCTTAGTGAAACCCATAACAACGTAATAAAGCAAGTCTTATTTTTGTTATTATTTTCATTTTTATTGTTATTGATATTTTTTACTTAGAGAAACTGATACTCAGAATAAAAATCTTGGATAAAGTTCTAAAACTTATAAGAGAAAGATGCAGACTTCAAAGCAAGCTCTCTCTGATTAGAATGTCCTGATTGTTTCCTTATGAGGCTGCAAAGATTCCATGAGGACACTCTACATTCTTTTAGACCTAATCTAAACCTATCATTCTATCCCAGATCCACCTGCTTGCCAGACCAAAAACAATGTTTGAGTCAACCAAATAATCAATATTTTACATGTGTACACAAGTTTGATCAGTTGATAGTCATCAAATAATCAGTTCTGAAGCGTGGTTTGCAGATGACTAAGTCATCGATTGATATAATCACCTCAACCTCAACCAAAAGATATTCTTTTTTTCTGTCTCTCCCTCCCCATTTCCTTCTTATTCTCCTCTCTCCTTGCTCTCTTTCCCTTTCCCTTTCTGTATGCTAAATGGATTTCCTAGTGACCTATGGAAAATTATAGTTTTATTGCAGGGTCTATTCTGAGAACTTTACTTGCATGCACAAATTAAAAACAGCTAAAATAAGGTTTCAAATTAAATCCAGCTAAAATAAGGTTTCAGTTTAATTCTAGACAAAAATATATTCAAGATAGTACATCTCTGTTTAGCACAAAGAGAAAAGACAGGAATCCGGTAGCACCTCCTATTTCTCTTTGCATAAACTTAAAAACGGGCCCTTTAACTGTTTTTGAACAACAAACTGTTAATGGGACTGGGCAGTTTATATATTAATTTGCAAGATTTAGTCCAGTTACAAATGAATACTGCAAAGTATTTTTTGACAACTTATTAAAAATTTAAGTATGCTTCCAAACCCTCAGGCTACTTTATTTTTAAAGCTAAATTTTCTTCTGAAATAGCAATACATGACGCCTGTCAAAAACCCAGAGCAATAATAGCTTTAGGCTATTTTCCAAAAATAAAATAGCAGTCTGTATCAGTCAGCAAAGTGCTCGTGCCTTGTTGTACATGGCCTCCTTTAATGGCTGATAATTCCTACGGCTTAAATTCACCTGCAACTTGGCTAGAAAAGACTGGGTTCTGTGTTCCAGTAGAAAGCAAATTATGCCTTGTCCATTCAAGTGACAGAACAAGAGTGAACAGGCTAATTTTGATACGCCAATGGGTAAGAAAATGCCTCAGCATTTCCAAATGAGTAGTAAGGCCGCAACCAAAATATTTCAACGTGAAATGTTTCCTTACTTGATTTTCTACTCTTGGTGAAACAAGGATGAGTCCGGAGAGAAACTCAGAGTTTATCAACACCTACTCTGTACCAGATACCGCACACATTTTCTTGCTCTGAAGTAGCAAAAAAGTTTTTAGATTATGTCTAAAAATTAGAAATTTGTTCTAGGCTTCATACCCTATTTGAGGTGGGAGAAGAGGGAAGAAATTGAAAGAGGAAAAAATAAATATGTTCCTTGAAATTGTATTTCCCATTTTAAGAAGATACACTTCTTAGTTCTAGATCGGTGTCTCCCAATCACAGATAGTACCAATCATCTAGGCAATGTTTGCAAATGTATGTTGGGGGGCGGGGGTTAGGAGGGGGAAAGAAGCCAAATGTCCTTGTTTTTCCCAATAAATGAGGGTAAGAGTGTACCCAGTATAAAATGGGTAGGAGAAAGGATGCTGATTTTATTGCAATGTGCCAGATATCCTAGCTCAACCTGTCAACAGCACCTCCACCACCACTCCAGTGAGAATCACTAGTCACTACCATTTTCTGAATGTTTATTTTATGTAAACATGAAGAAAAGGGCATCTAAAATTTTATTCTCATTAATAACGAGATAACAAATATCACATATCTGTGATCTTATGTTAATGTGGTTTAACTTGAATGTGTAAAGAAAAATAGAGGGCCGGGCGCGGTGGCTCACGCCTGTAATCCCAGCACTTTGGGAGGCCAAGAGTGGATCACAAAGTCAAGAGATCGAGACCATCCTGGTCAACGTGGGGAAACCCCATCTCTACTAAAAATACAAAAAAAAATTAGCTGGGCATGGTGGCGCGTGCCTGTAATCCCAGCTACTCAGGAGGCTGAGGCAGGAGAATTGCCTGAACCCAGGAGGCGGAGGTTGTGGTGAGCCGAGATCACGCCATTGCACTCTAGCCTGGGTAACAACAGCGAAACTCCATCTCAAAAAAAAAAGAAAAGAAAAGAAAAATAGAAAGAATTTATGGTATTTCTTCCTTTACAAATCAAATCTACTAACATTATCACAAGTATTACTGGTACTACTATATTCTCATTGCTGGAATAGTCTTCTGGAAATGGAAAGCTCCCTTCTTGAAAAGATTCTGTTTTTCCTGAAAGACTATATCCCTTTCACAAGAAGTGTCTTGCTTATATGAAGCATAGCTTGCAAGTCACTCTCTTCATTTCTTATTATTGTGTAGAAATAGTCATGACATATAATAATATTCAGAAATGGTTCATTTCAGTTATCTTAAAAATAATGCACCCACCAACCTCAAAGCAACCAGCATTTCATTGTGCACTTGTGAACTAGTTTCCTTCCCCGCTGGTTCAGAGTCACTCTTAAGTTCATACAGGCCTTGAGAAGGGAACCGAATAGTGCTAATGTGAACATAAGCATAGTGAGACACGTGTAATCAACCTAAAATTGTTGGCTGCTTACTTCGTCGTTTTTTTCTTTCACATTCTTTCTTGTTGCATAAACAACCAATTCATCCTTTGCATGCTGCCAATAAGATCAACCAGTCAAGTAGAAGGTATTTTGTCTTTTATTTTTCTTTCTTCTTTTTATCCTTACTTTTTGCTCAACCAAACTATATTTGTTCCATGTAAAATATTTTACATCACTCCATGAAGAGTTCAGGGGCCTGGCTATTCCAGGCCACAGAACATCTTCAGCAACTGATGACCAGTCTTCAATTTTTCGAAGAGAATTATCTTTCTTGCTTTCCTTTCAACTTTGGTGTTCACTTGTTTTACTTTATGATTGCTTCCCAAAGTATGTTTATAAAGAAAGTAACAAATTTATGTATTATTTTATTCCTGCATGTCCCCTAGCTTTATTGAATGAATGACAAAATGAATAAATTGGGTAATGAAGAAAATCCCTCTCTGAACTCTCACAAAAAACCTAAAGTATGTGGAATTCACTGAACTGGTTATTCCCCTATGTCTGAAAAAGGCTTGGAGAACTGAGATCATCATAAAATCCTCAAAGTCAGTAAAGTGCCACTTGCTACATAAGGATTTCACTGGTAGAACTCAATGTCATGTTCACCCTTCAGGTGTGTGGAATGAGTTGTCCCTATGTGGTGTCCAACTGGGTTCACTGGTAAGCCTCCCAAGTGTAGCCTCTTAAAAGTCCCTTTTTCATGTACTCACATGTAATGAAGAGACCTGAAGGCCATTTGGTGATCTTAAACATTCCTGGCAACAGGAAACATTTTAAATATGTTTGTCATTTATAAGAGAAGACTTTTACTTCATTAGATTCAATCATGTTAGCAGGATTTAATGAGGGTTTAGGGAGCTCTTAAAGGAATATTAGGTTACAGGGTTCTTAAGGAAGGTCCTTAAAGGAGGCAGCACTTCTGAGCAGAGAAAGCAAAAAGAGTAATCTATAAGACCATTCAAATATTTGACTCATGGTCAAAATATTCACACTGTCTCTGTGAATTCGAATTTTGAACAAAAATGTTTAAATATAGTTCATATTTTTATTCAGCTTTGGATAAATTCTGTATCTTGCTTAAGGAAGTTCTGCAAAACAAATATTCTTATGGATGTGAATAATCATCTTGTTTATTTTCCGAAACTTGGATTTTTCTTGACAAGTTTACTTAATAAAAAAAACCCTCAGTAGCTAATATTGATCTAAAATGACTATGTTTTGCTTTATTCTGTTTCTATTACTTACATGACAATTTCAGACAGTCATTCTGAAGGGAAAAAACTGTGTCCCAATGCCAAGCACGCTCATGGTTGCCAGCACGTATGTGGCCTCTGACAGGCATGAAAGTCTCACAGTGGGTCAGACACGGAGAAGGCGTATGTCGAGTGCAAGTTCTGGGATCTTATAGGACCCATGTCCCAGACCTCGATATTCTGGTGTAAATGTGCCCTCCCAGGTTCCATATAGAGTGATAAAAATAATAATTGTAAACAGTTCTGATAATTCAGTATTTTGCTTTTGTGTTTCATGTATATTTACTCATTTAATTGCAACAACTTGCTCAGGAAAGTATAATTATCATCACCTGCATTTTACAGACAAAGACAGTCATTTCTTCTTCTGACCAAATTACAGAAGAAAGGCATTCAGTACTTCCAGTATTTATTTTCTGTGTGGGAGACCTACTCATTCATTTAGTTAAGATTGTTCCATGCATCACATGGTATTGTTCCATGTACTAGTTTGCTAGGGTTGCTATGACAAGGTACCACAAACCGGGTTGTTAAAAACAATGGAAATGTATTGTCTTGTCGTTCTGGAGGCTGAAGTCTGAATTCCAGGTGTTAGTGGGGCCATGCTTTCTCTGACACCTGTAGAGGAATCCTTCCTTGCCTTTTCAAGGTTCTGTGGTTTGTCTGCAGATCTGGCATTCTTTGGTTTGCGGACACGTAATCCCAATCTTTGTCTTCAACATCACATGAAGGTTTCTTTGTGTATCTTCACAAGGTTTTCCCTCTGCATGTCTGGATCCAAATTGCCCCTTTGTATAAGGAGAATATAATCCAGTCGTACTGAATTAGAATCCCCCTGAATGACTACATATTAACTCATTTAAATATGCAAAGATCTATTTCCAAATAAGATCATATTTTGAATCATAGGGGTTAGGACTCAATATGACTTTTAGGAGAGGAGGCAGTTCACCCTGTAACCCTTGGTATTATGATAAAGGCAAGAGACACATACATGAACTGGGCATGGTTCCTGCCACCAAAGTTCTCACAGTTGCATTTCGTCATGAAATAAATGGACAACTGCAATATAGAGTGTCAATTACTATGGTAAAGTGAAATTCTAAGGAGGCTATAGAAGATTTGCCAAAAAAGCCAACATGAAGAACAGCTTAGGTAAGTCATGAAAAATAAAGATGAATTTGTCAAGTGAAAAAGAACCTGTAATGAACAGAAGTGAGAATTATAGAACATAATATACCAGGAAACGTGCATAAAGTTGAGCATGGCTGGAGCTCAGTGAGTGGATGTGGATATCATATCAGGGGAAAGAACATAACAAGAAATAAAGCTGAATTGACAGGGCTCAAAACTGAAAAGGGCCTTGCGGGTCATCAAAAGGATTTGCAATTTGCTTCTAATGACAGTAGGGACTTGTTAAAGAATTTTTAAGCTAGACACTGACCTATTAAGATCTGCATGGGGTTAGATACAAGAGTTAATGAGGAGACAGAAAGAACAGGGCATAATGACCAATAGATGAGCTGGGGAGGAAAAAAATAAAACAGTAGAAATGATGATCATCAGTCTCCAGTTTGAGTAACTGATTAGAAGACTAGGTCATTCCTCAATATGCAAAACTTAGCCAAAAGATCTATTTCGGGTAGAAAAGAAAATGAATTCAGTTCAAAACATTTTGAAGAATCTGAGATGCCTCGGATATCAACAGGTTGGTTTGGGAAGAAGCAGTTGGATCTGCAAGTCTGGAATGTGGTTCAGAACTAGATATGGAAATCATTCACATGTGGGAGTGGGGAGGCCAGGTGTGCTGGCTCATCCCTGTAATCCTATCACTTTGGGAGGCCAAAGCAGGCAGATCCTTGAGCCCAGGAGTCTGAGACCAGCACTGGCAATATGGTGAAATCTTGTCTCCACAAAAATTAGCTGGGTGCCATGGTACACACCCGTGGTCCCAGTTACGTGGGAAGCTGAGTTGGGAGGATCATTTGAGCCTGGGAGGCCAAGGGTGCAGTAAGCCGAAACCACACCACTGCACTCCAGCCTGGGTAACAAAGCAATACGCTGTCAAAAAAAAAAAAAAAGGAGTTCGGAGAGAAGATCCCCTGAGAAGAGAGGAAAAAAGAGAATATTAAAAAGACCTTAATCCCAGACCTTAAAACCAACAAACTTTCAATGTAATAAAAACTGATTCCTAATCCTTACAAAATTATGACACACACAGATAACGAGCATTAGTTTGCATGACACGTGAGACCAGAGTTAACTCTCTGAGGACTCCTGCTGCCCTCCACCCATAGTCAATGCTACAGCAGCACCATCTCCACGATAACTGTGATCCATCTGTACCCCACCACAGTGCCTGGGACGCCTATTATAAAGCTCTCAATTAGATAAAATTAAACAATAATGAAGTGGTCAGGCACAGAAAAGAAAATTCAGAAAAAGTAAAAAACTAGAAGACAGTGAAGAGACTCAAACATACAGAAAGAATTTATACTGTTAACATTTCAGAAAGATCAAGGTATTACCTTAAAAGCACTGATTGTACTTAGCAGCCCGGATCTTTGAGGATCTTGACAAGATCAGGCTCTGGATCTTGGATACAGATTCAGAAACCACACTGCATTTGATGAGAAATGGAACGACAAAGACTTGGAAGCCCCAAGTTCTTACTCTACTTTCTAGTAAGTTTGTTATTCAAGGAAGGAGGGAAATGTATGATCACTGAAAAGAAAAACCATGGCATAATTTTGAAGGGTGTTTTAAGTATATTTATATGCTTAAGGAAATAAGTCAAATGAGAGAGCAAGAGAGAGAACTTCTGTTTCAGGTAAAAGAATAGAAAACTGGTGAGCCTCAGTGATAGGCATTGATGGCATCGGGGTTCAAGGGAAGCTATCAGCCTTGCAGGGAGGAAGAACTTATCCTAAGATGTAACAACAAGAAAAAACAAGGTGCAAAAGGATGCAGATATATTAATTTGGAAGAATTACTGAGAAGAGCATGACATTCTCAGTGAAATAAGAGACGAGAATTTTGGTGAGATTAATTTTAACAAAATCCTAGTCCTGCACGACTTAAAGAGAGTGATGGCTATTTGAAGATCTGTTGTGTGGAAAACTGCAGCAAGAACCAAAGATGTGGCATGAGTGCAGACGTGTGTAAGGGATGCTATGAATACACATGGAAGATAAAACCACAAAACAGGAGTCAAGTCTGCAGTCAATGTGAAAGAGAGACCTGGAAGTCAGCAGATGACAATGCCTAAGGGTAGAGGAGGTGACATCAGTGGAAGATGCTGCTTATCCTCCACTGAGATTGGGTCAACATTTGGATTAGAAGATATTAGAGCTTTCAAGTCCATTGACTTTGGTTCTGGATACTGTATGCTGTGTGGCTCTTGAGGAAAAGTCACCATATAAAAAGCCTGTTAGGTAAAAAGTGTGTGCAGGGAATGGGGAGGGAATTAGTGTTTTCCTGGGAATGACCTGCCTTGGTACCCTCTGTGAACTTAGCCTCTGGATAAAAGACAAGTAGGTCAGGCGATAGACAGGTAGGTCAGGCAATGGCGACATCAACAAATTGTCTAACTTTAAACACTGCCAGGACTGTTCAAAGGACTTAAAGTTCCAACATCAGCAAAGCATCCTTGGATAACATGAGGACGTAGCCACTGAAGCTCAGGTGACCAGTGCTCTCTATTTCTCAAGGCACAGCAAATCTTGAGTTAAAAAAAAATCTAAAAGT
This sequence comes from Saguinus oedipus, assembly GCA_031835075.1. NCBI lineage: Eukaryota > Metazoa > Chordata > Mammalia > Primates > Cebidae > Saguinus > Saguinus oedipus. The sequence continues at coordinate 1,877,501 of CM063172.1, read as the reverse complement.
AGAACTCCATTTGCTGTTGCATAGACTTGCTTCCCATAACAAAACTAGTAACTCATGGTGAAAACATCTTAGGAAGAGCTGTTGGATACAGTATTGATGTTAAGATAGCTCCCCCAAGAAACCGGCTTTAAAAGGTATACCAGAGGTGGTGCTGAGATCTTCATATTCAGAATCATCATAAACTGTAGTCTGGGTATCAGTGGTGTCTGTCTCACCTGGGAGCTTATTGAAATGTAGAATCTCAGACTTCACCCCAAACTTAATGCATCAGAAGATGCTTTTTAACAAGATCCCCAGGTACTTCCTGAGCACATTAGAGTTTGAGGAGTTCTGTTCTGAAAGCAATTGCTGCCAGCCATAGTTGCTAACAGCTTTTATTTTTTGTTTGTTTGTTTGAATAGTACACATTAGGTACTCAGCCGCCTTTGACAGCAACAGGCTTCTGAGAGCCAATGGAAACAAGCTGCCCTCTGAACCTAACTGCCCAGCTGGGACCCTCTGTGCAGCTTCATGAGAGGTTTTGCCCATTTTATGAGTAGCAGAGGGAGGCTGTGGGATGAAGAAAGAGAAAGATGGTAGAGCACAGGGGGGTGTGGTGTGTGTGTGTGTGTGTGTGTGTCTGGGGTGTGAGTGGAAGTATGTGTGGTGTGTATGTGTGTGGGGTATGTGTGGTGTGCATGTGTGTGGTGTGCGTATGTGTGGTGTGTATGTGTGTGCATGTGTGTGGTGTGCATATGTGTGTGGGGTATGTGTGGTGTGCATATGTGTGGTGTGCATATGTGTGGTGTGTCTGGAGTGTGTTTGTGTTGCTTCCCCTCCCTCTTCCCCAGAATTCCTGCAGCAGTAGAGATTATCACCACCTCTTGAGGGAGCTCTAGAATGAATTTTCTTTGGAATTGGAACTGCTGTTCAAATTCCTGACAAAGAGTGTAACCTCAGTAAGACTCTTGAAATGCATCAGGTATGGCACTGTGGGAGGGGGGCAGGGTCTATTTCCACAGAGTTTCTCCTGTGTAGATTGGACCCTTTTTCAATTTTGGCCTGAGGGCATCTACATCCACAGACTGAGTGCTAGAAAAAAAGGATTTCATGAATAATCTTCAACAATCTTTTCAGATCATTCATAGGTTAGAAATAAAAAAAATGCAGTTTCATAAAGCTTCATTTTATTAAACTGTCGTTTCTTTATTGAAAGTACGTGAGTAAATCCTTATCCTGGCAAAGTACTGACACCAGAATTAGCCAAGGTTGGTTTCAGAAAAGGGATCCTCTAAATTTCTTGGCATCAAAAAATAGAATCTCCATCAAAAAAATAGAATCTCCTTCATATCCTGATATTTTGACTGCTTCATTCATAAAAAGGAGAAACAGTTAATGACTTTTTGTAAAATTTGAAGTTGGACCTCATGTCAAAATAAACCTTTTTCAGGAAGTGTGGAATCCAAGAGAAACTTCAATGAATGTGAAAAAGAAAATTAGCGTGTGCCTTCTTCTCCCATTTATATTAAAGCTAATGGAATGCAAAACTGTTAGCAATAAAACTCCACTCTGGCTCTCCTCTATGAATGTAGATGCTGTACTCACTCCCAACAGAGTTGAAGTTCAAATAAAGGCAAATCATACAGTGTGCTTTTTTCTGCTAACTAAACTCCCCTTCCACCCACCTCACTGTCAAGCTATGCTGGACAGTAGGAAGAGAAAGATAAAGCTTACACCTCGGTCTCTTGCTTTACTCTAGGGAGAGCTCTGAGCAAAAGAAACTAAGTCTGAGTACAGACCATCGTGCCATAGTACTAGAACATATTATAAAATAAGACATATATGTAAAGGTCCCAATGATTTACCTGAATCATGTCTAGAATGTCTTTTTTCCTCAAATTAAAGCTGAACCCTTTGCTTTTGTTTTTTTCTTAAAGTCATCTGTATGTCTATTCGTGTGTGTATGTTTCAATGAATGACTTTTTTTGGTTTGGGGCCTAAATGATGAGAAAAATTCTGAACTGTTATATTGATTCTCTTAGTGAACAACAGATTAGATGTTGATCAGACTCAACCAACCACTATTGTAGAATACCTGTGTTATGCCAGAAACACTTTATGTGAACCCCACCAAATATACAGGATGTTCTATTTTTACCTATCAAACAATTTTCCCAAAGATAGCTCATAAACTAAAGAACTGGGAATCCAGGGCCTTTTTCACTACATCAAACCTGAGAAGGCAAAGATTTCCATTCCGTAAAGTCATTTCCGGTCATTTGTGGATTTTCAGCATTAAAATGTAAGTTAAACCAGTTTTAAAGAATCCTACGTTTTCAGACCTATAGTGAAATGCAACAAATGAGTTCAAGAAAATCTTCAGGAGATAAACACATGTGTATGCACACATACACACCCTGCTGTGAGCTCATGTGGCTGTGGGTGTTTAGCCAAGGAGGAGTATTGTAAAAAGCATATGAATTGTTTTTAAGAGTGATCATCACTTTGCAACAGGAAGTGTTTTACTTGCTCTTGTGCTCTTTTCCTTTCTCTTAAACAAAAGGGAGACTGTTTATAGCCACTCAGATATATTTTGTAACACATCATTAAAATGATCCAACCCAGGCAGCTCACAAGAGCCCAGTTTTTTAGGTAATGATGAACTTGCACAACACAGAAGCCAGACAGGTTATTCTGCTGATTCAGCCAATTTCATGAGCCTGGTATACACATAGTTTCCTCCTAAGAAAAAATCAATAATTGTTAAAGCATCAAAAATATAAAGAAAAATATTCTAAGACTCCAAGTAAAAGGGCATATCTCAATATGGATTTCTCTCTGCATCAGATAATCTAAAATAATAGTGGAAACAAAGGAAATGGCAGTGATAATTTTAAAGTGCATCATATACCTAGTTTGATTTTTCTAAAAAGTCACTATCTTTAAGATTATAGATTATACTTTAAAAATTATTTGAGGGGAAGAAAAACGATTTGAGGGGAAGAAAACTATTCAAAGCATCATATCTTAAGTTCACTCTAAATGTGACTATTGCATGTAATAATAAAGAATGCACCTAGACATTCAGTGTTGAGACTTCAACTCAACACTTCCTGTTTCTGGTGTTTAGAATAAATTGCAAATGTGCATTTCCTTGTGTACATTCTTTTTTTCTCTTCCTGCCAACAGATGGATTCTCCCTTCTGTTCCTAGACACCAGAGATGTCTTCAGCTGTTATGGGGAAAGACAGGTTCCTAAATTCAGATCTTGAAGGAGAAAATCGCTTTACTTCACCTTTAGTAAGAATTTCATTTGTAAATGTTTCTGTCAATTGAAACGTACTGAAGAAGACAATAACTGAACACTGCAGCAAAGTAATGTGGCAGAAGGAAATAAGGCAGTGGCAGGGGCTGGAAATGCTGAGAGTTGCCATCTGTGTAGTCACGCAGTCTTAAGATCATAAATCTCTCTCTCCATTTCATCACTGAATAAAGGTCACCCACTTTTACATATTCCACCCAGCCCTCTTACCATTTTATTGTATTTTATTTAAGAGAGAGTCTCCCTCTGTCACCTAGGCTGGAGTGCAGTGGTGCAATCTTGGCTCAATGCAACGTCTGCCTCCCAGATTCAAGCAATTCTATGACTGAGCCTCCCAAGCAGCTGGGATTACAGCGCCCACCACCACCCCTGGCTAATTTTTTTTGTATTTTTAGTAGAGATGGGATTTCACCATCTTGGCCAGGCTGGTCTTCAACTCCTGACCTCATGATCCACCCACCTCGGCACCCCAAAGTGCTGGGAATACAGGCATGAGCCACCACAATCATTTAAAAAGATGGAGCTCAATCCCATCATGAATGAAAATATCTAAATTTTCATTCTAAACTAAATTTCACAAAAGAACATCGTTGCAAAATCATAAAACCCACTAAAAATGAGAGAGAGATCAAAGGCAGCTACCCAAAATTAGCTTACTCATAATTTTGTTCCTAGCACCTGACTTTCTATTTTTAGTGACAGATGAAGAACTGAAAGCAGACAAAGGAGCCTACCAGGCAGCAGATGAGGGCACAGCAGAGTCCACTAAAAGATACAAATGTGGCATAGAAATTCCTACTGATTTTAGAGAAAAGAAGCTTATCCTCCTAAAAATCTCAGGAATACCTCTCTGTCCCCTTTTTATAACAACACAGGTACATAGTCACCATTCATTTTCTTTTGGCTGTTTTAGCTCATAGAAGTTTAAATAATCTGCTGTGATCTCATTAATAAATGTTACTGAGCAATATGTGATTCTATGTTGAACAGTTACTTTTTGAGATGCGTAAAATAAGACTTAGTGTTTATCCTTATTAAAATTAACCTTGTTTTATTGAGACCAGTTGCTTCATAATGCAATGACTTTTTTGTTTTTTTCAGTTTCAGGTGTACACATATTTTAATGCTAAGAGGAGAAGAAAAGGAGAGGATAAAATAAAATATTTTAAACAACATTTGTATTAGGCTTTGAAAGTTAAGAAGGACTTTAATAAGTGCACGGGGCAGAGAGGGTTCTGTTTTTGTCTTAGCCTACCCTATGCTTTGCTTCTAGCTGCTCCTCACCTTCCTCTCCAATGCCCACCAATATATATCTTACACATAATGGTCATACTTGTGGGACAAGGAAAAAACACAAAATGTCACCAGCAACACAAAAGCCTTAAAAGGTTATCTTTGTGATTTTACTTTATGTTGTAACCTGTTGGGAATTTGAGAAGATCAAAACAGAAGGAAGTACATTAATTTGGGAATTAAAAGTCTAATCTATAAATGAGCGTATCACAGATATAAAATCATTAAACATCAGAGGCACTCAACCAAGGCCGTGTTACCCACCCATTCCTAACTCCTGCTCAATTCATTGCAAAATATGGGAGTTTAGAAAAGAGGACTGGTGTTGAGGTAAACGGAAGATGGTGCTGACCTTTGATATTAGAAACAAAGGACAGTAAACATCATGCAAATTTTTAGGCAGATCTGACCAAGAAAAATTATCCTGCCTCAAATGCCAATATCAGCCTTATTGTGAAACAACAGTAGTAGTTAAATGATTTCTTTAAAGTCACACAATGTGTCTGGGAGCCAGAGCTCAAACTGCCTCTATTACCTTGTGCAGAATGCTTTAAAATCCTGTATGTTTGCACAGCGAGGCATTTTAGAAGAAATTTTTTACAGAAGTGAATTTATTTTTAATTTACAGTTTTGCCTTTATTTCCTACATTGTTTATTTGACATTTAACTTGTGCGGGCCAGTTGTGTCTTGTTCTACAAATAAGAATTTGGACAACATAAGAAACTGAAAGTGCCAGAAGTTCCCATGTGTTTTGGAAAAATTTTAAGAATATAAATAAATATCATTTCACCAAGTAAAGTGTAAGAACTCTGGGGGCAAATCCATGTCTATTATTTTGTTATAACTTTAGTTCCAGCTGGGCACAGTGGCTCACACCAATAATCCCAGCATTTTGGAGGCAGAGGCACGTGGATCACCTGAAGGTCAGGAGTTTAAAACCAGCCTGGCCAACATGATGAAACTCCATCCCTACCTAAAACACAAAAAATTAGCTGGGCATGGTGGCAGGTGCCTATAATCCCAGCTACTCAGGAGGCTGAGGCAGGAGAATCAATCACTTGAACCCAGGAGGCAGAAGTTGCAGTGAGCCCAACCTTGTTGTCCACTGCACTCCAGACTAGACAACAAGAGTGAAACTTTGTCTCAAACAACAACAACAACTTGTTGAAAACACAATGACTCAGAGAATATAGAAACTTAAGTCTTTAACTATGAGGGAATTAATAAGGAAGTATTTATATATGTGGGGAGGGAGGACACTTCATTTGCAATGTATATTTATTATTATTATTTGCTCTAATAAGATTTAATCAGCAGACAGGATTTTGGAAAACAGCATTCACTCAAACAACATTAAATAAGGAAGGAATCCTGGCGGGTTTGAAATATTTGAATTCTGTACATTTCCTTTAAAGAAATAAAAGCAAAAACATACATGTCTATAATCACTTTAAAGTAAAATGTCAAAAAATATATGCACACAAATAAGAGAATGGGCTTTATTTTTAAGTATGTATTTTAGGTTTTAAGAATACATAAGCGTATTCCATCTGTTAGGATGTATAGTCTGTTTGAGTTCTGCCATGGAGTTTGAAAATGGAGGAGAGTCTTTTGCTCTCCGTCCTTCTCCATTGAGTAATTTAGTAGGCGACATTGGGCAAATCCATCATTGTTCCTTTATGTCAACATCTTCACCTTCACTAATGCATCTTGGGAGCCAAGGATGTGGTGATCTATATCTTCAGATAGTGACAAAGAGTATAATAATTTTCAGCAAAGGAAGAACTGTACTTTTTGTATTATTAACAGCAATATAGCATTGATTCTTTTTGTGGTTGGGGGTGCATTTACTTCAGGTGGTTATTTTGGGGTTGTTTTCATCTTAGGAGTTAACACTGACAAAATTTACATGACTGAGAGGAATTGTTCTAGATCTGGTCTCTTACCTCATGTTCAATGCTCTTTTGTTCTCTTATAACATGACTTCAAGATTTTGATGGGGACACCTTAAGCCACAGTCATAAATTTTAGAACTATATCTTTTTTTTCTATGTAGGTCTCTTACTAGTAACCTATATCGATTTTCCATTAGTAAAACTGAATTTAGAAGAATCAAACAGAAAATTACGAGGGCAGTATAGACTTATAAATACAAAAAAAATACCACCTAAGTCCTCAGCATTTCAGCTAGCTACAAAGCTCACTGTACAGAACATAACTTACATAGAACCTCTATTGTTCTTCCTCTCATTCCTACTTCCTCTTTTAAAAATAATTTTATACAATTGTGTTAGTTCTTTAAAAATAGCCTCAGATACCCTTACATTTTTCTTCTCTCTAAACCTCACTAATTCTAAAAATAAACTTACAAAACCACATACACAAAAATGGAAAACTCAAAACACATTCAAAGATGTAATTCAACAAGGACAGAATGATGTGTTGATCCCCTGAGACAGCTCTGCCTTAGCTGCAGTAGAAAAAGTTGTAAAGGCAAGAATGGTGGTGAACTGGAGGAAAATTAATTTTGTATCTGTGATGTCTTGGGCAGTTAGAATTCAGTTTTATAGGATAAAGTAACATCAGCTGAATTACTTACAGCAGTAACATTTCCCATGAAATTTTGGTTATAGTCCCCACTTCACTTGTATGGAAACCCATTAGGGCTATTTAGTTATAACCACTAAAAGAACATTTCTCATTTTTACATTCAAACCTGGTCTCCATAGCTGAGACTGCATAATTTATTTGAGGCCATTTTTGATCCTCTGTGAAGTATGGAAGTGGTAAAGACTTTTGAGTCATACATTTTGCATGGCTGGTGGTGAAGGCAAATCACTCAATATGTGAATAACCCCATTACAAACAGAACAGTGGCTAGAACTCAGACCGGAAGAACAATCACTTACCCTTAAATCAGGACTATCAAGAGAGTAGAGTACTGAATCCTATAGTGTACACAGAAAAAATACTTTGAAAGTAAGAAGAAGAGGCTCATATGAGCATCCAGGTTAGCATGGGGCCTAGGGTCACAAATTTATTCTTAAAAGTAAAAGATAACAGGAAAGGAAATACTAAATGCAAACTTTCCTTACTTTATAAGTTTGCCTTCAGATAGCCTGAAGTAAAAAGATCCTTTGAGATAATTATGAACTTTGAATATAGGAAATCTCAATAAAATATTAATATATTCATGCTTTTATTTTTGTTTCTTGAGACACGGTCTTGATCTATCACACAGCCTGGAATGTACAGGGTCTCTCTATGTCACCCAGGATGAAGTGCAGTGGCATGATCACAGCTCACTGCATCCTCCAACTTTTGGGTTTGAGCAATCCTCCCACCTCAGCCTACTGAGTAGCTAGTACTACAGATGCATGCCATCACATCTGGCTATTTTCTTTTCTTTTCTTTTCTTTTCTAAGAAAAGGGTCTCACTTTGTTGCCCATACTGGTCTTGAATTCCTGGCTTTAAGCAATCCCCCATCTCAATCTCCCAAAGTGTTGGGATTATAGGCCTGAGTCCCCACATCCAGCCAGTATTTAACTTATTTCTATTGAAAAAAAAAAAAAACCCTTGCTCCTTGAACACTTAAAACTGTTCCTTAATATATGCTAAATTTATTTAATGTATATCAAAATGTTAAGCCAAAAATCCTCTAACTTATATATTTATTGACTCTCTTATTTTATTACATATCTGCTTATTCTAAGGGTTTGAATTTCAAATATTATGTGTACACCAAGTGGTAGATGTAACTGTTTTATACTTTATTAACTCCACACTTATTTACTTTATAAAACAAAATTTGGTAAGATAGAAAGCACTTATTATTGGCTGCACAACAGGATTCAACAATCAGTCACCTTATATTAAGCTAAATCCCTGGTCAGTATCAGAGCTCCTCAAATAAGTCCATATGAACAATGTGATATGGCAGGCCTTTCCAGTAATAAAATTCACAAGAAGATATTACAAATTATTTTGAGTAAGATCTACAATGGCTACTTCAGAGAACTTGACAATGAAAATGTACTTAGTACTTAGGCCTAGACTTTGCCTAGATTGTATAGGCAATTAAGTTTCAGTCCTAAAGGTAAAGATTAAACTGTGAAAGTTTGGCATCCACCAGGTCACCCTGTGGGAACAAATGGGGTGAAGCCAAATACTCTGTGGTTGTAACCTAGTTGTTTTCCTTTTGAAGTTTCTCATACTAAATTTTTCCAAGTAACGATTCCAAGTTTTAGCAATTGTTTGCTTACTCTTTCACTGAAAAATCTTAAACTACAAGAAAAAGCATGCTTTATTTCCACCCCATCTCCATAAAAATGTTTACACTTATAGATGCAATATTCATCTTGAGTTTTCCATCTTTGCTTCTGTACTTGATGATACAGAGAAGGTTACTGTTAACCTCTCAATGCACAGATATAGTCTGAGGTTAAAATTTTTCTTAAACAAATGCAAGAGAATTAAAAGTGTTATCTCTTCTGATAAAAATACCAAAGCTTCTTTTTTACGTGAGCAGGTGATAATTAAGAGTGATAACATTTCTGAGAGCCTGTATCATATGTTTAAAAGTAATATTTGGCTGGATGCTGTGGCTCAGGCTTGTAATCCCAGCACTTTACGGAGCAAAACCAGGTGGATCATTTGAGGTCAGCAGTTCAAGATCAGCCTGGCCAAAATGTCAAAACCCCATCTCTACTAAAAATACAATAATTATCCAGACATGGTGGTCCTCACCTATGATTCCAGCTACTTGAGAGGCTGAGGCAAGGAGGATCACTTGAACCCAGGAGGCAGAGTTGCAGTGAGCTGAGATCACGCCACTGCACTCTAGTCTGGGTGACAGAGCAAGACTTGGTCTCAAAATAAATAAACAAACAAAAGTAATATATTAAATTTCCTAAACTTGATTCATAAATAAAACATTTCATTCTTCTTAGATTCCCCTAAAATAAAAACACAGGTGTATTTGTTAGATCATTTTCATTAACCCATTGCATACTTAGTAAATTGCATTTAAAAAGTCAAGCCTACAATAATCAAAACAGCATGGAACTTGTACTAAAACAGAGATACAGACCAATCGAACAGAACAGAGGCCCTGGAGGCAACGCCACACAACAACAATCATCTGATCTTTGACAAACCTGACAAAAACAAGCAATGGGGAAAGGATTCCCTGTTTAATAAATGGTGCTGGGAAAACTGGCTAGCAGTGTGCAGAAAGCAGAAACTGGACCCTTTTCTGACACCTTACACTAAAATTAACTCCAGATGGATTAAAGACTTAAACATTAGACCTAACACCATAAAAACCCTAGAAGAAAACCTAGGCAAAACCATTCAGGACATAGGCATAGGCAAGGACTTCAAGACGACAACACCAAAAGCATTGGAAACAAAAGCCAAAATAGGCAAATGGGACCTACTGAAACTCCACAGCTTCTGTACAGCAAAAGAAACAATCATTAGAGTGAACTGGCAACCAAGAGAATGGGAAAAAATTTTTGGAATCTACCCATCTGACAAAGGGCTAATATCCAGACTCTACAGTGAACTAAAACAGATTTACAAGAAAAAAACAAACAAACCCATCCAAAAGTGGGTGAAGGATATGAACAGACACTTTTCAAAAGAAGACATATATGAGGCCAACAAACATATGAAAAAATGCTCATCATCGTAGATTATTAGCGAAATGCAAATTAAAACCACATTGAGAGGCCACCTCACTCCAGTTAGAATGGTGATCACTAAAAAATCTGGAGACAACAGATGCTGGAGAGGATGTGGAGAAACAGGAACACTGTTACACTGTTGGTGGGAGTGTAAACTAGTTCCACCATTGTGGAAGACAGTGTGGTGCTTCCTCAAGGACCTAGAAATAGAAATTCCATTTGACCCAGTAATCCCATTACTGGGTATATATCCGAAGGATTATAAATCATTCTATTATAAAGACACATGCACACGTATGTTCATAGCAGCACTGTTTACAATAGCAAAGACCTGGAACCAACCCAAATGCCCATCGATGATAGACTGGACTGAAAAAATGTGGCACATATACACCATAGAATACTATGCAGCTATAAAAAACTATGAGTTTGTGTCCTTTGTAGGGACATAAATGAATCTTGAAACCATCATTCTCAGCAAACTGACACAAGAATAGAAAATCAAGTACAGCATGTTCTCACTCATAGGCAGGTGATGAACAATGAAAACACATGGACACAGGGATGGGAGCATCACACAGTGGGGTCTGTTGCAGGGGGCCAAGGGAGGTACAGTGAGGGGTGGGAAGGTAGTGGAGGGATAATATGGGGAGAAATGCCAGATGTAGGTGGCGGGGGTATTGAGACAGCAAACCACATTGCCATGTGTGTACCTATGCAACAATCCTGTATGATCTGCACATGTACCCCAGAACCTGAAGTATGATAAAAAAATAAAAATAAAAGAGTTAGGTGACTATATGAGTTCCTCAAAGTTGAATGGGTTATTTAGTTTTAGTTCTTAGAATTCCCAAAAACTAGAAGACATTTACAGCTAATCTCAAAATAAAACAGAATTTCAACATCATCTCTTATTTAGAATACTGTCTTCTGGATTGTCCACAGTAAACTAAGTAACATATTAAATAAAGGAAGCTTAATTTTAGATCAGTAAATGTAAAAAATTAATACAGTTGCAAATATTTTTAAGGCAGGTAACATGAATCATGTTGAGCTAAGAGATAAATAATTTGATATTTTAGTCATGGGTCCTCATTGAATCTAACAATCTAATTTTTTGAAAAATAAAGTTGAATCAACTGAAATGTGTTAATAATCATCTTAATAATGGATATTAAATTAGGTTATGTGTGTGTATTGCCCCAAAGATTCTTTATAGTTATATAATAAAGTTATTAAATCATGTATTTGTTTCCTAATGCCACTGTGCCAGATTACCACAAATTCAGTGAATTCAAAGAATGGGAATGCTTTAACTTACAATTCTGGAGGTTGTAAGTCCAAAATGGGTCTCACAGGGCTACAGTCAAGGTGTGGGTAAGGCTGCATTCCTTCTGGAGACTCCAGGGAAAAATTCCTTGCCTTCACTTTCCCAACTTCTAGGGGCTGCCCATATTCTTTGGCACCATCTTGAAAACCAGCATTGGCATCTCTCCTAACTTTTCTTATACTGTCACATCTGTCCTTCGTCCTCTGAGTCTTCTGCTTCCTTTCTAGATTTATCATACCTTTGTGATTATATTAGGCCCACACAGATAATCCAGTATCACCTCCGCCACTTTAGGATCCATAACTTAATCACAGCATTACATGCCTTACATGGCAAAGGGATGCTTTCTCTTTGAGAAACCAGCAAATTCAACAAATTAGTAGTTCCCAACTCTGTGCTACACCCTCACTCCTTTACAGCTGATTTACCCATACACTACTTTGTGGGTTAAGTTGTGTGTGGATAAAGCAGCTATAGAGTAATCTGTGACTCTGTTGCCTTAAATGCCCTACATGGAAAGGGATACTCTGCCATGTAAGGCATATAAGGCAACAGAGTCACAGGCTCTGGGGACTAGACATGGACATCTTTAGGCGTCATTATCCAGCCTAACATAGACAGGCTGTATTACAGGTGACTAAGTTCTTACAGTGTAGAAACACATGTAGAAAATTATGCTGGAATTGAAATAAAATGTTTGTGAATAGAAATCCTTCCACTGGTACCTGGGAAAAAAGGGTTAGAGTGTGATCAGTATGCAGTTTTTGTGATCATTCTTTTGAGCAAGGATCTTAGCAAGGGAGGGAGACCTCATGTAAGTCTCCACCTTCACAAGAAGTGATTTTCTCCTTCCTACATGAGGATCAAATGCTTGTAGATTCACCAAAGCTCAAGCAACATCCTATTATTCCATGTGAACGATTCAGAAATATAATTAAACTATTTGTAAGTCATTTTTATATTCCTTAATTTAATGAGTATTTAAATGTCATATGTTATTTTTTTCATCATGAATAAACAATGCACATCTACTGTTTGTATTTCTGTTAAAATGGGTTTTTTCCCCAAATTCTCTAAATATTTTATAGTCAATTGCCATTTTCACCCTAAGTTGAAAAACTAAAAGGAAACATTAGAGATTCCAGTGTAACATAAATGAGTCCTCTGAATATAAAATCATCACAATGAGGGTGTGAACAAAAAATATTTTATTAATACCAATTTCGATAAATATAACATTCTAGTAACCTTTGACATATTACTTCATCCTGGAAATTTTGACCTCTGACTGTGTCTCTTTCTCACCCAAGAAAAGGGAAAGAAAGGAAGGTTTGCACTTTTGCCACTGCCTATTGTGATTCAAAGGCATTTGGAACAATAGGGAATGAAGAGGGCTGCTGCTTTGTGATGGCCTGTCCTACTGACCTTGAATGATCACCATGGGGTCTTTTTCTCTAACTACCCGAAAGGGTATGTCGGAGTTTATCAGTCTCATTAATCCAGGATTGCAATGGGGTCTGGGCAAAACAGCTTAGAATATGATCAGTATGCAGCTTTCGTGACCTTTGTTTTGAGGAAGGGAGGGAGACCTCATGTAAGTCTCCACATCAACAGGAGGTGGTTTTTGCCTTCCAATATGGGGATGAAAAGAATAATACCGAAGTCAATTCAGCAGAGAGAGTGACAAGGTCACTGTGAATGTACTCCCTTGCCAGCTGTTCTCAATACAGCCTGAGTAGGTGCACCTTTAATTTTCTACTTTTCAATTTATTTAGTGTGGATGCATTTTTATTAACAATTATGGTGGATACCTTTATCACTTTTCCTATAAAGTAGTCTTGATACACAAAGAGGAAGGACTGGCATTGGATGAATTAGGCAGTATCTTTAATTCACTGGGGCTATCTTTGTTTTTATATTTACCATTTTTATTGATACATACGGTGCAAAAATGGAATGGGAAATCCAAGTCTTGTTTGGGTAAAGTTGAGGGTCAGGTATGTAAAACAAAACCAAGATTTTTTCTGCATCTTTATTTCCATCTTTCTTTCTCTGATGCTACCATACCTCAAGAGAAAAAATTCTTATTTCTGGTGAAAGACACAGAATATTTCAGAAATAAAAATGCCCTGGATGAGGGGCAAATCTAAGACAAAGCCAAATGTTTTCCATATGTTCTTTAAATGCTTCTTTCAAACATAAAGTAGAAGAAATCACTTGATTGTATCACGTATGAAGCCTTGGATCTTCTGTGAATCTTGTCAACATTTAGGATCAGCTAGGACAAATAAAAAATGTCAAGGTTTTGTATCATTTATTTTATTTTTTTTCTTTTTCTTTTTTGAAAGGAAAGAAGAAAGAGAAAAAAAGGAGTAAAGAAGAGGAAGAAAGAGGAAGAAAAAGAGGGAGAGAATACGGGAATATTGCTTTATTCTAAAAATGTGTATTAATAATGGCTGATCAATATTTTGTGTATTGAAAGTGGAGAATGAATATTTTGTGTATTTAAAATGGAGAGCTCTATAAATATTTATTAAGTTTACTTGTTCCGGATCTGAGTTCAAGTCCTGGTTGTCCTCATCAATTTTCTGTCTCGTTGAGTCTAAATCTCTTTATGGGTCTTATAAATCTGGGTGTTAGGATCGTTAGCTCTTTTTTACCATTATATCTTTTTTGCTTTGAAATCTATTTTATCAGATACGAGAATTGCAACTCCTGCTTTTTATTTATTTATTTATTTTTGCTCTCCATTTGGTTGGTAAGTCTCCATCCCTTTGTTTTGAGTCTTTGTGTATCTTTGGATGTGAAATGGGTCTGGATGCAGCATACCATTGGGTTTTGGCTATATCTTTTGATTGGGGGATTTAGTCGGCTTAAATTTAGGGTTACTGCCATTTGATGTTAACTGGCTATTTTATCCATTCGTTTATATAAATTTCGTATCATTTAAATTTAGGTTTTATTCTAATAAGGAATGATTTCTGTGGTCTGGCTGAACTTCTGATGATGACACAGGTATCTGTAGGAGCTCTATAAGCAAGTGTTGCTGAGTCCCCCATATTATGCTCATTTTAATGCAGAGTGTGTTTAAAGGAGCTCACATGATTTGAGGCAAACCAACAGGGTCTTATTGTATAGACATGAGTAAGCTACAACCGCTGAATGCTGTCATGTTTTCTTTTTAGTTAAATATGCACACAGACCCAAACATACAACCTAATTTTGGAGCATTTGAGGAAATTTCTAAATAATTATTAAGATTGAGTGTTCTACTCTTACACTGTTGGTGGGAGTGTAAATTAGTTCAACCATTGTGGAAGACAGTGTGGCGATTCCTCAAGGACCTAGAGATAGAAATTCCATTTGACCCAGCAATCCCATTACTGGGTATATGTCCAAAGGACTATAAATCGTTCTACTATAAGGACACATGCACACGAATGTTCATTGCAGCACTGTTTACAATTGCAAAGACCTGGAACCAACCCAAATGCCCATCGATGATAGACTGGACTGGGAAAATGTGGCACATATACACCATGGAATATTATGCAGCAATCAAAAATGATGAGTTTTTGTCCTTTGTAAGGACATGGATGAATCTGGAGAACATCATTCTCAGCAAACTGACACAAGAACAGAAAAGGAAATACCGCATATTCTCACTCATAGGCAGGTAAGAAAAATAAGAACACATGGACACAGGGAGGGGGTCTACTACACACTGGGGTCCACTGGGGGGAATGGGGGAGGAACAGCGTGGGGGGGCGGGAAGCTGGGAAGGGATAGCCTGGGGAGAAATGCCAAGTGTGGGTGAGGGGGAGGATGGCAGCAAAACACACTGCCATGTGTGTACCTATGCAACTATCTTGCACGTTCTGCACATGTACCCCAAAACCTAAAATGCAATAAAAATTTAAAATTAAAAAAAAAAAAGATTGAGTGTTTATTTATTAGTAATACTGAATTATATTCAATAATGGTAATAAAATCTAGAGTG
The DNA here is from genome assembly GCA_031835075.1 of Saguinus oedipus. Lineage (NCBI taxonomy): Eukaryota > Metazoa > Chordata > Mammalia > Primates > Cebidae > Saguinus > Saguinus oedipus. The sequence goes on along the minus strand of CM063172.1, from coordinate 1,861,888 downwards.
CCATTCTTATTTTATAAGATTTAACACTCTAGAGAAGGGGGAAAAGTGCTCGTACATTCTTATTTGTCTCATATATGATAAATGTATGGAGAAAGCTGTATTGGAAGGCTGTAAGGAATGAGCTACTCAGGCCTCGGCAACCTGTTTAATCCGCTCTCTCACCACAGCAATAGACTCAAGTATTGGTTCATGGCCAATGCCATTGGGACGTAAGAGGCAGTAGGGTGTGGATAAACCAGCTGTAGAGTGAAGGAGTGAGGGTGTGGCACAGAGTTGGGAAGTACTGATTTGTTGAGTTTGCTGGTTTCCCAAAGAGAAAATACTCCCACTGGGGTGATTTCAAGCTACCAAATTGACACCACTGAAAATGAAGTTTTCTTTATGGTCCTCCAAATCTGCTGGTCAACATCATGCCCTGAAGAATAAAATTTGCTTTTCTCTTAGGCTATTACATTAATCTATTATTCAAAACCCTTTCTGCCAGGCACAGTGGCTTACACCTATAATTTCAGCACTTTAGGAGGCCAAGGTGGGTGGATCACCTGAGGTCAGGAGTTTGAGACCAACCTGGCCAACATGGTAAAACCAGACCTTTACTAAAAATACAAAAAAAATCAGCTGACCATGGTGGCAGGTGCCTGTAATCCCAGCTACTCAGGAGGCTGAGGCAGAAGATCACTTGAACCCAGGAGGCAGAGGTTATAGTGAGCCAAGATCGTGCTATCGCACTCCAGCCTAGGCGGCAAGAGAAAAACTCCTCAAAAAAACAAACAACATAACTAACGAACAAACGAAAACATTTTCTGCACATGCATACACTTCTAAGTGAAATATCCCTACTCAGTACCCCTGAAAACATAGCCCTGAATAAAATAATAAAACCTCCTCCCTGCACTCTTCAAATAATTAGGCAGGAGTGGGTATTGATCAAGAGTAGTCAATATTCTAGCAATACAGAAACTATAATAAAATAAGCTAGGCCAACACTACTCACTTACTCTGAGATTTTAATTGAGAAGTATAAACGAAGTCAAGTGACTGGTAGTCATTGCTGAAGGTCAAAAGAGGCACAGAGAGAGAAGCTATGAAGTCGTGTAGGGACTGTAAGGTGGAGAATATGGCAAACTAATCCTAAAATGTGTAGAAACTCAGGGAAAAAAAGACATTAAGAGTCTCATTTACTCTGAGAGATACGGATAAGAACTGGCTCCTACACCTTCTTCAATTCCCATCAACACTCTTATTCCAGATTTGAATCACATATATTCTGAAGAGAAGCTCTCTTTTTATTAAGGCCACTTGAGTAAGAATCTTTTTAATTATGAAAAGACTTTAGGTAAACATTTTAGTAAACAAAAAGACTTCAGGTAAAATTAATTCATACCAGGAATGGGGTTTAGGCTAATGGCAATTTTGGGATAACTGGAATTACTTAGGCCATCACAGTGGCTCTGCTTCCGGAATGAAATGCTAATATTTCATGCTATATGTTGCAGCTAATAAAGTCATAAACCGTGTTTCTGGAGAAGGGGAGCATCATGACTTTCTTTACTGTAAAAAAAAGTTAGGCAGCAAGTTAATATTCTTTTTTTTTTTTTTTTTTTTTTTTTTACTATCAGACAATGTTGTTTATTATTTCACAAAAGTTAGAGACCAAGGCCACAGTCCCTTTAAACCCCTCCCTCCCCACCCACATACTGCTCAAAAACCACTCCCACCCTGCTATTAAAAACAATAGAACACAACAAAAATACTGCAGTTGAGGCTGAGCCGGGAACACAGTGGTTCCGGCAAAAATAAGACAGAAACACAAGACACAACATCTTTTCAGGTTTGTGTAAAAATTACCATGGCCCACGGGGAAAGTGATCAAAGCGGTCATGGCCGTGTCAACAAGGATATTTCAAATTCATGGCTTCTGGAGGTTTGAGACAGCTGCCACTTCTGGGGCGTCTTCTGGGCTCTGCTGCAGGAACTGAGGATGCTGAAAGGCAGGGATAGACCCCTTGCCCCACTCTGAAGTTCAGCCATTGGCTGGATGTGCTTTTCATTGAGGAAGATGTCACAGGCTCCTTCCTCCTTTCCAGAGAGGGACACAGTGAGAGGGCTGGAGGCCCCAAAAGCCCCCAGTGCCCAAGATAAGGAAGCCAGCCAAGAGATTTCCCTCTCTAGAAAGAAGGCCTTCCACTGGACAAAGTTCATGGCTCTGGGAGCCAGCAGGCCTGCATTCACATGGCATAAAGCCCTACAGCAACTGTCGCCACCAGAAAGCTGAGTGTAAGGACCCAAAGGAGAAGCGGAGCCTGGAAGCTGGTGTTGAGCGGGGGCTTCCCTCTGGGAGTCTCCACCGGGGTAGAGTCTTGCACTTTGTTGCTGGCCCTCTGGTGAAGCCCTGGTGCCTGTGAGGGGCTCTGATCCTTGGTGTCATGGGTCAGCAGCTCCTGCAACTCCTCGAAGAGCAGGATGTTGAGCAGGAACGCTGTCTTGGCCTCTTCCATCACCCGCTGCCTGACCACGGGAGTCATCTCCAGAGAGTTCATGCGGGAGCGGTAGAGCTGCTTGAACTTGGTGGCACTGTCGATGTTGGGGAAGGTGAAGAAGGCCAGGCCCTCACCAGAGCTCGGCAGATCCAGGGCTTTCTGAGCAATCTTCTTGAGCACCTGGCCCCCAGACAGGTCACCCAGGTAGCGGGTGTAGGCGTGGGCCACCAGTAGCTCGGGCTCTACACGCCCCACCTCATGGAGCCGCTTCACATAGCGCTGCATGGCCGGTATGTAGGGGATCACCTCCTGCCAGCGGGGCCCGTACCAGAAGGCCAGGTCCTGCTCCAGAGTGGCCTTGCGGTGCAGCTCTTCTGGGAAGTAGAGAGGGGCGAACACTGGGCTCTCCTTGTTGCGCTCAATCTCCTCCTCCAGGGAAACAAAGATGTGGTGCAGGGAGGCCATCACCAGCTTGAAGCCCTCTCGGGTCACCTGGCCCTTCTGAAAGTTCCTCATGAACTCAGCATTCTCTGCCTGGGTGTGCACCTTCTTGGTGGCCTCCTTCAGGGCCTCTGACAAATCCTGGGGCATGCTGTCGGGTTGCGGACGCTCCATCCCGCCGGTGCTGGGTCGTTCGTGCTGGCTCCACCCAAGTTAATATTCTTAAAGTTACTCATTCCCTTAAATATCCTACTATCCAAAAATAAATGACATCAGAGTACCAGTCATGAGAACCATATGTTACAAGGTAATGAACTACTCCAGAAAATAAAATATATGCTCAGGACCAGAGCAAATGAATGGTACATGGCATTGGGTACTGAGAAATGAAGGTTTTGTCTCATTTTTCCCTTTTGCAAAAGTTAGTTGTTATAACAGTTCTAATTATTTCCCACTATTGTATATGTTTAGTTGTTTAATTTACAGATTGCAAAGAGGAGACAAATAAAAACTGAATATACTTTAATAGTGCTATTTAAAATAACAGCCAGCTTTCTATGTGCCAAGTATTCTTCTAAGTACTTTACATACATATTCATTTAATCCTTTCAAAAATCTAAAAAGTAGGTTGAGGAATGTACCCATTTTAAGATTAGGAGACTGAGGTATAAAGAAGTTGAGGTAATTTCCCTGATAACACATATTGGAGCCAACTTTCGAAGCCAGACACACGAGCTTCAGACCAATAGTCTTGACCACTGCCCAGTGGACTCCAATATCATTAAGTAGTCTTTGCTGTGGCCTTTTGCCATTTCCTTCAAAGGTACTAGATGGAGTTGACACAAACGCATCCTATTTTTAAAGTATCAGTATATTTACAATGGATGTGACAGATGAATGTGTCAGATGGGGGCAACTTCTGAATTGGATGAATGGGATGCAGGGAGTTTGCTTTACTGATTAGCAAGAGCTAAGCTCTATTAGATATGTTTCATACCTGGTTCACCATGGATATGTTCCTTACCAGGAAAAACTGCTTCATAATAATTTTAGTGCACAGATTTTCACCTCCTTAGTGATTCCCACCTGTCCAAGAATTACACACTGAACTCAAAGGCAGCCAATCCAAAAGCTGATGACAAAACTGTGAAATGGCCTGGCTTGCAGAAGATGAGCTCAGCAACTGAGATCCTCTAGAAAATCAGAACCAGGAAAATTCTAAGAGCCTGAGTCATACAGCGCAGGAAACAAAGTTAAATGTTATAGAAATCAGCCTAGAAAGATGATGATGGGCTTTGCCAAAGTTATGAGGTAACAGAAACTATGAGTCAGCAGAGCAATTTGGTAGGAAAAAAAATAAAGTACAAAGTAAGGAAACTATTTTTTTTCATTGGACATTAAAAGCAGGCCTGTGGGGAATATCTGAATCACAATGTACACAGCCAACTGTACAATAAAGACCCCCCAAAGTATTGCTGTTGAGGTCTCCAGGAGTATTATGAGTCTAGGAATGCCTTTCTCTTGGAGACTCCAGTTGAAGGTGGCTGTGTCAAGAGATCCTATTACTTGGATTTTTTTTCCCCTTATAAACAAAAGCTACTTCCTAAGACAATAAAGATGTGTTCAGTATCATACAGAACCCACTTTTACTGCCTTTTGTATCTTCTAGTAGCTATTATTTCACAGCTCCTCCAAGGCAAGGATTAGTAATTCATCTTCCTATTTTGTAAGTGACAACTTGGGCACTTCTTAGAATGGCACCATGATGTGACAGTCTTTAAAGAAACATTTTTTGTTATCCAATACTTTCAATGTGTCTGGACTTCAGAAGATGAAAGTAAGTTGCATTAGAATAACAATTAGCTGCAGGAATAGTATAGAAAGTTGTCTCTTGCAGGAACTAGAACTTAGATATGGAATCTAAAGAGAAACAAGCTTGCAAGAATCTATTTATGGAAAAACTAAAAAAAACTGGACTGATTTTAATCATTTTCTTGATTCCAACTTCACAATAAAATAATTAAACAGAATCATTCATTTATTCACCAAAAATGAGGCAATTGAGAGCTTATTTTTGTTAGCATTTAATCATGTTACATACTAAGTTCTTTGTTCACCCTGACTTTTCTCCCTTTAGGAAGCTACACCCAGGGTCATTCTCTCACCAGATTTTTTTTTAACTTCTGCCTAGTACCTCTGGCTAGACAACTAGATAGCCAGTTGTCTGTGGCATTCCTTTGGAGTTACCTTACTAATTGTGTCTAACCACATCACCTGATTTTTTTATTCTATTTTAAAGTTTGTGATTAACACTGACCTAGCTTAGGAAGATGTATGTTAGGCATTATAATAATAATATAACACGGTTGGAAATTTGTAAAATAATTTTAAAGCAATAATTTTAAAATAATTTTAAAGCAAGTATTTTGTTTTCTATTGTGATAGCTAACTTCTGAAATGACAAGGCATTTATTACTTTTCCCTTTCAGGTATATTACTAAGAATGGTTTCCACTGTAATTGACAGAAACCCAAACGGGCAAAACAATAAAGGAGCTGTTGGATGACTGAAAATGATCTGGCTTTAGGCAGTTCGACTGGAATGCTGTAACTCTCTCTGTGGAATTCTCTGGTTCCATCCTCTTCCATGTTTTGGCTTCCCATGAAGGGGACTTTTCCATGTGGCAGCAAAAGATTGCAGCAGTCACAGGCCTCATATCTGCTAAGCTATCTGTTTATCCAGCCACTTGCTTGACCTGACCAAGGGGCTTTGCTTTCCCCACTACTGCACTGAAGTTCTAGGCCTCTATCTGACCAGACCAACTTAGGTCCAGTGGGCATTCCTGAAAAAATTATCCAAATGCCATGCACTGAGATGTTTAGGCTTGGATTAAGTGTTTGTCACTGAGCCAGTCTCTGTGAATATGGGATTGGTTTGAACTGAGTGGATGAAGCCAATTGCCCCTAGAGATGCTGCAGGGGAAGGTGATCTCATCCTAATTGTATGGCTGGCACCTGTGGGAAAGGGGTGACAGCATGCTGAGATGGCTACTTCATAAGGTATACTATGACAGGTGAACAGGCAACCAAAAGTGTGGACTCCTGAGAATACGATTTGGATTTCTGCTTTCTACCCTATTTCTTTGACTCATAAAATGAGAATACTACTAATACCTTTCTCGCAAAAAGAAAATGGTGAATGTCTGCCATGTAATTGTGTAAACTATGTTATGAGCTAAAAACAATTCCATTAGTTTACTATGGCTGATGTTGTGTCTATTATTAGTTACTTTTTAAAACAAAGATACAGAAATATGTCAGACATTTAATAAGAACTCCTATTTCTTATAAGCAAACCAAATGCTTGTGTAGACATTCAATTTTACCAGAATTCTCTGGTGTGTTTTGCAACATGGTACAGAAATCTAAAATAGCTATTACTAAGATATAGATGATCCTGTCATCAAAATATTTGGGAAATGTTAAATTAGACAAGAGTAAATTGGTTTCCTTGCAATAAGATTTCTTAGAATCTTTAACATGCTAGTATTAAAAGTGAATCTTTAAGAGAGAGTCGTATTATTGCTGAATTTGTCATATAAATTTTATCATAAAATCATTTGGGGGGATGAAACATTGGAAAAGTGGTTATTAACTAAAGGCAATTTTCTCCCAGGGGACATTTAGCAATGTCTGGATGCCTTTTATTTTTTTCCACAAATGGGCAGGTATTATTCACTTCTAGTAGTAGGATGCTAAACATCCCACAATGCACAGGACAGACTCTATACAACCAAGAATTATCCAGCCAAAAATATCAATAGTGCCACAGTTGAGAAAAACTGTTTGAATTAAAGTGATATGAAATTAACTCTGTGAAACGCTGATTTAGACAGCTGATGCTAGATTTCCTCCTCCAAGGAATGATGTAATCATTTGCTTTTCCAATGGCTTACCATTAAATTGGCCTTTATTCAGCATCAGGATAGACATTTTAGTATTTGAAGTGTACCAAAGCAAAGCAAGGCTAAATCCTAAAATACATCCAAAACATGCCTAACAGGGTTATTATAATAAAGTATATTTATTAAAAGGTTTAAAATCTTCATTATGATACTAAAACCTTCATTCATCTATTATTGTACATTTTATATGACATCAGTCAAATTATCCTTCTCAAATAGCAGCAACTACATACTAATACTTTACGTTTTGAAAACCACTGGATCCTTTCCACACAACTTTCATACTTCCATTCTAGAGGCAGAGACTGATTAGATAAAATTACAAAGGATTTGAAAGAGGACTACTTTTAATGTTTAGTACAATTTGATTCTATTCCAACAATCTTGTAGAATAATTCTAATCAAAAGTTTCCACTAGCCTTGTAAATGTCTATTCGATAAGGTCAACTGCTCTGTGTGAGACTATATTTTTAAAATATTATTTAAAACATAAAATATTATTAAAGAGTAAATACTTAATATTAAAACAAAGTTTTCTAGGATTTAATCTATTAGATTAAAATGATAAAAAACTGAGAACCAAAGAGTTGAATACATTCAGAGGAATTTAATCAGAATTGCAACTTGCTAATAGCTCTACATCAGTGGGTATCACTGCCTTTAAGATGTACTGATACCATAAGATTACAATGAGTTTGCGATTATTTCGCCATTCTCTGCCTTGCTTGTCTAGGAAATTCCAGTTTTAACACAAACATAAACCTAAAGCCTTAAAGACAAATAATCAGAACAAAACCCTGTGGCAGCTCTTAGATATTGTCCTCATCCTTCCAAAATCAAATCACACAGAGAAACTGAGGTAACACAAACATTGTTACACGAGGCAGCCAAACCCAGAGGACTTGACAGACTTAAATGTCAGTGTCAGAACAGCTCTGCTGATTTTAGTCACAACTCTTTCCACAAATATATTGTTTTACTTATGGAATTCCTAGAGCACAAGACAGATCTAGCTGGTGAAATCTTAAAGGAAGCTGTTAATCTTTGCCTCCCCACATTAGAAAGCAGAAGGGTAAATATATATCCAACAAGATCATTAATCACTCTCATTTATTTCTTTTTTCTTTCTTCTTCTTTTTTTTTAAATAGAATTACATGAGTAGCAGGAAGAATAGGTCAAGTGAGGTAACAGGTCTAATTAGGAAGTAGAGTATTCACAGGGCACATCCAGGACTGTAGTGGAAATTCCCTAACATTGTAACTTACTAAGGCAAAGGTATCTGGCTGAGACTTACATAATATGCTGTATCCAGCTTTTGTTTGCTAACCTGAAAGGACAACAGTGACATAATGTTATTTTCCTCACCGAAGTATCACTTGACTTTTTAAAGCTCCTGTAGATTGGTTAGCTCAGTCTCAGGAGACAAGGAGAGGAAATCCCCATGATTTGTTTTAACTAACCTAGTTCCCTTATCTATTTATAAGTTTACCTATCTACAAAGATATGTGTATATACATATACATACACTTTTATATTTCTAGCTACATTCCATCAAAGAAGAGAAATGCAAACTTAAAAAACAGCATGTTTCATTTCCAATTAATATTTTAACATATTTTTCTTTAATATCTGGATACGTCTTCAAATGATGGTTTTCTAAATTTAAATCAATCGATCTAACTGTTCATCTGACAAGGGCATAATAGGTATTCCATTTTTCCTGTGTTTATGTAACTTGGGGACGTACTAAGTTTTATTATCATCATATAAATTGTGATCACCTTTTTCTCTGGCTCCTATTCCATATGACTCAATATACCAATGGTCATCAAAGAAATTAAGTCAACTAATTAATGACCAAGAGATATGGCAAGAAGTTGCAAATGGGGCTTCTTCACTTTGGCTTTTTACAAGAAGCAGTTTGAGGTAGTGGGAAAAATTAAGTCTGGAATCAGATGAAAGAAATAAGACTAAGGCTAGCCATAATAATAGATACGAGGCACTGTGCCAAGTCATTTACATGTAATCCTTATAGCAATTAGATGAGTTAGAAGGCATTAAAATCTCCATTTTATTAACAATAAAAGTAAATTCGTTGACTTGAGGTCCCACATTTAGGAAGTAAGTGGTGGAGCCGGTATTCAAACCTAATTCAGCCTGATCCAGTTTAATCTTTTAACCACTAAGCTGGCCTGGATTTGCATTCCAGTGTTCCTATTTCAGTAGTACCACTTTCACAAATTATGTCATTTCTTTCAGCCTCTGCTTCCTCCTTTATATGAAAGGATGTAATGCTAACTATTCTGAATGGTTGTTTTAAAGAAAAAATGAGATAATGCTTGTGGAACCACCAACATAGAATATGTATTTGATTCATCTCCTCTTTTTCACAACTCCATTCAAATAGAAAAACTGGTATACAAGACAACTAGCATGTAATAATACAGCAGTTCTCACTCTTGACTATACATTAGAACACCTTAGGGATTTTTAAAATGTACTAATAGTGACCTGCAAATAGACATGAATGGGATTCCTAGGATGCCAGTGATACACTATTAATCTGCGTGGTGGTTACACAGGTGTGTTCACTTTGTGATCATTCCTTAAGCTTATGTATATTTATGATTGCAGAAGAATGCAGATTCTTCTGTATGCATATTCTACTTCAATTAATGTGTGTATTATTAATTCTAATTAAATGCTGATTCCCAGGTCTCACCCCTCAGAAATTCTGAATCAATAGCTCCGTGTAGAAACGCAAATATTCATTTTATGTAAACCCTCCTCAGGTGATGCTAATATGCAGTCAGTCTTGGGAAATACTGTTAAGAATAGAAACAAACCTTAGCAAATAAAAGAAAAAAGGAAGGCATGCTTTACAGCAAAATATACAATATTTGCCAAATTCAAAAGTCTGAGTAGGTATGCAATAATTAGACCTGGAGACTGTGAAAAGAGTATCATTGCTTCATGTAAAGATTATCCCAAAATAAGAATTAAATACTCATTAAAGATCTATTAGTTTCCTCAAAAAGCACTGTATTTTCTGTACCTTTCTTTATTTTATGACCACTTCTATTAACAACTATTTTAATAAGCCATCCTACGTTTTTCGTACACCTTTATTCAACAAAAGTAATGTAGTTTGAAAAGTTTTTTTTAAAACGTGAATTGAAATGTCTACTCCATCAAAGCACTCATATTTGCAAGTTTCGTCAAACATCCTTCAGTATCTGAGATAATAAATAACAAATAACACGACCATGTCTGCATTACATTTTCCCCAACAGCAATAATCATCTTAATTATTCCTTATTATTGGACATTGTTGTTTTGGACCACGCTACTAACATTTGCATCTGTCTTCTCTTACTGAAGCACACATTGCGCGCACTAACCCCCGCCCCACACACAAATACTCACACACATACTATCTTAGAATAATGCTTTAAAATATATAAACAGAACAATATAAGTTAAGATTAATTTGAGGCCAGGCATAGTGGCTCACGCCTGTAATCCCAACACTCTGGGAGGCCAACGTGGGTGGATCACCTGAGGCTTGGAGTTTGAGACCAACCTGACCAACATGGAGAAACCCCATCTCTCCTAAAAAATACAAAATTAGCTGGGCGTGGTGGTGGGCTCCTATAATCCCAGCTACTAAGAAGGCTGACGCAGGAGAATCACTTAAACCCAGGAGGTGGAGGTTGTGGTGGGCCAAGACAAAGCCATTGCACTCGAGCTCCAGCGTGGGCAATAAGAGCAAAAGTCCTCTCAAAAAAAAAAATTGAATATTTAAATTTTAATTTGAAAATATGCTGTATACTTAATTTTTGTAAGTCTTTATCAATGTCTTTATAATTAGATTTTTAAACAATATACTTATTTTGCTGGGATTTCTTCCAAAACTGGTAAAAACAGAGCTGTTGAGATAAAATTTTGGGTATTTATTATGTTCATTTAAGGAAACTCCGACTTGCTTTCATAGGCATAGGTGTCACTCTCCTTTTTACCTAACTGATTCTCTTTCTCCTAATAATTTTTTGTTTATCCAGGATCTAATTAATAACCAAAAGTATTTCACATCTTCCTAATAGGAAGACTGAACTAGCAATGTTTGATTATTATATGTACAAATTTAGTTATCAGAAAGGTAAACCTGATCATTGGTGTATTTTTTCAAAAGCATAAATGTCAGGTTTTGAATATGCTACAGAATACACACACTTGTAAATGACATTGGTCAATGGAAGGAATAAAGAAAGAAATCTCTAATCTTATACTCAATTGGTAAACCTACCAACTCCACAACATCTCAAGTCGGGGGGCCTTCAAAGTCCAATAGATTTATTATATTGACAAAGCTGCTGGGAAAACTTTGGATAAGAAAACCTAAAAAGATAAAAAGCAGCCAAAAGTACTGAAATATAAAGATTATTCAGTATTAAACCATCCTTAATATTAAAAGTGGGAAGTACAAACAGATCTCACTGAAGCTAGCATACTAATGTGAGATTTATGCTGTCGATAACCAGTTACAATTAAGTATAATGTGCAGATACCATGGGATTATATGTTTCAGTTGCTAGAAATAGAAAAAAATGGATTAGTTTTCGGCACTTCTTAAATTTAATAATAGCTGGTGTGCTGGAAAGAAAAATGGAACAAAAATCCTTTCTCTGGATTAGTAGAGAAAAGAGCTAATATCTGTCAGTGAACACCATTATGATTTTTATACGTCTCTGGTTTGGCTTCATTCACGGATTGCACAGATATTACTTAAATAAGACTTCAAGAGAGAACCTGGATTTTTGAAACTGAGGATTGGACTCCAATGTTGTGGTTGCCAGGTAGTGGATTAACAAGCTGTCAGTGTGAAATCCATTCATTTCTTCTTATCATTCAGGAAACAGACATCCTGTCACTCTCTACTGATTTCATAACTTTCACAGGAAGGTAGAGGCATCACAGTGGCAGCCCAAGTTTTATTTATATGTAATAATATTCTGATCATGATGTTTGACCTTTCCTATCAAACACCTTTGTTATCTTAATCAGTGTGTCATTGCCACATTCATGTGTTTTTGTTTTATTTTCATACAATATCATTAATTTGAACCACATGAAACTGCCATTTTGTAGTTCCAAAATGATCACATATTCACAATGTCACCATTTAATATGGTTTAGCCTACTGTTGATTTACTCATGGAACAGTGAAGAAGCAAGAATTTTATAGCAAGTAGCAAAGCAAAGAGGAAAAGTGTGTGCGTGTGTGTTTGTGTGTGTGTTTTTCCTGAGAGTCTAATATGTGCTAGGCACGTCCTATGCACCAGATATACAGCAAGGAACCAGATTAAGCCTCTGTTCTCACGGGGGTTTCAGGTCTGCCGAGAAAATGGATAATAAAGCAGTGTATAAGAGAATTATAGATGAGATCTGTGAAAAATATGTTATTCAGGGAAAGAGAACATAAAGATATTTGGCAGGGGGTGTTGCAATAGGAGAGGGACAACTCTTCCAGACAGAGTGAAGATCTCCTTCAGGATATAAGAGTTGAACATAAATCTGAAAACAAAGAGAATATATGTCACAAAGAATTTGGAAATCTGTGTTCTACAGTAATGGGCTAGCAAGTGTAAAGGCCATGAAGTGGAAAGGCACTAGACTGACTTAAAGAGGAACACAGTGGCCATAGTGGCTGGAGCAAGGGAAGGAAGGGGAGAATGGTAACAGACAAGGTTATAAAATCAAGTGGGTCCAGATCTGGTGGGGTGGTAGCTTTGGTCAACCTTGGGATTTTATAGGAAAATGATGGAAAACCACTGAAAAGTTCTGAGCAGAGAAGCACAATGATATTTTTAAAAGACAACTCTGGTTTTTAATTTCCTAAAAGGAAAAAAGAACAGAAGCAAGAAGTCCAGGTACAAAGTCACTGAGATTGTCCTGTGAGAGAGAGCGTGGGCGTGGGCCTTAGGAGTGGATGTCCTGAGAAGCAGCACCAGGACCAGCTTCAGTGGCATCCAGTGTGTGACCTGCCCAGTCCCACAGGGTCCTGCACTCAAAGGAGCCCCATGCTTGGATTAATGCTGCGCTGTTGCCATCTTGGAATTTCTCATAATTTTTGAACTGAGGACCCTACATTTTCATTTTGCACTAGACTCCACAAATTATCTAACCAGTCATAAGAGGGAAAGTTATGTTTCCTCTTTATTTGAATTTCTATTCAACTTTACCCTCCTAAAAGAAGCCTGGTCTGGCCACCCTACCTAAAAGAACCCAAGGTATCCCAGCATTTAGAGGTAAAGAATAGGAGGAAGGGTCAGGAAATGAGATTGTGGAGGAGCAGTCAGTAAAGGTCAAAGGCCAATATGAAAAATTTATTATATACGAAATGAAAATTTTAAAAAGTTAAAAAGGTAACTCATGAAAGGAGGGACATGGTCAACTTTGCCAAATGCTGCTGAGAGTTCAGATAAGGTGCAGACTTAGAATTAACCCCTAGATTATTTTTGAATGATAATTGGTTACAGTAGGTGTTTATGGGATAAATGTCCATGGCCTTTTTTTTCACTGAGATGAAATTTGCATAAAGTAAAATTCACTCTTTTTGGCTTACAGCTCTGCAAGTTTTGAGACATATACACAGTTGTGTTATCACTACCATAACCATGACACAGAATTTTTATCAGGACTCAAAATTCCCTGTGTCTTTTTGTAGTCAACACCTTCCCCAGAGCCACGGATCTGTTTTCTGTCTCTGTAGTTTCACAGCATGTTCTATAAATGGAGTCATACAGTATGTGGCTATTTTTTTTTTTTTTGAGACAGAGTCTCATTCTGTTGCTAGGCTGGAGGGCAGTGGTCCGATCTCAGCTCACTGCAACCTCTACCTCCCAGGTTTAAGCGATACTCCTGTCTCAGCCTCCTGAGTAGCTGCGACTACAGGCATGCACCATAACACTCAGCTAATTTTTGTATTTTTAGTAGAGACAAGGTTTCACCATGTTGGCCAGGATGGTCTCAGTCTCTTGACCTTGTGGTCCGCCTGCCTCGGCCTCCCTAAGTACTGGGATTACAGGCATGAGCCACCACACCCGAGCCAGTATATGGCTATTTTAATTTGACTGTTTTTACTTAGTATAAACCCTTTAAGCTCATGTTCTTATTACATACATCAGTAATTCCTTTTTATTTACTGATGAGTAGCATTCCATTGCAGAGATATACCACAATTTGTTTATTCATTCCCCTGTTGATGATTCTTTCCATTTTTTGAAGGCGACAACTCACAATAAATATTCCCATAGAAATTTCTGTGTTAACATAGGTTTTCATTTCACTTGAATAAACTCTTAGCTGCTGGGTTATATGATAATTGTATTTCAACTTTATGAAAACAAAAAAAAGCAACTCAATGTTAAAACTGCTTTCCAACGTCATTAAACCATTTTTTATTCCTACCAGCAATATATGTGAATTCTAGTTGCTATTTAGGGTTTTTTTCTTTTATTTTTAGCCATCCTAAAATATGGCATATCATTATGGTTTTAATTTCCATTTGCGGCCAGGCGCGGTGGCTGATGCCTATAATCCCAGCACTTTGGGAGGCCGAAGCGGGTGGATCACGAGGTCAAGAGATCGAGACCATCCTGGTCAACAAGGTAAAACCCCGTCTCTACTAAAAAATACAAAAATTAGCTGGGCATGGTGGTGTGCACCTGTAGTCCCAGCTACTCGGAGGCTGAGGCAGGAGAATTGCTTGAACCCAGGAAGCGGAGGTTGCGGTGAGCCGAGATCGTGCCATTGCACTCCAGTCTGGGTAACAAGAGCAAAACTCTGTCTCAAAAAAAAAAAAAATCAATTTGCCTAATAACTAATGATATTGAGCATCTTTTCATGTACTTACTTCCTGGATTATCTGTTCACATCATTTATCCATTATTTTCATTGAGTTGGTTATTTCCTTATTACTGAGATACGAATATTCTGTATGTATTCTATCTACCAGGTTTTTATCAGATATGTACTCTGCAAATTTTTTCTGAGTCTTGGGTTTTTCTTTTTATTCTCTTACTAATGTTATTCAAAGAGCAGAGGTTTCTTAGCTTAAGCCAAAAATATCATTTTTTTCTTTGATAAATTCTGCTTTTGCTATCACATTTAAGAAATATTTGTTTAACACGTTTAAAATTTTTTTTTCTATGTTTCTTCTAGAAGTTTTATAGTTTTAGATTTTATACCTATGACAAAGGGATTTTGTAAGATAGAATTCATTGGTGACATTTTTGATTATCAATTAATTTGTGGAAACAAAGACCTAGTCAAAATAGATTAAAGAGAAAATGGGAGATAAAAGAATAGAGACTGTCTTTATAGACAACATTTATAGGACTTCTACTACAAAGAGGAGGTAAAAATTAAGGCAATAGCGGGAAAGAAACCCTTACAGGTGTGGTATGATGGCTAGTTGTGTGTAGGTAAGCAAAATTGGACACGTTGGCCTGTGTTTTCATAAAGTGGTACAAACTGAGACAAATCAGAGAAGAGAAAATCCAGGGAAACCTCACTCAGTGGGTTAAAATCTCCAAGTATAGAAACTGGTTATTTAAAATGAAAATAACAGGGTTTCTAGGGCAAGTGAGGATAAACTTCCATGCTTTTGCATTAGAGCCAGTAAAATGTTTGGCTTGGAAAAAATGAAAAGAGGTAGGAAAAGAATTTCAAATTGACCTTAAACTCAGGAACTTGTCTGATTGAATCTTTTTCCATGGATTGAGCAAGAGAGAATTAGTAAGTGAGGGGGTGGGGATATCTATTCCCTGGGCAGAACCTCAATGGGTCTCACATTTCCTAGGATCACTTAAAACCTCCTTTAAATACAGTCTGTTTATAAAGTGACCTCAGTGGTTTTGGTACGTTCCCTACAATCTTGGCATTCTCTCTGCTCAGTACGACAGAAAGCAGGCAGAGAGTCACAGGCAGAGATTATACATACATGTATGGAATATCAAGCTGAAAAAAAAAGGTATTTATTTTCAGGTTGCTCGTTCTTTTAATTACAAAATTGCAAGCTTTCAAAGGGAAAACAGAGAGAACACAGTTAAGAAGTCAAAAAATGTCATGGCAGTCAAAACTATTATGTATGGTTTGATTTCTAGGACTAGATTAAATTCTATAAAACAATATTCTGGCTTCCTGAGAGGAGAGTCAGAAGCTTCCCTTCGGAGCCAGAGAGATCTTCCATGAGACAGACCTGCTGTACATGCATAAGTCAGTTACTGAGCAATCAAAAAGGAAAACAAGGCATTTATTTTGATATGTTTATAAAATTAGGGGCAAATATTAAGCTTTCATGGTCGTTTTAAGATTTCTTTTGTTAGCTTGTTTCTAATGTCACAGAACTAACAGTTTTTATCCAGTTAAAAGTTATGCAACATATGCCAACAAGGGCTATGATTCATTAAACCTGAACTAATTATTTCTTTAAAATGTCCAATTAAGCACTGCATGGCATATTATGGAAAGTTGTCATGGAAGAAATTATAAGTAAAAAACAGTATATATAATTAATATGTCCTAATGATTCTTGTGTGTGTGTCCACATGCCATCAAAGAACCATGAAAGCAATGATGTTACTTCTCAGGCTGGTGCATATGGTCTTGCGATGCCATTTGACAAATTGTGGTATTTAAAATTCCTAATTTTCATTTCACATATGTCAGGAACAGTGAAAAAGTTAGGGAAAAAAATAGCGCTTATGACATTTCAAAGGCCAAAAATCTGAAAATTGTATTACACCTGATTTATACACACAATTAATAAATAGCCAACAATTCCCAGTAAATCAATCACATCCTTATTATAATATGTTAATAACAGAAGTGGAGTAGTTATGATCCTTGGATAAAGAGAAGTTTCAAATTTCTTGTTAGTCTACATTTTATAGAATCTTATGGCCTTGTCAGTGGGTACACCACAGGACCCAACCCAACTTGAGGACACAGTACCAATGTACTTCTGCCAGTGCAATTATTATGTTTTCTCTAAATCCAGTTTGAATCACAATTACAGCAAACAATTTTTAAATTTTCTGCATACCAGCATGTGCTCACTATGCTGAATGCATTTTATTTTCATTACTCCCCATAGAGTGGGTAATATTTTATTCATGTTTCACACATGGAGAAGCAGATTCAGAGAAGAAAAATAACTTTCGCAAGCTCAAATATAAATTATGTAAAGCAATCATGCCTTTAACTCTAGTATTCTGAAGGGGAGTATATTCTTAACCACTAACAACAGATACCTACTTAGTATGAAGAGCTTCATATTTGGGCAAGAAAATTCCTGTTGTGGTGACACAGAAAGGTATAAGCAAAACTAGAAGAACGTTTAGCACCCATTTTCATTTCAGGTCTATGTTTTGAGAAGGCCAATCCCACATATTGTGTGGATGAAGAGTATGTGAAGGACCATGACCTACAACTGCATATGAGTTCAGCCTCAAGCTAAAATACCCCAGATACTGCAAAGAAGACACAGTGTGTCTAGATACTCCTAGAATTGCTTGCTCAACCCCACACTTGGCATAATTTTCAGTTTTCCAGTTATGCTACTAAAGTATCATCCTTTTTAAAGAAATACCCAGAGTCTTAACAGACTCCAAATGTTGTTGCTGCCATCTCTGAATTCTGGTGGATAGGGAAAAATGTAGAACAGATTCCCTTATGGGAAATTTAAATCCTAAGGCAATGTAGTCAAGTCATTCTTATTATTCATGAAATCAACCTGTTTCAGGGAACAAAGGTTTCCAATACAATTTTCAAATAACACACTCAAACAGGTATGCAAGTAAAAGAGCTAGAAAGAAAGGGGAATTGGACTGTGATATGTTGAATGCTTCCTTTAAAGAGACAGGTACAGCAAAACCATCAAGGCCACAGGAATTGAGGGTAAGTCTGTGCGTTCATTTGTAAGTATGATGTTATGTATCATCAGTTAATTTTCATCTAGTATGTATTCAATATCTGTCAATGTTGCTTATACTAAGTTATTTTAATGTTAATAGTAGCTATTATTTTATTATTAAATTATTTTATGAAAACATATAGTACTGTGCATATATATGACAGATTTTTACCTGAGAGAGAGAGAGAGAGAGAGAGAGAGAGAGAGAGAGAGAGAGAGATTCATGATAGAGAACTTTAAACGTCCCAAGCTCGTGAAGAAGTTATTCCTTGCAACAGACATTCAGATCATTTTCAGTTCCATGGCAGACGCAGACCCTTTATTATTAAACACATCAAACCTTTGCTTCCAAGAAGGGCAATCTCCTCAGTGGTTCCCTCTGTGAATCAGAATTTGAATGCTTTTTTTCATGGAAAGTGATTATTGTAAGGTAATAAAGAGGTTGTAAATGTGCTCTCTTTCTCTCTCTCCCTCATGCCATCCTTTAAGAAATAAATCTTTGACAAAAGATTAAATAAGCAATTGTTATTGGGCACATTGTTTTGTGATTCACAGACACATTTGTAATGTGAAATATTTATAGCATTTACACAACAGGACACTTTTTCCCATTAGTGTTTTGAAGTTTTTCTTTTTCTCCCTGAATTCCAAAAGGAGACTTGACATCAAGTCTCTGCTTTGGAGAAAAACAACTACTCCAAAAATATGCTAACCATCTACCCCTTGTTTGCATTCTATTCAGTGGCTCACATAAATATGCAACATCTACAGAGAAAATGTAAAATGAAGTGCTTGACATTCTCCTTGGTGCTTCCAGCATTCCTTTTGGGAACAGACCTAAGCTGCTAAACCACATTTGCTCCAGACTCCATTACCATAGACTAATGCAGCCCGAAGAGGACAATATTAGTAAGTTAAGAGAAATGGGTCATATGCAGCCCTTGGTACAAAACATGGTTGCGATGTGGCATAAAATATAAATGTCTCTACTTATGTATAGTGTGTACTGATGAATTTTACTGTTTTTGTTTTTTTTTTTTTGAGACAGGAGGATCACTTGGTCGCCCCAGCCGGAGTGCAGTGGCACAGGCTCAGCTCACTGCAGACTCTACCTCCTGGGTTCAAGTGATCCTCCTGCCTCAGCCTCATGCCTGTAGCTATGGTGGCACTACAGGTATGTGCCACCGTGCCTGGAAAATGTTTGTAATTTTCTAAGAGACAGGGTTTCACCATGTTGGCCAGCCTGTCCTCAAGCAATCTGCCTGCTTTAGCCTCCTAAAGTGCTGGGATTACAGGCTTGAGCCACTGTGCCTGGCCTTTATTGACTAATTTATTTAAGGAAGACAGGAATCCTTCTCCCTGAACCGCTTTCCAAGTCCATTCTTAGATAAACTTTCTGGAAAAACAGAGAATAGCATTTTCTATTTTCAAAAAGCTTGCTCCATTTATAAAATCTTGCATTTCCTGTAATTTCCTAAAAATGTCATATACATTTACAGATATGCCTATTTTCACATACATATCAAAACACTATTTGTTCATCAGTCCTAATTTGCTCATTGGTTCTCTCACCAATGGACCTGATGCTATCGATATACTACTTTTTACCCCTCCGTTTGCCCACATTGTGTTTCTTCTCACACCTTATTATCATTACTAAAGAATATGGCCAGGTGCAGTGGCTCACATCTACAATCCCAGCACTTTGGGAGGCCGAGGCGGGTGGATCACGAGGTCAGGAGTTCGAGACCAGCCTGGCGAAGATGGTGAAAACCCATCTCTACTAAAAATATAAAATTAGCTGGGCATAGTGTCATACACCTGTAATCCCAGCTACTCAGGAGGCTGAGGCAGAAGAATCACTTGAACTTGGGAGGCAAAGGTTACAGTGGGCTGAAATCATGCCACTGCACTCCAGTGTGGTGACAAAGCAAGACTCCATCTCCAGGAAAAAAACAACACAAATTATCTCTACATAAACCTATAAATACAACCCAACAAATTTCATGGAAATTCAATGGATATTTCTCAAAATTAAAATTCCATTTTAAATGTGTTTAGACACATTCTGGGTTAAACAAAATTTAACATTTCTTTATGTAGGATTTCTCAGTGTTTCATGAGCGTATGCATTACAGAGCTCCAGAGAAGAAATCCCAAAAGCATTATTTTCCTCTTCCTTCAGAAAACCTTTGGCAGGACATTTTCAAGTCCTGAGGCTTGACCGCTCAGTTGGGCACTCTAGAACCAACTTGCAATCTCTGTTCAGGTGTGAGCCAAGAGTCATAGAGGTGTGTCTTCTGTTGCTGCCTGATGATAGTACAGACAATGTACAGACAAGGGAACACTTCCCTTTTACCCTCTGAAAGTTCACTGGAAATCACTTCAAAAGGCAGATTCATAGGAGAGAAGGCATACAAATTTATTTGATTATAGTTTTACATGATAGGAGCGCTTTCACAATGAACACCTAAAGATACAGGGGAAACTGTCCACTATTAAGCTTAGGTTCAACTAACTATGGACAGCCCTATAGAAATATGATTGGGCAAAAGGGTAGAATCTAATGCTAAGAGACTGGGTGAACCCAGCATGGCCTGTCTGTCTATGTTCTTCTTGGCCTCTCTGTGCACCATTCCTTACACCTAGGGTGGGGCAAGACCCTTTGTGGAATGGGAGTTTTAGGACCTAGAATTAAACAAGGTACGTCAAATAATTGCTTTATGGCCAGTGTTTACATAGAAAGGCATGGGATCAAATATTAGAGCAATATTTGTAGATTTTTGGTCATATTTTTACGTTTGAGTAACATTTTTACATTATATGGCTGGTTTTGGAAAAAAAGAGGTTCTGGTGTCTATGACCTACCTTATGGAAAAGGGATTCTGGTTTCTATGGCTAGCCTCAGAGGAGCAGAAAGGGCCAGAATTATGAGTGCAGGAAAAGGTCAGAGAAAGCTGCTTCTGAGATCCTCATTTTGGGGCATTGCTTTTTGAGACTTCATAACAACTAGAAGGGTACATTTGTTTGTTTCCTGTTTCATGTTTCTTCTCACTTTCCACATCTATTTCAAAATATTTCAATAAAGCAATGTCAGCCAGGCATCCTGGCTCACACCTGTAATCCCAGCACTTTGGGAGGCCAAGGCAGGTGTAACACCTTAGGTCAGGAGTTCGAGACTAGCCTGGCCAACATGGTGAAACTCCAACCTACTAAAAATAGAAAAATTAACCAGGTGCAGTGGCATGTGCCTGTAATCCCAGTTACTCAGGAGGCTGAGGCAGAAGAACTGTTTGAATCTGGGGGGGCAGAGGCTGCAATGACCAGAGAGAGCACCACTGCACTCCAGCCTGGGCAACAGACCAAGATTCCATCTCAAAAAAAAAAAAAAATTTAAAAACAATTTAAAAAAAATAAAGCAATGTCCAAAAAATTGTCCATTATTATTTCAGTCACTGATGGAAATGAGTTAACATTACATATTGTGTAATATTATGAAAGTTAATATAAAAGAATGTCTTAGAATTTGCACAGGTATTTGACATAAATTACTCAGACAAAAATAATGTCACCTAATAAGGTGTGTCCCTATATTGCCTGTGTCCCCATCCAAATCTTAGCTTGAATTGTAGCTCCCCATAATCCCCATGTGTCATGGGAGGAACTCGATGGGAGGTAACTGAATCATGGCGGCAGGTTTTTCCCATGCTGTTCTCTTGATGGTGAATAAGTCTCATGAGATCTGATGGTTTTATAAAGGGCAGTTCCCCTGCACACCCTCTCTTGCTATTGCCATGTAAGACATGCCTTTGCTCCTCCTTCACCTTCCGCCATGATTGTGAGGCCTCCACAGTCATGTGAAACTGTGAGTCTATTAAAACTCTTTTTCTTTAAAAATTACCCTATCTCAGGTATTTCTTCATAGCAGTATGAAAATGGACTAATATATCTCCTCTTAAATTGGGTGGATTCCCAGTTATTTTGAAGGTCATATTTTTTATGTCAGGCATCTATGGCAAAGTGGGGGAAATAGAATCATCTGCAAGTATTGGCTTTGCTGTCTAAACCTGGCAGCAAACAGCCAAGAAGGATGCATGTGGAGATGTTGTGAGAACAGATAACACTCTTCTCTCTTATACTATCCTTCAAAAAATACAATGTCCCTAATAGAGGCTCATAGATGCATGGTATTAGTACTTGGCCAATAACAACCAGTAGGTTAAATAGCACAACACCCACTGTCAATAGAAACCAATGAAATCTTTTTTTTTTTTTTAAATAGTAATTTGTTCAAATATTTATTTTGCTACATTATGCCAAACAACTGGCTTAAACCATTACTTCATTAAACAGTTTTACTTTATCAACGAGACTGAATTCACAGGGTCTTTTATTATTGTACTAAAGAACAAACAAGAAAGTAATAATGCCTTCAGATACAGAAGAGTTAGCACATTCATTAGGTAGGTTCCTGTTGATACTGCCACTGTGAAGGTCTTGTATTTTATTACAACTGCTGATCTACTTGGGGAACATAGCCAACCATGGGATCTCTGGTAGAAGAATTAAAGACGCAAGAAATTCAAATGCATGTTGTCAGCAGACAGACACAAATAACTTTACTGAGCTCAGTTGAAAGCTAGCTGATCAGAGTAAAAATGCCCTCTTTAAGTAATTTGCTAACGTATTTTGGGGACTGTTTGCTAACAAATTTGGTGCACAGAATTAGATGAGTCATAATTCTTCATTTATGGTAGGTTTTGTTAATTCCATAGATGGTACTATTTGGTTCGTTGTTTGCCTTAAAAATGTATTCAAAACCTCTGAATCCACTACTCTATACGGAAACAGAAACATTAGAGATTACTTATACATCTATCTAGGTGGTCTTTCTTCACCCATCTTACCCTCTCCTTCCACCCAAGTTTACACACATACATTAGAACAAATGCTATCTTTGGTGTGACATATACAGTTTTTATGTAATATATGATTGTGGGACACACAGTGCCTTCTCTTTTTAAAAATATCTTGTCATGTCTTTGTACAACCACCTGAGAAGATCATTCTGGGTTTATATGTTTAGCAGTGTCCATTTTCAGGTAGTAATAACCTCACTTGACATCTAGAGAGTACTACAGTTTGCAAACTACTTACATAAAGAATTCACTCTCATAATTTTCCATCAATTATCTAAGAATGATTAATGCCACTGGAGGCATTAAATATGTCAAAACCAGAATTTTGCTGGTGTTCCTATGTGTTTTCTATGACATGGAAACCAGAGATACTGTGATACTGCACTGAAATCAGTTGGGCTTATACCGCTCAGGAACAGAATCATAGGGATTAATGCGGAGCTCTTTTCCTTCTTCCATTAAGGTAATCTCTACGGTAGATGATAGGACATCTATTTTGACTTTTGTCTGTTGAGACTTGAAAAACTATGTGCTAAATCAAAAGTAATTTTGGCCATCATTTCTTCTTCTGTACTGAAGTCATTGTGAAATTCTGGAAAGACTTGTACAGGAGCCCAAAACTTGTTGGCAGTAAGCTCATGTTTTCAAAGTGAAAACAAATGCTTATCCCTGCTTCCTCTGCAGCTGTCTTTTCTGGGATTGTGTTTTACCTGCATGATTATAGGCTTTAAAGAAAAAATCCAGAAAATAGTCTCGTTGGGGAGTAACCTTGAGGGATCAGACTTCTCGAATTCAGACAATTTGTCAGCTTTCTCTAACATGCATTATTCTGTATGGAGATATTTTGCAGGTCCAATACAACCACAAGCATTTGGCCTGGTGGAAATAATGAGAGGCGTATTTGAATTGATGAAATAAAATAACGGATTCTGAACTATTTTAACCTCAGTTTTATCATAAATAGAACCAGTCAAACAAAATGTTGCTTAGTAGTTGTCTTTAAGTGGCTTTTATTAGTTAATAGCTAATAATGATTTGTAATTAGCAAATAATTTGAATGTAAATAGATTCTTCTACACTGCCTACCAATGCTTGAAAACAATTTGTTCTCCTAAATAGCCTACAAATTACCCAGGCAGTCTTGATGATACTGTTAATTTGTTCGGTTAAAAAAAAAATTCTGTATATGAGGTAAAAAGGGAACTTTAGCTCTGCCTGAATTCCCTACTCAAATTGTGACGTAATTTGAAGTAATGGACTCCAAGTTTATGGCATATTAATATCACTGTTTGACAGTCAATACAGGAAGAAAAAACATGTGTCCTGGACGAGAATTCAGAAAGTGCCTTAAAGAGTAACTGGATACCTCAGAAAAATTCTTAAGCCTAGTAGGTTTGTGAATATTCCTTACAATTTCCTGTGACAGTGTCTTCAAAATGGAAGGTGAAGAAGCCTGATAAAGAGAAATGTCTTAGGAAATGATGAATCTGGATGAGCAAAATGAGAGAAGGGTCTGGATGGGATCTTTGCCGCGGTGAAAGAAGGCAGTAACAGAGGAAATGGGCAAAGGTGGGGGAGGTGATAGGAAAATTTTAGAAAGAAGATGGATGGAATTTGGTGAGACACTGAATTTGAAGAAGGATGAAAGATGATTCCATGATTGGGACTGATTCCATCATTTGTCAAATCTTTGCTAACCATCACAAAATCAAACCAGAAGGAAAATAAAGATCGTTCAGCCTTGAATTCATCACACCCTTAGCAAAAGAACTGAGGACAGTTGTTAGCAATGAAGGGCTAACTTTGTTAATTTTGTAGACAGAACGTGATACACTCATACTCTAATATTATAATTTAGATATGAATAAAGATCTAACTTTTGATATTCATCCCAAAAGAATAAGAAATAAATTCACAGACTGACATTTCTAAAGTGTGGTAGACTTTCTACTTGCTTCATTATGGAGAGACTGAGGGTCACTGTCAGGCTGGAAAATCTTCAGCTCCCACCAATCCCAGCATGTTTATATATGGTTTTAGCCTAAATGACCATGTTAAGTAAAATTGATAGGAGGCCATTTGTTTCAACAGAGCTCTTGCACTAGGCCAAAGAAACCAAACCAAATGAAGTTACTCATGCTGAAGTTCCGCGCCACCAAGGCAAACCTAAGTTGTTTATCTGACTTTCCAAAAAATCAGAAGAGATATTAGCCACAACCTCAAACAGGCCCATTTCAGCTGGCATGATAAGGAAGTATCCTATATGTCAACCTTTACAAGGAAATAAATTTTGAAATGACCAATCCACTTTCGTTCTGTTTCTGCTTTCAACAGCCCTTTTCTGTCGCTATAAAGTCAAGCCTCTCTGTTAAGCTCATCAGAACTTTCATGCTATTTCATGGAATGAGCTGATCACAAGTTCTAGAATCAAAAATAAAAGCCAATTAAAATCTTTAAATTTGTTCTAATTTTGTCTTTTGACATCTGAAATGCATTTTCATTGGCAGGGTCTCCGAAAATGTTCCTGCAAAATGAAGTCCTCAGAAACAGCTCTCTGACCTTCTCCAAACCTCCTATCTTGGGCCTTCACTTCCATCCCCCTCCCTACCCCACTGCCACTAGGCTGGCCATGGAAACCAGACTTCCTCTTCCTCAAGGCAGGTCATGAAAACCAAAATCCTTTTTCCCAAAGCCAGCCACAAAACATAAAATATTACTTCTACTTCACCCAACTCCCCTTCAGCCTTTCTGTGTAAACGGTATAGAAATTATCTAACCTGGCAGGGCGTGGTGGCTAATGCCTATAATCCCAGTACCCTGGGAGGCCAAGGTAGGCAGATCACCTGAGGTCAGGAGTTTGAGACAAGCCTGACCAACATGGCGAAATCCTGCCTCTACTAAAAATACAAAATTAGTCAGGTGTGATGGCTCATGACTGTAATCCTAGCTACTCGTGAGACTGAGGCAGGAGAATCTCTTGAACCCAGGAGAAAGAGGTTGCAGTGAGCCAAGATTACACCACTGCACTCCAGCTTGGGCAACAAGAGTGAAACTCTGTCTCAAAAAAAAAAAAAAAATTATCTGACCTACCTTGTTTCATTGTAGGTCGTAACACTCCCATTCTAGAGAAGGTTTAGCCGCATACCCAGAGGGAAGGATGGAATACTGCCCACAGTCCAAGAAGAATCTAAACACACAGGCCTTGCTGGGTTTCCTCACAGTCTATTAGCATTAGATCATATGCTTTTTGTCTAATCATATTTCTACAGGGCTGTCCATACTTTGTTGAACCTAAGTATAAAAATGGACAATTTCCCTTCTATCTCTGGGTCTTCATTCTGAAGGCTCCTGGGTCACATAAAACAGGATCAAGTGTGTATGCCTTTTCTCCTGTTAATCGGCTTTTTTTCAGTAATTTTCACCAAACCTTCAGAGGGTGAAGGACAAGTTTTTCCCTGACCCCCACATTCCTGCTACCGTGTTTTCCTGGTGGGTTTCTACTCATCATTCTAGACCCAGTACCAGTACTATTATGATTTTATCTCTGCAAGTTTCCCTACCACCTAAACATAAGTGAATGTCCACTCATCACCTTTTCCCTGGCACTTGCTATACCTCAGATGTAACATTTATCACATGTGCATTACTATATTTGGTTTTGTTTAAGTTTTTCAAATAAGTAATACCTTTATGTGATTTACATGTTTCAGTGGCCATCTCCTTCTCATCCTTATTTAACATCTGAGCAGATTTTTACCTTGCTGTTCCTGTTTTCAAGTAGCCATTGTAATTGTTTTTGTGTACTTCCAACATTTCTTTGTGAACAAATAAGTGAATTCACATATACTTTTATATTGCCTCCTTTCCTGCCACCCACAATATAACATACTACATTCACTGTCTGTCCCTTGCCTCTTCACTTTAAATTCCCAGAAGATATTTCCATGTAGGTCTATAGAAAGAGCTTTCTTATTTTTATTTTTAGCTGCGTTCTATTATATGGAATGTACCATAGTTTATTTAATTTGTCCACTATGGATGAATTCGTCTATTATTATTTCCAATATCTGATATGAGAAACAGTGCTACAAACATTGTTTGCTATATGTAATTTCACATGCATAAAACGTGTGTGTGTGTGTGTGTGTGTATATATTAATATTAATATTAATATATATTGACAGATATTGCTATATTGTCCTCCAGCAGATTTGTAAGATTTTGTATTCCTACCAAGAACATATGGGAACTCCTGATTCCATGGCCTTGTCAACAGAATATGTTTTTTAACTTTTGCACTTTTGCTAATTTTGTATGTTAAAATTGGCATCTCTTTTTCACATTTATTATGAATAAGGTTAAACATCTAGCATCTTTTTCATGAACTCACCGTACACATATTTATCCAGTTTTCTATTTGATTACTGGGCTTTTTCCCCCAATTTCTAGGAGGTTTTCATATATTAGGAAGAATTATTGAATTTTGTCTGTGATGTCAGCTGCAATTATTGCTACTAGTTTGTCTAGTATTCGTTTGTCTAGTACTATTTTGTCACTGATGGATGTTTTAGTTGTTTAATTTTATCTAGAAGTTTTTAAATATTCAAATATGCAATTTTATTATTTTTTCCTTTTATGATTTGTGGATTTTGAATCATAGTTTGAAATACCTTTTTCATTCTAGGCTCATAACAAATTAGTCCTTATTTTTTTCTAGTGATTGTATTGTTTCACTTTTTTCTTTTAAACATTTGATTCCTTGGAAATGCATCAAAGTATAGTAAGTAAGAGTTACGAATCTGGATCACTAATGTTTTATTAGCCCATCTTTTCCCTGATGATTTGAAATGTTCTCTGCATTTTTTATAGTATTCAGCCAGATGCACTGGTGTTGTTTCTGGGTTTTCTATTTCATTGATAGGTCTATCTAGGCATCACTACCACACAGCTTTAATTATTAATGCTTTGTGTTATGCTTTAATATAAGGTTGGCCTCTGCCTTTCACTATTTCTTTTCTTTTTCTGTGAGTCCTTGACATTCTAAAACTTTGAATTAATTTTCTAGTTCCAAAAAATAATAATCCTAATATTATTTCACTGGAATCACATTAATTTTATAAATAAACTCACGGGGACCACACGTCTCTACGTCGTCGCATTTGCCAAAGGACAAGATGCGTCTTTACATTTTTTAAAAGTCTTTCTGTTGTTCCTCATCTAGGATTTTATTGAGTATATGCCTAAGAATCTTATCTCTTTTTTTTTTTTTTTTTTTTTTTTGAGACAGAGTTTCACTCTTGTTGCCTGGGAAGGAGTGCAGTGGTGCGATCTCGACTCACTGCAACCTCCCCTCCCCAACTCAAGTGAAGGACTCTTATCTTTTTATTGTAATTATAAATGGCATCTGTTTTTCATGATAATGGTTAACCTAAATGCCAACTGTGTATATATGAACTACGAATGTAGTCTAATAATTTTATATTCAAACTTATTACTTCTATTCACATAGCTTTCTTTTCTTTCTTTTTTTTTTTTTCTTGAGACAGAGTCTCACTCTGTTGCTCGGGCTAGAGTACAGTGGCGTGATCTCAGCTCACTGCAACCTCCACCTCTCAGGCTCAAGTCATTCTCCTGCCACAGTCTCCTGAGTAGCTGGGATTAGAGGTGTGTGCCACCATGTCTGGCTAATTTTTGTATCTGTAGTCAAGATGGGGTTTCACCATGTTGGCCAGACTGGTCTCAAACTCCTGACCCGAAGTGATCCACTGGCCTCGGTCTCCCAAAGTGCTGGGATTACAGGTTTGAACCACCGTGTGCAGCCTACACATAGCTTTATTTTCATGGTCGTTTCAAATACTTTGGAGACTAGTACCACCAGAACAGTGTTGAGTATTAATAATGCTGGTCATCTGGCTTATTCCTGACTCTAATATGAATGTGTCTAAAGTGTTCCGTCAAGCATAAGAGTAGCTTTGAATGCTGAAATGAAAGTGTAATGTGTCATGTTAAAAAAAAGATGGATAGTTTTGAAATCAAAAATAGTTGAAATTTGTCAAATTCCTTCTTAGCATATACAGAGATATTCACAATTTTTTTCTTAGCTTTTTTAATATGCTAAAAAAAAGTTTTAGAAGCTTTACTTCTTTTCCTTACTTTCTGGATCAGTTTAAATGGTACTGGAATCATCTGTTCTGGAAAGTTTTAGTAGAATTCGAAATGAAATCATTCTTACCTGGGATGTTTAAGAAGACAGCTTCTTTATGTTTCCCTGTCTTCTATAGAATTTATTTTTATTTTATTTTTTTTTTTTGAGGCAGATTCTTGCTCTGTCACCCAGGCTGGAGTTCAGTGCTGCCGTCAATCTCAGTTAACTGCAACCTCCGCCTCCCCATTCAAGCGATTCTCCTGGCTCAGCTGGGATTACAGGCGCACGCCATCACACCCAGCTAATTTTTTGTATTTTTTAGTTAAGACAGGGTTTCACCATGTTGGCCCCGATGGCCTCAAACTACTGACCTCCAGTGATCTGCCCACCTCAGGCTCCTAAAGCCCTAGGATTACAGAGGTGAGCCACTGCTCCCAGCTGTGACTCCCGGCCTTCTATAGAAATCTAAGGAAATGTTTTGTTTATAATTCCTAAGACCTGTGTCCATTTTAATAAGGTTTTCACATATTTGTAAACCATTGAAAAAAAGATTGTTTTCTAAAATATCTTGAGATTTTTATGGCTATTTCTACATAAAAATTTATATTGGGTTGGTTGATACATTTTCTTTCCACTTCTCTCCTGCTCCTTACACCATAACTATCTGTTTATTCCTTAATTATGTTAGTTGGTGTTACATACTTTTTTAAAAAAAGTATAACTTTTTAAGCCTATGAATTTTTTTTGTTTTCTAACTTATTTGTATCTGCTTTATCTGATTATTTCTTCCTTTTGTCTACTTTTATTATTGTATTTATTGTTTCAATTGAATTATTATTTTTGCTAAATTTTTTATTTAGTTGTTTTTAATTTATAATTTCAGTTGATATATTTAATGCTATACATTTTTCTTTGAGTATGGCCTTTGGCTATATGTCATAGCTTCTTGTAGATACTGTCTGCATTATTAATATTTCCTCAGTATCCTGAATATCCAGCTCAAATTTTCTTTTATCCAAGAGTTATTTAAAGGAGAATGTTTATATTTTTCCATGAATAGTTAAATGTTTAAATGTTTTGTTATTAATTTCTAATCTTACTGCATTATGATTAGAGAATGTTTTATGGACTATAAATTTACATCCTTCCAAACTTTCTATGTTGAAGCTCTAATCTCCAGTGTGACAGTATTTGGAGATGGAGCCTTTGGAAAATAATTAGGTTTATTTGAGTTCTGGGGGGTGGGGTCCTCATGATGGGATTAGTGTACTTAAAAGAAGCTAACAGAGAGTGAGTGTGCTCCCTCTCTCTCTTTCTCTCTCTCTCCCTCTGCCTTTCTCTCTCTCTCTGTCTGTCTCACTCTGCCATTTGAAGACACAGCAAGAAGATGACCATCTGCAAACTAGAAAGAGAGTTCTCACCAGGAACAGAATCAGTAGGCACCTTGATCTTGGACTTCCCAAACTCCAGAATTTTAAGAAATCAATGGCTGCTATTTAAACCTCCTTGCCTATGGTCCTGTAGTATAGCAGCCTAAGCTGACTAACAAGAGTTGCCTTCTGTACTCTTTGAAAAGTATTAATTGCATTAAAATTACTTGCATTAAAAGTATTAAATACATTACATTTTTATAATGATGCCACAGAAAACTGAATGTATATTATTCATTTCAGAGCACAGAATTTAATATGTGAATCATAGCAACTTTATTATTCAC
Organism: Saguinus oedipus; assembly: GCA_031835075.1. Taxonomy (NCBI): domain Eukaryota; kingdom Metazoa; phylum Chordata; class Mammalia; order Primates; family Cebidae; genus Saguinus; species Saguinus oedipus. Next base: position 1,831,243 of record CM063172.1, on the reverse strand, counting down.
ATTATATAAACCTTCTATACCAATACTTATCTACTTGATTTGGCATGTATTAAGAGAAGTGAATTCAATGTCTGACTTCCTCTGTATTTGTCTCTTTTTCCTTGTCTTTCTTGTTTTCTACTTTATGACCTTAGCTACTATGGTACTCTTATTAATTCTAAGAATCTACTTGTATATTCTTTCTTTTTCTTTTTAATAGTCAAATAACCAGCAGATAACAAAAGGCTGTTTTCTTTCTTTCTTTGTCTTTCACTGACTATACCCAGAAAACAGAGGTCACATGGCCTTGTAGCATTTTTCATGACTATAATGTCTACCACTCCCCATTATTAAGAATCACAGCCAAGCGCATTAGCTCGCTCACCCCTGTAATCCTAGATCCCAGTGCTTTGGGAGGCTGAGCTGGGAAGATTGTATGAGACCAGCAGTTCGAAGCTGGAGTGAGCTATGATCACTCCGAACTCCAGCCTCCGTGTCAGAGAAAGACCCTTTCAGATTAAATAACGTATACTGTTTCCTTAGTTTGATGAAAAGGTGTGTGTGTGTGTGTGTGTGTGTGTGTGTGTGTGTGTGTGTGTGTGTGTGTGTGTGTGTGTGTGTGTGTGTGTGTGTAGCAAAATGTTTATTAACTTTTTACTTTTATTATTACTTTTTTTGCTTTTACTGATTTACATGTACGTTTTTCTTTTTAAATAGGTTGCATTCTCTATTTTCTTTTCTTTCTCTGAACTTTTCCCTCACTTCTCCCTACCTCCCACAAACAATCTTTGATTGATTAAATTGCTTTCTTCCCTGTTCCATGTCCTTCTCCGTGAATTCCCTTTTTTTTTTTTTTTGAGTCAGAGTTTCATTCTTATTGCCCAGGCTGGAGTGCAATGGTGCTATAGCAGCTCACCCCAACCTTCACATCTTGGGTTCAAGCAATTCTCCTGCCTCAGCCTCCCTCAGCTGGGATTACAGGCATATGCCACCACGCCAAGCTAATTTTTTATTTTTAGTAGAGATGAGCTTTCTCCATGTTGGTCAGGGTGGTCTCAAACTCCTGACCTCAGGTTATCCACACACCTTGGCCTCCCAAAGTGCTGGGATTACAAGCATGACCCACTGCACCTGGCCCCCACTCCATGAATTTCTATTTTTTATTTTGTTCCTTATTTTTCTAGAAAAGATCCTTAATATACACACTTGTTAAAAGGATATGTGAGACGTCACTGCATATCCAAAAATGCCCTTACTATCACATTTAAGCAATATTTTGGCTGGGTATAAAATTTTAACTTGAAAATAATTTTCCTTTAGTGCCTTAAGGTGACACTCACACCAACCCTCCACTTCCTGTGCCACCTGCCATGCTAATGATGAGATTTCTTTTGCTAGCTTTGTGCTCAATCCTTTATAGCTGCATTTTTTTCTTTTAAACCTGGAAACATTTTAGAGATGTTAATTTTGAGTATTATCCTTTTCTCTGTGCTGTTTATGCTTTGATATCATTATTTAATGTATAAATTTTTGTGAGCTCTTTCAAATTAGATTTGTATTCTCAGAGATCTGTTCTTATTCTTTCTTGATCATTCCAGATAGCTTTCTATGCTCCCAGGTTCTCAAGTACCATCTATACCTTGATGATACCTGTAATGGAGTGATTGTTTACATTCCCTCAAAATTTATATGTTGAAATCCTAGCCTCCAAAGTGACAGTATTAAGAGGTGGGTCCTGTGGAATGTATTTAGGTCATAAGAGCAAAGCCCTTGTGAATGGGATTTTTCCTCTTAAACAGACCCCTGAGATGTCCCTTATCCGTTATGCCATGAGAGAGTACAGCAAAAGAGACAGCCATCTCTGTCAGAAAGTGGACCCTCATTAGACACTGAATCTGATGACACATTGATCTTTGACTTCCTAGCCTCTAGAACTGTGAGAGCTAAATTTCTGTTGTTTATAAGCCTCCCAGTCTATGGTATTTTGTTACAGAAGACTGAATGAATGAACTAAGACAATACCTTTGGCGGGCCTTTCTCCTGAACTCAAAACTCATATTTTAACAACCTAATCAAAATAATAGTACGTACAGTAGTAACATTAACTGAAAGTGGAGTAGAGGTGAACCAATTTGTTCTACAAGTGTTTTACAGTAATTCTATCATTTAATCTTCCCAACATCCCTATTGTTATCTCTGTTTTATACATGAGGTACTGTAATACCCAGCGAGATTAATTGTAATTAATTGTAATTTGCCCCTGGTCAGAGCTGATAACTGACAGAGTGAGAGCTCAATCCAAGTCTGATTTCACAACCGTGGTCTTGGAGTTTCCACTGTGCTATGCTGTATCCCTCCTTATCTTCATTTTCTTAACCTGCAATCTTCTTATGTTTGTCAGGTCTCCAATATGATCCATCTTCTTTGCCCTCAAATAATGCCTCTTTTAAGTTGCCTCTTTCTATCCAAGTTAATTAAGATAATACACTCTGAAGTTATTCCATCTGGATTTAGATCCTGGCTCCGCCATTTGCAAATTATGTGATTCTAGGAAAGTTACCCTACATGAAGCACGTACCTCATATTTTTCCATCTGTAAAGTGAAAATAATAATGTTATCTCATTCGTGGAGTTTTTGAAGATCAAATGCAAGGATGCATATAGAGCGACTGGATGCAAAATAAATACGGAAGAATACTCCTATCCATTTGATTGTCCTTCTGTGTTTAGTTACTGTGCATATCCAATTAATTCAAGATGCATAATAATATGACAGCCTAAACAACTTTCAACACCAAACTTTGCCTAATCCCTCTGCCCATTCTATAGTGAGGACACATTATGTCCTTCCAACATTTCTTAAGAGACTTCTCATAGTTTCCTTTGCTTCTACTCGTGTTCTTTTCACTCCATTTTCTATAAGCAGCAAGATTAATCTTAAGAAAATACAAATCTTATCACATAGCTCTACGTTTAGACCCTTTAATGTATTCTTAATTTCCTTTAAGATAATGTCAAAGATGCTCAATGTGGCTAACAAAGTTCTAAAGGATATGAGCCCTGTTTCCCACTCCAATATCATTCCTCCTCTTCCTCTTTTTTCCCTGTTCACCTCATATTTACAATTATTCACTTTTCTCAGGCATATTCTTATGGCATATTCATTTTTGCTCCTACACTTTGGGCATACTATCCTCTCTGTTTGAAATACTTTTTCTTCCTGTTGCTGCCCTTTCTGCCAGATTTGAAGTCAAAAGTCATTTTTTGCAGTATTATTCTACTGAAAACTGACATCTAAATTGAGTATCCCCTCAACTTTTTCCACAATTCTCTGGACCTCTCTTACAATAATGTGTACTCACTGTTTTAAAATTACTCATTGACTTGACTATATTTATCCAATGGATTATAATTTCAGAGAGAAGAAGTCATGCCTGCTTGGCATACCAGTCTCAAACACCACTCCCAAAGGATAATGAGAACACAAAGAATATTTCTTGAATGAATGAAAGAATGGTAAGTCTTGCAAAAGTAGATAACTGCTCTATTTTTGATACAGGTGACAATAAACACGGGTTTCTTTTTCTAAAGGAACCTAGAATCTGTTTGAGAGGGAAACATATAATTTAGTGATTTCTCATTGACAAATTATCATATTTTATTCATATAAAACACTTATAAGATAGTGTTTTATATTATTATTCCCATTTTAAACATGAGGAAATGAGGACAGAAAATTTCAGTAACTTACACAAAGTCAACCAGACCAAGTTGTAGAGCTAGGATCTATAGTAGGTGGACTGAAGCTTGAACTTATAGTGTTTTTGTTGTTTTTAAAATAGTCTTGCCCTGTCACCCAGGCTGGAGTGCAATGGCACAGTCTTGGCTCACTGCAACCTCCACCTCCTAGGTTCAAGCGATTCTCCCGCCTCGGCCTCCCGAGTAGCTAGAATTACAGGTGCCCACCATCATGCCTGGCTAATTTTTGTGCGTTATTTTTTTAGTAGAGATAGTGTTTCACCATGTTGGCCAGGCTGGTCTCGAAATCCGGACCTCAGGTGGTCTGCCCACCTTGGCCTTCCAAAATGCTGGAACTACAGGTGTGAGCCACTGCGTCCAGCCGAACTTACACTCATAACAGTGCAATAAGTAAGACTAGTAATCCATCTACCATTACAATGTCAAAAAACAGGATATTAAAGGTTCTTTAGGGGCCAGAACTGTGTCTTATTCATTTCAAATTTGTTCACTTCACAAATTCTTTAATATCTCTCAACCTCATGGCTCTGAGGTAACACCAAAATGAATAAAAGCTTCTGGGCCCTTAACTCCATCTATAGTCCGTATTTTACTATTCTGTGCTTCCTCAGAACCTTTCGCCAAGGTCCTTTATATACTTGGTTCCAGGTCATCTTTCTTGATTTAAACTTACTTGGCACCTCCCAAGTTCTCACTGACTCTTGAGAAACTGTCAACAGAAAAAAGTCCTCCAAAAATTGTAAAACCCTTTAATTCCTATCTATGTACATACCTGATTTAGGAGAGATGCATGCTGAGTAACCACTACAGTGCTTGCTTCAAATTCAGGAGAATATGAATTAGTATAAGTTGAATTCAAATATGAAAGATCCAGAAAGAAAAGATAGAAGAAACATGCTATTATAATCATTAGTATTAAAGTTTTTCATGAGTATAATCCACTAGACTAAAATATACCTATGTAATATGACTTGATATTAACAAAAGCATGATGCATAAAAGATGAATCTTCAGAAATGTTAGACAATAATAAAATTAAGTATGTGATGTAGGATAAAACAGGTACATGACTATTTTGAGAGTATCTGGATGTCTTTCATTCTTTTCTGTTATAATCTTTGCACTTCGATTTCCTCTGGATTTTCTGATTTCTGCTATATATGATTTGCAGGTTATTTTCTTATACTTCATTTTGACATATGATTGATTTATAAATTCAAGGGCAAGTAAAGACATCTGCATCCTTACCAACTTCCAGACTCTTTTGAATTTTGGTTTTATATACTATAGTTAATTGCCGCCTTGTGTCAAATGGTTTTCTCACATCTATTGGCATTAATTTTTAAAACATTTATATTTAACAAGGTAGACTTCACAAGTTAAGTGAATGCCAATTAACCTAAAATCTGAACTGACTTTTCAATGCAAGTCATTCCTATTAAATTAGCATTCTCTACAGATTGAGTAGATAGCTGTCAACACAATGGAGCCTAAGCATCAATTTTAAGCAATTTATTTTTTAAGTTTATAATATTAGTTTGATTGTGATTATATATCCCAAAGTTATACAATTTTGTGTCAATTACTAAGGAGCTAGCTGAATTTTGTATATTATTACATTTTAATCATCTTTATAATTAAAATTTAATTTGCATCCCTTTCTCTTTGCTTTTCCATCTACAGAATGTATTTCTTAGAGTTTGTCACACAGAATTTAAGCAATTTTTCTGCCAATTAAATGACATTTTATTTCTCTAAGAGAACTGACTGCTGGGGAAATGGGCTCTGGAGATTAAAGGTCCACTTATTAAAAAAAAGAGCTTCCTCCCACACACAGATACATAAAGCTGCCTCACTATTTCTTCCTTCCACCACACCCATAGTCTTTCTGGAACAAGGGCTGAGATTTTACAGCGCAGTGTTTAAATTGCTGAGGATGCTAACAACAGGGACTTCTCTACGCTTGTATTTCTGGTGCAAATCCTACCCACTCAGACTCAGTCCACTAAGTCTGTAGAATTATCTGCAGAACAATGCAAGAGGACATATAAAGTTTTTGACTATTTGTATCAAAAATAAATCAGGACCTTGAACTAAATAAAAAGTTAACAGATTGTCCTGAAAACTCTGCATGAATACAGATAAAACATACTAGATGCCCTTTGACTCTGACAGTCCCTGTTCTCATCTTTTTGCTTCTATTCATTTCTCTTTTCAATCAATTTGGAATAATTCTGCTTGAATAATAATAATCTGATAGTAACTTCATTATTTCTAATTATATTATCTGAACATGCAAACTCAATCTTTTTTGGCTTACATTAACATAGATAAAAATATGTGACCAGAGGTCAGTAACAGAAGGTTAGTTTTCACATGAAATGAGGACCAGATAAAAGACCAGTAAGATGTTATGTATTTACATCCTTTGCATGATATGCAGACATCAACACTTGATGTCATGTTCAAATAAAGAACTTATATATATGCATAGTAACAAAGAATTTTGGAACAGTGGAGATAAGTTCAATGACAGAATTTCCAATTGTATTAATTACTACAAACATTTATTGAATAAAATGTGTAGCAGTTTTAGAAAATTTTTCCCATGGGATAAGTTGCCAAGCCACACTTCGTTATTGTTGCTGTATCAGCTCAGACTCTTTGAAGTTAGTCTTTTTTATCCACTTTTTTAGCAGATCTGCAGGGGTTTTATATAAGTTGGCTAGTAAGACATATAGAAAGGATGTAAACTAGGTTTATGTGGTAACAAAGACTATGATTTTGCTTTTATTACTGTGACTAGAACCCTCTGGGAATACAAAAGCTATGATAAAAACATTTATTAGCCTGTGTGTCTAATATGGTCTTCAAAGTAGTATTATCACTTGCAATTAACTGTAACACTGAATCTTATTCTTCAAATGCAAACAATGGGCCTGGCAAAGCCTACAGATGCTCTGTGGCAAAGCACTTATTTAGTCTGTCTCTTTAATTGACCTGATTCAAATGTGACATTAAAAAACTGCTGTTTGTCAATTGAAAAGTCCTAATTACTCAGAAAGGACATGCTTAATTGTCCTTTATCTTTAACCTACCACTATACACATCCAGCCAATCAAGTTGAAATTCTCAATTCAATTTCCAAAGAAAAAAGCCGTAACATTTTTATTTACTATAGCATAACCTAGTCAGGCTGTAATCCTAGCCTCATGCCCGTAATCCTAGCACTTTGGGAGGCGAAGGGGGGTGGATCACTTGAGGTCAGGAGTTCAAGACCAGCCTGTCCAACATGGTGAAATCCCATCTCTATTAAAAATACCAAAATAAGCTGGGTGTGGTGGCCAGTGCCTATAATCCCAGCTGCTTGGGAGGCTGAGGCAGAAGAATCACTTGGATCCAGGAGGCGGAGGTTGTAGTGAACTGAGATTGCGCCATTGTACTCCAGCCTGGGTAATAAGTGAAGCTTCGTCTTAAAAAATAAAGATAAATAAAAAATTAAAAAAATAGTATAACCTGACTCTTCAACACAAGATATATACAATCAGGTAAAAATTCTGAGTTCTGTTACAAAAAAAACCACTCATAATATTTTTATTTAACATAGCATAACCTGACTCTTCAACACAAGACATATACATATACAGGCACACACGTGTATGTATACATGTATATACACGTGTGTGTATGAATATACATAATATCAGTCTAAATATTTGACTAATATGTGTATGTGCATATATGTATTAGTATATGTATATGTGTGTATATGTATGATTATATATGTAATATTAGTTTAAACTATTTGATGGTGAATAAACAATATGAAGTGATTTAAACTATCACCTTCCTCCTTTCATCTCCACCATCAGGTTCATTCAATTGATATAATAAAAATTAAAAGAAAATTTTAAGAAAAACCTTCTTGAAAGTAAACTTCTTAAGATCTATCCAATATTGTTTTTTTCTTTTTCTTAGAAAGCTAAGATTCATTAATTTTGCAAGTCTTTATGAGTACTGATTTAATGGGAGAAATTATTCTATGTAATGGAAGTAATGTCGTTATTAAGATAAGTCTCTGTTTCAGTACAGTTCATTTTAGTCAAATGAATGACTGACCTTGACCTGATGGCAAAGAAATACATGCCTTAGAACATTTTCCTAGCACACAATAGTAATTAATAGAGGTTTTACTTTGTAATTAAGTTTTTAAGGCAGTAGTAGCAAAAAGATAACTAAGAAATAATTAGGAGATTCAAATCAAGTTAAACTTACTTAAATTGATGTATTTATCATGCTGTAACTCAATATTATTAAAATATGTTTTATCCTGAAAATATGCATAAAGCAATAATCCTAGATTATTTATATAAATAAAAATATCTATAGTACACCAGATTTTTGGCTTTAAAGCCGGCCAAATGTTTCAGGACAATAATAAACTTGTGATTCTCAAGTAAGTGGATGCTAAACCTGGATCTGGGCTCCAATAAACATTTTTTCTTTCTTTTTTTTTTTTTTTTTTAAGACAGAGTCTCACTCTGTGGCCTCACCAGGACTAGAGTGCAGTGGCACAATCTTGGCTCACTGCTGCCTTCACCTCCCAGTTCAAGTAATTCTCCTGCCTCAGGCTTCCAAGCAGCTGGGATTACAGGCACCCACCACTACGCCCAGCTAATTTTTTATATTTTTAGTAGAGACAGGGTTTCACCATGTTGGCCAGGCTGGTCTTGAACTCCTGACCTTGTGATTCACCCTCCTTGGCCTCCCAAAGTGCTAGGATTTACAGGCATAAACCACTGGGCCTGGTCTGTCTATTCAGTTTTAAAAAGGCAAAAGAGTTAACAAAACTATAATTTTTTGAGGTTATATAATACTAATTAAAAATTACAAATAATCAGGTAAATTATAATAATTCTAATTATTAATTACAGCTTAGGTATTTGGATATAAGTTCATTATACAAAACTCAATTAATTTATATATACTAGCTGCAAGCATACAGAAAAATTTTATTAAAAAAGATATCATTTATGAAAGGAACACACTATTAAATAAATAGAAATGAATCTAAGAAAAGATGTAAAAATGAGCTCTATATACCAAAGATTTTGTCAAAAGGAATTAAAGAAGATATAAATAAATTAAAATAATATCCTTTTCTTAAAGCAGTCCGGTGTTATAACAATGTCATTTATTCACAAATTGATTTAAAGATTAAAGGCAATTCTAATAGAAATTCCACAGAGGCTTTTTTGTGCCTGTGTGAAAATTAGCAAATAATTCTAAAATCTGTATCAAATTTCAAAGTGCCTAGAATGAGACATTTGTGAAGAATCATGTAGAAAAACCGTTTCAACAAGATAATGTTCTACTAAGAAAAAGGATATGGCTAATATGCAGAAAACTGAAACTGAACCCCTTTCCTACACTTTTTACAAAAATTAACTCAAGATGTATTAAAGACTTAAACATAAGATGTAAAACCATAAAAACCCTAGAATAAAACCTAGGCAAAACAATTCAGGACATAGGCATGGGCAAAGACTTCATGACTAAAACACAATGGCAACAAAAGCCAAAGTTGACAAATGGGATCTAATTAAACTAAAGAGCTTCTGCACAGCAGAAAAACTATCATCAGAGTGAACAGGCAGTCTACAGAATGGCAGAAAATTTTTGCAATCTATTCATCTAACAAAGGTCTAATATCCAGAATCTACAAATAACTTAAACAAATTTACAAGAAAAAAACAAGCAACCTCATCAAAACGTGGGTGAAGAATATGAACAGACACTTCTCAAAAGAAGACATTTATGTGGCCAACAAACATATGAAAGAAAGCTCATCATCAATGGTCATTCGAGAAATGTAAATCAAAACCACAATGAGATACCAATTCACTCCACTTAGAATGGTGATCATTAAAAAGTCAGGAAATAACAGATGCTGGAGACGATGTGGAGAAATAGGAATCCTTTTACAACTGTTGGTGGGAATGTAAATTAATTAAACCACCAGTGAAGACAGTGTAGCAATTCCTCAAGGATACAGAACTAGAAATACCATTTGACCTGGCAATCCCATTACTGGGTATATACCCAAAGAATTATAAATCATTCTACTATAAAGACACATGCACACCTATGTTTATTTCAGCATTCTTCACAATAGCAAAGACTTGGATCCAACCCAAAAGCCCATTAATCATAGACTGGATAAAGAAAATTTGGCATATATATACCATGGAATACTATGCAGCCATAAAAAAAGAGATGAGTTCATGTCCTTTGCATAGACGTGGATGAAGCTGTCAACTGTCATTCTCAGCAAACTAACACAAGATCAGAAAACCAAACACATGGACAGAGAAAGGGGAACATCACACACTGGGACTTGTTGAGGGATGGGGAGCTAAGAGTTTATGTTCTGCACATGTATCTCAGAACTTAAAGTATAATAACAATAAAACATTAGCTGGGTGTGGAGGCATGTGCCTGTAATCCCAGCTACTGTGGAGGCTGAGACAGGAGAATCGCTTGAACCTAGGAGATGGAGGTTGCAGTGAGCCAAGACTGCATCATTGCATTCCAGTTGGGAGACAGAGTAAGGCTCCCTCTCAAAAAAAAAAAAAAAAAGAAAGAAAGAAAAAAAGTAGTGTGAATGATAAATAAATAGAAAATAAACAGAAAAATTAACCCCTACAAATCAAACATATAAATCAATCCTTAACTTATTACAAAATACTTCAGCGGTTTTGGAATTTTAGGGTGCTAGGCATATTGAATATCCACATTCTAAAAGATGAATTTCGATCTGTACCTTACATAAAAATCAATTTCTAGTAGAATGAAGAGCTAAACGTGAAAGGTAAAATAAAACTTTCACAAAGTAGTAAAAGACAATAACTTTATGTCATGAAATAGGAAAAGATTTCTAAAACAGGTAACAAAAGCACTACTCATGAAAGAAAAGATAGCAGATTACATTAAAAATAGTAATTACTCTTCGTTAAGCCACATCATTAAACCAATGGAAAATAAGAGACAGAGTGAGGGATATTATTTGCAACACATACAACAAACTACTTGATAAGAAGGTAGACACTCAAGTAAAATGGAAAGTTTTGAACAAAAACATTCCAATGAAGTTGGGACAGCAAAACTGCCTGCAAAGATGTAAAGTCTTCAAACCATCATTCATTAAAACCACAGCAGAATGCTACCAACCACAGCAAAATGCTACCTACCACAGATTCAAGCAATATGACTAGAATGAAGAAAGATAATTTTAAGTGCTGGTGAGGATATGGAGCAATTCCTTGTGGGAATATAAACTGGTATAATTCTTGTAAAAATCAGTGGCAGTATTTACTGAAGATGGACATATATATATCTGAGATATAGAATGAATTAATAAATTGTGGTATCTTTATATAATAGAATGTTACAGAGAAATGAGAAAAAATGAGATGCAACTAGGTACAACTAAATGAATAAACATTACAAATTCAATATTAACTGAATGAAATCAGAAAAAAGATAGTTCAAAAGGTATGTTTCTATTTATACATTTCAAAAATAAACAAAAAATAATATATGATATTAGAAATCATAGTAGTCATCAACCTTAAAGAACAGTGATCAAACTTAGGTAGTGGATAAGAAAAGGTGGACTTCTGATCTATTTTGATGTGGGTGCTGGTTCCTGAATGTATTTACTTTAAAATTCACTTAGTTATACACTAATGATTTGTGTACTTTATTATAAATGTTGATACTTTAATAAAAATTCACTTAAAAATATAATGTACATAATAAAAATAAATTTGCTTACAATGTGTTAATTCTTATTCCTTTTTTGTTTAAGATACTTCTAATTGCGCATTCAGGAAAATTTGCCTAATTATTCAGGAGGTGATAAAAGCATAGGGTACGCAACATTAAGAGCACACCATTTTAAGAAGCAAAGCCACACTGCAGGGAACAGGGATAGCAAATTACCTACAAATCCAGTTAATCTTTACTGAACTGTATGGCATACTGGTTAATAGCTCGGGTTCTGGAATCAGACTACCTGGATTCTTTATTCATCTCTACCAGTCACTAGCTGCGTGACATTTGGTAGGTTACTTAAGCTTTCTGTACCTGAGATTTCTCGTCTGTAAAACTGTAAGAAAAGTATCAATCACAGCACTGTTACGAGAATCGCAGGTACATGGTTGTACTTTCAAAAAACTTAGGTGATTTCTGAGGCAAATGTAAGTGTGAATATTTTTCTTGTAATTGTTGTCTGCTATGCGTCAGACATGTTTATTTAATCCTAACAACCCCTCTAAGAGGTAGATATTGCCATTCCCATTACATGTAGAGGGAAATTGAGGCTTAAGATACAACAAAAACTTGCTCCATGTTTCACTCAAGTTTTCTGATTCCTGGTCTGTGTGCATTTGACATTCTGTCTTCCGTGTTCTTGGATAAGATTTCAGGACTGCTTGAAATCTACTTTCATTTGCAGATGAAGACATAATTAAGTACATTTGATGAAAACTTGCAGGGATTATTAGTGTATACTGTGCAACTTGCTTAAAGAAACTTTTATAAGTGACTACATAATTAGAAACTATCATCACAATGATCATCCCGATCACTTGAATTCATGAGGTCATCACAGCCCAACACATATTATTTTTTAGTAATTTTATTCAAGGATAAATTTATTAGGTTGTTAGTGGGAAAATGATACTCTTAGTCACTGAATAGATTTCTATTCAGTGATATAAGGATAAAATCGCATGTTTTTGAGGTTTTGAGAATTTTTTACTCTTAGAGCATGCAGTGTTCAATTGGCACTTAACTACTTAACCTAATACAGAATGTATCAAAAATTAAGTAGGCATTAATTAGGAAAACAAAATGTGAACTAGCCTTAAAAAGTTAATTATCAAATTGGTATAGCTATCTGTCAGCAGACTCCCATAAGCACACTGTTAAAGTAGTTTCATTTTTTTTAATGTAATGTTTCTTAGGATGTGATTACACATACAATATATGGTTGTAATTTTGAGTTAATTGCATAGTAGCTAGATTAACTTTTACATCATTACACTTTAATCAATGTTTTTCATGATTAACATTCATTTACATTTAAAGCTTCCAAGCTCCTTTTCCATTGTCTCTGCTCCTCCCTTCTCATGCCAAGTGCTGACTTAACATATCATTGCATTAAAGCTCTCTGAGGACAAACTTTTGCATTTTCTCACTCTAGGTACAACGAAAATGTTCATAGGAAACTATGATAGTAATAGTATCTCTACCACAATGTACTACTAATGACTGTAATTATCTTAATATATAGAAAAAAGAGGCTAGATATTAGCTGGAGAAATCCCATAGCAAATAAACAAAGTAGTTAATTCTCTATATCATTTTGACTTCGGTTTTGTTCCAACTGTAACTGTCAAAGGAAAAAAAGATAAAATTCATTTTTTTCTTACACTTGGCTTGAACAGCATGAAATACATTAGCATCTTTGAAAAAAAAATCATACTATCTTATTAGTATACCACAACTGAGAAATTTGACAGGAGATTGAGAAATAAATATCTCAGTTCTCCTGCTAAAGAATACTATCACTGATCTGAATCAACCATGAGAGTTGTGGTTTTTCCTTTAAACATTTGTTTGTATTAATACAAAAATACATACATAGCATAATTTTATAAATATGTACACTATCCACAGGTTGACAAAACAAAAACTCAAACACATCATAATTACCTTTAAATACTGAAGCGCTCTGCTTCATCCCCCATGAGTGGCTCATGCCCTCACAGTCCCAAACTCTGCTGACTCAGTTGCTATTTTCATTGTTTTAGTATTATTTGGATGTTAAAAATCTTTTTTTTAAACCTGAGATAGTATTAGTGTTGCATTATACAATTTATGTTTGATTATATAGTTGACCCTTGAACGATGCAGACGGTTAGGGGTACTGACCCCTTATGTAGTTAAAAAATCCACATATGACTTTGGATTTCCCCCAAATATAACTACTAAGAGCCTACTGTTGACCAGAAACCTTACTGATAACATAACAATTGATTAACACATATTCTGCATTATATACTTATTATATACTATATTTTTACAATAAAGTGAGCAAGAGAAAACAAAATGTTATTAAGAAAATTGTAAGGAAGAGAAAATAGATGTACTATTAACTAAATCAAAGTGAATCATCATAAATGTCTTCATCCTCATTGTCTTCCCATGGGTAGGCTAAGGTAAAAGAGGAAGAGAGGCTTGGTCTTGCTGTCTTGAGGGTGGAAGAGGTAGCAGAAAATCTAATATAAGTGAACCTGGGCAATTCAAACTCATATTGTTCAAGGGTCGTACGTTCATTTAGATTAACCAACTCATTTGCCACATTTTTCGGTCTTCATTTCTTTTTACATCTCAGACCACCTATCTAAAATCATTTTCTTCTGCCTTCAGAAATTCCTTTAATTAGGATATTTTCACGGCTAACTCTCAAGTTTTGTTTGCTTAAAAATTTCTTTACTTTCATTATAAATTATTCTTAAAAGTTATTTCCCTTAAGGGTAGAATTCATGGTTTACAATTACTTCATTCTAACCGATTAAATACATTTTTCTATCATCTCTGGTATCCACTGGTGCTGAAAAAATTCAGCTGTTAGTCTAATTATTGCAAATTGAAAATAATCTGCCTTTTTGATGTTTGTTTTTAAGAACTTCTCTTTTTCTTTGGTCTTCAAATTATGTGACATTTGAAGATCTACCAGTCCTTTCCTTAACCATTTCAGTCCTTTCTCCAACCATTTCAGTTCCTGAAGCTTGTTCTCTAAAGGGTTCAGTAGGGAGGTGTGACGGTTAATTTTATGTATTAACTTGAATGAACTAAGAGATGGCCAAAAAGCTAATAAAGAATTATTTCTGTGTGTGTCTCTGAGGATGTTTTGAGAAGAGAACTGAACTGAGTAAATGAAGTCCATACTCACCAATATGGACAGGCCTCAGCCAATCTTTTGAGGGTTCAAGTGGAACAAAAAGGCTGAAAGGAGAATTCTCTTTGTCTTCTTGATCTCAAACAACCATCTTCTGCCACAGGACATCAGAGTTCCTGGTTCCCAGTCCTTCAGACTCTGAGACTTAGACCAAGGTCATCTTTTTGTATCCTCCCTGTCCTCTCCAATCTCTCCCCAACCCCCTCTAGTTCTCAGATCTTGAGACTCAACTCACTATCAGCTGCCCTGAGTCTCTGGCCTTTGGACTCTGACAGAATTGTACCACCAGCTTTCCTTGTTCTTCAGTTTGCAGATCGTAAATTATGAGACTGCCTAACCTTCATAAACTTGTGAGCCAATTTCTCATGATGAAGATCGATCTATCTATCCATCCATCCATCCATCCATCCATCCATCCATCCATCCATCCATCTATCTATCTATATCTATCTTCAATTAGTTATGTTTCTCTGGAGAACCCTGACTAATACAGAAGAGCAAAAAGAACAATATTCCATGAGTTCTTGAACATTCATAAAGTTTTGTTGATAGCTTTTAGAATCAAAGGTCATTTTGACTAGATATAAAATTCTAGCTCACATTTTATTGAGTAACTTAAATTTATTACTTCTTCGACATATGGTATAAAGCATGATGACAATATAATTTTGTTTGAATTTTTTGTTACTTAGCCTTTATTTTGTCTAAGTGCTTATATGTGTATGTGTCTGTATGCGTGCGTGCATACACATGTATATATATATAAACTTTTTTCTTTAAAGTCAAATAATTTACTGAACTATATATTGGTATTTGTTATTTGGGTCAGTTTTCCAAGGCACAGAATGAGCATATCCATATGTATTTTTAGATTGATTTCATGACGACAGCATTTTTGTGAATCATGCTTTTTAGTTTTTGTTTGGTTCTATTGCTTTAGTTGCTTTGGTTTTTTTTTTTAAGTGCGCGCGCGCGCACACACACACACACACATATATGTCTCGGTTTTCTTTTTTCAGGGGGAAGGGTCTATTTTTTAATCCTGATCACTTTCTGTAAATTTTTTTTTTACTGAAAAATATTCTTTACATTTTCCTGTTTTTCTTAAGGTATCAACCATTGTGTGTATTCTCTCTCATGTAGCTTTTAATTTAGTATTTATTGCAAGAAATTTCTTCTTTAATTTCTAATTTCTTTTTTGATTCTATCACATCTCTTCAAATCTTCCCAATTTCAAACACCTCATTTTGGAATTTTTATAATTTTGATATTTGTGTTTATAGCTTTCTAATTTATATTATATAATTTCTTTAGATTATTTTCTAATTTCTTTTATCTCATTTAAAAGTATCTGAACATATCATTCCCTGTGATTTCATTGCTATCACAAGTATAACTGGTTGGGGCCAGCATTATGGACAGTAAAAGAATTTGCCAAGGGCCAGGCTCAGTGGCTCATGCCTGTAATTCCAGCACTTTGGGACACCAAGGAAGATGAACTGCTTTAGGTCAGGAGTTTGAGACCAGCTTGTCCAAAATGGTGAAACCCTGACTCTACTAAAAATATTTTTAAAATTAGCCAGGTGTGGAGGCACATGCCATAATCCCAGGTACTCAGGAAGCTGAGTCATGAGAATTGCTTAAACCTGGGAGGTGGAGGTTGCAAAGAGCCAAGATCGAGCCACTGCACTCCAGCCTAGGTGACAGAGTGAGACTGTATCTTTAAAAAAAAAAAAAAAAAAAGACCAAGACAGTAGTGAGTAAAGAAAGGCAGATTTATTAAAGTACAAAGATACACTGCAAGAATGCAATGAGCAGCAGCACAGCAGAGAAGGCTATCTGCCAAAAGGCAGGGGCTGGGGGGGAAGTTTTATAGAGTTGTGCTAGAGGGGCTTATTCAAGTACAAAAATACACTGCAAGAATGCAGTGGGCAGCACAGCAGAGAGAAGACTCTCTGCCAAGATGCAGGGGATGGAGGAATGTTTTACAGGGTCATGCTGGAGGGGCAACATGATGAATGAGGTCATGCTGCTGAGGCTACATGTGGAGGGAGGTATTTGGGAACAAGCTGTTGTGCCAGCGGGTTGTCTATGATGAGCCATTTCTCAAAACAATTGTTCTCCTCAACCTTGGGCCCCTTCCTCATTGCTTATTTAGCAGGACTCCACAGTTGTCTAGATGTATATTATTATGTACTTAATTCTTATTATCTCAACTTTTTATAAAATCTGATCACAATCATTTCTTTCCTTTTTATCGTTTTCCTTTTTTCTTTGTTTTAAAGTGAGATGAGTTATTTTGTACTTTTAGGAGGCAATAGTGGGTCAAGTGAAATTTTAA
Organism: Saguinus oedipus; assembly: GCA_031835075.1. Classification (NCBI taxonomy): domain Eukaryota; kingdom Metazoa; phylum Chordata; class Mammalia; order Primates; family Cebidae; genus Saguinus; species Saguinus oedipus. Next base: position 1,814,135 of record CM063172.1, on the reverse strand, counting down.
CTTCGCCGCTTCAGAGTTTCCACTTTTGTTACTTTAAAAATGATCCATATATGTCTTTACACTTCCGGAGAACTGTCTTGTCTGTTCTCTTCCAACATATTAACCCATGAGACAATCTGGCCCACCAGTTGCTTTGTAAATAATGTTTTATCAAAATGCAGCCACAGCCAGTGGTTTACCTATTGCCTTTGGCAGCTTTTAGGCTGCAACTGAAGAGTTTAGAAGTTGTGATAAAGACTTTGTGTCTAGCACAGCCTGAAATATTTAGTCTTGACATCTATGGTGAAGGTTAGCACAACTCTGATCTTAATCATCTTTTTGCCCCCCTATTTTCACCCTGTCCTTCTCAAATTTGACTAAATTCCTACAAAATTCTCCATATTGGTCTTTGCACTAGAAGAGGGCTTTAGTTTATTAGTTTTGAGCCTTTTTTTAGGACTCAGACTACTCCAGCACCTTCCTGTGTCATGTAGTTCATTTAATTTCATCCTTGAATTAGATTCTAAAGAACTTCCTTCAATTTTAGTTGTTATTCTCAGATTGATTCACTTTTCATGTCGTATTTTGCAACATTGCTCCAACCATAATTCTTCATTCTGGAAAGAGCAGCTGGTTTCAGTTTCTTTTTTTCTTTTTTTTTCAGATGGAGTTTCATTCTTGTTGCCCAGGCTAGAGTGCAATGGCACCATCTCCACTCATTGCAACCTCTGCCTCCAGGGTTTAAGTGATTCTCCTGCTCAGCCTCCCAAGCAGCTGGGATTACAGATGCCTGCCACCATGCCCAGCTAATTTTTGTATTTATAGTAGAGATGCAGTTATGCCATGCTGGCCAGGCTGATCTCGAACTCTTGGCCTCAAGTGATCCGACCACTTTGGCCTCCCAAAGTGCTGGGATTACAAGCTTGAGCCACTGTGCCTGGCTTCTTTTTTCTAATTTTTTACTAAACATTTTCAACTCTTCAGTTGTTGCAATTTTGTTTTTTTATATTCTACCAATGAGCAGGCACCCCTTCCATTCTAGTCTTGGTCCCAGCTCTGTAAGGTCCATACTCAAAAGCTGTTAGATGATAAATTTTTTGTTTTGAGATCGGAGTCTTGCTTTGTTGCCAAGGCTGGAGTGCACTGGCACCAACTCAGCTCACTGCAACCTTCACCTCCTGGGTTCAAGTGGTTCTCCTGCCTCAGCCTCCCGAATAGCTGGGTAAGGCATGCACCACCATGCCTGGCTAATTTTTGTATTTTTAGTAGAGACAGGGTTTTGCCATGTTGGCCATGCTGATCTCGAACTTCTGACCTCAAGTGATCTGCCCACCTCAGCCTCCCAAAGTGCCATGATTACAAGTGTGAGCCACAGCATCCAGCCTAGGTGATAACTGTTTTAAGCTCTTTGCTTCATTTCCTTAAAATTAAAAGGGGTTGTAGTTTCATCCTGCATTGACTAACACTATTTGTTATTTTGCCTGTCAGTTTTCCACTAACTATTTAGCCAATTTCTTGTATTGTATTCTTTCTCTTTAAATAACTGCCATGGTTTCTATTATCCTGACTGAATTGTTACTAATGTTCATCTTCAGTATTGGTGAAGATTTTTAAAAATAGGCATTGTCTTATAATGATGATGAGTATGTAAACTAACTTGAGAACCATTTCTCAGCTGTTATCAAAATGTAAATATTCATGTTTTCATTCAGAATTTGACTCCAAGGAATCTATCCCAAAGAAATATATACGTATTATTTAAACTATCAAAAAATCAGAGAAGAACTAAGTATAAATCAAGAGGAGAATTTTAAATAAAATATCAAGTGTCAAATATCATGGAATGATATATAACAATTAAAAAAAGAATACTCGCTCATAGGTGGGTGAGAAAAATGAGAACATGTGGACACAGAGAGGCGGTCTACTATACACTGGGGACTGTTGGGGGGAATGGGGGAGGGACAGCAGGGGGGGCTGGGGGGGATAGCCTGGGGATGAATACCAAGTGTGGGTGAAGGGGAGGAAAGCAGCAAAGCACACTGCCATGTGTGTACCTATGCAACTATCTTGCTCGTTCTGCACATGTACCCCCAAACCTATAATGCAATAAAAATAAATAAATTAATTAAAAAAAAAAAAAAAAAAAAAAAACAATTAAAAAAAGAGAGACTGATTGGCCCATGTAAGAATCTGAAACAACCTCCAAAATTTACTGTTAAATGAAAATACATGTGACAGAACAATGAATGTTATCATGCCTTCATTTTTATTTAACATGATACATGTATAGATACACGAACAGAAAAAAAGACAGAAATCTTATCCTAGATTGTTAACATGACATATCTCTGCTAAGAAAACTGAACTTGTGGCTAGTGAGAGAGTGACGTAGGCATTCTACTCTACATGGTTCTGCCTGGTTTGAATCTTTCATAGTGGTAATTTATTCATGTGTTAATTGCACAACAATCAATATGTGTGTATGCATATATATGTTTGTGTATATATATACATCTCTGTGTGCGTGTGTGGATTAAGACTTTTAAGGAATAGGCTGTAAGGAGAAATAAACTTGGAAGAGGGAGTTGACTCTCTGGAGGAAAAGTGAGAAAGGATGAGAATCAATGATGTCAAGTTGAAAGTGCTATAAAAAGAACAGGGTAAGGACTCAAGCTGGAACCTGATTCCAAACTTTATAGTATTCTGAATTCTGTCTAGTCATAGTAGTGAATCCAATAAATACCAATGGCTTGTGATTAAGTGCACTGCCTTAAAAATGTAAAGGAAGTAAAAAAGAGCCTAAATTAATATTTTCTAAAAATAAAGTATGAAGGAAGCCATATCTGAGGGTGAAAAATAAGAATATTTTTATATTCTGAAAAAAAATCATTTCTTAATATTCAGAACTTCATTAGTCCTGTATTCTGATGTATTATCAGTTTTAAGAAGAAAATATATGCACAATTAATTTATTTTCACCCTCTTATTATGAATTTTTAAAAACAAATTGACCATTTGAATTGTCTAGAATATTGAAAAGCAAAAGGTATAATTTTGCTTAATGTTTCACAATCTTAATCAGCTTGAAAGTGGGAAAAATAAAGTGTACATAAAAACAGATATTGTTATAGAGGCTGCCTAGAATAAAGACATTCAAGACAGTTTCAATTAGATTGTACTCTTTCAAAAGGTGTCTCATTTGAAGCAAATTGTATTCTGTCTGTTATAAAGGTATTCTAAGGAGTGCAAAGATTATTTGAGGTGAAATAAGTGGATCTAAGCCAATGAAGTCATTTGGATTGTTTGAGAGAGGATGTGTGATAGCATCTATCTCTCTGAGAATATGTTCAGAGTGGAGCAGATAATCTAAATACAACAAGCATCTTGCTACTGGCAAACTTCATTAATAACTTGAATGATGGAAATGTCTTGACTGGTGAGGAATCTGTCCAGTAAACACTGAAAAAGTGACCATTAAATCTAAATCTGACAGTGATTGGTTAATAGCACTTTAATATTAAATGCAGTGTTAAGTATGCCTGACATTTCCAATCTCCTTTCTAAAGCCAACCGTTGGCTAAAAAAATACTTTGTTTTTATTTTCTCTCGTAGAATCAAGTATAAAATTCTAGAAATGTTCATATGCTGCCTTTATCTCATATATATATGTGAGATATGTATGTGTGTGTATACAGAGTGAGACAGGGTCTCACTCTCTCACTCTGTCACCCTGCTTGGAGTACAGTGGTGCCATCTCAGTTCACTGCAACCTCCGCCTCCTGGGGTTCAAGTGATTTTCATGTATCAGCCTCCCTGAGTAGCTGGGATTACAGGTGCACATCACCATGCCCAGCTAACTGTTTTGTATTTTTAGTACAGAAAGGGTTTCACCATGTTGGTCAGGGTGATCTTGAACTCCTGGTCACAAGAGATCTGCCTACCTGGGCATCCTAAAGTGTTGGGATTACAGGTGTAAGCCACCACACCGGCCTCATAGTTATGTTTTGAGCATTTCTATATTCTGTAACTTTAGTCGCATGAAGAAATCTTAATTAAATTGCCATAAAGCACTTATTTAATCTGAACTCTGAAAATTATTTTGTCTTTTGGGGGGAAAAAAGATCATGTACTTATGCTATTCATATTCCAAAATATTAGAAATACTTAACCTTAGAATTGTTTTCTTTCTTTGAGTGATGAGATTATAGTTGATTTTTATTATTTCCTTCCTGCCTTCTCTCTCTCTCTTTTTCCTTCCTTCCTGCCTTCCTTCTCTCCTCTCTTCCTCAATTCCTTTCTCTCGATGAAATCTCGCTCTTACACCAAGGCTGGAGTTCAGTGGCACAATCATGGCTCACTGCAGCCTCGATCTCCTGAGCTCAAGAGATCCTCCCACCTCAGCCTCCTGAGTAGCTGGGAGGAAGCACCACCATGTTCAGAAATTTTTTTTATTTTTAGAGCTAGGGTCTCACTATATTGCTCAGGGTGGTATTTCTTTCTTTCTTTTCAGTTTCTCAGCACATTTACAGAAAATATATATTACTTTCATACTCAGAAAGAGTAAACAGCAACTATTTTTTAAAAAGGAAAAGAAAATCATAATTATAAAAGTTTGAACTTAAACATTTTGACAAGTGAAAAAAGAAGGCTCTCCTGTCCATTGTGTTAGTCTGTTCTTGCATTGCTATAAATAACTACCTGAAACTAGACAATTTATAAAGAAAAGAGGTGTAATTGACTCACAGTTCCACATACAGGAGCATATTGTACAGGAAGCATGACTGGGGAGATCTCAGGAAACTTACTGTCACGGCAGAGGGCAAAGGGGAAGGAGCCACATTCTATGTGGCTGGAGCAAAAGAAAGAGAAAGCAAGGAAGGTCCTACACACTTAGAAAGAACCAGAGCTCCTGAGAACTCACTCACTATTACGAGAACAGCAAGGAGGAAATCCACCCCCATGATCCAATCACCTCTGACAAAGCCCTTTCTCCAACAGTGACCATTACAATTGCATGAGATTTGGATGGGGACACAAATACAAACCATATCACCCATTATGAATTTCTGGCCATTTGTACTCAGTGCAAATGTGTTTATAGGAATGAATAAATTTGATAACCATTAGCAATACTTTTTGTACATTAAGCATTTTCCTATATCTCTCATGTTTCTGAATTTGGTCTATGCTGGAAATTGTTTTCCATGGGCAAAGTTATGATCTGAATGTTTGTGTCTCACCAAAATTCATATGTTAAATCCTAATCACCAATGTACTTCGAGGTAAAACCTCTGAGAGGTAATTAGGATTAGATTAGGTCATGAGAATGGAGCCCTCATGACAGGATTAATGCCCTATAAAAAGACGAAGAGACAGATTTCTCTCTCCTCCATGTGAGGATACATGGAGAAGATGGCCATCAGCAAGCACATCAGGAAGACAGCCATCAATAGAACCAAATCAACAGACACCTTGATCATGGACTTCCGGACCTCCTGAATTGTAAGAAATAATTTATTATTGTCTAACATACTCAGCCTATGCAAATTTGTCATAGCTGTCCAACTAAGACAGGCATGGTAGCACTTCCATATCTCTTTAACCTACACAAACCTCTATTTATTTCAGGAACTACCAGACACTGAAGAAGATTTTATGTAATTTGTGATTGGGCTTGATCTAAAAGCCATATATCATATGTTAAGTAGTCAATGCATTATCAAAGAATATAACATAAAGCCTTCACACCAAATACTAAATCAGACATTATTATCACCAAAATATCAGGGCAGCAATGGTATTTTATAGAAAGAATATTAGATTATGAGCCAAAAGAAATCTGTTCTACTGTGATTTTTAAAAATAACTAGTTATATGAACTTTGACAAATCAATGGTCCACAATTTACCCCTGTGTAAAATCGAGAATTGCATTAAAGGATAAATACATTCTCTTCCAGCTTTAAAACTGTTTAATTTATTATGTATTTCGGGGTGACAAGTAGCAGTTCTTATAAACATAGATTGCACAGTGGTGAAGTCTGGGCTTATAGTGTACCCATCACTGGAATACTGAACATTGCACCAAGTAGGTAATATTTTAGCCCTCAAACCTCCCCTTCCCACTTTCTCAGCTTTTATAGTCTTTGTGTCTATAATTCCACTCTGTATGTTCACATGTAGTCTTTGTTTAGCTCCCACTTATAGATGTAAACTAATAGTATCTGTCTTTCTGTGTCTGAGTTGTTTCATTTAAAATAATTGCCTCCAGTTCCTTTCAGGTTGCTGCACAAGGCATGATTTTATTCTCTTTTTATGGCAGAGTAGTATTCCATGGTATATATATATATGTGTGTACACCACATTTTCTTGATCAAGTATTTCATTGATGGACACTTAGGTGGATTCTCTATCTTTGCTATTGTGGAACAGAGACATAATAAACATACAAATGCAGAAATCTTTTTGATATAATGATTTATTTGCCTTTGGGTATATATCCAGCAGTGAGAGTGTGGATCAAATGGTAGTTCTTTTAGTTTTCTGAGAAATCTCCATGCTGTTTTCCAGAAAGGTTGTAGTAATTTGCATTCTCATGAAGAGTATATAAGCATTCCCTTTTCTCTGCATCCTTACCAACATTTGTAGCTTTTCACTTTTTCATTCTTCAGCATACTTTTCTCAGAACTATTTATTGAATAGAGTGTCATTTCCCCAGTGTACATTTTTTCTGACTTTGTTTAAGATCAGTTAGTTGCAGGTATGGGGTTTTATTTCTGGATTCTCTATTCTCTTGATTGACCTATGTATCTATTTTTATATGAATACCATGCTGTTTGGGGTATATAGCCTTAAAGTATAATTTTAAGTCAGCTAATGTGATGCCTCCAACTTTATTCATTTTTCTCAGGATTGCTTAGGTTATTTGGGGTCTTTTTGGTTGCATATAAATTTTACGGGTTTTTTTTCTAATTCTGGAAAAATGACTGGTAATTTGATAGGGATTGCACTAAATCTGCAAATTGCTTTGTGGACTATGGTCATTTTAACGGTATTGATTTCTTCCAATTCATGAGCATGGGATGTTTTTCCATTTGTTTGTATCACCTATGATTTCTTTAAATCAGTATTTTGTAGTTATTTTTATATAGCTCTTTCATCTCCTTGGTTAAAAATATTCCTAGGTATTTTTTTGATTCTATCATAAATAGAACTACCTTTTTGATTTTGTCCTTGGCTAGATTGTTACTGGTGCATAAAAACATTATTGGTCTAGTCACGGTGACTCACCCCTGTAATTCCAACATTTTGGGAGACCAAGGCAGGTGGATCATGAGGTCAGGAGATGGAGACCATCTTGGCCAATATGGTGAAACCCCATCTCTACTAAAAATACAAAACTTAGCTGAGTGTGGTGGTATGTACCTGTAGTCCCAGCTACTCAGGAGACTCAGGCAGGAGAACTGCTTGAACTTGGGAGGTGGACGCTGCAGTGAGCTGAGATTGTACCACTGCACTCCAGCCTGCTGACAGAGTGAGACTCCATCTCAAACAAAACAAAACAAAAAATACCACTACTGACTTCAGTATGATAATCCTGTACACTGAGACTTTTCTAAATCCATTTACCAAATCTGAGAGTTTTTCAATGGAGTTTTTAGGATTTTCTAAATATGAGATTATATAATCAATTAATTGGGATACTTTTAACTCCTCTTTTCCAATTTGGACGTCCTTTTTTTTTCCTTGTCTTTTGCTCTGGCAAGGATTTCCGTACTAAGGTGAATAACAGTGGCAAAGGTGGGGATTCTTGTCTTGTATTTGTTCTTACTGGAAATGCTTTCAACTTTTCCCTATTAAATATAATGTTGGCTGTGTGTTTGTTGTATACAGTCTTTATTATGGTGAGATATGTTCCTTCTATGCCTAGTTTATTGAGGATTTTTGAAGGATACTGCAGTTTATTGAATGCATTTTCTGTGTCTGTTGGGATAATGATATGGTTTTTTTCCTTAATTTGTTTATGTGATGTACCACATTTACTGATTTATGTATGTTGAATCATTGTTGCAACTCTGAAACACATCCCACCTAATCATGCTGTATTATCTTTCTGATGTGATATTGGATTTAATTTGCTAGTACTTTGTTGAGAATTTCTGGATCTATGTTCATCAGGGATATTTGTCTGTAATTTCGATTTTTGGATCCTTGTTTGGTTCTGATATCAAGGTGATACTGGCCTCACAGAATTATTCAGGAAGAATTCCCTCCTCCGTGATTTTTTTTTAATCGTTTCAGAAGAACTGGATTTTTTTTAATAGTTTCAGGAGGACTATTTTTATACCAGTATCATGCTGTTTGGGGTACCAGAGCCTTATAGCATAATTAGAAGACAGCTAATGTGATGCCTCCAGCTTTATTCTTTTTTCTCAGGAATGCTTTGGCGCTTTGGGGTCTTTCTGGTTGCAGATAAATTTTAGGATTTTTTTTCTAATTCTGGGAAAATGACTGGTAATTTGATAGGGATTACATTGAATCTGCAAATTGCTTTGAAGAGTATGGCCATTTTGACAATATCAATTTCTTCCAATTCACGAGCATGGGCTATTTTTCCATTTGTTTGTGCCACCTCTGATTTCTTTAATCAGTGGTTTGTACTTATTTTTATAGAGCTCTTTCACCTCCCTGGTTAAAGACATTCCCAGGTGTTTTTCAGTTATCAAGAATACAAATATCCTTTGCATGTTTGGTAGAATTTGATACAATATTCCTAGGTATTTTTTCCTTTCATTAATCCACTGTAATTAGCTCTTCCTTTCATTAATCCATTGTAATTTTTTGTTCTCTGTTTTAGTTAGTTCTGGTCTGACCTTCGTTATTTCTTTTATTCTTCTAACTTTGGGTTTAGTTTGTTCCTGTTTTCTTTGTGAGTAGTTCATCTTTTTATGTAGGCATTTAATGTTACAACCTTCCCTCTTGGCAGTGCTTTTTCTGTATTCTACAGGCCTCTTGGCAATGCTTTTTCTATATTCTACAGGCTTCGATACACTGTTTCCATTTTTATTTGTTTCAAAATTTTTTTTAATTTTTTCCTCTGAATTTCTTCATCAATGCAGTGATTGTTTAAGAACATGCTGTTTAATTTCATTTATTTGTTTAGTTTACAAATTTCCTTTTGGTGTTGATTTCTGGCTTTATTCCACTGTGGTCTGAGAAAATAATTTATATAATATTTATTTTTTAAAACTTGCTAAGAATTGTTTAATGGCCTAAGAGGTAATCTATCTTGAAGAATATTTGATGTGTTGATGTATATTCTGCAGCTGTTGGATAGAATGTTGTATAAATGACTGTTAAGTCCATTTGTTCTAAAGTCCATTTTAAGTCCAGTGTTTCTTTTTAATTTTCTGTATTGATGATCAGTCTAGTACTGTGGATGAGGTGTTGAAGTCACCTACTATTATTGTGTTGCTGTCTATCTCTTTTCAGGTTTAGTAATATTTGTTTGGTGAATTTGGGTGCCCAGAGGTAGGGTGCATATATATCTAAGATTTTGGCTGAATTGATCCTTTTATCATTATATAATAACCTTCTTCATTTTTTTTTACTGTTTTTGATTTAAAATCTGTTTATTCTAATGTAAACATAGCTACTCTTGTTTGCTTCTAGTTTTTGTTTGCATGAAATATCTTTTACCATCCATTCACTTTCAGTCTACAAGTCTTTATAGGTAAAGTGAGTTTCATAGAGGCAGCATATAGTTGAATCATGGTTTTTTTATACTCATTCTGCCAATCTGTATCTTTTTAATGGTGCATTTAAGCCATTTACATTTAAGTTAACAATACTTTGTGAGGCTTTGTTCCTGTCACATTTTTTTTTCAGGTTGTTTTATAAGTTCTTTATTTTATTTTCTTTCTTTTTTGTTTTGTGGTTTGATGAAATTCTGCCATGTTGCCATTTCATTCCTGCCTCTTGCTCCTTTTTATAACTATTTTATAAAAGCTGTGAATTTTATATTTGCATGTGTTTCCATGATGTTAAAAATCAACCTTTTGTTTCCATGCCTAATATCCCTTTGTACATTTCCTGTAGGGACAATCTCATGGTGACAAACTTCCTCAGTGCTTGCTTGTCTGGGAAAAGCTTTATTTCTTCTTAATTTTTGACACTTATTCAAGCAGGATATAAAATTTTCAACTGATAGTTTTTTTTGTTTGTTTGTTTGTTTCTTTTAGTCCTGTGAAAATGCTATCCCATTCTCTTCTGGCCTATAAGGTTTCTGCTGGAAGTCTGATGGAATTTCCTTTATGTAACTAGACATTTTTCTGTTGCTAATTTAAAATTTTTTTTCTTTCACTTTGACTTTAAACATTCAAATTTAATATACTCTGGTGAATTCCTTTCTGTAATACGTTTTTCTTAGAATTGCTAGGTCTCCCATATCTGGATGCCTAATTCTCTTAATTAAGTTGGCAAGTTTCCATCAATTATTTTTTCAAATGGATTTACTACATTTTTTCTCTCTCTTCCCCCATGATAACAATGACAGTTCGTACTTGCATTCACTTTATGTAATCCCAGAAGGCTTTGTTTATTCTTTCTTATTCTTTTACCTTATTATTTTCTGACTGGATTATTTTAAAACCCTATCTTCAAATTCTGATGGTCTTTTTTTCTGCTTTATCTAGTCTACTATTGAAGCTTTAAATGTATCTTTATTTCTGTCAATTAATTTTCTAGTTCCAGAATCTCTGTGTGTGTTTTTTTTTAAAGATATTTATCTCCTTGGCAAATTTCTAATTCATATCCTGAACTGATTTTCTGACTTCTTCGTATTGCTTTTTAGATTGCTCTTTCATTTCACTGGGCTTCTTTAAAATCAGTGTTTTAAATTTTGTATCTGACATTTCTAGGAGTTCTTATTGACTGGGATATGTTGCTGAACAACTGCTTTGTCTTTTGGTTGTGTCATATTTCCCTGCTTTTTCATGTTTCCTGTGTCCTTCCACTGATATCTGTGCATCTGATGTAGCAATTGCCTGTTTCAAATTTTTGAAATTACTTTTGTAGGCAAGAAATTTTCCCTGAAGTTGTATGTATATTGTTGATTAATGTACTTTTCTTTGACTTTGGGTGCCTGTAGTAGTGTGATCTTTGCATTAGTTCTCTTGCAATACACAGGGTAAGTGGTGTCTGTGACTTCCTCAATTGAATAGGGTATAGTTATTAGTTCGAGTAGTGCTAAAGTTTTTGGGGATGACTTGGATGTCAACTGAGCTAATCTTTGGGCCCTGGTGCTGGCAGCAATGGGTAAGTAAGGCCCCTTTTTAAGGCCCCAGAGCAGTTTACAATGGCTCTAGTGTTAGTGGGTCTTGGAGATCTGATTCTTGAACCCTCCGGTGGCTTGTTTACAAACTAGAAATGGAAAAGGTGGACCAGACATGTGGGTTGGTTCTCAGACCCTTGGACAGCTGATTTGGTATGGCTCATGGCTGTAGAAGTGGTGAAGCCACCCACTGGGACCCAAGAAATCTACGCTGGTGTTGCTGGAAGCTCTGATGGGTTGTCTGGGCCAGTCCTTAGTCCCACAGCTGCCCATAGCAGGGCAGTGATTATTGTCCTGTGTTCTTACAAAATCTCTGTCTCCTTCTCTTCCCTGGCTGAGTGGTAGCTGCAATCGCATTTACTCAAACTCAGCTCAAGGTGGGACAGAGTCCAGTGTTAACCTTTCAAAATGGTGCAAATTGGGTTTATGAGCAGAGAGGGCAGGGCCCTTCTTAGACGAGAAACATGGATAAAATGCTGTGGACAGTATGGTTTACTCAAGTCTCAGTCTCACAGTAGCCCATGACAGAGTAATGGATATTGTTCTAGATATGTACAGAAGAGCCTGGTTTCTTTGTTCCTCCTTAGCCAGATGGTAGCTGCAGTCATGCCAACTCGAACTCAGTCCAACAGTGGGATATGACCCAGCATTAAGCTCTCAAAATGACACCTTGGGCCTAAGACCAGAAAGGGGCCTCTCCTAGGTAGGCAGGATAGGCAAGAAAATATGGGGTGTGCAGTCCACTTGCATCTTAGTCTCACAGCAGTCCACTGCAGGTCAGTTGTTATTGTCCTATAATGTAAAAGAGCCTGTCCCTTCTTGGCTGGGCGACGGCTGCAGCCACATTAGTGCAAACTGAGTCCAAGGTGGGGAGGAGGTGAAGTCCAGCATTAAACACTCAAAATGGTGCCTTGCGCCTGGAACCAGAGAGAGCAAAATCCCTCTCAGGCAAGGAGTGTGAACAAGGAACTATGAGGAGTATGGCTCGTTCACATTTCAGTTTCAACAGCAGCCCAAATCAGGACAGTAGGAACCCTCTCAAGGGTTGTGGGATGACAATCTTCTCTCTCTCTCCTCAAGGTAGTGTAGCAGCAACAGCCACTTCTATATATCACTGATATCTAGATTCTCAAAATGACTCTCAGCTGAAGCTACTCTAGGCTCAGATGCCTGTGGGATGCTGCATGGGTTCACCTTCTGGAGCAACAACTCTGTGAAATCTTTAGGCAGTGCTGTAAGTCAGACTTGAAACCATAATCAGTCTGTTGGCAGTGGTAAATCTATACATGTCTGCAGCAAACTTAATCTTCCCTCTTCAGAAGAAAGAATTTAGCCAAGGGGCATAAGGCAGAAAGAGAGACTGAGCCAAGTTTTAGAGTAGGAGTGAATGCTTATTAAAAAGTTTTAGAGCAGGAACGAAAGGAAGTAAAGTACACTTGGAAGAGGAACAAGCAGGCAACTTGAGAGACCCAAATGCTTTGTCCAACCCTTGACTTGCAGTTTTATATATTGGCATGATTCTAGGGTTTCTATTTCCCCTCCCTTGATTTTTCCCTTGGGGCAGGCTGTTCACAAGCACAGAGGCCACATGCGGTGTATGTTCACTGAAGTTGTGTGTATGCTCATTTGAGATGCTTTTCCCTTACCAGTTGAGTGTTCCTAGAGGAAGGTCATATAGCAGTTAAACTTCATCATTTTGCCTCTTAGTGAACATGCTTCAGGCCTCTCACCCAACTCCTGAGATCTTATCAGAAAGCTGCTGATCACTAGCTTCAAGTTTTTTCTATTTATTAGGAGACTGCCTTTCCCTGGCACCAGCTGTGACCAATTATTATTTTAGAGAAACAGGTTAACAACTGCCTAGCATGATGATCTGATGATCGCCTGACATTCCTGGTTGGGGTCCTTTACTCCCGTGCTCATGTCTGCCTAACTACATACTCTAACAGGTCAAGGTTTCTCCTATAGCCAAGACTGTAAACGTTTGTTTCAGGATGTGGAACCCTGAGGATTTCTCTCTTACTGATTCCCCACGTCCAGGAGCCTCTTCCATCTCAGTTAGTCGCCAGCCAGGCAAGCTGCTCAAAACCTCTCCTTACTTACTGGTGCTTCCTGTCTCTGGTAATCTTAGTGTTCTCTCCTAGATGATCTGTTCAAAATATGCCTACTTAAACTACTGTGGTTCCTCTCTGTGAAGGACGCACATATCTGCACCTAGTCAGCCATCTTGACCTCAACCTCTCTTCCAGCTTTATAATTCTATGGTTTCCTTCATGTTGTTAAGAAATTCTCACTGTCATATAACAAAATCAATAGAAAAATATATTCAACACTACTCTACAGAGCTTCTCTGGAAGTCTGTTTCTTTGTTACTAACACAAAATAAAAAGTATAATTAAAAAATGAAATGTGAATATATAGTTTTGTTCCATAGTTGTCATAGCACTTGGTTATGTCCACACATGCATAAACCATCTTATATAAGAATTTATTTAAGAAGGACAGTATACATTTGGAGTGATAATTGAGTTCTGTTGCTCCAGCATACATATAAAAGTAAGGATAAACTATTTTTATCTTAACCTCCTGGCTTGGGATATTATACTCATTTGTAATAGCCCTAATCTGTCAGTCATTATTTTCTTCTGTATCACACTGCTATTTAATTTATGGATTGGAGAAAAAACATCTTCATGAAAATCTCTGCACAGGGTAGTTTATTCCCTTTGGTCCCAATCTGAGAAGATAGAAATCTTCTTAAAATATTCCTGAAAGATGGTAGCCTATAAATTGTACCTACTTTCCTAAGCTACCGATGAGCTAGAAAAATTTGATTTTTAATGCGTTTGCATCAGAAAATACCTTTTGCTTTTTAAAAACATTATTTCTGTTTTATATCTTATTGTTTTTATTTTCTCCTAAGTAACACTGTCTTCCTTCTAAGAGGGCATAATGAATGACACACAAACCAATGATAAATGACAACTTACATATCAATTCTGTATGTCTTTGGTTTTCTCAATCACTATAACATATTTTCATGAACAACTGATCAAATGAGTAGGCAAATAGACTGTAGTGATCTAGAAAACAATCTATGCAGTAGCTGGCTATCTGTATCAGTCTAGTGGATACCATAACAAAATCAGGCAATCCTGTAAAGCATCCCTCAGTCTGCAAACAATCAAAGCTGTAATTGATGACAGATATTCTATAGCATCCATTCTACATTTCTACCAATGCCTCCCACATAGCCTGAAATGAACAAGATGCTTAATAAATGTTTTTTGAATAAAGGAATAATTTTTTTATAACACTCTTTTATAAGAACAAAAATGAATTTTTCAAATGTTAAATAACAAAATAATATTGGCATCCATATTACATTGTCAACTATGCTCTACCAGGACCTCTGGTCAAATATTTTCTTTCATATATCCAAAGTATAATTTCTGATGATATTTTGGAGAAAAGAGATTAGAAAGTATAATGGATAAATTGTTGACAGTTTCTGTCTTGATCACTTAATTACTTTTTTCCTTCTGATAAATTTTCTATTGAATTTATTTGGGACAGTATAACTAAACTTAAAGAATTATTTTATTCTTTTGATCCAAGTTTGGATTTTGAGAATTCAAATTCTGTCAATTTATAGTTGCTGAAGAAACTGACAAGAAATCTTGGATCTGACGGGATTGTTTGTGAAAACTTTTAAGGCAAATCAGAATGAGTGGACATGGAGTAAACTGATTCTAAGAGAAAGGAAGAGCTACATAGTAAGATAATTAAATAGAAAATAAAAAAAGAACAAGGAAATAAAGGAAGGAAGGGCAAGAAGGAGGATGGGAGGGAGGAAGGAAGGAAAGAAGAGAGGGAGGGAAGAAAGAGTCAGCGAGGGAGGGAGGGAGGAAGGAAGGACGGAGGGAGGGAGCGAGGGAGGAGACAAGGAGGGAGGGAGGGACAGAGGAAGGGAGGAAGGGAGGTAGGGAGGAAGAGAGGGAAAGGAAGGTGGGAGGAAAGGGGGGATAGAGGAGGAAGTAAAGAAAACAACATGGGAGGACAAGGCGGGTGGATCACGAGGCCAAGAGATCGAGACCATCCTGGTCAACATCGTGAAATGCTGTCTCTACTAAAAATACAAAAAATTAGCTGGGCATGGGGGCGCGTGCCTGTAATCCCAGCTACTCAGGAGGCTGAGGCAGGAGAATTGCCTGAACCCAGGAGGTGGAGGTTGCGGTGAGCTGAGATCGCGCCATTGCACTCCAGCCTGGGTAACAAGAGCAAAACTGTCTCAAAAGAAAGAAAGAAAGAAAGAAAACAAATAAGTGGAAGCACACTAAAAGTTTTCTGAGCATTACTTTTGTTACACCTGTGAGAGAATGAAGTCATTTTGATAAAAAAAATTTCAAGAGGAAGGCAAAATCCTCTTGAAATGTTTTTCTGTGTTAGTTGATGAGTTATAACTTTCTCTATACTAGGAAAGAAAAGTTTTAGAATGGAAAAAGTTAATGGGTTATTTATATCAAAAAAATATAAAAATGAGACTAATTATAAATATAAAAACAAGTTTAAAACAATTTTAAGAATCATATGAATAAACAAAAGCATTTTTTCTATCAATATTTGAGGTATAAAGTATTCAGGAAAATGAAGAGTTATAAATTAGAAGGAGAAAGATCAAATTTTAAATATTTACAAGAGATACTATTTTTGCTGCCTAATTTATTTGTCATCCTGACTGCATCACTAGGTGCCTGATATTTGGCTAAATCTTATTTCTGGGTATGTCCATGAGAAGGCTGCTGGATCAGATTAACACATGAATATGTTAAACTGAGTAAAGCATATGGCTTGCCTTGTGTGTGGGCCTGATCTAATTTGTTGAGGATTTCAATAGGACACAAAGGCAGAGGAAGGGAAAATTTGCTTTCTCTGTACAAGTGCTTGAGCTGGAACATCAATCTTCTCCTGCTGTTGGACTAGGACTGTCTCTCAGTTTTCAGCCATTCCAGTCTTCAGACATGGATTAAAACTATGCCACTGACTTTCCTAGATCTAAAACTTGTAGATGCCAGATCATAGAACATCTCATCCTACCAAATTAAGAGAACTAATTATAATCTTTCTCTCTCTCTCACACGCACACATACACACACACACACACACACACACACACACACACACACACACTTGTATATATCTCCTACTGGTTCTGTTTCTCTGGAGAATCCTAACAAATACAGATATTTTAATACCAAGAGGAATTCTAGAGAAAGATAATTTTAGGAATAGTTTTCTGAATTGGTTCTAGTGTTTCTGGAATTGGCTGTCTAATATGGTTAGATTTAAAGATGATAATGTCTCCTTTTTCAGTAGTAAGGAGAGAATTGATAGTCCATGGCATGAATTGGTAATAGAGATACACAAAATATCTGCTTTGGATATTCTTTTTTTTTTTTTTTTTGAGACGGAGTTTGGCTCTTGTTACCCAGGCTGGAGTGCAATGGCGCAATCTCGGCTCACCGCAACCTCCGCCCCCTGGGTTCAGGCAATTCTCCTGCCTCAGCTTCCTGAGTAGCTGGGATTACAGGCACGTGCCACCATGCCCAGCTAATTTTTTGTATTTTTTAGTAGAGATGGGGTTTCACCATGTTGACCAGGATGGTCTCGATCTCTTGACCTCGTGATCCACCCGTCTCGGCCTCCCAAAGTGCTGGGATTACAGGCTTGAGCCACCGCGCCCGGCCTGCTTTGGATATTCTTCATCACCCACTTAAAAGAATCAAGGAACTCAGTAACTTTATACATAATGCTACTGAACATTTTTTGAAAACTAATAAATACACTAGATGGTCTGGTTGTTCCTGACGTCACTGAACAAAGAAGTGGTGAAAAAAGAAGGATGAGCTCATGGATTTGAATTTCCTTAAAACATATTCAAGTTTTCCAATGGTATTTCATTCAATTAATTTTTATTTTAAAATGTGCTAAAATTGAGAAAATCTGCATATCATGAACTCTAATACTCATGTGAAGGTCAAAGAAAATTTGTACTTTATTAGGGAGTCAATACTTCACCCAGCAGCTTTTTTTCTACCCACAGTGTAAGATTAACACTCCTAGGAGTTGTGGAGAAAAGTAAACCCATGGAGGAGTGGCTTTTTTATTGGTGCTATTACGTTGGACCACAATAAGAGTATGTTGGATTTGAGTATGGCCTGATAAATTTAATCACAGATTTATTTCTGTGTTTTATTTTCAACAAATATTTGTAGACATCCTATTCCAAGGGGGGAGAAAAACAACATTACCAGATGTTATGAGGGTTAAAAAATATATGACATAATTCCTACAGAGATGGCATGTATCTAAGTTACTGCTTGAGATACAAATATGGTGATGAAATGAGGCTACAGCAAGTTTCACGTATTTATTACATGCTAATCTCAGGCATTTCAGAGTCTGACGATAATATACGATTTGGCTTTGAATCAAGGGTAACATTTGTATAGGTAGGTAGGTGGGTAGATATTAGAACACGGTAGATGCTTCAAGTAGGCAGTCATGAGTAAAGCATGGAGGAAAACCTAAGAAAAGTCTGCTAATAATGGTGTCTGAGGTTAGCTAGAATAGAGATTTCATGTAGGAGTTTAATGAAGATAAGGAGGAAATTATAGTTTGGGACCAATTAAGAAAAAGACTTTTAATTCTAACTTAAAGTTTTCCAAATTAATTCTTTGAACAATGGAAGAACACTTAGTAGTTTTCAAATAGAAAAACATCACTCTATGTGGTATTCTGTGAAGGTCTGGGAAGAGAGAGTTTTTACTGAGTCTTACTGACCAAGGTGATCTTTTGGTAATAGATTAGAAATATTAGTTCCTAGTGCAATTACTAGTCATCAATAAAAGTTTTAGGTAACTGTTCCAGACAGAAACCTTCCTTCAAGATTGACATAGCCTGTTATTCTTACTGACTTATCTTATGGGGCTGAGTTGATGGATCTCACTTGCTTTTTTTTTTTTGAGACGGAGTTTCACTCTTGTTACCCAGGCTGGAGTGCAATGGCGCGATCCCGGCTCACCGCAACCTCCGCCTCCTGGGTTCAGGCAATTATCCTGCCTCAGCCTCCTGAGTAGCTGGGATTACAGGCACACGCCACCATGCCCAGCTAATTTTTTGTATTTTTAGTAGAGACGGGGTTTCAACATGTTGACCAGGATGGTCTCGATCTCTTGACCTCGTGATCCACCCACCTCGGCCTCCCAAAGTGCTGGGATTACAGGCTTGAGCCACCACGCCCGGCCTCACTTGCTTTTTTAAAAAGCAGACTGTGTGGCCAGGGCCAAGTCCCAACTGATCCAGATAGAACCTGGCATAAAATCCTCTAGGGAATGTTTGGGTCCCGCCAGCTCCACCACCTGACCGCTAGTGGGCAGACACAGTCCTTGGTTCTCAGGAAAATTTTATATCACAGAGGGGAATCAGGGTCAACGATTTCAGGGGCAGTCCCTTTCACTGCTTAATCCAACCTGGCTGACTTAATGATATAAACTGTAGATTTACTGCCTCTGCCCCTTGAGCACTGAACCACCACCTTCACTCTAAAGGTAATTCCACCTAGTAATTAACTGTGAAATACTGAGTGGCCAGTGTCTGACCCGAGTGTTTGTGCCAAGCAAAAGTTTCACTTGCTTTTTTTTTTTTCTCTCTCTCTCTTTCACTGCCAGTTTGTGTGTATGTGTGTTTTTAAGTATTAACTCTCATGGAAGCACATGTCTATTTAAAATTCCCAGACGATGAGTCAGACCCGTTCAGTGTGGTTCCTGGAGAGTCACATGATCTGATTTCATGAAACTTCACCTTATGAAGGGTTGGAGGAAAAAAATCAAAAAAGCACTTTCAGACTTATATACATATACACATATACATATACATACATATATATTCTTGTATATATATACTTGTACATGTCATAATTTTCCATACATGCACATACACACACAGAAGAGAAACAGACACACAAATACATGCAGTAAAAAAAAAATCCCTTTGCTTTATTCTTCTCTTGTCTCCCCCCATACATATTTAAAAATCTGGTGAGCCAACAGCTCATGCCTCTTTGAAACAAGAAGAAAGCAGAAATCCTGTAGCAACATGTGCTGCACATGAATTTGAGTTACGTAGCTACCCTATGAAATCAAAATAGTAAGACTGGAAATTTGGATTCCAAAGTGATAAAGAGCCAGCATTGCTGAGACTCAGGATATGTAAGTGGTTTCACTTGCTGCTCTGATATGCTATAGGCTTATTTAGGCCTTTAAAAAATTCTGTATTATAATTTTTACTTTTCTTCAAATCAGTTTGATGTTTCACAGTATAACTAACACATCCTTTTGCTTTGACCAATAAAGTAGGCTCCCTCCTGTGAATAAATCCAAATTATAGTAATTTCTGAAGCTCTTCAATTTATTGTTCTGTATATTTCCTCCAAGTGTAAATTCACTCTAGGAGTGGTATTTGCAGTGTGAAAGACTCTTTCGCTAATGAACCCTAGCTGTAAGCAGGATTGAGTCACTTCTTATGAAAAATATATGAGTTATAGAGTAACAAGTATTCTAGAATGATCCTGACTGACGACCAGTATGGAAGGAGAGCAAGAAAGTTAATAGTTGCTTAGAAAGGGAAAGTTCTCTTCAAAAGGTTGAGGACAGCCGCAGAATTTTAGGAGTGACTTGGCGTTTTAAAACATCATGGAGGAAGTAAAACCAGCTAAATTGCTGCATTGATTCATTCACTTAATGAACATTTATTGAGAGCCCAGTGTATGCCAGAAACTGCTAGATGCTGGAAACTCAAGAATTCACAAGTACTTCTAGTTTGATGGATGGGAGTTTCATAAGCAAATAGTTATAATTCAGGAATGTGGAAAGTACTGTGAAAACACAGGTGCAGCAATGACTAACTTTGTCTAACAGAATTGGATAAAACTTCAGAGAGCAGGCGATATTTGATCCAGATCTTTACAGATAAGTAGGTAATGACGATGAAAAATTAGTAAAGCAGAGGAAAAAATTATGAATGTTGGGAAGGTACAGTTGAATGAGGAAGGCTCATTAAAGACATAATTTAATATTAGCCAGAACTGATCCATAATAGGGAGCTTTGAATATGCAATTCATTTGCACTTTTATTCTGGGTAAATCCAGAAGCTAAACATGTTTCAGCAGGGGATTTATAACCAGGTAGAGGAAAGCCACTACTAATCTGGCTCTCTCTCACATTAATTCATTCATCCTCAGTCTCTGTCCTTGTTTCTGTCTCTCTCTTTTTTTCTTCCTCCTCCTTCTCATGCTCAGGTTCTCTCATCTTTAGGTCTGAATCACTCTTCTCTGAAGACTGGCACCATTTTGTACTAAGATATTACCAGTTTCATCATATCTAGTAATCGTCCAGACTTACTGGGATTGCTCTATCTGTATCCCAAAATTCCTAGAGGGAGAATCTTATTTGCCCAGCTGATTCAATGCACTGTGGTCAGGAGTGGAGTCACATGGTATGGATACAAGTCCTGAAAACAAACCTCCATCGACAGAGAATGACTTTCTCACAAAGACAGGCCATAGGTTGAGCACTGCTTAAAAGTTAACTACAACTTATAATAATTCTACGTTGAATGCTCCTAAAGGGATCGTGGGGTGTGACATGACACTGTTACCTTTTGCCCAACGCAAACCTAAATTTGCTGAGGTTGTTTCCTATAGCGTTCATTTATATCTGTATTTTGTGAGTGCTTCTTGAAACGTCCAAGAAGGTGTATTTCTGCACGAATAGAACAGTGGGCTGGGACATGGAACTTGAGTCAATGTGAATATTTTTTATTTTTTTTCTTCTTTCTTCCCCCATGATCACTAGCCCCAGTTAGGTAAAGAGATTAATCATACTAGGGGTTGTGTGATGCAAAGGCTATTCATTATTGAAAACCATTCCTTTGGGAGTCTGTTCCTCACTGTGGTCTAAACCTAAGTAAATTTCAATGAGATTCTGATGTTCGCACATAAGTAGAACCTTTAAGTGCCTGGAATCTCTTCCAACATATTTTTATCATGGAAATATGATGTAGCTGGTAGTAAAACGAAATTTTTAGCAACTTGAGTTACTTTGTGAAAATTATTAAGAAATAAGTTGACTCCAACATTTCCACAGATTTGTTAGCATCCAGACTTAAAAAGTAATAATTCCAAATCACATCTAAATTAATTCAAATTTGTATTTATGAAGGTAACTCTAACTGCTCTAATAAATTCCCAAACATCAGTGGTTTATTACTTGCTCAAAAGTTCAAAATGTGTGTTCCTGATTGGTAGATGGCGCTTCTCCATAATTATGGAGCTGATACCTTTCCATCCTGTGACTCTTCCATTTTTCACAGAGCTTCTACAGTCACCAAAAAAAATAACAGAGAATTGCAAATGGGAAGTTTTTATAGGCTAAGCCTAGAGATGGCACAAATCACTTCCACCTATACATATTCAACTGGCAGAAGTCATTCACACAGCTGGACATAATTACTAGTATGGCCACATTTTGCCCAAGAGGAAATAAGAGTGATGAAAATTCAGGTAGTCTCCTCCACAAAGCTTTTAGTAAAGTCTCTTATAGTGCTTATTCTTTATATCACTTACAATGAAAAGGTGTAAGTTTATTTAATATAAACTGATTTGAAAATCATTCAGTAACATTAAAATCCAGTGTATAAATAAATTACAACAACAAAATGCATCTGATGCTATTTTGTTGTCTATAATACAAACAAGCATTAAGTAACCTAAAATGCGCATACATACACACACAGACACACACACCTACTTTGACATTTAGTTGAGAACTGGGTTTCAAACTATTAGGTGGTGTATGAGTATCCAAAAAGAAATAGATATAGTTTAGATATGAGGAAGCACTCTGCTATTTTCCTATCAATGCCACTTTTTAAAACTATTTTCTATGTTCTTTTTTGTATAAACAGAATACTACTAGAATTTGACAGTATTTCATTCTTTAATAAAGTGATAAAATTTCCATGTTTATCATTTTTAGTTACCACTTTACAGATTAGTACATTCTACTCAAATCTTTAGCATTCATTTTTTTACACGTTTTATATAAATTTAAAAAAAAATTAATACTGTTTCAAATTGTTCTTGGCAATTAAACCTTTAGATTTTTCAATTTCTAGTAGTTCTACTTGTTCTTGTGTTTATAGAAAATTATGGTAAAGAGTTAATTATGTAGGTTAGGGAAGAGAGTGCAAAAGGATGTATTTTTTTTTTAATCATGTACAATCAATCCCCTGGGATTATAATTGTACCTCTCATTATAGTCTCTAGAGGAAATGTTTATGGTTTGAATCATAGAATAAGCTGTCATATGAAATCAGAACACCCAAGGAATAACACAATACCACAGAATTAATATGATTGATGATATCATAGCTCATTTTTAACAGATGTCAAAAAAAGAAAAATCAAGCTGCCATTCCACATACTAAGCCCTTGTTCATTTAACAGAAGACTTTTCTAAGTAAATCATAATTAATGGTAAGTATTCATTGGGTTAGGAGATGGGCATTTGGATTACTTTTAGACTTTCAAAAGAAAAGCCATATGATAAAAATAAAAATTTCTAGAAAAGATACATATATATATATATATATATATACCTTTAATTCCCTGGGGCTATATTTGACCAAATATTTAATTTGGCATTGGTGAATGGATTCTAGTTAGGAAAAGTTTCTTTTTAGAAATACAACCACATTTGTGGAACTCAAAAAGTCTCATATGCATCCAGTCTTAAAACAAGTTCTTCCATAACTGCCAAAGGAAATCCTACTTCCAGCTGTGCACTGACTGGTAGAGAGAGAGTCGGTGGTACTTTTTAATGATGTATGCATGTAAAAAAAATCTGGAGAAAGTAAAGGAAAACAATTATATCTTAATTTTGTTAAAAAATATCAGTAGTTTCTTTGCTGAATCCAACCTTCTACTGAACCGGATTATTATTTTCTCTTAGCACACTGCAGTATGTGTTGAACATCTCCAAAGGAGGATAAAGAAGTCAGCTAACTGGTAGAATTATCTATGAGATATATTGATTAGCAGCCATATGTCTTTCTCCTAGTAGGCCCTTCCCACTTTTGGAGATATGGACAAGGATAGTATTATACCATGATTCCTACTCTAAGGTGATCCTGGGGAGGCAAGGCACTGTGGCCCACACCTGTAATCCCAGCACATTCAGAGGCCAAGGCAGGCACATCACTTGAGGCCAGGAGTTTGATCCCAGCCTAGACAAAATAGGAAGAATTCTGTCTCTATAAAAATCAACAACAACAACAACAACAAATTATTTTTAATTATCCAGGTGTGGCGACCCACCTGAAGTCCCAAGCTCCTTTGGAGACTGAGGTGGGAGGATCACTTGAGCCCAGGAGTCCAGGACTGCAGTGAGCTCCAACTGCATCAAGTTACTCCAGCTTGGGCAACAGAGTAAGACCCTGTCTCTTAAATAAATAAACAAATAAATTCTAGAAAAGTAAGAAATCTCATATCAGGTAAAGGGCACTAGTTCCTCCTTAACCAAGCACCTGAGGGATTTCTTAGGTCTGAAGCATCATCCCTTCCCAGGTTTGATGCTTATTAATGAATTGTCAGGCCCATGCAGGTTGGGTATGCTGAGAGCATGAACATATGTCTCCCGTTTCAATTTAAAATATGAAACTCAGAAATTGTGTTTTGTTAAAACACATAATCATACACATACACATCACACACACACACACACACACACACTCAGAAAGAACTTCGTTTTCTTCTTTTTGAAGTGCCAGTAAAATATACAGTAGTACTCAATGCCAGATAGTATTCATTTAGATGAACAAAGGGGAGTAAAAGCACTTTTGGGATTATGTCTCATTTTAAGTTGAAAATAGCATGATAAATAGAATGCAATTCTGAAAAAATTTTTGAGACTTTAATAGCTAACTCAAGTTTGTTTATGCTTTTAACTTTGTGATTTTGATAGTCTTTAGCAGGGTGAGCAAGATTTTTTTCTGAAGGACTAGTACATGCTACAGACATTACAGGCCATAGGTTTTTGATGGAACTACTTAAGTCTGCCATTGTAGCAAGAAAGCTGTAGACAACACGTAGATAAACAAATACAACTGTGTTCTAATAAAACCACATTTTCTAAAACAAACTCAAATTCTGGATTACCATTCTTTGTTCTAACAAAAGGAGCAAAGCTACCAGGCACACAGTAAAGACACTTTGTATTGGTCATAGCTATGGTCAGATATGGTCCTTGGGCCACAGTTTGTCAACCTTTGGTCTTTTCAATCCTCATATCACCTATTAACTATCACTCCTTTTCTCACAGTTTCTTAGAGATTATTCTCAAATAACTTATAATTTTACCTGTTGATATGGAGATAAAATATGTTTTTCTCCATTTGTTATGAGGAATTTGGCTCACCTGCTAGATTGAACAGACCGCAAGTTTATAATCTTCCCCAGGCCTTATGGACAGTGAGGGCCGGCAGGAACTGGGATATGAGTTCATCTGTCAATTTACAGCTAGAGAATTTAAAGCAAGAACAGGGAGTTTTGGTTCACAAGATGCTCTATTTAAAAGGACATTGTTGAGAGGTTTACTGTTCAGCACTGCTGGGACGGTCTCAGAAAAATGACCTCCTTTCCCTCAGCAAAGTCAACTCTGAAAAAGGATGATGTCTACAAATGAGGTCTCATAAAAGAATATAATTAAACACTGATGCTCCTCAGAGTGAAAGAGCTTTGAGATAATGACTACAGTGGCACACACTGTACCAAGGAGAACAAGATGTCACAATTATGTATTTGCAGGTTGATTTAATCTGACAGGATTCTTGTCAACAGTGAATTTGGTCTGTCTGTGCATAACAACACAGCTTATGTGTTCCACAAATGAAGCTCTGTTTATCTTTACTAAACTTACACGTGTCAATTAGCAAACTTATTAATCTAGCTGGACATTCTTATCAGTGGAGGTCCAGTATATGTGTTCATTTTCTCTGTCATAGTATGTGTAAATCATCCTTTTTATTTAAATAAAGTCTTTTAAAAATTCTCTGTATAGATTTTTTTCTTCATTATTTGATTTTTGAATGATATTCTCTCACTGCAAAGTTCTAATTACCCTATTTTTTCAAGTATCCTTAACAGCTATATTAGCAGCTGGTAGATTTAGGTTGTGCCTCACAGTTAACCCAGGACACACATAAAGAGATAAACAGATTATTACATCAAGGGTTTGCAAACTATAACGCTTGGGTCAAATCCATCCTACCACCTATTTTTTGTATGACCCATGAGCTAAGAATGGCTTTTACATTTTTAAATATTTGAAAAACAATCAAAAGGAAAATAATATTTTTGGACTCAGGCAACTACATGAAATTCAGAGTCCAGTGTCCACAAATAAAGCTATATTGAAACACAAGCATGTTCATTTTTCAAATATATGGTCTATTGCTGTTGCTTTTGTGCTACATTTTAAAAAATATAACTATTATCTCCTTCCCTTTTCTCTCTCCTCCCTCCCTCCCTCCCAGGCTGGAGTGCAATGCCGTGATCCAGGCTCACTGCAACCTCCACCTTCCAGGTTCTAGCTATTCTTCTGCCTCAGCCTCCTGAGTAGCTGGGATTAAAGACACCTGCCACCATGCCCAGCTAATTGTTCTTGTTGTAGATTCAGGGTTTCACCATGTTGGCCAGACTGGTTTCAAACTCCTGACCTCAAGTGATCCACCCACCTCGGCCTCCCAAAGTGCTAGGATTACAGGCATGAGCCACTGTGCCTGGCCCTCCTTCCCTTTTTAATTCCTATTTTCACCCTCACTTTAGGGTATTGGAAGTATTCTAGAATAGTGGTGGAAGCTCAGCCCTAGAGGCCCACTTTTGTGTATGACAGTGTACCTTAATATATTTTTATCTCCACCTTATGAAATGTAGAAGTCAGCCTACATACTCATTAATCAAAACGTCCAACAGTTCTATAGTGCTTTAAAATTTATGAAGTGCTGTCACATGCACTGTCTCATTTGATCTTACATACTGGTACCATTTCCTTTACCTGAAAGAGATGGTACCTGAGGGTCAGATACATTAACGGACTTTCCAAAAATAATGTAACTCTATAGGCAGAGCAAGATGGCAGAACAGAAGCTTATACCATTCATTGCCCCCCACCCCCACTGCCACCACTGGAAGACCAGATTTTAACAACTAACAGCATAGAGAAAAGCACCATCACAAGAACAAAAAATCAGGTGAGTAATCACAGTACTTGGTTTTAACTTTATATTATGGAGAAAGGCACTGAAGAGGGCAGGAGAGAGAGTCTAGAATCACAAATAGTACCACTCCCCCATTCTCTGCCAGCAGCCATGCAGCATGGAGAGAGAATCTGTGCACTTTGGGGAGAGAACTGACAGCAACTGGGGCACTTTACATTGAACTCAGTGCTGCCCCGTCATGGCAAAGAATAAAGCCATGCTGGTCTCCTCCAGTGCCTGCACACAGGGAACATCTGGACCACCCCTAGCCAGGGGTGAATCTTTCAGCCTAACAGTGGGAACTTGAGTTTCTTGGCAAGCCTCACCAATGTGGGATGAAGTGGAGTCATAGGTAAACATGAGAAGGCAGTCTTGGACTCATGGACTGCAATTCCTAGGCAATTCCTAGTGCTAGGCTTAGTTCAGAGCCAGTGAACTAGGGTGGCATGTGACCTAGCGAGGCAGAAGCTGGTGCAGCTAAGGAACTGCTTGTACCATCCCTCTCCCAACTTGAAACAACACAGCTGGAAACAACAAAAGTGTCTCCTTCTTTCTGCTCAAGAAGAGGAGACCTAAGGGTCAAGAAGTCATTGTCCTTGGAATCTCAGATACCAGTCACAGTAGGATAGGGCACTGGGCAAAATTATGAGGCCCCCATTCCAGGCCCTAACTCCTGGATGACATTTCTAGACACACCTTGGGCCAAAAGGGAACCTGCTATTTTGAAGGGAAGGGCCAGTTCTGGCAGGATTTATCACCTGCTGACTAAAAAGCCTCTGGGCCCTGATGAAACAGTAGCAATACCCAGGGAGTACACCATAGGTCTCGGCTCTGAGACACGCTGGCTTCAGGGTGACCCAGCACATTCCCAGCTGTGGTGGCTACAGTGAAAGACTCCTTCTGTTTGAGACAAGCAGAGGGAGAAGTAAAGGGAACTTTGTCTTGTATCCTAGGTACCAGCTCAACCACAGCTGGGTAGAGCAACAAGTAGGCTTTCTGGGTCCCCAAGTCCAAGCCTAGGCTCTTGTACAGCATTTTTAGACCTGCCCTGGGCCAAAAGGGAGTTCACTGTCCTGAAGGGTGAGTCCCAAGCTGTCAGCATTCTCCATAAGCTGATGAATGAGCCCCTGGGCTTTAAGTGAACATTAGCAGTGGACTAGTGATGGTGGTGACCACAGGGAGAGGCTCCTCTGCCTATGAAAGGGGAAGGAAGAGTGAGAACTTTGCATCGTGGTTTGAGCTTAGCAGCAGTAGAACAGAATATCAGGTAAACTGCTAAGGTATTTTACTCTAATCCTTGGCTCTCAGATAGCATCTCAGGACTTACCCAGGGCCTGAAGAAACTCACTGCCCTAAAGGGAATTCAACAATACATTAAAAAGATCATTCATCACAACCAAATCAGATTTATTGAGGGATGCAAGGATGGTTCAACATGCACACATCAATGAATGTGATACATTAAAGAGAATGAAGAACTAAAAACCATATAATCATTTCAATTAAAGCTGAAAAGTATTTGATACAGTTCAGCATCCCTTCATGATAAAAATTCCCAAAAATCTGGGTATAAAACAAGCATCTCAACGTAATAAAAGCCATATATGATAAACCCACAGCTAGTATCATACTGAATGGGGAAAAACTGAAAACCTTTTATCTTAGATCTGAAACATGACAAGGATGCCCACTATCACCACTGTTATTCAACACAGTAGTGGAAGTCCTAGCTACAGCAATCAGACAAGAGAAAGATATAAAGGGCATCCAAATTGGAAATGAAGAAGTTAAATTATCTGTATTTGCAGATGATATAATCTTATATTTGGAAAAAGCTAAAGATGCCACAAAAACTATTAGACTAATAAAAAATTTAGTAAAGTTGCAGGATACAAAATCAACATGCAAAAATCAGTAGTACTGTTATATACTAACAATGAAAAACCTGAAAAAGAAAGAAAAAATACTCACTTACCATAGCCACAATAAAATTAAATACATAGAAATTCACTTAATGAAGGAGGTGAGAGAGCTGTACAATAAAAGCTATAAAATGCTGCTGAAAGAAACTGAAGAGAACATACACACAAAATGGAAAGATATTCCATGTTCATGGATTGGAAGAATCGTTAATATTAAAATGTCCACACTACCCAAAGCAATCTAGAGATTCAATGCAATTCGTATCCAAATACTAATGACATTCTTCCCAGAAATAGAAAAAACAATCCTAAAGTTCATATGGAACCACCAAAGATCCAAAATAGCCAAAACTATTGTGAGCAAAAAGAAAAAAAAAGTGGAGGAATCATATTGCCTGACCTCAAATTATACTACAGAGCTCTGAAAGAAGAGGCAAACAACCAGCATGGTACTGGCATAAAAACAGACTCACAAACCAATGGAACAGAATAGAGAACCTGGAAACAAATCCACGCATCTACAGTAAACTCATTTTTGACAAGGGTACCAAGAATATACACTGGGAAAAGACAGTCTCTTCAATAAGTGGTGCTGAGAAAACAGGATATCCATATGCAGAAGAATGAAACTAGACCCCTATCTCTTGCCTTATAAGAAATTCAAATCAAAATGTTTTAAAAACTTAGTAAGACCTCAAACTATAAAACTACTATATGAAACCACTGGGGAAACTCTCTAGGACATTGATCTGGACAAAAATTTCTTCAGTAATACCCACAAGCACAGACAACCAAAGCATAAATGAACAAATTGGATCATATCAAGTTAACCTTCTGCACAACAAAGGATCAATAAGGAGAAGAGACAACCCACAGAATGGGAGAAAATATTTGCAAACTACCCATCTAACAAGGGATTAATAGCCAGAACATAAAAGGAACTCAAAAATTCTATAGGAAAAAATCGAGCAATCTAATTTAAAATTTGGGCAAAAGATTTGAATAGACATTTCTCAAAAGAAAACATATAAATGGCAAGCAGGCATATGAAAAGGTGTTCAACATCATTGATCATAAGAGAAATGCAAATCAAAACTACCATGAGCTTTGATCTGCATATATCACCCAGTTAAAATGGCTTTTATCCAAAAGTCAGGCAATAACAAATGCTGGCCATTATGTGGAGAAAAGGGAACCCCCGTATACTGTCTGTGGGAATGTAAATTAGTACAAACACTAAAGAGAATGGTTTCGAGGTTCCTAAAAAATCTGAAAATAGAGCTATTATATGATCCAATCATCCCACTACTAGGTATATGCCTCAAAGAAAGTAAGTCAGTATATCAAAGAGATACCTGCATTTCCATGTTTGCTGCAGCACTGTTTGCAATAGCCAAGAAGTGGAAGTAACCTAAGTGTCCATCAACAGACAAATGGATAAAGAAAATGTACTACTTATACACAATGGAGTATTCAGCCATAAAAAAGAATGAGATTCTGTCATTTGCAAAAACATAGATAGAAATGATGTCCATTAAAAGTTAAGTTAAAATAGCCAAGCATAGATAATCGAATATTGTATGTACTCACCCATTTGTGGGATCTAAAAGTCAAAACAATTGAACTCATGGAGACAGAGAATAGAAGGATGGTTACCAGAGGCTGGGAAGGGTAGGAGGAGATTTAGGGGGTTGGAGGAGCACGAGGTTGGTTAATGGTTTAAAAAAATTAGAAAGAATAAATAAAACCTAGTGTTTGATAGCAAAAGAGAGGGTCTATAGCCAATAATAATTTAATTGTACATTCTAAAACAACTTTTTGAGTATAATGAGAACGCAAAACAAAGGATAAATGTTTGAGGGGATGAATACCCAATTTTTCATGATCTGATTATTATGCATTGCATGTCTCTACCAAAATATCTCAGGTACCCAATAAATATATACACCTACCATGTACCCATAAAAATAAAAAAAAATTTTTAATTAAGTTATATAATAAATGGTTGAGAGTGGATTATAAATCTGATTCCAAGCCTTAAGTTATTTCTGCATTACCACCCTGTCTTAGAAAGTGCTACAAACAAACATTTTTTAACAGTTATTCTTGTTTTGAAATCATGCACAAAACTACTATGAAACGGACCTGAAGAAAACTTCTTCTCCCATTCCTATCACCCCAACATAAAACAAGTAGGCCGGGCACGGTGGCTCAAGCCTGTAATCCCAGCACTTTGGGAGGCCTAGGCGGGTGGATCACGAGGTCAAGAGATCGAGACCATCCTGGTCAAAATGGTGAAACCCCGTCTCTACTAAAGATACAAAAAATTAGCTGGGCATGGTGGCGCGTGCCTGTAATCCCAGCTACTCAGGAAGCTGAGGCAGGAGAATTGCCTGAACCCAGGAGGCGGAGGTTGAGGTGAGCCGAGATCGCGCCATTGCACTCCAGCCTGGGTAAGGAGAGCGAAACTCCATCTCAAAAAAAAAAAAAAAACAAGTAAGAACTGTAGGCGGGGCATCCTTTCTTCACACTGAGTAGAATACAGCAATGATGCAGTGTCATAGCCACAGTCATTCATACATCAAAGAAGGAGAATAAGCAACACTTGAAACTTACAGTTATAATCTTTATAAGATTTAGGTTATAAAATAATCAGCCTCCTTTATTTCATCCTTGGTCCCAGAATACCATTCCCAAACAGAAGCCAGAGTGAGCTTTTAAAAAATCCAAATTCTTGCAAGGCTGTATTTTGTCTTCCCCTCTCACCCCACCCTGTTCTCTCCAACTCATTTACCACATTCCTTACTATTCAACTCACTCTTCATACAATGGTTTTCTGCATTCCCTGGTCATGACAACTTATTTCTGTGTTTGCCTCTTCAGGGGCCTGAGCATTATCACTTGAGATCTCAGGACTCATGTCTTCCCATCATCACACCTCTACTCAGATGACAACTTCTCTTCAAAGACACTTTTCTTGACTACCTGCACCCATGTCTCTCTACCCTAGTACTCTGATTTACTTCTTGTTATCACCATCTCACTCTAAATCATTCATTTATTGATACAGTTCTTTAATATCTGTCTCCCTCCGCTTGCATGTAAGGTCATTTGGCACAAAGACCTTGCCTATCTGTTTCACCAACATATAGACTACTGCATGGCACATGATACACACTCAAATACATCAACATTGTGTGGAGACATGAGTAAAATATATGTGGCCTCTGAAATAAAATGTCCCCATTTTCTGATATAGCCTAGTTGCTAAGGCAAGGAATGTTACTTCAACAACAAGGTGTAATATGAAAGATCTGTCAATAGTAGTATAAGAAATATATACAGAATAATACGCATAATCAAGAGTTCAATCTGGAAAGAAATAATAATAATTTCCAAATTCTGTAGGAATGCAAATTGTCTGTGGGCACTATACACATTTTCACTTGTAAACATATTATTTCCACTCTTTCCACTTCAAGCCTCAGCTTTTTAGTGTTGTGGCATCTTGTGATTTCAGGGCACCTGGGGAGTATTAGATGTCTAAGCTTCTAAACTGTCACTTTTTGAAGCTAGAGCTTGGAATTATCTGAGCAGAAAGCTGAGAAGCCCCATTTAATCAGCTACTACTATGGTTAAACTCCTTTGAGGCAAACACATTTCGACTGACCCAAAATATTAATAGTTAGCGCTGAGTATATTAACTATTCAAAGTCATCAGTGGCAAGTGGAAGTATTTAAAATTCTGTTTTTCTTCTGTGTGTGTGTGTGTGCGTGTGTGCAGATTAAAAATGGTCCTAATTTAAATGACAGCATTGTTAGATAAACTGAAGCCCTTGATGCTGGTTCTTATAAGAGCCAGAACTGAATGGAGCCAAACTCATTTATAAAACTATCTTTTAAGAAAATACAATGATCAAGTTCTGTGACAGTAAAGAGGAAGGGTGTTGTTTAGTAATAAATGGCTTAATTCTATGGTATATATGAGGATAGAGTTGAATTATGCTGGAGACATGGTGATTTAATGAACCACAGAAAGCACATTTACTTCAAGGGAACAGAATGTACTGAGCGTATTTCATCAGGAACCTTAGAAAGGATACTTTTGAAAATACTCCAAATTGACTACTACAGTGGGATCAGGTTAGAGAGGAGAAGTGTGTATTTGAAACAGTCAATTTGGAATTGATTGCTAAGAAAATTTGCAGCTTACATGATTTTATGTATTTTTCTGTTGAGATTAGTCTAAGGCATAACTGTGAATTTAGTCTTGGAAATATATCCTACATGTTCTTCCTATGCCTCTGATTTTCTCATTGGTAACACCCATTCTCACCCCAACCATATCATTTATATATTTATTCTTCACCTACTAATCTTTGACAATATCTCATTTGTCCCTCTTTTCTACATAAATTATTCTTCCTTCTACCATTAAAATTTCCCATCCCACAGTACCTGGAACTTTCACATTTTCATTGTTCACGGAAATCAAGTACTTATTTTTATCAAAAATCATTTCTTAAGTGCATGTGCATAAGAGGATACTAGGTATCATACATGGAATAGAGAACCATCAGACACACGATCTCCTCTCATGTTTCTTAAAGTCATTGCTAATTATCCTGGAGGAGATAATATAGTTCTCATCAATGAGTAAATGGCTCATAACAAACAGCAGAAAATATATATATATATTTCTTTTAAATAATAAAGCCACTATATATAATATATGTGTAAATAAAATATATATGTAAAAAAATGTGTATATATATATATATATATATATAGAGAGAGAGAGAGAGAGAGAGAGAGAGAGAGAGAGAGGGAGGGAGAAAGGGAGGGAGAGGGAGAGGGAGAGGGAGAGAGGCATGAAGTTTTAAAAGAAATAAATGCTTCTGTAATGGGAAAAGTTGAGCTTTGCTTTATTTATTTTTTTTTTTTTTTTGAGACCAAGTCTCCCTCTGTTACCCAAGCTGGAGTGTATTCGTGCGATCTTGGCTCACTGCAACCTCTGCCTTCCGAGTTCAAGCGATTCTCCTGCCACAGACTCCTGAGTAGCTGAGACTACAGGTGTGCACCACCATGCCCGGCTAGTTTTTGTATTTTTAGTAGAAACAAAGTTTCGTCATGTTGGTCAGGCTGATCTCAAACTCCTAACCTTGTGATCCGCCCACCTTCACTTCCCAAAGTGCTGGGATTACAGGCATAAGCCACTGTGTCCGACCAAAAGTTAAGCTTCTACTACATGCAAATGGACAAACTAAACTGGGGAAAGAGATAATTTTCACACTAGTACCAAGTATTGTCTAGGTATTTGCCTCATCCTGCTTATGTGCGGACTGACTACTAAATAACCAAATTGAGCTACTGTAACTAGAGGTGGTAACTGGATAATGGCCTTCCCCTGACAACTGAATGCATGGGCTCAGGTATTTATGCACAAAGTAGAAGGCCTTTTTAAGCAGCAAGAATCCAATTTCATTGTCATTATTACCATTGTGCCAAATGACTTGTAAAATAAAATAAATGAGATCTACAGCACCTAGCAAGCTAAGACAACCCCCAATTCATCATTCCCCTCGAAACTGCACTCTGATGGTCTCGAAATGAGGGGGAGAGAGAGGATTAGTTCTGACCTTCCACTGATCAGAACAAAGCGTTATTCTTGATCTCACTTCGCTGGTTTCTGACTAGCATAGCATTTTTTTTATTTTATTTTTCTCTCTTCATAAATCTGTTATCATCCAAAGAGCCACAGGATCTGCTGTCCTGCTGGAGTTTTACCTCTTGTGATTATCAGAATGATTTGTACCTGAATAAACAGGCACATATTAGGCTCCAGATGGAAACTGTTAATTTCATACCACCTCCACAAAACCACATAGCAATGGGTTTTGGGCAGAGTGTGAGAAATGTTTCACCCAGTCATCACTGTGGAACTTCATATTCCATATTTACCTTGTATGACTGGCACATTATGTCAGAAAAGTAGCAAGTTTAAGTAAGTGAGGACAAAAATGCACAGCACAGATTTTTTTTTTAAACATATACAAAATGTTGAGAAAATCCAGTGATAGGTCTTGACTTCTGCAAAAGCAGCTTTAAGATGTTCGAAATAGCCCCTTCACCTTTATTTCAATGGTGTGAACCTGAGAAAAGTATGTAGTCTGTGCAAAGGATCCAAAGCATGTATAATATTATTTTCATAACGGCACCACATGCTGCTAGGATTATTTAAAGTCACTCATATATGTAAATCAAAGTAAAACTTAAACATTACAGTACTATTTTTTTTACCTACCTTGGCGTAAAGCCACAGTTGTTCTTCTTTAGGGAAATTTGCTCATCATTACAAAGTAGCCATGCCAGGATGAATGCATTCTTCCCCAAAGCATCTGAATTTGGGCTGAATTATGCCTACATCCTGTACAATCTAGTTGAAAAGGTAGAGGCTTTGGATTCAGACAAATCTGACGGTGAATTTGGGCTGAATTATACCTATATCCAGTGTGATTTAGTTGAAAAACTAGAAGCTCTGAATTTAGACAAATCTGATTGTGAATCCTGGACCACTGTTCACTATTTGGGAGACTTGGGCAAGTCACCTAAAATCACTGATCCTCAGATTTCCCATCTATAATAGTAATAATATTTAGATATTTAGGGCTTCTATTCTTGCTTGGAGGATTGTTTGCTATATGCCAGGCAACTTGCTAGGTACCTGACATACATTGTGTTGATAAGTATTCAAAATAACACCAGGTATTAGCCACTTTTAGGACACTGATATTCAGAAGGGTGAGTTATCTTGAATAGTCTTACAACAGGTATGACTCCAAAGCGTGTGCCCTATCCATTGCTGCCAGGGAATTACAGACAAAGTGACTCACAGGCACTCCCTGAATGGCCTCTGCAATGGGGTGGTGATTCTTCCACTGCCTCTGCTGCTCTTCTGGCACTGAACAATAGCTATGCAAAGCAAGACTACTTCTTGTAGTAGTAGGGACCTACTTCTTCCCTGCTCTTGATGGCTGCCATGATTCTTTTACAAAATACAAAACCTAGACGCTGACTTTGTCTTGCCTGAGTTTCTTGGCTTAGGGTAAAACTAAGTTGTGTCTTCATCGCCTGTGAGTTCTGAACCACTGCACCTTGACCTTTACCTCCTCCCTACTGGAGACTAGAATTCTTGTCTATCTATATCCCATAGAACTGGAAGTGCTCTATCTCCATTTGATAAAGTTGAATACCATCAACTTTAAAGTGTGTCAAGTTATTTTTTTAATCTCCCCATACCTTCCTGCTTTAACTCACCTTCTCTGTTATAAACCTGGTTGGAACTATAACACCTACCTGAATTTCCCTGGCCTTCTAACACGTGTGTGTGTGTGTGTGTGTGTGTGTGTGTGTGTGTGTGAGAGAGAGAGAGAGAGGAGAGAGAGAGAGAGAGATCATCCACTTGTTTAGAGAACTCTTATTCCCATCCTCCTCACTTCCACAGCTTCCAGAAAACTGACAGACATAGCAGCCTGCCATGCTGTGTTAATACCCAATCCCAGAGCATATGGTGCCCTACAAAATACCCCAAGGCTTACAAATGGATTATTTTCTTTTCAATCAACAAGTCCTGGTGGTGGCAAGCACAATATATCTGTAACATCACTTATGAAGGCCTGTGGAAAGGTAAAAAAATATATACACTATTCTCCTTTTTTAAAATTATGAACATCTTGAATGCATACAAGAATTTCTATTTCTTTGACTTGCTGGTTAAATTGTATTTAAAAGAACTTGTGCTACAAAAGAAAAATGGTATCATCGAAATGAAACATAAAAGAAAAAAAAATTGGGCCTTTTATGCCTGTGAAAGTCAAATTGTTTTTTCGAAACCATATACCAAAGTGTTATTCAAAAACCACAGGCTTCAGGGTCAGTTCAGTCTTTTTTTTTTTCTCACTACAAAATATTTCACTGAAAATGTGAAAATAGATCGATAATCCAATGTTTTTATTAATTTTATCTAACTCAAGTATATAGTATCACATGTTTCACAAAAAGCTGGGAGAAGGATCTATGGTACACAGGTCTCCATAATACACACACACTTTCAAAAATCAACTGCTTTAAAAAAAATCTGTTGAGTCTTATTCATGCACAGCCTCTTTTGGGCAAGACATCCTCTTGCCTGAATCTGTGGGGGTGGCGGGTGATGGCTGCAGCCTCAGCCTGTGGAAAACTACCCTGGGTCACAGATGTCTCAGATGGGAGAGTGGGCAGCCTCTGTACTTAAAATTACAGAAGAATTTACAGGGTAATTTTTTTCAGAATAAATAATCTGAAACCAGTTATTAATCCAAAGGACTATACATCAAGAAGAGAAACCATAATGCAATCCTAAGCTAATCAGGGACTGAAGGGAGCCAAAATAAGAAAATCTGCAAGCAGACTCAAGGAAAACAAGCCTAGAATTCCAGGAGCAAGAACTCAGGCATGTGTGGCTGGTTTATGTACAGTTCTGGTGGACTTCGTAATTTTTATGAAGCTAATTAGAGGCCTATAGGAAATAAACACATATCCCAGTGCTAAGCACTGTTGGAAATAGATAAATGCACTATGGTCCTACCTTAACAGAAGGAGCAAAACCATCCACTTATATTGCAAATGCCTATTAGACCACGGTATTTTCCCCTGCCTCCGCAGAGCCAAAACAGCACCTTCAGATCCTTCTCAACAGGGTACCTCAGGTACTGACTGCCAGTCATTGGAGGTGACATGTCAAGTGAAAGTGACTTACCACCTCTGCTTAAGAAGCTTATACCTAACTAGAGGGGCAGTACATCAGTAAATCACTGCAAGCCATAGCAGCACATGGTAAGTTGTTTGAAAGTAACATAACAATAAAATATGTTTAGAGAACACTGATGACAGCAGAAGGCTTCATGGATGGGGTGGGCTTTGAGCATCCAAACAGTGGCCAAAAAGGCATGTCTAAAGCCTAAGAGTAGACGCAAGACGAGTTAACAGTTGTTTTGCATGACCATAACACTGTATTATTCGAGCTCGGATTTTACAAGGCTGCTAGATGTGCTGTCATGTTTTAAACAAAAGGGAGAAAACTTTCCAATAAATAAAGAGGATAATTAAAATATTTGTGTATCCATGAGAATGATATATAGTCTGAAAATATAGTACTGACAGATGAGCTCCAGAATTTGCTAATTCGCTATTTCTAAATGTAGGCACTATTATTTATGAGAATACTGATTCTTTTTTATGGTGTTACATAATCAAGTATTTCTATGATTTAAAAATAACAAAGTACTGGTCTCATAAAACAAAATAAATCACATAAGTAATTAAATTTATAGTAGATGCTTTATTTGTGCGGCATTTGCGTGTGATTGTAACAGAATCATTGGCTTTCATTTCACATGTGCATGAGTGCGCTATTCACTTAAATGCATTTGTCTTTGAAGTTAAGGAAAAAGTAAGAGCCAATGAAACCTAAATTTTGAATTTGTAGGTGGATAAATACATGTTTTTTCAAGCACATGATGACTTGTTTTTCAAATTAAGCTTCATATACAATGGATAAAATTCTCTAAAGGCCAGAAAAAAAGTAAATTCCAGCAAATTCTGGAATTTGTGTCCTCATAGTGTCCACTCTTTTTTAAGAAAATTCAGTTAGAAAACTCTAGGAGTAGATTGAGGCTCAATCCCAGTATACCACTCACATTTTTAGAAAATATCTTTTACTTGTTTTTTGTTTTTTCCTTTTTAGTCCGTGGGAAAACTATTTGGTGAAAGACTAGAATCATTCCACTTAGAACAGACAGTTTTTGGAACTCTAATGCACTTGTGGTTTAAACCACATACTGTCACCGTAAATTGTTTCTTAAGGCTGTTTGTTTGTCAATTTGTTAAGTTGCCATAATAAATGACCACAAACTGTGTGGCTTGAAACAACAGAAATTTATTCTTTCACAGTCATGGAGCCAGAAATCCAAAAGCAAAGTGATGGCAAGATTCGTTTCTTTTGGACTCTGAGAGAGGATCTGTTCCTTGTCTCTTCCAGCTTCTGGTGGCTCCAGGAGTTCCTCAGTTTGTGGCAGCATCACTCTAATCTCTACCCCAACACAGGGCATTCTCCTCTGCATTCCATCTTCTCCCCTTCTCTTCTCTTCTCTTTCCTCTCCCATCCCCTCTCCCTCCCCTCCCCCCTTTTTCCCCTCCCCTCCTCTTCTCTTCTCTTGTACTTGTTGTTGGATTTAGGGTTCATGCTAATCAAGGATAATCTTATCTCAATATCCTTAACCTCCACAGACTCTATTCTAAATGAGGTCACATGTCCAAATTAGGAACATTCATAGATTGTGGGTGGACATATCTTTTGGGGGACCATCAATCGACCCACTCATTCATTTTCTATTATTTTGCTTGTTATCCACATTGTAGAAATAGCTGATTCTGCCCCTTTTAAAATAATTTTAATTTAAATAAAAAATAATCTGTGACTCAGCACAGTGAAATTTTACACTCTTCTTATATATTAGTCTCCTCTTACTTTGTTTGGCTTTGGTAGTTTGCATAAATTCTATGCATCTTCCACCTGACAATAGGATTGTTCTAAATCCACTGAAGCTTCATTTCATTTTATTCTTAAAATTTTCAAATATCACATTCCATTTGAAAGAAAACAGGAAACAGCCATCTATTTATTTACTTTCAATTAATTAATTATTTTCATTATATGTTCTCCCAGAATACAATAATCCATCTACTGTACTGTCGGTAAGTTATGAAAACATTTCAATACTGGGAGGTATTGTTAAAGTAAAATGTCCAGGCTTTAGCCAGAGATTGTTCTGCCAAGAATTCATAGCTCATGCTTTAATACTTTCAATCTATTTGATTTAAACAAGGCACTCCATCTTTCTTAGCCCATGCTTTCTCACCTGTAAAATGAAGACACTAATACTTCCTATGCCTGTTTGTAATAAGGATTGGACATAATATAAGTAAACCATCCAGGGCAAAGCCTAGCACAGAGCATTTACTTTGTAAATACATTGATATTTATTACTTATTACAGACTTTTTCTCTAAAGCAAAACATAAAAGGTAATTTTAATTAGTAGCTCATTCATTTAACTCACTTAAAGGCTGAACTGACTGGTGTCTGCTGTAAAGCAGGTTTGGAATGTATGGTGTAACTTCAGATTCCAAGGTTCAGAGTTGTGTCCTAACAATTTTCCTCACTCTATCTGCTGCCCTAACCTCCGCTTTTTATCTGTTAGGCAGGTCTCCACACTCTCTCTGAAAACATGATTCTCTTTGCCTTTAGTCTTGTTCATGATGTTTGACCACTTGGAAAGAGTCTCCCTTTCTTCTCCGCTATCCATATCTGCCCATTGTTAATGGTCATTTATTTCATTTGAGGGTTCTTCTCATACTTATGATTAAATGTATGCTCCACTTTGGAATTAAGTGCTTACAGTTTGAACTCATTTTGACATTTGAGGTATACCACCTTGCCTAGAGGTAGGCTTGGTGTTGAAAATTATTAAATGTATTATAAGGCAAAAAATTCTAATTAAGTGTCTTAACGTTTATGGGTTGCATTCTAAATTTCATTAAGTTGTTCTTGCAGGTTCAAGTCTTCAGAATGTTTGTTTTCTTGAAATAAATTAAACTTCAAGCTCCCACCATCCAGACGAGTGGGAAATTCAACTCTGGCAATTACTGAGGCTTCCTCTCTCACGTTCATTCAATCATCCAGATATTTTATATGGATATTTTTAGATGGAAGACAAATATTTGTCACTATCAGTCCTTGACCCATCCTAGTTACACCTGGAAAACCATTATCCATGCCTGCATAGCTTTGAAATCTACAAGTTCCCATGTCAAGTAGGACAGGGGGTTTTCTATGATTGGGCGCTCCAGTCACTAGAGTTCAATGTAGCTCTTTCCTAGATTCCAGTAACCATTTTGATTTATAAGAATGTAAATATTGAATCCTGAAACCTCAGGTATCTCAGAAACCACCACCTTTTCTTTTAGTTTGGAAAAAAAACTTTCTCAGTCTATTTCCACTCTCTCCCTTTAAAGACATCTGCCCCTCCCTTCCCTACGTATTCAGTAAAATTTCTTCATTGACTTAGATTCACAAATGGCAGAAAAAAAACCTACCTTCAGTAATCTTCTGCTTTCACCCTACCTTCCTACCCTAGATAAGTCACACTACTACTTAATTGTAAAAATGTCCTGGGAGATCATGTAATTTAATGTTTAAGTAATTTTTTCTTTCCACCTGTAAGCACATAAGAATAGAGATTGGCTGGATTTTTTCTTAAAGTCTTAGCCAGGCGAGGCCCAGTGGTTCATGCCTGTAACGCAAGCACTTTGGGAGGCCAAGGCAGGTGGATCACAAGGTCAAGGGATCAAGATCATCCTAGCCAACATGGTAAAACCCCATTTCTGCTAAAAATACAAAAATTAGCTGGGTGTAATGGCTCACACCTGTAATCCCAGCTACTTGGGAGGCTGAGGCAGGAGAATAGCTTGAACCCAGGAGGTGGAGGTTGCAGTAAGCCAAGATCGTGCCACTACACTCCAGCCTGGCAACAAAGTGAGACTCTGTCCAAAAAAAAAAAAAAAAAAAACCTTGTGAAGTATACCTATCCATGATCAGTGTGTATGTGACAGCCTGAGGAACCTATTGAAAAGTAAATTATCTCGACAAAAGAATTTGAAACAAGGGTTGGCTGTGCAGGGTATGACTCTAATTATATGAAAGAAGATGAATGGGAGTGAGTTACATTCATAGTATTTGTCACTCTCACATGTTAAGATGTGTCCTCTAATTTGGTGCCCAGATCTGAGAATGAGAATGAGAAGCACCTGAAAGTAAACACTGAAAGAGGACTACTTTACCCGTAAGATACTACAAGC
The DNA here is from genome assembly GCA_031835075.1 of Saguinus oedipus. Classification (NCBI taxonomy): domain Eukaryota; kingdom Metazoa; phylum Chordata; class Mammalia; order Primates; family Cebidae; genus Saguinus; species Saguinus oedipus. The sequence continues at coordinate 1,772,568 of CM063172.1, read as the reverse complement.
ACATGGGAATACTGCTTTAGAACTCATTTAGTGTCGTTGAGGGAAAACATGAGTTTAGAATATCGAAGGCTTTGAATAACAAAGCATGACTTTGGCCCATGGAGATTTTGGCACAATGGTATGAAAACATGCCTTTGACATGGGAGCATCTTCACTAAGCACACCATGGTAACACCTCCTGCAGCCAAGACCTTGTGGACACATGGGAACCTGGTAACCCATATGGTGTTGGGTAACCTCCCAGGGCTCTGTTGCAATGAGAATATGTGCCAATGACAGACAGGTAACTATGGTAACTTGAGTAATAATGAACCCACATTCATCCTCATTGAATACTATTCATTACCAGAACCCATGGAAAATCACATTCATAGAGCCTGCAAAACATGAGGAAGTCTGAGAAACAGAAATATTTAAACAGAATCAGAAAAGAGGAAGACAATATTTTATACAAGGTAGTTTGAAAGATTGTTCGGTAAAACATATGGACTCATTCTCTTGACTCTCAAAATTGTGTGGGTATTCAGGGGTTGGTGGGTGGGTAATACTTGGAAAGGGGCTAGAATTTCAAACATATTTACTTTCTTCAGGTTACAACAGAAGAAATATTCTAACAATGATCTTTGCCTTGGAGTCCCTGGAGTCAATGCTATGAGAACATTGGTTACATTTATATTTCTCCCTGCACTAACATTTATTCAGAGGTCAATAAATATTTGATTTGATAAATTGTACAACTTCTTCAATTATTTTGACTGTTAATGAAATTAGTTGCTTAACACTAGATGTTTTCTAGGACTACATCAAGATGTAAAAACAGTTACTCAAGCCCAGGAGATAGAACATTATTGACAGGCATACTGTCACAGTACCTTCAGCTGCAAACTGTGAAACTGACCCCTTTAGTACTTCCTAGATATGTGCTGTTTCCTGAAATGTATCCTATCAAATTTCTGTCCCTCAATCAAGATACTGGAGATGGCCTACCACTTTAAATAAGGTTAGTATCATCATCTTAAATATCCATGGCATTTACTACATACAAAAAACTGAGTCCTATAATTTGTTTTTAAGTTGCTTTTACTTAGCATACATCAAATTAACTTCCTATAACACCTATTTCTCAAGAGACATCTATTGACACCTCCTAGCAAATACTGTTCTGTGTATCTGTAAGTAGGTATGTAGAGAGATGTATCACAAATGCATGTATTCCTAACTTGGTAAATGGCATTGGTAATTTTGATCATTAAATCCCTATTGAAGATAAGCCATGGGCAATATGGCTATAGCATACATAATTTGTACATACATTATATAAATTATTATATAGACACAATGCATAAAATACAAATATATGTATTTAATATATAGATATTTAAAATATGTATATAGTTAAGCTACAATACACAAGATTTTGGACACGTGAGATATCAATGTATCCAAATAGTTTTCAGTAAAATAGAGACTATTCTTAAGGCCAGTAAAAAGCAATAAGCATGACAGCAATTGTTTACAATGATCAAGAAACAGGTGCAATTTCATTGCCTGTGGGTGTCAGGAAGAACTTCATGAAAAAGGCTGTTTCCATGAGGTAGTTATTGGCATAAGCAAGTGGCTGACATTTAAGTAAGCGTGTTCTAAGTAGGAGAAAATTAGAGGTAAGAGACCATATACATTAAATAGTCACTTGCTAAGGCAAACATCGTTTCAGATAATTCCATGTGAAACTTTGGGCTCTGTGGGCATTTTTGGTTATAAAGTAAAGGAGGCTAGTCAGCATTTATGTATTTTAAAACTGTACAGTATTATCTTTTCATGCCATTTTTGTTTCTTCTAATTACATTATTAAAGGAACAAGACAATAACAGCATGATTGAGTCTTCAATACACACGATCACATGCTCAGTCAACTTACCTTTTGCATAATAGGTAACACTAGGGTCCTAATGCTTAGGAAATCACAAATTGAACCTTAAAAAAAGCCCCGTTCATAAAGAAAACAAATATGAAATAGAGACACAGCGACAGCACTCTATAGATTTAATACATTTGGGGCCTAAAAGCTACATTTTCAGAAATGGTATCTTTCTCTTTGTTATAAGACACACAGATTCTAAGAAAGAGCCAGTCTCTCCTTTGGTAATAGTATGAGTCTCTCTGTCCTGACCAACTTAAGGTAGTTTCTGATACACAGTATTTTCTCATCAAAAATGTGACTAAATAAATACACACATACACACACACACACACACACACACACAGACACCACATACCAGTTTGAACTAAACAGATATGTCTATACAGAGTGCAGCAAAATAAAAATCTAGTCATTTCCTTCATTAATTGGACAAATGGAGACAATTAAAATCAAATCAGGTCATTTCAGTTTGAATATCTAACTAGTAACCTAAAGTATGTAGTTCAAAGCCGGTGTGGCCCTAGAAAATACCTCTGTGGGGCAATTTCTGTTTCTTTGCCCTGGCTCCTCAAGTCTTACCCATAAATAATGGGTAAGCTGTAGAGCATTTGGGTAATAAATAATCCCAAACACTCCAGTTTTCTAGGTTGCCAAAGGCAAACTTTCAGAGCAAACTTGCACCTACTCTGCTATCCCTCATATCACAACCAATGAGTTTCTCAAACTAGTCCCTGTAACTGATTTCATCACTCCCTGAAAATGGGCCGAAATGCTAAGCATCATCCCCTAGGGTAAGATGTACCTCTGCAGTGCACCTATGAATGCAGCAACATTGCCCAGCACAGAAATTCCAGTAATAGAACCATTGGAAGTCCAATCAGGAAAAGATCTGGCATCCTAACTTCTTACTTTACAGATGAGAAGTCTAAGCCTAACCAGAAGTGAGTTGACCAAGGTCAACCCAAATCATAGCATGCCAATATTAGCCTAGACCTAAAAGTGTTGAGAAAACTGTAGCGCTGAGTACAACTGATCATCATTACTGATTATTTTTAAATTAATATATAAACGAGAAGATGGCAAAGCAGCAGGTCAGCTTAAAAAATAAAGACAATACAAAACTCATTGGTTGACCCATGTTAACATTTTGTGTGGTATAAACCATGTTCAAAGCCACTATAAAACTAGAGTATAGACACGTTATAAGTACCTAGACATCACAGATTAACTTCTAAGCATTTTTTTTCTAGCTAGCAAAAAGACACAAATAATCAAGATACACTGAGCTAGCTAACTAATTCGCTAACAGAATATTTACCCAAAAGCTAGAACTACATAGAAAAAGCCTGCAATTAACCTTTGAAAACAAAAGAAAATGTTGCCTAGAAGGTTTTCAGACCTTAATTCTTGATACATGCTTAAGGGTAAATCTAAACCATGACCTTAAACATTCTTTATCTTTATATATCACATCTTATTTGAGAAGTAAGGCAATTCTAGTTCCTAAGCTGTCTTCAAATACAATGAAAAAAAAAAAAAAAAAACGCCCTATAGCTCACTTAGTTGACGAGACTTTGTTTTTAAAATTAATTTTATTGCTTCATAAATTCAAGAAATAAATTTTTTCAGTTTCTATGTCATATACAGAAGATATATTTTTAATAAATATAATAAAACACTTTTTCTTCGCAGTAAATTAAAGTGAAAATTTCTGTATAAAAAAGTTACTAAATCCTATGTCTAATTAAGGGAAACTATATACAAGGCTGGAAGTAGTCTGGTAGAGAAGAAATTATAACAATCTAATTGGCAAATATCTGCTGTCTTGCTGGACATCATTGATCATACTGCATGTAAAGACATGGAGTCTTTACAGTGCCATGCTGCTACTGCATGTTTTGTGTGTGTGCTTACCAATAAGAAAAGTAAAGAAAGCATCTTTTATTGACCATATACTATGTGTTTGGGATGTAGCAGGCACTTAATAAATATTCTTGAATGAAGAAAAGTCTGGCACTGTGACAGACAACTAATATGTGCCTTATCATTTAATTTTCTTTTTATATAAAGTATACTGGGATGCTCTGAAGTTAAGTAACTTATTCAATATTGCCCTATAGGATAAATCCACAATTTAAGCCTGGGCCTACCATTTTGTAATCCCTAAAAAGCTTATAACCCTAAAAATTCCATCTGCACTAAATATGAATGCAAATGCTCATCTTAAATTGTCCAGCATTTCACCCACAGGCTCAAAATAAAAGGATGGACAAAGATCTACCACGCAAACAGAAAACAAAACAAAATAGCAGGAGTCACTATCCTCTTACAAGATAAAGCTGACTAAACCAACAACAGGAAGTACAAAGAAGGGCATTACATAATGATAAATCATTCAATAGAAAGACTTAACTCATTTTAATACAAACGCACCCAACACTGAAGCACCCAAATTGATGATAAAACAAGTTCTTCTTGACCTACAAAAAAACTTAGCCACGCAATAATAGTGGGGGACTTCAACCCCCCACTAACAGTGGTAGACAGGTTATTGAGGAAGAAAACTAACAAAGAAATTCTGCACTTGAACTAAACGCCTGACCCACTGGATGGACCTAACAGACATCTACAGAATACTCCACACGCAAGAACCACAGACTACACATTCTTCTCATTCACACACGGAACATAATTCTAAGATTAACTACATATTTGGTCATAAAACAAGTCTCAATAAGCTTGATAAAACTGAAATCATACCGAGCACACCTCAGACCATATATAGTGCAATAAAAATAGAAATCAATACCAAGATCTCTCAAAACTACACAAAAATGGGGAAAAATTCGAAATTAAACAACTTACTACTAAATAACTGTTGAACAATCAAATTAAGGCAAGAATCAATTTATTTGAAATTAATGAAAACAGAAACACAACTTACCAAAATCTCTGGGTCGCAGCTAAAGCGGTGTTAAGAAAGTTGACTGCGCTGAACACTTTCATCAAGAAGTTAGAATGATCTCAAATTAATTATCTAAAACTGCAATAGAGAATCCAGATAAAGAACAAATCGACCTCAAAGCCAGCCGAAGAAAATAAATAACTAAAATCTGAAAATAAAACTCAACAAACTTGAGACAAAAAAAGTCCATACAAAAAAGCAAAGAAACTAAAAATTGATTCTATGAAAGAATAAAGCTAGATAAGGCAGGCCTCCGTTGTGACGCGACGCACGCCGGCGCTGAGACGTGTCGCGCCGCCGCTGTGCGTAGCGCTCACCGCTCCTGTGACGTGACGCACGCCGCCGCTGTGACGGGAGGCACGCCGCCCCTGTGACGTGACGCACGCCGCCCTGTGACGTGAGGCACCCCGCCGCTGTGACGGGAGGCACGCCGCCGCTGTGACGTGAAGCACGCCGCCGCTGTGACGGGAAGCACGCCGCCCCTGTGACGTGCGCACGCCGCCGCTGTGACGTGACGCACGCCGCCGCTGTGACGTGACGCACGCCGCCGCTGTGACGTGACGCACGCCGCCGCTGTGACGGGAGGCACGCCGCCCCTGGGACGTGACGCACGCCGCCGCTGGGACGGGAGGCACGCCGCCCCTGTGACGTGCGCACGCCGCCCCTGTGACGGGAGACACGTCGCCCTGTGACGTGGCGCACGCCGCCCCTGTGACGTGACGCACGCCGCCCCTGTGACGTGACGCACGCCGCCGCTGTGACGTGACGCACGCCGCCCCTGTGACGTGACGCACGCCGCCCCTGTGACGTGACGCACGCCGCCGCTGTGACGTGACGCACGCCGCCGCTGTGACGGGAGGCACGCCGCCCCTGTGACGTGCGCACGCCGCCGCTGTGACGTGACGCACGCCGCCGCTGTGACGTGACGCACGCCGCCGCTGTGACGTGACGCACGCCGCCCCTGTGACGGGAGGCAAGTCGCCCCTGTGACGTGACGCACGCCGCCGCTGTGACGGGAGGCACGCCGCCCCTGTGACGCGCGCACGCCGCCGCTGTGACGTGACGCACGCCGCCGCTGGGACGGGAGGCACGCTGCCGCTGGGACGTGACGCACGTCGCCGTTTTGACGTGACGCACGCCGCCGCTGTGACGTGACGCACGCCGCCGCTGTGACGGGACGCACGCCGCCGCTGTGACGGGAAGCACGCCGCCGCTGTGACGTGACGCACGCCGCCGCTGTGACGGGAGGCACGCCGCCCCTGGGACGTGACGCACGCCGCCTCTGTGACGTGACGCACGCCGCCGCTGGGACGAGAGGCACGCCGCCCCTGGGACGTGACGCACGCACGCCGCCGCTGTGACGTGCGCACGCCGCCCCTGTGACGGGAGACACGTCGCCCCTGTGACGTGGCGCACGCCGCCGCTGTGACGTGAGGCACGCCGCCGCTGGGACGGGAGGCACGCCGCCCCTGGGACGTGACGCACGTCGCCGTTGTGACGTGACGTGACGCACGCCGCCCCTGTGACGTGACGCACGCCGCCGCTGTGACGTGACGCACGCCGCCCCTGTGACGGGAGGCACGTCGCCCCTGTGACGTGACGCACGCCGCCGCTGTGACGGGAGGCACGCCGCCCTTGGGACGTGCGCACGCCGCCGCTGGGACGTGACGCACGCCGCCGCTGGGACGTGACGCACGCCGCCGCTGGGACGTGACGCACGCCGCCGCTGGGACGTGACGCACGCCGCCGCTGGGACGTGACGCACGCCGCCGCTGGGACGTGACGCACGCCGCCGCTGTAGGGAGATTGATAGACGGCTAGCTAGATTTACAAAGAAAAAAAGAGATCGTCCAAAGAAGGGCAATTAGAAATGAAAAAGATGACCTTACAACTGATCTCACAAAAATACAAAAGATTCTCAAAGACTATTATGAAGACCTTTATACGCACAAACTGGAAAACCCAGAGGAAATGAAAAACTTACTGGAACTGCACAAACTTGCGAAGATTGAACCAGGAAGAAAATGAAAACCTGAGCAGAGCAGTAATAAGCCCTGAAATTGAATCAGTAAATATAATTCAGTAATTCAATATAATGTAGTATATATTGATACAGCATATGTCAATGTCATATGACAAACCCATGGCCAACATCAAACTTAATGGGCAAAAGGTGAAACAATTCCCCTTGAGAACTGGAACAATACAAGGATGCCCACTCTCACCACTCCGTTTCAACACTACTGAAATTGCTAGCCAGAGCAATCAAGCAAGAGAAAGAAAGAAAAGGCATCCAAAGAGGAAAAGAAGTCAGACTATCTCTCTTCATGGATGACAGGATCCTACAACTAGAAAACCCTAAAGAGTTTGCCAAAAGGCCCCTGGAACTGATAAGCTACTTCAGTAAGGTTTCAGGCTATGAAATCAGTGTAAGGAGATCAGATTGATTTATAGCCAAATTCTACCAGATTTACAAAAAAAACTGGCACCAATTCTACTGAAACTAGTCAAAAAAAAGAGGAAGGCCTCCTACCTAACTCATTCTACAAAGCAGGATCATCCTGATACCAAAATTTGGCATGCATACACACCACAATACAACTTTAGGCCAATATCCCTGATGAACACAAATGCAAAAATCCTCCACAAAGTATTAACAAACTGAATCCAATAGCACATCAAAAAGTTAGTTTGTAGTGATCAAGTAGGTTTTATTTCTGGGATGTAAGGTTGGTTAAACATATATAAATAAAAAAAATGTGATTCACCACATTTTATTACAAGCAGAATAAAAACAGAATAAAAAACAAAAATCATATCTCAACAGAGACAGAAAGAGCCTTTTATAAAATCCACGATTCCTTCATGAAAAGAAATTATTTATTTTTATTTTTTTTTATTTTTATTTTTATGTTTATTTTGAGACGGAGTTTCACTCTTGTCACCCAGGCTGGAGTGCAATGGCGCGATCTCGGCTCACTGCAACCTCTGCCTCCTGGGTTGAGGCAATTATCCTGCCTCAGCCTCCTGAGTAGCTGGGATTACAGGCACGCGCCACCATGCCCAGCTAACTTTTTGTATTTTTAGTAGAGACGGGGTTTCACCATGTTGACTGGGATGGTCTCGATCTCTTGACCTCGTGATCCACCTGCCTCGGCCTCCCAAAGTGCTGGGATTACAGGCGTGAGCCACCGCGCCTGGCCCCATGAAAAGAAATTTTTAAAACTCTTAACAGACTAGGCATCAAAGGAACATACCTCAAAATAAAAAGAGCCATCTGTGAAAAACCCATGGCCAACATCACTCTTAATGGGCAAAAGTGGAAACAATTCCCCTTGAGAAATGGAACAAGACAAAGGTGCCGGCTCCCACCAGTCCTCTTCAACACGGTACTGAAATTGCTAGCCAGAGCACTCAAGCAAGAGAAAGAAAGAAAAGGCATCCAAATAGGAAAATAAGTCAAAATCTCTCTTGTCATGGATGATAGGGTCCTACGACTAGAAAACTCTAAAGACTTTGCCAAAAGGCTCTTGGAACTGATAAGCTCCTTTAGTAAGTTTTCAGGCTATGAAATCAATGTACAAAAATCAGCAGCATTTCTATACACCAATAACACTCTAGGTGAGAGCTGAATCAAGAACACGGTTACACTTATAATTTCTGTAAAATAAATAAATAAAATATCTAGAAGTACATCTAACCAAGAAGGTAAAATATTTCTATAAGGAAAACTACAAAACACTATTGACAGAAATCACACATGACACACAAAAAATGGAGAAAAACATTCCATGCTCATGAATTGGCAGAATATAGATTGTTAAAATGCACTTATTGCCCAAGCCAATATACAATTCACTGCTATCCTTATCAAAATGTCAATGTCATTTTAAACTGAAGTAGGAAAAAACTTCTAAAATTAATATGGAACCAAAAAAGGAGCCAAAATACCCAAAGCAATTCTAAGCAATAAGAACAAAGCTAGAAGAATTACATTACTCTGCTTTATATGATATTAAAGCTGTACTAACCAAAACAGCATAGTACTGGACAAAACCAAATGCATTGATCAATGGAACAGGATAGAGAACACGGAAATAAAGCCACACAAATAACCATCTGATTTTTTTTTTTTTTTTTTTTTTTTTTTTTTTTTTTTTAGGCAGGGCCTCATGGTGTCACCCAGGCTGGAGTTGAGTGGTACAAACTCGGGTCACTGCAGCCTTGACCTCCCAGGTTCAAGTGTTCCTCCTGCTTCCTGCCTTAATCCCCACAAGTAGCTGGGAATACAGGTGTATGCCACTATAGCTAATTTTTCTTTGCTTGCTTGCTTGCTTGCTTGCTTGCTTGCTTGCTTGCTTGCTTGCTTGTAAGGATGAGGTTTCACCATGTTTCTCAGGCTGGTCTTGAACTCCTGACCTCAAGCGATCCACCCACCACGGCCTCCCAAAGTGCTGGAACAACTGAGCCACTGTGCCTGACCCAACCGTTTGATTGTTGACAAACTTGACAATAAGAAGCAATGGAGAAGAACTCTCTATTCATTAATTGGTGCTTGAGTAACTAGCCACATGTAGAAGAATGAAACTGGACCCCTATGTTTCACTGTATGCAAATGGTAACTCAAGATGGATTAAAAGACTTAAATCTAAGACCTCAAACTATACAAATTCTAGGAGAAAAGCTAGGAAATACCTTTCTCAACATCAGATTCATCCAATAATTTATGAATAAGTCCCCAAAAGCAATTATAACAGAAAGAAAAATTGACAAGTGGGACCTAGCCAAACTAACAAGCTTCTGTAGAGCAAAAGAAATTACCAATAGCGTAAATAGCCTACAGAAAGGGGAAAATATTCATAAGCTGTGCATTCAATAAAGGCTTTATATCCAGAATCTAAAAGGAACTTAAAGAAATCAACAAGCAAAAAACAAATGATCCAATTAAAAAAGCAGCAAAAGACATGAAGAGATACTTCTCAGAAGACATACAACATATGAGAAAAACACATGAAAACAAATGCTCAACATCACTCATCATTAGAGAATTGCAAATCAAAACCACAATACGATACCACGTCACACCAGTCAGAATGGCAATTATTAAGAAGTCAAGAAATAACAGATGCTGGTGAAGCTCCAGGGAAAAGGGAATGCATACACAGTCAGTGGGGATGAGAATTAGTTTAGCCACTGTGGAAAGCAGTTTGAAAATTTCTCAAAGAACTTAAAACAAAACTAGCATTTGACCCAGCAATTCTATTACTGAGTATACAACCAAAGGAAAATAAACCATTCCACTAAAAAGACGTGCTCTTGAATGATTATCACAGCACTATTCACAATAACAAAAACACAGAATGAACCTAAGTGCCCAAAAATGGTGGATTTGTTTTTAAAAAAAATGTCGTACAAATACATGATGAAGTACTAGGTAGCCATAAAAAGTAATTAATTCATGTCCTTTGCAGCATCATAGATGCAGTTGGATGCCATTATCCTAAGCAAATTAACACAGAAACAGAACACCAAATACTTCATGTTCTCACTTATAAAAGAGTGCTAAACATTTAATACTCATGGACATAAAGATGGCAATAATTGACACTGGGGACTACTAGAACAGGGAGGAAGAGAAGGGGGCATGGGCTGAAAAACTACCCATTGGGGACTATGCTCAGTACCTGGGTAATAGAACCATCTATACTCCAAACCTGAGCATCATGCAACATACCCATTAACGACTCTGCACATATACCCACTGAATCTCCCCGCAAGAAAAATTGCCCAGCATCTTCATAATATTATCTCTGTTTATGTGCTCACAGGTGATCAGAATGGGGAAATACAATCACTTTGTTGAAGATGTTAGAGCGGGCTTTTGTTTTTCTTTTTCTTTTCTTTTCTTTTTTTTTTTTTTTAACAGACTCTTAACTGTGTCACCCAGGCTGGAATGCAGTGGTGTGATTTTAGCTCACTGCAACCTCAGCCTCCCAGGTTCAAGCAGTTCTCTGCCTCAGCTTCCCAAGTAGTTGGGACTACAGGCACATGCCATCATGCCTATTTTGTTTTTGTTTTTGTTTTACAATAGAGATGAGTTTCACCATATTGGCTAGGCTGGTCTTGAACTCCTGGCCTCAAGTGACCCACCTGCCTGGACCTTCCAAAGTGCTAGGATTATAGGCCTAAGCTACTGTGCCCAGCCGTATGGGCTATTTTCTAATGGCAGGGTATATTGAATAATATGAAAGATCATCTCCTTCAAAATCTCTACACCATGTGATTTTTGATTCACATGCTGTCTACATTTCTATTAATAAAAGACTAATTTATGTTAATAATTTTCCTCTTTCAAAATTCAAATATCTTTGGGATAATTAAATAACTTGCCATTAATTCGTTAAAGTGAATTGATTTAATCAAATTGCTTCCACCCAGCTGATACAGTCTTGTTGAAGAAATCCGCATTTACATTCAGAAGGTTGTGTCCTTAATGGGAAGGTGGAAAAGGGCATTTCATGTCAGGCCAGGCTTGGATAGGCACCATGAGAAGCTTTGAACATCCAAAAAACAGCATGAGGGCAGGGCATCTGTGCATTTGGAAGAAGTGATGATAGTGATTTAGAGAGAGTCCAGAAAGAGAAGTTGAAGTGTAGAAATATGTGGTTTATCTAGCTTGCTTACTTAGGTCCAGATTTGGTGTTCAACCAACTTTAAAAACACAGAAAAACACTCCCAAACTGTCACTTGGACTGTATGAGTCTAATCTATTTGTTAACTTGTTATCATGCATAAGCAGGCACTATGCTTATGCATGATATATCCTTAACCACTAAAGAAATTACCTATTTACACAAAGAATCAAAATATGTGTATGTGAGTAAACATGTAGATTTAAAGTGGGAAGGCTAAAGACAAAGAAAGCACTTACTGGCTGTCAAGAAGTTTGCAATCTGATTTGGGCAGGCCGTAGATTTCTGTAATCACAAGTATTGGCAAGTAATACAAGATGCTAATTATCAGAACTCAATATGTTAGTTTCCTATGGCTGCTGTAACAAAGTATCATGGCTTAAAATAACAGAAATTTATTTTTTCACAGTTCTGGAGGCTAGATATACAAAATCAGGTGGTCAGCAGGGCCATGTCCATCTGACAGTCTGGGTAGAAACCTTCCCATGCCTTCCTAGCTACTGATGGCAGCCATCTATCCTCAGGGTTCCTTGGCTTGCAGCTGTCTCACTCCAGTCCCTGCCTGTCATATCACATCCTATCCCTCAGCCTCTCCCTGTGTGTCTTTTTCTTCACATGACATTTTCCTTCTCTTGTAAGGACATAAGTTATATTAGATTAGGGGTCACCCCGATTACCTTGCCTTAACACGATTACATCGCAAAGAACTTATTTCCAAATAACTTCAAATTCACAGGTAGCTGGGGGGAAGACTTCAGTATATCTTTTGGGAGGACATATTCAATCCACAAAACAATTCATTTTTAAAGGAATAATGGCTGCTTAATTGTGTTCATGGACACTGTGAAATTGTGTGACCATTCCTAGTGAGGCAGCTAGTCTACAATCCTGAGGTGGTGTTCATCATTTTCTTTCATGTGTTTTGTGATCTAACAAACTCAGGTGCTTCATCTCAGAGCTAAGATATCCCTAAATAGGACTGAGATTAGAACCAAATGAGTGAAAGTAAAACTATGGGTCAGGCATGGTGGCTCATGCCTGTAATCCCAGCCCTGTGGGAGACCAAGCCAGGTGGATTGCTTGAGGTCAGTAAGACCAGCCTGGCCCACATAGTGAAACGCTCTCTCCACTAAAAATACAAAAATTAGCCAGGTACGTGCCTGTAATCCCAGCTACTTGGAGGCTGAGGCAGGAGAATCACTTGAACCCAGGAGGCGAAGGTTGCAGTGAGCCGACATCATGCCACTGAACCCCAGCCTGGGCAACAGAGCAAGACTCTGTCTAAAAAAAAAAAAAAAAGAAAGAAAAGAAAATGAAAAAGGAAGAAAGAAGAAAAAAGAATTTCTACAAATTTTCAGTTGAATAGCTCTAACATTGACAGACACAAAGAGTAAAATTTCAACACCAAGAAAAAGGGCACCATACATAATATAATTTACTGAACATAGTTATTTTATTTCTTACAATATTTAAACTGCTTCTTCAAATCCTGTCATTTTGGACTTTATTCAGGGCTTATTCTCTGTTCTTCTTATTTCACTAGTTGTATAGATGGGTACAATCTTCTCACCTTTCAGGTTAAGAGGATATTCTTTGTTATTATAGTGAGCAAAAGGTCATCTCGGACTAAATCTGTTTTTATCACTTCAATAATGTTTTAACTTTTTGTCTAATTTTATCTTGGTTTTCTTTCATATAGCTTCACCCAAACTGCTGTCCACCTCTTACCAAATAGCTTTGTGTTTTTAAATTCACATCTTCCAAAGGGTCATCCATCATTTTCTGCTTTCTAATACGCATAGGACAAAGTTTCAAAATTCATCCCATACCCACTTATTAAGTAAAGATCACGTGCAACTCTGTTTTGCATTCTGTATTTTCAACATGAGAAGGCTTACAATCAAACATTGTATTTCTACTAACATAGGATGGATTGGATTCAAAACATGAAAGATGTATAGTCTTTTGAGTCCTGAGTTTGACCAATTAGAATTCATCAAATTCTACTCCCTCCCTACTGAACTGAACTAGTGTTGAGGTAGGCATCTGTTCTAATTATTTTGTAACAAGATGTTATTGGTTGATACACTTTCAACTCTGGTAGTGGTATTAACATAAATTTTCAAAACAAGTTACCATATAATAGTAACAGTCTCATTTGGAAAAATTATAGTCTGGATAGATACAAATGACCTTGCCATTACTCCAGAGAAAGACACAACTCTGACAGCCTGGGTCTTCCCGATTTACTGGAATTTGAGACGTCTTCATCAGGTCTTCAGAATAGCTTCTGAGCCTGCATGTCTCCATCGTGCTAGTTCCAAAATTCATGCCAGAACTCACGTCACTGAGCAAGTTTCACTCTACTCCTGAACTGTGGGCAGACCGTGACTTGCATGGTTTCTTGGCTTCTGGTAATATTTAGCATGACTACTGCTCAAGTGTGGCATACACCCATGCTTTGAGTGAAGGTAGCCTTGAGTCTAGTCCACACTAACAGATTGGCTTCTCTCTTAAGAGTGAGAGCGGTACTAGAGAGTCTTCTTTCAGTGAAGACAGCCCCTCCAAAAGCCATTAGCTAAATGTGGTTCACAAAAGCTGTATCTATACGCCCTATTATGGATTTACTTGTGTCCCCAGAAAACTTATGTGTGGAGATTCTAACATGCAGTATTTCAGAGTGTGCCCTTATTTGGATACAGGTTCATGGCAGATGAATTAGTTAAATTCAGATGACATCATACTGGAGTAGAATGAGCTCCTAATCCAATATACTGTTGTCCTTATAAAAAGATAAATTCAGACTCAGACATTCATGCAGGGAGAACACCACGTAAATGTGAAGGCAGAGACCAGGCTGATGTGTCTGCAAGCCAAGGAATCTCAAAAATTGCCAATCACCAGAAGCCAGGAGAGGGGTCTGAAACAGAGTTTTCATCATAAAGAAGGAACCAAACTTGACCAATACATTAATAATTAGACTTCTAGTAACAGCTTCCAAAACAGTGAGACAATAAATGTCTGTTTAAGCTAGTCTGTCTGTGGTGTTTGGTTATAGCAGCCCTGGAAAACTAATAGGGGCCTCATATTAAGTGCAGCTTTTATGGTCATCTCCTGACCACTATAGACACATACATACATATGTGTACTATATGATGTAATGTTATATATGCCATGTACGTTAGTAACAAATACACAAGAAGAAATATAGTTTAATACACCTTTAAAAGTCACTTAGCAAAAGATCCTTAATTTTATTTTGTCAGTTAATGAGGTTAAATTTAGCTACTCATATTAGAAAAAAAAGCAAAACCAAGTAAGCAAGATGAAATTGCATCTTAGAAAAGTCCAAAGCAACCACACACATAAATTCCAGTCCTTAGCTAGATTTCCTGCTGCCTTCTCATGCACACATACATTGTTACTCATTTTTCATATGACTGTATATTACCAAAGGATTCAAATAACAAATCTATGACTTATGGTCCTTTGAGTTTGGTAATTGTGATCTATAAGTCACTGTTACCCAGTTTATACGTTTACTAGCATATGACTTAGTTCAATATGTGGTATGTGAATACAGAATTGCTTCTTTGCATGTGCAAGCCCATACAAGTTGATGTACATCCTTATTCATGTGTTTAATACTTAGCTTCTTGTCAAGAAAAATGTTAACAGTGTGGATGCTGGAGCAGACTGTGTTCACACCTTTGCAAACAAGGCTGCGAGTCATAGGGTCATGTGCTGTGTTTTTGAGAAATCTGATTTATTGCCAGCCCATATCCACACATGTGGATTACGTGCCTATTATTTTATTTGCCTTTCCATTAGGTCGTCTCATTAAGATGTACCTGTAATGTAGGAAGGTGTGTGCGTGTTGGAGTGCTGGTGGGAACGCTCAGTAAAGGCTTGTTTAGAATAGTCCAGATTGGTGAGGTCTTTATCTTTATCTTTGATGGTTGTGGGCTTATAATTTTCCCTTTGCCAGATATATCCACTAAAGAGGTCCATATAAACAACTAGCACATAAATGTTATCAGAAGTTCAAGCTGGGAGAATATGGCAGATACAATACACAGAAAAATCTCTATCAGTCCACATTAATTCAGAGTTGTTATTTATTCTAACACAGGTTGGATTTTAATTTATTTAGCATAGTTTATGTGAGGAAAAGTGATGTTAAGGAAACTGACAGTGTCAAATGTGTTACTTGCCTCAGTTAGATGTCTGGCAAGCAGGTTTTCTCCCATGCCTTTGCAGCAATGAAAGCAGTACTTTTGCATGCATCAATGTAATAACTACAAATGTTTTTGAATTATGTGTTAAAATAGGCCTAATAACCATTATTCTCATATTATTTAAAATTATGGGGACAAGATGTATTCTAAAATAATATTCTATAATAATTTAAATTTTCACTAATCAAGACTGGGTTCTCTCCACCCCATTTGCAGTTGAGCGATTTTCCACACACATCTCTCTTTAGCTTTCACGCGCTATCATAAGCAATAACTTTGAGAATGTGGATGCCCAGGTAGTCAGGAAAGGCACGCCTGCAGAGAAGTGCCACCGCTGTTAAGTCAGGAGTTCTCTGTTGCAAACTGGGGATTTTCCCATAAGATGATTCATTTTCTGAGTAATAAGTAGAAAAACTGGAACATGAAGATAAAAAAGAAAACATAATTATCCATAGCAATGCTACTGAAAAAAAGAGTGCACGGTTTTCTTTTTGTTTGGTTTTATTAAAGGACCAAAATCCCTGGTGCTTCATATTATCTGTTTTAAAAAAAGTGAAAAATGAACAAGTCATGGATTTTCAGTGCTCTAATGACTTATACTAATGTATTCCTTCATCTAAATACAGATTTCTATTTAAAATTCAGTATGCAGGGGTATTATGAATTCCAGTTTAATGGATTCCAAATAATTGCCCTTTAGAAATGATGAATAGCTGTTTAAATCCACTGATAAGAATATACTATTTCTCTCTGAACAATAGGCCTTCCACATTAACTGTGTCATATATGCCTGAAATTAATTTATTAATTTTTTATTGATATGCAAAACCCAAACTGATGACAGACGGAAAATAACCCTTTGTGGAGAGCCCCCAACTTTCCACCTAAAATATTACTGTTATTCTTGTGGGTGATAAAGGAGAGCCACGGTAATAACCTTTCTAAAGAAGGCAAGGCCCATGAAATGCAGATGATGTCTTTCTCTTCTTCCTTTGCTTTTTTTTCTTCTTTTTTTCTAGTTTCTGTAGTTCAAAAAGATATGCTTCTAATGTGGTCAAAATGACCAGCGATTTCAAACTCCACAAAGACAAAGCTTTTTTAAAGTCCTGGTCATTACCATACACTGCTCTTAAAAAAGACTCCCAGGCCTTGTTCCTCACTTTAAAAGGTAGCAAAGGCAAAAGAAGCAGACCTATTCAAATCAAAAATACATTATTCATTTCTCTTATGTAGCATCAGCCCAGGGTGGCTTTTTTTTTTTACCTGATCACAATGAATGGTTTTTCTATGCTACTTAAAAACACAAATAATACTCTGAAAGCCATGGACAGCATAAATGTAATAAGCACTGTCCTATGTTGAAGTAAAAAACATATATTCATTACTGGAATCTTGATGTTTTCTGTATTTTTAAACAATTGTATTACATTATGCAACCTGTATCGTTACATTTTTTAATGTGTTCAGCTAATAAAGAATAGTCATTCATACAGAAATAAAAGAGAATAGGAGCTGTTTCTAAACCAAGTTATAATAAATGGTGCAAAAGAAAAAAATGGAATCAACTGTTACTCAGTCTATTGATAAGAACTGCCTTTAACACCTCTGATTTTATGCCTCTTACCGTTTCTATAGAAAACTCTGTGGAAAAAAATCAAGGTTTCTCACAAAATGAAAAACAAAACAAAAATAATTTAAGGTAAACAAAATATACTCAGGATTTATATGATTCTTTGTTTCTTGCTAGTTGATTTATAAAATCATTATACTTAATGCAATGTGTATATTTTTCGAACACTCCCTGAAAGGTATGCATACTCTGTGTGTGTTGGGGGAGGGGGGTATTCATACCCCTCTATCTAAACACATGTATTTACAAGCAAACTGCAATAAAATGGAGATGTCCAGCTTTTCATGCTCAGCACCCTATCCAGGAAAATACAGATCACCAATATAAAAAGAAATTCACACTTCCCACTGTACCTCGGCCATCAATATCTGTTTCTATAAGAAATGCTAATCAAGATACAATTGAAGAGGAAAATGGAGGCGAAATCTCATTCTATTTCTTGTGAGTAAATAACACTGGTAATTCCTTTCCCTAAGTCTCATCTAAGAGGAGTAAAAGATGAAGAGAGAAAAATATATTTTCATGTATCAGAGTCACTGAAAAGACAGGAGAAAGGATAAAATCTGTTTTCATCTTTCAGCACACTCCTGTGTGAAATCCCCAGCTTCCATGACTGGAGGCCTTTCTTTCTCTCTAACTGAAGGTGACTGCCCCTTTTCTCCAGGACTTTTCTGTCTCCCTCCAGGGTCTGCTGACTTCTCTCTACACCATTGGTACCAGGAGAAGAATAGCTCCTCTATTTTCCTGCCTGCCTGCAGCTTCAGCCTATGCTCCATTCAGCTGGCGTTCAGGTCTGCTAACTGCTGCTGTACAACTTAGCTTTTATGGTCTACTGACGGGTTTTCTGAAGCCAGACAGTTTCTGAAAAGAGGGCCTATTTGCATAAACAATGCCATGTGAAGAGGTCTACTGGAAACAAAATCAAAATTCACTCAAGCAAATCTTCCTGATCAACCTTTTTTTTTTTTTTTTTATTTTTTTTGCAGCTAACACAGTTACCATCTGTATGTTAAAATGGGACTGCGAGTTTGAACAATTTTTTCCCTCCATTTCCTGTGTGTCCAGTTTTATGAAACAAGCCAAAAACATATTTTATTTTCTGACATAGTCTGAGCAGAATCCATAAATAGACTGTGGTATGTGGAATGAGGAATGCATTGTGTGTTAGGAGGGGCAGGGGGCCAGCTTATGCGTCAGCTAGCCAGAGCCTTCCATTAGATTTGTCATAGGAGCTGCATCAGAATGCACATCCCAGCCCGGAGCTGCCCATCCACAGGCTCTGGGACTTTAAGTCACCAAAGGCAGATCTGCCTCAGCACTGGGGATCACAGTGGGGAACGTACATCTCTGCTCCCTTCAGCCCTTTCCTTCATTTCTGATCCACAGAAATAGACCAAATTATGGTAGCAAGCTTTAAAACAGGCTAGAGCAGGCATTTTGATCGAGGCTGCAAAAACAAACTGAAGAAGAACATTATTAAACCAGTCACATCCATAGAAAACCATGACTGATTTTTTAAAGCATCTTAAAGCACATTCAGTTTTAAAAGGGGTGTTTAATGACAATACTAAGAATTTTTCACTTAATGAAAGTCCTCAGGTTAAAAACGTGCTTATTCAAGCAGGAACTGCTAGGCTCTCCTATCTGAAACAATGGATGTAATTTGGCTTGAATCCTCCTTTTGCCTTTTGGAGAGGGTGAATGCTATTACTCGGTGGATACAGAGAAAAAGCAGAAATTCTTCCAGCATCTTTTTCCCTTTTGTTTTTCTTTGTCTGGTATCAAACATAATCCAGTTGGCTTCCTGGACTGCCCAATCTAGAGTGCTTCTTTTCTCTCCTTAAAAATGTCACAATTGTAGCCTATAAATACTACTTCCCATAAAAAAGATACAACTTCTTTGAAAAATGGCTGACTCCGGGTCTGGGGCAGGAAGCATATAAAATGAGCATGGATATCTTGTCACACACAAAGAGGTTTCTTCATCAGAAGATTTAGCAGCCAAACTGGGTAAACTCTCTTCAGCCAAAGATGGAGTAAATTTGACCATCAGTGAAGCCAAAACCTGCCTGGGCATAAAGATCAAATATGCTTAAATTTGTGCATTTATAATGATACTTTAAAAAAACACTAATTGATCACCTTTGGAGGATGCTTAGAAACCATTTCATCTTTATGAGAACTAACTAGTAAGTAAAAAGAAAGATGAAAACAATTTTCTCCTATTTTCTGTATAATCAGTACCCCAGGCGGACCAAAGAGTTGAAGAGAGGAAGTTCTTGTTATAGAAATAATGAATTTAAACTGTGTTGCCTTTGTGAAATAATAAGTCTAGAACAGATCTGCAGTTGTTGATTTATTACCTCCTAATGCCATTCTGAGAGAAAGCACCTTTGAGGGTCCTCTGGTCAAAACCAACCGAAAAGCAAGACTGAACTTGAATCTTCCCAGGTCTTTAGATATAAGAGAATCAAGGAAGCAGGGAATATGACAAATTACACCACAAGGATAAAAATTAGGAAAATCTGGGCTATGCAAAACTCCAAAAGAAGAATGATCTAAGTTCTCAGCCAAAAAAAAGTTGCAATTAGGGCCAAATGTATCAAAGGTTCCTATCACCACACAGGGACCTTACTTGGATCTCAATTGACAGGTGTCTGTTAATTAATTAATTGGTTAAATGAGACTAAATGAAAATAAAATTAAAGTAAATTAATAATAAGGCAATCAGGGAAATGTGAACTTGACTAGATATTTGATGATATTAAGAAAGTATAAGTGTGATTAGGATATTATGACTATGAATTTCAACCTTAATCCTCAAGTTTCAGAAAAATTTACTGAAATATATACAGATGAAATAATACTCTCCACTGCACTCCAGCCTGGACAATAGAGCAACACTCCGTCTCAAAAAAAAAAAAGAAAGAAAGAAAGAAAGACTATTCCAACAGGGTTTGGCTTCAAAATATTCAGGGAGGCAGTAGGATGTTTACTTGAGTAGAGATGAAACAAGGTGAGCCATGAATTGATAATCATTGAAGTTGAGTGATGAGAAAACCAACTTCCTCATACTATTTTCTCTACTTGTGCTATGTTAAAATTTTTGCATTCAAGAATCTATTTTTAAAAATGAATATTAAGTTTCACTTATGAAGTGGTCCTACAAAAACAGGTACTATTTTCCTCACCAAAAATTTAAAAACCATGAAGTCCCCATGACTAAGATGTGGGATTGGGCTGGAAATGGAGGAAGCAGATGGTCTGACGATTAAGAGCCAAACTTTGGAAAAACCACATATTTATAATATATACTGAAGACCAACACATACAAGGCCATAAAAAACCCCACTTAGGCTATGGAAACAAAAAGCATATTCATCTGCTCTCTTAAGCAAAACATTTGTTAATTATTATATTAATTATCTATTTATTAACTTGGGGCATTCAATTAGAAATGTTATGACTATGGCAAAACCTAACCATATTAAAATGCATAAACCCATTTAGTATAAGATTTCAGGAACTGTTTCTTATTTATTTAGACCATGTTTAGAATTTTCCGTGTATTAAGACATGAATCTTATTTTCATATTTTTAGGCATATATAGTTTTTTTGGCTTTCAATGCATGGCATGTGTGCAGTCATATTTCTTGTACAAAAGACTATATATCAGTAAATTAATATATCTTCAAATTAAATCAACTCCATTTTAAAAAATAAATCTTCCTCCATGAAAATAACATCAATAAGAATGATAACTAATAAACAGCTTTGCTGCTTAGAAATGTTTTTCCACCAGATACCCTAAATCACCTCTCTCAAGTTCAAAGTCCCACAAATCTCTAGGGCAGAGGCAAAATGCCACCAGTCTCTTTGCTAAACCATGACAAGAGTAACTTTTGCCCCAGTTTCCAACAAGTTCCTCATCTCCATCTGGGACTACCTCATCCTGGGTCTTACTGTTCATAGCACTGGCAGCAGTTTTGTAAAAGCTGTTCAACAAGTCTCTAGGAAGTTCCAAACTTTCCCACTTTTCCTGTCTTCCTCTGAGCCCTCCAAACCATTCCAACCTCTGCTGGTTACCCAGTTCCAAAGTTGCTTCCACATTTTTGGGTATCTTTTCAGCAATACCCCACTCTACTGAGGCATTACATATTAGTCCATTTTCACGCTGCTGATAAAGACATACCCTAGACTAGGCAATTTACAAAGAAAAGAGGTTTGATGGAGAACTCCCAGTTCCATGTGGTTGGGGAAGCCTCATGATCATGGCACAAGGCAAGGAGGAGAAAGTCATATTTTACATGGATGGCAACAGGCAAAGAGACAGCTTGCGTGTGGAAACTCCCATTTTT
Organism: Saguinus oedipus; assembly: GCA_031835075.1. Classification (NCBI taxonomy): domain Eukaryota; kingdom Metazoa; phylum Chordata; class Mammalia; order Primates; family Cebidae; genus Saguinus; species Saguinus oedipus. The sequence goes on along the minus strand of CM063172.1, from coordinate 1,750,763 downwards.
AAAAACCATCAGATCTTGTGAGACCCATTTACTATCATGAGAACAGCATGAGAAAGACTTGCCCCAATGATTCAATCATCTCCCACCAGGTCCCTCCCACAACATGTGGGAATTATGGTAGCTACAAGATTTGAGTGGGGACATAGAGCTAAACCATATCGGTAACTGATAGTGCTTTTATAATGATTCATTTCAACAAGACTGTTTGTATAATGAACAACCTTGGAAGACAGAGGTTGTATTTCCCTTTGCAACAGAGGATAAGTTTGTTTGCACTGCAGGATAATAAAGATGTCTCTTTCATGAGCAATGATTGCACAGCTTTGCCTGTAACTCCTTATAAGAGATTGGAGTTTCCTAAGTCCTGAGTCCCTTAGCTGTGACACAAACCCACTGTATGCATGGCAATCACCTGGGCCTCTCTGTGTCACTCCCTTGGGACACCAGGGGCATAAGGAACAATGTGAACATGAAGCTCATGCTGCCTGCTGTGCCATGAGTAATAAAGTTCTTTCCTCTGACTCCGGAGTCTCATGTCTCCTGCCAATATTGATAAAACTATACTAGGGTAAACTGTTAAAAATGATAAAATTTCAGACCTTTTAGAGTGTGTGAATGTTTCTGGCAACAAGGACAAGATGTGACAAATGCATCGCCTTTGGAAAGGGGAAAGTGCCTTGTAGGTAAGGTTGGGAGATAAGGAACTTTCTGTGGAATCCAGAAGCAAATGCTCTTGTCCAAGTGGTGAACCAAGGAGTTGAAGGAGTAAGGATTCCCTGCTGCCCTATCTGTTGGTAAATGTTTAGAATTTGAGCTATAAGGGGTTGGATTGAAAATTTAAAAAAAAACAAAAACTGAATGATGCTGTAGTTGTTGCCTCTCTCTCTCAAGCAGGAGGAGGAGAGGTCAAGAAATCCTTAAAACCCAAATCAGGCTTTGGGCACACATGTAGCTCCTTGGGTCGAGCCATGAGCAGCCAGTGTGCCTTGCTTCCTGGCCTGGAATTGGTTTCCCGCTCAGTACCTCTGACCACCTTCTTCCCTCTCCCCTGACTTTAGTTTTTTAAGGAAAAGCATGATTAGGGATTTGTATTAGTCTGTTTTCACCCTGCTGACAAAGACATACCCGAAACTGGGTAATTTATAAAGAAAAATAGGTTTAATGAACTCAGGGCTATGTGGTTAGGGAGGCCTCACAATCATGGCAGAAGGTGAAAAGCACATCGTATATGGCAGCAGCCTAGAGAGAATGAGAGCCAGGTGAAAAGGAAAACCCCTTATTAAATCATCAGGTCTTGTGAGACTTATTCACTACCATGGGAACAGTATGGGGGAACTCGCCCCCATGATTCCACTATCTCCTACCACATCCCTCCCAACATGTGGGAACATCTATAACTTAAGATGAAAGATGAGATTTGTGTGGGGACACAGCCAAACCATATTATTCCACCCCCGGCCCCTCCCAAATCTCATTTCAAATCACATTTCATTTGAACTCAGATTTCAAAACCAATCATGCCTTCCCAATATTCCCCCAAATCTAAACTCATTTCAGCATTAACTCAAAAGTCCAGGGTCTCATCTGAGACAAGGTATGTCCCTTCTGCCTATGAGCCTACAAAGTCAAAAGCAAGTTAGTTAATTCCTAGATACAATGGGTGTACAGGTATTGGAGAAATAACCCCATTCCATATGGGAGAAATTGTCCAAAACAAAAAGGCTACACGCCCCATGCAAGAACAAAATCCAAAACGGCAGTCATTAAACCTTAAAGTTCCAAAATGATCTCCTTTGGCTCCATGTCTCACATCCAGGTCATGCTGCTGCAGGAGGTAGGCTCCCACAGCCTTGAGCAACTCTGTCTCTGTGACTTTTCAGGGTACAGCCCCCTCCCAGCTGCTTTCACAGGCTGGCATTGGGTTTCTGTGGCTTGAATCTACCATTCTCAGTCCTGGAGAATGGTGGCCTTCCTCTCAGAGTTTCACTAGGCAGTGCCCCAGACCCTGTAAGGAGGCTCCAATACCACATTTTCCTTTTGTACTGCCCTATCAGAGGCACACTGCAGTGAACTTCTGCCTGAACATCCAAGCATTTTCATAGATCCTCTGAAATCTAGATAAAGGTTCCCAAACCCCAAATCTTGACTTCTGTGCACACTCAAGCTCAACACCACATGGAAGCCGCCAAGGCATGGGGCTTACACCCTCTGGAGCCACAGTATAAGCTGTTCCTTGACCCTTTTAGCCACAGCTGGAGCAGCTGGGACACAGGGCACCAAGTCCCTAGGCTGAAAACAGTAGGGGGCCCCTGGGCCTGGCCCCCAAAACCATTTTTTCCTCCTAGACTCCTCCACGGACTGCGATGGGAGGGGCTGCTGCAAAAGTCTCCAGCATGCCCTGGAGACACTTTCTCCACGGTCTTGGCGATGAGTTGTTTGAGATTGAAATCTCTGTGACTGACGAATTTTTCTAACAGAGCCTTTGGAAAAGGAAGGCAGCCTCCCTCTGAAGGGTCACTTGGGGTTTTGGACTTGTCACCTTCCCAACGTGGCCACCAGGTACACTGCTTCAAAAGGCAGGTCTCATTCTACTGTTAAGCTCTTGTTGAAATGAAATGTCTGACCCATGGAGGTCTTGTGGCTCTCCAGTCTGTTATTACCACTTGGGGTTTTCTCAGCCTAGACTCCATGACTAACAAGATGGAAAAGGTCAAAGAAACCCTTCTTTGTCCAATCAAAATGGTGTATTCCAGGATATATATGATCTGTCACAGATGCGTTTTTGCTTTATGTGACAATGTGACAGCTATAAAGCAAAAATGCATGTGACAGATCATATATATCCTTCCAATAGGAATTTTCTCCCTACTCTGCAACTGAGGAAAAGCTGGAAGCTTCACTGGGCCCATTCCCTGAGGAAACCAACTGGAATCAAGATGCTGATTAAACCATGGTTGTCTTCACGCATTGTCGTGCCAGATACGGTACACAGCCACCATCACAGACTGACTATGGAGTAAAGGACTCTACATTTCTGATGCAGAGGCACCCACTGAATGACAAACTTGTGACTCCTGCCAAAAGTTGACCCATCTTTTTTATAGTGAGAAAGGCTAAATCACAGCAGCCGTTGTTCATGCCTGCATCTGACTTACAGCCCTTTCTGAAAGCCATGGGTGGTGCCTGACCACTGTTGAACTTTTTCAGGTTACAGTGTTGCCATTCCAACCCAATCAGCTAGTTCCCAGTACACCACTGTGGCTGTCAAAACGAATCTGTGGTGTGTTTTAGGCTCTGCGGGCCATTTGCAATCTGACAGTGAAGTACCCTTTATCACAAGATCAGCTCAACATTGGCTGAGAGTTAATATAGGTAATGGACTTTCAGTGCTCCCAACCATTTAGAGACGTCTGGTATTATTGAGTAGTAAATGAGCCTCCTTGAAAATTGACTTGAAAAGATCTCTCTCTGCCTCCCTCATGGCATTCTGGTGCATACAAACTAGGAAGGCAATTTGGTCACTGACCACATGAAAGGATCACACTCTCTCCGCTGCTTCTTGGGTAATGATCAAGATAAAAGGAGCTAGAAATTACACAGACACATTTTGAAAATTCAGGATTCTTCTTTGACCATGCTAAGCATTATGTGTCTTTCTTTCTCCAAAGAGTAATCCTAGCTCAGGCTGGTTGATACATTCTCCAGGTAGAAGCCTGCCCAGAAGGGGGCCAGCCTAGAGGATTCAACGTTAATCCTAGTTAAGTTTTATAAAAATACCTTTGTTCCACTTGTACCCAACCCTTTCAGACAAAAGGTTTGGGTGCGGGTTGGGGATAATCAGAAATAAAGGCAAAGTGATAGTTGCTGGAATGGAACACTCCCATTCTGCGGCAATGAAGAGAGAGCAAAATGGAGCATTTTGAATTTGGGGTGTATCGAATATACAGGATCATTAATGATACACTGTCTTTCAAAATAATCCCTGGGCCCTTTCTCCTGAAGGAAGGTGCCCTCACATGGAGCTCCCAAACCACTGCAAATCCCCACGTTTAACCCACTTACAGTCTATCATCCCCTACCAGAGGACTCTGATCATGAATTTGATTGCCTTTTTTCTTAACCTTGCTATTGAGAGTCTATTGGAAAAAGCAGATGGCCTCAGTTCCTGCTACTCCCATTCAAGAAACCTCCAGATGTGCCCCACTTGCCACCTAGCCATTCTCAGTCATTCCAAGGGACAGACGAATGCCACCTGGGTGGTGGTGTAAATAAACATGAAAGATGGGACCAAGTGCCCTCAAAATGCAAGGACTAGACCCAATTATTTGAACAGAAGTAGGAATCCACAGGCCTACCAACCAGCCAGGAAGCTACCTCAGAGGCTCTGCCAACCTCTGCCCCCTGAATAACATAGGTTCCTCTTGGGAGACCTCACCATTTATAAATAATACTTTCTTTTCAGAGTCACTATGTATGTCCTTGGAATTGTACCTCTTGCGTGGGAGTGAGGCATTAATTGTAGCTCTCGTGTGGGAGTGAGGCATTAATTGTACCTCTTGTGTGGGAGTGAGGGGTTAATTCACTACCCTCCTCCAAACTGCGATGCTGTCCTTCTGGTTACAAAAGGGTACAAAATCTGTCCTTCCTTGACTTTAGTTAAATTGATCAAGTATACTACATCGGCCCTGGCAGGAATCCAGGTCAGCCTCAATTCACTGGCCAAGCTGTTTATAAGTAATATGTAGACTTCTTCCTTGCTGGCAAAGGCAGTCTGTGCAATCACTGATACATCAAGCCTTACTTAGATTATTGCCTTGGATCTAAAAGGAAAGTTAATCCAGGAACTTACAAAGGAAGTTACCTGGCTTTCTAAGGTTGATCTTAACAGTCCCTGGGATTTGTTCAGATGGTTGAGTCCTGGACGGGGACTAAGGGCCGTGGTTGAGGTCAATGTTGAATTGGCTTCCTTCTGCTGCTTGGAGTCCTGTTGACAGTAGCCTAATTCAGTGTTGTATAGACACATTGAACAGATTTGATCCCAAACTTTGTCAATCTGACTAACCAAAATGACCGATCAAGTAGCATACTCATGGGGAAGTATGCAAGAAACCAAAACCGTATGGAAATGAGAGGTGGATGTTGGGGGATAGGAGGGGGTTGGCTGTGAGAAGGCATTGAAGAGTACCTGCTGAAATGCATGTTTATGTGAAGGGACCACACTGCTGTCAGGAAGTTTGCGTTGTAAGCATTTACTTGTAAGTTGCTGATTTTAAAAACAAAATGCCTTTGCTTATAGAAAATGTGACTAATAAAGGGATAGATTCTTAGGCTAGAACACAAATGCTAATTTACCCTGCATGATTTAAATAGGGCATTGCTTATTTAGTTTCAAATTGTTTTCTTTTTTTTTTTTTTGCATGTGTTTCTACATGTAAACACATGCTTTTTTTATTTCAGTGACATTATATGCTAAACAGACTGAAGGATGACTGCTGGGAGCTGACCACAATTCACCTCATTTTTTTTCTGTGGAATTACATGCACCAAGGCACATACTCTGTAGCTTTATCTCAACTATAGAACTCAAACCACAGATGAGACAGCACATAGGCCTAAGAAACACTCATGACCCCCATCATGGTTCTGCGCATCAGGGAAGTGTCAGAGAGAAAAAGAAAACTCAACTCAGAGGAACACTCCTTCCTTTAGCATTTTGTAAAGCTCTCTTCCCAGCATGCACGAGCCACTGACATGCTCAAATGCACGAGTCTAATATTTATTATTGGTGGGAAGTGCTCTGTATTTCAGAGTTAATAGAAGGTTACCAGAGTTGGAGATCGGTAGAAAATTCTATTAAACCCCAAACAGAGAGAACCTTTTTAAAAAGCCATAATTGCTTTAACTGAAGATCATTTCAAAAATTCTAGTTAACTATAGTTTTTTTTCCCCTTCATGATACATAATTCTATATTGGAAGTAGATTTCAAGGTTAAGTCATTTTTTTACCATTTTTACTGGAACAAAATCTTTAATATGACACTGAAAAAATTAATAATAAAAGAAAGATGTTAACAGTAATGGTTCCAAAACAAGGTCAGAATAATGAATACATTCTCAGAGAGGAAATATCACAAAGGGATTGATATGTTAATTACCTCGACATGTTAGTCTATTGCCACTTTAAAAGATAATCTTTCACACACTTACAGCCATCTGATCTTTGACAAAGCTGACAAAAACAAGCAATGGGGAAAGGATTCCCTGTTTAATAAATGGTGTTGGGAAAACTGGCTAGCCATGTTCAGAAAGCAGAAACTGGACCCCTTCCTGACATCTTACACGAAAATTAACTCCAGATGGATTAAAGACTTAAACATAAGACCTAACACCATAAAAATCTTAGAAGAAAATCTAGGCAAAACCATTCAGGACATAGGCATAGGCAAGGGCTTCATGACCAAAACACCAAAAGCATTGGCAACAAAAGCCAAAATAGACAAATGGGACCTAATCAAACTCCACAGCTTCTGCACAGCTGTGGAAACAGTCATTAGAGTGAATCGGCAACCAACAGAATGGGAAAAAATTTTTGCACTCTACCCATCTAACAAAGGGCTGATATCCAGAATCTACAAGGAAACTAAAACAGATTTACAAGAAAAAAAACAAACAAACCCATCCAAAAGTGGGTGAAGGAGATGAACAGACACTTTACAAAAGAAGGCATGCATGAGGCCAACAAACATATGAAAAAAATGCTCATCATCACTGGTCATTAGAGAAATGCTCATCAAAACTACATTGAGATACCATCTCACGCCAGTTAGAATGGTGATCGTTAAAAAATCTAGAGACAACAGATGCTGGATAGGATGTGGAGAAATAGGGACGATTTTACACTGCTGGTGGGAGTATAAATTAGTTCAACCATTGTGGAAGACAGTGTGGCAATTCCTCAAGGGCCTAGAAATAGAAATTCCATTTGACCCAGCAATCCCATTATTGGGTATATATCCAAAGGATTATAAATCATTCTACTATAAGGACACATGCACACAAATGTTCATTGTAGCACAGTTTACAATAGCAAAGACCTGGAACCAACCCAAATGCCCATTGATGATAGAATGGACAGGGAAAATGTGGCACATATACACCATGGAATACTATGCAGCCATCAAAAATGATGAGTTCATGTCCTTTGTAGGGACATGGATGAACCTGGAAACCATCACTCTTAACAAACTGACACAAGAACAGAAAATCAAACACCGCATGTTCTCACTCATGGGCAGGTGTTGAACAATGAGAACACAGGGACACATGAAGCAGAGCATCACACACTGGGGTCTGTCTGTGGGGAAATAGGGGAGGGACAGTGGGGGGGTGGGGGAGTTGGGGAGAGATAGCACGGGGAGAAATGCCAGATATAGGTGATGGTGAGGAAGGCAGCAAATCACACTGCCACGTGTGTACCTATGCAACAATCTTGCATGTTCTTCACATGTGCCCAAAACCTAAAATACAATAAAAACAAAACAAAACAAACAAATAAACAAAAAAAAGATAATCTTTTCTGAGGTATTTAGAATTTTTTTTTTCTTATTCTTTTGGGATGAAGGGTAAGGGGGTTTTACATGGACTTTCTTCCCAGAAACATTCACATAATGACCGTGATACTTACACAGTTTGCTTTTTACGTTCCAGGAACTACACCATGTCCTTTTGTATGCATCGAATCATTTAAGCATCAAAACAATTCTATCAGGTATGTAATATTATTAAATCCATTTTTCAAAAGAAGAGATAATGGCACAGATAAGAAACTTGTCAAAGGTCACATGCTAATAAGAGGAGGAGCAGGGATTTGGACCCAGGCAAGGTGGCTCCAGCATCTACCTGAATCTACAGCCAGCTACAGTCTACTGTCTCACACTCACAGATGCAAAGCTTATGCTAAAACCTTTTTGGAAACATTCACTGTTTTAGAATATCTGAAAAATATAATGCCATACTCATATGTCCCTTCTACGTAGAGAGAAAGAGCTGGAAGAAATAAGATGAACAGACTTATGGTTGACACTCTGTTTCTGTTTCAGAAAATTCTAAAACTGCATTTTCCTTCTACTCTTACACCGCAACAATCAACATGAGAGACTTCTATAACCAAATGTAGGTTTGTTTATTTTCCCAACAAGAAGCACTGGACACCAGCTGGGTGTCCTTCGATTCAATTCCAACATTGTCTACCTGGAGATAGCTTCAGATCCCACAGGTTGACAGCTCAGACTCTGCGATTGGCCCCCTCCCTTCAAATACCAGTCACAAGTCCAGGTCTTTGGAACTTCTGACCAAATGGCTTCAAGCTGAACTTTCTACACATCCCTCTTTGTGTTTGATTAATTTCCTGGAGCAAGTCACAGAACTCAGGGAAACACTGTGTTTAGGCATTTGTTATAAAGGATATTGCAAAGGATGCAGATGAAGAAATGCATAGGGTGAGGTATGGGGAAGAGTCACGGCATTTCCAGGCCCTCCCTGGGCGTGCCATCCTCCAGTAACCTCCACGTGGTGAGCTATGAGGAAACGCTCTGAACCTAGTCCTCTTGGGTATTTTGGAGGCCTCGTTATGTAGACATGATTGACAACTGTGTAGAACAGTGATTGGACAAAAAGGGTATGATTTCACACTAACAGACGGAGTAGGGAAACCCAGCAAGGAGTGTCTGTTCAGATTCTTCTGGGCTTCTCTGAGCAGTGTTTCTTTCTCCAGAATGCTAGGCAGGACCCCATCTAGAATGAGGTTCTTTTGACCCACAATCAGATTAGATTTCTGCCTTGGGCAGGTAGGAGGAGGAGAAAACCGGAGGGAGAGATTCTGTTTCCTGACTGCTCCTGAGGCCTAAAGTGCCCAGCATCACTGCAGAAGACAACAACAAGGGTTAGGGGCATTGTGAGCCATTAGCTGTGGATGAAAACCCATATACTCATAACAATAATACCGTAGTCTCTGATGTAGACAACTGTTTAGATCAATGAAATAGGTTCTCCCTAAGACCTAAATCTACACATCTAGTTTCTCCCTAAGAACTAAATCTAGATACCATTTATTTCTCCTGCATTAAAGGACATAAAAATTTTAATATCCCTTTATGTTAGAATGGTTGCGATATTTTTGGCCTGCAGATCAGGTGACCCTTCTTTCCTTAAGTTGTGCAAATCATCCAGCAGAATAGTGTCTATCAGGCAGAGCCATGCTAATCCTTTGTTCATTTTCATCTTCGGGTAATTCAGACTAGCTGGTTAAAGCACCCTGGTAATATCCTTCTGACATCATGAACTGTTCATTGTTTTAAATGTTTACTATTTTTTTCTTTTTTTTTTGAAGACGCAGTCTCACTCTGTCACCCAGGCTGGAGTGCAGTGGCATGATCTCATTTCACTGCAACCTCCACCTCCCGAGTTCAAGTGATTCTCCTGCCTCAGCCTCCTGACTAGCTGGGACTACAGGTGCCTGCCACTGTGCTTGGCTAATTTTTGTATTTTTAGTAGAAACAGGGTTTCACCACATTCACCAGGCTGGTCTCAAAGTCCTTATCTTGTGATCCTCCTGCTTGGCCTCCTAAAGTACTGGGATTGCAGGCATGAGCCACGATGCCCAGCCTCACATATATTTTTAAAGTACAGAAACAACTAGACTGATGCTCACTCTTCCCTGACCTCATCTTATGCCACTCTCCCCCTTATTCTCATGCTTGCTGTGGCCACGTTGACCTCACTGTGTATCTCAAATACGCCAACCTCATTTCTTCCTCTCGGGCTTTGTACTTGCTAATCTCTCTGCCCAGCAACCCTCCCTTCTTACTGCTCAAGATTCAGTTCCAATGTCACTGTCCCAGATAAAGTTTTCTTTATTGTCTGCATAGTAGAATACAAGGCTCACTAGAACTGGGACTTTGGAAACTGTGCTTGTATCATAAACTCCAACAACACCTGTGTGTAGAATGGAGCCTGTTACACAGTATTTGTTGAAAAAATACCTTTTTTTTTTCTAAGATGGGGTCTCACTTTGTCACCCAGGCTGGAATGCAGTGGCATCATCTCGGCTCACCACAACCTCTGCCCCTCAAGTTCAAGTGATTCTCCTGCCTCAGCTTCCTGAGTAGCTGGGATTACAGGTACCTGCCACCTTGCCTGGATAAGTGTGTGTGTGTGTGTGTGTGTGTGTGTGTGTGTGTGTGTGTGTATGTGTGTGTTTAGCAGAGATGGGGTTTTACCACGTTGGCCAGTCTGGTCTCAAACTCCTCACCCCAGGTGATCCACTTGCCTCCACCTCCCAAAGTGTTGGGATTTCAGGCGTGAGCAATCTGCCCAGCCAAATAGCTGTTTAACAAATAAAGAATCGGAAAAGTGCGCGCGGGGATTTTAGTAGCAGGGGTGACCAGGGAGGGGAGCTGAGCCAGCGGGCTGCAAGAGGCCAGAACCCAGGGACCATGGGCGCCTCCAGGCTCTATACCCTGGTGCTGGTCCTGCAGCCTCAGCGAGTTCTCCTGGGCATGAAAAAGCGAGGCTTTGGGGCCGGCCGCTGGAATGGCTTTGGGGGCAAAGTGCAAGAAGGAGAGACCATCGAGGAGGGAGCCAAGAGGGAGCTGCAGGAGAGCGGTCTGACAGTGGATGCGCTGCACAAGGTGGGCCAGATCGTGTTTGAGTTCGTGGGCGAGCCTGAGCTCATGGATGTGCATGTCTTTTGCACAGACAGCGTCCAGGGGACCCCCGTGGAAAGCGACGAAATGCGCCCACACTGGTTCCAGCTGGACCAGATCCCCTTCAAGGACATGTGGCCAGACGACAGCTACTCAGAAGAAGAAATTCTATGGGTACTTCAAGTTCCAGGGTCAAGACACCATCCTGGACTACATGCTTCAAGAGGTGGATGCGGTCTAGCAGGAGCCTGGGGATCCCCTGGGCAGGAGACTTGGCTGCTAAACAGCTGCAAACCGTCTGTTGACCTGGGCGCAGCAAGTGGATCAGAGCTAGGTTTTGTCTGTAGTGTGGATGGAAAGGAAAATAAAAGTCTTCAACCTTTAAAAAAAAAACAAACAAATAAAGAATCTTCATGCTTTTCCAGATCTCTAGTTCCAAGCCTAAGTGGTCCAAATAGGTAGTTTGAATTTCAGAGGAGGACAAATAGATACATAAATAAATAATCAACAACATTCTTCACGTCTTTGTACCAGCTTCAAGCAAAGAAGTTGGGAATTAGACTATATGAGAGTATAACACAACTTTCTCCATCATTTCTCTTTGTCAAAAAAAAAATGATGTACAAACTAGCACCTAATAATCTCATTTTATTGGCCAAAGCTATAAAATGTTCATATCTATGGAAGCATGAACTCTTGCATATTAAATGCACATCAGTTTGGTAACTTTTTATTACTAGGGAGCAGCTTTTCCTCAGGCACAGTTGTTTTTTTTTTTAAAACAGCTGCAGAAATTTCTCTATTAATGTAAAACAGCAGCAAATTATAAAAATTAGATTTGTGTTGATTACAGCCAGTTATGGGGAAAAAATTGTTTGCAGCCTGATTATTAGAACCTGTGCAGGAGCAAAAGTGAACTTTGCATCACTGCCACCTAATCTTCATAACTTGGAAATCAATAAGAGACACGAAGGAGAACTGAAAAGTCAATGAGCAGAGCCATTAAGCTTAAATCACACGTCCCTGGATACAGAAATACACTTTTAAAAATTATAACATGCAGACTTCTCTTTTCAGTTTGCGACTGGTCAATTGCCATAATTATTTTATTCTGTTTTATTTTAAATAGTAGTCTTATCGTTGAATGCATCTGGCATCCAACTGCAAGTTGACAAAGTATACATAATGACTCTTAAAACGGCTCTCAAGAAAAAATCTGTCATCCTATAATCATCTTATTCATGCTGAAGGCATACTACTGTCTTTGGGGAATATTCAAATTTGTAAAACATGCAAAAAACGGAATAAAATGACACTTTTGAGAAGTTGCTACTCGGAGAACAATTACTTATTATAGCAGTTACCCTGATGGCAAATGACAAAGAATTTTACTTTTTTTAAAATTAACCAAGCCGAGTGTTTTCCCAGCAATAATATTCCCAGCCTTGTTACTCTATCAAAATAGGAATTTGACAAGGGTCCATTCGCTTGGATAATTTATATTTTTCCAAATTGCAACAAGAGTTTGTGAGTTCTTGATTTCAATATTCTAAAATTTCGTTTGTAGCTTTCATTTATGTTTTTACTAAAAATTTCATAACCATTCCCTAAGATTAGAAACATCTCAAGAATCATTAAACGAGATATGTAGTCTTGTAACACCTGAGAGGTTATTAAAAATAGATATGCAATCCATAAAATTGCTCAGTTTTCTAACTCATTTCTTGCTAATTTTCACAATTCAATCTTAGATTTTTATTTACAGGATTTGATTTCCCTCTCCTGCTTGTTTTACTTCCTAAAGTCTTAGGTCTTAAACCTCTAAGCATATTATGAATCTTCAGAAAAACATGACAACAAATTAGAAATGCTGCAATGGCCAGATTGGACTCCAAATGGGGTTTTTCTGTGTTTATCCTTATTACTAAAGGATTTGGAGGGAAGTTGGAAATAATGATCTGTTTTAAATCCATCATTTATTTAGAGTGGCAATGAGACAGATCTAGCATGACTGGAGGAAAAATGGTAGTGATGCCTTACACTTACACAGCAGCACATCAGAACGTACAAAGTCCTTGGCATAACTTTGTGCATTTAAACATTATGACATTCCCATAAGATAGGCAGGGCACATATTATTATCATCACTTCAAAAATGGAGAAATTGAAGTATGAAATGTTAAATACTCTGCAAAAGGCCACATATCTTAAAACATTGTGAAGCCTGCTCTAGGACCCACGGGTTCTCTTTCTAATTCTAGCGTGGCTTCCACTCAATAACTCTGGTACCAAATATGCAAGGCATTTTTTTCTACTTATAACTTTAATAAGTTAAATACCAGTAAGTATTTTCTGTGTAATTTCATAAAAACCTATACAATCAAATAATACTAGTTTTAGTAATAATTTAGGGGATTTTTTTGCAATTTTATTGCTTATAAATTTGATAATCTTTCTAATGCAAAGAATAGAAAATGACCTTTAAAATTTAAAAATTTAAACCTTTTGGAATATATGGTTAGTCATTTACAAATGTATTCATTTAAAGTTATAAGATTCATGAGCATTGCTCAATATATCTATATTGCAATACGGATAGCTTTCAAACTGCAAAATATTATGTACTGGACAGGATATCTTTTTAAAACCTCTTACTGAGATTCTATCGGGACTGGCAAATAATTGAAAACACTTAGTAGAATATTTCAGGGAACGTTGCCAAGGAGTGAATAAGAGAATCACATTTCATTTTTAAATGCCAGACAAAAGTCACCTAAAATGATGGGAACAGTGGTTAGAAGAAGGAAGGAAATTGGGCTAGGAGAAGGCCTAATTTACATAAGGTGCTTTATCTAAAATTTTCTTTCTTTTGTTGAATTTGACAATTTACCAGAGCCTTTTCAGAAGTGTCTGACATCCCTTTTAATTAAGCAGCAAGCAGTAAGAAGTGACAGGCTATGTATTTCTAGAGTATTAATGCACACCTTGAATGAATTCACCCCAAGAGCTCTAAGTCTGTAGAAAGCATTAAGTTTGTCTCATATAGAATGTTAACGTTGGCTAAAACTGCAAAGATATATTTATTCATTTAGGTTAAATCTCTCTCATTTCCTACTTATATAAGCAATTTATTTATTTATTTATTTATTTTATTGAAACAGAGTCTTTCTGTGTCACCCATGCTGGAGTGCAGTGGCACAATCTTTGCTCACTGCAATCTCCATTTCCCAGGTTAAAGCAATCCTCTCGCCTCAGCCCCCCAAGCAGCTGGAACTACAGACATGCACCACCACGCCCCCGCTAATTTTTGTATTTTTAGTAGAGACAGGATTTCACCATGTTAGGCAGGCTGGTCTCAAACTCCTGACCTCAAGTGATCCACCCGCCCTGGCCTCCCAAAATGCTGAGATTATAGGCACGAGCCACTGCACCCGGCCATATAAGCAATTTATTTTTATGCTGCAGGAAAGCTGATTTTTTAAAAAAAAAATTAGAGGGGGGATGTCATGTATTTCTACTGCAATTACTTGGAAGGAGCACTCAGTCATTTTATGGAGACCAGCAAATTCTTATGATTAAATAGGAATGTCAACTCTGAAAAGTGAGACCACACTGCTAAGGTTAGATATGGGACTGTAAGAGTTTGCTCTGGGCTTGGTAAAGCATACGAGATTATATGCAGAAGGAAAACCCCATAGATTTTCTATGCTTATGTAATTTGTTAGAGAACCGCCCCTGTTGTAGCTCATTCTATCTCTTAACCAGGCCATTGGCAGTTCTCATTTGTTGACAGGCTTCTTCTCAGTGTCCACTGCTCCCAGATTAACACTTCAATTGGCTTCCACTGGCTCTTGCCTTCAAGCTTTGTTTTCCACACACAGATCAATGTCTGTTTCCAATATACCAATGTCTGGTATATTAAGAGAGAAGGACAGCAGAAGCATAGTGGAGAGACAGCATCAGAACCCCAATGAACAGAGTCAACAAAACATTGGTAGTTGTTTCCATGTCTTCTCATATTAAGTTCCCATGCTGACTACCCATATACAATTATTTTCCATGTTTTTTTGTATTATTATAATATCCTCCCCTGGTGGTGGTATTTTGAGTGGATTTCTTGTCACCAGAAAATATTGACTAAGAGAGGATACTGGTTATTTCAAACATAGGTTTGTTAAATGATCCACTTAGATGTTGGGAACTATCTCAACATGGTCTTGCTAGAATAACCACTGTCTTTGAAGTTATTCACTGACCTATCACTGTTTCGGTTATCCTTCAAGCTCCAAAGAACAGAGGTTTTCTGATGAATGAGACCATGAATCATTATTGACATTGAGTAATTCCTTTGAATAGTAGTTTATCTAGAAGTTTGAAATATGCTCTAATTTAAATGAACACCACTAGTTTAGACTTCTGTTGAAAAAGGCTGACATTTGTAGAACCCTGACCCAATCTGACAAATGGTGGGTGTCCTTGACCACAATCAATCCCAGTCTAACATGAAGGCCATAACACAAAAGTGGCAAGAATTTCTGAGCAGAAGCCCTTACCTCTGCCTATTGCTATGGACATTTGTATTTTGGCTGCTACACAGCTTCATGTATTGGTTTCACAATGACTCATAAAATCTGTAGCTTTCCTGAATATAAGGCATAAATAGGAGTTAAATCAGTTGCACTGCTTCCGGTCATTAAGTGAATTATGTCTCTCATTATAAGGATACCAGGTACAGACCTGATCAAAGCCGTATACCCAGCCATTCTAGGTACATATAGGAAGAACCTAAGGGTTCACCCATGCATCAGAGTCTGCAACAGAGATCCTTCTTGCTATTTGTAGGGAAAAGTCAAAAACATAACGTCTTTCATTTAGTCCTTTCAGTTCTTTTTGTCACATATTTCTTCAGTGGAAAATCATTAAGCACTACTTTTAATATCTGTTGCAGAATTCATCCACCAACTTATTGTCATTAATGAAAATTTAGGTAGCATATGGCAAAGAAAGGGATAAACTTTTCAAGAAAAAGCAACTTGCAAAATGAGATATAACTTTACATCCTTTCGACTGGAGATAACTAGTGTTGGTCAGAATGGGAAGGAATTAGAACCCTCATAACATTGCTTGTAAGAATGTAAAATGATCTAGTCATCTTGAAAAAATTTGGCAGTTACTCAAAAGTTAAATATACACGTATTATGTGACCCAGAAATTACACTTGTATTTGTAATTGCTGGGTCACATAATACATGTATATTTACATTATTTGTAATACACATATACCTAAGAGAAATGAAAACATATGTCCATAAAAAACTACACAAATGTTTAGAAAAGTATTATTCATAATAGCTACAAAGTGGAAACAATGCAAATGTCTATTAACTGATGAAAATGAAATGTGCTATTTCCATGCAACAGAAAATTATTTGGCAATAAAAAGGAATAAAGTACTGATATATACTATTACGTGGATGAATCCTGAAAACATGCTAAGTGAGAACATCTGGTCACAAGATACCATACATTATTTGATTCAATTTACATGAAATATCCAAAATACAGAAACTTATTGAGACAGAAAGTATATTAGTAATTACATAAGACTACAGAGTAGGAAGGAAGGGGAGGAGAGGGTGTGATAGCTAACGGTCATAATGTTATTTTTGGAAGAAAAATTCTAAAATTAGGTAGCAACGGTTGTATATCATTGTGAATATATTTTTAAAACATCTAATTATATAGGTTAAATAGATGTGTTATATATGAATTACATCTCAATGAAGATGTTAAAAACAACTGAACAAATGAAGTTTTTATTACTACTTAAAAGGAATATAAATATTCCTGGTCATAAAGGAAAGTGAACTGTAAAAACAGGTACTAAATTAAGAAAATAAAAATACAGGCAACAGACTAAGGGAAAATATTTACAAAGCACGTATCCAATAAAGGACATATATTTGGAATTTACAAAGAAATCTCAGAATTCAGTAATATGACAAGTCAATCAAAAAATGGGCCAAAGATATAAACAAACATTTCTCTAAAGACGATAAACAAATGGTGTACCCGTACATGAAAAGATGCTCAGTATCATTGGTCATTAGCAAACTGTGAATTAAAACCACAGAGAAATAACATTTTGCACCTTCTACACAACAAGAAACCTGACTCTGACACCTGTTATCTAGGATGTGCAGAAATGCGAACCCTTATACATTGCTGGTGGGAATGAAAAATGGGGCAACCAATTTGGAAACCAGTTTGGCAGTCTTTCAAAATTTAAATTAAAACTACCAATTAACTCAGCAATTCTGCTCTTTAGAGTATCCATCCAAGAGAAATGAAAACTCCCATCTACACAAAGACTTTCACATGAGTATTTGTATTAGTCTTACTCATGATAGCCCTAAACTGGAAACAACATAAGCATCTATCAACTGTGATAAGTAAACGAAATGTGGTAAACGCATACACTGGAATGCCATTCAGCGATGGAAGGAATGAATTGCTGCTCATCCCATACTACAACATGAGGGAGGCCAGATATGGGAGACCACAGGCATATGAAACGTATGGAAAAAGGAAATTTAAAGAACAGTCAGTAGACTCGTGGTTGTCTAGGGCTGCGTGGGAAGAAGAATTAACCATAAAAGAGCATGGAGGATCTTGTGGGGGATGATAATGTTCTAAGCTCGCTTATGGTGACTGCACACTGCTTAGTAGAGACACCACATATCCCTGAATTACAGACCTCAAATGGGTGAATTTTATAATATGAAAAACATGCTTCAATAAAATTATTTTTAAAAAATGAAAAAATCAAAAGAAGAGGCTTCTCTAAGCATGATGCAGAATGAAGCACTAAGAATAGAAATGCTTTTTAAAAACACCAACTTTGTACCCACAAAAATTAAAAATAAAAACGTCTTAAGAAAGAAGCTAAGCACTCAGGATCTAAGTACTAAGAATGACCTGCTGAGTGCTCAGGTCGTGGTAGTTGCTGTTTTGCTGATTGTCATTGCCAAGACATAAGAGAAAGCTAATGGCCAAAGTGCGCAGTGTCTTACCTAAGTCTGTCTAATCTTTCTGCCCACAGGAGAGAGAGCTGAACTACAGACCAACTCCCGAGAACTCCTGAGGCAAATACAAAATTCTACAATTTCCTGGAAGTGGCAGTGGTGCCACGGGGTCAACCTCGGATGGTGAAGAAAGGCCAGGTTGGTCCCTGACTTTGTCCCAACTCCTCTTGGGGCTTGTGACATGCTGAGATTTTGGAGGTTCTGTTTCTGGTGAGGGATGGAGAATTCCCTAACCTGGGTTAGTTGCCTGTAACGTGCTTGCCACAAACTGATGGTTTTTTTGGAAAAGATTATTTTACAATTGGAGAATAGATTGAGAAGAATCTAAAATGGAAATAGAAAATCTTGCTGGGACTCTACTGCAGTATTCTAGGTTGGAAATTAGGACCTTGACCAAGATGGTGGCCATGATGACATACATTTCAGAGACAGAATCAAGGGAACTTGATGATAGAGTGAAAAAGGCTAAGGGAAATAGAAATAGAATCTGACATGTTCTGAAACAGAGAAGCATTGTGTAGGCAGACATTTTACTGAGGAATCACAGCTACCAAAGTAGATATTCTTAAGTATCATTATTTAGTTTACCAGAATATACTTTACTTGAAAAAGAAAAGTGTGTGTGTACATAGATATATATATAATATGTACTTTAAAATCCACATTAATATATGATGTATGTATTATTACATGACACACATAATAAACTTGTGCATACTAAAATACATAATGCTAATTCATACAGTATGTATATATGAATACATATATTAAATACATATATTTACAATTGAACTGGGCAGGTGTCAGATCCTTCTTTGTCATTAATCTCTTTACCAGCCTAGAAAATGTTTTAACTCAACCAAAGTCTTTCAGACACCACAAAAATGGCCTCACCCTAAGAGTCAGTTCTTTTTAGGGAATTGCAGCTGGAAGGTGGTTTGGTATTTGATCTTTCTATAGGTGTGTCAAGCTACAAAGAAATGGTAGACTGACTCAGTTGGCTATGCACTCAATGGGGAGGAAGTGCTTGGTATGTTCTTGCTTGTTTAGATAATGCTGTATAATCCAGTAAGGAGCAAGCACACAGTGTAAGCAGATGTACAAACTTCCTGCCTTTGAAGAGAAATGCCACAATTCTCCAATGATCAAAGACAGGAAGAGAAAGGTAAGATAGAAGAATTGATAGTGGGCTGGCTCCTGGCCTTGGACCTCCTGAATTTGTCCTAGTTAAGGACAGATGGCCAAGTTATTTACATAAGATCCCAACTGTTTTAAAAGAGTAATGCTTGTACTTGCCATTTGTAACCGAAAGGCAAAGAGAAATTGATAGTTATTGCATTTCTAGGTACTAAATGATATAGAGGATATGCGTTATCTATTCCTTGTAATATCCTTGCTGATAAATTATTTTCAGGACAAATTTACAAATATATATGACAAGCTTCTGATTAAGAAGTTTACCTAAGTTCAGGCCGGGCGCGGTGGCTCAAGCCTGTAATCCCAGCACTTTGGGAGGCTGAGGTGGGCGGATCACGAGGTCAAGAGATCGAGACCATCCTGGTCAACATGGTGAAACCCCGTCTCTACTAAAAATACAAAAATTAGCTGGGCATGGTGGCGCGTGCCTGTAATCCCAGCTACTCAGGAGGCTGAGTCAGGAGAATTGCCTGAACCCAGGAGGCGGAGGTTGCGGTGAGCCGAGATCATGCCATTGCACTCCAGACTGGGTAACAAGAGCGAAACTCCGTCTCAAAAAAAAAAAAAAGTTTACCTAAGTTCATATAGTTAGTCAATGGAAGAAATGGAAATTAAGATCTGTCAGCTCTAAACATTACTTTTCTCTTCCAATTACACTATGCAGCAAGGAGACGGTTAGCCGCACTGTCAGAGAGATGGTAGGAGGAGAGAGAGATTTGGAAACGTTAGAAATTTATACTGTTTTAAAGCTATATCTTTAATGGTCTGAAAGGTTTATATTCAGAGGCTTTTGCTCAAATCCTTAAGAGCTACAAAGAAGTAGTAATATACAAGGCACAGCTTTTCTGGGGCATCTTGTCTATTTTTAAAGACATTAATTTCTCTGAATTGTAAGTGACCACCTTTGTTATATTTATGCTTTCTAAATATCTTGTCATACAAATAAGGAAAGCATGGAAGATGGACACAGTTTGACCCCAGGAAACAGCTTAAATATTATCACTCAGCGTGTTACTATATTTCTGGGTCAGAAGACATATCTGGAAGCAAGATATGCATTATAGATCAATGAGGAATTTGATGAGTATATCTTTAGTCCTTTTACTCAACCTTTGAAGGAATCTACTCCAGGAGAGACTCGAACACAGATTTCCACTGATACTCTTTGCCTACTGAAATCCTGACAGCGCAAGTGTCTTCCTTTTCCAAGTACTCATACTACAGCCTGAGAAACAATTTTGACTTTGCAATAGCAGCTAGGAGTTGTGTTGCACAAAGCTTTCTATTTTGCCACTTATTTTAGTGGCTTTGCATATACGCTGTATCGAATAGGTTGCTAAGCTGAGAGTTCAAGAATCTACAGGTACATAGACAAAGAATGACGCCAGTCCTCACTGCGGCTGAGTACAAAGCTAATTGACTCTACAGTCTAAAACGGCTTAAAAATGACTCACTGGGAACCCATCTGAGAGAAAGGAGACAGCCTCCCTTAAAGATCAAAGGAGGGCTGGAGTGTAGTCAACCGTATGTCAAATTAGCGCATTTGGTTTCAAAAAACTCGGGTATGCAACATCAGAGAAGATGCAGGACAGGAAGAAGTGTCTATGTTGCTGACAAGGACAGCTTCTTTTGTCATAATATTTTGATCTTGATGACGGTGAAGTCATTTGGGTGGTGGCTGAGAGAATGTCGGTGAAATCATATAGATTTCTCCTTCATATGCAGAAAACGCCCAATCAATTCCAACTGATTTTGAAGGAAGTCACACTTGTTCTGTGTAACCGAAAATTTTGCAATCCTGTGAACAGTTAGGATGCTCACACAATATTTTAATCATATACAGACACAGCTAAAGGATACATATCATCTCTCATTTCTCAGGATCTTTAATTAGATGAGGGTTTAAGATAACTTCTAAAAAAAGTTTAAGAAACATTACTTTGTGATACAAGAAATCATCATGGCACATTTTACCTATGTAACAAACCTGCCCTTCCTGCCCTTGTGCTCTAGATCTTAAAAAAAAAAATTAGAAAGAAAGAAAACTTCAGGCCAATATCCCTGATGAACACTGATGCAGAATTCTCAATAAAATACTGGCAAACCAAATCCCACAGCAAATCAAAAAGCTTATACAATCAAGTCAGCTTCATCACTGGGATGCAAGGTTAGTTCAACATATGCAAATCAACAAATGTAACTCATCACATAAACAGAGCTAAAGACAAAAAACACGTGATTATCTCAATAGATGCAGAAAAGACCTTTGATAAAATCCAACATTTCTTCATGCTAAAAACTCTCAATAAAGTACATATTGAAGGAACATACCTCAAAGTAATAAGAGCCATTTATGACAAAGCCACAGGCAATATCATACTGAACAGGCAAAAGCTAGAAGCATTCCCGTTGGAAACTGGCACAAGACAAGGATGCCCTTTCTCACCACTCCTATTCAATGTAGTATTAGAATTTCTGGCCAGGGCAATCAGGCAAGAGAAAGAAATTAAGAGTATCAAAATAGAAAGAAAGGGAGTCAAATTGTCTCTGGAGACAGCATGATCCAGTATTTAGAAACCCCCGTTGTCTCAGACCAAAAGTTTCTTAAGATGATAAACAACTTCAGTCAAGTCTCAGGATACAAAATCAATGTGCATAAATCTCAAGCATTTCTATATACCAACAATAGACAAGCAGACAAGCAGCAACAGACAAGTCAGATCATGAATGAATTCCCATTCCCATTTGCTACAAAAAGAATAGAATACCTAGGAATACAGCTAACAAGGGAACTGAAGGACCTCTAGCAAAGAGAACTGCTAACCACTGTTTAAGGAAGTAAGACAGGACACAAACAAATGGAAAAATATTCCATGCTCATGGATAGGAAAAATCAATATCATGAAAATGGCCATACTGCCTGAAGTAATTTATAGATTCAATGCTATTCCCATTAAACTAACATTGACATTCTTCATAGAGTTAGAAAAAAAAACTGGCCAGGTGTGGTGGCTCAAGTCTGTAATCCCAGAACTTTGGGAAGCCAAGGTGAGCTGATCACTTGAGGCCAGGAGTTCAAGACCAGCCCGGCCAATGTGGTGAATCCATGTCTTTACTAAAAGTACAAAAATTAGCCAAGTGTGGTGGTGCATGCCTATAACCCCAGCTACTCAGGAGACTGAAGCATAAGAATTTGAACCTGAGAAATGTATATTGTAGTGAGCCAAGATAGCACCACTGCACTCCAGCCTGGGTGACAGAGCAAGACTCTGTCTCAAAAAAAAAAAAAAAAAAAAAAAAGAGAGAGAGAATTAGAAAAAACTATTTTAAATTTCATATGGAACCAAAAAAAGTCTGTATAGCCAAGAAAAACAAGTAAAAAGAACAAAGCTGGAGGTATCATGGTACCTGACTTCAAAATATACTGCAAGGCTACAGAAACAGACCAATAGAACAGAAGAGAGAACTCAGAAATAAGACCACACATCTATAACCATCTGATCTTCAACAAACCTGACAAAAACAAGCAATGAGGAGAGGATTAATAAATGGTTTTGAGAAAACTGACTAGCCATATGCAGAACATCGAAACTGGACCCCTTCCTTACACCTTACATAAAAATTAAAGACTTAAATGCAAAACCTAAAACTGTAAATCTCTAGAAGAAAATCTAGACAATACCATTCAGAACATAGGCACAGGCAAAGATTTCATGATGAAAATGTCAAAAGCAATTGCAACAAAAGCAAAAAGTGACAAATAGGATCTAACTCAACTGAAGAAACTATCATCAAGTAAATAGACAACCTACAGAATGGGAGAAAAGTTTTGCAGTCTATCCATCTGACAGAGGTCTGATATCCAGAGTCTACTGGAAACTTAAATTCGTAAGAAAACAAACAACCCCATTAACAAGTGGTCAAAGGACATGAACAGACACTTCTCAAAAGAAGACATCTTCATGCGTCCAACAAACATATAAAAAAGAGCACACCATCACTTATCATTAGAGAAATGCAAGTCAAAACCACAATGAGATACTGTCTCACACTAGCTAGAATGGCAATGATTAAAAAGTCAAGAAACAACAGATGCTGGTGAGGAAGCAGAGAAAGGGGAACACTTTTACACTGTTGCTGGGAATGTAAATTACTTCAGCAATTGTGAAGACAGTGCGATGATTCCTTAAAGATCTAGAAGCAGAAATATCATTTGACCCAGCAATCCCATTTCTGGGTAAATACACGAGGGAATATAAGTCATTCTATTATAAAGCTACATGCACACATACCTTCATTGCAGCACTATTCACTATAACAAAGACATGGAATCAACCCAAATGCCCATCATTGGTAGACTAGCTAAAGAAAATGTGGTACATATACACCATGGAATGCAGTGCAGCCATAAAAAAAAATTGCGATTATATCTTTTGCAAAAACATGGATGGAGCTGGAAGTCATTATCCTCAGCAAACTTACACAGGAACAGAAAACCAAACACTGCATGTTCTCACAGATAAGTGGGAGTGGAACCATGTGAACATATAGACACAGGGAGGGGAACAACACACAGTGGGTCCTGTCAGGGGGCACAGAGGGAGAAAGAGCATAGAGAAAAATAGCTAATGTGTGCTGGACTTAATACCTGGGTGACGGTTTGATATGGCACACTTTTACCTATGTAACAAATCTGCACATCCTGCACAGGTACCCAGGAACTTAAGATAAAATAAAAAAAGAAAACTGGTGAAAAACCACTAGCCTTTTCAATCCTATTAGAAGAGCCACCACATGAATACATATTATCTCAATCAAGAAGTAACTCACCAAACATTCTGGATCACTTTGCTGTTGATTCTCTTATCCTTTGTTTTCCCTTTATTTTCCTCACGCCGGAGAAGAATCAAAGGTGAATGGCATGGCGGGTGAGTAAGGCAGGGATGCTACAGAAAATGTTTTAGTGCTATTGAGAGAGGAGACCCCCTCCCCATCTTCCTCCTTACAGGCGTCCACCTCCTCCCTCCAGATGAGAAGGAGGATAAAGAAAGATAAAATACCGAAGAACTGGAATCCACAGTGAAGTGGCTTGGTGACACCACTGACCAGGCCATAAGGAGGCCTAAGGACTGGGAAGATAACCCCCTTTTTGATTTCCAACGTCTAAGCTATCTATAAGCCTTGAAAACGTGGCAAAGAATGTTAACACTACCAGCCAGAGCCCAGAACTGGGTCATGCCCTCCAGGTTTACACCACCCAGACCCCCTCCTGGGAATACCTCTGCCAATTAATGATTTGCTGCCTTTGTCTTGTCTCTGTGAGCCCCCTTCCCTGCCTATTCCCGCGTGTGCCGCATATGAACTGGCAAATCAATGAAGCCAGAGACTGTGAGGTCAGCTGCCAGGCCAGTGGGCAATAACACAGTTTCACCTCTGCTCCCCGTTTAGAGTTGCAAACCCTTAAAAAGGGAAAGAAGCTGCTTCTTGGGGAGCTCAGTGGTTAAGGCATTAGCCTGCTGAAGCTCTCGGCCAAATAAAAAGCCACTTCCTTTCTCAGTTCGGTGTTGGAGAGGTTTTTTTTTTGTCTGATGCTGCTCCTGCTACACTATAAAAAGTTAATCAGGTGCTTCTTTAATTAATATCAACACTGTGCACAATTTATGCTGCATATTCCCAGGATACCTCACTACTCTCACTCTGAGAAAGTCTATTATCCGTGGGGTTAAAGGTAGGGCATAAGGAGGCAGACTGGCTCTGTTTTAACCCAGCCTCACTGCTTACTAGCTGTGTGCCCCTATACAAATTACTTAACCTCTCTGGGCTGCAGTGAAAGGCGGATAACCATAGTCCTACCACACAGGGTTGTTTATGACAATTACATGAGTTTATGTTCATAAAGCTCTTAGAACAATATCAGAAATATAGTAAGCACTAAGCAAACATTTCTGTCTTTTTTTGGTATAAAGTTGAAGGTACAAGAGCAGTTTTGTCACATGAATATTTTGCATAGTGGTGAAGTCTGGGCTCTTCATGTAATCTAAATAAAATAAATAAGGTTTACTTCTCTGGTTATTTTCCAACTATTGGATTTTGAAAATTACTCCTATAATTTGACTTTCTTTACCCTCTTCTCCCCATTCAGCTTTCAATACATACATACCATTTAAGTGATATATATTATTCCAGTGCAAATCACGCCACTGTATCTCACATGCACTGCCCATGTCTGTGAAAACACATTAATAACAACCCCTGCTATGGCTCCCTTTGGCCCTTATTTTATCATTCCAGTTTCATGGAACACAGCTCTTTCCATAGAATTAGAGGAAAAAAAGAGCCCTGTAAAGGTCATTAATTTTTTTTCTTTACCTCTGCCACCCACTTTCAAGCCAAACCACACACATAAATCCTCCCAGAATTTTTCTTCATCACAATGTGGTTTCCATTCATGTCTACTCTGCCCTAAGGAAATCATTTTTGTTACAGCTGGGCACATTCACCACTAATGGCATTACCCTCTGTTTTCAGGAAAACTTTTGAGGGCAAAATAGCCCCATTAAAATCGCCAGTTTCACTGGTTTCTGGTCGCTGATCAAGTTTAATTATTTCCGGTGCCATTGTTGAAAACCCAGAAACCAATTTCTCACTCACAATTCATGGTCACACTGGATAATCTCATGGCAAAACTCTCGAACTGCTTCCGTAATAGACTTCCTCAATTCTTTTTTTAGACGGTAACTACAAGTTGAAAATCTGCTATTTCATTGTTACTAGGTCATAAGTTCTCATTAAACCCTGTGATTTCATCAGAAAAATATAGCTAGTTAATCCAGTTTTTTAAAAAATAAAGACAGTATGGAAGCTGGTTGTGTGAAATTTTCATCATTAATTGCTTGATTTAACAACTACACATCAAAACAAACCTGTGGTAAAATATTAAAAATCCTATAGGTTCAAAATACTGGTTTGAGTTTTTTTTAAGCACCGCATTTTTGGCACGTGGCGGGTTAGGATTAAAAAGAATGAGGCATTGTGCTTTATTGCAGACGGCTGCCCAACCTATTCTTGAAAAATGTTTCTGCTTATATCTGGCATCAGCTGTTTCTTCTGAGTTCACATAAGTAAGGTTGTGTGTAACCTTATGGATTCTCCAAGAACCTTCCTCAATTTGTCATTCTATCCATACAGAATACACTCTGTCCAATCATGTCCTGCGCCAACTGAGAAGTCACTGTACTTCAGCTGGCATAGGATGTGCTTGAATGCAAATAATACCAGAAAAGTTGCTACCTCAAAACACGTCTCCTACTGCGGAATGAAATGACATCATTTGGGAATTTATTTATTTAAAGTAAGGCTCTTCATCTCTTAATGCTTTGAGAGACATAGCACCCAACTCATGACTCTTGGGTCTAAATGAAGCTTTATCCCTGTTTTAGTCCTTGGGAGGAGAAGATAGAGGGGAGTTAAACATCAGTATTTTCTCTGACTTCTTGAAAGCAAAAAGAGATTCAGGGGGCCGGGCGCAGTGGCTCACGCCTGTAATCCCAGCACTTTGGGAGGCCGAGGTGGGTGGATCATGAGGTCAAGAGATCGAGACCATCCTGGTCAACAGGGTGAAACCCCGTCTCTACTAAAAATACCAAAAAAAAAATTAGCTGGGCATGGTGGCACGTACCTGTAATCCCAGCTACTCAGGAGGCTGAGGCAGGAGAATTGCCTGAACCCAGGAGGAGGAGGTTGTGGTGAGCCGAGATCGCGCCATTGCACTCCAGCCTGGGTAACAAGAGCGAAACTCTGTCACGGAAAAAAAAAAAAAGAGAGATTCAATCATTTGGCGAGTAATTATTTGACTGCTAGACCACTAGACCACTAAACGACAGGTGCAGTCCGCCATCCTACGCACTATAGCTGTAAAGAAGAAGGGAAAAAATAACACTGAGGTCCTCTAGATGGAAGACAACACAGTAATTGAATATTGTGCACACTGGCTATCAGGGAAGGATCTGGGTGTGTACCAGGTGTTTAGGGAGAGCAGGAAAGGATGTCTATAACTCTGTGTGGGGAGATCAGAAAAGGCTTCCCTTGAATAGGAGTTACCTAAGTGATTTTGAAAAAGAAATAGGACTACATCAAGCTGAGAAAGAGCCTTGCAGGCAGAGGAAGCAGCAGGCCAAGTGCAGAGTGGGTAAGTCTAAGGGACAGCAAGGAACCACCATAAATCATCGTCACAGGCAGAAGGACTCCATGATGAATTGATGGGAGATTCCATGGAGAAGGTTGTCATGGGTGTCAGATCATTACAGCCTCAGACTCTGTGCCTTCTGCAGATCACCAATTCTCATAAAAAATTATGTTTTGACATGTTCCACCCTTCCATGCATGTATCCAGATTAATGCATAATTCCAGATGAACTTGCTCCAACTGTATTCCATTCTCTCCTTCTGAAGAAAAATGTGTCTAAATCCCAAGAAGAAAGGGTAGATAGAAGAATAACTGTAATGTTTACATTTTTATTTTCTGTATATTATGATGTTTTGATAACTTTTGTTCTGGGTTGAGAGCGACTGCTTTCCCTGAGCCAGCCAGTCCTTAGAGATAGTAAAGGGCTCAGAGAGGAGCTTATTTTGATAATGGAAACTAACGAATCCAGAGCCATATCTCTGGTGAATTGCCTCAGGAGATAATATTCCTCTGTGTCAGTCATCCCAGTGCCAGGTACCAGGCAACTTGGGACCAGCCCATAGCATACAGCCCACCCAAATTATTTAAATTCCCCAGTCCTAAGATGATCACCCTGCCTTGCTTTGCCTTTCTTTCCAGAACTCCAATAAAGGCTCTGACCTAGACTGTCCTAACTCCTGCTTTCTGCCCCTGACCACAGTGAGACCTCCCCATGTGTTCTGTGAGGAGTGTCACGTCTCCTGTTTTTAGGACCCATGAGAATAATAAACTTTGTTTTCCTGAATCTCTCCTGTATCTCCTCTTGTGGCTACACCTCACTGATCATCACATAAAAGAATGCGGAACAATAACCTAGAATCCTGTCTCATTCAACAAAAAACAGCTAATCTCAAAATCCAGTTCTTGAATTTCAGTTGTGTGTGTGTGTGTAAAACTATCATACAGTGGCTCTCCTCATACCAATGTTCTGTGATCACAAGGTTAGAAACTACTCTTAGAGATGATGAAAATCAATAAAGGTGGTGCATAAAGAAAGTGACACATTCAATTTGCATTCTGGCAAGATTGCTCTATTTATAATGTGGGGAATGGATTGAAGAAGACAAGGAATGGAAGTAGAGTGAACTGGAGGTTATTTCAATCATCTAGAAAAGGAGTGGAACTTGAGCCAGTTTTAATGGAGAAGACTTGTTCATCCAGGAGTGTGGGGGGTGAAGGAGAGGAAGCTAATGAGGATGCTTAGATGTCCAGACAGGCAGCAAGAGAGAAAGGTCATAAATGGAGTGAAAATGAATGCATTCATTGCAGATATATTGAGACTTGAAATGACATACATTTATATTTTCCAATTTTTGGCTCTTTGAAGACTAGTGAGAGATGAGAGTATAAAATTTAGATGTCAAATAATATAGTTAAAAATACTTGATTTATATAGAGCAGAGTTGAGCAAACTTTTTCTGAAAAGGGTAAGGGAGTAAATATTTTGGCATTTGAAATCTGCGATTGTTGCATGAAAGCAGCATAGATGGCATGTAAACAAATGGGCTTGGCTGTGTTCCAATAAAACTTTATTTACAAAAGCAGGCAGAGGGCCAGATTTGGCCCACCAACCAAAGTATGCCAACCCCTGATACAGAGACAGCCCTAGTGCCGAAAGGATACCATAAAAAATATTTTCTCTGGGATTTTGCAGGAAGCTCAGATTTGCTATCATTAAATTAGATCATTTTCCAATTGTCTGAATACCAAGGATATGTTCAAAGCTTCCTTCAATTGTTACCTTTTTTCCCACTGTAGATTCCTATCATACATGTATATTTTTTCATAATTGATGGCTCTGGCAAGTTTCAAATACAAAGCAGTTGCCAATTTACATTAAGCATGTATTAAGAAATATCAGACTAAGGAGGAATAATTGTTTTCAGTTGAGAAGCATGTGTGTCTGTGTGTGTGGGTGTGCATGTGTGTCTGTGTGTGTGGGTGTGCATGTGTGTTTATGTGTGTGTTTGTGTGTATAAAGTAATAACCTCTTAGAAAATATAAAAGACTTATCTACCAATTCTGGTGGAAAATATTTGCAGGCTAGCTGGCTCATCTCTTCTAAGATTTAGAAGCCACATATTTATTATAACGATTTAATGTCTTACAAAAGTGATTTCCAATAAAAAGAAATGTTGCTAACAAAATCTTTAGAGACAGTAGTCAAAACTGTGATCTCTCTGTAGTGACTGACATTTACCTTTGAAAGCCAAGGAAGTATTTCTTGTGGATGAGGTAGGAAAAATGTGATTTTTGTCCTTACAACCGTGCATTAAGCAACCCTTCTTAACAAGCAGCCAAAAAAAAGTTACCTAATGGAATATCATGCTGAAATTCTATTCCCACTAGTTATATCACTAATGCTCCTGTCAAAAGATGGAATAAAAATAATGAGTAGATAGTTAAGACTTCTTTTCTCATCCTTACATAGCTTTTTACTTTTTTATAACCAAAAAAAAAAAAAAAATACTGCCATGTAAAGAAAGGAATGTAGAGCTGCATGTAGAGGTTGTTTGAGCTCACCTTTCCAAAGTTCACATGATCTATTGAAAATTATTAGAGCAGAGTGAAGGAAAATGCCAAATAGACTTATAGTTATCTTTCTGTCCCTGAGATATAGTTTGGCTTTAAAGATACACTTTTGATCTGTTATTGGTACCTATCTTTATGGCAACGATATTTGCTCATAAATAGTCTTTCTGCAGGTTGACCTGACTTTAGTGTATGCAATTAAAAAGTTCCTCTTGACCATTTATCATTTTTCCCTGATGTAAAATTTTTGTTTCATTTTGTATCCTTTAGCCTTGGGAATGTGGCAGTTCCAGGGTCTGGCTGATTTGCTGACTTCTTTAGGGAGATCCTTTTCATCTACGATTGTTTTGTTTTCACTTTCCCAGGGTGTGTTCTGCAGTCCTCTTATTTGTTCATTTTTTGTTAATCTGTGAATCTTTCACATCATAACTATGTGAAAACAGAAACTTCATCCATTTATTTGAAAAGAGAATTTAACATTTTGAAACACAGTTAACTAGATATGAAGTTTTTAACTAGGTAACTGAAAGGGTAAAGAGAACTCTTAGTAAGAGACCAGGAAATTTTTTCTGCAAAGGGCTAGATAGAAAGAGTTTTAGTTTTGTGAGTCTTCACACTACTCAATTTTACAGTGGAAGTGAGAAAACAGCAACCTCAGACATAAGAAGTGGGCCTGAGTATGTTCCAGAAAGTCCTTATTTACAGCAACACAGGTAGCAGGCAAGAGTCAGCCTACAAGCTGTAGTTTGCTGTATTAGTCAGCGTTCCCCAGAGAATCAGAACCAATACGATATAGATAGATCTGGGGATTTATTATGGGAATTAAAACATGGGATTATAAAGGCCAAGATGTCCTATGACCTGCAGGAAAGGCAGAGGTGTAATTCACTCTGAGTCCAAAGGCCTGAGAACCAGGGGAACACTGTTATAAGTCTTGCAGTCTGAAGGCTCAAGAACCAGGAGCTCAGATTTCCAAGGGCAGAATAAATTGGATGATCCAGTTCAAGGAGAGAGAGTTCACCTTTCCTCTACCATTTTGGTCTATTTTGGCCCTCAATGGTTTGGCTGACGTTCACATTGGTGAGAAGAGATCTTCTTTATTCAGTCCACTCATCCAAATGCTAATCTCTTCTGGAAGCACTTTCCTAGATAAACCCAGAAATAATGTTCTACCAGCTATCTGGGCAGCCCTTAGCCCAGTCAAGTTAACAAATAAAATTACTCACTTGCCAACCCAGCTCTAAAGCAACTGCAGGAAGCAACTTCCATCCATAAGGCCAAGGGAGCAAAAAGAAAAGATGGGATTGATACAATTTAGAAACTTGAAAGCATTGTTTCATGAGCCTGGGACCAAGACCTTTGAGGAAAGGGCACTAGCTGGCTAGTGCTGAGATCTTTGCAGGGTACCAATAAGTTGGTTTTGCAAATGTTGTAAAAAGTACCCTCTGGATTCCACTAAAAGGAGCTGCCACTTCCCAGTGAAAATGCATTGCTAGGCTAATGTTATGGCAGGCAGTCAGCCAGCAGGGTCTAAATTGATAGAAGTATCAATAAGAAGGCACCAGTTTCTTTGTTTTCTTCTGTATCCTTGCAGTCTTCTCTTATTACCTCCTATTGGCTAAGCAAACTGGCAAAGCAGAAATGCACTTTGCAGAGACCCAGCATCAGCACCACAAAGGGTAGATGAGAAGGTTTGGAGCCGAAAGACAGTAAATGAATAATTGGTGTAGACATCAAAATCCAAGATTCTCTTTCAGCTAATGTTTTAGAATTAAATTATGACTGGAAATTCTTCATATTACTAAGACTATCTGCCAATAGTCATATAAAAGACTATTTCAGGTTGGAATTATACTAAGGCCTCCCCTTTTTCCCAAAATCTATCAAATGTTGATAAAATAAAAAATAATTTGTAGCTTAAATTCATAAAATAAAATAACAATTACATATATGTATGCATGTATGTTTATAACTCTGTGTATGTACGGGTATACATACATATCAGGAAGGTCCTAACTCTTCATTCATGAAAAGAGCTATACTTTGTTCTAAAAGATATCTCTATTTCTTCTTGATGTTAAAATACAATATGTCTTTTTTAAACACCTGTGATTGCATATGGTACTGATAGTCTCTGTTATTTAGGTTCTTGTTTGGAAAATAAAACGTTAGCAACTACATGTCAATCCCTTTTTTTCTCCCTAGATTTCACTGGTTGATGAAATAAAAAAGCTCTAGAGTGGTTGTTTATAAGAATACCTAGTTTTGATTGATTGATCGATTGATTGAATGAATGACTTATTGATTGACAAGTGATGAAGGATGCTGGAGTGAATCGGGCTAGGCTATTTTGAGAAACATCCTTTGAAGATATTTTAAAAGTTAGACAGTATGTCACTCAAGGAAAAACCTCTAGTTTGACGTACTGAATTTTAGTGCTCTGAACTGTCAGAATGGCTTTATTTGTAGATGACCCTAAGTGTGTGTATACAGCAGATGATAAATAATATATGACATATAAACTACCTTGATTTCAGTATGTAAATACCTGCTAGTCTTGCACAAGAGCACCTCTTCCTCTCAGCTCTACCATCTGTCTATATATTTTCAAAATTCTCTCCCTGGTTTATTTCAGTGTCTTGCACACTAGTTGGACTTTAGTCCTTTCTTGAATAATGTTTTCTTGATGCAGCAAAACTGACAGCATAATTAGTAATCTAACTGCTACTATAGCAGGGAAAAAGCCAGAGTTGGACTAAAACAAATTTTCAAGCCATCTACAATATTATGTGCCTAGTGATGGCTTACAGGTACCTATTTATGTCTCCCTCTAAATATTTCATATTTTCTCTATTACTAATAAGAGTTAATCTACAAGTCTCCTGAGGGCTTTTTATAAGTGTACTTAGGATATCATTTCTGGTGTTTGGAATCAGCATACATTATTTTTATTGTATAAGTTAGGTGGCTTCTCAAGAAATGTTACCTGGTGAGAAAAAGAATCAAGAAGATTCATAATGAGTCATTGAGTGTATTTCTGCACAAGGTACTTTATCACGACAGCCACTGTAGGGAGTGTGCATGGTCTTAGCACACTGATTCTGAGTTTTTGAAATAGAATGCTCCCAACTTGCTTGCCTGAGGAGACTGAAGATATTAATGGCTTAATATTTGCAAACCACTATATATATATATTCCCATAGCAAAGAACAGTGTGTCTCATCTATAAAACATAATCCCAAGAAATAGAGAACTATATGTAAAATAAGCCATGCCAAAATTACATTTTACTTGATACTATAAGAAACCAATTTGCATTATTAACCAGCATCCAAATTGTTGATTTTTATTAACTCTTTCATTGCTTGGTTGCAGAAAGAATTAAGAGGTTTTGATCACAATGTCTTCTGTCAAGCTAAGCTGAAGGCTTCTTCCATGGGTAAGTGGTTTTAAAATCCCACAAAATTAACACATTTTTACATGTCTTCTCAGAAAACCTAAGTGCTCATAATTATGAAGATTTTGAAGGCCATAATTTTCCCAGCTGGATGAAGTGGAGGGCACTAAGAGGCCTCATAGATCATACCATGTTGTCATTTATTATAATGTTTTAACATACTACAGAATTTGTGTTGTCAAGAACATTGGGTGGGGTGATTTATTAGCTAGGATTGATTATGTTGCTAATAGCCCAGATGGCTTGAATTTTGGAAGGGGGAAATTTCTTGTTGCTGAGCATGAATAAATAAAAGCTAAGTTGCAAAGAGACAAAGGGCCTTTGGCTTAGAAAAGACTCATTTACCTGCCACGTGCAGACAACATTAAAGAGGCAGGTTTTGTTTTCCTTCAGACACACCAGACACACACTTTAAACTCTTTTTTTTTCCCCCACAGGGAACAGTGGACGTTTTAGGTGTATCGAATGTTTTTCTGCCGTGGAGCAAACTTTCGTCAACTCTCCCTCTGGGACAAAGTGGGCAGTGCTTTCAGAATGCCTCTTCAGTTTTTGCTACAAGTATCAAAAACATGACCTTGCCTGCATGGCTTTTGCAGCTCAGTGTCTAGAGCTTTGACATTTGCGTTGACTTTCAGCAATTTCCCGTGGGCTAACACCTGGAGCCATCACCTGCAGATGCCCAGCTGACGTATTCTTGTACCTTTCACAGCAGCAAGCACATTCACTAAGAGGCACTGATCTACCAGGTGACATGAACAAGACAGACACCAGATTTTCTCATGCAAAAATGACACTGCCTATCCAGATCTGATCATCATGATTATTCAAAAATTCAAATGAGAGCTTAGGAATAGAAGGAGCAAAAAATAATTCATGAATAAGAAATAACTCTTAATTTTACTTTTTCTTTCTAGGTGATACATATTTAAGCAGACATTCTTCCTCAGAACCCAGTAACAAATCACTCTTCCGCTCTTTGGACCTGCGTCCTGCCAGTCCAAAGGCAGGGTTTGAAAAGCCAGGACCTCGGGCTTTACCTTGCTCCAACAGTCAGCACACGTGTTTACTCTTGTTCTCTGCTCTCACATTACGATTAGAACATCTAAATACAAAGTGACAGTGATAATGCTGTGGGAAAGCAGGATAGGAACCCCACTTTGAAGACTCCTTAATATGTTCTCAAGTTCAAGACTGGCTTCATGAACTACTTTGTTGATAGCACTGAGTCACCTATAGACTAGAGATTTATCCTTCAAGTTCATTAACAAAAATATAATGAGGGCCTCATTATCTAAAAAACTTAACCGCTGATTAATTAAAAATGGATATGTCACTTGATAAGTATCTCCTCACCAGAAGAAGAGCACTCAGCCCTAGGGAGAGATACAGAATTGGAGAAATTTCTGTAATTGAGAACACCTGCCTTTAAGCAAACGGGATTTTACAGGTCTGTTCTTGTACACAATCAGTCTTCTATACAATGATATGTAGTCTCTGCAAACTTGCAATGCTCCATTTAAAAGCTTTTTATTCTTTTATGTACAACAGGGATAATAAACATACACCTCTCTTTGAAGTAGAATGTAGAGGGATTTCATGAAGTCAAGGGGTATTGTGAAGGAATGTAAAGAAAAAGGTGAAAAACTTGACTAGCAACCATTTGGGGATGAAACTGTGTTTTAGTAGGGAGTCCATTAACTGATCAAAGAGGCCTGTGTGTGCGCACGACACATTTATGCAGGCTCTTAAACTAGAAGGTTAAATTTGTCTTTCCATGTGCTCTATCAAATGGGGTTGACCAACGTCTTATTGACACCAGCACTCCAATGTCACATCAAAGCAGATTTGTTCAATGCATCTCTGTAATTCATTACCTGACTTTCCTCTCTCATATGCAGTCCCATTTGTTCCCTGGCTGATGTTTATTTCTTCCTAAGCGTGGCATTTCATGTGAAGAAGCAACAGACTGGCTCATTCAGATGTGGACAATCATTTCCATTGGTGAAACCAGACAGAAAAGCATTTCCTCAAGGCAAGAGAAGTTTGTCTGCAGACTCACCAAGCAGTTGGGATGGGGTCCGGGAGATTTTAAGTGTTTCGACTGAGCCTAAAGTGTGGGTCTACCTGACTTGATGCTCACAATCATAACAGCAAACAATTATTATCATTGAGTAACATTGCTGGCATGTTAGATGGTGTGATAATAATTATTACTATTATCAGTGGAGCTCCCTAGACCATTTACTGTTAGATGCTGCAGATGTAGTGACAAACAGAGTAGGCACAGTCCCTGCCCTCGTGATTCATTCTAGCTGGTAAGACAGGCATCTATTTCTTCTCAGATCTCCCCAGTTAGACACACTGGCAATGACTCAAGGATTTCCTGACTTCAGCCAGACGCGTGCACTGCCTCACATTAAAGGTTGGGGTGGGGGCAGCACGAAGGATGCAAAGGAGAAGATCAATAGGCCTGAAGTGATTTCTGATATTCCCACCTATATTTATAACCTTTCCTATTTAATGACACCATTCTCCTGTGAATCCTAACTGAACTAAAATCAACAGTGTTACATTCCTTCTACTGCCCACGTGTCAGTGTCAGCAAAGGCTTCTTACATCAAGGCCCTGTACCCTCCATCAGAGCAACCTATGTGACCCATACTCTGAGTAAAGGACACCATAGGGAGAACACAAATGGCGTTTTTCACCACTAAACCCAGAGTGCTGAGACATACTTGTTTACCCTAGCAGTGTTTATCTTTGAACAGCGTTAGGTTGATTTAGTATGTAGTTTTCCTTTCTTCCCTCCTTTCATTAGCTGGGAAAGAAAGTGGATTTCGGTCAAGATAATGAGCTAGGTAAAGTCTATAAAACATAAAGTATCCACTGTGTAAACATGATTATACACCCAATATTTTGGATCCAAAAAGAAAAAAAAAAAAGAATGCTTTAATTTGTTTCTGTCTCTGTGATTTTACACATGGGGTCTTTTGGGGTCTCCATTTATAAGAGTAATGAATGAAACATTTTTCAGTGCTCTACTGCAGTGAAACCTTCATATGGTGGGCATTATCTAGAGACTCAGATTTTTTCAGTGAGCATTTCAAAACGTGAAATAGAAAGTGATCAGTGAGCAATGAGGACTATTATAATGAAAACATCATTTAAAATGAAGGCTTTAACATCTGTTTCAATTTCTAATTACAAATCCAACACTCCCTCCTGACACCTAATCTCGTCATTACCGCTATAAATCACAATCATAAAAAAGTTAAAAAACCACGTGATTTACATGGTTTTATGTGCTTTGTGTTCAGAATCACATGCATGCTTTAATTATGTTCCTATCATGTACCAGATGAAGTCAAGTAGCGTGGAAGAAAAAAAAATAGCTCAGAAACTAACCATGTATTATTCCTCCCATAGCTTTTCACCAAAGTTTCATGTAAACAGAAATGGTCTTGGGAGGAGGAGAGAAAAAAAAACACGTAAAATTCAGCGAAGAAGAAATCAGTTTCGGAAAGCTCTTTCAGACATTTACCAATAAATATTTACTAAAACCCTATTATGCGGCAAGCCTGGTACTGGCTTCAGGTGACAAAGTATTAAACTAAACAGATACTCATTGAGTGAATAGCCCAATTCTTGAAAAAGATACTTTTTAAATGATTGCACATGTAAATATATAATTACTGCCATGGTGTTTCCTCTGAAGAAAAACTGCAGCGTTCTACGCTGATGAAATTTTCAACATAAATTGCAAGAACACAACAAATCCTAAGGAGACAGTGAAAAGGCCACTTGAAGCATGCTTTGACTGACTTTTACAAATACCAGCAAGGTCATATTCCCCGGGTTTTTCCATTTCTGAAAAATTGGTAGTTAAAAACAGAAAACCTCTAGAGTAATTTAAATAGAATATTAAAGATAGAATTCATAGATCTAAATTTCTAAAATTTCTAAGAAATGAGAAAAATCTGTAATTCATATGCCAGCTTTTATACCAAGAAATAATATGTCTAAGGTTAACTATATGGAACAATCTGGTATGCAGAAACAGCCACGGATTGTCTCGAATTTGATGAGAAAATGAGGATTCAGACAAGAACTAGAACAAACATACCTCAAATCCAGTGTAGGGTTACACTAACATCTTAGAGAGAAGAAAATTATCATCAAAATAACATAATAGGGATATGTTTATATTATATGTCATAGTTTGTTGACATTTCATATACATTTATAAATACATGTATGCTACATACATTACACATAGTATTAAACATACTGGTTAGCCTAAGTCTATCATATACTCTATTGGTGTAAGATAGGCTATGTTACTGTAACAAACAATTCCAGAGTCTAAATCGTTGAAAACATACTTATGCAATGTGTTTATTTTGGTTCAGGGAGCCTTTGTTCCAAGTTGTTCTCACTTAAGGACTCACAATGATGGAGGCTTCAACAGCTGAAATTTTTCTGATTGTTACGTTAGTGAGAATCCCTCACTGTTTCTCAAATATTTCCATTTAGATGTTCACATCAGTTCATTAAATCAAGTGATATGACCATTACTGGACTAATTCTTCCCTCTGCCCAAAAATAGAGGCACCAGATCTTTTTTTCTACTTCATAAAACACATATACAATATTTAATATACATTACATCACATACTATATGAGCATATCCTATTCCATCATCTATTTCAGTAACATATTATTATATATTAATACCTCCACTAGATTCACCTGATATCTCTGATTAAGATACCAATGCTTATATCAGGCAAATACCATAAATAGCCTTTGCCTTCCACCTCTTTCATAAATGGTATCTAAACAGGTGATGATAGCTTACTTCTATGTGAAAACATAAGGCCTTATGCCTATTAAGTAAACATGGAAATATTGAAGACATTTTTGAAAGAGTGGAGCGATTCCCAAAAACTCCATTCATGCCAGTAACTGGGACATGATATATTGTGCATTTGCAAGATGGAGTTACTGACTAAGAACCTGCTGTTACAGAAGTCTAAGAGTAGAACTGGATGCAAGGTTATACCAAACCGATGAAGTCTGAATAACAGTAACTCAATCTGTACTATTAAAAAGGTTGGTTTCTGTAAAAATAGTAAGTTATGAAGGTATTAATCAATGATCAGTCAGAAACAAATACCTTCTCAATGTGTTTTACAAAGAATAAAGATTTTAGCTTTGCATAGAGTTAAAAATTCATTTCATAGAGGACTTCTTTCATGTATACAAAGTCTTTTTGCATAGAAATCTATATTTTAAAGACTACATATTGTGCCAAATAGCTCTTGCCCCTTTCTTCTTCAAAGCACACATATACAAAACTGGCCCTAGAAAATGACAAAAGGCTTTATTTTAATACTAGAGCATAAATATTGAAACGATAGCTAAAAGAACACTTCAAAGAGAGTCTGAAAATTCATATTTTTATATAGTAATGTATTTATCTGTGATTGCAAGATACGAACCTTCAATACATTTTTATTGTTCTCTATTCCTTGTACTCCCTCTGTTTCCAGAGCTATTTGTAAAGCAACTCGTATCTCATAGCACAGAAGAAACAGTGTAGTACAGTTGTGTCACCTAATTAGAGTTAGTCATCTTTTCATTATATTTCCTCAACGAACTAAACAAGTTACCTGCACGTCTGATTTTATGACTCATCAAATCCCTTTCATACACATTAAAATTTTTATTGTGGTAAAACATACATAACATAAAATTTACCATCTTAACCATTTTAATGGGTAACTTCGGAGACATCAAAATATTTACAATGTTGTGAAACCATCATTCCTATTAGTTCCGTATTTTTTAATTCTGAAAGGAAGTCCCATATTTATGAAGCAGTCACTTTCATGCCTCCTACCCCAAACCCCTGGCAGCTACTAATCTTTCTGTCTCTACCAATTTGCCTATTCTGGATATTTTATATAAATGGAATGATATAATATGTGGGCTCTTGTGTCTCGCTTCTGTCAGTTACCATAATGTTTTCAAGGTTTTTCAGTGTAGATACATCAGAAACTCATTCCTTTTATGGCTGAATAATATATAAAATTTTGTTTATCCATTCATTGCTAATGGACATTTGGGTTCTTTCCACTTTTGGTAATTACAAATAGCGCTGCCATAGACATTAATGTAAAACTTGCTTAACACCTGTATTTAATGATTTGGGGTATATCCCAGGAGTGAAATCATTTAATCATAAGGTAGTTCTGTTTAATTTTTTGAGGAACTTCCACACTGTTTTTCATAGCAGATGCACAGTTTCATATTCCCACCAACAATATATGAAGACTTCAATTTCTCCACATCGTCCCCAATACTTGTTATGTATTTCTCTTTTTTCAGTCTAGTCATCCCAGCAAGAGTGAAGTGGCCTCCCATGCGGTTTGGATTTGCACTTCTCTAATGACTATGCTGAACATCTTTTCATGTCCTTGTCAGCCATTTTTAAATCTTCTTTAGAGAAATGTCTAGTAAAGTACTTTGCTCCTTTCTTTCCTTCAGTCGTTTGTCTTTTTGTGACTGAGTTGTCAGAGTTCTTTTTATACTCCAGATACTAGACATTTTTTGGATATATGATTTGAAAATATTTTCTCTCATTCTGTAGGTTGTCTTTTCACACCCTTGACAGTGTCCATTAAAGCACAAAAGTTTTAATTTGATAAAGTACAATTTATTTTATATTTTGTTGCTACTAGTTTTTGTGTCATACCTAAGAAACAATTGCCAGATACAAGGTTATGAATATTTTCCCCTAAGTTTTTTTCTAAGACTTTTATAGTTTTAGCTTTTATATTTCTGTCTCAGCTCCATTTTGAGCTAATGTTTATATATAGTAAAAGGTAAGGGGCCAACTTTATTCTTTTGTGTACAGATACACAGTTGTCTCAGCATCATTTGTTGAAGACACTATTATTCTTTTGCCACTGAATGCTTTTGGAACCCTGATCCAAAGTCAAACATGATTTGGCCAAAGATATATGGGCTGATTTCTAAATGCTCAATTCTGTTCCATTGATCTATATGTCTAGTCTTATATCATTATCACACTTTTTTTGAGTACTAACGACTTTGTTGTAAATTTTGAAAAAACAAAGTAAGAGTTCACCAACTCTGTTCAAGACAATTTAGATTTGGGGGGATTTTTGAAAATTCATCGAAAATTTTAAGATCAGCTTTTCTATTTCTGCAGAAAAGGCCTTTGAAATTTTGATAAGTATTGCATAAGTCTATAGATTGTTTCAAATATTGTTCCGTTAAAAATATTATCTTTCAATATATTAATATAGAATATTTTTCCATCACTTTCATTTTTGTTACATCAAAGATACTTATTTTCATAATATTTCAAGGATTGATAGTATTATTTCTTACATAGGGCAATGTTAGATATTTTGGTTTTTTTATATTTTAGCATGTAAGAATGTAATAAATATGTATAACATAATAAAATTTCTAAAAAGATCATATAAATAACTTCAGATGGCTATTCGTTTTAGATAATTAAAATTTTTTAAACTATTAAAAACAATTTTTACATTTTAATAAGATAAAAACGAAAATGCATCTTAAGAAACTTCTAAACCCACAAGTTTATGAATATATTTATCACATTTTATTTCTGCGATCAGGGGTGTTATTTATTCATTTCCAAAGTGCCAACACATTACTATTCCCTTGCCAAACTCTAAAACAACCAGACGAGCATAAAGAAATAAAAAGTGGAGTCAAAATATCAGCTTAATTAACACTATAATCTGGAACTGGGTAATAACTCCCAGGAACACCCTTGATGGGTTTCCTAATAATTTTCCTAAGTAAAATGTGTCTCCCAGAAGTTCAGAGAGGCAATCTAGATTAGATGTTACCCTTTTTGCAGGCAGGAAGATGCAGGTGAAAGGGAGGAAGAGAAGAAGGGAGACAGAGAGAGAGGGAAGGAGATGGAGAAAAAGAGAGAGAGATCTTTAGAGATCATCATGCTCAATTCTTTCCCATAATTCAGTGATCAAATTAGTTCTTCTTCCAGACATGAGAATTTGTTGTTAAGCGACTGAAAGAAACTTCATATCACATTTTCCTCTCCTGAGAGTTCAGTATACCTTCTCTCTCTCGTGTGGAAATATAAGGAATGGAAAACAAGTGCTTCCTTCATATTCCCTCCAGTGCTCACACACCATGTAAACCAATCATTTTTAGACCTTGCGTTGACATTTTGTTTTAACTGATGAATAAGTGTTGCACAAACATGCACTCAATCTGTTTGTAATTGGTTTTTCTTATTTTATATAAGAGCATATTTGATGCATTTAAGGCAAAGATCAAGCCACCCCAAATTCAAATCTATGTTCTGTATTCCAACTTCTATATTATGGCCCAGGAATGTTCATATATTCTTCACAGTTCCTCACCTCATTGTTCCCAGGTAAAAAAACACCCCAAACTTTAGAACATGTTTTATTGGTTTTGGAATATGGGTACAGTGCCCAAATGGTGATATCAGTAGGTAAGCAGATATATCTTTCTGGAGCTCAGAAGCGAGAATAGAAATATAGATAAAATTTTAAGAGGCAATGGCTACCGTGTCATTATTGAGGTCAAAGGACTGGAAGAGATGATTAAGTACACAGCAAGAAGGGAAGGAGAAGGAAGGAAACCAAAGAGAAAACCTTGAGATAACTCCAAAATCTAGAATAAAGTGGAGGAAAAACCCAGAAATTAGAGACCAATAAGGAAGAGCCAGAAATGTTGGAAACAAATGAGAAAATAGAACCAGGGTAATCGTGCTTCAGAAAGAAAGGAACGTCAACACCAGAGTGGAGTCATGTCAGATTAAGGCTTAAAAGCAGATGTTAGATTGGACATCTAGGAAGATGTTGATACTCATAAAGAATGACTTCAGTGATTAGTGAGAAAATAATCCAGATCATGTTAACCTGAGATGAGGTGAATGAAAGAGAAGACACTGGGAACAATTCAAAAAAAGTTGGAAGCTTGGCCGGAAGAGAAAAACAGAGTGGAAGAAGGAGGTCTTTAAAAAGCACGTGTGTGATACTTCATTATAGTTACATGCCAAGACAAAAGAGAAATGGAGGTTGAGGAATCAGAGATGTAGGAAAGAATGGGGTTAGCTGTTGGAGCAAGTTCTCTGATAAAAAAAGGCAGTTACAGCTTCAATGCAATGCCCACATGGAAGGATCGGTTTTAGAGAAGACACAGGTCACTCTTTGGAGATTTAAAAAGGTGAGACCTTTGCAGATATAAATTTGTAGGCTCAAGTTGAAGGACTCTGGGTAGGCTTGAGAGCCTCTTTTATTTTACTTTTTTTGTCAAATGAGATACAAACAGTTCGTGGGAGAGGGTAGCCAGGACAAGGCTAACAGAATTGTGCAAGCTTTCAGTAGCAACTGAGGACCATTGAGAAGGAAGCCTATCAAGTACAATCAGTGCTTGTTCTGAGCAATGTGAAGATGCTAATGATCTTGCAAATAATTTGAGTGATCACTCTACACACTTGGAATCCTAATGAAGAGCAACTTTTGGGGTCCTAGCAGACGGGGTGCCAAGTGAGCAGAATAATCATAAATGTTAGGACACTAGATTCTGTTTTTCAGTATATTCTTCCATCAAGTGAGACAGGAGGCAGATCAAGGGGAAATTAGAAAAATCACATGCAAGCCAACGGAAATGAGATGTGTGAAGATTCCATGCTATTGGGAACCTCACTAGAGCTCCCTGATGTGCAGAGATGCGCCCAGCAAGAGTTCAGAAGAATTTATTCATTCTTGGGTCATTCCTACAGACCTTCTTTCAGTTTTATCCAGGTATTTTCAGATATCCTCACATAATGTTTCTTGGCTATGGCTGCTCATTCCATTTGACAAGAGTCTTTGAATTATTTGCCCTGACTCTCCAACTTGGATTTATGGTAGGATTTTCTCTGATTCCACACAGGACAACTGCAGACTCAAGGAAGGAGGTCAGGATGGAAAAGCGTCATGATTTAGAGTTCAGAATAAACCCCTGCACACTGCACCATGAGGCCTATCTGATGCTAAACCCAGGCCCTTGGGGCATCTCCTGCAAGGCCGGCTGGATTCTTCCCAGAGAGAGCTAAGAAAATTATGATTATTAGTAAATGGCTGTGACTACTGGCTACTTATCAATAGCCATTTAAATGTGTGTGCATTCCAAAACACTATTCATGCTGTCATCCACATTGTGTACACATACACTTCAAACACTTAGAACTTACCTAACATAAATTATGGTGAAACAGTGAACACGTAGACATTTTTGATGTTGCATCTCTTATTTATTTCTCTTTTTATTACAGAATTACCTACCATGAATCAAATTCTCAAATAGCCTTCTATACAAATCTATGTAAACCTTCAAAGCAAAACTATAGGCAGCTTGAATTGAGCCACTTAGGTTTTATATAAGAAGATGACATTGACATTGACTTTATCTTTTTTTGGGGACAGAGTCTTTCTTTGTCACCCAGGCCGTGGTGCAGTGGCACCATTACGGATTACCGCGCCCTTGACCCCCGGGCTCCAGTGATCCTCTCACCTCAGCCTGCGGAGTAGCTAGAACTACAGGTGCATGCCACCATGCCCAGCTAATTTTTTAATTTTTTTGTAAAGGTGAGGTCTTGCTATGTTGCCTAGGCTGGACTCAAACTCCTGGGCTCAAGCTGTCCTCCCACTTTGGCCTCCTAACGTGCTAGGATTACAAGAAGTCCTCCTACCTTGGCCTCCCCAAGTGTTGTAATTACAGGCATAAGACACCACACCTAGCTGAGATTGACTTTCAGGAACTTAATGTATACAATATGTTTCTAAGGCAACTTCTTCCCTTTCTTACACATTTTCATAGAGCGCCCCAGGACCCTTTTATTACATACCCTGTTCATCAGGACCTAGGTATTTGATATTACATTATGCTTTACACCTTTTGCCTTCAGGAGAAGAATCACCGTAACAAGTCAAGGCAAGCTGAGGGGCAGTAGTGGAGATCCCCAGAACCCAGACTTCAACTCCCAAACAAGGAACCGCTACATTAGACCCTATTCTTCAGTACGATTACACCCGTCTCCTGTGTCAAGAAAGAGCAAACTCAGTTCTTTATTCAAATTTATTTTGGTCTCTATAGTGCAGTTAATCTGCATTGTATATTATTGTTGAGGAATAAACTCAAATAAATGTTAACTGACCTACACTGAGACAGTGCAACAAGAGAGAAACTGTACATCATGGCGGTCAAGTGCGTGGCTTTTGAAGTCAGGCAGATCTGAGTTTGAAAACTGACTCCTCTAAATATTGATGTTAGTCAGTATCTATAAACTGTATTTTATACATCTATGAATTGTTGATAAAATTACATTTCTCAAAAAGTGCATATGAAACTTAACCGTTATGATGCCTGAAAGGTCCCCAGTATGGTATGTGGCCCATAATAATAATTTAAAAAGGGTTAACATTACTAGTTACGTATTGGTAAAGTATCTTTTAGGAAACTACCTTTTGACCTAATTAAATGGTAATTGCAATCATGGTACAAAACCACCAGAACAAGAAAACCATTCCCCATATTTAAAATAAATCCTTG
This sequence comes from Saguinus oedipus, assembly GCA_031835075.1. Lineage (NCBI taxonomy): Eukaryota > Metazoa > Chordata > Mammalia > Primates > Cebidae > Saguinus > Saguinus oedipus. The sequence goes on along the minus strand of CM063172.1, from coordinate 1,705,910 downwards.
CAACCACAGCCTATGAACACTTTCTCTCCTTCCTTCCTTGATGGTAAGGGAAACTAAGCAATCACCTCCATCTGTTGAACAACACGGCACACAAGACACCTGGCATCCCTACTTACTCTACTCCATCCTTCAAAAAATAAATAAATAAATCCCATCTCATTGAACCTTTCCAGGTTGGGCTTGTTTTTTAACTCCTTGATAATCTTAAGGGCTCACTTTTGAACACTCCATGCTTTCTCTCTTAACTGTAAGGGCTCGAAATAGATTCAGTGCCTCAGGCCTGCCTGGCATGGTCATATTCTGAGAATGGCCAGGGTGGAAAATGAAGATAGGGAAGAGCTTGGGTTTTCCAGTCAGATATTTTGATGCCTTGAAAGACAGTAATATGTTGCTGAGGGCAGCTCTTAGATGCTACCAACTTGACGCTAAGATGTCTTTTATTGCCATATAAATATGTAGTCATTTCTATTCTTACTGGTAACTTTTTATTCTCCTCCTTCAGTTTCTTTATCCTGGTAAAGCAATGCATGAAAAATCAAAGAAGAAAATTATTTGCTGTGATGTTATGGAAATGTAAAACAAAGCTATTATGGCCCAAAGCACATGGTTCATTCCGTCTATTTTCTGTTTCATACTATCTCTTTTTATAGCCTATCTTCTAAACATGTACTCATGTAATTTGAGATCTGGAAGAGATACTAGCAATAATCACAATCAATGTTTTCATAGTAAGATGGAGAAAATGGTGATGGTGTCAAAAAGATTGAAAGCAGTGTGTCATGTTCACCTCTTGGAAACCCCTGATGCTCACTGGCTTATGAACGCCTGAGAAGTCCAGCGGCAAATAAGACTGTTCAGTTCAACTAAACGTGTCTTCCGCAAACCTATATCCCAATGGAATTATTTTGGGGGAAGTGAGCTTATATGCGATAGAATTTGCATTCTTGTGGAACACTTACTGAAATGTTGCTATTACTCAACTTTATTACTGTACACAAGGAAACTGAGGCCCAAAGTGGTTACTGGCCTGCTTCTCATCCCTTTAATTTTATGTCTTTCAAATGTTATATTCTTTCTCGTGCTTGTGCAGGGGGGAAACAGCCAGCTACAGGGCATTTATGCTACCTTCACTCCGTCAATATTTCTTACTGCATTTTCACCCAAAATGACTGAGCATGCTTTCATCTGTCTCCAACAAAGAGAAATAGCAAAAGTGTAGGCTTCCGTTTAAGGATCATTTCTACCCTACTCCCTATATACTATATAGGGTCTCCTCCATATACTTCCTCAACATATGTTAATGCAAATGTATCTAGGAGAAATGTGTATTCTTTAGTAATAAACTAGAGACTTAATCTATCCTCTATCTTTGAACAAGTAGTTACATAGCCACATTTACTAGTTCTAAATCCTGCTAATATATGAGGAAATGACAAAGCATTAGGTCACCATGAAGTCATAAAATATTTGAGGAGCTGATCAATATTAATTTATGAATGCACGTATAATGTGCATATCTCAATTTTCAGCTGATGACTTCTATTACCCAGAAAGAGCCTCATGGAAGAGAATTATAAAGTTCTTTCATGTCAGCCTTGAAACTGAAGGCCATAGAAAGCATTCATTGGAAGAAAGAGGTTACTTTTTATGATTGTGTATGAGCCCAGAGTAAGTAAGAGTCTTCAATGTCTTCATTTCTCCTCTAAAGAACGACTCATTTGAAAATCACTTTGAGACCCTCACATAACAGATGAGAGCAATGTACTATCAAAAACTGGAATAAGAAGAACCTTGAGAATTGATTTTCTATGTTGCTGTGACCAATCTGCGTTTCATTAGTTCCACTGACATCAGTACTAAATGCATAAAAACAAGAGTTGTGTGTGTGTACCATTTTGTATTATTTTTTGTTTTATCATAAGAGCACCCCCCGTCCCCCACCCCCATTCTGCCACACACAAGGTGTAGCCTTCCAATGAAGGGGGAAGAAAAAAAATAATTCTCATATTCTCTTATTTGTCCCAGACCTGAATTACTCCATTTCCTCAAGTCAGCAAATCCCCTGTACATCTGAAGCACTAAACTCGGTTCCTGAAAATATTGCCTGCTTGTTAAATCACCCGCACTGGATAGGCCCTTAAAGAGCCAGACATGCCTTGAAATTTACTGCCTCAAACCCATCCATCTTTCCAAGGCCTGCAATTTTCTTGAGTCTCTCCCCAGACAAAAAGCTTTGGATGTTTGTCCCTGCAGAGGGCAACCAAGAGCTATGCTGCCAGCCAGCCCCATCCTTGCACCCTGAAGAAACAGGGAGCAGGGATTCCTGGCTTTGGCCTTTGTGGGACCTTGACAGCGAATCCAAGTCATGTGAATGGCTTTAAGCCGACCCATCTTTTCTTTTTAATTTAACAGTATGTGCAACTGCTTGGGAAAGACCAATTAGGCTGACCCATCATTCCTTCAAAGGCCTGATTGTTCTGACGTTTGGTCAAGCACACATACTACACGTGGAAATGCCGTGGATGCCAGATTTAGATACAAATCTACAGGCATTCTGAGTTTCTCTGCCATCCAGTCAGCTTCCCCTCTTCTCAGGTAGATGTAGTCTCATTTGGCACCTCAAAACTTGGCACAACACACCAGACTGGCCTTCAGTCCATTTTACAACTGGCTTGTTTCATTAATTAACCTCCTTTTGTGAGGTCTAATAGCCATCAGCCAGAATGATATTGGCTTCAGAGCAAAGAGTTTTATAGCTGTGTCACAGCATATTTTGATTTTCCAGCTAAAATTATCTAGTATGCTCTCTGCATTACCATTTAAAGCACAGAAAATTTGCTTTGAAGCTGATGTGTCCTGTTCCTCTTCATTAGAGTAAACCAGAACTGTGCCATTAAACATGCAGGCAGCAGAGAGGCATGCGAGAGGCCCTGTCTCAGTCGTCCCTTCTCAGCCTTCAATATAAAGATAATACCGACTACTTTCATAGCCCAGTAAATTAACTCCTCATCCAAGGAAAAACAAGGTTTAAAATATAATTTTTAGAAATTTGTGGAGCTTTGTCAGGTGAAATCTGTTTTCAGGTCCTCCTAGCTTCTATTTGGTAGGCACTTTCTGGAGACCTATGACCCTGGTTATTTCAAATTCCTCTTAGCACTTTTGTGTTCCTAATGGCAACTCCAAATTTTAGGTCTAGAGGGAATCACAGAGAGCAGATGCAAACTGAGAGATTAGACCATTTAATAATAGTGCCTTAGACCAATGTTCTCAAACCAATGATACTGCCAGCAGCAGCGTTAACATGAAAATTTCCGGGTTCCACGGACCCAGTGAGGAAGAAATGCTGGGAGTGAGGTCCAGCAAGCTGTGTTTTAACAAGTCCTCCAGGTGAGTCTGATGCAAGCTAAAACTGAGAACCACTGCCTTGGGTATTTTTGAGGCTTTCGAGATTTCCAATTTATTTTGACATATAGTAGTTTTGAGTGTTTACATTATAACTTCATTAAGTAGGCAGAATAGATATTAGCTTTTCCAAATCTCTGTAGAGGAAACTATACTTTAAAATGGGTATTGCTCAAGAGCCTCCTGTTGCTAAATGTTACAGCAAGCCTAGATCACGGGGTTTCCTGTCCAACATTCATTTCCCCGGCAGCCTGCAGCCTGCAGGACGGAGTTGCTACTGGATGGACGTAGGATCCAGGAAATCTCACCTGGCTCTATTGACAGCATGGCTGGGTGGACCAGATAGAGCCCCTAATGGTTGATCCCTGGGAAAGTAATCAAAACACATAGAGAAGAAAAAAGGAAAGGAGGAAGAGAAGACAGAACGCAAAGGAAGAAAGGAAGGGAGGGAGCTAGAAAGAAAAGTGAGAAAACTGGATTAAGGACAGAGAACAAAGAAAAGGAATGAAGAGAATCGATAGCACCAACAAATACAGTATGGGTATGAGAGAAAAGCAAACATTTCATGAAAGGGGAAAAGAAAAAGAAAAGGAGACCCTGCTTAAAAGACAGAAGAACCAACCTCAATATTTTTCTTAGGATTTCTGATGGGAGAAAACCACTCAAATTTAGCACAACGTCTCCCAACAAACAAATATGGAAGCTACAAAAAAAAGTGTTGGTTCAAAACACTTTCAAGGCATATTTTATTTCCTTATTTCTCTTTACAACCTTATTGCCAAAGTCAGTGTTTCTAAAAGTGACAAGACAGGTGCATTGGCTCATGCCTGTAATCCCAGCACTTTAGGAGGCTGAAGTGGAAGCATTGCTTGAGCCCAGGAGTTCAAGACCAGCCTGGGCAACATGGTGAAATCCCGTCTCTACAAAAAATACAAAAATTAGCCAGGTGTGGTGGGGCACGCTTGCAGTGCCAGGTACTCAGGAAGCTGAGGTGAGAGGACTGCCTGAGCCAGGGAGTTCCAGACTGCAGTGTGCCATGACCACATTTCTGCACCTCAGCCTGAACGACAGAGCAAGACCCTGTCTCAAGAAAAAAAAAAGTGACAACACACCAATCATATCAGAATGAACAGATATTTGTTTAAAATTAAGACTTCTGGCCAAGGCGGGTGGATCACGAGATCAAGAGATCGAGACCATCCTGGTCAACATGGTGAAACCCCGTCTCTACTAAAAATACAAAAAAAAAAAAAATTAGCTGGGCATGGTGGCGCGTGCCTGTAATCCCAGCTACTCAGGAGGCTGAGGCAGGAGAATTGCCTGAACCCAGGAGGCGGAGGTTGCAGTGAGCCGAGATCGCGCCATTGCACTCTAGCCTGGGTAACAAGAGCGAAACTCCGTCTCAAAATAAATAAATAAATAAATAAAACATAAAATAAAATAAAATTAAGACTTCTGAGCAACATGTTAAATTTACCAAATCTGGACGTGGCACGTGGAATTACAATCTTTATCCAGAATCTCAGTTGATCTTCTGTACGGGTCACTAGCTAGACTAGTAAGAGTTTACAGTTTGCAACTGTTGTATTTTGTTTTTAACCAAATAGAATTTTGTAACTGAAAGGGAAAATTAAAAACCTGTCTCTTCAACATCCAAGAAAAGGCAAAAAAAAAAAGAAAAAAAAAATCTGTTTTGATCCAGTATAGTGGGAAAAGGTGTGACCCAGGATTTAACAGAAAAGCTCATTTTATGTGGATGTGGTCCCTATCTGAACTGAGTAGCAAGGAAGTAATGTATTTCCTATGACTGATGTATGTGGTATATAATGCCTCTTCAGACATGTCACTACATCATGGTCAAAATGAATACTATTTGTTCTCTAAGTATAAATATTGTACAAATATATTGTGCTATAATAAAAACATTGCTAAGGGGCATGATTCTATGGGAAAAAAATAAAGAAAAATTTATGAACCCAAAGATGTAGTCTTTGGAAAATCATCCTTTCCGCCCAATCTCCTACTTATACCAGCCGGACAGACACTGCCTAAGCAGTGAACAAAACCGACTAGATTTTTATCTTGTTAAGAAATCTTGATCCTGTTTCAACAACCATTCTCTGTCACTTAAAAACTAGGAAGTTAAGAGTTATGAAAAAAGTATATGCAAGAAAAATAAATGAACTGGCACACCCTTCTCAAGTCAATTTCATCTGCTCCAAAAAACACTCCCTTTTAAACTATTTGTTAAGCCATTGGTTCTCAGCATATATCTTAAGAAAACTTAAATGGCTTGGGAGATGTGGTCTGGGTTTTGGAATTTTCAAGAGATCCCAGAGGATTCTAATATGCAGATAAGTATGGGAGTCATTGCCTTAAATTAATCACTAAAAGCAGAAATTCGAGTGTTTAATATAGTACCATATTAGTCCATTCTCAAGTTGCTATGAAGAAATACCTGAGACTGGATAACTAAAAAATTTAAGAGATTTAATTGACTCAGTTCCGCATGGCTGGGGAGGCCTCAGGAAGCTCACAATCATGATGAAAGGTACCTCTTCTAAGGGTGGAGAAGAGAAAAAGAGTGCCAACGGGGGAAATGCCAGACACTTGTAAAACCATTGTATCTCAAAAGAACTCACTCACTATCATGAGAACAGCAGGAAGGAAACCACCCCCATGTTTCAATTACCTCCTACTGGGTCCCTCCCACGACACGTGAGGATTATGGAGATTACAACTCAGGATGAGATTTGGGTGAGGACACAGCCAAATCATAGCAAGTACTTAAATTCCATCAACTTCCCTTGTTAAAGCCCTTCAGTGACTCCCCTTTGCCTATGTCATTCACTAGGTCCTATATTCTAGTTATCAAGGCATCCCATTATCTGACCATTGCCTGTCTTTTCAGTTTAATTTATATCTTCCCACCTAACACATCTACAAATGTGAAACTTTTTATAAGAATTAAAGAAAACAGCTTATCCTATACCTTAAAAAAAATCTCTTAGCCTTCCCACAATGAGTGCCTGCTTCCTGGAATATCCTCCCTCACTCTGTTGTTCTTTCATTGGCCTGACTCTTACATAGCCATACAATTTTAACACTGCTCTTCTTGCTACTCTTTGTCTCCTACATAAAACTTTTTAGCGTTCCCATAATATCATGTGCACAGCTCTAGTAATTGCAGGTATCTATCTCTCCCAGCAAAATGTGAACTCTAAAATGCAACAAACTATATCTTACTCATCTCTCTACTTCCATACCAAGCACAGAGATTGGGAGTAGCAAGTTCCCAAACAATGTTTATTGAGTCAATGGATAAATAAGGATGAGAAAGTATTTCCAAATGGGCATCTGGAGCCATTCTAGTACTCACAATCAGAACTTCTTTGTGGGTTTTGGGAGCAGGGAAATATTTGTTTATTATTGATTAGGTAGTTTTCTCTCATTTTCAATGATGGATTCTTAAATATTCCAAATATTTCACACTTTGTTTTCAATCTTAGTTCAGGTCAAAGCTAAAGAGATGGCAGACATGATTCTCCTTCCAGTTGCACTTCATTTCTATTAGTCCTTCATGGTCTTCCTCCCTCTGATTTCTGCAGCCTACAGTCACATTTGTGAGTATGCTGCCATGTGACATGCATCTTCAGTGGAAAGTATTAATCTCACTCACCTCTACAATGAATTTCAAAGTTGAACAAGAGATAGTGGTTACAATCACATGTCCTTTACTTCAGCCTTGTATGCTCACCTTCACAGCTGAAGATTTCAAATCTGCAGGAATATAGGAACTGTCCTCTAAATGAAGGTCATGCCTTTCTATCATGTCCTTTTCGTGTTTGGTTGCTTTTCCTGGGAAGTCACGTCTTTGTCACACCCAGTCATATCCTGTTCAGCCCTTATATAAATCTCAGAATAGCCATTCATATATATCTAAAATAACAGCTGAGAAACATCATTCTCCATGCACTGAGCAGCAGCTCCAACCAAACACCTGATCACTGTCCCACCCACATTCTCCCTGACCTCTTGTTTTTCATTTTGTTCTGCTTCCCCCTGTACCCATCCACCCTTGATGCCCCTGGCTCCTACTCTTAATGAATATCCAGTTCAGTCTTTTCAAATGAGATTGGTTTGTAGACAACTAAGCTGAATTATTCCAACTTCCACTAGACAAACATCATTACTCCAAAAATGTAGATGAGTGTTTTGAATTCTATAACAGAAATTTATTGCTGACTCTAACTTAAAAAAGTTACTTTCGGGTCAAAATAAACAGACTGAGGGAAAGCATCAGAAATTGCTACCTCCATGGAGAGCTGGCAGCCAGCCCTCTTGCCTATCCAAATGTACAACTGCCATTGCCAAATACAAGATAGCACATTTATATTAAATCCGTAGGCCTTTTCTCAACTAACTTACTTGCAAGAATCTACTCAAATGTGTGGCAAAATGTGGATTTAAAATTGCATGGACACCTCCAACCACTGAATATCATACCACGTAGAAAAATGGAGACAAAATATACCAAAATTGAAATATATAATGTGGGCAGGCTGGAGTTATGCCATGTCATCTGATGTTATCCAAGGGAGCTCAGAAGTTAATGCATTTGCTCCTGGTGACACTTAGGGATAATGTATTCAGCCTTAATGAAGGCATTAAAGAGTGATCTGGATCTAGTACATTTTAGAAGCTGAAGTGGTTTATTATGATGGTTTAAGAAAGATGTTTTTAGTTTTGCAGTAAAAAGAATCAATACCAAAAATGAACAGGCTTTTGTTTAGACACAAGATAAGCAAGCATACTGAGACAACACTGATATTTAAAAGCATGAGGATGAGGAAAAATATGATGAATCTAACAGGGATGTTTGAGTGTCTGTTATGTACCCAGCTTTGTGTGAAATATTGAAAGCATAATCTTCCATATATTGACTTGACCCAGCCAGCCTACCTTCACCTTCATTCATTAGAACCATACAGGAAAGTCTTTGGTTAATATTCAGTGTGTATTTTAATCTTTTTAAAAAATATATAATTGGCTTTTTTTAGTAAAATTTTCCCTTCTTTTGGGTTTGGGGTTTTGTTTTGTGTTGTGTTGTAGGGGCAAGAGAAGAGAAAATAGAGAAGCAGGAAATTTCTTACCCAGTAATAACATCAGTGACATCAGCAACTTAAACACTCCCTCCTAAGGTACCACATAAACCTGTTTGTGAGGTTAGGAAAATGATTGGAAAATGACGCTTCTCTAGTTATTTTATATCCATTCTTTCTTTTCCCTTCTTTTTTTTTGAGACGGAGTTTCGCTCTTGTTACCCAGACTGGAGTGCAATGGCACGATCTCAGCTCACCGCAACCTCCGCCTCCTGGGTTCAGGCAATTCTCCTGCCTCAGCCTCCCGAGTAGCTGGGATTACAGGCATGCGCCACCATGCCCAGCTAATTTTTGTATTTTTAGTAGAGACGGGGTTTCACCTTGTTGACCAGGATGGTCTCGATCCCTTGACCTCATGATCCACCCACCTTGGCCTCCCAAAGTGCTGGGATTATAGGCGTGAGACACTGCACCGGGCTATATCTACTTTTGCTTAAACAGGCTAATTATGTCAATGGGACTATGTATAAATATGAGATTTTTTTTTTTTTATAAAAGGAAAACCTAAGATAAGGGAGAATTGCTGAAATTAAAAGGATAGTGAAGATATTTGATTCCTTGAGAGTTAGGACTATTAATTTAAAGCTGGAAACCGAGATGCCTTTGAAAATAAGTAACAAAGCAAGTAGGTCATTGATTACTCTCTCATAAAACAATTTGAGAAGGCAAGAACCTGGTTTCTCATTTAACCAGGAGGAAGGAAGGGATTGTTTTGGTCCTAAAATGGAAATAACGCTATTGTTTTTTTTTTTTTTTTGCAAAGGTAATAGAGATTTATTGGGAAAATTCAAAAACCAAAAACCACACAGAAGACTATCCTACCTGATGGTGTTAGATTGCTAAGAGGTTAAGGAAATATTATCAAGAAGTCATAGCAATAACCATTATATTCCATAAATAAGGAAACACACTAATCTCCAACTTACATGAGGATAATGGAAAATCAAAGCATATCAGCATACAGAAGAAGAGAGATTAGCAAACTGAATGAACTGTATTCATAAACATATGAATTTTAGATCCATTAAAAATACCATGTATGGCTGTTAAAAGAATCGACACGGCGTATGTAAAGTTCTCACAACACGATAGGCACTAAATAAACATTAGTTTTGTTTACTCAGCTTCGTTTTCACTGCCAAGAAGCTTATATAATCCCCAAGCCTCTTGGAGTAAATTTTTAGGCTGAACTTCTATGTTAGTTCATATTTGCACTGCTATAAAGAAATACTTGGCCAGGTGCGGTGGCTCATGCCTGTAATCCCAGCACTTTGGGAGGCCAAAGCAGGCAGATCATGGGGTCAGGAGATTGAGACCATCCTGGCTAACATCGTGAAACCCTGTCTCTACTAAAAATACAAAAAAATAGCTGGGCGTAGTGGCACACACATGTAATCCCAGCTACTTGGAAGGCTGAAGCAAGAGAATCCCTTGAACCCAGGAGGCAGAGTTTGCAGTGAGCCGAGATCGTGCCACTGGACTCCAGCCGGGGCGACGATGCAAGACTCCATCTCAAAAAACCAACAACAATAGCAACAAAAAAGAAAAAGCAAAAAAGAAATACCTTGGACTGGGTAACATATAAAGAACAGAGGCTTAATTTGCCCACAGTTCTACAGGCTGTACAGGAAGCATGGTGGCATCTGCTTCTAGGGAGGCTTCAGGTGGCTTTTACTCATGGTGGAAATCAAAGTGGGAGCAAGTGGTTCACAGAGTAAAAGCAGGGTCGAGAGAGTCAGTAGGGAATCGCTACACACTTTCAAACAACCAGCTCTCACTCACTCTCCTGAGAGCAGCACAAAGGGGATGATGTGAAACCATTTATGAGAAATTCACCCCCGTGATCCAACCTACCCCCAGCTCCAACTCTGGGGGTTAAAATTTGACTTGAGATTTGGGCATGGACACAGATTCAAATCATATACTCCCAAATTTTATATTTTAAAAACAATTGAGGCAATAGACATAAAAAAGATGCTCAACATGACTATTCATCAGAAAAATATTAATTAAGTAGCCGCATGGCTAAAATTAAGAATATAGAGTGTTGGGGAGATCATGGAGCAAAAGTCTTGAATTGCCGTTGAGAGTGTTAATTGGTATGATGACTTTAGAAAACTATTTGGCAGCACCTAATAAATCAATGTACTCTGTAACCTGCAATTCCACTATTGCGTATGTACCTGTCCAAAATGAGTGCTTTATCCTCCAAAGGATATACACGATAGTTTTCATAGCAGCTTTATTTATCATAGACCCATACTGGAATATATAAATATAAATTATACATATAATAATTTATATATATACAAAAGAATGAACTACTGGATTATATCATATATATTCCAATATGGGGATATAATATGTATATATAATTTAATTTATATACCTATAAAAGAATGAACTACTGGAATAGATACACACATATTCCAGTATGGGGATATGATAAATAGATTTTATATATATATGTAATTTAGTTTATATAACTATAAAAGAATGAACTACTTGTACACATAACAACTGGGATGAATTTCACAGACATATGACGAGTAAAAGACATTAGGTACAAATATGTAAACTCTATATCTTTTATTTGTGTGATACAGAATAATGGCTCCCTTTGTGAGCTGGAAGCCTCCTAAGGGACAAGAAGGGTTCTGTATCTTGATCTGTGCCTGGTTAAAAATATTTCTACGACATGTAAAAATTCAAGATCTTCATTTAAGATCTGTGCACCTTCAAATATGTAATGGAATTAACAAAATAATTTCACTTTTTAGATTTTTTTTCAACATGCATGTACATTTGGATCAGCATTCTTGATGTTTATCTCTCATCTGATCATTTCCTAAATCATTTATGTTCAGCAACTCTGCCTTTCTGAAAATTTCAATACGTAAAGATTATTTTCAAGGGAAATCAAATACCTTTCTCACAGAGCATACTTATCACAGGTGATTTTCCCCATAAGCAAAACAAATGAGGGTGGGTCTATTCACAGCTCTAGGAGCCAAGGTGGCCCGATTTAATTTGATTTAACTAGTGGCAGTCAGTGAGTTGTAGGCTTCACATAGGCCATGAATAACAGAGTCTGACAGCCTTACAGCAACAAGTACTCAGTGGAGCCAGAGTTGACACAGAGTTTTTTCTATTTCAGTAATGTGACAGCATTTTTTTCCTTCCTCTATTTTTCGCTTTTCACTTCTAAATGATCTTTCATGGCAGGAAATTTGTATGCATTTTTCATCTTCTGATGCAACCTAGGACTCCTTTAAAGAATACATTCCGCTCCTCTTTGCTTTCCTTTTCTAGTCATTGAACCATGAACTTCACTAGTACAAACCGCAATTTGTGGCCCATGTTTATTTTCACCCTGTTAGGTGCAAACATTTCATGTATTTCTCTGAGAGAATCAGTTCAATACGAAGATTTAAAATAAGACAATCTCACTTTTGACAAAAACAACATTCAAGAAAAATGCAAAAGTAAACAAAAAAGAAATAATTAAGGAATGAAGCACAATGGAAGACTGCCTGTTTTCCTGATTTATATAGCTCAAATGCCTTGGACTTGAACATTAACTCAGCAGGGGCCTTCTCTGCAGGTGGAACATGCTGTTATGCTTCACAACAAGTACTCAACATCCAGGAGGAAGCAATGATTGCAACCTATCTTTAAAAATAAAATTTTAAAAAAGACTCATGCAGCAGAAACAAAGCCAATCAATACTACATGGAATTAAGAGTTGTTAGTTTCATTTTTGAAGCACAATCCCAGGACCTTGATAAACTCTGACCACGACCATTAAACATAGCAGCTTGCTAAGGGAATAGCACTTCTGCTCTCCAGACTTTTTCATTCTCTTCCATATCTCAGGTTCATGCAAGGTCAGAATGTCAAGACTCCATTTTCTCTAACACCATGAACCATAAACAGTTTAGCCTAGGATGGTTAGAAGACTTCCAAAGCGTTTCAAAAATGAAAGTGAATGGCCATTTAGGTTTCAAAGTAGGCTTGTACCCTTCTTCACTTTATTTTTTATTTTGTTTTGTTTTAATGGGTCTGGGTCTGCCAAATACATTAGCCTACTGAGTCCCTCAGGTTGAACTGTGGCCTGTGACCTCGCTTCACTTTAAAACAGACCACTCACATTTGGGAGATGGCCAGAGCAGTGCAGCCTCTAGCATGCAGCCTAAACACTCTGACCTCCTTCTCATTCTGTGCCTACTACTGTCCATGTGTAAGTTACACAAGCCAGAGCAATCTCAGCCTCCATTGAGAGCAGAGGCCCAATTTAAGAGTAATGGCTGGAGTAGGTGTTATTTGTACTCTGTGTCAAGCAGTGATTGTTCACATCTGGCTGCAAGCTGAACAGAGCTTCAGATTATTCAGAACAGTTCAAAAAGCTGGTTATAAGAGAGAGGGGAATGGTCTTGACTTATCTTGTGGTTTTCAGACAGTGAAGTTACTTTATTAATAAAGAAACATAATCAAATATGTTTCTTTTAATAAGTGATCCTGTATACAGATACCCATATGCACCAAGTCTGCAAATTAAAAAAAATCTCAATTGAAGTATCAAAGTGGAATAGGCATTCTTGCTAATAAGCTTTTCTGAGAATGGTGTTGATTACGATTCAACAAAGAGGTTGCAACACACAAATGTATACACACAAATGCACACATGTTAATTTTGGCTACAGTTTTGCATCTGATTTCTTCACATCAGGGCAGCAATCATATTTTAAAATCTTATTTCTACATTCTTTTTCCCCCCTTTCCCTTTCTTGGCCATTTTGTATAATGTAAACATTTAAGGCTCCAATTCTTATACCCGAGGATTCAAATGAAGCCATAAATAAAAGCTGCATGAATACTGATAGAGAAACGCTGAGACATCCTGGCCATCGCTTTTCTTGAGAGAAATCTCCTGGGGTGAAAAGCACACACAACATCAGTTGCTATTCAAATATTTTATCTCATGCACTGATGCAGAGCCACATAAAAATGTATGTTGAGTTTATATGACAGAAAAATAGAAACTGGGACTATAATTAGAGTGAACCTAGAGTGAATTATTACATGTGAGATTAGACACAAATTTGAAATGTTAAAATAATATAGAAAATAGAATTTAAATTATTCTGTAAGACACATGAAGTCGTGTTTTAGATTTTCTTTCCCTTGCAATGTTTTTTGCTACCTCTTCCAACTTTCATTTGTCAAAGTGAGTCAGTCCTAGAGCAACAGATAGTGAAATACACAGAAAATGAGTATGAACTGCCCTGTTGTTCTTTTAATATTATATAACAAGATAATGTAAATTAACCAGATAAGGAGATGATTAAATGTGTCTTTTTTTAAACTACACAGTTACACATCCCAAAAGCAGCACAGAAAAGATTAGTTTTAAGCTGTCATTTGACAGTTGCCCTTTAATAGATTTTTAGGCAGGACCTTGCACAACGTACAAGAAAACAGGAGAACAAAAGATGTAAATGTTGGTGTTCCCATGTACAAGATTTTTTTTTTAGATTTTCTTTTCCCAATGTTTTTTGCTACCTCTTCCAACTTTCATTTGTAAAAGTGAGTTAGTCTTAGAGCAACAGATAGTGAAATACACAGAAAATAAGTATGAATTGCCCTGTCATTCTTTTAATATTATATAATGAGATATTTTACATTATCTCATTATGTAATATTTCCAGCACTTGGCAAAACATGCCCCAATCTAGAAAATAGAATTTCCTTAGAATCCTTTGATCTTCCTAGGTTTTAGGTAAGCACTCATATAATACTTCATTTATTCATCTCATTTATTCATTCACTGGGCTTTCAACAAACTTGCAGAGAACTCTACAATGTGCCAGAAATATTATTTAAATATGTTTATTTTTTTCAAACCTTTTAGTAATTGCTTAAATATAAAGTAATCAAGTTCAAGAACCATCTATTTCTCCAAGATCCCTTAAAGTCAAGTGGCCTTTTCTTAATCCATGAAAGTCAGGACACTACTTTTTATTTTGTGTGTTTATTTTAATCCTTAGTATAGAGCTATTCAGAAAAAAAAGAGTATGAATAATTGACAGATGGACAGACATATGTATAAGTGAATAAACGAATGAAACTAAGTAGACCATAGGAATGTTCAATGCTGTAATATATCACATATTGAATATTTAGATTCATCATTAGAAGAAAAGATAGAGCCATATTTCAAAGGCAAGAGGAATATTAACTTAGCCTTGACATTTTCCAAAGGTGAAGAATTTATCTTACTCCTTTGAATATCTTACAATTGCTCTAAAAATAAAATCTTACCTGTATTAAATGTAATCCCCCCAAGTAAAATATTAATGACTTGACCACTTGACTTTAAAGGAAAACTGGAAGTTTGGAAGGCTTTAAAATAAAGTAATATGAGCAAAATAATTTCCTGGTTGTCTATGACTATAGACGGTTGGACGTACTTGTACCCTGCAGGTACTACATGATCACCCGTGAGCACCATTTATGCATTCTCTGAGTCTAGGAAAGTAAGCAGAGCGAACTCAGAGGCTGCGATTTCCTAACCCCATCCCTTCCAGACAGATTTCAGCACTACTCAGTAGAGTTTACTTCAATGGTTTCTGTGAGAATACGATTTTAAAATTGAATGCTGGATACAGTACATGAAAACAGAAAAAAATTAATTAATGACTGTGAGTGTATCCACTGGTTGTCATAAGAAGTGATGAATACTGAGTAGAAGAGGGGGAAAGAAGATGAATGTGGAAAGAAAATTGGGGCTGTGTTTTCTAGAAAAACTCAAATGAGCAAACTAAAGTAGATATTCCAAGAGTCAAGCTACGGAAAAGGATGAGATGGTAGTTTATGGATAGACTCCAATCTCTCTTTGTGCCACACACAAACATTTTAACTATCTCTTGTTGCATAACGAACTACTCTAAAATTTACTGGGTTAAAACAACAATCATGTTTGTCCATAATCATGCAATCTGGGCTGAAATGATCTTTGCAGTGCTGTCAGTTAAGGTGGCTCAGTTCAGGCTGGAGGATCTACTTCCACAGTTGCTCATTCTCTTGGCTGACAAGTCTAATGCCAGTTGTCAGCCAGAAGCTCAGGGGCTGCCTCACATGACCTCTTCCTGCAGTTAAGTCTATTTGTCCTCTGGCCTTGCATGATTTGAATCTCTTCCATATGGAAAATATATTTACTCTTTACTGAGATCAATAAAACTTCATCTTATTGGAGCATTGTCTTAGGCTTGAAGTCCAGATTCTCATCACCTAGGTCATATCCAGGTATAGATGAAATACATAAGGCCTGGCTTCTCTTGATATGAAGATGTGCAAGCATGTGAGACAAGTTAATCTGTCCCTCATTTCCACAACATACAATTGTAAACCAGGGATAGGAAAATTACCACAAATGCTCCTATTCAAAAACAGGAAATATGAGAGTCACATAGTAATCATTGGTCCAAAAAAATTCTGAAATGTTTCTGGGTATATATAAAGAGTTCCTCAATTAGGGCTCAGTTCTAATGCCTGGAAGTTTTTTTAGTGGTTTTTGGTTCTATTCTCCGATCAATCCTTCCTTTTCCATAACTGACCCATATCTGCAGACGGGTTGCTTTCTCCGTACTTCCTGTCAATAGGAAGCTAACATCCAAAGGCACCTGTTTATTTTAACCTATGTCTTTCCCTCTTAATCTAAATTGGTAGTGCTTCTGTTAATACGATTACCTTAAAGGCTTTGTACATTTCCAGTGAATGTTTTTAAAGTTTACCTTATTAAAATAAAAGACACAAAAGTCAAAACAATATTATCTATTTAAAAAAACCCTCTTGAATCTCAGCTGTAGAACAATGTCTCACGATTCTTAGAAGTCCTTTTTTTTCTTGCTGAGGAGCTCTATGAGTCATGCCTTTATGATCTTAGGAACTCTGTAGTCTGATAGAGAAAATAGAGGAAGTATTGCTTAAAGCGTTTCAAAGAAATTAACAAAGGATTTTGAAACCTGACCTTACCCCAAATGCCACAACCAGATTTCATCTTTGTCCTGAGGCCATTTGCTACTGTGAGAATTATCAACAGTTGGAATAGCTGAGAATGAGAAACAGGTTAGTTTTCAGTTATTTATTTTTTTGCAAATCCTTGCTTTTTTACATTGATTCTTCGTTTTGTTTGAAAACTAAAATTTCCTTTGTAATTTATTTTGTTCCTCCTGTCTGCCATAAATAGGTAAGAAGTATGCAGTTTCAACCTTCTGCCTGGAAACCATGATACCAGGGCCACAAGGTCATTAAGTATTATTTCTATCATCAGCCTTACTGCAGATGGAAGCCTCACTCATTTTTCTACCAGCTGCAGTGTCTCTAGCCACCAAGAACAATCTCCTGAATATTGTCCCAGTATACAGTAAAAGTTGTTTTGAAGCCCTTCAGGCTTCAGGGGCCTTCAGTCCTTCAGGGACTGCCACCTAGTCCCAAAAGCCATTAATGTCACATGATTCACTTACAGCCATGTTGTACTTGCAGACACAAATTTTTGTTTTTACTTTCTATCACTGCCTTAAAAAGTCACCTCAAACCTGACTGGCTTAGACAAAGACAGTTTATTATTTCTCATGATCACGGGTTTGGTTGGCAGTTTTTCTGCTTTACCTAGTGTTGACTGATGGCTAAGCTGGTTTACAGTGGCCTCAACCCCGTAAGATAAATTCATGCTGTCTGCATGATGGGATCCCAGAAGGCAGGGGCTGTCTGCTTGGGACCTATTCTCCCTGCTGACTTGGCTCTTCAGTTCTCTGCTATGTTGCCTCTCCATGCACTTATCTTGAACTTTCTGAAACACAGGGGTCTCAAGGTGGTTAGATTATTTTGTATGTCATGGTTGCTTTCTACTAGCAGAAAAGGAAAAGCTGCCAGACCATCTCAAAGTTCAGGTCCATAACCAGGACAGCATCACTTCTGCCTCAATCTATTGTTTAAAACAAGTTGCCATCCCATCCCATATTCATGCAAAGGGCACTGGTACCAAGATAATGTGATTCACAGGAAGCCAAATAAGTTAACAGCCTAGCACAATAAAAATCAATTACCTTTCAATCAATTGATTGAAAAGAAACTATTGGGCAGTGGTTCTTGAAGTGTGGTTCCCAAACCAGCAGCATCAGTATAACTGTGAAACTTTTAACAAATATGAATTCTTGGCCCGTACCCCCGACCTACTCAATGAGAAACTCTGGGGACAGACACACAAATCTATGTTTGTCATGCCTTCCAGGTGATTTTGACGTAGACCAAAGTTCCAGAATTCAAGGGCAAAGGAATGTGTTAAATGGAATTTGTGTCATATGTGGAAAATGTTAAAGCATAGCCAACCAGTTAATTCTTACTATGAATTAGCTAACTTTTATTTTTAACATGATATTCGTTAAAAAAGATTAATTTTGCTAACAATGTACTGTGACTATTGGTATAAACCATTCTTTATAATATAGGTAGTAAATAAATGTATTGGTCAAATTAACTTTCATTTGGACTGCTATCCAAAAACCTAAATGAAATGTCTAAAAGAATCAATTAACAATTATCTTTCTTATATATCTACACACACACACACACACACACACACACACACACCCCTCCTTTTTTTCTCTTTCTTTTGCTCTTCGGTTTTTGCTATTGTTGTTTTTGTGGTCACTTTGATAGTATTTTATGTTATGTTTGAATGGTAATTTTTTTGGTCATGAATAGTTGTTTATTTTCTGGAATCAACAATGCAGGCATGGTAAAGAAGGAAGTTAGCATACATGATAAATATAGCCAGAGCATGAATTTTTTAGAACAATTATTTTTTAAAACAACCTGGGAATGTAAATTTAAGATGAAGATCCTGCTTTAGTAGGGAATTAGCAACTTGTCCAAGGACATTTGGCAGAGAAAATGTTTCACTTATATATTGATTCCTCTCTTTTCAGTCCACTGAGATTAAGCATGTACTCAGTAATGTCAGGCTGCTCTGTCATCTTCCAAAGTATTCAGGTGTTTGCAAAATTAACCTCTCAAAATATTGCAACTGGAAATGGCCTATTGAACTCCATTAATTGATTAAATTCTACATGCCATTAGAGCAGCACTTGTCTGATTGCCAACAAAAATGAACCATGGGAAGTGGTTTGTTAGGGAAGAGAAGTTAAAAATAGAAAAGATTCAAATATTTTCAGAAGCATAAGGAACTTGTAGTGCTGATTTCTGTCCAAACGTTGTAAAATCAAATGGTATCTGTAGCCTTGGATGCTTGATTAGGATACCCATGAGAACAGCTGTGTAAATAAAATCTTTGAGCAGGTCACAGTTTATCTTCCTTTATTTCTTTTAGTTTAGTAAGTATTATGGAGCACACCATACAAGCCAGGCATCATTAATTCAGTCTAGAAGTTCATCCTTCTAGTTACCAGGTGAAACAGATTCTTTACATTGATCTCAGGCTCTCTCTTTGAAAATATCTGGATATGTGCCAATATGGTGATTTATGAAGAAGTTAGAAGAATATTCTGACAGGTTAGCCATCTGAAATTATAGTAATGGCTACTATCATAGAATAGATGATCGTCTTCTCTGTTCACAGTTGTTTAATTGTAAAAGGTCTCAAACACATTTCATCTCATTTGACTCACTCAATTGTCAAAAGGAATTTATCCTAATTTTGTATAAAAAAGGAAAACAAAGCCTGAGGCTTAGAGAAGCTAAATAACGTAGACAGTTCATGCAACTGGCAGATGCCTCAGCTGAAACAGTAAGGCCAGTATCCTGACGTCAAGTTTTATACTTTTCCTGGAAACCCCATAAACTCTCGAAGATCAAGTAACAATCCACAAAGAAAGGGAAGTCTGCTCAACCTCATGTATACATCTGAATAGCAAGATTGCTAAGAAACAGAACCTTTAAAATGCAGTATGAATTTAG
The DNA here is from genome assembly GCA_031835075.1 of Saguinus oedipus. NCBI lineage: Eukaryota > Metazoa > Chordata > Mammalia > Primates > Cebidae > Saguinus > Saguinus oedipus. The sequence goes on along the minus strand of CM063172.1, from coordinate 1,686,369 downwards.
ATCTTGCTTTATTTAAAATAAATTGCATTGTTACACTCCCAATACAACTTCCACTCTTGTATTTGATCTCCTTTGACTGGGAGAGACAGGGCTGGAGTAAGTGCTAGAGAGCAGGGAAGTAGCCCCATCCTGTTTTATGGTATTCACAGACAAGCATACATTGTTTAGGAAAGTGACCTATCCTAAGTACCTCCAGCAGACGATTGGTTGATAGTCACAACTTTAGTGACATGACATACATAGCTTTTGTTTCTCTAGAATACATGCACTGGCAACTACAGAGAAGGGTCATTTAGTGGCTTTGCTTCTTGAATACGTCTCTATTTTTAATAAATACTTAAACCCTATGACCCCATTCTTATTCTGCCTCCATTTAATATGCTTCCTGAGAAGATGCTATGTGTAAGGGACTTTTAAGCAAAACTAAAATAGAAGGGAAGAAAAGAGTACATAAAAATACAGTGTTGACTATTCGGAGAGGGCACACAGCAAAAAGGAAAGCAAAAATCAGGAAGAAACATGATAGAGAAACACAAACTGTTAGATGGTGTACACAGAAAGGCAGGACTTGAGAAAATTCATACGAGACAGTGTAGCAGGAAGGGACAGACCTAAGTCCCTATTCTCCTTTGACTCAATTATCTGCTTATTGGTGCAACCAACTACAGTCAGCTTAAATCTTTGCTGCAACTATATGGAGACTTAGCACCATTTGTTGTGTGAATCTGTGTCTGTAATTTCTGTGACCTGGGCATTCAGGGCAAAAATTGTTCCCATTTTTTTTTTTCCATTTCATGCATCATTTCAGAGCTGTGTAGTCTCTGTGTAGATGCTGTGGGTGCCAATTTCAATGAGTAGAAAAACAAGCATTGTAAAGCCTGCATTGCCAGCATCTGCTTCTCTCATTTACAGCCAGAGAATGGAAGGTAACAAGAGCAACTAAATTTAACAACAGTGGATCCTGTGTTTGCGTAAGTGTCCCATTTTAACTAGGAGGCAACTGTGTGTGATCCCTTCAGAGAATCAGGTTGCTGGCTGGCAGGCCTCCAGGAGCAGAAACACCTGCACAGTGAAGACGCACGATCCTCTGTGAAGGGTGCTAGCCACGGCCATTCCACATCACATGCTTAGCATCTGCCTAAGGAAGCCAGTTGTTTTCAAGGGCCAGTTGGTTACAGAAAATAACTACAGCTCTGTTGAGACCCTTTCTCTCTTTGCTTTTCTCTCTGGTCTGACTAATCTCTTTCATTCTTTGTCCTTACTTACACGGCTTAGACCAAAGTCTGAGACATTTAACCAATTTACAAAAATTAAATGCAGAAGGCATAATCTATCAGTTCCTGGAAACATCAAGGAAGCTGGAAGGGCAACAGAAATCGGATGGCACTTTGTGGAGGTCACTTTGCTGAAAGTCAAGTATTCAAGGATAGGGTCTCTTCCATGATTTTAAACCATTGCCTCATATGGCAAGAGTCTTTTCTATCATTCTTCCAGCTCTTAGCCCAAGCCTGGAAGAATGAAAGAATGAATGACAGCTAACAAATGACTGACAAAGAACTAAATGCTAATTTATGTAAAAGTGACTCGATCTGGACATTATTTTTGCTTTTATAATCAACCTACTTGGATAACTTTCAAAAAGTAGCTTGTTCTTAATTTGTCTTTATTTCTCTGTCTTTATTTCTTCCTTTCTTTTTCATTCTTTCCTTCCTCCATTCTTCCTTTTCATCTTTCCTAAGAATCTGCCTTCTTATAGTATATTAAAGAGAAGGAAGGCAAGAAAAAAGAAGGAAACTCTTGGCTGATTTAACATTTTCTTTTTCCTTCCTTCTTTTCTTTCTCTTAAATGTAGTATAAGAAGTCAGAGGCTTAGGTAATAAAACTGATTCTGCCTTTAAGAAGAGAGTTCTTTTCGAAGGCATATTGAGCCACTGGATCCTAACAGACAGGCACTTTTTTAAGTGAATTTCCTTGCTAATGGCAATTTACTTTCTCTTCAATTTACTGAACTTCTAGAGAAAGAAGATAGCATTATGCTGATTCATTACTCTGGATTAAAACTAAAATTATAGCCACCAGAGATCATGAACAAATAATTCTCAAGAAGTTTTACAGAAGTCTTCCAACTATAAACCAGCCTGAGATAAGGATTCAGACAGAACAATACCCATGAAGACTGCTAAAGCCAGCACCCATTGTTCAACATTAACTGGGTGGCAGCTATGCGTTCTCACATCCTCTATCAAACTTATCACTGCCCTTGAGTATGAGACAGGAAAATGGTAGTGCTAGCTATTGTATGCCAGACTGAGTTAAATCTATTTCTTTCTGGAAAATTTTCAATAGAGAAAGAAAAATGCACCAGATCTGAAAAATAGCTTAATTCACACACTATTATCAATGTCATTTCAGGTCATTATTCCTCTAGTTGCAGGCGCTCTCAAAATAAAGTTTATACTGCATCCAATCCAAAATGTTATTGTTAAACTAATTAAGAATAAAACTTCTATGCTTAATAACTAAACGTGTCAGCCCATGTAATCGTGAAATTATCCCACATTTTATGAAGAATACAATATTTAAAATTTAAACAAATCACTTTTATACTTTTTGGCTGATCTTTGGAAATTATGACAAATTCATGTGACCCGTAAGTTGCACTATCATCTCTCTTGGAAATATCTATTTCCATCATCACTTCCACATGGGCCCTACATTTTTCTCCATTTCCCATCCAATGACTTATGTATTGACTTTTACTGATCCTATTTATTACAATACCATATTTAATGTCATAACGTCATAAAACGTATGATGAATCAAAATGAGGGGGAAAAAATGCCCAAGCTTCCTTTTTTTTGAAACACTCAGTCCATTCTCCCTGAGGAAAAAAGAGGTTAGGAAGTGATGGTAGATCTTGTACTGAAACTCAACTCATTATGTTACTTTCCCAAGAATCATTGGAAAAACTTACCAGCAACCTACACAATGTTACCTTCAACTATTTCCCACTTGGAGAGGGTGTTAAAAGTTGGTCGTATATAACAGAATAGCAAAAAAGTTTAGGTCATAAGGATTGAAAGGAGAGTCGTTGTTCCAAATCTCCTTGTCATCTCTCTGATCCAAAGCATGATTTTATTTTATACTTTTAAATATAAGTTTCGTGCTAGGAGATATTTTTTAACCTCAGCAGCTTCTACATCGCATGAATATTTTTTCTTTTTTCTTTGAGACGGAGGTTTTGCTCTTGTTGCCCAGGCTGGAGTGCAATGGCACGATTTTGGCTCACTGCAACCTCCACCTCCTGGGTTCAAGTGATTCTCCTGCCTCAGCCTCCCAAGTAGCTGAGATTACAGGTGCCTACACCATGACTGGCTAATTTTTTAAATTTTTTGTATTTTTAGTAGAGATTGGGTTTTACTATGTTGTCAAGCTGGTCTTGAACTCCTGACCTCAGGTGATGCACCTGTCTTGGCCTCCCAAAGTGCTGGGATTACAGGAGTGGGCCACCATGCCCAGCCCACATAAATATTTTTCAAGACACACTGGTTCAAGGGATATTTCATTAGAAACACCAGCTGCCAAAACAATCATGACATATTAGCTATGTATTATTATTTTGATGTTTTAACTATAAGTAGTAATAAGAGGCAAAACCTTTAATTTCTGTAGCATTTTCTATTATGAATAAAATTTGGTAAACTTGGCATCTGGAATACTAATCAGAATATTTGCCATCCATGAAAACGGTAAGTCAGCCATGAAAATGCCTGTCTTATTAACTGTGAAAACTAAAACACAGAGGGAAAATGTAATCTGTTTTAAATATATACTAGCATGCAGAGAAGTGGAATGTATTTGGAAGGTCACAACTGGCATACCTACTTGCTGTTTTCTAGAATATGTTTTAGAATAATCACAGTGCCAAGATGAGACACCAAAAGAACGAATGGCCTGATACTACTGTTTGGAGGATCTAGAAGAGAGATATTTCAATGCAGTATTTTATATGTATTTCTAGGTGCTAGAGCAATATCTTTTTCCTTAAAGAGATTTTATCCAAAATGTACGCAAAAGGGTTACAAGTAAACCTCCTCGCTTATATAAGTGTGTAAAATTTTCCACCCTTGAAGCTACAGCATATGTGTTTCTAAAAAAGAAAAGAATATATATATATATATTAGCAAACCACTAACACATGTGCACACACTAGGAAAACTGGATTGCTTTACTTGACTGAATGAATAGATGCATTTATTTACTTCTGAACTCCTATTTGAATATAAACTTGTAAGAACTGATCACTTACATTTAGAATGAATGAATAAAAACCTACAGAAAAGGGAATGATAGAACCACGGGCCAGGTCAGGTCCTCCTGCTGTTGTCTGCCTTAATTGGGTTAACTTATTTTGACTTGCAGTCTTAGAGACCTGAAATAGTGCATCATGTATTCCTGCCCATTGACTGACTTAGCTATCTTTCTAGTGTGAGTTATTACTCTCTGTTGAATTAGGATAGAAACACTGGTGATAATGAAATTTTATCACAACCTTTTATAAATATAAGAATGTGAAAAGGATGATAGGTCAGTGCATAAAATCTTTTTCTTTATACATTTGGTTTTCCATTGACATAGAAATCATCTAGCAAAGATGACCCCAAGCTTTGAATTTTTATAATACTCTATAATGCTCCACTAAGTATGAATTGCTGCATTCCTGTATAAGCATTTAGGAGTTCCATTTTATCCATCATCATCATTGAAATAGCTTCAGAGCTTTAATTTATAATGACATAAAATTAAATTCCTCTATGAAGGTCAGGAAATGTGTTATATCTCTATTTGGACATTTCTCTTCTCTTTTTGTGATCTTTACTTGTCAGTCTCTTTTTCCCTGTCACTATTTCATCACAGTTATTAATAACACACTCTGCAACTCCATCCCACCATGTTCAATCGCTCCTGCCGTGGACAAATACTTGTTCAAGTAATTCACGGAAAAGCGAATGCAAGTGGATGCAAGCATTTCCCTCCCAAAGTTATGTTTTAAAAGCGCTGAGAGCTTCCCACATTAGGAGTAAAGCAATAATACTTTAATGATAGACACAACGAACACAAGTGAGGAGTTAAAAAAAAAATGCTGGAAAGGAGTCTTCAGAAAACCAAAACCTAAAATCATAGAGTAATAAAATCGAATTAGCATGGTCAGAGTTACATTATCAGAAGTAAGTCTGAGGCTGGGCTTGTTGGCTCACACCTGAAAATTCAGCACTTTGCCGGGCCAAGGTGGGAGGATCACTTGAGCCCAGGATTCAAAGCCACAGCGAGTCATAATCACACAATACTGCACTCCAGGCTGGGCGACAGAGAGAGACTCTGGCTCAAAAAAAAGGGAGGAAAGGAATTTGAGAATATTTGGGGTGCTGTAAGATGGAGTGGCTAGGTGGGCATTTAGAAACCAAAGCAACATTTGACAAGGTATGAGATCAGAAAATCCGATTATAAACTAACACAGGGCTAGCCTGATTAGACCCAACTGGATTCTAGGTTTTCTAATTCCAATCCAGTAAGATTTGCTGTTTTATGACCTCCATTTTCTATCATGTAGTAAATACCAATAAATATTTGACTGAATGACTCATTTTCACTATTCATACTTTTATTCTCCACATTATTCCAGATATCAGGATTTCTCTAAACTTGACGAGTATCCTAAATCATATATTAGAGGAGGCTAGCCTGTCTCACTTTGCTTAGAGAAGAATATGTATACTATATAAACAGAGAACACTCCCCTCACTCCAAACTGAACTGAACACAAGACAGGAATATATAAAACATACAAAAGCAGAGCTTCTAGAGTTGAAAAATTAAATGTGCATAGGACATATACTCCCTTCTGTTGGTACTTCCTACAGAGCTATTTTGGCCCAATTAACTCAATCTTTGAACAAAGGACATTGAGTCTTAGGGGCAGCTCACCTAAATCCACAGGGGAATTCCAAAGCTGGGATAGGAACTCATTCCCACTAACCTTGACTTAGTGTTCTTTCCGCTAATTTATACTGCTTGTACGCACACCTGTGGATTTTTCTTTCTGTTTGCTTACTTGTTTGCATTCAGTTTTTTAAGTATTTTCAAGCTCTAACATCGATAAGCTACAACAGTTTACTTTCCCATTTAGTATTTTTACCAGTCTCTACTAACGTTCCTAAAATCTAGATTATGCTGTTACTAACAAACTTTTGGTCAAATAGAGAATGAAATAAATATATTTAGCTAATTTGATCAAAAGTCCAAATAAACATGGTTTAACTAATTACAACAAACCACAGAGACACAGTCAATTCTGAAAAAAGAAATCCTATAAAAGCAATTTACTTAAAATACTTTATACTTGGTTTTAGTGTTTTATAAGATTGAGTAATGACAAATTTATCTTTTTATAATTAAAAGTTACACGAAGTTGGTGATTTTCTAATGCGGGATCCACTGTAAAAAAAAAAAAAGACTTCAGACATCTAAAGTGAATTTCAAAGAGAGAAAATCACAGAATTGGAAAATATGGGCTGTTAAAACTACAGGAATAACTAAAACAACATAAAGATCTGGTCTTTTGTTATTGTTTTAAAAAACACACTTTTAAATTATTAAAACTACCCTCCAAAACAGTTCATCTTCACATTTCCAAAATGAAGTTTTAATTAACATCCCCTCACTCAATGAATAAAAATGTAACACCCCAAATAATGTTTAAATTAATATATATGTTTATATAGAAAGAGAGAGAGATACATGATAGATATGCAAAAATCATAAAATTTATGTGTATGTGTGTATTTGTGATAAACTAGATTCTTCAGATAGCAATAGAGTAATGGTAATATAATTTCCAAAATAACAATTAATACCTGTAAAATAAGCTATACGATATTAAGAACTTTTGCCCAATTATTGAATTTTAATTTCAAAACAATCCATGAAGGAGTAGGATAAAGTATATATACTTTGCATATATTTTATTTTCTGACTGAAGACTACTGGTGCATGTGAAGAGTGAGTAGAATGAATTATTCATTGTGAAGACCTGCCCAAAGCCTTTTATTGTTGTCATTGCCACTAGTGAGTGCATGTATGCATGAGTGTGTGTAGAGAAAATTACAGAAAATCCGGAGACACGGAAGACCAGATTGGCCTAAAATCCCACTCTGCTAGCTTCACCACTGCTAAGATTTTATTATATTAAATTTCATCTCTTTCCCTATGCATAGAATTACTACAAATAGCTGTCCTAATCAGGTTAGTTGGTATCATTGCTTTCATCTAACAGAATCTAGAGACTCAAAGAGAATGAGGAGCTTGCTCGAGTTCACACCATTCCCTGGTGCTCTCCATGGTCCAGTTTCTGTTCACATGCCACACTCCCTCACCCACCCAGGGCCACGTAATTGCAGAGATACAGGCCCAAGGTTGAGAGTCAGGCAAAGAAACACACATGTTAACCTAGACAGCAAGAAAACATTCTGTCAGGATTAGACTTCCTCCCACCCATCAGACATGTCTTTAGGAAATACCAGAAAGAGACGGAACTCAGCTCCCACATGTTTGGAAATGGGGTGTGTCTGTTTGTCCATTTGCCCAACAGTGTGAGTGCAGCCAGGCACAATTTTGGGCCGTTACTTCCAAAGAGAGCAACACGGAGCCTGCCCACCCATCACAGAGGCAACAGTTTTTTTTAAAAAGGCTACTGCTGTGTCAACTGGATATGAGAGCAGGAACATTTTGATTTTTGTGGAAAATAGCTCAGTAAACATTCCATCACATTTCATAGCAAGTATGTTCCACCCATTGACACAAAACCCCTGGCCTGCTCTCCTCTGGGTTACTTCTAGCTTTTCAAGCATTAGGTAAAAATAAAAGCAAACATCAGCTATCTTTTTTTCTTCCTTTCTTTCTTTGAAATTGCCATATGGCAAGAGTTTCTCCTAATATCGCTTAATAAAACCCAGTAATATTTAACAGAAAAGCAGCCACTCCCTCTACAAAAAAAAAAAAAAAAAAAAAAAGGTAAAACTCAATCCACTAAATAATGTGTTCAAGCCATGAGGGGAAAAAAATGAAGGTTATTACTAGAAAGTCAGACAAGTCCCTTTGTATTCATTCCAACAGCTGCTTAACATGAATGGAGGCCAAGTAAGGAAAATTCAGGTAAATATTCCAGATTAAAACAGTTACCCAGGGGTCAAAAAGACACTGAGCTTTTTGAGGGTGTGGTGTTACGCTTGTACTGAAAAGGCAATTTTTAATATAAAATGTGAAGCCTTTTGATTTACAGATCTTAACATATTTCAGACAGGCAAAAACTGTGACAGCGTTATGCTTGCGTGACGCTGGAGAATGTGTGGCTAATTTAAGAGCCTCGCCCAGGTCCCAGCTGGCCAGAGAACCCATCGGAATCAGAGGCCTGCCTCCTTAGCTAACATTTTCACCCTTGCCTTCCTAAGCCTGTGAGTCCACTTGCAGAGCTGAAATTCTATATAGCTAAATAATATGTTTCCCAGCGCAGTGATTCTACATCGATCGCACTGGTCATCCATAGCTATTTCCCCTTCCCCACTCAAAAATCATCCTATTGGCCTATTTAAAAATCGGATTTTGAAGACACATGAAGTGGTGTATAAATGTAACAACAGATCTCCTCCTCCCTGGCCTCAATACATACAATTTTAGACAACCAAAGCAATCATTACCTGAAAAGGTCTTGTTTCTGGCAGAAAAAAAAATCAATTTAATTATGAAAGATGTGTCTCAACGTTTTAATTGTTGTTAAGTATAGTGCCTCATTGACAGTGTCTCCCTGGGTCTCAGTTTATGAGCTTTGACATGACTCAGATAACTTGCTGAGGAGAAAGAAAGAAAATCCATCATTTTTCTTAAAAGCACTGAAGAGGCATTGTGCCCAAATCATTAGAACCCTTGACTGTGCTCATAATGATGAATGCATCATTTTTCTTGCATGAAACTTTGGTAACAAATTGCACAGCCAAGTCTTTTCCAGCACTGTTATTCTGTTTTAAAAAACACTGACATTTTCTTAAACAGACATAATTTACAATTTTAAGGAGCACAACAGTGCCTTGGTGTTTGAGGGCCAGAAAGCAAACAACACTCCTTTCAGTTAGATGTTTTAAAAGGGAGTCTCGTGCTTAGTGAGTTCACTATAGCTTAAGGCCAGAGAGACAGAGCAGAGAGAGAACAGAGCACCAGTGCGGCATGTGAAGGTCATGACTAACCAGTCACATTACATTCAGAGTCAGAGCAAGACAGAGGGGCTGGGGGAATCAGAGGGGTGAGCAGGACAGCCAAGCCAGGCCCAGCACAATACACAGTGAGGCACCACAGCGGTGCTACTCCATTGCCGGGATAGAAGTGACCACAGATTTCTTTCTAACAGACCTATGAGGGAAGCAGCAGTCTCGTGGATGCTTCTGTACTTAGAACGCTCTCTCTGGCAGGCCCTTCTGTAAATGTCACACAAAGGGAGCCTTGCCGGTGTCCGTGTGCCTGGATCAATATCTGCAGCAATGTTCGATTTCCAGTGGGGCCAGCTCAGCCCAAGTAGATAAATAGAAGTCTGTGTAGGATGCTGCAGGTCTGTTGTTTGGATGAGACTGTATAAGCGAAGTTTATGTGTAAAGAATAAAAATATCAAGGTTTTATTTCTAAAACCACCTATGTGTTTCAGTGCCCTTGGTAAAGTTTCTCTTCCTGTATTTCCTAATAATCCTTAATTAAATAGCGGTGTCTCATGGCTGGGGAAAATGATTTTTGTGAGGGAATCTGCATATGTTTGTGTGTGTGCATTTGTATGTATTCTTCTTATACATTGAAACTATATGTGTATGTATTATGCATTTATAGTTGTATATACAGATATGTGTACATATACATTTATACATATATACACACACCTCACACATCTCATTTTCCTATGAGAACATGTTTGCTTTTTTCTTGATGTATGTTACCTTTCTTCATCAACGAAAGTTCACAATCCAGATAATGTTCCTAGCATATGGAATGTGACCATTTGCCTTTTCTACAAACATCATTTAAGTTCCTACGCTGTTCCAGGCATAACCCAGAAACTCATTATACAGATTCCTTCCATGAAATCTGTCGTAAATTTTGAAATGCATTACACCTACCAACACAATGACAAACCAGTATGATGCGTGCACCCAAAATGCAAATGAACTGAACAAAGCGTAGAGTAGAATGATGAAGGGAGTGATTCCCTCTGCTGAACAAGAGTCAGGGAAGGCTCCTAGTTAGGGAAAGGCACCTCTTCCGGGTGTGAAAAGACGGGAAAAACAGTTCACCAGCCAGGCAAGGGGAAGAATGACTCTAGGCAAAGGAATGGGTAACTGCAAAGGCACAGAGGACCACAACACTGTGGTGTGTGCCTTGTTCAGGCAGAAGGTCACACAGCAAGGCAACAAGGGGTGGGAAGCCAGGCTGTATAGGGAGACTGAAAACAACCTGACCCAGGTGCCCCATGCTATCAGTTAAGGAGCTTGGCTTTTATTCTAGAAAGCATCACCCAAAATGTCTCCGTGGAAACTAGTACTGTAGATATTTAATAGGCAAAACTTGAAAAAGAGATTCCGTGATTACATGAAAAAAATTCTGGGCCGGGCGCGGTGGCTCACACCTGTAATCGCAGCACTTTGGGAGGCCCAGGCAGGCGGATCATGAGGTCAAGAGATGGACACCACCATGGCCAACATGGTGAAACCCCGTCTCTACTAAAAAATACAAAATTTAGCTGGGCATGGTGGCACACACCTGTAGTCCCAGCTGTTTCGGAGGCTGAAACAGGAGAATTGTTTGAACCCCGGGGGCGGAGGTTGCAGTGAGCTGATATCGCACCACTGCACTCCAGCCTGGCACCTGGTGACAGAGCGAGACTCTGTCTCAAAAAAAAAAAAAAATAGTAATAATAATTCTGGATTGAAGTGGTTTATTTGAGCCATCACCGCTCAAAATGAATGCATTTGAAGCCTCCAGGAGGGGCTTTCGTTGGGCAAGTTTTCTAAATCATATTTTGCCATTTATTAACTTGCCGAAGTTTCTTTCTGGTTCCCTGTCCCTTAGGAAATACTGATGTAAGTGCTGGATAGGCAGTGAAATATTTTAAACAGTGGAGCAACAGAGGTCTTATCAGTCTTCTATTTTGACATTTCTGACATCATTTTCTAATGACAGTAAAGAGACTAATTAAAAGGTTATTAGTAATTAAGAATAATGTCCTTATCTAAGGCAGAGGGAATAGAAGCAGAAAGGAAAGAATAATTTCAGGAAATAATAGGTTGTAGAACCATCTTTTCCCAGATCACTGGATGGTATATGTTTTCTTAGCTATAAATTCTGGATAAACTGAGTTGCAACTTAGAAAACCATAACGTGTCCCAGATGTATTTCAATGATCAGTGATAAAATCTACTCATTGTTAGTTTGTGCTTTGTCAACTTTTCTCCTGGAGAAATTGGATTTTTGGCCAACAAAGTCTATCCCATATTATTTCTCCAAAAGCATGGTGAAAAAACCAGTGAGCCTAGACTAGAGGAAATTCTGGGGCTGATCCCACTGAGACCACAGAACAAGTCAAGGTCGCTCTACCCAGGCGGCTTGCTAAGAAGCCTTTGACTGCAGATACAGAGTGACCAAAAATTACCAAATTCGGAGTGGAGTGGGTTAGGAGTTGGGGGTGGTGGTGGAGGGCGCAATGTAAAACCGGAAGTAACCAAGTTGTATACCAAAGAAGGCAAATGGGAGATCAGGCCCTCTTCCCTGCGTTGAGAGAGGAAAGGCAGAAAAGGGAATGTGTATTTCCTGCACAACATTCTTGAAAAAGTGTGACTCTTCTGTCAGTTCATTTAAATTCCAAATATCTCCCTTCATCTTTAAGGTTGGTAAGATTCCTCAAATTACCAAGAACAAGGGAAGATCTTGGATTGTAAACTTGAAGGAGGCTGCAGGGATAGAGGTGGAAAAACAAAATCTATCAATATAGTTTTAGGAATGCTTATAAAATGAACCCAAGCAAGCGATGCTTCTTTCTATAAACGCTGCACACCACATCAAGCCTTTTATTTTTATTTGTAACCAAAAATATGGCATAAAACATTCAGAGATCTTAAAGGAAGCTTTCATAAATACACTGCAGGTTGATGTGAACTGAGCGTCAGTCAGAAGCCCTGGTCGAGGAGGTACACGGCCCACATCAGTATTTTGCTATTTTCTTCAGGGATCTCTACGCTCTTCCCGCTGCCTAGATGCATCTATTTGATCTGACGGCTGTGTGGACACATGAGAGGCATCTCACTTTCTTGGTCTTCATCTATCTCTCGCCTGTTAAGATTATGGGGTATTTGAATTTAAATGAGAATTTTAAAAGTGGCTGAAGCTGGTCTGAGCTGGAGTTTTTCATGGGAATGTCAGTACTGAATAAGTTGGCCAGATCAAAGCCACAGTCTGTGTTCCACAGGAGCTTTTGAAAACTATTTAGAATAAAACAAGTGGAGGGAAAAATCCTCCTTGTGCCAGACTGCAGGCTGCTGCTGCTTAAACACACATCAAGGCAAAACTGTAAAGCTTGCAGTTAGCCCAGATACCAGGCCAAGAACTGCAGCCTCTCTTTGAATATTTTTTTACCCATTTCTTCCCACAGGAATGAGGTCACCAACCAAAAAGTTGCACCTGATCCTCTCAGCTCTCTTTGAAGATGCTTACTTGCCCAGTTAACACTGCTATCATCTACAGAAGCTGTATCGTGGGATTAGGAGAGGTGGCTTAGGAATAGATTTAAACTAGGAGAAAATGCTTCATAACTGAGCCTGGTCTTCACCTATGAGGTGAGCACCATAAGACAAAGGAAGTAAAAGAGATATTTCACCAACGGCTTCTGCTTCCGGCTATTTTGCCCTTTTGCTTTTATTCCTCAAGAGTTTGCAAAGGTTTTCTCCACCACGGTAACCTAGATTGTCTACTATTAATTTGGATATCAGAGAATCCAAGAGGATCAGAGGAAATGTTCCTTCTCAGTGCCTTCCAGATAAGACATAGACTACAAAGCCCAGGACATTCTGTTCTACTGCAGTGCAAGTTTTGGTAACTAAAATTAGTAATTAGTTTGACACTGTCATTGGGAATGATGTTGGTGAAATGCAGGAGTCAGGTTGGTTTATATTTGATTCCTGGCCTCCTCACCCCCAGGCAAGGAGAGGTGCAAAATAACAACAGTAGAATTACCATCTTCAGGAGGAATCACAAAAGCATCTGTTCAGCTGACTATTCAATGATGTCGATGTCGATGTCGGAAGGAATGTAAGAGCCCAGGCCAGCCCTATGGGGCTTGGAACACCAGGTATCTCACCTCGCTTACTCTTTTGCCCATCTTAAGGGAAGCCTTACTATTGCAGACCTCTCCACATCCACCAATGCTGCACTAATTAAAATACTGTCATCAATATTGTGACTGTATTCACTTTTGCTGATTTTTAATATCCATTGAGGCAGCTTTTAACAATGCTGAGCTGTCTGCCTGGGTCATCTAAATTATCTTTCTAGGTATGCATCTGCATCATCATAACAGCATAATCATCTTTGTTTTTTAGTGCTTTGATTACAAGGGTTAATTGGAGTGTCTGTTTCCCTAAACTCTATTATTTTTAATGTGCAATTTCTCAGGAAACACATTGCTTTATGAGAGAAAATGTCTGTATTCTCATTCCACTTAATTTCTCATCACCACCTTTACATACATTGCCATTTAAATTATCAAGAGCCATAACTTTTGAATGAATGTTCTATGTCAGGTACTACTTTCAACACAGCAGATTATTTCATTTAATTTTTATATATCCATCTCCTTAAGCAATCAGAAATTTTAGGAAATGTTTTCAACATCACTGAGCTTGAGTAAATGGTACAATCAGGATTCAGAGTAAGTCAGGGGACTCGGCTATAAATTATCAATGGAAACAGTGTCAGCTTTAGGTTTGGATAAAACTGAGACACAATAAAACAGACTTTACACCTGAAGATCCTGGATGGCTACTCAAAATATGATGCAAATCTCCAGCATCAGCCATCTTGGAACCTGTTCAAATGCAGATTCTCAGGCCCTACACAGGCCTAGAGAATCCTAATTTTATTATCTCATTTACTTTTCAATCTGGACCTTGGAAGTATTTGAGAATATAAAATTATTTAAGGGAGTTGTGAATTCAAAGAAGCAGCATGAATTTTCTCAGGAATAAATATGTCTTGAGAATTCTGTTTTTGTAAATGTAAAAAGAGACATTTGAGTCACTTCAATACACACTTACATGACAATATTTCTGGACCCAAATAAAATGTTTTTTTACTATTACTCTATACATTTTCTTATGTAATGGATACTAGAAGTATTAGTAAACAAAGACTTAGGTTTTTTTTTTTTTAAATTAAAAGGGATATTCACAGTTTAAAATTTAGGAAAAAGTGATGTATTTCAAACTTCCACCTGATGTTGACACTTCCTTTTCAGTATCCCTGAAAATATCACTTAGATTGAACTTGAGGATTCCCATTGAGAACCATATTTCTCATCAGGCAGCTGATTCGTTTTATTAGAAGCTCTATTTTTTTAGAAGTTATTTTAGTGTTGTGTTTATACCTTAATATGGTTCAGGAAACACTACCAAAATATGGCACCGTGACATATTAAAAAACGGCAGAAGCGGGACTCTCTGACCTCCTATGCTTCTTCCCTGATGCAGGTCGTAAAACCTAGGAAGGATTTTCTGCTCTTGCTCTGAAGCAGTCCATAAGATCTTTACGTAAGAGGTGTCCTCCCTATACCTTGAGAAAAGAACCATATTCTGATCCCTGAAGATGAAGGGACAACACAGAAGAATCTGAATGCACAAGCCTCACTAAGCTTCTCCCAATTCATTACCATTAAATCATACTCTTTACCCTATCACATTTCTCCAGCACTCTCTACTACTCATCAAACCTGCTATAAAATACACTCAGGTTTAACCATTTCTCTGAGCCTTCAATTCCTTATGAAGGTTCCCATGACATACAAATATTATAGTAAATAAATCTGTCTGCTTTCTTCTTGTTAATCTGTCTTGACATATGTACGTATATTATATATATGTATATTACATATACATATATATTTATTATAGGGATCTCGGCTATGAACCTAGGATGAGTAGAGCAAAAGATATGTTTTCTACCCTACAACCTCATTGTATGTACTAATTTCAGCTTCTAGAGCTAAGATAATTAGAAGCCCGAACCCATGCTTTGTCTTCAAATACTCAAAGACATGATATGTCTCTTTCGGCCTAAACATTATAATTAGCTCCTGCAACTTCTAATCATTGGACATGATTTCCATATACCGAAAGTTTCCTTTCTTTTAGTTTTTGCCCCCTTAAAATATAGCACAAAAAAGACCACCCCGTACTCTAAAGGGGACTTTTGCCAGGACAGCTACAGCTGTTATCTTTCTTGTTTGAGGTGATACGGGCCTATCCTAGGTTATAGTCTGAGATATCCTATTGAAACTTACAATTAACTAAATAGCCTAGAACTTTTAATTTTAACTGTTATGATGCTGGGTCCTCAATATCTTCCAACTGGTAAAGTTGATTTGATTCTTTTAAACCTAAGCATAAGACGTTTACATTTGGCCCTGTACAATTCAACACGTTGATCTGGGTCTCTTATTTCAAAACTAAAATACTTATTTCATTTTGTTCCTGTTCCAATTTGTTAGCTTCCCTAAACTTTTATTCCCTGAAAAATGAAAATATAAATGAAATGAATTCCTATTAACATGCTTTTGTTAACCCCTTCTTGTGACTATCTTCTTAACACCAGGAGGGACATTATCTTCTTAACCCTTCTTAATCCAGTCTAGAATTTGTCAGGAGTCAAGCAGAACATTACAAACCTGTAACCTGATGATTGCATTCTTACCATTTAGACACCAGTCTTCTGGCACTTCACTCATTCATAACTGGCGTGGTTTGTATATGTGTCCCCACCCAAATCTCAAGTTGAATTGTAATCCCCATTATTGGAGGTGGGACCTGCTGGTAGGTGACTGGATCATAGGGATGAAATTCTCATGAATGTTTAAGCACCATCCCCTTGGTTCTGTCTTTGCCATAGTGAGTGACTTCTCCTGAGATCTGGCTGTTTAAAACAGTGTGGCACCTTGCTCTGTGTCTCTCTCTTCCTCCTGCTTTTGCTGCATGACAGCCTGCTTCCCCTTTGTCTTCTGTCATCATTGGAAGCTTCCTGAAGCCTCCCCAGAAGCAGATGCCACTATACTTCCTGTACAGCCTGCAGAACCATGAGACAATTAAGCCTCTTTTCTTTATAAATTACCCAGTCTCAGGTGTTTCTTTGTAGCAATGCAAGAATGGCCTAATACAATAACTACTCAGAAATTATGAGTAATGACTCTTTGGATAATGTCTAGAAATTATTTTGGTATCCTGAAATAGTCTAAACACAGGAACACATTTAAAACAAACAGATGTTATTTAAGTATCTCTCTCTTTGGATCTCCTTGGATCCAGTTATCTCTTTACCATGTTTGTTCTACCCATTTTTAATTTGAGGATCTTCTTTGAAGAAAGAAGAAAAACCACTGTAAACTTTGCTTTCTCTGTGTAATTTTTAAATATTATATACAGCGCAGCTTCCAACTTCCCTCTCTTTGTTCTAAATATGCAGTGCAGCGTGCTTTAGTTATCCTGAACATTTCTGTGCATTCCCTGACTTTCTCCCTCATGACATTATTCATGGTGCTCTGTACCATGTCTCCTTCTCCATCCTTGTTGATGGACCCCTTCTGTACATGTTGTCTGGTTCCCGAACAATCTCTTCTTTCAACCAGACTAAGATTACAATTTGGTAGGTTTTCTCTAAACGTAAAATCAACAAAATATCCAAGATCTCTTCACTTTAAATTGTTGTAAAGATAGATCCTCAACGTCCTCCCACAAGCACTTTAAGTTATCATATCCAGGATGAAGCAATTTTCTTCTTCTTCATCGCTATTTATCTTCTTGTAACTCTTATCCTGGTTAGAGGTGTTTCAACCTAACCAGTTACCCAGGGCAGGAACCAGGAGGATCCTTAACTCATTCTCCCCATGAGGCTCCGTATCCAATCACTCAGCGAATCCTGCCATTGCTTTCAAATCCGTCTCTCCCTCTCCATCCTCACTGCCACTGCCTTAGTTTAGGTCAGTGCCTTTCTTTTTTCCTGGAGGATAGCAATTATCTCCTTGGTGAGGTGTCCAGTTCCAGATAAGTTTCTCTATAAACCCTCCTCTCCATTGTCAGTATAATATCATCTAACACACACACTGCATATGATACCTACACTGTTCAAAAACCATACATGGTTTCTTATTAAACACAATATAAAGATGAATGAACTATCAATCCTTGCTTCTGCTCAACCTTTCAACTTCTGGCTCCTCATACTACCTGCTGTCCTGTACCCTGTACTTTTATCTTTTCCTTGAATCCCCATCCACCTGACATCTTTGCAGAAATTTTATCATTCTTCAAAATTTCAGTAAATTCTCTGGTTTTCTTTTAAGTTCTTTATGATTCAGCAAAGTTAAATTTGGCACTTCTTCCTCGGGGGCCACTAGTGGACCATGTATATGCTTCTATTATTTCTCATTAGACTGTACGACAGGTATTTGTTTGCATATCTATCTCCTGGGGTAGGCTATGAAATCACTGAAGGTAGGACATGGCTTGAACATATCTGCATCCACTCCTGATACACATATACCAGGGTGGCAGGCAGAATAATGCACATCCCCTACCTCCAAACATTTCCATATCCTAATCCCCACAAGTGAATATGTTGTACTACAAGGCACATGAGAATTGCAGATAGAATTAAGGTTGCTAATCACCAGATTTTTTAAGAATAGGGAGATTATCTCAAATTATCTAGTGGAGACAATGTCATCATTATCTTAAGGAAGTGAAAGGGAGAGACAGAAGAGAAGGTCAGAGTCCCTGAGAGGAAGTCAACTTGCTCTTGCTGTCTTGGAAGACAGAGGAAGGAGCCACAAGCCCAGGAACACCGGTGGATTCTAGAAGCTGGAAAAGGCAAGGGCATGAATTATCCTCTATGGCCTCTAGAAAGGACTGAAGCCCTCTTGACACCTTGAGTTTTGCCAGTGAGACCTGTGCTGAACTTCTGACCTCCAAAGTGAAGTCTGAGATAAGAAATTTGCGTTGTTTGAAGCCGCTAAGTCTGTGGTTATGTGTAACAGCAGCCATGAGAAACTACAACATAATTTTCATGAGTAAGTTGGTATATATTGGCTTGAGGCGGATTTTTTGCCCAATTTGGTCAATTTTCAGCCAAATATCTGCTGATAAAGTATCTATTTACTATAATGAGGCAAAAGCATTTTAGAGGCTAAAGTCCTATTTGCATATTGAATATACACACATAACTTATGTAGTTAAATAAGAAAAATCAGATATTTTTTTAGGAAGGTAGATTTCACATCTACTGTATGCTCTCTTATGAATGTTGTTGATTTTTTTTTCACTACCTTAGAAATTTTTTAGAATGAAAAAGAAAATTATATTCTGTTGAGTTCACTATAAGAAAAAATCCTCGATATTGAAGCATATTTCTGGGAGAAATAGTTATTTGTATTTCCCAAGCACGCTGAGAATTCTCCTGTCACCCAGGTTTTCAGTGTGGCTGACTTCTGAACCCCATCATGCCCATCCGGGGCACTTGCTTTTTCAGAGGAGTGTTAGGTGGGCAGGACACTTGCAAAGTATTTGTTCCCTTGAGGCTAAAGAGAGAAGCCTTTGTTTTCCTTGCGGCTAAAAATTTAATTTGTTACTCAGTTTTTCACTAACTTCATGGATCTAAGACCCAGGGTGGAGAACGAAAAAGTTCATTTAAATGGAAAAATACACCAGAATAAGAAATAGTGTTAAAATGTTGGATGTACTCCCCAAAGCAAGCAATGCTATAATTATCATAACAGTCTCCCTCTCTCATATTGCCATGACGTATAAAACACAGCAACATGCCTATCTTTAATTAGCCATAGATAGTATTTGTTATGGCCACTGAACATGGTACTCTGATTACCATGTATTAGCATATAATTTGCATGCACACCTCAAGGTATTTGGTTTTATTGCTGTTACCTTTTGTGGCCCTATTTCAGTAATGACTCTAATGGAATACAAAGAGACTTCTGACTCAATACACTTTACAATCCTGGGAGTTTTACAATGGAAAGTTCTGTTTAAATATAAAATTCTTCCAAAAAGTGTCTGTGTATTCTTAATATGGTCAATGGGCATAAGTACTTATCTGGCAAATCTCTAATAGGTACCCAAGTAAAAATATTTATCTTCATTCTGAGCTCAATAAAGATATCTTTTAAAAGTAAATCTTGAGGTATAAATTGTTTCATGTTTGCTTAAAAGAAAGTCACACACACAATTTAAGGAATCTTACCAGTCTATCAACAGCTAAAGGTCCCGAGAAAGAAAAATAACAGCTGCAGCTAGAGAATTTGGAGAAAGGTCAGAGGTCAGTGCCTGCATCTGCATTCACTGGGAGACAGAGAGGAAAAATAAAGGGGCTCTCTTTGTGGCAAGTCAGCACTATTTTAGAAAGTGCAGATACTGACTTAATTACCAATGTTCCCTTTTGCTCTGGGGTGCTGCAGCAGGCTATAAATCAATACCTAAGGTCACATTGCTAAAAGCATGAAAAAAACTCACTCTTTCTCGCACTTGGGAGCATTGTTTTCTGCTTCTTTCTCAGCGTCACTGGCGTTCGATATCAGACAGAAACAGAGGGCCAGCGTCATTACAGAGGGAATCGGAATTATGAAGCAGGCCTTCTGAACTCCAGACAATTCTTCAAATGTGTCCAGGCTCCCATCATTACTTGATTGTTTGTTGTTGCTTAGTTAATTTGTCATCCTTCCATCCAATTCTTAATCCTAATTGCATGAATACATGTTACCCTGCATTCTATGCCAATGTGAAAGTAAAGCAAACCTTTTATTCATAATTCAAAAATAATTTCAACGTAATGTGTTTGGGTCTGCTTATACATTTTTATTCATTTCTCTGTCCACATGCTATGAAATTTCCTACACCTGATTTTATAAAGGAAGAAAATGTTGCAAAAACAGTTGCTAGTCCTTTTATTGGCAACGGTCTTTGTAAACCTAGAGAGACTACAATATCTGAATAAGGTAATATACAAAATGAGAAAATAGCCATTGGTAGGGAAAACTTTCTTAAAATAGCTTACCTTGATGATCTGAAGAGTCGAAAGGAGTTCTGATTTCTATACATCAAAGGAAATCTATTTGAGTTGTCACTGAGGTTTGGTTCACAGGGCACTTTGACAACATCTATAGCCACATCAGAATGTGGACCATTTCAATAATTGATGCTGGAATCAGATCCATCATGGATCAGATCAACCATGCAGCACATGCAGCAGAGTAATTTGGTTGTTGAGACAAATGAAATAACTACATTGATTTTGCCAGGGGAAAAATGAGCCACATGATAGATGTAACATTTTTAAGTATCAAAGCTTTAGGGCTTGGCCTACACATTTAGTGTGTCTATGATAGTTTACTTTTCAATGCATATTACATGCTTTTAAATAGTTTTTAGAACTAAAAAAAGGTGAAAATTTTGCATATATAAAGATGTCAATAATTCCTATAGAACATCCCTATTTCTCTATGTTTTTCTTCACAGTTAAAAATTTTTTTAAAACCTTGATATTTTTTCAGAGCCCCTTAATTTGGTCCAAGACTCTATGTTTCTTGTACCATCTAGGCTGATACCTATGAAAGGTACTTTCTAAAGATCTCCAAGGCAAAAAGATTTATAGGATGTATACATTTCACTTGATAATTATTTTACTGAATCATACAGTTACAAGCAGTAATATCCCTTAACACTCACCTTAGTGAAAGAAGACAAAGGACATCACATTTTGCTGCAAAGCCTCAGCAGAAGAGACTACTACAATTTAGTAACTAATTTGTTTGGAGGGAAAATTTCTAATAATTAAGAGGCACCGCTTCCTTAGTGTGGCAAGTGTTTATTAATCTAATTATCACTACAAAGTGTTCCACCGATAATACAAAATCTGCCACCTTTCCCAGAGTCAACAAAGGAGATTTAACTTGAAATAACAGCATATAGTAGCAACCAGTATTTTCCCAGACATTATCCGGGAACTGTGAAGTTGAAAGAAGAAATTCATTTGCTATTCTCTGATTAAAATGGGAACTAGATAGAAAATGCTGTTCGTTTTGTTGCCACAATGAGTTCTCCAGAATGAACACACATATTATTATAACTGCCCCGATTATAAAACACAAGTCATAATTGAAGGTAGTGTCTACCCTAAATACTGAGGGCAATCTGCCCTGGCATCTAGCTACCCATTCTGCCTTTAGGGATCCATTGAGCATATGCACATTCCATCAGCCAGAGTCTGCCAGCATCTAATGCCTCTCTAGGGCTTCACCATTACCCAATTTGAATGCTGAGAAGATGCTCATAATTGCTTATTATGACATTAGACAAGAGAATTCAAGTCCCATTTGATTGTAATGAGTTTGTGGAATCTCTGCTTTCTGTGGGTCCAATCACATACAGAAGTGAATGTGAGGCATGTTTGATGAAATAGAATTATGCCTGAAGAGGTGAGCATGAGGCTCGGACCTTGTTCACTTAAGTTTTTTTTTCTTATTACTTTGAGCATTCTGTTGATGAAAATAAAAATAATATCAATGGTAAAATCTTTCGGCAGGAAAACATAGACTTCTTTCCAAACTAATTTATTTTTCCAGGTTATCACTGAAATGATTCAGACTTACTGTCTCTACATTGCAGATAAGCAAATTAAGCGGTAAAGAATTAAAATTACTTATTAAAGATTTATTTATTTATATGCACAGTAAGTGGCAGAATCAGTTAGTATTGCATGCAGCAAAAAACTTAATAAAAGGGAATAAATGTGTTCATCTTACACAGATGTGTGCATTGAAACTACCTACATAGAATTAGGTGAAACATCTCTGTGATTATTTGAGTATGAGAAATGTTTAAGAAATTACCAGAAACCCTCTATCCTATTTTTACAAGATAGAAAGTGGGCCGGGTGCGGTGGCTTAAGCCTGTAATCCCAGCACTTTGGGAGGCCGAGGCGGGTGGATCACGAGGTCAAGAGATAGAGACCATCCTGGTCAACAAGGTGAAACCCCATCTCTACTAAAAATACAAAAAAATTAGCTGGGCACGGTGGCGCATGCCTGTAATCCCAGCTACTCAGGAGGCTGAGGCAGGAGAATTGCCTGAACCCAGGAGGCGGAGGTTGCGGTGAGCTGAGATCGCACCATTGCACTCCAGCCTGGGTAAGGAGCGAAACTCTGACTCAAAAAAAAAAAAAAGAAAAAGAAAGAAAGAAAGCCTGTTAAGATAACATGTGGCATGGCTATGAGAAAAGGGGCAAAAGGAGGGAATGGATTGCATGTGATTTCTATGTGGAAAAGTTGGGAACCATTTGAGGCACTTGGGATTTCATCATTCTGTGCTTTGATACAGCATCCCAATTCCCATTTACTCACAGTGGTAACCAGATAGCTGAAGGAGGGAGACAAAGATGAATTGGATTCTAACGGAAAACACACTGGGACCCCCGGGCTTTCCATTCAACGCTAAAGCTGCAACTGGCCAAAATGTGAAAGCACAATGGGTAGGTGTTCCAGCAAAACAGCCTTCAACGCACAGGTGCATGTGCCATCTTACAGTAAGCAGGCATATGCAATACTAATTGCTTGCCCAATTGAATATTTTTTTCTTAGAAAACAAAGAATATGATATTGTGGCCATTCTAAAGACAGCACTACATTCCTTTCATCTCAAGCTGGCTCTGAATTACTAAATAAATATCTGCTTGCCAGAAAAGAAAAGCTATGAGTTGTGATTCTCTTTTTGAAGGAACCCTCACAAGCATTTTAAAAAATGGTACACACTATGGGTTTGTCTATCATACAAACTTCATTCGGTTACTTCACTCATTAATGGAGCATTTAGATGTAAAAGTAAAGTAACTAGACCAGAAATGTTTTTGTTTTGTTTTGCTTTTTAAATCTGTCACCAGTTACCTGGGTGGCTTTAGGCCAACAGTTCAATCTCTTAATTTGGCTTGATTTAAACATCTATGAAGCACCCTGCTTTCAAGTTCAATGAAATGTTTGCTGATACGCTATATGCTCCCTGTAGCTCAACTACTTTTGGATGCTAGGTTGAATACATCGAGGTTACTTATCTACCATCTCTTTATTTCTCAAAAGAAAATAACGATGATTAAAATTAATCAGCATCAAGTCAATAGTGTATTGAACACCAACTCTTGGCCAGGCACAGAACTAAAATGCTAGACTTTTAGTATCAAAGATGAATAAATGGACCTGTCATATAAGAATTCAAAATATGATAAGGAAACAATTCATACCCAGCAACCCCCAACAAATTACACAGTTCCTGCAATACCGAGTTCGCACACACAGTACCTGCGATACCGAGTTCACACACACAGTGTCTGCGATACCGACTTCACGCACACGGTGTCTGCGATACCGACTTCACGCACACGGTGTCTGCGATACCGACTTCACGCACACGGTGTCTGCGATACCGACTTCACGCACACGGTGTCTGCGATACTGACTTCATATACACGGTACCTGCGATACCGACTTCACGCACACGGTGTCTGCGATACTGACTTCATATACACAGTACCGGCGATACCGACTTCACGCACACGGTGTCTGCGATACCGACTTCACGCACACGGTACCTGCGATACCGACTTCACGCACACGGTGTCTGCAATACCGAGTTCACACACACAGTACCTGTGATACCGAGTTCGCACACACAGTACCTGCGATACCGACTTCATATACACAGTACCTGCGATACCGACTTCATACGGTTGCTTTGCAGCAAAGGGCCTGAACTACAGTCTGGTCTCTCCACTAAGCAGTCACGTAACTTTACGAGTCAACGAACAACTCTAAATCTCAGTTTTCTTATCAGTGCAATAGGAATAATAGCAGTAGCTGGCTCTTACGGTCACTGCAAGGTTTAAATGCCATAATTAATATAAAATCATTATTGTTACACCGGATGGTAAGCCTTAAGTATTAACTGCTGGTTATTGTTACAATCAAATAAGTAAGTGTAAAATGTTCAAATAATGCAAAGAGGAATATCTAAAGTGTCCTTTAATAATAATAGTATTTACATATTCTGTGGTAAATAAGATAATAAAAGTTGCTATAGATTAAATTGTGTCCTCCCCAAGTTTTTGTGTTCCCTCCAAATTTGTATGTTGAAGCCCTAACCCTCAGAACCTCAGAATGTGACTGCCTGTGGACAGACGTTAAAGAGGTTAGTCAGGCTAAGTGAGGTTGTTAGCAGGGATGCTAATCCCATCCGACTGATGTCCTTATAAGAAGAGGAAATTTGGACACAGGAACAGCTATCAGGGATGTGCATAGACAAAGAAAAGACCATGTGAGGACACAGAGAGAAGGCAGCTATCTACGAGCCAAAAAGAGAGGCCTCGGGAGAAACCAAACCTGCCAACACCTTGATCTTGGACACCCAACCTCCAGAACTGTGAGAAAATAAATCTCTACTGTTTAAAAGCTCTCCAGTCTGTGACATTTTATGTCAGCCCTAGAAAATCAATACCAAAAAAAGTATATTATATAATATAAATAAATAAATGCTCATATAATAATAATTTTAACAGATCTTAAACATGTTAGCTTCTGAGAATATATGCTTTTTAAAATTAATTTTTTTTTTTTTTTTTGCCAATCAATGAGAACTTGTAAGGTTGCTGAGGTTGGTTGGCCTTGAACTCTTGGCCTCGCCTTCGCAAGCGCCACGACATCCGGCTGGGGCCACTTTGGGCCCCTAAAATTAATTTTTTATTAAAAATAAATGTACAGACTAAAGAAATATTCACATAACTAAAGAGTATAAAATAAAATGTAGGTCCCTCAAATTCTATATGAAATGGATAAACTATATCATCAATGTATTTCTGCACAAAATACATAAAGCAGGAATATGTTTTGTTTGATACATGGAAGTCCAATGGTTCACATACCTTCAAGTGTGCACAACATTTAATTTAGAGCTCTTAATCCTTATTATTACTACTTAAGTAAAATATCCTCATAGTTCCAGAAATCTAAGCCAGTGAAAAGAAGTTATCCATTGGTTTTTCAGATGGACCATGTGATATAGCATCCAACACAGAGCCTCCTGCACAGTGTGAGATCAGCAAATATCTGTGTGTTAATTTAATATGCTTGATTCTTTATGCATTGGATAGTAAGTTTTATAAATAAAATACATATGGTTTCACTGAATGTAATGAGTTCTCATTTTTGGCCAGGTCTATACGTGTGCAGCTAGAAAGTGAAATAATATTTATGTTAGTTCCAAGCCTTTTGCTAAATACTTCTTAATGTCACCTGATTTAGTTCATTTGAGACACATTCATTCCTACACTCAGTGCCAAATAAAAATTTGCATTTAACTTTCTACAAGCGTCAGAGAATCTATAAACAAGGATTGACATTACCTGACAGATAAAATCTTTGGGCCAAAGGGTTAATCCAAATCCAATTAAAGTTTTCCTCAATTTTCTGAAGATTCTCTGCAGCCTCCTAAGATATAGCAGAAAAGGCAAAGAATTACAGAGATTTTGTTTAAAATCACAGTGCCTGCCTGTAGTGACTGCATTATGCTGGTCAAGGTGTTTATATGGCACATCCTTTCTGCACGTGTAAATGGGAATGATACTGTCTTAAATTTTAAGTTATATATGAGTACTTCTTTTGGTTCTGTATGTAGGCCAGTTGGTTCTTTTGCTCATCTTGCCTATGCTCTTTCCAGAGGCTTTGTTCAGCTGGTAGGTCCCCGGGGGCTGGGCCCACCTGTGTGTACCTGGACCTAATTCTGTGGGTGTGACAGTTGAGTGAGCCTTTTGGCCTAGTGACTTGCTTCTCTTCCTCATGGCTTTCTAGCTCCAAAACTGTCTTATGAGAGTCCAGTCTTTATTTTAAAAATCTTATTTAATATTGGGATATTCTTTCATTATAATTTATTTATTTGCCTTTTAATTGTAATAGTTAGCTTTAACTTTTTTGGAGAAAAGTCTTCTTTGAAAAGACATATAAAAATAATTCTTATTTTTTATTTTTTACAGTTACTTTACCATAAATCTTTAATGAAAATATCCAAAATTAATGTTGTACATTTTCAGTATTTATAATTTATATCATAGTTGTCATTTGAACAAATTATTAATATGTAAGCATTTTGATAAGAATATCACAATTAGGCTAGATGCAGTGGCTCACATCTGTAATCCCAACACTTTGGGAGGCCAAGGCAGGCAGATCACAAGGTCAGGTGTTCGAGACCATCGTGGCCAACATGGTGAAACCCCGTCTCTACTAAAATACAAAAAATCAGCTGAGCATGGTGGTGTGTGCCTTTAGTCCCTGCTACTTCGAAGGCTGAGGCAGGGGAATCGCTTGAACCTGGGAGGCAGAGATTGTAGTGAGCCGAGATCATGCCACTGTATTCCAGTAGCCTGGCGACAGAGTGAGACTGTGTCTCAAAAAAAAAAAAAGAATACCATAATTAGTGATTTTGCTAACATTAATATTACAGAATAACTAACAAGCTATTCATTTATTGTTTTCATTTTCCTACTCTAAAGTCATTGAACTATATAAAAATGCTCAGACATGCGCAAAGAAAACATACTTCAGCTGTTTTTATTATGCCCCTGACTTTATACAAAAAACCTTAGCTTTACATGTATGTTCAGAGTTTGTCTACAGGAAGGCATCTTCCTTACAAAATGACTTATTCTATTTAGGGTTTGTTAAATTGATGTATAACTTTTCTATTTTTATCCATATCTATGTGGATTTACATTTGTTCTCTCAGCCCAAACCCTTGCAAATGTTAGGGGTGGATCTGGTCTTTGACATATCTCAAGCAAAGGAATAGCATGTCAATGCTAAATTTGAGAAAGATTA
Source organism: Saguinus oedipus (assembly GCA_031835075.1). Classification (NCBI taxonomy): domain Eukaryota; kingdom Metazoa; phylum Chordata; class Mammalia; order Primates; family Cebidae; genus Saguinus; species Saguinus oedipus. The sequence goes on along the minus strand of CM063172.1, from coordinate 1,659,098 downwards.
CTTCAGTGGACTCAATAAAACCACGTAGAAGGCAGGTATTCTATGTAAGTGCTGTTTCACCCTATAGCCTAAACTTCTGAGTCAACACTCACATTTTCCCATATTGTATCTTTGGAGAAGTTTTGAGCCCTCCCACTATAGCTTTTCCAAACAGAAAGTTCCCAGCCATGGGCCTATCCCTTTGCAGAATAGATATTTTTAACAGCTTGGCCACAGGTATGGATGAATAAGGGCAGAAGCCACATGGGGGTCTTCAGGCCTAAGCTCTAGAGCTCGTGCAATTTCATAGTCTATCAGTGGAAGAAAGTCACAGGTGCTTCATATTTAAAGGGTAGGTAATAGGATCCCTTCTGGATGGGTAAGGGAACAAAGTCTAATGCATAGGGACATGAGAAGAACTAGAGGCTGTTAGCAAACTATCACAAAGATCTATGTCAGAACATTGTGTCTCTTTCATAGTTAGAGTCATCAGCATGCTAGGGACTCAGCCTCCCCTAACTGCATGCCCCAGCATATCTGATCTGAGAGGAACCATCAATTGAAATGAAAATATACATGCAAGGAGTAGACTCCAACTCTAAAATCATCACTGAGTACCCATACATTTCTTGGCCATAGTTTTAATTTGAAATAGCTTGAATTACAACCAAGCAATACTAGAGAATTCACTGAAAGTAATGTTTTCTAAATGTTCCCCCAGATTTCACTAAATATACATGTGATTACCAGGTCTCCATGTTAGCATATTATTTTATAGCATACCACTATCAGAATAATATGCTTGGGACGAGGTGATTCTCCTGTTAGATGCAAATAACAAGTTTGGATGTACATGATTGTTCATAGCAAAAAACCTCAAAAATTGATTATAGGAACTACTAAGTTCAGTTTATTATCTCTGACCACCATCAGAGGCCTGTGTAACTCATTTGAAGCACCTGTTAGAGAGTGGACTGCACTGTATCTCATGTTGACGCAGCACATTTTTAGAGGGGAAGCATATCTCAGACCTGGACCAAGTGGACCTAATAGACATCTACAGAACTCTCCACCCCAACACCACAGAATATATATTCTTCTTAGCACCATATCGCACTTATTCTAAAATTGACCATGTAATTGGAAATAAAACATTCCTCAGCAAATGCAAAAGAACAGAAATCATAACAAACAGTCTCTCAGATCACAGTGCAGTCAAATTAGAACTCAGGATTAAGAAATTCACTCAAAACCATACAACTACATGGAAACTAAACAACCTGCTCCTGAATGACTACTGGTTAAATAACGGAATGAAGGCAGAAATAAAGATGTTCTTCAAAACCAATGAGAATGAAGACACAATGTACCAGAATCTCTGGGACACATTTAAAGCAGTGTCTAGAGTAAAATTTATAGCACTAAATGCCTACCAGAGAAGGGAGGAAAGATCTAAAATCAACACCCTAATGTCATGATTAAAAGAACTAGAGAAGCAAGATCAAACAAATTCAAAAGCTAACAGAAGGCAAGAAATAACTAAGATCACAGCAGAACTGAAGGAGATAGAGACACAAAAAACCCTTCAAAAAAATCAATAAATCCAGGAGCTGGCTTTTTGAAAAGATCAACAAAATATATAGACTGCTAGCCAGACTAATAAAAAAGAAAAGAGAGACGAATCAAATAGATGCGATAAAAAATAATAAAGGGGATATCACAACCAATCCCACAGAAATAAAAACTACCATCGGAGATTACTACAAACACCTCTATGCAAATAAACCAGTAAATCTAGAAAAAATGGATAAATTCCTGGACATTTACACTCTCCCAAGACTAAACCAGGAAGAAGTAGAATTCCACAATAGACCAATAACACGGTCTGAAGTTGAGGCAGCAATTAATAGCCTACAAACCAAAAAAAGTCCAGGTCCATACTAGAGGTACAAAGAGGAGCTGGTACCATTCCCTCTGAAACAATTCCAAATAATACAAAAAGAGGGAATCTTCCCTAACTCATTTTATAAGACCAACATCGTCCTGATACCCAAACCTGGCAGAGACACAACTAAAAAAGAAAATTTCAGGCCAATATCCATGATGAACATAGATGCAAAATTCTTCAATAAAATACTGGCAAACCAAATCCAATAGCACATCAAAAAGTTTATCCATCATGTTCAAGTTGGCTTCATCCCAGGGATGCAAGGCTGGTTCAACATCCACAAATCTATAAACATAATCCATCACATAAACAGAACCAAAGACAAACCACAAGATTATCTCAATAGATGCAGAGAAGGCCTTCGACAAAATTCAACAGCCCTTTATACTAAAAACTCTTAATTAACTAGGTATCGATGGATCATATCTCAAAATAATAAGATCTATTTATGACAAACCCACAGCCAATATCATACTGAATGGACAAAAACTGGAAGCATTCCCTTTGAAAACTGGCACAACACAAGGGTGCCCTCTCTCACCACTCCTATTGAACATCGTATTGGAAGTTCTGGGCTAGGGCCATCAGGCAAAAGAAAGGAATAAAGGGTATTCAAATAGGAAGAGAGGACATCAAATAGTCCCTGCTTGCAGATGACATGATTATATATTTAGAAAACTGCATTGTCTCACCCCAATATCTCCTTAAGGTGATAAGCAACTTCAGCAAAGTCTCATGATACAAAATCAATGTGCAAAAATCGCAAGTATTCCTATACACCAATAACAGACTAACAGAGAGCCAAATCATGAATGCAATCCCATTCACAAAGAGCATAAAACACCTAGGAGTACAACTAACAAGGGATGTGAAGGATATCTTCAGGGAGAACTATAAACTACTGCTTAAGGAAATAAGCGAGGACACAAACAGATGGAAAAATATTCCATGCTCATGGTTAGGAAGAATCAATATCATGAAAATGGCCATACTGCCCAAAGTAACTTAAAGATTCAGTGATATCCCCATCAAGCTATCAATGACTTTCTTCACAGAATTGGAAAAACCACCTTAAACTTCATATGGAACCAAAAAAGAGCCTGCATAGCCAAGACAATCCTAAGCAAAACAAACAAAAACAAACAAAAAACCAAGCTGGAGACATCACAATACCTGTCTCCAAACTGTATTACAAGGCTACTGTAATCAAACAGCATGTTACTGGTACCAAAACAGAGATACAGACTGATGGAACGGAACAGAGGCCTCAGAAAGAACACCACACAACTGCAACCATCTGATCTTTGACAAACCTGACAAAAACAAGCAATGGGGAAAAGATCCCTGTTTAATAAATGGTGTTGGGAAAACTGGCTAGCCATATGCAGAAAGCTGAAACTGGATCCCTTCCTTACGCCTTATACAAAAATTAACTCTAGATAGATTAAAGATTTAAACATGAGACCTAATACTGTAAAAACTTTAGAAGAAAACCTAGGCAGTATCATTCAGGACATAGGTATGGGCAAGGACTTCATGACTAAAACACTAAAAGCAAAGGCAACAAAAGCCAAAATAGACAAATGGGATCTAATTAAACTTAAAAGCTTCTGCACAGCAAAATAAACTATCAATAGAGTGAATCAGCAACCAACAGAATGGGAAAAAATTTTTGCAATTTACCATCTGACAAAGGGCTAACATCCAGAATCTACAGAGAACTTAAATTTACAAGAAAAAAACAACCCCATCAAAACGTGGGCAAAAGATATGAATAGATACTTTTCAAAAGAAGACATTTATCCAGCCAACAAACATATGATAAAAAGCTCACCATCACTGTTCATTAGAGAAACACAAATCAAACCACACTGAGATATTTATCATATCTCACCACCTCACATTTATCATATCTAACCACATCACACCAGTTAGAATGGTGATCATTAAAAAATCAGGAGACAACAGATGCTGGAGAGGATGTGGAGAAATGGGAACACTTTTACACTTTTGGTGGGAGTCTAAATTAATTCAACTATTGTGGAAGAGAATGTGGCGATTCCTCAAGGATCTAGAACTAGAAATACCATTTGACCCAGCAATCCCATTACTGGGTATATACCAAAAGGATTATAAATCATTCTATTATAAAGACACATGCACACGTATGTTTACTGCAGCACTGTTCACAATAGCAAAGACTTGGAACCAACCCAAATGCCCACCAATGACAGACTGGATAAAGAAAATGTGGCACATATACACCATGGAATACTATGCAGCCATAAGAAAGGATGAGTTCATGTCCTTTGCAGGAACATGGATGAATCTGGAAACAATCATTCTCAGAAAACTGACACAAGAACAGAAAACCAAACACTGCATGTTCTCACTCATTAGTGGGTGTTGAACAATGAGAACACAGGGACGTAGGGAGGTGAACATCACACACCATGGCCTGCAGGGTGGGGGACTAGGGGAGGGATAGCATTAGGAGGAATACCTAATGTACATGACAGGGTGATGGATGCAGCAAACCACCACCATGGCATGTGTATATCTATGTAACAAGCCTACACAATCTGCACAAGTACCTCATAACTTAAAGGATAATAAATAAATTTTAAAAAAACTTCAGTGGAAGGAATCTGAAGAAAAAATCAACAAAACATAAAATTAAAAGATATTCCGAGGAGGCGTGAGTCTAATGCACTTCTCTAATAACCTCTCCTATTGCTACGGGTGTTACTGTTGCTGCTTCTCATGCATAATTATCTTCTCAATTACATGAGTTCCTGGCTAATTTCTGGAGTGAAGAAGCTGAACGTCAGAGGAATACTGTGGTTGACTGTCCCTGCGATCTAGGTAGGTATGATGAATCTGTCTTAAACACTGTTGTTTGGAAAAATAAGTAGCATCCAAGGCCAGGTAAAGAAAATAGTTAATGTTAGCAATTTTGTTAACATATCCAGGAAACAGACTTGCTACTGGCAGGCTGAATAAATGTGTACCACACATGACCTTCAAAACCATTGATCTTAAAGGTTTTAAACAATACCCCACTGACCCATTGGTCTATGTCCACGGATTAAGAGATCTTTCGATGTCTAGTCCCCTTTGTAGTACATTGCTACCAATAAGGAAGCCTGCTTTAAAATATATATATATATTGAACCAGGTTATATGTGATCATTAATCACAAACTCTCCCCAGGACAACCATCATAAATACTGCATCTGCATAAAATTCCCTGCTGAAATTGCCTTGCCATTTTTTCTGCCTTCTGTGGAAAAGCAGATGCTTTCAGAAGAAAAAGGAATCAAAAGGAGCAGAGAAAGAAAACAAAGAATAGGAAATATGCTGCCTTTTAACATTTATCTTAAATGACTAAAAGACATTAAATGTTTTAAAATCATTTTATTTTCAGCTATATTTAAAGTTCTTTTAAAAGAATTTTAAATGTGCTGGCATTGTCTCATAGCACTGTTTGATGGCAATACTGAGCTAGATACTCTAACTGAATTTTATATATTTTGGTATTTCTGTTATCAACTATATCTTCATAGGGTAATTATATTTTTGGTGGGGCCAGAAACTTATACAAAACAACAAATCCAAAATTATAATAAGTACAAGTTCTTGGAAGGGTCTCTGAAGCATAAGCTTCCTCAGTGTCAGGGTAAATCTGCCCTTGTTGCAAGGATAAAATGAAATGGGGCATGCAAACAACCCAGTAATGTTCTGGGGTATCATATATGCAAAAAGCATGAAAAACCATCACACCACCTTCATGGTCATCATAACCATTACTAGATTCATTTTCAATTTCAGCAAGGCTAAAGGAAGGGAAGTTGTAAAAAATTAAATAGTTTTCATTACTTATTAGCAACTTTGTTGTGAGAAAATTTGAAATTATTGACTCCATTAAATGTACAGTATCCTATGGAAAATGAACTTCCAAGAAACTGCCAAGTATACCAACATTTAAGTGATCCCAGAGGTCACAGAACAGACAGGCTCACAGAGCAAATAATCACACTGGTTATTCAATGAACTTTAAAAATACAGTAAGAGTAAGGAGAAGAAATAGGGTGTTAATAATCTAGGGGTAACACACAAGTGGGGTGGGAGGACCGCATTACCTGAATCATGGGGATCACAACATTCATCTGTCCTGTCTCCGTACCGTATCAGAATTCCCTGTGGGTGATGGACTTGTAAAGGTCAGAGCAGAAATTTGAACCAGGAGTCTCAGCAGATGGAAGACACCTGGAGTCAACACACAGTTGCACTCTCTGAAAGACACAGGATAAGTTCATCTGGCTAATATCCATAGCTTGCCAGTAAGCCTGAAGAGCAGCTACAGTTTTATCTGTATTTCCAGACAGAGGACATATGGGCCAGAATGGGTATCACCTATGAATGGTTCAGGTAAAGCCTCAGGAATATTCATTGCCCACTTGGTCCTTTCATTCCACCCTCTCCATCCTCAGAACACAAAGGATCTGCTCACTTTATGCCCAACCTACCTCCCAAGTTACTCACACATTTACCCGGTTTTATTTATCCTTCTTACTTTTATTTTCTACAGCAGAATTGAGTATTATTACATTATAGGATTATTTGATTTATACTTACCGTGGTGGAGTGGAGTTGTTACGGCTCTGCTCTCAAACCAGCACACCTGGATTCAAATTCCAATGCCATCGCTTCCAAGCTATGTAAACATAGGTATATTATTTAACCTTTCTACTCTTCCATTGCCTTCTCTGATAAAACACAGATGATGGTGATACTGATATTACCTACCTGGTAAGGTTGTTGTGCTGATTACGTGAGTTATGCAACTAAAGTGTTCAGAACAGTAACTGGCACTTAGTAAGTATTCGATAAGCCACAAATTTTATGATTTGTAGCCTTTTGGATAATGAGCTCTTGGCTGGAAGCACAGGCATCCTGGGAGGAGATGTCAGTGTGTTTACAGATAGAAAAATACGTCTTTCAGCTGGGCGTGGTGTATATAATCCCAGCACTTTGGGAGGCTGAGGCGGGCAGATTATTTGAGGTCAGGAGTTTGAGACCAGCCTGACCAATATGATGAAACCCTGTCTCTACTACAAACAAAATCAGCCAGGCAGGTTGGCGCGTGCCTGTAATCCCAGCTACTCTGGAGGCTGAGACAGGAGAATTACTTGAACCTGGGAGGCGGAGGTTGCAGTGAGCCAAGATCGCACCATCGCACTCCAGCCGGGGCAACAAGAGCGAAACTCTGTCTCAAAAATAAAAAAACAAAAACTACGACTTTCTATTGACAGAGAGCTTACAAAGGAATGTAAAGTAAGCAACAATTATTTTAAAATTTCAGCATAACTCTATAAAGTAACTACATGACAACTATTTTTACAGCTCAGATCATGAACCTGAACCTGAAGCTCAGGGAGTGAAATGACTCACTCAAAGGCACACATTTATTGTCAATACATGACTTGAATCCAGGATATTCATCCTTGCTTTGTGCTTGTCTGTGTCAATATAGCTGCTGCACCCAAGGAGCCAGGAATAATCTTCCCTGCCTGAAAAATAAAGGGTTTTTCTTATGACTACCTCCTCATACTACACGCTTTAACTTCTGTTAACATGGGCCAAGCACTCATCTAAAATAATTCATCATTAGTTTAGTGCTGTATTTTACACTGCTATATATGTGTGCTGGTCAGCATTCAACCAGAGAAGCAAAGAAGACATATAGAGTGAGAGAATTGTTGCAAAATACTAGCTTATGTGATGGTAGCAACTTTGAAAATCCATAGGGCAGGCCATCAGGAAAGGCAGGCTGGAACTCAGCCATGAGCAGAAATTGCTATCCACAGGTAGAATTTCTTCTGTTTCAGAGAATCTTCGGTTCTGCTTTTAAGATCTTTCAAATGATCAAATTAAACTCACCAGATTATCTAGGACTATCTCCCTTAACTAAATATCAACATATTATGGACTTTTGTCATATCTACAAAGGTCACAGCAGAACTAGGTTAGTGTTTGATCGAACAACTAGAGATTGCAACTTAGCCAATTTGACATATCAAAATGACAAACACATTATGTACGTGCCAGATTCTATTCTAAGGACTTCATGTATTTAAACCCCTCAACAACCCTATGAGGAAACTGAGGCACAGAATAGTAAAGTAAATGGCTCAAGATTGTGTAACAATTAAATACTGAACTAGCATTCCAAGCCAGCTGATCTGGTTCCAGAGACTATGTTTCAACCATGATTTTACCGATTTTCTTTGAATTCAAGCTTTTCCAGTGTGTTCCAAAATACCTTCTAGAATATTCATCTTGTTTTTGACAGTGTAAAATTGCTTTTTTAAATCAAGATTTCTCTTACTCTAGTATACATTCTGACTCCCTTGTTTGCAACGTTATTTTTATTTAAGGTCATGATGTTTCTGAGAAATAGGATTGTAATTACCTTCATAATTAATGACAAATATAGAGATAGAGATATAGAGATAGATATTCATATATATATATAGTGAGAGAGAGAGAAACAGAGGGTAACTTAATTTCTATGTTTGGTATTATTTAAACTTCATTGACAACAGTTGCATTTACAGTCTATTTAATAGCTTTATTTTATAATGCATTCTATAGATGGAACAGCTAAGGGTTAATTCAAGGATCTGCCTAAGTGTCATCAGACCTAGTGGCAGATTTAGAAATGTTACTCCATGTATTCCAAAAGGAATTCTTCTACGACCCAGTTAAAGTCTCTGCTGTTTGGGAATAGAATTGGGCAATGGAAACAAGAACAGTTCGAAAAGCAAAAAAGAAAAAAAAGAAAAGGACAACTAGGGACCAAGTTCACAAAATAGTCTGGGAATTATGTGAGAACTTAGTTATTTTTTATACAATATTTTGCTGAGTAATCACCAAGGAGAAGAAAAAGCTTTCATTTGTGTCAGAACTTTGCAGTGGTTTAAAGAACATGTTGACGACCATACCTGGCATGTTTCTTGAAGCTGTCAAGGTTGGGAGGAGATATGCCCATCCTGTTGACCTTCACAAGCCCACGAGGAAAGACCTAAACAGGCAGGTGTGAGCACTCTTGAATATGTTTACCAACCAGAGGGAACTGTTCTTACGAGCCTGCCAAGGTGACTTCTGCTTAAAATGCCAGCAATATCCCAACTGTCCTGACCTAGAGGTGCAGCCACAACTAAGGAGCCTTGTTTGAGAGATGTCACCTCTCCCACCCCATCCCAACCTGTCACTTTGAAGACTTGTCGCCTTTTCCCTCCTTCATTGAAATCTCATGGAGAAACATTTTATTCTCCAGATTACTGCTTTAGGAGATAGAAGGATAAAATAAAACAGCCATAGGCAAGGTACAGATTTATGACTTACAAAATTTCTACCAGCAAATTGCCTCTTTCTTGCTCGCCTGCTTTTTATTTCCTACTTTTAAAATTGTTAAATATTTTCAATACACAAAAACAAGGTAACAGATATCCATGTCCCTACCACTGAGATTAAACAGATGTTAGCATGGTTTGCATTATTTACCTTAGCTCTTTCTTAAAAGATATAAAACATTACAGAATTAGCTAAAGCCTTACTCCCTATTTTTCTAATCTCTTGTTCCCTAGACAAACTACTATTTTGAAGTTGCCAGGTATCATTCCATCCATTTTTCTGTGTTCAGACTCTGTCTTTTATTCAGTCAATCTGTCAGCTATTTATCTACCCACATGATTCTGAGTGTTGATCATGATATGCATTTGGCATCTTACTGTATGTATCTTTTGGCGATTGACTTTTCTTATTCAGTTTTGTGTTCTTGAAATTTTTACATGTTAATACTCATAGATCTAGTTCATTCATTTCCTTTTTTATCTGTTTTGTTTTTTGTTTCTTTGCTATCACACACGACACTGCCATAGGCATTATTATATGACTTACTGTGAACATGTGTTAGAGTTTCAACAGAAAGAATACCTACCAGTAGCACGGGATAGTTATGTGGTATGTCTATTGTCAACTTATATGATGTAGCCAGATTGATTTTCTTGATCTCTGTCAATGTAGGCTGGACTGCCACCTACTACATGGCTGCAGGTGGTACCTTTCTGATCTGCAGTTAGAGGATCATTAGCTTCAGAAACGGTGCAGACCTACAGAACTTTGTGTAAGAATTCTTTACCCCAGTAACCTCATCAAAACTTATAGTTATCATATTTAGCCAGTTTTATGATGATACACCATTTTTGTTTGTGTGTTTGTTTGCATTGCCCTGATTTGTAGTGAAGTTGATATTCTTTTTACTTGTTTCTCTGGTAATTTCAGTTTCTCATATTGTAAATTGCTATTTTTTTCTATTGGGTTTTCTTTCTTCCTATTTATAGAATTTCTTTACCAATTCAGGGTACCAATCCCTTGTTGTTTGTTCATACGCCTTGCAATATTTACTGCCATTGGTACTATGTTTTAGTGTCTATTGCCAAATAGAAATTGTAAATTCTAATAGAACCCAATATATCAGTCTTTATTTTGTGAGTTATACTGTTCATATTTTTTAAGGAAAGTTCTTCTTTCTCAAACGTAATAAAGAACTTTGTTGCTTTACTACTGTTTTTAACAGTTTTTTTTTAATAAATTTGCTTTTCATACTTGGGTTTTTAATCTATCTTGACATTACTTTAATAAATAGTATAAGGAAGAGCACTCATTATATCTTTTCTATATGAGTAATCAGTTGACCTGGCTCCCTGAATTGAATAATCTGTCTTTTCTCCAATACTTGATAATGCTACTTGAGTATTTAAATTATTTTCTACTTTCTCTTTTCTGTCCTATGAATATATTTTTCTGTTCTTGAACTATGGTCATAATAAATTATGACTTTTGAGTAACTAGACATTTTACATTTAAATTTCCCATTAAATTGAGTTCCATGGAAAAGCTTGTTAGTAGCTAATAGAAATAACATTAAATTTATAAATTAATTATGGGAGCATGCTCATCTTTATAATGACATTGAGCCCTTCCTTCTCTAACCATGGCATATTTCTCTAATTTTTAGGATTTCCCTTTTCCCTATCAATAAAGTTTCATAACTATTGTTATGAACCTATACATCTATTATTGGATTTATTTTTATATACTTTTTGCTGAAAAATGCTAAGTGTACGATTGCTGAGAAATGCTGAGTGTATGATAAAAGTATATTGTTTGCTAAGAAGAATGATGGCAAAGAAAACCTAGTCGCGCCCCCGTCCCAGGCAAAAGTGGAAAACTGCTTGAGGCATTCTAAAGTAGCAAACCAGTCTATGTATATAATACACGGGTTAAAACAATTCTTTAAGCACAGGATGGGTGACCCTGCCCCCGTGGCTCCCTCGTGGAGAATACTAGAATAGAAACTAGAAATAGTTTTTCCTTGATCAGTGGTAAACAGGCACCAGCTGCCTACCTAATTTATCTTGGGTCTATGAGAAAACACAGGACACCTGCTGTTAATAATAATCACCTGTTCAGAGAGAATAAATACATGGGTCAGCGTCTGCTCCAGGCCTTCGGCCTGGAATGCTGTCAGCCCCTGAGGCTCTCAGTTCTGGAGGCTGTTGGTCCAGGGATAGTCCCACTTTGCTCTTCTATCTGGGTTTCTGCTTCTTAATGCCTTCAGTACTGCCTGGGTGGCGGTCTCTACGGCCGAGCTGGTCTCAGTAACTTCTAACTTTTCCTACTTAAAATTACATTTTAACAGTTTATTTTGAAATGATTACAGATGCAAGGGAAGTTGCAAAAATAGTACAGAGAAGTCCTATGTACCCAACACCCAGTTGCCCCCATTGGTAATATATTCCATAACCATACTGAGATATCAAAACCAGGAAATTGACATTGGTTCAATCTCAGACCATAGTCGTTTTATGTGTACTCATTTTTGTGTGTGTGTGTGTGTGTGTGTACAGCTCTGCAATTTTATCACTTGTGTAGTAGATTCCTGTAACCACCACCATTATCAATAGCCAGAACTGTTCCTGATCCCTGATATCTCTTGATAGTGAAGTACTATAAATATTTCCCCACCCTGGTGCCAGGCAACCTATAACCCCTCCTTTGTTCTCTGGCTGCATAATTTTGCCATTTTGAGAATAATATAAAAATATAATCATTTTGATATGTATGTAATATTTTAGAGGCTGGCTTTTTTCCCCCCAGCATAATTTCCTTGAAATCCGTCTAAGTTATTATGTGTACTGATAGTTCTTCCTTTTTGTTTTTGAGTGGTGTTCCATGGTATAATATCACATTCTCCAGGACAATTGTGTTGTTTCCATTTAGGGGTCACTTTGAATACAGCCGCTTTGCCCTAAGGGTTTTTGGGGGAACGTAAGTTTTCATTTATCTGGAAGAAATGCCCAGGAGTGCAATTGCTTGGTCACGTGGCAGTTACATATGTAGTTTTGTAAGAAACTTTCATATTCTTTCGAGACTGACTATACCATTTGACATTTCTATTAGCCATGCATGAAAGATCCTCTGTATCCTTACCGGCATTTACTGTTTTCACTATTTTTCTTAATTTTAGTCATGCTGGTATTTCATTGTTTTATTGTGGTTTCAGACTGCATTTTTCTAACGGTTAATGATGTTGAATATCTTCTCATATGCTTGGTTGCCAAATCCTCTCAGGTGAAGTAATCTGTTCATGTCTTCTAAATGTTTTCTCATTACATTTTTTGTTCATTACTATTCAGATTTGAGAGTTCTTTATATATGCTAGATACACACTCATTTGTAGTATATGTAGTTTCCAAATATTTCCACCCATTCTTCCACTACATCCTCTTCAAAAGGTCTCTCACAATGCAAAAGTTATTTTTTTTTAAATAAAATTTGGTGATCTCTAATTTAATGAAGTGTCCTCTTATGGATCACACTTTTGGTGTCAAGTCTGAAAACACATTGCTGAGCTCTAAGTCTCAAATCTTTTCTTCTATGTTTTTCTCTAAAAGTTTTACACACTTTGGGAGGACAAGGTGGGAGGATCACTTGAGCTCAGGAGTTCCAGACCAACCTGGGCAACCTAACAAAACTCCACCTCTATAAAAAATACAACAAAAAAAAGTTTAGCATGGTGGAAGGCACCTGTAGTCCCAGGTACTCGGGAGGCTGAGGCAGGAGGATTGCTTGAGCCCGGGAGGCAGAGGATGCAGTGTGCTGAGATTGCACCATTGCACTCCAACCTGGGGGACAGAGTGAGACCCTGTCCTAAAAAAAATTACAGTTTTATATTTTTAATTTAAGCCTGTGATCTATTTGGAATTAATTTTTATAAGGTGTGAGTTTAGTTTGAGATCTTTTTTTTTCTTCTGAACTCCACGTGCATTAGCACTAATGGTTGAAAAAATAGTCTTTCCTCCATTGAATTTCTTGTGCACCTGTGTAAAAAAAAAAATCAGGTATGTTTCTTATGGGTCTGTTTCCGGGTTCTCTTATGTTAGCATCTAACACGAAGAGCTCTCTTTCTTTCTCCCTCACCATACTTGTGAATTGAATAAATTACTGCCACAGGCTTTACACTGCCACTTTATTTAGATGTCTATGCTGTTATTAGAAAGACTTGTCTTCCCAATGATCTCAAATACTTTTGGCAGGTCCCAGTTTATTATGGAGTATCCAAAGTAAATCTCAGATTGTAGCATCCTGTGATGCTTGTGTGGCATCCATTCTATCAGCTCAGATGATTGAGTTCAAGATGAGAAATGGTGTGTTGCTGGAGACACATCACGAACTTCAATCCTTTCATTTCCACTGACACCAAGTGCAGCACATTCTCCTGGAATATCATCAGGTTTCCTCTCCCAGTGGAATGTCTCAGCAACACAGCTATAGTCCTGCTTTTCAAAGCCAACCATTCAATTCAGGTTTTATGCTCCTGCCAACTAAATGCCTCACTGATTTTCCTTTATCGTTTCCAAATATACTGTGTAGATAAATGAGTGGTGGACAGAGTTTAAAAGTTTGTATAAGGATTTAATAAAGATAAAAATCCAAGAGTTTGGGTACTCATACATTGCTTATCCACTGTCTTTGGAAGCCAGTGGGAAAACATCCAGAAGGAGTCTTTTGTTCTTTCCAACACTTGCTTCTCTAAGTTGGGTGAAAATAGCATTTGGTCCTGCTTGAATACATATATGTTTTCAATTTTGGTCATAGCCAGAAAGGGCCTCATTAAGCAATTCTGGGAAACCCACAGGTACATCAAATTCTGTTTGGAATTCCAAGAAGCTAGTGTGATGGGTTATAAATATGGGTATGCTCCATTTTGATCAAAAGAGTCTGAATGACCGAAGTGACGATAGTGGGAATTAAAGCAGTGCCCCAAAAGTTATGAGGCTTGGTTTTGCAATGATTTGCTTTGTAAATCTGTGTGGATACTTATGCTCCCTGGTTCTTTCAGTAAAATTTACAAATTCTAGCTAACAGGTTTCTCAAAAAAAAAAAAAAGTTTAGCGCTTTAGAAATATACAAGAACATCACACCCTGGGGCCTGTTGGGGGGTGGGGGGCTAGGGGAGGGATAGCATTAGGAGAAATATCTAATGTAGATGATAAGTTGATGGGTGCAGCAGGTCACCATGGCACATGTATGCCTATGTAACAAACCTGCAAGTTCTGCACATGTACCCTAGAACTTAAACTATAATGAAAGAAGGAAGAAAGGAAGGAAGGAAGGAAGGAAGGAAGGAAGGAAGGAAGGAAGGAAGGAAGGAAGGGACACAGAAAAATTAGAAAATTGTTGATAGTTTATGACTTTCTCTGGGACCATACATGGCATGCAGAAGGATCCCGAAGGACTCACATTGTTAAAACATAGCACTATGAGAGGGCCATTATTTCTATAAGTTAATATCAATTATCTCTATAATTTAATATCACTAAGGACCTAAATTGGCCTAGCCTAAAGGAAAATTAGGTCCATAATATCAGAAAATAAGACTCTATTACTTGTGTAAACTTAACAATTTGGGATTCTTACTTCTTACTCTCCTAGATTCTACTGACCATCAAACAATCAAGAAAGTCTTCCTCAAGTGCCCTCTTACACCATTCAATTGCTCATACACTTGTAGGGAGTCTCCTAGTATTTATGGCATTAAAATTGCACTTCAAGTCCAATACCAGAAGCATTACTTCTTCCTTAAAACCTAATGACATGATTTTATACATAATGGTTAATGTGGTGTTTAGTATGTTTCCCTAAATTTCAGCCTCCTGTGACATTTCCCAAAATGTCAACTGGGTGTTATTTATTGGCTAATCCCTACATAATACATATGCTGCTATCTAATAATCACAGAAAATCATGTCAAGCAAACCTTGGACATAGATACCTCTGAATAAGTAAATACATGCTGTATATAGCCTCCAAAAGGAAATAAAATCGCTAAAATGTAATAGCTACCATTTATCGAGTACTTACTCTACAACTGACACTGAACTAAACATTTATAACTTTATATTATTCTTACAACAACCCTAAAAGGCAACAACTATTATTCCTGTTTTAATGGCAAGTAAAATAAGAATCAGAGTGGTTAAGAGTCTTATCCACTTATGAAAGAGAACATGCAGTGTTTGGTTTTCTGTTCCTGTGTTAGTTTGCTGAGAATGATGGTTTCCAGCTTTATCCATGTCCCTGCAAAGGACATTAACTCATCCTTTTTTACAGCTGCACAGTATTCCATAGTGTATATGTGCCACATTTTCTTTATCTAGTCTATTATTAATGGGCATTTGGGTTGGTTCCAAGTCTTTTCTATTGTGAATAGTGGCCTGATAGGGGAGGGATACCATTAGGAGAAATACCTAATGTTGATGATGGGTTCATGGTTGCAGCAAACCATCATGGCATGTGCATACCTATGTAACAAACCTGCACGTTTGGCATATGTACCCCAGAACTTAAAGTATAATACTACTACTAATAAAAGAAATGAGATGTGTGGTTACCAAAAGCAGAGCCTTAGAAGAGGGTGAACTGATAACAGCAACTTCTACTGAGAAGAAAACACCAAAGCTGAGATAATGCTGACCTCAAATGCAACACTGTAGGAAATAAAGAACAATGAATTCAAACATTAAAAAAAGTTACAGAATCTGTAAGAAACAGAGTGAGATAAAAGATAAGATTGAGACTCAAGCGGAGGGTCTTATTTCCAGGAACATTTTCCATAGGGTTGTGCTGTCACCAATCCCTCTCACTACATAAAGCCAGGGGTTTGGAGATAGTGGTGTAACTCCTGATTACCCTCATGCCCTAACAACCCCACCTCCTGTATGTCTTTCTATAAATTCACTGTGTACTAAACACTTTCGTCCCAGATTGACAACTAGGGCTTTGTGGATCTAGACATGCCCACTACAAACACAAGCCACTGATCTGAGGACCTTTGAGTGTCCCTAGCCCTACAAAGGAGACAGGAGAGTGTTGAGATTATTTGAAGATTCCAAAAGGCCTCTTTACATTTAGCTATCTGTATAAATTCTTTGGATATTTCTTTCAAGAGTCAAGTTGTGTATTCTTTCCATATAATTGTTCAGTAATTCAATGCCTAAGCAGCGAATGGTAATATAAAAACCGTTTGGACAAATTTCTAAGTACAGTAATCACTGGAATAATTTAAAACAAGTCAGTCAGTGGCTATTTTTTAAAAAGTATCAATTTCTGAGAATATGTTACTTTAAATACATTATTCAAAACAATTTTAATTTCTACAATAAAAATGTGTGTTGATTCTACAATATAAATTTGCATTAATTTTTTGAACTTAAGAACACAGAATAATTTATGAAGTATGTATGTATTTTTGCATTTCTTACAGGGAATGGCTTATTGTGGAATCTGCTTATAATTCTCAAAATCTTTATTAATGACGGGCTGTTGAGATTCACTTGGGGTGGCTGGCAAAATATCATGGAAAATATTTAGGGAAAGCTATAGTCTCAAATGTTTTCGAAGGCTGAAAGGTTTTATTGAGGCATGCTGAAGGCAGCTGCCTCATTTGCATTAGCATAGGAAAGAGACAGAGAGGATCAAAGGCCTTCCCAGTTTCTGTCCCTTCACCCCACATCCGTTTGTCTCCACTCCAACTGTTTACTCGTGTAAATTTTGTGCTGGGTGGTCCTCTCAGGGGAAGATCAAAGGGGAATTACCTTTGATAGTGTTTACTCTGGGCCCAAACCATTATCTTAACCATGTTAATTATCCACAAGTATGTTAACTTAGAACCTCTATTGCAAAGTCTACAGAATAGAAGTGTGGAAGAACAGGGAGTCTTGGTCAACTGGTTGCATTTCGCCCTCTGAAAGCAGCCAGTGGCCATCCCTAGCCCACCTGAATCACCGTGATGGTGTGGCGTGCATTCATTCATCCGTCTTTGAGTCAGTCTGCAGGCCAGACTTCCACAGGTGGTGGTAGACGTCTCAATGGGCAATGCCATGTTGCTGTCTCAAAATCCAAACAATAAATTAATGTTTTTATCTGAAAAAAATGAGTCTGATATTTGTGCTTAAGATAATAGTATGAATAAATATATAATATTTATCAATTAATTAGTAATAACTATATTATTAAGATCTGCTGGATTCTGGGTATAGCCAGTTTTTCATTATTAACTTACATAGCGCACATAAATGAACCAACAAATTTTGTTTTACTTACTCATTTTATCCACAGGCATGATTTGTGCTTTTGATAAAACAATGTCTCTCCTCCTTAGACCAAACAACTCTTTTCTCCTTCTTTAAACTAAAATTTTGAAGTTAGCCAAAGATTGAAACATCACCCAGCAAAAAAAATTATTGAATATCACTTGTAATTTTGATAGTGCAAATATATGGGTTTTGTGCTTATATGGCAATTTGTTATCAGTGAGAAGACTTTCTCTTTACACTGCTTTGTAGAAACCCATTTGACTAGTTTTCATGTTCCTAATTTTAAATAGGACATGCAGAATCACTTAGTGAGAACTAAGCTGTAGTTAGTTAAAATGCTAAAAATTATCTGGGCACAAAACTAAACATTTTTGTTTAGTTGATATTGGTCATGAATTTCATACACTCTGCAACCTTTTATGGAATTTGTATTGTAGTCTTTCTTCATGCTTGCTTTATCCAGAAATGTACTCATCATAAGTGTTGGCCTGTGCAAAGCAGAAAAAACAATGACACAAGAAAATGGTTTCTTACAAGAACGCTTCTTCAGTTTTTTGTTTTTGTTATTTACACACAGCATGTGTATCGGCTGTTCTCTTTCACAAGTCCAAAGAGAACTCTTAGAGGGTACAAGGTAGGGAACCTATCTCTTCACTCTCTTCACCTATTTTTACTTCAATGTTCTGTGGCCCATGGTAGCTTTCGGTAGTCTATGAAGGACCATGGTAGCATAGCCCTTTATCCCTGCATCTATTCAGGGGACTAAATGCCAGCTTTCGTAGCAATTCATAGATTATAGCACATAATAGGCCAAATTAGCTGGCTTTACATTTTCTAAAAGTTCCAATAACATCAAGAAATAATTTAAGGTGGAATTATTGTATCTTTACCTCTTGTCTTCTCATTGCTGCTCACATGTACTCTTACTAATTCTGCTTTTGAAGAAAAATGTTAATTTTACATATATATGTATATTACTTTAAACAGTTACATATAAGTTGAAAAGAAAAATGGTTCTTACATAGCAGTATGTAAAGGGTGCTCCAAAAAGAGCCCTGGCGAAAATGATTAAGAAAACACTTAAACACACTGAAAAAACATGAAGACATACACTTATTGAAATGGGATTATTGCAGCAATTTACTCTTATTTCACTCTAGCAAACGTCAAGGGAAAAAAATCAACTTATTCTTAGGTAATAAAGTCTAGGGTAGCAAAGTGTTGAAAAAAATGAAATCGATAAAGAAGTCACAAATTCGTAAAGCAAACATGAGAAATAACTGCTCAAACAACTAAATTACGTAGGAGAGAATGTCAGAAGCCAGGGTTTATTATCTATACCTCACAGCAATTTGATATTACTATATTCAAAATACATTCACAAGAGAGTAACATTCAGTTTCTAAAAGATTTTACGAACACATGAAGGGAATATTGAGTTTTGTGTTATGCTATGTAAAATACAAAACTTAATACCAAAGGCAGGGAATAAACTTTACAAAATTAAGCAACAATGAGCTCTTCTCAAAAACTTGATTTTTTTCTAAAGAGTTACTTTAAATTATTTCATTAATGTTTCAAGTTCTGTCTGATTTGATTCCTCAGAAAATACCTATTTAAAAAAAAACAAACCACCAGTTTAATGGTAAGATGAACAAATGATTAGCCTGGTATTTTTTTCTTTTCTGTTAAGTTTTAAATTTTATTATTTGTTGATAAATACTAACTGTATTTATGAAGTACAATGTGATGTTTTGATATATGTTTAAAATCAGGCTAATTAACAAATCTGTCACACATGTTGAGACATTTAAAATGTACTCTTTTAACAACTGTGTTTTTATTATAGTAACAATTCTACATGATAGATCTCTAAAGCTTATTCCTCCTCTCTAACTGGAACTTTGTATCCTCTGATCAACAACCAGCTTTTCCCCAACCACTCCGCTTCCCCAGCTTCTGGTAACTTCTTTCTACTCTCTCCTTCTGCAAGCTCAACCTTTTTAGATTCCTCATACAAGTGAGGTTATTCAGTATTGCTCTTTCTGTGCCCGGCTTATTTCACTTAGAATAATGTCCCCAAGGTTTATCCATGTTGTTAAAAATAACAGGATTTTTCCTTTTTTTTTAAGGCTGAATAGTATTTCATTGTGCATATACACCACATTTTCCCGATCCATTCATCCTTGATGGAAACAGATTGTTTTCTTATCTTACCTATTATGAATAATGCTTCAGTGAACATGAGAGTGCAGGTATCTGTGGAATACTGATTTCATTTCCTTTGAATATATACTGGTATTGGGATTGAAGGAACTTATGGTAGACGTATTTTTAATTTTTAAAGGAATCTCCATACCGTTTTCTGTAATGGCTGTATTAATTAACATTTCCATCAACAGTGCATAAGGGGTTCCCTTGTCAGCGCAACCTCACCAACATTTATCTTTTGTCTTTTTGATGGTAGTGATTCTAACAGGTGTGAGGTGATATCTCATTGTGGTTTTAATTTGCATTTTCTCGATGATTAGTAATGATGAACAATTTTTTAATACATCCGGCAGCCTGGCTCATGCCTGTAATCCCAGCACTTTGGGAGGCCGAGGCGGGTGGATCACAAGGTCAAGAGATCGAGACCATCCTGGTCAACATGGTGAAACCCCGTCTCTACTAAAAATACAAAAAATTAGCTGGGCATGGTGGCGTGTGCCTGTAATCCCAGCTACTCAGGAGGCTGAGGCAGGAGAATTGCCTGAACCCAGGAGGCAGAGGTTGCGGTGAGCTGAGATCGCACCATTGCACTCCAGCCTGGGTAACAAGAGCGAAACTCCGTCTCAAAAAAAAAAAAAAAATCTGGCGGCCACATATGTCTTTTGATAAGTGTCTATTGAATCCTTTGCCCAATTTTTACTGGATTATTTGTCTTCTTGCTATTGCATTCAGCTCCTTACATGTTTTTGATAATAGCCCCTTACATGGTTTGCAAATATTTTCTACCAATCCACGAACTGTCTCTTAGCTCTACTGTTTCCTTTGCTGTGCAGAAGCTGTTTAGTTTGATGCAATCTGATTTGTTTATTTTTCTTTGTTGACTATGTTTTGTGATCATATCTAAGAAATATTTGCTCAGATCAATGTAGTAAACATATCCTCTTTGTTTCCTTTTAGTAGTTTTACAGTTAAGGTCTTACATTTAAGTCTTCAATTTGCTTTGTGTTGATATTTGCATATGGTGTTAGATAAGAATTCAATTTCATTTTTCTGCTCGTGAATATCTAGTTTTTCAACATCATTTATTGAAGAAGCTGTTCTTTTTTATTGTATGTTTTTGGCATCTTTGTTGAGAATCAATAAACCATAAATGCACAGGTTTGTTTCTAGATTCTCATCCTGTTCCATTATGTCTATTTTTATGTCAATATCAGCATGGCATATTTTATACACTGCACGATGCACCCCATATGTTATATACCTATCAGGATGGAGAAAGAATGTGCTTTGATGTCAATAATGACCCAGACAAGGTGTCACCAAAAAGCTAGTCATCAGTTTGCAAGCTTAACTGCAGTGTGTCCTCCAGAGTATCAAAAGATCCAAAATTGTGTCACACACACCAAAGTAGAACATACTTTAAAACTTCAAAAAAAGTACCAAAACAAGAAAAAAACAAATATCTCCATGAGATAATGTTTTCTATTTCTATATGATTGAACTGGTACAGTATTCTTGTGTGTATATAGAGTAACCTTCCATTTCCTCTATTCTGTAAATAAATAGCCCAGTCATTGCAGATAACCCAAAAAACAGAACCAAGTAATTCAAACTGACACGAACAAGAAAGACAATATCAAACTATGGTAGATTAAACACTTCAGAGTGGTGTTTTTCCTTCTCTGTCAGAATATACACATATATTATCTATTTTATCTATAGATTATCTACAGATATATTGTCTATAGATATAGATAATCTACAGATATATTATCTATAGTATCTGTAGATAATATTGACATAAATAAATATGAGTCCCATGATATTTGACTGTTTCTTTCCTTGTAATGAATGTCAGATACCTATACTTTATGACACATAGCAATTGCTTCATCAGTTCCAATTTCTTTCAAACTGAAGTAAATCTTGTGAAGAGGAAAACTTGATAAGTTCCTGGTGAGTTTCTATCTCCGGCTAAGCATGGCAATAATAATTCATGGATAAATAAGAGCTGCAAAAAATATTAAGATATTATGAGTATATGAGTGGGAGTATGTGTGTTTTAGTAATTGGGAATTGTTGGCCACATTAAAAGCCCATGTTATTACAAAGAGGAATTTCACTACAAGGCACCCTAATTCAAAGGTATGAAGAAAACCTATCCAAGAACAAAATCAGACTTGCCCACTTGTTAAATCAGAAAGAAAATTTCTAAGACAATTTTAAGGAAATTTCCTTGGAAAGATAATTTCCAAGGAAAATGTATTTTCTGGAAGAACCAAGAGAACTAAAAAGATTATTGTAAATGCAAGTATTTATGCGAAGAGAATCTTGTTACTTAGAACATAAGCCTGCCATCAAAACTCTATTTTTGTTTAAGTAACAGTTAAGAGTGTAATCCTCAACGGAGTGCCAGCAACCAGAGCTATCTGAGGGGATGGCTGTGGGCTTCAGAGCACTGGCCAAGAGAAAACAAAAACACAATATACAAAGAAAAGGTGTAATAAAGAACCAAGCAGATGGTCCAAATGAAGCGTCAAACTAAAAAAGTAGGCACAAAGGCAGACTCCAGTCCCAAGACTACCGAAGCAAAGAAACCAGAGTACAACTAGTACATCAGGTTCAGAACATGCTTGTTGATCTGGGAGCTTTTATAGGCTGCTTTGAATTTCAAGCCTGCTGGGGAGGAAGTTATTTAGGTGACTCTGGTTCACCCAACACAATGAACTCATTATCCGATTTTATTGTAGTTTTACATATGTGGAAAAGCAGAATAAAGTAAATAGAAGCTGTGTGTGTGTGTGTGTGTGTGTGTGTAGCATGTGCACAAATACACATATGCACATTTGCAACCATAGTTAAAATCATAGCCTGAGGGGGCATAAGTCTAAATCCCTTCAGGGCAGGGTCTGCAGTGTGTTGTTGTTTTTAATCTTTATTTTCCAGCATAGAACACATTTTATATATTATAATAAATGTTTAACAAATGAATGAGGAAGAACTTTTATCTCTTTCATTAAAATGTGTTTTGCAGTTCTACGTATCGGGGATAAAGAGTTGTACTTAAACACTTGGATGTCAAAATACTAAAATTAATTGCAATATATTATCAAATGTCATCATCTTTTTGACTTTAAAGCTACATTAAGAAATTGAAAAAAATTTCTTTACAAGTTATCCTTCGGAAAGGGGTGCTGAAGAGAGATACAAGAGAGCCGTCTAGGGAGTCAGAAATATTCTACTTCTTGATCTAAGGGATCATTACATGGGTATATACATAAGTCAATTCATCAAGTCAAACAGTTCAGATCTACAAAATTTGACTATATGTAAGTCATACTTCCAGTAACACTGTGTTAACCAAATAGAATGTATCTTTTGACCAAATCTGGAAAAGAAATCTGCTTTTATCGAAGAAATAATTTGGTTTCGATGAAAGAGTATTGCAGAGGTAGATTCCCAAATAAGTATCTGTGGATGGGAAGCAGAAAAAGACTTTTGGAACTAAAGGCTTAGTTGCATTCAGCATAAGCACAAAAATAATGAACACATCATATAACAGTCACTTTGAAAAAGAACTATCAATATGCTTTCTGGAATCTTCATTGACGTAGCATGAGCTCACCCCATGCCACACTCTTACCTTCTTGAGAGTTACCCAGATCTTCTGTTCACTTCACGGCAAGTAATCATTTCAGAGGCTATTTTGCTGCGGTTGAGCACAAAAGGACTGAGCCCTGCTGTTACGGAGACTGGCTCTCTGCACGCATTTGTTACCTTCAGTACCTATTCCTCATTTATTTTTTGTTAGCTAGCTTCCCAAAGCATTTGAGATTTTCAGAGTGATCTAGAACCCAGGTTTTGAGGACTAGCTCCAAGTCTGTGTGAGGGTATATAGCACAGTCCCTGAGACTGAGCAGGCCTGGGGCCAACACCCTGTTTAGCATCTTTCACTGCCACAGGTAAGAACGGGGAATGATTTGTTTAGCATCCAAATAAGTATAATACCAGCAGCACAGTAAGTTACCATTTCTTAGTTCATTTTTATAGCATTAAGAAAAAAAATTAAATAAACAAATATGGATTAATTTTATAATGAATGCAATCTTTTTAGACTAATAGCCAGAGAAGAGCTATTTTTGTTGTTTGTCTAAAAATCCCAAATGGCAAAATATAATTAAAGTTAGAACTGTTGAACAAATAAACCTGTTAAATACATAATATTACCAGGCAAAACAGCTATGTGTTTATCATTTTGCCTCTGTAATTACATTCACTACAACTCTTCATGCATATGTTAATATCTCAATAACATTATAGAGGCTAAAACATAAATGGCAGGGCACTGAACATAGTTCCAACCAAAAAGAGATGGTAAAAATGCTTGTTATTAAAAAACAAAAATAGAAAGACCTTTGGATTGAATGTAACAGATAATGGCTTTACAGAGAAGTAAAAGATTTTTATAACTGCATGTGTGCTGGTTTCAAATGAAGAATCATTATGTACCTCTACATGGGTATCTGGTTTGAATAATCATGTAATTCTTTATTGTGGGTCTCTTGGAGCATAAGCACAGAACTTGTTCAATTTGACCTGAAAAAGGAAATACCTGGAAATGAACCTAAGTTCTTATTCCTACATTAATAGCAGACAAATATTTTAAGTAATCTCAACTAATTTCCAAGATTATGAATAGGCTGAAATTGGATAGATGTCGGTTAGAGTGGGTGTGTTATTTATTGAGAGTTGGGAGAGGTCAAGAAATTAATACCCATGGGTGAAACTCTGTATCCAAAAATAAGCAAGAGGAGGTTTTGAAACGATTTCCAAAAGCTTGACAAAATCAGTGCCAAAGATTGTACGGGGGGTAAAAAAAAAGATTACATGTAATGAATAGTAAAAGAAGAAAATAGTCAAAGAAAAAGGTAGAAAAAGAAGGAAAAGGAGAAAGAAACCCAAATAATTTGTGAGTACAGAACATATAATGAATCTTCATTGCTGAGTTAATAAAATGCTGTGGTTAGCACCAATAAATTACATAAACAGGGGTTGGAAAAATTTAATAGAACTCACAAACCTTTACAAATTAACACAGGTGGACGGGTGCAATGGCTCACACCTGTAACCTCAGCACTTTGGGAGGCCAAGGCAGGTGGACCACCTGAGGTCAGGAGTTCAAGACCAGCCTATTCAATATAGTGAATAAAACCTGTGTCTACTAAAAACACAAAAAATTAGCCGAGTTTGTGGCAGTCACCTGTAATCCCAGCTACTCAGGAGGCCGAGGCAGGAGAATCCTTTGAATCCAGGAGTCGGAGGTTGCAGTGAGCCGAGACCACACAACTGTACTCCAGCCTGGGCAACAGGAGAAAAATTCTTCCTCAAAAAAAAAAAAAAAAGAACAACAACAACAAAAAACAAATAAAAACAAAACACTGGCAATAATTAAAAACCTTTCCCTTAAAAACTTCGTATAGTTAATTGGTTCACTTTCATTTAGATATAAATTAATTTCCATAAATTAGTTTCTACTATTAGAGTAACTAAAAAATACGAAAGGCCTAGAAGTTCACAGAGCAGAGTCAATATATTGAGCAGAGCAATGTGATGATCCATAATCTTATCATGATTAATATCTAATCATCATCATCATCATTTTTGGAGGGCCATTTTTCACCATGATGGCTACATTTTATTTTGAAATTATTTAAAAGAATTAAATATTTTAAAAAGTGAAAACTAATGTGTCTTTACTCATGACTGAGTGAGCCGTTACAAGTGCTTTTCAAATCTAGTTCATTTAAAATAAATGCCATGAATGGTCATTTAAGTTAGTCACCACACCTATTTTTCCCATGACATAATGACTACAACTGCCCTAATGAGTCCAATCTAATGGCTATTGTGCTTGTGGTTGGGAGTGTGAAGTTCTATTTCCTCACATTTGGATTTTTTTTTTGAGATGGAGTTTCTCTCTTGTTACCCAGGGTGGAGTGCAATGGCGCGATCTCAGCTCACCGCAACCTCCGCCTCCTGGGTTCAGGCAATTCTCCTGCCTCAGCCTCCCGAGTAGCTGGGATTACAGGCATGCGCCACCATGCCCAGCTAATTTTTTGTATTTTTAATAGAGACGGGGTTTCACCATGTTGACCAGGACGGTCTCGATCTCTTGACCTTGTGATCCACCCGCCTCGGCCTCCCAAAGTGCTGGGATTACAGGCTTGAGCCACCGCGCCCGGCCCCACATTTGGATTTTAATCAAGTCACTCATTCAAGCCAGGCCACTGAAACACCTACCAATTTTTAGAAATTCAAATTACTCTCATTTTATGATGGATGAAAACTTAAATCATCTTGAAGGATATTGCCAAACCAGTTAATTTATGTATTTGAGGTTAGAGGGTACGAATGGATCATCTCAAAATAAAAAATATTATATGGCAATTGGTCCCCACAACCCACAGGTATGCAAATATGCAAGGCACAGATTTGACCTCTCCTTGAACAACAAGTCATTGTTTGTGTAAGCCTTGAATAAAGACTAAAATTTTTAATATCACTGGAGCCTCCATCATTGCAGCCTCCTGCCTGGCCCTGTCTCTTTAATACATTGTGCTGCTGCAATGCCAGCAGATTTAGATTCCCAAATACTTAATGCTACGTGATCCCTGGGCATGCGTATGCACCATTCTCTTTCAATGGAGCAATTTCCTACTTCTTCAACCTGTTATCTTCAGCATCCTTTCCTTCAAACTTCATTTGAAATATCACCTCATCCAGGAAGACTTGCCAGATGCTAAAAGCTCATTTAGATGCCCTTGTCAGGGTGTTCATAGGGTAATCACTGGTTTGGTGGGTCTCTACTATGGGATTATAAGTTATTGAAGAATAAATTGCTGTGTTATTAATCTTCAATTCCCAGGACTTGCCACATACCTGATGTATAGCTGGATGTCACTAATTCAAGTAAGTTGAATAAAGGGATAAGTCAACAGAAATAAAAAGAAGGGGATGAAAGACAGACAACATGAAAAGCAACGACTATTCTCTAACTGTCATATACCACTCTATGTCAGACAATACTCTACACTTGTGCTCCCCTGCCCTTTAAAATGTTTTTAAACACTCTTACATATATTGCCCACACAGTACGCTGGATATTTCCTTGAGCTTGATATGAGGAACCTGCAGTTTAAAGAGATTTTAAAGATTTGCCTAAATGCAAAAAGGGAGTTAAATACAGGATTGGAACTAGGCCTTATCACACCTCGTCACAGTTTCCTTCTGCCGCGTTGCAGTGTTAGTGTGCTGTGTGCTTCAGAGCAGACGTGCATCAGGAGGAGGAAGGAGTAGCAGGAAAGCGTGTCCCCAGAACATGTCTTCGGCCACAAAACCTTTCATCTAATAAATACAGAGAGAAAATATCTCTTTCTACTTTGAGTACATTTAACCTCAGAACAAAACCAGACAACCTTGCTAAATTCATTGGGGGACCAATTTTCAGGAAAGCGGGGAAAGTGATGTACAAGCCTTGGTGATGGTAAGCAGGATTCCACGCACACTTTCAAACAGAGCAGGACGGAGT
Organism: Saguinus oedipus; assembly: GCA_031835075.1. NCBI lineage: Eukaryota > Metazoa > Chordata > Mammalia > Primates > Cebidae > Saguinus > Saguinus oedipus. Next base: position 1,631,644 of record CM063172.1, on the reverse strand, counting down.
AAGAGCTATCCTGGACCTGTGGAATTCCCCGTGGAATGCATGAGGTGCAAAAATAGGCCATCAGAATAGGTTTAACTTTATCAGCAAAGAATGAGTTCAGGCATGGAACAAAAATCCGGGCCAGACCACTTGGCTGCTGTCACAGAGAGGCCATGTAAACTCAGGTCATTGCTGAAAAGACGTGGTTTGAAGTCTTTCCAAGGTGCTGGCAGTTTCTGAAGAGCCGTATCCACAGAGGTACCGACAGAGAGGGCTGTGAGATTATCCGGTGCTGAGTGCAAGTATTTTCTATTATTCTTTAGAGGATAAGACCAAAACTCCTAGCTCTCTTTCACAGAGTATCTGAGCTCAGCAGCCCAGTGGACGTGTGTTTCTCTCTGCAAGAAATATTTGGGAATAGGAATTCTCTTCTCCTTTTGGAACAGTGGATTTCTTCCCTTGTTTACTTGGAGGAAAAAAAAAAACCCTCTGTTTCCCACGCATTTTAGAGGAAAGACTCCAGTAGGACATGGGGTCACCTAACCCGGAGGAAGCTATCCCAACCTGAACAGCATTGTGCAATATGCACGAAGTCCTTCAACAGACATTGGATGTCAGCACAAGCCTTACTTGAGACCAAGTCCATGTTCTTGGTCTCCTCCATTAGGGAAGGACTAATGACCACAAGAAGGAAGGAACTGAGAGGATTCCTCCACCTGCTAACTGTCTATGTGATAGTGGCCACCTTGTTTCATTCCCTTGGGCCTCAAAAACCTCATCCTTCAACCCGGAATGACATCCTATAGCAATACAGTGCTGTGAATAGCTTGAGGTATTTACTTAAAGATCATTCAAAGAAGCAATGGAGGGAACAGGTGAATACAGGCAACTGTGAAAAGCAACCGGAAGCTCTCAAGGGGCCAAAGATAAGTCCTGGGAGGAATTTTTCTGCTATTGCTCTGTATGGGCGCATAAACATTTTGTTACCTGACCATAAACCTATCTTGAAATGTGATCAGCTTCAATTCTACCCAAGGATAGGGTCTCAATGGGCTTTTATATCCAATATGATCATGAATTTAGTATCCTTGTGGACACAGAATTATCATTCGTCAGACTATAAATTAGAAATGCATGAACCATGTCATGCCTTACTGTTTTATTTTCTAATTGGAATTCATTATAATAAATCCAAATGGTTGTATCCCTCCACATGGCCACAATGCTCAAAATAGTCAAAACAATCCTCCACTTACTTGCTTGTTGCCAAGGGCCTACTGCTGAATATTGCAATAGTACCCAGACATAATGCTGTTAGTTATTTGAAGGCTATATGCTAGACGCATCTTGCAAATAAGTGAATAAATAATATATTAATGCCCTGGGTCCCTTTTTCACCAGATTTATAAGCACAAAAGTGATATGGAGAACTGACAGTAACTTTAATATATGTAAATATCTCAATCGGGTAATTCAGGCACAAAAATATATTGTAGCTTGGTGCTTATTATTTTATGTTTTATGCATTTCCACTGCAGGAGTTAATATGTTTCTTGGTTTCTATGTTCTCAGATCTCCTACGATACCCTGTCTTTAAAGTATTATACAAAATATTAGGTATGCATGAATCTATAAAGTTAACATGTGGTGTTTGTTTATACCCATCACCCTAAAGCAGAGTTCATTCCCATAATGAGGTGTTTCCCAACAGTGTGATAGAATATTTTTAAATTGGCTTCGACAAGCATGTTCTGAGACTGATTTCTCATGGGTGCATGCTGCCTGTACCCACACACACCGTGGACACCACGAGCCCTGGGTGGAATGGTCAATATTTCCTTTGATTTGCTCAGTGACCAACGACCTGAGCTGTGGGAAATGTTCCTTGAACTTGCTCAGAAGAGTCACTGTTGACGTCTTTGGTTGGTGTGATCTATTTTCTCATTTACTGGAAAGAGAGGACAGATGAAGCATCTTTGTTTAGCTCCGCAATGGACAATTTTCCAGCTACTTTAATGCATTCTATTTGGAAAGAAAGTCCTGGAAACCATTTCTTTGTATATTTATAACTTGTTCTGTGTTTTCAGAGGTTTTTTTTTAATTCAATGCAGCTTTAGAATTAAAATGTGTGAGCTCACTCCTTATTTTCCTAAGACAAATATAACAACTTCCATCTTGGTCACTGAATCCTTTATTCAGGCAATCAACCAGAGGTCAGGTTTATGATCATGTGGCAAGCGTTTGACTAATGAAAAACATGGCCTTTCTAATCACTTAGGTTTGAAGAGTCTGTGCAATTGTCCCAAGACCTATCAGCTGTAATTTGCCTGATTCTCTCTTTCTGCCTGTTCTTCTACGGTGAGGGATGATCTATTTTAGTTATTGCATCACATCTGGAAATTATAGAGGTAATAGTATTAGCATGACTCTTCTCTAAAGGATTCCAGGTTGAGATGATGTCACTGCATATATTTGGGAGAAAAGGTACTAGGTAGTGGGGTTTTTGAGTAAGAACCTTAGGTTCTAAAGAATGGTTTAGAATTATATTTTGAAAGACATTTCTGTGGATAGTTCATTTATCAATTTTCACCTTCCTCTGGCTCTGCCTCTGATGATCATTCAGTTTCCTCTCCTCTTTCTTTATACTCAGCCTCTCCTCTACAAAAACCTGTCCCAGAAATCTTTAAGGAACTCAGATATTTAGATAGAGTCAGTGGATAATATAGAAGAGTTCTTTTATCCAGAAATGCTATTTCCATTTATTTTATTGACACTATTCCTGCAACTCCCTCTGTAGCAAACAATTTTCTAGTCTGTGTGAGAACACGTCCAATAATAGCTGTTGCATGAAATGAAGAGTTGAATAAAGAAGAAGTGCCGAGACAAAGAACATGGGAAGAATTGAATGGTGAATGTGCCAATAACGAAATGCATAAGCAATTCCACAGGTGAAGAGTTAAGCAGAAATGGTGGTTTTGTTTTTGTGACTGTGTTTCTAATTTAATTGAATCAGAATAATATATGGGATGTGTTCCTTGCCTGAAGCTCAAAATTTCAATTCATCAGAGAGATAGTTACACATAAAAAGATGAAAATAAGGTAGGTAAGGGATAGGAGTGAGGGAGAGGATAAAAAAGCCTCAAGTAAAAAGAATCCAAAGGTGAATGGGTCATTGGTAGCAATGTTAACAGAAACTCAGTTGGAATATTTCACTTGTGCCCTGCACCCTTCAGAGGGATTTTTGCAATTCCTATCATTGAGCTGGATCAATCTGCTGTTTTTCCCTTTATCCTCGTACGTTGCTTTCTGCTTTACTCGTAGCTTATTGAGTGTGTATTCTGGGTTGATTCATTATGTTTCTGTAGAAGGCTGGGAAGGCCTGTCAGAATTCCATTTAGGTTGCTTGTCATGGGCTCATCAACACCTGGCAGGTTTGTTCTTCTATCCTCTCATGTGATCCAGGCAGATCTTTGATGTAAAGAGGCAGGCTCCATGTCAATAACCAGGACCAAAGGTAAACCCACGGGTGTCATTGTGCTGTGATTTGCAGGTGGCAGGGCAGGGGAAAGGAGAATGCCAATTAGGTACAACACAAGTGTGCTGTGTATACACATTCTAGTGAGGTTTGTAATTCTCAGGGCTTTTAGATTGTGAATAATTGACACCCCTGTGAGGTGGATCACTATAATTGTCCCCATCACTGAGGAGGAAATTGTCTTGCACTTTGGAAAGGCTCATCTGCACTCTGTGTAGCTTTGCTGCATACCCAGGGGTGCTGTGAGGACCAATTACTAATTACCTGCAAGAGCTCTGATGCTCTGATGAGATCCTCTGGAATGCAGGCATCTGCGAAACGGTGGCGATGCCGTCTCCATGTTTTCTATCACACTTTTGGACATCTAATCAACAATCTCTGAAAAAAGGAAAGAGAAGGATTCAGGAGAGAGGGTACTCCAGGCAACCATGATTAGAAGGACAAGACCAAATTAGAGAAGCTAACTGCATGTGACCTTTCCATTTAAAGTATTTTTTAAAACCTCAGAATGTTAAGAGAGAAAAGAGAGAGAGAGAAAATTGAGAGAGGCCTTATGTCTACCAGGCACTCAAACAAGGATAATAAACATTCAGCAGTTTATCCACATGAAAAACTAAAAACACTACATAGCAACATCCAACAAAAACAACAGGAACGAAAGAAAGCATAAAGGCTTAGTAAACCAGAGCCTTGGGATGGTTGGAGTTAAGCTGGGAGGAATTTCAAGGGAAGAGTTTTGGCTAAGGTTCCCACATGAAATGGTAAGGGACTAAGGCATATCCACTGTTTTATTATGTATTCCTATTGTGTGGTAGCATGGTGGTTCTGAGCATGTTTTAGAGCCTGTGAGCCTGATGGACGCCGCCATGCACCTCTAATTGGCTTTTTTAATCTCTCTCAATTTTTCTCATTGCTCAGCTGAAGAAATAGTGGTGTATGTCCAATGAAGATTTGACAAAGATTGAGGTAATACCCGTCAAAAGGTGAGAAGAGTGTCTGCCATAATAAATTACTGCTCAGTCCACTGTGGCCACACTTGTTGCTTAGGTCTCAGCATGAAGTAAGTGCTCAGTGAAAAATGAATGACTTCATTCATACCTGCGTGAACAGTGACGAAAGAAAAGAAGAGAGGGTGGTCACTAAGCCCTTCCTCTACGGTCCCTTGATCACTCAATCCTGTGTATCCAAATTCAACACCCATTCAATCACAAGGCCCCAAGTTGTGCAATAAGTTAACAAGGAGAATCCAATAACACCTTCTGACTGTTGTGTTCATTTCTGAAGAGTATCAGATGGGCCAGGCGTGGTGGCTCACACCTGTAATCCCAGCATTTTAGGAGCCCAAGGCAGGCAGATCACCTGAGATAAGGAGTTTGTGACCAGCTTGGCCAACATGGTGAAACCCTGTCTCTACTAAAAATACAAAAAATTAGCTGGGCATGGCAGTGCATTCCTGTATTCCTAGCTATTCAGAAGGCTGAGGGATGAGAATCACTTGAACCCAGGAGGCGGAGGCTGCAGTGAGGCAAGATCACACCACTGCACTCCAGCCTGGGCGACAGAGTGAAACTCTGTCTTAAAAAAAAAAAAAGTACCAGATGTATCTGTTTTCTGTAACAGTGTTGGAGAGAGAACAGTCGGAATATGAAGTTTAAAGATGTGATAATATCTCATGATTAAAAACAACACCCAAATAAAAAAGCCAACAACTCTTACCAGCACTACAGGGTACTTCTCTTTTTGTAGAGACGTCACATTCATTCACTTCCCAGCCGTCAGCTTTCTTTAAAACATCTTCTCTTCTTCAAGTTCCATTTGTTTTTCCACTGCTACAATCTGGTTTTGACCACTTTTCTCCCAACCGTGCTCACCAAGGCCTCACTGCTGCCTTCATTAACTGATCCCACAGCCACTTTTTAGCCTTTTCAGCCTTGACTTCTTTGCTGTTTTTGACACAGTGTTGGCCCCTTTCACAAAGTGAATTTTCCCTCTCACTGGTTGCCTTGTATGTCATTACTCACGTCTGGTTTTTATTCTGCATTTCTGCCTGTGCCTTCCCAGGTTCCTTCCAAGACCTCTTGCTGTCTACTGACAACACTAGTATCCATGGCTCTGTGTGTCCCTTGCTCCCATAATCCGCCCTGCAGAGGAGCCCCTAGACTCCCTAACTTCATGTCCTTCCTCTTTTCCTCTCCACACATGGTCCAAATTATCTTAGCTCCATGACTTTTTGAGGACCTCACCTCTGTACTTTCTAATGTATCCTAATTTCTGCCTAGAATATCCATCTAGTTTCCCGTTGGTCTACTTACTAATCATCCTTCAGTTCCCAGCTTAGATGTCATTACTTCAGAGACATTCCTGATCTTTAAGCAACCAAGTTCCCTCACATGAGTTTTCTCCCTTAGAACACTCCCATTTTCTTTTCATTACTTGTAAATGTCTGCGTTCCCTGTCGAGGTTAATTGTGGCATCCACACTTATGACTTTGTACAATTTGTACTACAGAAAGTTTCAGGGTGGAGAGGGTAAAGAGGAATAGAAATTTTGACTGGGCTCAGTGATTCATTACTGTAATCCCAGGACTTTAGGAGGCCAAGGAGGGCAGATCACAAGGTCAGGAGTTAGAGACCAGCCTGGCCAACATGGTAAAACCCCATCTCTACTAAAAATACAAAAATTAGGTGGGTATGGTGGCACATGCCTGTAATCCCAGCTACATGGGAGGCTGAGGCAGGAGAACCACTTGAACCCAGAAGTGGACGTTGCAGTGAGCCAAGATCACACCACTGCAGCCTGGGTGATACAGCAAGACTTTGTCTAAAAAAAAAAAGAGAGGCATAGAAATCTCATGTGTGCTCTGTGATCCCTGGTTTGGGATAACTCTGCCCAGAGACTTCACTGTTACCTAATTTGCACCGAAAGAATATTAAAGCCAGCAGAACTGCTGTTCCCTAATAACTTGTAAGGTTAGTGAAGGAGAAACTGTGCCTCTGCTATACATCACTGAATTCTTGGTCCTAGCATAGTGCCTGCAATTTTTCAGCTGATCATTGCTTAATGTATAAATCCTCCCCACTACCATGTTCTGGAATTGTACTGTCCCATACAGTAGTACCCTAGCGATATATGGCTACTGAGCACTTGACATATGACTTGGAATGTGCTAAGTATAAAATACACACCAAGTGTAAGACTTGGCAAGAAAACTTCTTAATAATTTTATATTGATTACAAGGTGAAATAACATTTTAGATATATTGTGTTAAATAAAACATGTAATCAAGATTAATGCCTGCTTACCCTTGTGTGTGTAGTTACTAAATAATTTGCATTTGAGGGTCACAGTAGGTTTCTACTGGACAGCACTATTCTAGACTTTCTTCTGAGACATTGCTCTATTTGAGAACATTCATTGAATACCTCTAGCTAATGTCCCACAGACACTGTAAATGCAATAGAATTGAATTTATCATATTTCTCAATGACTTGCACTTCCTCTTCAGATGTCTTAGATGTTAATGGTTGCAATTCATCTTGTTACTTAAGGCAAAATATTAGACTATTCCCCCACTCTTATTTTTTTATGAAAAGACTCTCTTCTTCCAATTTTCCCTTTTCCTAATCTACCTGCCACAATGCCATTAATATGGCCACTGGACTCTCCAGCGTAAATCCCATTGGCACATCTAGGAGACCTCTTTTGACGAGGCATAAGACAGGCTCTGGCTGTCAACAGATTGCAGTCTACCTCTTCAGTGTCTACTTGCTCTGTTGTCTCACTAACCCCCTCTACTTAATCCTCAGAAAAATAGTTCATATGGACTGAATATGTTTAAAAAATACATCCTTACAATACCTTATCATTGTCATATTGCAGATGAAGAAACTGAAGTAGAAAAGTCAAATAATTAACCCTGTATTTGCACCTAAGTGATGGAGTTGGTATTTGAACCTAGATCATTTGACTTTGGTATCTGGCCTTTTAACCAATGTTCTGTATTTTACATCCACAGTAATTCTATTCTCTGAATATACCAAGATTTCCCACACCTTCGTATCTTTAAAACTTTTTTTGTTCCTTTGCTTGAGAACTTTTGCTATTTCCTTATTACTTTATCAACAGATCAATTCTCTGACATCCTTTAAAATTCATCTCCAAAGAAACCTGTGTGTCAATGTATCAGAACTTAACCAGGAATATCTAGTATTTTTTCTGTGTGCTTGCCAGCCTTTAAAATAGTGTAAATATTACATGTCTTCCCTATTAGGAAAATGTGCTTTCTAGCTTAGATTTCCAGCATCAAGTGCAGTGCTTGACAAATAGCTGTGAATGTCTATTTGGATTTTTGGCTGCAGGCAGTGTGGGGACAGGGCCATCTGAACAGGACAACTTTTGGTCAGGAGGTCTTGAGATTGCTGATTGAGCTGACATTGTCTGGACTCTTGAGACTTCCCATTCTAATTTGAGAAATATTGAACTAGTTCATTCTAGTTATCCTAGGTTATCATTCATGGAGCTCCTGTTGACAAAGAGTCATGAGATTTCAGGGCAGTGTTAGAGCTGAGATCATTTAATAGGTAAAGCCCTAGTTGCATAAAGAAGTAAACTGAGACTAGAAAGATTAAGTAACTTATCCACAATGACACTGCAAGTTAGTATCAGAGCCCTAATTAAATCTGCATTTTCTGACTTCTAATCTATCCATAGTTACTGGCTCTTTCCTACGAACATACAAATACCCAAATGATTTTATGTGTCTATACACAAATTCATACATATATATCTTCACTGCTTATGAACTGATTTAATAAATGCATGTGTTTACCTCATGCAAAGCCTGGATGTATTTGTAGGAATTATTAGAACTAACATCAATTCAGTGATTTACACGAGATCATCTTTTTACTTCCAAACTGTACAAAGAAATGCACAACTTCACTTTTCCCCAGGAGAGTAAAAAAAAATCTATCCAGTCAACAGTTTTCCAACAAAAAAAGGCAGTGCAAAGGAATCAAGTTTACTGAGTTCTGCTGACTTACTTTTCCCCAACGCTTCCATAACTACCATCATGATAGCATAAAAGTGCTAACATTTTTGTAATAATTGTCCTTTACCATGATTTCTGAAAAATGCTTTACGTGCCTTATCACATTTAATCTATAAAACAACCCTAGGAGCTAGATCACAATTGCAATTTCCCATTTTATAGTTGGGGATACTAAAGCCCAATTTAATAAATGCCACAGGGTCATAGAACTTTTAAGTGGCAGAAGCTATGCTTGTATTTAAAGTGAATCTGACACCAAAGCTTAAGTTTGTAACCGCTAATCCAGTCGTGTGTCTTTAACAGTATACTTAATTTCTATCCAAAATGATGAAATCACAGAATTAAAGACCTAGAAATGGTATCAGATACTGCCTGATCTTTCTAAATCACTTAATGGAAACAAAGTGAGGTTCCGGAAAATAGTTGAATCAACCTCGCCTGGATTTAGTGTGCTTACAATGTTTCCATATTTTTCTATCTCACACAATAAAGTACTTTGCATAGTATACATAATAACTATGGATGATTGACTGTGATGGATTCGTCCATAAATATATACAGCCACATAAACACATGCATATGCATATATGTATATCAGTGTCTAGTCTATGTATTTCCAATAATACAGAAAGTTAGAATAACAGCCAGCTTGTCAAAACATAGTAAAAAGAACCACATTTTGGAAAGAATTACATTATCATTACTGTTGACATGGGTAGAATAGATGAGTGTACCCTAACTACTGCCTGTCAGGGCTTCCTCCTATCTCAGCACTGAGTTTAAATAGTACTCAGCCAGCTGCCTGTGGATTTAGCCAACATTGCATGTTAATGCAAAAGTCTGATTGCCCAGATGGTTATTTCTAGGCCCATGATCAAAAATAGTAATCGAGCATGGCTGTAAAGCATATCACCCTACACACAGGCTAGCGCTTTCTTGCTGTCTTCACATATCCCTCCTCTGTGCAGAATGGGCATGTAGATGGTAGTTATTTTAATAACTCTCACTAGGGACAAAAGAAGGAAACAGAAGGATCTGGGCAGTAATCTTCTAAACCTGTGGAAGTCTCTGAATTACTCTGCCTCTCATATCTTCAACTACATTCTTTCTGTCCTCACTGTTATTATTGGATATAGAGTATCCACTCTGCAAACTTCCTTGAGCAAGTATTCTTCCCACCTTTATACACCCCCTCTATCACCACCAGCACAGTAGCCTTGCACCTGAAAAGCAAAATAAAGAACTGTACCAGACACAAAACAGACCAAACAAACAAACTTAAAATGCTCTGAGGGAAAACAACGACAGAAGTTTCAGTTTTCAAGTTTGACTAGCCCTTTGCCTGCCGCAAGGTAAGAAAATACCAGTGCAATGCAGAAAATCAGATCTCTGAGGCCATGCTTTCGAACAATTCAACTTGTGACAAGAAATAGAACAACCTTCCAAATTTCATCAGAGCAACATTGACTAACAATTCTGAATCCCTAAATGGTTAATTAGGCACTCTCTCTCAGGCAAAAACTGGAGAGGCTATAAAGTCCTGGAATACCATCTTTGCCCTGACATACCTTGGGTTTATGGGGAGCCACTCCTGATTACATATTTGGAAAGAGATCATTTCATTGCCTTGGAGGGGAGCCTCTCTTCTGATAAATTTTATTAATTCAGACCTTCATCGGTCCTTCCTGGTTCTGTTTCAATAGACAAACATAGGAATAAATTGTTCCAAGCTTGCTCTGTTTATTCTAGTTCTTTTCTCTACCACCTCCCTTTTCTAATCTTTCTGTTTCCCTAGGCAGAGAATCTTTACAGGGTAAAATTGTTCGTTTCAATGTTAGCATTTTTTCTTACATTGGAATAACTTGGCTCAGCTACTCTGACCTTGAAGTGCAATCCTCCTCTCCCCCACTGCAAGAAATCAGCAGGAGCTATAAGGTAAACAGCACCAAGTTTCCATTTCTTTGCAATCCATATTTACATGGTGAAGGTTGTGCCGGTTCCAAAGGAAAAGGGACAGCCCATCATCCTAAAAGAATGATAGATAAGGATTAGGGTTAATACTGGAAAACATTTAGAAACTGAAAGAAAGACTGCATTCATGACAGAAATAAAAAGGGCCATTCTTTGGCAAAACATGAAACAGCATCTGTTGAAACAACTCAAGTTCTGAGCTGCTTTGCATGGCATCCTTTGTTGCCCAAGGATGGCAGCTTCTCTCAGGCCTTTGAGGACATGAAATGATGACAGATATGAGTCTTGTGCCAAAAAGCAAGAAAAAAAATCACATTTTGATGTGCAACTACTTGATTCTTAGCCATCTAAAAATACAGAGAGGAGGCTGTCAATTGCATGTAATGAACTGCCTTGGTAGCACTGGTGATTAATTTCCAGCTTTACCCTGCTCTATCATATACTGTGGAGAGCCCATTACCAGAGCGTTTTGGCTTCGAGGAAAAGATCAACCCCATGTGTGTAATCTACTCCAGGTGTACCAAAGTGGGCTCTTTGCCGTTTTTCTTTGGCTTGGTACCCTACCCCATTGACATTCTGGTGTGATGCATTGGCTTTTTCTGTGTGCAATGTTCATAATAACAAAGTCCAGAAAATTCACATTCGATTCACCTATTTATAGCAACAACTCATTTTTGTCAGTACTTTTAACATTATACTTTTTACCTACAAAATGGGGAAAACAAAAACACAATCTTGGTCATGCCTTAAACCACTGAAGTAAATCGCTGATGTCACCTACCACTTGCAGATTATTAACAAAGCGTTTAATACACAAAACTGATTGTAGGTATTATTAGAAACAGAGAGGATGTTTTAAACCACCAAGGTCATTTTCATTTGTATAGCATAGAAAATAGAAAACATCAAAAACATACATGCTTCACTATTTCATATTTATTCCCAAAACTCTTCAGATATATCTGATTAAAGGACTTGTAACTTTTTCTCTCCACACATGAGGTAGCTAATAGCAGCCTTGCGGCGGAGGGTGGAGGGGTCAGGGGGTGGGGGTGGGAGATATGTACTTTGTTTTAAAGCAAGTAGATTTTATGACGTTTTCTTTTGATGTCTAAACCATGAAACATGCCAGAGGTACTTGTTGTCTGTTTATAGTACCTATCGACACTCCTAATGAGTTGCCAATTTTTACTTCCTTTAAGAAACCCTAACGGTAAAACATTTATCTACATATTGAAAAATTCATTTAAGCATCTTCTGCATTTCCAGTGAGGCACCGTCTAATGGTCTTTTTAATTAAATGTTGGTTCCAAGGATTTCTGTTGTTTAAGGCTGTAGTTCAGCTTGTTCATTATGGATTGCAGGTTGAGAGACACAGAATTTAATTCAAACTATGATGTTTAAGGGAAGATTTGGCTTAAGTTGTTTTAAAGGCAACCCAAAAGGAGTATATTTATTTGACCCTGAGACCTTACTGATGACAATCTTAATTTTAATTTTGTTTTGGCCTCTCTGTTATAATAGAAGAGGTGGAAAGACTTACTAAGAAAATCTCTGCCGATGAGTTGCCTTCATGAAAGAAGGTTATTTTTGCTAATTGACCAGAGGCAGCAGTTGGGTAACAAGTAGCAGCAGCTGATGCACTGCACACCTATAGCTTGGAAGGTGTAACGGGATCTCAGTTTGACACAATGGGGTGGTATTACCCAATCTGAGGCTGAGCTATTCTCGAGAATAGAGGAATGTTGTTACTGAAATGGAAATTATTGGTAATTGGAGAGACATTGTTGAAACAATGTTAAGCTGGAGTGAAATTTGTACAAGAAAGCCACGGAATGGATTCAAACCCAAATCTCGTCTCCTGAGTACATAGGAAGACAGTGGGCACTTGCAGGGTGAATTCCATTTTCACATGCCTCCTTCCCTTTATATACTTGGAAGCCCCTATAGCTGCCTCTGGGGTTAAAGAAGCAATACTGCCCACCTGGGTGAAGCATGTCCCTTCTCTTTAGTGAGCTTTCTCCATTTCTGAAGGAAAAAACAAAAAGTATTACCCACTTTCTTTTCCTTACTGCTAAGAAAGAATCTGGTCTTTGATAAGTCAAGTCAGGTTTCCTACTCAAGAAGAAACAGTAAAAGACCTTTGTTGCGATATCCAGTGGACACTAAGTTGACTTTGTATCAGGGACCATTTTTACTAATTAATCACCTGCACTGCAGGTCCTTAAAAGTGAAAGTTGTATTCGTTAGTTAGGGCTGTCTTTCCTGCTTCCTTCCAGAAGCTTTACATAAATGTTCAAGACAATTTTTACTGTTACACTCTCCAAGGATTACAATAGCTGATCACTTTAGGCATGGCTTTCCAGAAACTCCTCTTTCTGCATGAGCCAAAATATTAAATGCATAAAAACGATTATGTTGGAAATACTGTATTTCAATGCTTAGATTTACTCATATTAAAACTAAAAGATCATTGGGTTGGAGAGTGAAGAAAATCACCTTAGTCCTGAATGAGAATGTGTTAAAACCTGGAACAATCTTCTCTAGGGCTCATCAACAGTATACAAACATGTAAAACATCTATTTTTTTTGTTTATTTGTTTCTTTAGCCTCTGGGCTGGCTATTGAAAAGTTCCCCCAATATGTTCCACTTTATATAATTGGTCTCAATATAAGAAACATTTACTGAAATACTAATAAAACTTTAGAGAAAAGGAAAACTGAAGAGATTATCATGTAAACAACAGAGCCAATAAAAGGAGGGAAAGCCGCTCTAAAATCCTAGCGAGGCCCTTAGGCTAAATTAAATAATACTAACATTTATTAAATGTTTTGTGCCATGTACTTTACACATTTAATCTCAATTAGCATTCTTAACAATCCTGTGAGATAGATATTATTATTCTAATTTTAGAGATAAGGGTCTGGGACTCAGAGAGTGTAGGAAACCAAAGTCAGCAGTTGTTAAATAGCAGGTGATTTCCAGCACAAACCTTCCTACTTCCAGATTCCACATTCTCTTCCCTCTACCATTTTGGGACCTGGGCAACAACAGATCTGAGCAAGCAAAAGCTCTGTACAACTAATTCCACAAAACAGTTTTTCTCTGACTTCAGATTATTTAAGGGTCAAGTCCTATTAATATCTGTGTATGGAAAACCATGGGCAAAGCTCATCTCAGATTCAGTATTTATAAATACTCAAGTTCAGGAGACTAGTCTGTTGCAGGGTTAAAACTGGGATCCGGGGCTGGGCGCAGTGGCTCATGTCTATAATCCCAGCACTTTAGGAGGCCGAGGCAAGTGGATCACCTGAGGTCAGAAGTTCAAAACCAGCCTGGTCAACATGGTGAAAACCCATCTCTACTAAAAATACAAAGATTAGCTGGGTGTGGTGGCAGGAACCTGTAATTTCAGCTACTTGGGAGGCTGAGGCAGGAAAATTGCTTGAACCCAGAAGGCAGAGGTTGCAGTGAGCCTAGATCCAGCCTGGGCAACAAGAGTGAAACTTCTCTTGATCCTGGTCTCAAACCAGAATCCAGGTTTACCTTCATTTCTAACCCTCTTCTCCCTCAGGATGAAGGCTCATATCAGTTTCATATATATGATATGTCTGCCAGACCCGGAGAACTTGGCATTAAAGGAAATGTGTTTATCAAATGTGTTATCTTATCCTTGGAGGGCAAGTGAGGATCAGAGCACAGCTGCCTTGAATTGTTTCATCAAGTTATTCCGTTGCAGTTATGTGGAACATCAAAAAACGTCAAGAGGCCTAAAACGTGGAAACTTGTTTAATACTCTCAAACAATGGCACTAACCAGAGCAAACGAAACTCTGACAGAAGAAAGAAGCAATTGTTTAGCCTTGTCATGTCCTCACAGTTATTAACACAAAGGGTATATTCACAGTGGAAAGATACTTTCCTTTCTCTCAAAACAGAAGACAACACACTGTAAGATATTTTACAGACATCCTTCCTCATAGAACTCTAAACAGTACTGGCTCAAGAACAAACTCAGTTTCAACTCATAGGACTGACTGCTCTCGTATTTTAGGTATTCTACCGGTGCATTTGCACTTGTGTGTTGCAACCTATAGAAGAAATGTACTTTTTCTTCATTTTTCCTGTTTGCTGACGACAGATACCAGTGGCTCACCTTTCGGTCTGCGAAACAATGATTTCTTTTCAAATTTGAAATCTAAATAACTATGCACCACAATAGCTGCTTTTGACTCAGAATTGTTCTTTAGCTTTTATCTTCCAAAGAATTTTTCTGCAGTTCATTGTCCTCTAAGTTCTGAATCATATCCGAATCCTGTTACAACTTCAGCTTCTGGCTCCCACCCTTATGGACCTGCTGTTTCATTAGATCTTCCTTCTCCATTTTCCATCAGTGAAACCTAAAATGAACTCAAAACCACAAGAGAGAGCAAACCTAGTGTTCTGTATCATGGCAAAATTTTATATGAAGAAACCAAAATATTTGAAGGTGAGTTCTTCCAATCAGGTGACGACAGTTAACTTATCATAAGCAATAGAAAAAAATTTAAATATGAGGACAAGGGCTACAAAAGAGCGGCCATTTTGGGGCAGAAACTTTCTGTATTGGTAAATCTGCCACCCTTGTGAATAATAAATGATTTGATTTCACTTCCTCAAGAATCACTCCACTGGGCTCCTCTTTGGAGACTCTGGGGGCGTTGTTACAGCTTGGGTTAGAGAGCAAAGCAATTATGTCTATGTATTCTTTGATTAATAAAACTATTTTAAAATTTTATATGTATGTTTAACTGAGATGTTGTATTACAAAACATCATTACTTTATGATAAAGTTACAAAATACAGGTCTCATTAGTTCAGGGACTCCTTTATATATCAGCTTTCAGATATGATTTCTTGTCAGGATAGAATGTGTAAAAATCTAACTCCATAACTCAAGTAGAAATACTATTTTCACAAACTATACTCCACATTGAGAGCTATGTATTGTGTCCCAAGGCATGGTAGAGTTCCTTATTACTTTTGACTATGTTTATACATGTGAAATCAACCCCATCATTTCCTCTTTCTTCATTCTGACCTTTCTAACCACTGGTGTGGGCTGTTGAGTGATTGAATTGCCTTCCATAATTGATTGTTGATTGGCCAGAATGAATGGCTCAAAGTCACATTGTGTTCCAACTTATCAACAGAGTATAGTTCACATCGACTTTGGGGCACAATTTGACTTAATTATTAAATATTGCATTTTAGCAATTGACGGGAAAGGAGTTTATTTCTACAAGCTTAAACCTATCGCTAATTTTAAAGAAAAACTTCAGACTATAGAGGCTTCAGATGCATATCTAAACACAGGAAACAGGTCAGCCATGGTGGCTCATGCCTATAATTCCAGCACTTTGGGAGGCTGAGACAGGCGAATCACTTGAGCTTGGGAGTTGGAGACCAGCCTGGGAGACACAGTGAAACCTCATCTCTACCAATACAAAAAATTAGCCAGGTGTGGTGGTGTGTATCTGAAGTCCCACCTACTCAGGAGCCTGAGGTGGGAGGATCACTTGAGCCTAGGAGGTCCAGGCTGCAGTGAGCTGATATTACATCACGCCACTGCACTCCAGCCTGGGTGACAGAATGAGACCCTGTCTCAAAAACAAAGGCAAAAATAATAACAAAAAAAAAAAAACAAGGAATAAATGCACCTGATCAAAAGAAGAAGAAGATGAAGAAAACAGTCTTATTAATTTATAAAGCATTTATTTATGTATTTTGTTATTGTTTGCTCTATGGTAATGTATATACGTTTTAAATCAGTCTTTACCATTCACCATCTTTAGGAACATACTTTTGGAAATGGGTAACAAACTCTCTTAAAGCTACTAACGGAAGCTGCCAAAGAAAGAAGAGGATTCCTCACCTCCAAATGTGGGAGAAGGCCTTAGCGTCCCTTTCTGTAACTGAGAAGCAGGACACTCCTATTGTGTGAGGCTGCTTGGCGGTTGCAGCTGCCACTCAGACTTCTTAACCACACCAAGCACTTCCAAATACAGGAAAGAAATCAGACTTTGTTCCTCTACCCTATTTGGATAATAATTAAATGTTTCAGCTAGAAACCTCTTCACTCTGGCATCTAAAGCATCATTTTAGTGTCAACTTCTCTTGAAAAGGGCACACACACACACACACACACACACACACACACACACACACACATACACACGGGCATGTACTCATACTTGCTATTTTTTTTCCTTTGCCAAAATGTTTACTATGTTATGGTAAGAAAACTTTTTCTCTTTTCTTGAAATAAAATTAATTTCTTTTGTTCGTGCTTTCCTTCAAAATGTCAGTCTGAACTTTTTTCACTACTCTTCTGAAACAATTATTCTCTTTAAATCACAATTTTTACTAAAAAGGCTCTTTGATTGACAGATTTGGACACTAAAAGGGAAAATAATTACTTCAAAAGCTATGTGTAAATAGAAGGCAATTTGTAAGCATCCCATGTGAAATTAAAAGCCCCCATGCCTATCTAACCTTGGGAAAACTAAAGGAACTTCACATCCCATAATAGAACTTAGAAACAGTAAGTGCCTCTTACTACGTGTGAGCCTGCATTTCAGCCACAATAAAGTAAACTAGTCAAATGAGTATTAACAATTAACATATTTAAAAGCATTGCAAAAATTATAAATATCTACTATTTCATTGGCTATTCCAACCCAGACACTATTTTCAAAACCGTACAAGAGTAGTGTTACCATTACTAATTTCATCAATATACCCACCTCTGCAGATTACTTTTTTTAAAAAGGAGTCTAGGTAGATACATTAATAGAAAAGTATTAAACTGTTAATTTCCATTACAAGACAATACATAAGAAACACTGTGTTTTTATTAAGCCAAACATAAATGCCTAGGTATAGTTACATATGCATCTAACACTTTCTTTCTGTCTGCCTCTCAATTTATCTGATGCTCAGTTCACCTTGTGTGCACTGTACACCATGTTGTAGCTTCTTAATTGTTGGAGTACTTGAAACTGTCACGTGCTTTCACTTAAATTTTTTAAAATTCATGGACATTTAATATACATAAAATATACAATGCTAGGAAGGAGTCACCTAGTATTTGAAAATCATAATCAGCCAGACGCAGTGGCTAACACCTGTAATCCCAACACTTTGGGAGGCTGAGGCAGGCGGATCACCTGAAGTCAGGAGTTCAAGACCAGCCTGGCCAATAAGGTGATACCACGTCTGTACCAAAAATACAAAAATTAGCCAGGTGTGGTGGTGTGTGCCTGTAATTCCAGCTACTCGGAGGCTGAGGCAGGAGAATAGCTTGAACCCAGGAGGCAGAGGTTGCAGTGAGCCGAGATCGTGCCACTGCACTCCAGCCTGGGCAACAAGAATGAAACTCCATCTCAAAAAAAACAAAAAAAAAAAAGAGAGAAAATCATAATCAATACATTGAATTGCTCAAGTTCAAATTCAGATAGTAGTAGATGAAAAGAGGCTAAAACATACAGCATAACAAAAGATTAATTTGGCAGTGGATTTATCCTGTAGCAGTTGTTCTCAAAGCATGGCCAGAGAACCACAGGGTTACCGTAACATCCAAATTACTTTTATAATAAACCAAGACGTTAATTTCTCTGCTTTGCTTTCATTCTTTCACAAGTGTACAATAGAGCTCTCCAGAGGGGTTTTAATGTGTAAGATTCTAACAATGTTTGTAGAAGCAAATCTAAGAATCTAGCTTTCTATTAAGCCACACAATAAAGAAATTTGTAAAAATTTAAAACAATGCTGTATTAGTACACTTTGTCTTGCTTATAACAGAATACCTAAAAATTTATTTTAAAGGTGGTTTATTAAGCTCACGGGTCCACAGGTCGAGAAGTTCGAGGGCATGGCCCTAGCTTCTGGACAGGGCTTTCATGCCACATCACAACATGGCAGAGAAAGGCAATGGGAAGGAGACATGTGTGAAGAGGCGAAAACCTAAGTGCATCTTGGCTTTATAACAACCCACTGACAGGAGCTAATTCATTCCCATGAGAACTGATTCAATCTTTCAAGAATGAGAACTCAGCCAGGCATGCTGCGGTCTGCCTGTAGTCCTACCTACTCAGGAGGATGAAGCGGGAGGATCCTTTGAGCCCAGGAGTTCAAGGTTTCTGTAAGCCATGATTGTACCCCTACGCTCCAGCCTGAGTGACAGAGTGAGAACCTGTGTCTAAAAAACAAAAAACAACAACAAAGTGAGAACACTACCACCAGAACAGCACAGAGCCATTCATGAATCTACCTCCAAAACCCAACACCTGCCATGGGGCCCCACTTCCCAACACTGGCACATTGAGGATCAAATGTCAACATGAGTTTTGGTGGGGACAAACAAATTACACCCAAACCACAGCAAATGTTACTCATTTTTGTGTTGTTTTGAAAGATAGTTATTTCTTATTAAAATATGCCATTTGTGTCAAGATGCAGTGTGATTACTGTCCCTTTAAAGTGAATTAGTAATTAGTTTAAAAGTTTTCCATTTTAATTTCTAATATGAATATTGAGAGATATGACCAACATTAACAGAAGCTTTTTGGTGGTGGTGGGGTGGGGGAGGCAGTTCCCAAAAATTTCCAAGCATGTAAAGAAATCCTGAGACCAAAACATTTGAGAGTGATATTTGATAGCATTGGCATCTCAGTATATTTCTAAAGCCTCAGTTACAATGCTACCAGAATCAAAACTAGAGTGGCGTTTCTTATAAAATTCTCCCAAATCACGATTTGGAAAGATTAGATCCATATTTCTTGTATTGATTGTTAATCAACACGTACTTTTAAATACAGGATTTAACATGATGTATTTCACCTGGTCCATTCCTGGAGCGCCACTCTTCCTGAGGACCTAGCTTTGCCGTTCAATGCCAGTCTGCTAGGAGGCATACTGCTTGGTGTATATTATGTGCTTAAAAAGTGTTTGCTGACCATTTGTTTTAAACTTGCTTCCTCATTAAAATCTATTGGACTAATTTATTAAGCTTATTCCTTGTTTTGATTTAATAATTATCATGATGGTCAGCAAATCAAGGTTAATGGCATTGGTGCAGTGCTCAACACAGTACCCCCCAGAACTATCCTGGTTAGGCTTAAGTCCTTATTCTAACACTTGCTCTTGTGTGAACGTGAAAGTGCTTTAACTTCTCTGCACCTAAATTGCCTCATCTGAAAATTACGAATACAAATAATACCTTCTAACGACTTTGTTATGCAGACTAAATGAACTAATACTTGTAAAAAAAAAAAAAAAAACTAAAACCTGACCTTAATAAATAATGCTATATAAAGATCACTAAATAAAATACCATTTAACCTCAACTGCTGCTCAGACCAAGTTCATGGTTATCAGAGAAAACTGCCCAGAGTTTTGATGTTTAAATAGCTCCAGATGCCTGAACCCTTTTAATTAACTAAAAGTTAAGAGTAGCAGATTAAACATGAGCAGCAACCACAAACACGCTGAAATGCTGAGAGGAGAAACGCCATAAAGCATCAAAATGCAGACACAAAATCTTAGAAGTACCATAGAGAAACCCAAACATATTCAACTAAGAAAAATGAAATTAAATAACCAGTTTCAGCAAAAGGTAGAAAGTTGGGTCAAGGCTTCTACCTGAGTTTATTTTTAATTGATATGAATGCTGGCATAGTATTTAAATTATCACCTTAGTAATGTCTTTACAATCCTAGCTCCTCTTCAGAAAGTGTTCAAAAATACTGAACACATAGAATCATGTAATGCAGTCTAGCTAAAAGCAAAGAAAGTTTCTAGGACACTCACCCGTCAGCGTCTGCAATTTCATGTGGGTTGATTTTCCAATTTATATTTTCCAACAAGATAAAATCCCTCTTCCACTTGCCAGACCCTAAGTCCCAAAGATGCAGACATATGCAGAATGGATGGACCGTCCTCACCAACATGGAGTGTGCTCAATATCCTGCAGCTTCATTGTCCTCATGCCAAATATCCCAGCCTCTGAGCTTGTTTATGACAAATGGCCGTGATTAACTTCCAATTTTCTTTATAACTTTGTTTCGTTCTTTTCCTTTAAGCTTATCTGAATTCAAATAACTAGTGAGGATGGAGCATGTTACCAGAAAAGTTTTACCTAATGAGCTATGATATCACATCTCTTCATCTATTCATATTTCACTCAAATGGAATGAGATTCAGAAAGTATAAATTAAAAGACATAATTAAAAAATAAAACGGAAGAGAATTTCCCTTGAAATGGGTTACAGACTAAAACTTGCTAGAACTTTGTCACAGAAACACATTCTAGTAATGGGATGAAAAATCCTTTGGTGAGTTCCATATCAAACGGTCACACTAGAAGAAAAGGTGCATCTCACGCCACAGAGCTCACTGCTGACGAAGCTCATTTAACTCGATAATAATATTCATCTGAAGTTATCTGTAGAAAGCAACATATTGGTCTTTAGATAAATAAAATACCATAATACATAAAGAGCTAAACATTGCTCTCTAGATGCAATGAATTTTAAACTCTGAAACAGAAATACAAATATCGAAGTACTTACAAACTTCATAAAAGAAATCAAGCTTTAAGATTTGCAAACAAAATGCTTGAATTACGAAATGCCAACATGTAGCTTTTCCCTGTGGATGCTGAGGCAGGAAAATTCCAAGTAAGGAAAGTCTATCTCTGTGATAACCATCAAATGTCTTTCGTTTTATCTCATTTATGATCAGAGGCCTTGCCATTCAACACTGAGTGCCATCCTATTTAGGTTTCCATTGTGGCAAGCTCCCATGCTTGGGGAGATGCAGCCCATAATAGCTTGTGGAGCAATAATGGGACATCTTACAGCGAAGCTTCTCATCCCCTGGCTCTGGTACTGGAGTCCACACAGCATCTGTCTCCTCCTTACTCTCATTACCACACTGAAATTGCTTTGGTTTGTTTCCATGCCAAATTGGAAAAACTCTCAATCATTTCTCCTACCATGTCTACAGGAATATAGAAGCAGGCCAGCCATGCCATTCTGACATTGCATGTCAGGCAAGGTCCATTTTACAAGCAGTACCATAAAATGAAAAGCTTTGAATCCCCATTCTGTCCCTTCCTCTAACTCTTAAAGCCAAACTAAAACCTGCAGCATCTCTGCATTTTACTTACTTTTATCAATATCATGGAAAACAGGCTTGAACACCAAATATGACCAAAGATGAAAGAAAGCTGTCATTTATTAAGGGGAAAAGAAAAACTGCTTAACAGTGATGGGCAAATTAAAGGAGAATGTATTTAGTTGTAGAATAATTAACCAAAATACCTTATTAAACATCTGAAATAAAAACACTGAGGGCCAGCTGAGAGTGGTGGCTCAAGCCTGTAATCCCAGCACTTTGGGAGGCAAAGATCACCTGAAATCAGGAGTTCGAGACCAGCCTGGCCAATATGGCAAAACCTCGTTTCTATTAAAAATACACAAATTAGTCAGGTGTGGTGGTGGGAGTCTGTAATCCCAGCTGCTCTACTCAGGAGGCTGAGGCAGGAGAATCACTTCAACCCGGGAGGCAGAGGTTGCAGTGAGCTGAAATCATGCCACTGCACTCCAGCCTGGGCAAAAAGAGTGAGACTCCGTCTCCAAAAACCAAACAAACCACTGAGGGCATAGATATGAACTAACCAAGAAAATAATAAAAAGAGTAGATATGTTCTCATATTTCAGTTTAGCACCATGGTCACATTACCTTGTTAAAGAAGGATTTGCACTTCTGGACTTGAGAATCAAGTGTGAAGAGACCAGGATCTGCAGCTGAACATTTCTGAGCTGGGAAAGCTGTGAAGAAAAAAAAGATTTCCCTCAAGGTCAACAATTTCTGTCTTCTGAATAGGGAGAATGTGTCTGAGCACATTCAAAAATGACCCTTTGCCTTACATTGTGAGAAAATCACATTGTAATAGCACAGAGAGAAATCTGGAGCATATTCACACATGGATTAATATCATTTGTTGACATCAAAGTCGTGCCTAAGAGTCTACTGCTTAGAACACTTGGAAGGGAACAAGTAGAAAGATAAAGATTATCCAATGGAAGGCATGTTCCTCAAACTATTCGTGTATTCATTTCTCTTCCGGGGGAAGAGAAAATCAGTAATTTATTATGAATGCAGTGTTCTTAGAGATTTCCCCAGTTTTCAGAAGAAAGAGAAATTTTTCAAAGTACTGCAGTTCATTTAAATTCTATTAAATGTCTGATAAAATCATGAATAATATACAAATAATATGCATGTGTAATAATATCTATATCATGTGTCAAGAAAAAGGATTTGTGAGTATTTTCAAAGAAGTCATGATGGTAAGTTAAATTTTGAATATTATGTGGGAAAATATAACCAAGTGGACATATACTTTAATTAGCTAATAAGTCTGTAAAAAATTACTAATTGATAACACAACGATTTGTTTTTATTGAACCTGTAATAGTCAATTTAACATATAAAGTGTAAATTGTGCAATAATACAAAAGCCCCTTTTATATTTTCTTAAATTTTCACTACTGTACTGACACATGATACAAAATTATGCTTTTAATTTTACCAGTAAAGAAACTGAATATCCAAGAGAACAAGTAACTTATTTAGAATAAAAGAAGCAGTAAATCACCAAATCAGGAGGAACATTCAGAACTTCAGCTTCCTTTTAGAAGCTCTGCTAAATTATACCTTTTGATGTTGCTTCTATACATTAAATTTAAAAGATGTTTTGATGAACTTAAGACAACAGTTTGTATGTATATATCTAAATTTTATATACATTCGTATATATTTATATACTTAAATATATAATGATAGTTTGTATATAAGCATTTTATATATAACTATAGATTTATATGTAACATATTTTTAATATACAACTATAGATTTATATATAATTTATATTGTATATATGTATGTATATATATAAAACACACATAGAAATCCTAATGGAGTAAGTCACGTGTTGTTTCCTACTGATCATATGCTAGCACAAGAATAAAACTCTACAAGGGAAAAACAGGAATACAAACTGAACCTTTAAATATAAGAAAACTTCATTCCACAGAGTTTTTTGGAGTTCCTGAGATGTCTGCAGTGTTAATACCCTTCAGGTCAGGTGTATTTAATGGCCATTTGGATCAAGAGTCCTTGGTCTTACCTGAGGCACTCAGTTCTTCACCCAGACATTAACTGACAGAGACTGAGCAGCTCAGAAAAGCCTCTTACATGATAGAGATGCTCAGTCAATAGAAGCTTCTGTACTAATAGGCATCAGCCCACTACTGAGATATCCACCTATGGTTTTAGTGAACTGAATTCAATCTTCTCACACTGTAAACCTATCTGAATTCTGAAAATAAACACGGGGTCAGATTTTGTGGCATACATCAATACCAAACTGATTTAACAAAATTGTACTGAATAACTACTTAGTTCTCCGTATAAGACCATATGAGGACCCACAGAATGAGAATGTTCATATTTTGTTGTTCTGTAGAATGTATATCTTATATTCTGTTATTTTCTCCAAAAACATTTCTATCTTGGATAAAAAAGAAGGGACATAAAGTGTAAATTGTATTTCTAAAGAAGTTTTTAACTCTTTTTGTTTATCTCAATTTCATCATCCCAACTTAGTGTGTAACAATCTTAATATCGTACCATCCTGTGCCAAATAAAAATAATCTAAAATAACAACAGCCAATATAGGCACAAACCTGAAAATGTCTTCATAAAAATAACACATTGATGTACTTTATACACTAAAGTGTAGGTATTTTAGATGGAATAAAGTTTGAAGAGAGGAATACCACTTGAATGTTAGCCTGTTCTTTGTGAAGAAACAATTAACGCTTCTCTTCAAAGAGTAAGGAAAGCTTTACTAACAAAATAATATGACCAACGACTGTGTGCATAGTGAAATTCAAAAGTCTTTGAGACTGTGGCCCAGGAATAAATTGAAATGCGTGTGATTTTCAGCAGATTTGAGAACAGTGTCTTCATTTCCTGCATATCCCTCACATGACTTGTTGCACCAGCTGTACCATTTCTGTCACTGGTTCACTCATCTCCCTTCATTCTATCTTCTGCTTCATGCTCTGCAGTGCCTGATGCAGAAGCTCATGACTGATCCTGTGCCTCTATTCCCTAGGAGTTTTACCAATGAATGTCATCTCTCCTGCTTTAAAGATGAGCGAGTAAAATCAACCAATGTAACACCTGAAGATAATAGATTCTCTAAAACAAATCTTTTAAAACAAGCGAGTAAAGTGAACATGGAATGAAGCACAGATATAGGCACTATTCTCTGATCCTGTGTTTTTATGTATGGAAAAAAGCTACACTGTTTGCTCAACATAATTTCAAGGTAATCTTGCTTGCAGTATGCTGAATTCAGCAAACCCAAAGAAATAGAAACCTTTTCCTGAATAACAGCGAAAGAAACGATACCAGTGACTATATTCTCAGTGTTAACTATTTTCCACATGTATTTATCTTTAATCCCTTGGTATCTGCTACTGCTTACCCTCCAGGAAACATTGGTGTTAGTAAAATTCACAGAGATCGTATAAAAATAACAATAGTAAACCCTCATAACATGAATTCTAACATTTTTTGAGAACCTTCTCTTTTCCGTGTTCTATATGCATTAGCTCATCCAGAACACTCATAATCAATGAATATATAAGGAAAGCATAAATACCTTTATCTTCATTATATTAGTGAGAAAAACTGAAGTTTAATGATTACAGTAGTTAACACAACACTGGCTGCTAGAACAGATAAGCCCTGAAATCCTAGCAGTTAAAATAGACACTTACTTCTTTTCTTACACACAACAGGTCAATGGGAGTGCTGAGTGGATGGTCTGCCATGCAGTGATTCAAGACTCAAGCTATTCACTGTCGTAGCTCCACTATCTTCAACACTTGGCTTCCAAAGTCACTGTGGAAGAGGAAGAAAGAGGAAACGAGGCACTCCTCCTTTTTAATCATGTGAGCCAAGAAATAACACACTTTATTTCTGTTTACCTTTCATTTGTGAGAGGTGGTCACATAGCTTCACAGAAATGCAAAGATGATTAGGAAACTGAGTCCATGACTGGGAAGTCTCTGCTTGGCAACATCTCCACACAATGGGTAATATTACAGATTCTGATGAACAGCTGGCCATTTCTGCCAGAGAGGGAGTGAGCTACTTTCCTCGGAGCCCCCTTTAGTAATTAGTAAAATTGGAATTTGGACTCACCTCTGAATCCAGATTTGAGCTCCTACTCACAATGCCATACTTTTGAAAAGATGGCTCATGGTTCATGAGCTCCTCTACTGCCCTGCACTTAACCTTTGTGGTTGTGACTCTGTACAAAATAGTGAAACTACAACAATGTATATTTCATGGCATTCTACAAAGAGTCTGATTACTTCCAAAATTCTGCCACCAAGAAGTTCTGGAGAACTTACATCATGAGGTGCTGGGTAGTTGTATTAGTCAACATTCTCCAGAGGGACAGAACTAATGGAATATATATGTCTGTGTGTGTGTGTGTGTGTGTGTGTGTATGAGTTAATTAACTCATTAACTCATATATATATGAGTTAATTAAGTATTAACTCACAAAATCACAAGGTCTCACAGTAGGGTGTTTGCGGGCTGAGGAGCAAGAAGAGCCAGTCCAAGTTCCAAAACTGAAGAACTTGGAGTCCAATGTTCGAGGGCAGGAAGCATCCAGCATGGGAGAAACATGTAGGCTGGGAGGCTAGGTCAGTCTCTCTTCACATTTTTCTGCCTGCTTATATTCTAGCCGTGCTGGCAGCTGATTAGATTGTGACCACCCAAATTAAGGGTGGGTCTGCCTTTCCCAGCCCACTGACTCAAATGTTAATCTTTTTTGGCAATACCCTCACAGACACACCCAAGATCAATACTCTGTATCCTTCAATCCAATCAAATTGACAGTATTAACCATCACAGTAGTTATGTTCTAGGATGTGAATGGAGTCACAAAAAGACATAATTTTCAATATTCAAAGGCTGCAATTTTCAGCACCTATGGCATTTTAGTAAAGAATTTAAATGTACAATTTGCCAAGCCAAATATTATTTAGTTTTACTTTATCTTCTTGCTATATCAGTCTCATTTGATAGAGTCATGAGTGGCCTGAAACAGAACTGTTTACCTTGCTACAAGCTTTTCAAATATAAAATTTCACAGAGGCAAGCTCTTTATAAAGTTTCAGTATTGGAGGTAACTGCCCTCTATGAATACGTTTCTATTGGTCATGTATAAGCTCACCAGCATAAAAAAAAATACACAAAAGAAAAATCACTGGCCTTCTACTGTTCAATAGCAACGGAGAACTATAGAAATTCTAAAAAGATAGAAAATGTACAAAAATGAGAATGATAAAAGTAATCCCTTTCTCATATGTTTTGTATACAAAATACCCTGACAGGATTTTTCTATGTATATTACTAACTAAGCTGAACCTCTCTAAAACTGTAAAAAAAAATTGTTATGTAGCTCTTAATGCAACAAATTAAATTGTATATTTATTCATTCAACAACATAAAGACTAGGATGAGGGATAGGATGAGCTGACTGACAGCCTCTAAGAGCAGCGTTTTGCTGTTTCCAGGCTCTCTTCCATGAGAATGTAATTATAATTTCTAAATCAAATGCACCAATAATCTACACTTATTTTTAATTCATTTGGAAAGGTCAAATGTAAAACCTATAAATAACTCCTCACACAGTTTTCCTAAAATGTGAATAACGGAGAGAAACGTAAAATTACAGGTAGAAAATCAGCCCTTTACTAACATAGCACAGTTATCTATTATACTCAGCAAACATTTATTGAGTACTCCCTATATGCTGTACATTGTGTTAGGTTCCAAAATTCTGAATAATATGTCATTTTTCTCTTTAAGGTGCTTATAACGCAGTGGGGGAAAATATATGCATTGATACTTCAGAAAACAAAATACACAAGTAACATCCATTAATACAACTCTTCTTATAAGTTTACCAGTGGCCAAATTTTATCATCTTTCGAGAGGTCTGGAAGTGAATTATTAAACTTAATCCACTGAAAAATAGGCAATAATCAAAATATTAGGAATGAGGGTAAGGTTCTTTATTATACTGAGTTATGGCATGTGATTGATTATGCTCTCATTGTTCCTACACGTTCCCATCATTTTTAAGACACGAGATTTCAAAAGGAGCTACACACACATGAGAGAGTAACAAATTAGAAGTTTAATTACCACATTATTATAACTATTCAACTGTCCATAACTCCCAGTTACACCCTATAATAAATATGGGTTGAAGTGCTTAATTTAGAGGGAAGGAAATGACCTTTTTTGGTCTTAGGTTTAAGCTTTCATTTCCCCTCTAACAAGCTGCTGAGCCCAAATTAATGAGAAACCCAATGTATGAAAGCAATGATGTGAAGTCAAGACAGCCATCATGCCGCTAAAAGTTAGGCCAACTCCATTTGTTCTTTTAACAATGTAAGTGAGAGACTGAAAGAGACAGAGAGTGGGGCCGTCATGGCAACTTACCACATGGAGGTAAGAAACAAAAATGATAGAGCTTCATTCATGTATAATACTCTGTGACAGATTTAACCCCCATACAAATTGGGCCTAATTTGTGTCTTTAAATCTGGCCAAAGTAGCAATTCCCCGGTGTGTTGGAAAGCAGAAGCAATGCGATGAGGGTAAAGAATGGTTCTATAGAGAAGAAAGAACTTTTTTCAAAATCTGTTATCCTCCATGTTTTAGAAAGTGATTCCAAGAAAAATTTCCACAGTCATTTGCTTGTTTAAAAAATTTTCACCATGATAGGGTGACATTATAAAACCATCCAAACGAAAGTCCAGATAGACAGAACTCAATTAAAACAGCAACTCCTCTTTGGGAGGGTGAAGGGAACACAATGAGGTGAGTAGAGTGAGGGAAGTGGGTGATTTTCAAACCACCACATGTAATAGCATGTGACTCTTATGCTATGTGTTAAATCTTTGTCTTTTATAACAAATTTAGAAAACTACTTTTAACTACTGCAAGTGGTAGCTTATTATAATAAACCATGCTCAAGCGGTAACTAGCACCATTGCTTTCAAAGGCAGCCCATCAAATTATGACAATTTCGTATGGGTTCATTTTGCTTTGTTTCTTTTCAGATGTATTTTTTACATTTCCTTCTCGATTGTCTTATACAGGTGTACTTCCATTTTTGTACATCTGTTGCTGTCTGTGGGCCATAATATAGGGAGTAATAAAAATAATTTCAAAGAGCAAGAGCGCGTTTTCATTCAGAGGATCAAACACTCATCAGTCACCCTCCTTTCTGAATACTTGACAAGAGTCCAGTAGTCCCTCCTTATCTGCAGTTTCATTTTCTGAGGCAGCTCATTACCTGCCGGACTCACTGTGTGATAGAATGGCATCCCTCTTACCTCAGTTATGAGCAGTCAATCACGGCCCAAAACTATAAAGTGGAAAATTTCAGAAATAATTCACAAGTTTTCAGTTGCATGTGCTGCAGGATAGCATGATGAGCTCTCATGCCACCCCACTTTGTCCCACCGAGGCCATGGATCATCCCCTTGTCCAGCATATCTACACTGTAGATGCTCCCCGCCCATTAGTCCCTTAGTAGCTGTCTTGGTTAACACATCAACTGTAAAAGGATCCCAATGTTGTCACCTATGTCATTAGTAGCCCAATGCTCCATCATAATTCCTCTGTCATTCACCTCACTTCTCCTCAGCACGTATGCATTTTATCAGTGTGCACCATCACAGGAATGGTGAGGCCATATAATCAGGTATTTTGAGAGAGCAATCACATTCCTATACCTCTTACTATACTATATTATTATAATTGTTGTATTTTATTATCAAGTATTGTTGTTAATCTCTTACTATGCCAAATTTATACATTAAACTTTATCATAGTACATATGCATAGGAAAAAGCATAATGTACACGGGATATGGTACTATCTGCGATTTAAGGAATTCTCTGGGGGCCTTGGACTGTTTTTCCATAGACAAGGGGGATTAATGTGTTCCATTTGCTTGGGAGAAAGTGATGAAGATATTTGTTATCCTACCACCTGCCACCTCATTCTTTCCACCGCATCACATGAATTTAAAGAAATCACTGCTGATCATAGTTCACTGATTAAGACAGGCTTTCAGACCAGGCCAGAGTACATCTCAAAATGGTTAGACCCCATATGTTGACTAAGGAAAACATATTAGAGAGAAGGGCACTGCTGTTCCACCTTGTCTAGTGAGGAATGAAAGAGGGGTCTCTGAGCCTGACAGAAGGGGAAAGGTGAAGAGAGGAAGCAAGCTCATTGCCTGCCGGACTCACTGTGTGATAGAATGGCATCCCTCTTACCTCAGGAATTTTCCAATGAAGGATATGAGGATGAGGCTCTTTACGTTTTTGTTTGTTTGTTTGTTTGTTATAATGCATTGAGCTGTTTGTCTTCCACTCTAAACCTCCAAGGCCCTGTCATGACCAGGCACAACCAGGACACTGGGGTGACTGACGGCCTGTCTCTGAACGGAGGGAGTGGCAGCACAGGGTTCAGCTTCAGCAGGGAGCCCCTTTCCATGCCTCAGGGCTTTGCTCACTTTTCAATATCCTCAATAGCATATCCCTAAATGTTACTTATTGCTTAACGAAGAAATGGATTGTTATGCCTGGCATCTAATAGTTGCTAACATCCTAACAGCATTAACGTAGGCAATACTGAGCTGAACCGTAAGGCTGACAAGAGCCTACGTGTGTAGAAATGTAATTAAAGTGGGAGCTTAATGATAAACCACAACAGTTTCTTTTTCCTTTAGTAAACTGTCAGGTACTACCAAATAAAGCAGATGCAATTAAGAGAAGCAACAGGATCTTGCGCTGAGCGACAGGAACGATGGAAGAAACAGAACCTCCGTACCCCCGATATGGCTTACACACACTGCTAGTACTAACAGCTGCTGAACTCTGGGCAGCAGGAACATCAACCTCCACATTGATTCATTTACTGTACGGCATTTTGATTTCTCAAAGGAAGGTGTGATATTTTCAACTATGATAAAGTACCTTAGACATCCAAATGGCTGATTAAATTCCACCTATTATTTCTGGGTCTTCCTCAGTAACTGTTTAAAGAGGTTATTTTTAAAACAGTTTTTATTTTTTCATTCAAAGACAGGAAACCCCCTTATTTCCTGGGAGTTTCAGCTATGGTTGTTAGAACAGATGGGCAATGCAATGGGTTTCGGACAGTGCACGCCTAGGGCAGGAACTGCCCAGTGGGGAATGGCAAAGGATTTAGAGAACAACAGATCCAAGTTCATACCCCAGCTCTGCAATTTAACAGCTGGGTGGCTTTGGAGGGGTTACTTAAACCTCTTTGATATTCCATTTCCTGATTTACAAAATGAGGGTATCAGTTAATAATACCTACTTCACAAAGTTGTTATGAGAAACAAATTAAATTGTGTATTAAGTACTTGGTTTAGTACAATTCCTGGCACCTATTCTGTACTCAACACGTGTTATTATTACAGATGATTATCATAGCGTTAGCTGCCATGCATACGTGTATTTTCCCTACTCTGCACTCTTGACACATTTAGTAGAACTCGTTCCCTGCAGCCAGACGAAATGATACAATCACATAGCACCTGCACAGACAGAAGCACTGTAATTATATAGGGTCTAACTTGATTATTGGACATGCGAATAAACTAAGTTGTTCTAAACTCATATATTTAATTACAATTTAGTTAAGCATAAGCTAAGCACCAGGCTCTGAAATGGGAACCCAAGACACAAACAAGAGTATGTACAGAGTCCCCACTCACCTGGAATTTGATCGACATTTTTACAGAGAAGCAGGCAGGTAGAGTCAAGTAAGAAATGTACCATGAAAGGCAAGTTCCTGCTGCCACTCAGATACCAAGGAGGAAGAGTTTATCTTAGCGGTCTGAAAAGCTGCTGCAGAGAAGATGACATTTGCCCTGTTTTCAAAATCCATGTAGAAGCAAAAATCTAAAAGGAAAACCAGAGAAGAATATAGATAAATTAAGTAATAAAATTATGTATAAAACATTATCAACCATTAAGGAAATGCAAATTAAAACCCCTACCGGACAGCACTACATAACTATTGGATAACTAAAACAATAAATAAATAAATAACAACTACAATTCCAAGTACTGGCAAGGGTATTGAGCAACTAGATTTTTCATACATTGCTGGTGAGAATGCAAAATGGCATAGCTTACTTTGAAATATAGTTTATCAATTTCTCATAAAGTTAAACATGTGCTTAAGAAATGATACAATCCTAATCCTAGGCATTTTCTCCAGTGAAATGAAAAAGTATGTTCATAAAAAAATCTTTCATTAACTTTTATAGCAGGTTATATACCCATAATGTCCCAAAACTGAAAACATCCCAAATATCTTCATTGCATCAATAGATAAGCTGTGACACATACTCACAATGGAACACTATTCAGCAATAGAAGTGGATGAACTATTGATACACACAATAATGTGAATGAATCTGAAATAGAGTATGCTAAGTGAAAGAAGCTATACACAATACATTGCTGACGTATGATTCTATTTATATAGCATATGGGAAAAGGCAAAAACATAGGGAGAGCAAACAAATTACTGGTTTCCATGGGGTGGGAGGAGACATTGATTCTAAATAAACACAATGCAAGACTCAAAAGGGAGAGGATGGGAGGAGATGAGGGATGAAAATTACCTACTTGATATAATGTACAATATTTACGTGTTGGATGCACTAAAACTCAGACTGCTTCACTACAAAATTCATGCACATAACCAAAAACCACTTGCACACCTAAAGCTACTGAAATGTTGAAGTGTTTAAAAACAATGACCCCCAATGCACAAGACTAGTGATGCTGCTAAGTGGGATATGTATGCCAAAGAGAAGCCATAAAGTGCCCTCTTTAAGCGAAACAGCAAAAGTTTTTGATGAAGTACAAAAACTTAGTGAATTTAGGGTTTATTCTAGGTTTTAGGAAACAACTGGGGTCTTGAGATGTATCCCCCATGGAGAAGGGAGGACTTCTCTATGTAGCATCCATGAATAGAAGAAAATCACTGCATTATGAAACTGGAAATCAACAGGAGCCAACTCTAACAAAATAATGGAACAACTGACAAAGTTGGCATTGCTTATATTTGACTAAGTGATCTAATGAATATCACAATCATTTGTATTATTTAATAAGTACTGTCTTAAAGAAGGGAAGAAAACATAGAAAGATGGGATGCATTCCGGCAGCCACCCAGGCCAACTATTGTGAGACTGGTTTCCTTAAATTTGTGCAATGCGTAACTGCACAACCACTGACAGCAGAGGCATATGCTGGCAAAACGTTTCTTTTGTTTTTTTCTTTTTTCAAGACAGAGGCTTTCTCTGTTGCCCAGGCTGGAGTGCAGTGGTGAGATCTGGGCCCTCTGCAACCTATGCCTCCCCGGTTCAAGCCATTCTCCTGCCTCAGCCTCCTTAGTAGTTGGGATTACAGGCATGTGCCACCACGCGCAGCTAATTTTGGTCTCGAACTCCTGACCTCAAGTGATCCATCCACCTCAGCCTCCCAAAGTGCTGGGATTACAGGTTTGAGTCGCCTCATCTGCCCAGCAAAACATTTCTTAATATTTGCTTCCTTACATATTTGAGAAACATTCTCTAAGGAGAAATGTGAATCGTGATAGAAACATGGTATCAAAATGCTGAAAATGGGGACTACATACCTTCATTGGTTTTATGGAATCAAGCCACCACGGTCAAACTTTTTTCCCACAGTTTTCTCATATAGATTTATCCAGCTTATCATGTATATATATTACTCCAGAGCTGCATTTCAGAGTAAGGTAAGGTAATAAAAATTTATTTGCACAGAGTAAAATTTCATGTCAAATACAAGTCACAACAAGAAGTCAACAAAGTAACTCAGGATCTATAGGGAAACAGGTGACAGCAATAGAAATGCATGGAACTTGGTAGCCACATGCTGAGGACAAGCTGGAGTCAATGGAGTGAATATAGACAAGTGAAGAGAGTTGTTCCTTTCAAGTGTACAGAAGTTTTCATCACATTTACCATTCTTGGAACAATGGCTACTTTAAATAATTTACTAGCTCCTATTATTTATTTGCTCCAGAATTCCTGTAATGTAGGTTAATATCAGTACCTCAGAAAAACAAACTTAGAACATTCCGATCAAGCAGAAAGTCTAATGCTGAATATGAACTCCAAATATTCTGGCCATTTCAACACAGCGCCACTCTGTTGTGGAATGATGATTGTTAGACAACTTGTACTTACATTTATTTTCAGAAGGGGGACAATTTGGATTTTTTTTTCCTAAGAATACTTCCAGGTAAAGGGCCGGATGGGATAAAGAAGAGGGAACAGAGCCAGAAACAGGAAATTAGGTGTCAGCAGAACAAAGGACAAGTAGAAAAAAGTTTAGGAAGTTACTCTCTGCTTCCACTGAGAATCTACACATTGGGGCTTTATCACAACTGAGTCTTTTGAGATTCATCTGTCACTAGACAGTACTAAGCACACTGTCTTTAAAGAAAATCTTTGTTCTAATTCCCTCCTGACAGGAAAAAGCTTCTGGGTTCACTCAACCCTATCTTTATCCTTTACAAAGGAAAACTATAGAGAGAATGGTTTTACTCCCACGGGCTTCACCAACTCTTCTTATTTAACTAGCTCTGTCTAACCAGACGACTGCTTAAGACTCCCCCCATTCACTTGCTACAGCCCTCACACAACAAAAAAGACTGCTTTAGATGCTTTTATTTTCTTTCCTTTGGGGTTCCTCAAAGTCTAGGTGTCCCAGAGAGGAATCCTTTGTAACTAGGTTGCCTAAGTGATTGATAAAGGGGCTGGAACATTCCAAAGATAGAGTGGCTATTACTTGCTTCCCTCAGTCCCACAGTAGTGGAGAATACCTGACCCAGATTCAAATCATCAGAAGAAAACAAGACTTTCAATCCAATATTAAGACAATAAATTGCAGCATTTCTCATATTTAGTTTTATTGTTGAGAGCCTCTAACACACATTATGTATGAAAGCCTGCAAACAGAAGCCCTTGCTTCAAAGGAGGATTGCATCCACCTTACTTTAGAAAACATGAGCACTTATTTAATTTTAAGAGGCTCTATAAAAGCATATTTACTCTTACAATCCAAAATCCCCATCTACTAGAGTTGAGTCTTCTAATATTTATCTCCAATCTTGTGTTTATGCTCCAGAGGATAATTTCACACACATTGTAAGACTGAAGAAATTTTCCCAAGGAATATTCCCAGGCTTGGAATTAAAATGATCACTTCTTATTCTAATGACCATATCCTTCTCATCTCATGTGTATCAGGCAGGAGCCTTGGTTGGAGGCAGCAGACGGTGATTGTGGCTAATTTAAATAGAAATATATTACTGGAAAGATAATGGCACTCACAGAATCTACAGCAGGCTGGACAATTAGACTTAGAAAATAGACGGAAAGGATGAGAACTTCGTAGCAAAAGAAGCGAGAGCAACTGCTTTTTAGCAGAGATACCCTGCTGAGCTGTCACTTATGCAGCCATGGAACACTGATGCTGCTGGATGCTGCACCCTCACTGGACACCTGGAGAACTGTAAACACATTTTAAATCTCTCACTTTGCATCACTGGCTCCAGATAAAAATTGCCAGGCTGAAACATCTAACTGGCCAAACCTAGGTCATGTCCTAGTGTCCAATCTACTGCTGACTCCTCACACAAACCCTTTCTACAAGTCACTGTCATTAAGGTTGGTGCAAAAGTCGTTGTGGTTTTGCCATTGACAGGGGAGGCAAAAATGCACAATGACTTTTGCACTAACCTAACGCTACTGAAACATCTTCCTTTAAAATATTTTCTTAACAACAAAAAGCTGAAACTCCAGAGGGGAAGGAAAATTACTATTTAAAAGTATAGCTACGTAACATGAAGTAGTAACTCAAATATCAAAAGACATGCAGATGGCATTAAAAACAGAAAAATGAAAGCTGGCCATTAGCATGCCTCTGTTCTGCCCTCGGCATTCATTCCAGCTGAGGTGTGCTCAGTTTGGTTGCCCCACAAATTCCTAGGGCACTCACCAGAACCAACAAAGAGGTTCTTCTCTCGAATGTGGTCATTATTTCTTGATTACAGAGAAAGTCAGTGGCCTAGGAACAGGTGGCTTTCTTCAATCAACTGAGATCCTGAGAGACGAGAAGGGAGGCTGGGTTTGCAAGATATGTTGCTGGCTGGCAGTGGCTCAGTCATTCCAAAACTTCTTGTTCCTTTCTGGAACGAAGGGAAAATTTCAGAAACTACAAAACTTCTCTTAGTTTTGATTTGGCCCACAGGTCACAACAGCTGTGAAAGTTGAATCTTGCAGCGGGTGGGGAAAAAACAAGATCGGTTACAATGTGGTTTTGCTAAAGTGTATTGTTTTCAGAAGAGGGAAAAGGGGAAAACCAGTATGTATGAATACGCAGAGTGAAAAATAGGAAAAACATGTTAGTTGTATTTCAGGTTAAAGTGATTGGGCCCACAGTCCCAGTTACATATATGCTTTCAATAAGTCTTTGAAATGCTCTAGAATACATTTTACCTATAGCTCCAAAAACACTCACTGTTTTTAGTTTTCTTTTTATCTCATGGGCCTGACTAGTAGTAAATGTTATACAGGTTAGTGAAATAAACGTATTATTTTTTAAAGTGACAGATTTTTATTATATGCTACTGATTCTGAAGCAAAATAAAGAATTTTCCTCCCTGAATTCAACTTATTTCCTTTTATTTATTCCCTGTTGCAATGAGATTTTCTCCATAATTAATGCAAACATGTCTCTCTCTTCTCTAGAAATTCAAACCAGATTTTTTTGTTTTTCAAAATAAGTGGATTAGGAGGGAGGAGTTTTATTCCCAAATAGTTACCAGTTTTTTCTTTTATGATTCTGTTATCAATTAGCTAGAAGTGTCCACATCACTTTTGATAATAGCAAAAGGAAAGTCTATGTTAATATCTAGGAGAGCAGTTCTCAGCCCTAGTTGTATATGCAAATCACAGGAGCATTGAAAGTAAATGGGTGTCTAGGCCTTATTCCAGGTCTCCTAAATCAAAATTTCTAGACATAGAATCCAGTCGTTGCTATTTTGTTTTTCAACTTTCAATTGAATTTCATAGGTAATTCAGCTGAAAATTTCTTCTCAAAGGGAGCTGCCACTTCTTTGTGGTTGAGCATCAACACTTAACAAAAGGATTTCCATCAGGACCCAAAGAAAGAATCTGAACTAAACTTTTACTGACTCTCTCCTCTGGAGGAATGGATTCCACCAACGTAGTCTATAAGCCCTGTGGAACAAAACAGCAGCAATAACAACAAAAATCACTTTACTGAGCTCCACATTTCTAGCTCTCTTTATCCCTAATTAGTCTTTTTGACCCATACATGGCCTGTTAAACTTGTAACTTCAGTATCTTAGACTCTCAGAGATCCTGGCTCTCACTACATTGCTTGCTATAAATTATATTATCCATCAGAGAATACAAGAATCCCAAGGCATATGCCCTTGCCAATTTCTAGAAATATTTTCAAAGTACAGTACTTTTGAGATTCTAAGGATAAGTTCCCCACTGGTATTCACTTGATGGGCAGAGAAAACTCAGTTAAAAGGAGAACAGAGCAGGTTGACACTGAGCCCAGCTGGGGCCCAACTCCAACAGCAGAGAGCAATGACTCTCCAATCTGACAGTCTGATTCAGTACATCTGAGGTGAAACCTACAGGTCGGCGTTTTTTAATAGGAACCTCAGAATATTCTGCAACAGATGGCCTGCAGACCACCCAGAGAAAAAATGGTCATAGACTGTTATAGGAAAACTTTTCAGAAAAATCAGGAATGTCTAGGTGGAGAAAGCTAAACTGTCTTCAAATATTTAAAGGATTTTCCTGTTTTGGGGAAAAAAACTAAATATTTTTAAAACTCTCTTCTTTAAGACCCAAAGAGGAAGAAAAATGGAAACTGAGTTAAAATTGCATAAAAAAGTAGACTCAGCTTCAAATTTAGAGAATTTTATAGCAGTCACACTGGACAGTGTTATAAAGCAGTAGTTCTAAATTCATCCTAGAATGATTGCCACTTAGCATAGATAAGATCAAGGGGATTCAAGCATGTGGTGAATAGATGATTCAGTTTGTTATGTCCCTGGACACACAGAATCTGAACACATATTCATTCAAAATAATGAACCTCACTGTAGGTATAAATCTTTGTACACAGAATCTGAACATATATTCATTCAAAATAATGAACCTCACTGTAGGTATAAATCTTTGTCTCAAGAGCAGGATGAAAAATATACAATTGAACATTTATGCATCATATTTGACTAACTCAATTTCCTAAACCTCCCCATTAAGCCTTTGGTACCTTATATTTACAAATTCTGAAGCTAGCTTTTGGATTAAGAAGGTTTAACCCAAATAGTTAAAAACACTACAAAAACAAAATATTGATTAACAACTCACAGACTTATACTCTAGCATCTAAGGCAGTCCAATATATGAATGGAGGGATAGACTAGATAGATAGATAGATAGATAGATAGATAGATAAAAAAGAGTGAGAGGGACAGAAAGATACAGGTAAATTTAAATGCAGATATAGCTTCGAGAGAGAGAGAAAGACTTGTTTCTGGCTAAGATGAATGAAGCACACCCTACTCCAACCGTCTCTCTCATAGAATGCAGCTATATAAGAATGCACCTAGAAAGAATGTGCATGAAGCAGATGACTCTAAAAAGAAAATGGGGACAGGTAAAAGATTTACATGATCTAAAGAGAAAGCACTAAAGAAAATATGGTATACATATATATACACACACACACACACACACGCACACACACACACACACACACACACCTTGGAATACTATGCAGCCATAACAAAGAATTAGATCATGTCCTTTGCAGGGACATAGATGGAGCTAGAGGTCACTATTTTTAGCAAACTAATGCAGAAACAGAAAACCAAATACTGCAGGTTCTCAATTATAAGTGGGAGCTAAATTATGAGAACACATGGACACATAAATGGGAACAACACACACTGGGGCCTATTACAGGGTGGAGGGTGGAAGGAGGGAGAGGATCAGAAAGAATAATGGGTACTAGGCTTAATACCTGAGTGATTGAAAAAATCTGTACAACAAACACCCACGACACAAATTTACCTATGTCACAAACCTGCACTTGTACACCTAAACTTTAAATAAAAGTTTTAAAAAAAGAAAAGAAAATAGAGGCAGGTGGATTGAATCAGAAGACCAGAAGTTAAGAACCATCAAAACTACAGTGAATTCACCAATTTTTTCCTCTCTGGAATTCCACTGCCTGAACTCAAGATGGTCTAAGAACTAGAAGGAATCACTCGCACGGACAGAAATTCAAGAAAATCATTGTGGTTCTGGCTCAAAAAATGCTAAAAGGACTTCCTAATGCTCAGAAAAAAATGTGAAAATCCATGTTTGTTTTGTTTTATTGTGTTGTTTTGTTTGCTCTGTTCTCTGGTGTCTCAGCCATCACATAATCTTAGAGCAATGGTGTTACTTCCCCTACCCAGCTCCCACTGCCCACACTTACTCCCAATGTGACTCCAGTCAAGTATAGCGTGAAGCACAGAGGGAATAGGATGCTTCAGATTTCTGGCCAGGTGACCAAAGAAAGGACCCTACAGAAACCGGAAAGTACCAAGATTTCAAAGAGGTAAGAACTTGAGAAAACGACTCCTTTTAGTTGCACGTGAACTCCTGTACTAACCCTGAGCTGTGTATGCATGGACATAAACCTAAATAGGACACACAGACTTTGAGAACCGAACTATGGGAAAGACCACTGACCAAGTCCTAGACTGGCGGCAGACAGGACTGGAGGATAGATTGGAATCACACCGCAAATAACCTGAAAGCCAAAGTGATGAAAGAAGCTTGGTCAGAACCTGTGACCTGACCAAATGAGGTTGCTTGCTTATTAAAGCAAAAATATCCATTTTTTTGTAGAATTTCAACAAAACCCAAAGACTCAAAATGCCCACCATATAACTTGAAGTTACTTAGAGTACATAAAAACATGAAAAATATCAACTTGCTTAGGAAAAGACAATCAACAGGGGTCACCACTGAGATGGAACAAATGTTGGAATAATCTCATAGAAACCTTG
The DNA here is from genome assembly GCA_031835075.1 of Saguinus oedipus. NCBI lineage: Eukaryota > Metazoa > Chordata > Mammalia > Primates > Cebidae > Saguinus > Saguinus oedipus. Next base: position 1,591,705 of record CM063172.1, on the reverse strand, counting down.
AGACTTGCTTTCCGCGCTACCTGTCGAGGGCTCCAAACGGCGTTGTTCTGGATTCCCGTCGTAACTTAAAGGGAAACTTTCACAATGTCCGGAGCCCTTGATGTCCTGCAAATGAAGGAGGAGGATGTCCTTAAGTTCCTGGCAGCAGGAACCCATTTAGGTGGCACCAACCTTGACTTCCAGATGGAACAGTATATCTATAAAAGGAAAAGTGATGGCATCTACATCATAAATCTGAAGAGGACCTGGGAGAAGCTTCTCCTGGCAGCTCGTGCCATTGTTGCCATTGAAAACCCTGCTGATGTCAGTGTTATATCCTCCAGGAATACTGGCCAGAGGGCTGTGCTGAAGTTCGCTGCTGCCACTGGAGCCACTCCAATTGCTGGCTGATTTACCCCTGGAACCTTCACTAACCAGATCCAGGCAGCCTTCCGGGAGCCACGGCTGCTTGTGGTCACTGACCCAAGGGCTGACCACCAGCCTCTCACGGAGGCATCTTATGTCAACCTACCTACCATTGCTCTGTGTAACACAGATTCTCCTCTGCGCTATGTGACATTGCCATCCCATGCAACAATAAGGGAGCTCACTCAGTGGGTTTGATGTGGTGGATGCTGGCTCGGGAAGTTTTGCGCATGCGTGGCACCATTTCCCGTGAACACCCGTGGGAGGTCATGCCTGATCTCTACTTCTACAGAGATCCTGAAGAGATTGAAAAAGAAGAGCAGGCTGCTGCTGAAAAGGCTGTGACCAAGGAGGAATTTCAGGGCGAATGGACTGCTCCAGCTCCTGAGTTCACTGCTACTCAGCCTGAGGTTGCCGACTGGTCGGAAGGCGTGCAGGTGCCCTCTGTGCCTATCCAGCAGTTCCCTACTGAAGACTGGAGCGCCCAGCCTGCCACGGAAGACTGGTCTGCAGCTCCTACTGCTCAGGCCACTGAATGGGTAGGAGCAACCACTGAATGGTCTTAAGCTGTTCTTATGTGGCCTCTTAAACAACATGTAAGATTTATGGAAAATAAACATCAAGTTTCTAAAAAAAAAAGAAACCTTGAGACTTTTTAAGACTTCTGTAATAACAAAGGATGAAAGAAACATCCTTCGAACAAATGAAAAGACAGAAAAATTTCAGCAAAGAAACAGAATACATAGAAGATACAAATAGAAATTTTAGAACTGAAAAGTACAGTGTCAGAAATAAAAATCTCATAGTGTGGTATTAATAACAGAATGGAGATGGCAGAGGAGTCAGCAAACTTGAAAATTGATAAGTAGATACCATTCAATCTCTACAACCCAGAACAACCACATAAAGAAAACAACTAATGAACATCAGAAACCTGTAGAGCAAAACCAAAAGGTCTAACATTTGTATCATTAGCGTATCAGAGGGGGCAGGAAAAAAAAGAGTGCCTCCCTGAAAAAATACTTGAAGGAATCATGGCTGGAAACACCCTGAATTTGGTGAAGACTGCAACTGAAGATTCTCCCTCCAATCTGGTCCAAGCAGCAGAGGGACAGAGAAAGAAAACAAGTGATGGGAATTAGCCCACTTCTTGGAACTGCAGCTGCCTGGAAGGTGCAGAAAGGCTCTCCTTGCCTGGAGTTAGTTTGTCTCTTCTGGGTTTCCATACTGTAACTGCCAGGGATGCCATTGGATAACCTAGGCCGGGATGTCCAATCTTTTGGTTTCCCTGGGCCACATTAAAAGAAGAAGAATTGTCCTGGGCCACACATAAAATACACTAACACTAATGATAGCTGATGAGCTGTGGGGGCGCAGCGGGGAGAAAAAAAGAGAAAGAAGAAAAACAAAATCTTAGGTATTTCAAGAAAGTGTACAGATTGGTGTTGGGCCACATTCAAAGCCATCCTGGGCTGCATGTGGTCCAAATGCCGCAGTTTGGACAAGGTTGGCATAGGGGCTGGCACAAGAAGGGAGGGTGGGGGCTGGACATCTCTCTCGGGAGTGACAGGTTCCCCTTTTTTGGCTCCTCCTGGAATTTTCTGTCTCTATAGGAGTGCTCCCTTCCAAGTTCCTGGCTGTGTTAAATCCAAGACAAGGGATGTCAGAGGGGGGAAAAAATTTCACTGCTGGCTTAGGTTTGGTAAGTTTGGAATTCCGAACTTCTCCAATCCTCTTGCTAGTTTTTACAGGGTCCACAAATAGCTGCTCCATGCATTCTGCCTAGGCTTTGTAGTTGTTTTCAATAGGACAGAGAATGCATATTCCATGTTACCCAGAACCTACCAAGGTTAAGACAAAATTTTGGAATAATTACTAAATATTACAAAATGTTACTTGTTGAATCTCTGAATACTGTTGTCACAGCCATATGCTAAATAAGTTACATTTGGTTTTCTGTTTATAGGTTATTCAAAGGAATCTTATTTCTTGAGTTATACTCCTAGTCATTGTTTCCCATAATGCTGCCTATGTGTAGAAAAACTAGAAGGATATTTTGAGTCCGAGAGAATCATCATTTAGAAAGTTAAAGCAGGCTGGGCTCAGTGGCTCATGCCTGTAATCCCAGCACTGGGAAGCTGAGGCGGGCGGATCACGAGGTCAAGAGATCGAGACCATCCTGGACAACATGGTGAAACCCTGTCTCTACTAAAAAATACAAAAATTAGCTGGGCGTGGTGGTGCACACCTGTAGTCCCAGGTACTCAGGAGGCTGAGGCAGGAGAATTGCTTGAACCCGGGAGGTGGGGGTTGCAGTGAGCCGAGATCGTGCCATTGCACTCCAGCCTCATGCCTGGCAATAAAGTGAGACTCTGTCTCAAAAAAAAAAAAAAAAAAAAGGAAAGTTAAAGCATTTTTCTCTAAACATATAAACTTTCCAAATTTATTCATAATTTTGGGCTAGCAATGCCACTGATTACCAGCAAATAACTAAAAGTTGGCTATATGTTGGAAAAACATATCCAATCTTACTTAACACGTTATTTTTATGTTTTCTTTATTATATTCATTCTACAAATACTGAGTGTTTATTTGCCCAGTCCTAGCCTTAACAGTCTGGTAGTAAATACATTGAATAAAGTCCTGTGTTCATCCTATTAAGATATTGGAATAAAATATTCTAGGCATTCTGATAAGCACAACTGTTCTATATTATTGTTTTTAATATGGAAATGTTTTTCCTTAAATACCCTCTAAGTTGACCTTTTCTCTGGTGATCTTTACAAAAGGATAGAAACCTAGACAAATATGCACTTCACATGGGGAAATCTGGGCCATTGCAAACTTCATTTTCAACTAAGTGATATTAAACATACCAACGTGGTTTAGGTATGAATATCCCTGGCCATTGAGCAGAACACTCACTGTGAAATTCTTGCTTAGAAATACTTTGCAAATTTCCTAAATTTGGGACATGCCAGCTTTACAAAAGGAATAAAAGCCACATGTTGAATGTGTTCTCATGGCTGACATTAATACTTACTATATCTTTTATTTTCTTAAGGCAGCTTTTTAATTTTAAGAGATTAAATGGCTTGATTAGAGATTAAATGGCTTGATTAGTTTACTGGATGTCACAATTAACATCCTCATGGATGAAAAATGAAGCTAAATTGTTAAAAGAAAAATTAGTTTTGTTTATCCATTTTATATCATTTGGCTCCAGTAGCAAGGGAAGGGCACTTGATACATATTAATTAGTTCAAAAACTTGGGCAATTTTGTTGTTATTTTTTATTTCTGTTTTTGACAGAGGTCATCATAATTATAAGATAGACATTAGGCTTCTTTTCATTATTCCATTTTTAAAATTCTCTTTCATCCTTCATTTCCACCCTCCATTCTTTCTCTCTACCATATACCCCCTCTGAATTTCTACTTTAGCACCTCTGCTCAAAAATCAAATTCCAAAATGTCCTCTCCTGGTAGCAAGAGTGTGAACATGTCATCACTTCTCATATACATTCAGGTGCAGTTTACAGAAAATTTTAACAGAGACTAAGGTAATTCCATCATTACTCACATTTGGGGTGTGCATGTGTATATCTATGTGGTCCAAGAATGTGAATAACCTTCATTTGGTAGAAACACATTCAACTAATTAAAGCTGGTGGAAACTACAATAATTTCCCTAAGTTCCATAAATCATATACCTTCTGAGTTTATTTGGAGGCATTTTTCTCTAACATTGGTTAAATAGCTATCATTTTTAACATTTGCATTCCTCCCAATCTCCAAGGGAGGATAGTACTATAGTAATTATACCACATTCTTCTGAGTTTCCATAACGAGCTATTATTTTGCTAATGGAATATTCAAGTAGTCTGTAGTAATTTATCAAATAGTCCCAAGTCCCATTTTCTCAGTGTGAGTCTTTTTGTTCACAGGTAAATTGATGTGTGGGGGGTTATCAAGCCTTTTTTGTAATTCAAATTATCCATTCCACCTCCCTTCACACACACAAAAATGCTATCTTAGAAGAGTTTTTAGAAATGTTTAGAATTAAAATTGTACAGACACTGTGCAAGTAGTAATTTCTGCATTTCAAATTTATTTTATGATGTTTTTGCATTTTGATGCCTAATTTTGAAAATGCTCCTAAATTGAAGGTCGGGGGAGGCAAAGATGTAATTCAGCTTCTTTCACAGTACAGTCTATTCTCTTGTCAGCACAAACTACTAGCAGGAGAGCATGACACTGAATTAGAGACTGAGGAACAGGAAACCATTTCAAGCTCTCCTGTTTTCCTTCACTTAAAAAAATCCAAATTTAAACCTGGTATAGTTCTTATTGACCACTTTTTGGAACAGAACTCTTAAAGTTATGGGGTATCCATATACCAGTAAGTATATTAGAGCCCTTGAGCAGAAAACTATGCAGACAGACTCAGGTTGGGAGAAGGGCTTTTGAACTACACAAAGGAAACAAAACAAAAGCAAACTACCTGTAAAAAAAAATTTTTTTTTTTTTTGAGACAGAGTTTCGTTCTGTCACCCAGGCTGGAGTACAGTGATATGATCTCAGCTCACTGCATTCTCTGCCTCCTAGGTTTGAGCAATTCTCGTGCCTAAGCCTCCCAAGTAGCTGGGATTACAGGCACCTGCCATCATGCCCAGCTAATTTTGTACTTTTAGTAGAGATGGGGTTTCACCATACTGGTCAGGCTGGTCTCCAACTCCTGACCTCAAGTGATCCACCCATATCAGCCTCCCAAAGTTCTGGGATTACAGGCATAAACCACTGCACCTGGCCTACCTGTAAAATTAACAAAGGACTTACTGAAGAGCTCTAGTTCCTGGTAGAATTGTGAACTGGCTTGTGCTAGACTCAGCTCCCTCAACCTAACCTTAAGTTTACTTTACAGTATTGTCATTATAGGAAAATATCTTTGAGAAACTTACCAAAGCAACCAACAGAAGACTTTGAGAAGATTGAAAATTGTAATTGCTGGGTGTGGAAAGGATAGGAATTTGCATTTTCCTATGGAAGTGCTCCACAGATGGCCTTGACAAGATAAAGCAGATTAGAGCCTTTTCAATTTTGCACTTGCCTTTCACGTACATTGCCTTTAGACAATCATCTCCTTCCCATTTACCCAAAAATCTGCTACAGCATCTAGATTCCTTTTTGTGGTGTCTCTGAAATAATATTTGGGCAGCAGGAAGGCCCTGTTGGGTGACAAATTTTAAAAATAAGAAAAGATTGGCCAGCTGCCCTTGGCCATTGACTCTTCCTCCTCCTCTCCCTCCAAATACCCATTCAATGATAAATAATAATCTAAGGAAACTGCCCTCCCTCGACCATCACCCACATTGCTGTATCACAATTAAAGATAAGACATGAATCACTGACCAGATGAAACTCTTGGAGGACTAACTGTTACAGCCAGGAATCCACAGAGGTTCTGCAGTGCCTGCAACTCTCTGACTCTCTGCCTAGGGGCTTATCCTTGTCTCTATTTTTAACCTCACAGAAATTCATATAAATTGTAGCCTGGCCTTTGGCCCTTACCCAAAACACATTTCCAGAAATGCAGACCATCTTTTCTATTCAGAGATCCTGCTGAAACAGAGTAGCTGATACACCAGGGGAGCATGAACTCAATCACCAAAATAACTAGATGCAAAGGGTTATGATTACCAAAAGAAAAAGCACCAACTGGACAACATACACTGTCTTAAGTAGAAATACTAGAACAGACAGTTCAGAATTATAATTAATAATAAATATAGTCATGGAGATATTAAAAAGTTTAAACATATGAAAGATAAACAATGAACTATTAAGTTTTACATGGGAAAATTATACATATAAATGTATGTATATTTCTCATAATTAAAGATTAAAGATTTTGGATTTAGAAAGAACATTGAATGTCAAACAGTACTGATAATGAAAAATTTACACTTAGACTGTAATTATATTTAAAATTATCAAAAATAGAAAAATTTGAATATTGCTAAATAGAAAGCAAATAAAGGAACAAATACCATAGTTCAATATAATTTTAGAAGAAATCAAATTAGAAAAGAACAATCCCAGAAAATGATGGAAGAGATATAATAAATAAAATTATGAAATATGTTGCCACATATTTGATTATAGTTTGGCAAAGACTTGAGAATGAGGTGGGTGGGGGGGAAAAAGAAGGAAAGGGGAAAAAATCTAGACCAAAAGGAGAAGTATATTTACAATAACCAGAGCTAAAATTCAACATAATTCAATTTGATAAGGTAGAGAACATGAGGAATGAGAGTGAATTAAGTTATTTGTCTCATCGAGAAAAATGTCCTCTTGGGAAAATTATATTATTTATGTTGTTAGTAGAAATAGATATAAAATTATTGAACACACACACACATATATGTATGTGTGTATGTTTACATATATAAGTTTAAGAATTGATTACAAGAAAATAATCATGGTTACAGGTCTTTGGAGAAAGACACCTGCCATATAAATTTTAGCAGCAGAACAAAACACTATCTGTTAAATAGAAAGCACCGATGGAGAAAAAGAAAAACAAAATGTTTTTTTTTGTGAAGTTTACATGAAAAATACTTTCCAATATAACTGTTAACTATAAAATTTGATTAAACACATGAGTTCAAAGGTGGGGCCTCTAATGATGCATTTTTTAAAAACTAAACTGTTGAACTTACTAGTTCAACTTACTAGTTGTCTAAAAAAAAATACTTAAGGTGCATCAGGCAAATATGAACCAAAAGAGAAGTGACACAGTAATCTATTATACGAAAAACACAGTTTAACGCCAGGAAGAATCTTATCTGCTAGATAAGAAACACTAGAACAAGAAGGCATATTTATCATAATTCATGTCTCACCACATATTGTCTACAGCTGCTTTCTATGCCACTACAGTGGCAGAACTGAGTACTTACTAACGTACTTACTGTTTTGCACTTTAAGAAAAGCTTTAGCAACTCCTAATATATACAACTGAGTCTCAGGAAGAAAGAAAGAGAAAATGAGCAAAACTAATATTTAAAGACAACAAGAAAAACGCAAATGACAGACTTAATAGACAGGGATATTAAAACAGCTAGATTGGTGTAAAAGTAATTGTGGTTTATTTGCCATTTAAAGTAACTGCAAAAACTGCAATTACTTTTGCACCAACCTTAATATCCTATCTGTATCATATATATTCAAAAAGCTAGAGGAAAACTAAAATATGTTAAGTAGAAACACAGATATAAAAAGACCTATATTGAGCTTGTACCAGTAAAAACTGTAATATCTGAGATTAAAAAATTCACTGAGTGGGATTCATGGCTGATTAAACATTGTGGAAAAAGACATATCAATAGAAACCATCTGAAATAAGAGAAATAAAAGATAAAGCCTTTTGAAAATTGAACAGAGCATCAGTGAACTCTGGAACAAACATGTATATATGATTAGAGTTCCTGAAAGACAAGAAATCAGGGTATAGACAGAATATTTGAAGAAATAATGGGCACAATTTTTTCAAATTTGCTGAAAACTACTGATCTTGTGATTCAAGAAACTCAATAAACCACAAGAGCAAGTGCCAGGAAAATAACAAAAAACCCAAAACATTATCAAGTCACATCCCATTCAAATTACTTAAAGTCAATGATAAAGAAAAAAAAAGTTAAAACATCAGCCAGGGGCAGTTGGCAGGGGTATGTAGCTGTATCTATATACTGAAAAGAAGTTAAGTATCTCGGCAGAATTCTCTTTGGAAATAATGCAAACTACACTAAAAGAAAAAAGTGTCAAGCTAAAATTATTGACTTACTGAAAATATCTTTTAAAAACAAGGATTAAATTTTGGCTCATTTTCAAACATAAATATCTGAAAGCAATGAAGAACTTTAGGAATGATAATTATGTAGCACAGATGAAGCTTTCTTTAAAAATTATTTAAATCTTTTTCAAAGATAATACCCTCTAAAAAATAAATAACAACATATAGTTGTATAGCATGGATTATAAAAGACACCAAAGCAAAATATATAATTACATTGTATAAAGGGTAGGAGGGAAGAAATGGACATAAAATTTTTAAGTTTCTTAGAGTACATATTAATTTATATAATATCACTTGAAGATCGACTGTGATAAGTTAAAAATATGTACTTTAAATCCTAAAGCAGATTCTAAAATAACACAATGAACAGTTATTACTAATTGTCAAACAAAAGAAATAGTATGGAATCATAAAAAATAATCCAAAAGAAGACAGAAAAGATAAAAGGAACAAAAAAGAGACTAATGAAAAATAAATGGCAAAATAATAGATTTATATCCAACCATGTCATAATCTCATCAAATACAAATGGGCTAAATCCCAGTTAAAAGGCAAGGATCATACAATTAGGTTTTTTAAAAGCAAGATATGCTTCCTAGAAGAAGCCCATTATATAAATACAAAGAAATAGGTAAGTTAGAAGCAAAAGGATGGGAAAGAATGTGCCACACAAAAGGATGGGAAAGGACAATAATGCATTAATTTCAGATTTATTAAATTGAGAAATTTATATCTCTAATGCTATGCCTCTGTACACAAGCAGAGCAATAAGCCACAGCATAATGACATTATGCATATTTTAAAGTTGGGGTTCAGCAAACTTTCTATATAAATCAAAGGATGGCTCTATCAATATCACATAAATATTTGGTAAATAAATATTTAGGGTCATTACATATTTTTGATGAACTGATGCCTTTATCATTTCAAGATGACCCTTTTTATTCCTGGACTTTGTGCAGTTTTTTTCTACTTTGTATAAAATTATTAAACTTTGTGTAATATTGATGCATAATACATACATTAGAATTATTTCCTACAAAGAGATGGAGGAGGCTGTAAAGATCAAAGGAAATAACTTCAAAATTTCAAAATTATTATGAAACTAAGCAATGCAAACAAAAAATTGCAGGCATTACAATGTTTATATAATTTTTAATATTTCACTATGACAAATGAGAGACATAAAAATTATAACCTTTGCTGACATGTTCAACTGCCAGCGCAAATAATTCCTAGTTGTAGAATAATTTAAAAAATTAAATGGACCATATGCTCTCTGTCACACTCAACTCTACCATAGACAATACATCAATAAATAATGTATTGTCCAATAAAACTTTATTTACAAAACAGGATACGGGCAGTATTTGCTTTCAGACTTTTCTTATGGAGCATTAACTTTACTTCTAGATTAGGCAGAGGAAACAACTGCCAATATATCGTTTCTACTTTTCTAATATGACTTCATCTCAAATTTTACATTTAAAATATTTTTACATTTTTGATATGTATCCTTTATATGCAACATAATTTGATATTATTAATCTATTCAAGACTCTGCAGTTCAACACTGCTTATGTTTTCCAGTGTGTCTTTTGCTTTATCACTGCCTTTCCCATTCAGGATAATGTCTCCTTTCATAAGAAATTTGGAAGTTGAATTGAATATTACACATTCTAAGCTAATTTGACTATTGGTCAGTTTTAAAATCAAAATGCTTTAAATCTGTCCAATTTAACAATTTATATAAATTGATTTCCCATGTAAATGTATATTCATTTGTTTTCCTTAATGTACAAATGTTTAACATATATAATTTACAAGAATTATTTTGACTCTCTTCTATATTTTATAATTTTTGTCATTATTACCTATGTTTTTCACCAGCTCCTTTATCTCACCGCTTCTTCATTTTGAATTGTTTATTGTGCTTCACTGATTGTCAGCTATAGCACACATTCGTGGTTTTTATTTTTAATGAAGGATGGATGTACAAAATGTATACTAAGTTTAAATATATGGAAATATATTTTTCTTTTACACATGAACCAAAACTTGATTAGAAATGGAGCTCTTTTATTTAGGTTACAAGCTTGTTCTTTTTAAACTATTTACCAGGCATTGCTTAGAGACCATATTGTGTGTAGACCTGTCTTGCTTGCCCTGCAGAGCGCTAACTGAAAATGTGAATTTGTTGATGACTTTTAAAAAAATCTAAAGATTTCACATAAAAATCCGTATTTCTAGGCTTTGCTCACAAGGTAGAGCATTAGGCAACACTGCAGAATTCTTACATAGCAATTCAGAATTAGAATTGAGTGGCAACTTCCTTCCTTAAGCTGGACTGGCAATCTCCAATCTGCCACAGTACTTACTGCCCGACTTCACTCTTTTGCATTACTTACCTGAATTGTGATGGCAATTGAGACTGTGAAGCCTGATGCTGCTCAACAGGTTTCTAGAATTCTGTAAATTAAAAAAAAAAAAAAATGCAACAATTCTGGCTTTTGTTGTTCAATTTGGTGTTGTGACTTTAAAAAATTGTTGCTAATGCTTGGCCCGGATGGAATTAAAGAGTTTTCTTTAAAATTTAAAACTAAAAATACATGAAAAAGTAAACAAAATTTGACAAATCTGTGTCTGTTTTTCTCCATTTATTTGACTGGTATCTAATGTTTTTCTGAAAAACCAAGGTATGTAGCATAGAAATTTTGGCTTGTATCATAATTTATTTATGATTTTAAATTCCTTATTAAGCCACCAGTTAAGATATGTTGAAGATTTTTCTCTGCCATCCATATCTATGTTTTCTCAAATTGTTTTTTTCTTATTTCTTCTATGATCTATCTATGCAAATCACCTGTTTTTCTTCATTATTAATAGTTCAATTTTTATGATGTTGATATAGCTCTTTATTATTTATAATATTGATTTTAATTATGTAATTACATTTTGGCTTTGAATACCTTAACAATAATTAATATTTATTGAGCACTTAACTATATGCCAAACATCGTTTAATCACTTTGAATGCATTCTGTCAATGAAAGTTTTCCAGAAATCCTATGAAGACTATATTATTATTATGCCTTCTAAAGTGAAGATAAGATAGTAAGGCTTTCAGAGATTAAGAAACTTTTCCAAAATAAAAGAGCTGGAAAATAGTGAAACTAAAATATGTAATGAGACTTTTTTTTTTTTTTGAGACAGAGTCTTGCTCAGTTGCCCAGGCTGGGGGTGCAGTGGTGCAATCTGGGCTCACTGCAAACTCCACCTCCCAGATTCAAATGATTCTCCTGCCTCAGACTCCCAAGTAGCTGGGACTACAGGCACCTGCCACCATGTCCGGCTAATTTTTTGTAATTTTAGTAGAGTCAGGGTTTCACTGTGTTAGCCAAGCTGGTCTTGATCTCCTGACCTCGTGATCCATCCACCTCAGCCTCCCAAAGTGCTGGGATTACAGGCATGAGCCACTGCATCTGGCCAAACGAGACAGTCTTTATTCCAAAGCCTGTGCTCTTATCTCTAAGCTACATAGAAACCTTTCTTTTTCTCTAACATATTTAGCTTGCCTCTCATTCAAGTTATTTTTTTTTACATTAGTTATCTTTCTTTCTAAAAATTTTTAATGGTAAAATTTATATAATAGGAAAGTTACCATCTTAACTGTTCTAAGTGACAGTTCAGTAGTGTTAAAGACAAACTGCAGTGTAACCAATCCCAAGACTCTTTTTGTTCTGCAAACTTGAAACTGTACTCATTAAATAACTGTCTCCACCTCCCTTTTCTTAGCCTCTAGAAACCATCATGCTACTCTCTATCCTTCCAATTCAAATGTAAGTTTGTAATTTTAATAAATTTATCAATTTTGGCTCATTGTGTAGAAACTTTGCTTCCTTATATTTTTTACAGCAAAAAATAAATATAGTTGATAAGCTTTTGAAATTGTGAATGTTTCCAAAAACCATCCTTCCACGTTTTCTCTAGTGCTAGTGTCTGTTTTGTGTTACGCAATCAGTTCATACAATACTTACTTGTTTTGAGAAGAGGTTGCCTCATCCTTGAAATAAGTGGATTATCCTGTTCTAGTATTACTCAGTTTTATCTGAAGCTAGTTAGAATCATCCTTTCAAATCTTAAGATATAGGAGGTATCACTATTCACACTGGTCAACCTTCTGGTACCGTGTAGTCTTTAATTTAGTATCTTTTGGTCTGAGAAAAAATCTCATGGTGTTATGACTAGATTTTCTTGTCTAGTCATGAGGAAAGAGTCTTATTCCTGTCTAGTCTGAAGTCATCTGTATTTCTTGCATTGCAGAAAAATCCCAAATAGTGAAGGAAATCTAAAATATTACCCACATCAATTTTGACCTCATTAGCATTTCATTCTTGAGGAATACTGGGGCTGAGGGATGTATTAGCGACGGAAACAGGGCCAAAGAGGGGAACAATGTATTCGGATTAATAGAGTGGAGCTTTTACAAAAAAAGAGAGGTGGGTTTGTGCCTCCATGAGTCTGTGTAGATGGAAATCCCCTACCTCATTAACCATGTGCCTTTCCCATTCTGCCTCCAGGCTATGTTTTCCTTAGTTGACTCTTCAACTTTTGCATGACACATTTTTGACCCACATTTCTAGTTTCCACTGTTGAAACTGCATCTCCTTCCCTATTTTCACAAGCATTATAATGGAAAAACTGCAGAGGCTGAGTCAGACACTGCTGATCAACAGCAATGTAGCCAGAATATCCCCAAGAAGATGAAGCTGGTAATGGCTTTCCTCCTGAACCCCCACATGCTCCAGTCTGACCTAAAACCCAGTGTAGGCTACCAGTCCTTTTTAAACTGCACACATAGACAAAGTTTCTTTTGCCTATAACTGCAGCTGGTCTTTGGGGAGCCAATTCCTGTTTCCTACTACTGTCTTTGCCATTGTCTCTTCTTAGCAGTATCTTGGCAGGAGAAAGTATATATAAATTGTACAAATTGCCTACATTATATTGAGATGCCATTTGCAAGGATTTCTTTCCCAAATATATTCACTTTTTAACATCTTTAAATCAAGTTTAATTCCGATATGGTAACTTTAAATTATGAAATTATTTTTTATGGTCAGGGTTGAATGACTTTCAACTTTCCAAATTCTATCTCATGTCCATAAAGCATGTTAGTTTAAAGAATGTACTTTCTGGAAGTGACAATAGCTAAATTATAAAATCTGTCAAAAATCCATTTTACCATGGTCTAGTTCTTTATTATTTGATATGGGGAGGAAAGAACAAGTAGAAATAGAAAAGCACAGAGTGTGAAATTTAGGCAAAAATCTTGGGCTAAAGCTTGAAATTAAAATCTCAACTACAGCTTAGCTGAAGAAAACAAAAACAACATGCATCTAGGAGTGTGTGTGTGTGTGTGTGTGTGTGTGTTTCACTATGGCACATGGACATTCTACGAATTAGCTCATTGACTATGACTGCTGTATTTCTTATGGAAAGAATGGATGACTTATTAGCATGATCTCATCCATCCTCTGGGAGCAGGAGGTTGTTTATGTGTAGAGGGAATTAACAATAATAATTCTGAAGAGAGGAAGTGTTTTGGAATGTTTAGAGTCAGCTGCCTAGATTCTATTTCTGGACTCATCAGTTTTTTGTTAGGAGTCTTTACACAGGTCGTATTTTCTTAGCACCACTCTTTCTTTATCTGTTTGATTGGCATACAAATAGTTTCCATTTTATTACTTCATGGATATTTTGTGAGTTTTAATAACTTTAGGTAACATAACCTGCAAAATGGCTTTGAAGTCTTTGGAGAACCTCCAGAACAAAGGAGGAAGTGCGCTTCTCTGGAGAAAATGCAGTATTTTTTCATAGGAAGTGTTGTGTGGTCTTTTTTTTTTAAATAAAAATTCTCAAGATTGCCAAGCACATTCCATAAGCTTTCTCTTCAGAACTGCCACTTTGCAGCTTCTCACCAGGAGCTATACGAGTTTCACATTACTTCATGATTAGATATGTTGTTTGACACCTTTTCTTACTATTTTTTCAAAAGGGAAAAATGATAGCAAGTTTAGGAGTGACTAGGTGACAGAAATTTGGAGACTGCTTTTGGAGCAATAGTTGTTCTTCATATTAAAAATGCATCTGTGAAGACAAGTCCATTCTTCCTGGAGGGATGCCCCGGGTAGGTAAATGTGTAGAAGCAGGTCATAACATTGTTTATGTGCTTGAGACCAGGGAGAAAGCAGATAGGTGTTTGAGACTCAGCTCTAGGGAAAATGACTAAACAACTGCGTTTGCAAGAATCTAGAGACCACGTAGGAATACTCATCACTGCCAATTAATAAGAAAAACTTAAATTTGCAACACACTTTACAGTTTAAAATAGCACATTTATGTATGTAGTTTCACAAAAACTGTGCAGAGCAATATATTGTTTCAAGATAAGTAAACTGAAAATTGGAGTTATTAATACAAATTGATTTGTCCAAGGTTGCACAGCTAGAGAGCTAGTATCTAAGCCTAATATTTTGATTCTTCACCTGCTGATTTATAGTATACTCTTGATTCTACACAAAGAAGGGAAAGGGGAACTCTTACACATTTCATCCTTTCTACCTGCCTTTCTGCAAATGTTGATACTCTACTTACTGCCATCTGAGAGTCACTGACACATTTAGCAGTCATTACTGAGGAATGGGTTTCCCGGAGGTGTGTGAGGGCAGAAAACAGCTTGCCAATCACAGAAAATAGCCTTTTTTGTGGGTGTTTTTCTTTTCTTTTTATGTAAATGATGACATTGTATCACGAACATGAAATACTTTTCTTCATTTTCTCAAGCAATGACTTTTATTCAGAAACTTGTGACCTTGTTTATCCTTACTCAGAATAGAAGTTTGGCTGCTGCTTTTATGCCCTGATAATAGCACTAGCCACCTCCACTCCCTCTGTCTAAGACTAACGTTTCCCAGGCCTAACTCCCTTCACTGCTAGTGCTCTAGTTTTTTGACTAATGTACATTCTAACTGAAAACACATGACCCCGGAGAGATTAAAATCCCTCCAGTGCATAACCAAAGAAACATTCCATAACTTGACTTTTCTCTGGACTCTGTTCCAGTGAGATTTTCATGTGGTATGGATGTTGAGCTTCACATTGGCATCTGTGCTTTGGCATAAACTGAGAGAGAAATAAAATGGGCTTGTTTTCTTGTGAAAATCTCATATCAGCCCTCGGAGAGAGGAATGAAAAACTGTTTCAAGAGAGACATACCTTAACTTTGCTGCAAATCCTCTTCTGCCTTCCAGCCTTCAATATCAATATGTCACACTAAATTATTTCATTAAGTCCTTCATCTCCTTCGTAACCTGCTTGTCTTTGAGGACAAACTTTAGAGCTTCCATGTACACATCTGCAATATTTCGACTCAAAGGACACCTGCTGACTCTTAACGAGAAAGTGACATGCATTCTTTTCCTCCTCCCTTCATAAATATATATTGCAATTGCCATCATTATTTAAAAAAATTATCATTTGGTCCTTAGTGATCTACCATTCTCTACTCTCCCTTCATTCTTAAGCTGACCTTGCTCTCTCAAAAAGACAAGAAGACAACCTTAAGTGACAACGAGACAAATTTCATTTTGTTGGGAACTGCCTTTTCAATTATTTCTCTCTTCTCAATTTCTCCTTGCTGACCTGGTCCAAGCTGTTACTTTGACAAGGGTCCCTAACCTCCAAATTAAAATATGCAAATTGTTATGCTTCCTGTGCTAGGGCCAGTATAGTCCATGCATTGTAACTGCAAAAGATTGTTCTATGCCATTTTCCACCAGAACAATATAGTTACCTACATCTGCCATTTCCTATTATGAGAAAAATAATACCCTGCAGACTGATACATTATAAGCAATATATTTATGCATTAGCATATTTCTAGTTTGAAAATGAAAGATTATCATTTTTCCTGACCTACATTTTGCCACAAGGAAAATATATTCAGGTATATCCAAATATTCTCAAAGACTTGTGTATATATTTTAAATGTTTCTATATTAGGACCTAGTCTAATTGAATTTTAAACATAACTGAATTTTTAAATACTTAATTTTTATGTAATAGGCTTGAAATACAGGACATTTACTAGTCAATGAATTTTTCTTCCTATCTCTCCTGTAGTACATTTTTGGACACTGGATGCTTTTCCTATTCACCTGGTCAATCTGTACTGTTCCAGCAGATAAGCAAAATTTTCAAGATCATCCTACATATTCTTTATCTCTGTGTGCAAATAGAATATTTTCTCATTATTTTTAAAAGTTACCTTTCTCAACACCATAACAGAATTGACTTTATAAATACCTATTGTGTGGGGCCAGGTGCGGTGGCTCATGCCTGTAATCTCAACACTTTAGGTGGCTGAAGCAGGTGGATCACTTGAGGCAAGGAGTTGGAGACCAGCCTGGCCAACATGGAGAAACCCTGTCTCCACTAAAATTACCGAAATTGGCCAGGTGAGGTAGCACAAACCTGCAATCCCAGCTACTCAGGAGGCCAAGGCACAACAATCGCTTGAACCCAGGAGGCAAAGATTGCAGTGAGCCAAGATCATAGTGCTGCACTCCAACTTGGGTGACAGAGTGAGGCTCTATCTCAAAAACAAAACCAAACCCATTGTGATGATAAATAAACTGAAATGTATGATATTTAGAAATTGCTTAAAGCTTATCTCTGTGCTGCTATCATACTTGCCATCGTTCTCAGAAATTCCTGAATGACCATGAATTGTCTCCTGATCATCATGATTTCTTCCAGATTCTTTCAGGAGACTTGCAAAGAAAACCCATTTGGCAATCACTGCATGGGAATCACTTACCTACAGAAGTAGCAATAGTAAACAAAACTACTAGAAAATCAAAAGGTTATTTGTTGCTTTGAGATACATTTTATATTTTCTAATTACTTTTTTGTCAAAATTTGTGTTAGACTGATTTATGGTAAATGTTTATTCCTTAACATTTATTGATTGAAGTAAAACATATCACGTAATGAGAAGAGAGTCACCCTGAATTCAAAATTTTGTACAATGTAAATCACAGGTAGAGAGAGATGAAAGCTGATCTCAATGCTAAGCAACCAAACATCAAATCCTATGTCTGTTGGTCATGAGCAGTGTGGATCCCAGGTATGTAACCTACCTGGTCTTTATTTTCCATATAAATTAAATTCCATATTCCAAGTCAGTGGACTTTGGAGCTGAAACTGCTCATCTAGTTAACCCTCTCAGTTTAAACAGGGTAAGAGTGGCTACATTATTTGATATTATCAATCAATTATCTACTAAGGCAGGTCTAGACTCTATGTCATTAATTCTTTCCTTTAATGGACACTATGCTATGGACTGATAGGAGAAACAATTGTGAGGCTATATGAAGATGGTGAAGGGCGGGTGTCGTGAGAAAACCAGTAGTGGACTGTTACTGCAGTCCAGGCCGTCTGAAAGTGTGCAGGAGTCTCCTCAGTCTTCTCCCTGCTTCAGAGTGCTGTGGCATTATGGTCTAGCTCTGGTGTGGATTCTCCTCCCCGTCTGATTGGTCTTCCTTTCCTAGAGATTGTAAACATTCATCCCTCAATTACCTTGTCCCACAAGACAGCAAGCGGTTGTCAGATTTTAACAAAAGGAAAAGGAAGCAAAAGGGCCAGGTGTTTTTATTTTGTCTCCCCAGCAAAGTTCTTGAGATGTTTGGATTGGACATGACGTGGCAGATATCCCTGTGTTTGTTCCCTGTGTTGAGAGCACGTGGCCATCTGACCATGATACAGGAAGGCAACCAGAAAAGCACTCAGAAGAGGCACAGTCCACCCTCAGTATCCCTGGGAGATTAGTCCTAAGACTCCCCACAGATACTGAAACCTGTGGGTGCTCAAGTGCCTTATAAAAAATGGCATAGCGGCTGGGTGTGGTGGCTTATGCCTGTAGTCCCAGAACTTTGGGAGGCCAAGGCAGGTGGATCACCTGAGGTCACAATTGCAAGAACAGCCCCACCAGAGATGGCGAAACCTGTCTTTACTAAAAATTCAAAGTTAGCCGGGTGTGGTGGCAGGCGCCTGTAATCTCAGCTACTTAGGAGGCTGAGGCAGGAGAATCACTTGAACCCAGGAGGGAAAGGTTGCAGTGAGCCAAGATCGTGCCATTGTGCTCTAGCCTGGGTGGCAGAGTGAGTGAGACTCCATCTCAAAAAAAAAAAAAAAAAGGCATAGTATTTACATCTAGCTACACACATTCTCCAATATACTTTAAATAACCTCTAGATTACTTATACTACCTAATGCAAGGTAAATGCTGTTTAAATAGTTGTTAAACTGTATTGTTTTTTATATTTGTATTTTTTATTGTTGTATTGTTATTTTTATTGTTTGTTTTTCCTAATATTTTCAATCTGTGGTTGGTTGGATTCATAGATGCAGATCCCATGGAACAAGGAGTACTGACTGTAGTCTGTGTGTGTATGGCTGTGCACACGAATGTGTGCCAAAGTCTAAAGTCAGCTTTTAGAAACTTATGCTCTGAACAAGATAAAGGGCAGACATGCTGAAATTTTAGGTTTTTATTTTTTTTCTCGTGTGAGTGGTCCAAGGGAAAACGGCAAATTTTTATAGACTAACATAAAAGTGTAGAAGAGAATTTTCCCTAATCTCCTTGAAGAATATCTGTTCTGTAACTGGAAGACACTGATTATGGCCTTCTTACCTAATTGCTCTTGCTATTCTTGGGGGAATATTAAAAAAAAAGAATAAAGTGGCTGGGCGCAGTAGCTCACACCTGTAATTTTAGCACTTTGGGAGGCTGAGGAGGGTGGATCATGAGGTCAAGAGATGGAGACCAACCTGGCCAACATGTGAAACCCCATCTCTACTAAAAATACAAAAATTAGCTTGGCATGGTGGTATGTGGCTGCAGTCACAGCTACTTGGGAGGCTAAGGCAGGAGAATCGCTTGAGCCCAGGAGGCAGAGGTTGCAGTGAGCTGAGCTCACACCACTGCACTCCAGCTTGGGCAACAAGAGTGAGACTCCACCTCAAAAAGAAAAAAAAAAAAAAGAATAAATTTGTCATTGCAAAACATCCTTTAAAAGTCTAAATGTCTAAGATTATTAAATAGACTCTTTAAAAGAAAGCATTTTTTTCTTCCTAATTCTGTCTTTTCTTTTGAGTTAATATATTTGATATCTGTCTAACACCTACATCTTTAGAAATTAACCAAGTTCCAATTTCTGTTTGTAGGGATAATATAGTAAATGTGATTATAAATACAACATATCCCTAAAAGAAATTCAGGTCACTTCCTTTATCATTTGATACTGATTGGTAAAGGGGATGTTGAGAGGATAAGAGAGTTTTGGAGAAAAAAAATTTAGATTTCTGAAATCTATCCTGAGATAATCTTGCTAGGTTATGTCCCGAGAAGAAAAAATATCACTATCATTATGTAGAAAAATGCTGTCAATATTTTGATATAACCTAAGTCTTACTATACTTTAACGGCCTTATCTAGTCCATTAGAGAAATATTTTCAAACATTATCATAATCATGTATGAACTTATAAAAGCCTTAGACCTGTAATCCCAGCACTTTGGGAGGCCGAGGCGGGTGGATCACGAGGTTGAGAGATCGAGAGACCATCCTGGTCGACATGGTGAAACCCCGTCTCTACTAAAAATACGAAAAATTAGCTGGGCATGGTGGCGCGTGCCTGTAGTCCCAGCTACTCAGGAGGCTGAGGCAGGAGAATTGCCTGAACCCAGGAGACGGAGGTTGTGGTGAGCTGAGATCGCGCCAGTGCACTCCAGCCTGGGTAACAAGAGCGAAACTCCGTCTCAAAAAAAAAAAAAAGCCTTAGAGCTAGTACAAACTTTTGGTGATGGCTTTTTTCATGAGTGAGGCACTATGATTGTAAGCTTAGTAGGAAGAGGATTCCATCAGAAAATAAGTAAGAGGGACAGCATGAAATCTGAGCATCGATAGTTTGGAGGTACATTGCTATTGCAACATTAGGATGGTTGGCTTAAGTGTCATTCTAAAATAATTTACCAATAGTATATATGTGCATGTATTAGGAATTTATGTGTGTTAATATTTTTCTCTCAGAGAATGAAGGCAATAAATTTTTTTAAAAATGCAATTTCACTTTTATTGTTATACCTGTCAAGAGAGGCTGTATTATTTAATGAAAATGCTAAGTTGACATAACTAAAAGACCCCAAAGCACATGGGCTTTTAATAAGAGTGACGTTTACTTCTCTCTGACACTGGTTGGGGGGGAGTGGTATAGTATTGGAGGACTTCCCACACAGTGGAAAGAGGAAGGGAAGGATTCTAAGCTTTGAGGACACACCCTGTCACTTCTGCCCATGGCTAGAATCTGGTCACACAGCATTTCATGCTGTAAGGAGACTAAGTAATAGAGTTCTTCTCTGAGCAGATATGCTTTCAACTGAAACAGGGAAATTAGCTTTTTAAGTCAGGAAAAAAAGAAATTGGTGAACAACTAGCAGTTTCTGCCATTTGGCACTCAATTAATTCTTTTAAATTGACAAGAAAAATTGTATATATTTATGATGTACAACATGATGTTTTGAAATAAGTATATATTGTAGAATGGCTAAGTCAAGCTACTTAATATAGTCAATTGATATTTATTAAATGAATAAGTGCCACATGTGTGGCATTTGTTTAAAATCCAGAACCATAATATTGGGTGGATTCTACATTGAGTCAGGACAGTTTTCTAAGACAATAAATATGTAACTTTAATACAAATTTGCATTAAGAATCATTGAAAAGAGAATGTTATTTGCCAATGTTTTTCCCCCTCATTAACAATAAATGAATTTTCTTCTTCCTACATCATTGTTTTATGCTGTATTGCAAAATATTGCTATAGTTAAAAAGAAAACAAAATAACTAAATGCAAGTTTGTTAGAAATTATTAAGGTAACTTTACATACTTACCCATTCCAATGTATATACTGAGGAAAATAAGCAAATACTGTTACCCATTACTGCCCATGGAGAGTGTTTCCAAGTCTCTTTTATCTTTCCAAGCCAATTGCCTTGTTCTCACTGAGGCCAACTGGCCCATGTTTATTTTCCTGGCAGTTTCAGTAGATTGTCTACTGCTGGCCCTGTACTGCATCTCTGTCTATATTTCAGAATGTGTAGCAAGGCTGAGGTTGCTTAATTAATTCAGAGCAATGGTAGTAATAATTAAACAACATGCATAACCCATTTTAAGAAGAGTAGTGGTAATTTTTTTCCCTCCACCAGATCTTGTTTAAATTAGCTATGTTCATTTTCTAGCTTATTAGCCAGCCTGAATTGAGAATTCAGTCATTACCTACACATTATGCACCACTCTGCCACAGGCTTTCAAATATGCTTATTTATATGCAGCCTTTGGGCTTCCCAAAACTATTATAAAAGCAAGCTGACCTAGAGATGCTCACGTTTTCTCAAAGGGACTGAAATGTCTAGCTCATAAAGGTAATATTAAGGGCAACAATTTATTTAAGTTTTGAAGTGGAGAGCAACAAAATTACACATAAGATACTGACATCAAAATTCAAGCAAGGAGAATCTTATAAATAATGAAGGTAAAGACAGGTAATATAAAAGTAAATCAAACTTTAAAATATTCTATGTAATTTCAATTATTTTTCTAATGCTACATAAACATAAAGATAAATTATTTATAGATGCCATTTGCATGTTTTAGCAACATTATTAGTTTCTCATGTTTCAGTCTCTCCACTCAGATGTTAAATCCATCCCTTTGAAGTAATTAACATAATCACTAACATTATAGGATCATTTTCCCGACTCCAAATAAATGACCATCAAATTGGTGCACACTCTCTATATTCAGAAATGCTTAAATAGTTCATTATTAGTCAAATGACTATGGAAAAATACTGTGCATAAGATGAAAGGAATAATGATTCATACTCCCCACAAGGAAGATAAAACTCTTCCAGGTCACAACTAATTCACTGTAAAATATCTGAGTATCAGGAAGATAACTGAAACCACTAAAAATAAAATCAAATGCAGTAGGTAATTGAAAGGTCATAAGATGTGTCACTACACAATTATGAGGTTTTAAAAAATTTTGGTAGAGCTTATGAGTATAGCTTATATTCTGAATATAGATTACTTTTCAATGAAGTTTTTGTACATAAATATCTTATGAAAAATTTTATATAGTATAAGTTTTCACTTACCAAATCACACTACTGATGAAGAAAACTAAAGGTTACAAGACATTACAAATATTAGAAGATTTTTAAAATTTCAGTAGGGATGATTGTAGCTTCTGTTCTGAATTCAGAGCAACATTTAAATGGTGCTTTATCTATCTAAATACTCATGGAATGAAAATATTAGTATGTTACATGTCTCACATTTCTTATCTCACTGAATGTAAAATGAATCTGAAACTTTCAGTGAACGCACATTTAATTTCCCCACCAAAATACTTTCTGTTGACAAAGGTTTTATTGATCTTCAAATGGGAACCTATATTATCTGAAACAAATTAGAACAAAGGAGGAACATATTATTTCTAATTTAAAGATAAAAGCACATTTTGCTTATAGGAAGACATGTTGATCTGTGTATTTTTACACAGGGGAATCAGTGATATTGGTTAACTAGCTAACCAATTTTTCAATACTGAACTTAGGGTCTAGTTCTAAGCAAAACTATGAAGAAAAGTGCTTATTTATAATGTGTGTGTGTGTGTGTGTGTGTGTTTGTGTGTGTGTGTGTGTGTGTGTGCATCCCTTTTTTCTTAAATACCTGCTGTCTCCTGTTGGTCCGTATTGTCCTGGTACCCAGAATGGAAGTGCCTTGGCATGCATACATTGAGCTGTAAGTCTGTTGTGGGTGGGATTCATATGACTGCTCAGTGCTTATGCTCTACTGGTGATAAAATATTTTGAAAATCATCCCTGGTACATACTCTGTGAGCCAAGTCCCATCTTTCATGGGAAACTTTCCTACCAGAACTCAGTGCCAGGATTATCTTTCAGGGTTATATTTTCTACTTTAATTCTTACAGTCCTAGGATCAAGATCTGTCTTTGCTTTGGTCAATATACATCTCTGAGGTGAGTTTTTAACATAACTTGAGTGATTGCAGTCTGACTGTCTATTACAGACTGTTACTCACCCTAGGGATCAAGCTGTGCTTTGATCATGTCCAGGTGTTGTCATGTACCCTCAAGTTACTGTAGCTCTGGAAGGCTATTATGACAGTTTTCCAAGCAGATGGCTTCAAAGAATTTTGAGAAATGGAGAACAAATATAATTTCAAATCTCAAAATGGTTAATAAGTATATCATAAGATATTTAACATTATGTGTCATTAAAGTAAAGCAAATTAAAATCAGATATGACACTACTGAACATCCACCAGAATGGCTAAATTGAAAGGATACAGAGAAAATTAGACTCTAACACACCGACAGTGGGACCTTGATACAACTACTTTTGATAAGTGCTTAGTAGTATCTAATAAATCTGAATACACATACACACCCAGTCATTCCAGCTGTGGGCATATATCCAGCAGGAAGGTATATATATGAACTCCAACAGACATATACAAAACATTCATGGCATATTGTTTATAAAAACCTCAAACTGGAAATAAAAACAATGTCTATCTACAATAGACTGGGTAAAGAGAAATTTTGATAATGGACAATAAAACACTGCATATCAAGGAAAAAAAGAAGAAATACCTCTACATGCAAAGATGGATAAATATATTGAGCCAGCAATCACTACAAAAGGTACACAGTATATTATTCTACTCATACGAAGCGAAAGAACAAAAAAAAAGAAATTAATCTGTGGGGCCTGGAATGGTGGTTCATGCTTGTAATCCTAGCAGTTTGGGAGGCCAAGGTGGAAAGATCTCTTGAGCCCAAGAGTTCAAGACCAGTGCAGGCAACACAGTGATACCTCATCTCTACAAAAGATGAAAAAAAAATTAGCGAGGCACGGTGATGTGTGCCTATAGCCCTAGCTACTCAGGCAATTGAGTCAGGAGGATCACTTGATCCTAGGAGTTTGAGGTTACGGTGAGCTTTGATTATGCCACTGTACTCTAGCCTGTGTGACACAGAGAGGATCTGTCTCTAAAAAAAGTTAATAAATAAAAATAAAAATCTGTCGTGGCCTTTGGAGGCAAATGACTAAGGGCAGGAGGGAAGCTTTTGATCTGAGTGACAGTTAGATATGGCGTTCACCTTGTAAAAAACAGACTGGTGGCCTACTCTGATCCCTCGTAAGGTAGCACTAGAATGCCATGGTCAAACACAATCAATTCTGTCTGCATCAAAAACAATGATTCTTCTCTCAAGGACTAATTCATGTTATCCAAGCCAAGAGAGTCAGATAGGAAAAGAGGATGGCAGTTCATCAATTTAAATTAGCAAATACAACTGTTTCATAGACCATACCTGTGTCAATATGATCGACACATTTACTCAATGAAAACAAACTCACATGGAGAGCAATATTATACAAACACAAGAAAAATATTGACTAAGAAATGTCCTTTTACTTAATGCACAGACTTTATCATGCTAGGTATGAAGGGCAAGTTTATTAAGTCAAGGGGCATCCAGTTGCATCTAACAACACTGGTTAGTTTGCTACTCAAAAACATAAACATTTATCAAGCTCGTCTCGCAGCTCTCAGATGGTGTCAGACATAATTTTGACATATAAAGCAGTTTGTATGTAAGAATTTCAAGATTCTTATGGAAAGTGTGACTCTCAGAGAAAGTCAAGAATTGACATTATTTTATAAGTGGTAAGCTAAAGTTTAAAAATATGAAAACTTAATCGAAATCATGTTTGTTTTGAGGTTATAGGTAAAATCAGAAAAGGATGCAGGATGCAGGGCTTCCACGCAGAGGTACAATCACTCATTCTTTCAAGTTATTTAGAAACCATTTGTGTGTCTGTGTGTGTGTGTGTGTGTGTGTGTGTGTGTGTGTGTGATTTTTTTTTCCAGCTGTTGTACTATGAATCACAAGTCCATTACCAAACAGGCATTTGCCCTCAAGGTGATTACAAGCAACAGGGAAGACAAACAATAAGAACATATTAAACAAATAAATTAGTTAATAATACCTTGTACGCTCTGAGGAAAATGCAAATCAAGATCAGGGATCAAGGCTAACTGGAATGGGACACTGGTTTCCGTAAGGACTTCGGGGATACCGTCTGTAGAGGAAAACACTTCTACATGCACCTGAATGATCACATGAAAGGAATCAAATGAAGAATGAGACTGAGACGAGAGCCATCCAGACAGAGCGGACAGAAGCCGTAAAGACCTTGAGGCGAGAACAAGATTGGCATGGTCAAGGAACAATAAGGAGCTTAGTACAGCCAGAGTATAGTAAGAGGGAACGTGGCAGCAAATGAGGTGGGAACCGGATGGTGCTGGGACTTTTAAATCATGATGAGTGACTTGGGTTTTATTTTAATTGAAATGAGGAAACATGTGCAGGGCATTGAACAAAACATAAAGGTAATGCCTATGTTTTTAAAAGCCTACTCTGGTACATGGTGTAGAAGCATACTTCCATTTGAGAAAATTTGGAAGTGAAATACTTTTTAAGTATCAACATATGAACTTCCCAATGGATACAACATTCTCTAGAATGTTTTATAGTAACACCCAGTTGGGTGCCCATTCTTACTTTTACAGGCAATTAATTTCTTGGAATTTTATGGTTGACAGCATCATCATTGTGTTCACAAAAATCCATAAAGTATTGGAAAAAAAGAATGGGCTCATCTCAAGGTGATCTGAAGAGAAATTTAATTACTAGAAATTATGTGACTTACCATATAAGTCTGTTCTCATATTGCTATGAAGAAATATCCGAGACTGGGTAATTTATAAAGAAAAAGAGTTTAATGGACTCATATTTCCACACAGCTGGGGAGGCCTCATAATCATGGCGGAAGGCAAAGGAGGAGGAAAGGAATGACTTAACATGGCAGCAGCAAGAGAATATGCGCAGAAGCAATGCCCTTTCAAGAAACATCAGATCTCATGAGCCTTATTCACTATCACAGGAAGAGCATGGCAAAAACTCATCCCCATGATTCAATTATCTCCCACTGGGTACTTCCCAGGACACGTGGGGATTACTGGAGCTACAATTCAAGATGAGATTTGGGTGAGGACACAACTAAACCCTATCAACTTAACATTGCCAATATATGATACAGAAAATTCCTTAGATTGCAAGAATTTGAATGACATTTATGGTTTGCTGCCTCCATAGCTCTACATACTTGTAGCTTAGGAGAAAAGGGATTCTTGAGTAAGTTTTCCAGGTTTAATTGAGACTATCATCTCTAGTGCTCCCCAAACTCAAAGATTAGTTTTCTTTGTTAATCCAGATTCCTGCAAATGAAAAGTCTTGACTAAATTGTTACCTTGCAAATTACAGATTTCATATTTTCTCTTAATTCATCTGAAAATATAAACTGCTACTTACCATTTTTTTTAAGAGACAAGGTCTTGCTTTATCCCCTCAGCTGGAATGCAATGATGTAATCAGAGCTTACTATAACCTCAAACTCCTAGGCTCAAGCAATCCTCCCACCTAGGCCTCCCACGTAGCTGGGACTACAGGCATGCACCCCCATGCTTGGCTAATATTTTTATTTTTTTATACAGACAGCATCTCTTATGTTTCCCAGGCTGGTCTGGAACTCCTGACCTCAAACCATCCCCCTGCCTTAGTCTCCTGAAGTACTAAGACTACAGAAGTGAGAAGACACCATGCCCAGCCTCCCATTTTCATTGTATATGAAATCACAAGTTGCTTAGGTTTTCTTGCAGAACAAACGTCAGAAGCCATGTGTAGGACATTATCTCTAAATTGGCTATCGCTTGAGTTCACCCTCAGGTGAAACACCAAACACCAGGAAATAGGTCAGGGACGAATCCAATGTCATTAACATCTGAAAGCTTTCATCTGGTGGAACATCCAGTCCTCCTCTCAGAGCAAAACCAATCCCTCCCAAGAAGGTTATTAGTCAGAAGGCCAAACTCAAATCCCCGTGGTGATAACTTCTAGTGCCATGAACACTGGATTAAGTAAGGTAAATAATAGATGGCCTGTTCACTGGGGAATTTATTTCAGCCCTTCTCAAGAAGCAGATGGAATTTTAACCCACTCACATCCGATCTCAGTTTGGAGTCATCCTTCCTTCTTTCTAAAGAGCAGAGACTGAATTTGGGGCTTGTTAAATCATTTCCCAGCTATCCCAGCAGTGCCTAAGAAGTTGAAAATTATATGATGAATCACTGCTCTGACCTCTTGTCCTGATATAGTTAACTACCTCAGTTATTTGTCTTCCAAACCCAAATAATCACATTATATAGCATTTAACCTTATGC
The DNA here is from genome assembly GCA_031835075.1 of Saguinus oedipus. Lineage (NCBI taxonomy): Eukaryota > Metazoa > Chordata > Mammalia > Primates > Cebidae > Saguinus > Saguinus oedipus. The sequence continues at coordinate 1,563,942 of CM063172.1, read as the reverse complement.
TGGCAGCGGTGAAGACTCAAGTGGGAGTTACTGGAATGAACTGCTTTTGACTTTGTGTGAGTGTGAATACACACACACACAACGATGGACAACATTTGCTTCCTCCTCCAGATTCACTCTGAATGAACCAAGCTGGCTTCTCATCAAGTTCAACTAATGGGAGGATCTGGCAGGAATAGAGTGAGGCCAGGGTAGGCATGTCCTGAGTTCTCTCCCTGCTCAACTGCTGGCTGGCACTGGCTGGCTGCTTTTCTTCATAGAGGGCCACAAACCTCCTCTTGGGCTGCCCTGTCTTCTGACTTTGGGTCTCTCCAGCTCTCTTCACCTTGCTGCAACTTTACAAAAAGTCCCTACGTTAATTCCACCTTGTTTGAGTGTGCCATCTCCTTCCTGCCTTGCTATTTCAGCCTTTACTTACAGAATTTGATTTCAGAAATATTATATGGAAACTAAATGTCCATTGTATATGTTATTTTATTTTACTGTAAAAAGTCAAGGAGATGAAGTCATCTAAGGGTTTTCATTAGAATTAGTGTTTATTGTAAAAGAGCAGTTTTATTTAACTCTCAAAACCATCAACTGGTGAAAATTTGCCATGGCACATATCAGCCAATAAACTAAGGTTAAACTTTTAGAATAAATAGAAGAAGATGAGAGCTAACATTTATTGTAAGTCCTCTGTGTACCACAGAATTATATACTGCACTCTTTAATCATTATAACGACTATATGAATTATAGTAAGAATCAGAGCAAATATTCAAAAGCTAACCTCGCCCTGAGCTGTCTCTACTGCATCCATGCTGCTGTCATTCAAACAAGTTAATATATACATTTTTAAAATGTTCATTATTTGCTATCCAGAGATGAGAGGCAGGTCAGAATAGAAAGGAATTTATGAAATTCATCAACCATTCTAATCATTCCTGCCTCACAGTATTTGCTTTGGGGTCAACCTTCTCAAACCCAACCACTTCTCTTAAATTTAGCTATCAGATTTTTAGCTCAGTCCTTCTTAGTCGTTTGAGACTCTGCTTTTATGAGGTGGATGCTCCATAGGCTAGAAGAGTGACTTTCTGTCTACAGCTCTTCGTAACTAGAAAGCACTATCTTTTTCAAGTGAAGCCACTGGTTCTTCCATACTGGTGGGCAGTAATACCCTTTCCTTTACAAAGCAAAATGCAAAGTACTTATGGTATCTCCACAAAGCCACAGGTTTTGAACACAATTTCACCTCTGGCATATTAGCTGACATGCAAAAATATAGCACCAATGCTTTTCAACCTGTTCCTATTCTTGCCATTAACAAAGAGTTTGTTCAGCTCAAGGATTCTCAGCTCTCCCTGGAACATTAGCAAGCAGGCCACTGACCTGCATCTTACGTCTTTGCTCTGTGATTATGGGACACCAAAAATCTCCTGCAGCTCAGATTCCCATAGCTCTTCTGGCCACTTCCTCCGTCTGGTGTCTGACCTGCCTCTGGTTCTGCTAATTTAAACTCAGCTCATCAGGGCCCCACCCACAACAGGAAAAGTACTTGAGCCTGTAGCCTTTCCACTCTCTCAGGGCTCCCATCCCTACCTCAGCTCCGTGACATCATTCATCCATCTGCAGACTTCTTCCTGTGCTACTCCCACAGCTTCGATCACGGGAGTGGATGATTGTGGGGATCCCTGTTACCCATCAGCTTTTCCCTTAGCTTAACTGTAAATGACCATATCGATTGCAGGAGGGCAGAGTGTCCAGTCAGCATCCCCAGAGAAGACTGTCTGAGAGGGGTTAGCCTTTTCCACTTTCCTTTTAAGGATTCATTTTCCCTTTCGCTTGGGATTTGCTGTTGCAATTAATCTCTCTAAATCTGTGTGTTCTGCCCTCCCTTTCAAGTTTCCTACTTCTGTTTTCTCTTCCTTGGTTGCCGTCTCATTTCCTTCCACTTTTTCTTCCTTTCCCCTTTCTTCTCGTCTTTTTTCACTTCCTCTATTCCACTTTTCATTTTTGCTTTCTTTGAGCAAAATACTAAGCAAACAATGGCAATCACATTTTAAAAGGTAATAATTAATAGGTGAATCCCATATGCTCGGTAGCCTTTAGCAGGAAATATATAATTTTCAAAGGAGAATGCACTTAATAGAAAGGGCCATGCCCATGACAGAGAGAATACCAACTAAAATGCACATTTTTTGATGCTGTAAATTCAATACATGTACTTAACTCTCCACATTTAACAGGACATTATAGGCTGAGCAGGAGGGTTTGAAAGCTTTCTGAATACCTTCAGTATATAATCTTAAGAATTAGCTTTATTCATACTAAAAAATAAGTTCTATTCATGCTTGTTCACATGGCTATTACATTAACAACAAAGATAGCAAATACATGGCACGGTTCCCATACATTTACAGCCCCCTGCCACCGCCCATGCCCATGTTAACCTTTCCTCATTAATCATTAGTATCTTTCCTTTTGGGCTGAGAAACTGGCTCCTGCCTTTCTCAAAACATATTTCAAGCAGCTTCTACCAGTTGATAGAGGACAACAGCTGAGGAGAAGTCTTATTTTGCATTCCCTTAAAAAGAAGTGGAAACATCAGATATTAACCGTGATTATTGCCACATATAGCGTTACGGGTTGCTTTTTATATTTTAATAAATTATCCAAATGTGCTACCATAACTATGTATTATATTAATAGTCAGATACAAATGTTTTATTTAAGAAATTAACTATCCTGTGTAATTTGAAGACAGACTTACCAACACAGATTTAATCCTGAATACCAAAGGAGAAAGTCATATAAATTGTCTGAGCAACTCTTTTTATCTTACGCGGTTTTCTGAGTCATAGAAACACCCTGAGGTAATCATATTTAATTATGTCATTTTAAAAACACAGAGATTAGGACTGATTTTCAAACACAATTTAAGATACCTTTTATTATTTGTATGGAGACAAAGAAAGAAGGGAAATGACAAAAAAATTTTAAAAGCTGCGCTGTGATAATTAGTAGAAACTTATAAGTACAAGGCAAGGGGCTATACAGAAAAAAACAGTCCTTAAGGGAGAAAACATTTTGTTTCTATTTCAATTGATAACATTCAAGTTATTTTCAGCATAACACTTGGAAAAATATTACTTAACATTCACAGGCAACAATATTACCCCAGCTTAAAATGTGTGTCTGTGTGTGTGAAGTTCCATTTAACTCAACATTACTTACATTTACCTTGACATTTACCTGGACTTCTGTAATGACATTTATACTTAACAATTTATTCTTAACACATATTCTACAATGTTATTCTCAAAAGAAGCACTTAGTAAATATTGGTCAAGAATAAGGAATAATGATATGTCAAGGAAGCTAATATTGGCTTTGACTTTCAGCAATTCTTTTCATTTCTGTATAAAAAAATGAGAAACAATTAGCATTCAGGATTTAAGCTCTCATGTATGTCTCATGAACAATTCTAGGAATGATTGCAATGCCATGGGAGAAATTTGAATAATATGATGATAGGTTGCTGTGAGACAGGTCCTACTAAAATGGCTTAGTTACGTTTCATTTACCCAGAAACTCCTACCTTCCAACCCTATAGTTACAGGACAGAGCCCCTGGCTAGTCAAAGGGGAGTCACAAAGGTTTCACAATGATTTGACAAAAATGTATTGAGTGTCTTTTATTGCTAGAGTAAGTGTTTCTTAGAAAGTGAACAAGATAGATACGTTCCCTGCCTCATAGAACTCACGGTTTAGTGGAATATTCAGACAAATAAATGGACAACTACAAGACAGTGTGTTAGTATTTTCTAAATGATGATTCATGATGGTGCTGCAGGGATATCACCTGGAGGGCTCTTTAAAAATACATATTCTCAGGATGCTGCTCCAGGCATCCTAAATCAGAACCATGTGTTAGAATGCCAGGGAAGCCAAGAGAGACAGCTCATTTCCCCTGGGAAATGAATGTTGAGAAGGGATGGGAAGTTATCAAGGAGAGGCTTGCATGGGGTTGCTGTCAGGGCAGGGCATGGACAGACACTGGTGTGGGCAGGAGAGGAGAAGTGTGTTACAATCTGAGGGAGCAGAAGGCATGACACATAGGAGCAGGCATTTCTGTGGAAGCATCAGAGCACACATTGTGGAAGAATGCAGGAATACAGACACAGTTGACAGCTACAAAACTAGAGAAGGAATTTCTAGCTGATGAGGTCCTTGGAAGGGCCTGTTAGAGAGTTCGAACTATGGTATCCCAATAGCAATTGGTAACCATTAAAGTGTTTTAGGCTGAGGAGAGATTTGCTCAGGACCGCCATGAAGTCACTGTTACTGGCTCAGGCAATCCTGGAGATGATAGTAACATTCACTGATGTACAGAGTACAGAAAAAAATCATAGTTTGGGAGAAGATGGCAAACTCCATTTTGAACACAATTTTTAAATCCCTATATTTCCCAGTAGCAGTTAATGGCTGCGAAGTCCAAGGGAAGGTCATGAATGATAGACAGATCTTGGAATCATCAAACATCCATTCAATAAATATTCATTGAATTCCTCACATATACTGCACTGGGTGTTAAATCTAGGGATACAACAGTGAATTGGAGGAGGCATAGTCCCCACCATTGAGGGGGGGATCATGCATGTGGATGTTCATTGAAACTCTAGGAGTACAGGATATCACCAAGAAGGGGATGTGACCAAAATGGGTAAGGATTTAGATGATGCTTGGTAGAAAGGATAAACTAGCAGTCAAAAAATCTAATAGTGGCAATTGCAAAACAGAGAATTAGAGTAAGTTGAAATGATGCCAAGTGATCTATGCCCATAAACTATGTCTTTGAAAATTGAATTACATTTTTAAGAAGCCATCAATGTGAATTATGAATAACAAGGAGAAGAGTCATAAGAGGCAGAGAAAATAGGTAACATGAAGACCCTGGAAGGTGATGAGGGAAGAAGAGAAGATACATGAGTATCTCCTGTTGGGCTCTGAAATCCATGTTAATGCACTGGAGTTTTAGCTGAAATGAGAAAGAAAATAATTAGATGGTTTTAAGCAGGTAAGTGACATGATCTATAGTATACATATTTTTACACATCTCTCTAGCTCTTGTGGGGATAAGTGATTGTGGAAGCATGAAAGCAAGCAGATGCTCTAGGAGCCTATTTTGGTCATCCAGGGAAGAAATGAATGTGTCTTAGTCTAGAAGTGATTGAGTTCGGTTTATTTTCTGTGAGTGGAGAAGAGCAGATTTACTAATAAATTACATGTAAAGAAAGAAAGGAACAAAGAGAACTCTTAGATTGAGAGAGCAATGGTGGAGAGTATGTCAATTCATGAGATGCAGAAACACATAAAAGAACAAGATACTTGATAATGGTTTGTTCTCCAACTATAATGGAAGCTACTTGAAGAAAAAGACCACAGCTCCTATCAACAAACATCTTGTTTTTTCTACCCTATTTTCCCTGGGATTTTTATATGACCACCTGAAATGAAGACATGATTATCGCATGACTGAATAAATGTAAGAATATGTTTTTATGTGGAAAATCAGGCACTGTCTCTGCTGCTTAATCTTACTATGTTCCCTCAGACCATTAATCTTTACAATAAACTACTTGGTCTTTATTCACTGAAATGGCAATAAAGACAAGTTGTAGCTCTTCCCCACACTTTTAAGAAAAGAAACATGAAAAATAAAAGAAAATTTATTGAAACAGGCTTTTCTGAGACAGCAAATTTGCCCTAGTAGAGCTTTTTGAGCATTCAAAAACTATCTGACCCCAGGAGAATGGATGTGGAGCCATTCACATTCCATAAGTACCTACATTAAGCTAGATATAATTTGCATGTGATTTAAACCTCACAGCATCCCAAAAGGGAGACGAGATGATAAAGATGATGATGATGATGATGATGATGATGATGATGATGATGACTGCCATTTCATAGACGTGAAAACTAAAGTTTTGGAAGAGGAAGTGACGTGAATAGATCATTTAACTAGTAAGGGGCATGCATAGTCAGGACTCAAACCTGACAAGTCAGTGTTCAGAGCTTTTGCTTTTCCATACTCAAGGTTTCCAGTGACAGAAATTAATAAGACTTAGCTCCGAGGAGTCAAACAAGACCTATGAAAGTCCTCTCCATGATTTCACTGGCACTTATTAGTCATTCTCTCCAGGTTTCACAAATGGGCAGATCAAGGAAGACCTGCCATGCACTGACACCTTAGTCAAGGTGTCAAGGATCAGTGTAGTCAAGGATTAGGGTAGTTAAGGATCAGTGTAGTCAAGGATCAGAAAACCACTTTCTAATTTGGGCCACACACATATGGAGGTAAGGAAGCTGAGTCAAGATACTGAGTCAAGCTGCTGTCAGACACTTTTTTCTTCACTAAAATTAAATCTAAAACATTGAGGTGGCCGGCCCAAGGCCTTAAAGTCTATGGTCCAATATTATAGCTGTGTATCCTTTATCCCAAATGCCTATTGTAGTTCATGAGCCTCTTTGCCCATAAGAGGATATGTAGAGGCAGGAGAGAAGTCTGGTAAAGATACTTAATAAATGGTTTCCCATGAAATTTTCTTCCTCTATCCAACAAACTGGAAAATGGACTTTTTTCCCTTTTAACTGATGATGCAGCATGATGTTATGGAAAAAAGATTTTTGAGAAAACATATAACAAATTTACTCTTATTCCATTATCTTCCTTTCCTGAATCTGCCACATATGCTGCCCTTATTTTTTGATGACAGTTCAACCCAACCTATCCTACACACATATATATGTATGTAATTTACTTCTATGACAACACATAAACAAGGAAACAGTTCAGGCAACTTAGATGAATTTTGGGAATGTGACTGGCATTGAAGGAACTTTCTGGGTGAGGGGTTCTTGTCCTTTTTTGTGCCATGAAACCCTTTTTAGTTTGGTGATTTCTACTGATTCCCTTCCCCAAATAATGTTTTTAAATTCATAAAACACACAGAATGAAGAAAACAATTATACTGAAATTAAATTTCAAAATATAAGAAAACAAGTTAATGATGTAGTAATTAATGCAATTCTTTGCTGATATATTAAATAAAGAGATTTGGCAGTTGCTCTAATAATTTTCAAGTGGTGATGTTTCTAAATAATCTTTAGAGCTATGTATAACAACCATAAGATGCTGTGAAAAATTTCTGTGATTCACATTGGTAACAAAAATCACAGGTACCTGTAATACGTAGTTTCTCAAAAATAAATACTAAATTCTGTTATTGGATCAAAAAGTAAAAATGTAATTGTTCCACATCCAGGGTCAACATTTAAGTAAAGAATCCATGCCTCAAAGTATTGGAGTCCTCCTACAACACTAGAAAGATCGTACGTTAACTACATATGCCTGAACTTCGTAGTCTCCAAAGGGAGTACTGTTATCTAATTCCCAAACAGGAATAATCCTATGCCCTGCTGCAAAGTGTCTTAAGCCAATTTAGACAAGAATAACTCTCAAATTATTTTTGGTGGAGAAAGCTAATCACTGAGTAGTTTGAGGTGAACGGAAGGTTGCTATTCCTCCACAACCCTGTGACCAGGTTATAATGAAAGTAAGTTTTCAGCTAAATCCTGCTACAAATATCGACTAAACTTTTCGTATACAATCAAACCTGAAATAATTACACCAAACCTCACTTTCTGCCTGTGTAGATGCTGTAACCACCACCCTACATGAAAATTTCACTCGAAATAGATGTTAAAACATTCTGGAGATGGGAAACTGTGACTTTTATCATACCAAGTAATTGAGAACCAGCCACAGAGCCTCTAAGGAATAAAGCATCAGGGCCTTTCTTGAGAAAGCTGGCTTTGAGCCTCCCTGAATTCCTGCATGCTGTTCATGCAAGTGCCTGTAATATCAACAAAAGATTTTAGCCAAGTCACATCTCTGAGACAGTTTTCATGCCATCTAACCAGTCAGAGTACAGTTCTACCAGTCATGCTAAATAACAGGCCACCAATTACACTGAGCAAATCCGTGTCTGACATTCACTATGCTAATTAGCATATTCTCAGGTGCTGTTTAAGATATGGATAGTTAAGGACTTTTAGTAGCCACCTTTAGAATTAGCCTTCCTCACACAATGCTAACTACCACCACTAATCCACTGGAGTGTGGATTCTTGATTAGAGAAAGTAACTGGCCCTAAAATTGAATCTCAAACTAAGTAGCACATGCTTAATATTGCATAGTATATGTCAAAGTATTTATAAGTAAATTATTATAGACACCATAATAATTTCTCATTCACTTTGAATACAGCAAGTGCAACACCTTAATAAGTTCCTGATATGGTTTGGCTGTGTCCCCACTCAAATCTCACCTTAAACTGTAATAATTACCATATGTCAAGGGTGAGGCCAGGTGGAGATAACTGAATCATGGGGGGCAGTTGCCCCCATCTGCTCTTGTCGTAGTCAATAAGTATCATGAGATCTGATGGTTTTATAAATCTGAATTTCCCTGCACAAGCTCCCTTGCCTGCCACCATGTAAAACATGACTTTGCTCCTCATTCACCTTCCACCATGATTGTGACATGTTTCCACCCATGTGGAACTGTGAGTCAATTAAACTTCCTGCCTTTAAAAACTACCCATTCTTGGCTGTCTTTATTAGCAGCAGGAGAACATACTAATACAGTTCCCTCCTCAGGTGTTTCTGGATGCCTGACTGAATGTTCACATGTCCCGACATCTGCCATGTTGTCACTTTTACCTCAATCAACCATCATTGAATCTTGTATTTTCTTTTAACCTCCTTCACCATTTCCTCTATCCAATCACCAATGCTTTAAAAACACTGGATTCAATTTCAGGATTGAAATAAAGTCCCTTTAATAAACTCTTTAGTTTCTATTAATTATCTCAAATTGTCTTATTTAGTAAGAACTCAGTGTATTAAAGTGTGAGTTATTTATCTATTAGTTTAGTTGTGTCCTTTTGGTTCCTTACAAGGAAGCAAATTAAAAGGCATCATTAATTCTAGTTATTATGAAAAGGTCTAAACGTTTTTTATACAGGAAGCAGTAAAATGCATTAATTGTACAGGAACTAGAAAATATATGCTAGTGGCACTCACAAGTTATTACAGTCTAATTGTAGTTAATTTTATTCTCTGGGACAACTAATCTCTCGATAACATTTGCAGCGATTGATTAAAATCCACTCCTTGCTAAAATCAAGGTCTTTAGGTAATTGATGTGCTAATAGACCTGCAATTATTTGAGACTGTGCTTCCTCACAGAGAGCAAGTCAAGGAATGGATAAAATCCAAATAATGTACCTATTTGCAACAGAAGCTACAATAATTGCCAGGAGACAGCCTGCTTATCAGTTGCGAGAGGTTTTCATCCTTCATTAATATGTAGTTCAGTTGGACATCAGAGAAACTGGCCCCCATGGGAATATTCTCCGAATCTCCCATTATCTCATTTTCCATATACTTGGCTTGACCCACTTTTTATCTAGATTTGCAGAAAGATCTGGTTTTTCACATGTGAGCTTTCTAAACAATCTGCTAGCTGTGAACCTGCGTCTCCAAACCTTCATGCAGTGTCAGCTGCTGTAAATTTGGACAAGTGTGTACACCAATAAAATATTAGTTTAAATAGTCCAGACTAAATATTTAAAAGTAGACAAAATAAATATTCCAAAGTGCTAAGCTGTGAGTTTTCCATTCTGTGGCTTGTGCCTCCACGTGGTTACTGTGCTAGGCTCTCAGTCGGGGCTACACATCTTTAATGTCTTCAGGCATCTGGGAGAGCCACACATGCTGTTGGCCAACTCCAGATTTGTTGCACATCAGGTTGAGCTCTCTACTGAGTCTAAAATTACCCACAGAAAGATTGGGACTAATGCTTTTAAAATTCCATTAGTGAAACAAAAACCATTTTCTTCTATCCTGGCCAGACATGATCCAGGTGGCCAAAAGAATTGTTGCTTGAGACCAATTTTCTTCTGTCCTGGGGCTTGTGAGGGAATGTCTAAGTGGGTCACAATTCTTTGCAGCCTCTGCTCTCTTCAACTTTGCTCTGATAAAGAATATTCTTGTCCCTGAGTTTATAATTGAAGTTCACTAAAGATGACGCTTTGCAATTATAATAGGAGGGATAAATGACTTTATCTTTCCATTTCATCCTCATTATGGTTCAAAACAAATATCCAGTGTGGTTAATTATTGTAGATAAGTAAAAAGAAAAACATAGCTGTTCAAGTAAAATAAATTTTCCAGGTACTATCATAATGGTTAACATATATGATGAGTACTCACTATTCCCAGGCTCTGTGCTGAGTGCTTCAGTCACACCATGACATTTAATTCTTACAACACATAAGTACTATTTCACCTAGATGACATCCTAATAAGTACTGTTATTCTCCCCATTTTACAGATGAGTCCACTGAGGAAGGAAAAAGTTAGCTTCACTTGACCAAGTTCCCACATGGATTAAGCAGCAGACTCCAAACCAAGACCAGAAAGCAATCCTCTGTTTGATGAAAACATACTTGGATATGACCTATGCTATTTTGAATGAAACTTAGCAAGGAAGAACTGTCCATCAATCATTTTAACTAAGTTCACCTTTTGCTGCCATTTAAGTATAATTTTGTCCTAAGAAATTCATAGTCAGTGATTGTGATTGCATTTCCTCATCTACATGCCTCTGACATTCTTGTGGAAGATGCTAATCTTGTATAAAGCTGTCTTTAGAGCTGATGATGCTGCCACTTCTCACTCCTATGGGGAAATGGAGAGATGTGGTGCATAAAATAGAATAAAACGTATTAGAGCAAAATAAAACTGCTAATAAGAGTAATCACTGTAATAGATTTTAAAATCATTTTAAATCCAGTTTTAATTACATAAATCCATCTCAGAATTACTACTGATGTGATGAGAAATTCATAAATTCTATGCAAACTGAAAACAGAAATTATGTTGTTTATTAAAATACTACTTTACTACTCCATTTCTATATTATCATATATGTAAATTTATGCATGTATACATAAATTATACATTTCTACATATAAATTTGAATTTATCAGAACTACTCAATTTAATCTCCTGGTTAATAATTTAGTACGTATTAAACTTCAATATTCACATCAAGATATATTCTCCTCTCAAACATGATAAAACGAAAGCATTCTAAGATTATACAGGGCATGTTTTCTAAACAAAATTTACTTCTCATTTTAGAAAGTTGATGTTATCAAGGCATCACCATCAAATTTAACTTCTCTATTTTTTTCTTTAGATAAAAATAGAGAAGAAAGCTTTTTACATGTGTCAATCTAAGAAAAACTTTAATTAGGTTCCCTAGCTGTTGCTTAGGTGGCATTCTACAACTTATTTCAGCTTGACAGTAGGCAGGAGACTTCCCCTTCAATTTTAGGTCAAAACCAAAATAAAAAGTGCTTTGGAAAAAAAAAAACTGGTTTCTGTTCTCCTAATTCCCTCCTGCCCATAAAATGAATCTATGCAGAATATTTGCAATAGCATCTCAAACCCACCTAGCTCTTTTGTATTCTCACTTGAAGACATCAGATGGCTGACTCCACAGGAGCCTGTGGTGGATCAGAGTGGAAAACTGCAACCTGAGAGGATTGAGGGAAACCTTGCAGAGTCCCTGGGGTAGTGGTCAGGTTGGACGTTTCACATAGTCTAAATGAGAGTCTTTTTTATTTTGCTGCTCAAATCTGGTGGGCTTTCCCGCCAATGAGTTTGCTATGGGCTCAAAACATTGTTATTTTGCCTGAACAGTCTCTGTGGTTAATGGTTGGTATTAGATATTGCATGAACCTTGGGTTTGAAACTCAAGACAGACTCCTATGGATTCTCAATTTTCCTTTTCGGTTAAGAGCAGAAGACCTTCAATTTATCCAGGCCTGTGGTTGAGCTGTTAAAATGCCTGGTCTGAAAATGGATAGGCCTATGTCCAGGAACTCGCTGACCAGAAAACCTATAGTTGCAGGGCTCAAAACTTCTCAGATGATAGGATACAGGAAGAAGTCAGTGGGGTTCATTCAGAAGCTCAAGCTACAGACAGAATACACAACCCACAAAGAGGTAGATCAGCCTCCAACTGATGTCATTGTCTCTACTGGAGTAATTGTCCTCAAATGCAGTAACAATCATGCTGCTCCCTTGCTCAAGATATTCAGTAACCAAACCTACTCTTAACACGTTGCAGGGCCTTCAGCAAGAGTACAAATGGATACTCACAACATAGAGTTAAATCTATACAAACTATAAATCAGTGTAACAAACTGATAAACAGAGTATCTCCCCCTTCTGTGAAAAATATGCCTCCATACTAACGAAGTCTCAGCATACAAGTAAAACTATGGTTGTTGCATGAATGTGGTTGGTAACACAGTAGAAACAACTAAATAGTATTATTATTGTACATTTCTGAGTATTCTTTTTAGAGTCTGATGATGTTAGAATGAAAAAATATGTCACAAAAATGTACTGATTATTATATATTCTGTAATATGCATTTTTAGAAAAATTACTAATTATGTCATGCTATGGATTTTTATACAATTTATGTTCTAGAGATAATGATATAAAGGATTAAAAATATTCAAAGTATACAAAAGTAGAATATATTTTCACTTAAGATGTAGGTTAAATGTAAAAAAAAATTATTGTTCATATTTTCAAGTCTTTTCTTTCAAAATATTCAAAATTGCCTATAAATTTAAAAGGCAAAGGAAAAAATAATTATAAATCAAAATATTAAATACAATAAAGATTAAATTTTTATCATGTTTAAGAATTAAATATTTTGATATAAATAAAGCCATTTAAATTTTATCATTCAACATAAAATTATGTCATTTTATGTATATATATTTATGCATATATTGCATGTGTATGTGTGGGCATATATATACATAGAAAAATAAATATTTTGAATAATTACAAATATTTAACAGCGTAAAATATTTCTCGGCCTTCCTATGCAAAGTTTAGAAGTATCACCCTAATTCCTGTCTCCTTTTATCTACAAACTAGGCATGAAGATAAACAAGTAAATGGATCTCCTTGTCCTGTTTGGAGATTGTGCTTAGTTATGGAAGAGTGCACTGTAGGCATGCTATCTGAGAATGGGTGATCAGTTAATATAAATTTTTTAAATTTTAAAATTCTCTCCACCTTTCCCCTCTTAAGTTCTTTCTATTTTGCCTGTCCATTTTCTAGGGCTGGCAGTGGCATATCCATAGACCTTCACATCATGCGGACTTCATTCCCTCTAGACACAGTGCCAGAAATGTGGAGAAGTGTTTGCCTGGTGACTAAATGTTAGTCACAAAAGCTGATGTTTGAGATTATGTGTTGAACTGGACCAGCAATGAGTACTAAAACCTGAGTACAAAAGTGGCCTTGTATTCTTTTACAACATTTTCTCCTTTTGTGACTATGAAATGAAAACCTTCTTAAGCATGAGGCCCAGAACAAGGGCCCCTGGAGTGTGAGACTAAGAGCAATTGAGACAGTAGCTACCCTAGCCTTTACTATAAAATCCATATATTTTAAACACAACATAGAAGATAAGACTCTATGGACAAACTCTTTATTTTCTCCATGCGATGCTTTCCTCATTCTCACACCTTCTCTCTAAAAAAAGGGAAGTGCTTTTGTTTACCATTAACCTTGCTTTTTCTTACATTTGGTGCTTTGAAAACATTAGTCCCTTTGCTCTGAAATCCTTTCACCCCACCCCTTCCTGATGGATTGATCATTAAAGACTCAAATCAGACATCAGACATTACTGTTTCTAGGAAGCTTCTCTCTCTGACCAATCTGGATTAGATTCCCTTTGGGGTACTCCTAAGGCACCCTTCGAGCCTCCTTCCACCACAGAATACACTGAGTTGTAGAGTTCTGCCTACTAATAAGAAAAGCTCTTCTAATTATGAGCCTATTAATGGCAGAAGCTGAATTTTATTTGAAGTTTGTCATCCCTCCACCTAGTATATTGTCAACTGATACATCATTGATGATTTATAATCATCTGATGAAAGAATAAACTATTAAATAAGCAAAACCACTTAACTCTGTCAAATTGTCACCAATATACAGACGTTATCAACTCTCTCTATATTCATCTGTTTGTGTTGCCAGAGAGCAAAAGGCACTTGCTATGGAGTATTCATTCACCTATGCCCCTGATCAAACAAACCCAGGCCCTGGGATGTCCCTCCTGAACACACAGAAATCCTTCAACACATATCTTGTTCAAGCCCTTCATAGGCCATCAACAAATACACTCCCCTCAATACACACAGACTTCCTTTCGAATAATAGCCTAGCTGGATGGCATCAAGTCTTGCATATATTCGACTTACTCCTTATAAGCCTCAATTTCTACCTTTTGTCACCACATGTGTGAAAAGACAGCTGATGCTGGCATTCCACGCAGAGTTTTCAAAAAGGTCAACTAGCATTCAGATTTCTGCTGCTGAAATTCATTCCTTCCCTTTCAAAAATTTAATGAGAAAGGACAGCTTTGTGAAATGGAGGAGCAAGAACAATATTGCTTAAATAAATTGGAATTTGCACTTTGATTACCCTGCAGTTTCTGCCATACTTTGCTGGAAATGCTCCCCGTGGTGCAGGTTTTCTCTAGAGTGACATCATCATATGAAGCTATCCTCTATATAATTATTTCCATCCATATTTGTAGAGGACATAGCAAGAACGTTCAGCAAGGAATACTTGATGCATATAGAAAAATTTAAAACTGTGGAGTCACCAGAAAGCCCCATTAAAAGGCAAATGATATATATTTATGCATGCCTCTGACCCCAAAGGAGGTTTTTCATATTCATATTAGAAAAAAGTCTCTTTCAAACAATGAGACTCTGATAACAGCAAATATCCTATGCCGTGAAACAACAAACAGCGTACATAGTTTCTGCTGCTTTTCTTGGAATAACTCTTAAAAAAAGGTGTAGCATAAAGGCAGTAGGCCTACTTTAGTCCACATCATCAAATTTAAATCCTTGTGGAACTTAGACTCTGTCAACGCTAATCAAGTATTGAGATTTTAAAATTTTATTTTGGCTACCCTGGTTTCCCTTTTGATGAAGTTGATTATCCATTTTAAACTGGATTTTTTATTCATTTTAATAAAATCAAAAACACTAATACACAAAAGTATTAATTTTCTTATATATCAAAATAGTTCACTGAAAAACAAAATTTTTTGATAATTCAAATAAAATTTAAAATGTGAAAACTGTGGATGGGCTTTCCTGACAATTTGTGATTTACTCAGGCTGACTTTACCCATGGGGGAGACTGCAGTCTCCCACTGCTGTGAGTTAAAGGGCATGAGCAGGCTCTTTGTCTCTTGGAAAATAAAAGCTTCCACCATCTGCTCACTGAGGCTTTGATTTTGTTTTAAATGTAAAAAAACATGCATTTAACACTGCAGTTAGCGATAAGGTTCAAACTCATTCATTCATGCATTCATTCATTCAACATAGCCACTCAGGGAAAGAAAAGGGTGTTGGATATGAGATTAATTTCCCACTTAGTAAAATAGAAATGTGACTTTTTTCTTTATAACCACTGTGTCAAATCAGCTCCAAAAAAATCAGTCTTGCTTCTTGTCCCATAATGTGATCTCAGTCAGATTCCATGATTTTTCAACTATTAGCATTTGTGCAAAAGTCCCAGCTGATTTCACTCTGTTTAAAATTTAAGTCTACAGGCTCTATAAGTCTCTTTTGCTTTCCCTGGTCCAACATGAGTCTCAGCCTTGACAACCATAACTGGCTTCTCTCTCTCTCTTCTGGGGTCTGGCATCTCTAGGTTGCAGCCCAGGAGGGGACTGGAAGAGAAAGGTCAACAAGTCCTCTTACAGTGCCACTATCAGTCATCATCTTCAAGCTATTGCCAAAATCCCATGTTGCAGGCAAATCAATACTTTTCCTTCTGGCTGAGGGGAGAATGCTATGCCCTTCCAAAGGCCCTGCATCAGTACTGTCACCTATGTGGCCCATGGGCATTAGTATCACCTTTTCCCACCACTCTTCCTTGACTTAGGACCTGCCATAATACACTTGCAGTATCTTAATGTTGTGGTCTTCTCGTGCGGCAGGCTGACCACCTGCCTTCACAGTTCTCCCTGGTGTCCCCGAACTCCCAGGGATACACATCGGATTCTCTCAAGCATGAACTTTAATGATGTCTATTTTGGCTGCTCAAAGATCTTCTGTATACATTTGTGTGTGTGTGTGTGTGTGTGTGTGTGTAGGTGTGTGTACAGTATACATTTATAGATTCACAGTTTTACTCTTAATAACATATTTAACAAAATCTCAAAGGCAAAATAGGGTCCACATTGCATATCTACATAAGCAATAGGGCCTGTATTGTATCGCATATCCATCTGAACCAAAGGGTTAATATCCACCTACCTCCCTCCAGTTTATGTTGTGGAGAAACCACCATTACAGCCAGATTTGTCTGGATGTGTGACACTCTTGGGGCTGAGCTTTCAGGGTTTATAGTGTGCATTCATTTTCATGTTGCACTAAAGACATTAATCAAGTTGACCCTCTATGATAACGCTGTCAAGAGCTGTCAGATACATATATTTTCACTTTTCTCACATTTCTCGTTTCCTCACTTGAAACTTGTAACAGTAAGTGGTAGCAAGTGGTTCCAATTCTCAAACTTGGAAACTAAGTTCTGACCTCACTTGTAGGAGAATGAAATCTCTCTTTAAAAATACTCTACACTTTTTGTTGTATCTAAAGGGCGACTTGCCCAACTCTGTAAGGAAAGCAAGGTCACTTTGCCCTCACGGTTATGTTTTCCACTCACTAGCATTAAGCCAAAGAGAAACTTTTCACCCTTTAGAGGCCACTATCAGAAACCAGAAAGGCTGATTATCATGGAAAACTGTGTTGCTGGGATTTGGGTAATGGGTTATCCCAGTCGTGAAGTAAAGCTCTGTTTGCCAGAAAAGAAACTTTTACATTAAATGATACTGCCTTGCTCAATACTTTAAGTACAGAGGGAGCATTAAGCTATTGAGGTTAAAGCTGTATGTTTTATATCATCACAAGAAAGCCAGTAAGCTTGTTTGAACGAAAGGGGTTTTAAATAAGTCACTTATACCTTCAGCCTTCATGAATCTTAGGCTTTGTTTGCACATGTTTAAAGAAATTTAACACCTCTTTAATCATACATTGTAAATCACATTGACCAGGAGGCAAGTAAGACATAGACTGTGGGTTAGTGTTTTTCAAATTGGTTAAAATCATTACATTTTCTTCATTTTTCAGTGGGCACCACAGCCACACTCATAATCCATCTTTAGATGTCACTAAACAGGCCTCTTCACTATTAATGCAAAATATTCAAATGTTGAGCTTCAAATATTTCCTGTAAAGTTATCAATGTTAATCTAAAGCTATCAGAAACTCTCATACATTTTCAATGTAAATTGATAACTTGCCCACAAAAAAAGAAAACAAAAACTTTCTCCTGTTACCATCTTAGAAATGAAGATAGAAGAAGAACTGATCACAAACGTAGTATTAACTAAACACTTGCGGTTACACACGTGTACAGAAATACGTCCTTCTCAAATAACAAAGCATAATTTTACATAAAAATACCTCTGTGGCTGATTCATTAAGATTGATTGAACACTCAATGAATGTTTCCAGTGAGCTTACCTCAACATGCTGGTAGAGGAGGACTGAGGAGACCCAGGGCAGAGAAACAGCCGAGTTTCTCACCATCTGGAAGAACTGGACCTGGCCCAGGGTCAGAAACACTTCCTAACTATACGAATTCTGATCATTTTCCTTGGTTCCAAAAATACTCTCCACACTTTTTTCACTTTTTTAAAATGATAATTTCACTTTATTCTCTTTATATTTAGCTTCAATTTTTGTTTAACTGGTCATCCACTAAAGGAAAAACAAAAAGACTTCACGTGGTTGATAATATATTCTATGTTAGGAAAACGAACAAAGGCATATTTATGGTTATGATAGTAAAGCCTAATTAGAAAATTTATTGATTATCCTTCCTGTGAATATTTATATTAAAATACAAATTGATCCCATTCTAGCCATACTTAAATTCCAGATACATTATGCTGGTATATTGATGAATAGAGCGAAAAAACTGAATGCAGTTTGATTTTTAATACAAGAAGAGCTTATAAGATAGATATTGTCAAATGAAAGTATAAACAATTCATAAATGTGATGATAATTCTACTTTATCTACCTTAATCTTCAGTTCTGGAATTCATGGAGTGAAATTACTAATTGAAATGATCACATATTACCTTATCATGTTGTTTAATGAGGCGCATCCATTAATTTGCTGTGGCACCAGTGTTCTGCAGTTACATCGCTAAAATGATTTCTTTTTCCCTGAAATAGCCTCCCTGTTATTTTATTGTCTCTAAAAAAGGTATTGTTACTCATTAGCTACTGGACTCTGGTTTAAAAGCGGAGTGGACTCTGGTTTAAAAGCGGAGCCGGCTTTTAAACCAGAGTCCAGTAGCTAATGAGTAATAATACCTTTTTTAGAGACAATAAAATAACCTCTGAAATGAGATTGTATGTAAGGTAAAACTGTTTTACATGTCTAGATGCTGCCTCCTTGAGAAGGAAACCAACACTAAGAGGAAGTCATAGAAATGGGCCTCCCTGAGAAGTGTTTCTTGTGTATGCACGATTAAGCAATTCTCTACTGATTAATTTATTTAGAAAAATAAAGTTGTTGACTTTGAAATGCCATAAGCAATATCCTTTTCATTTAATCATTTATTAATTAATTCATTAGGCATTTATTCTGTGCCTACTAAGCACTAGCCATATACAGCATTAAACATTAGGAGTTTATTTCAATGTATAGCTATACCAATATAGCTGAAAGAGACAGTTACCAACAGAGAGAAAGACCAGAAGATTCATCTAATACTTGATGCATTTTATCAGGCTTCAAGAGCACAGCAGGGAACCAGGGTCTTTGGTGACTGACTGCATGTATAATGAGCAGGGCAGCAAGGTTAAAAAGACAGCCACACAGCTACAATGAATCCAGCAAACTACATCTCACTAACACATTTGGTTTAAAAAAAATTTTTTTATGAATTCTGGGCTACCTTGAATCACTACCAGGCTCCTTCTAATTACTAACAATGACAAGTTTGCCCTCTCAGTCGAAGCTAGATGCCCCAGGCATCTTTATAGCAAAACCAACAAATGATCGGAATACTGTGATTTAAACTCAAAACCAAAGCAGGAGATTTTTTACAAGGCTGCTGTCTTATGTCTAGGGTTTGTGAGATCATAGAGGACGCAGAAGGACAATACAAGGTCAAATCGACATCTCATATACAAAAAATAAGCTGGTTCCCTAATCCGTTTGCCATAGCTCACAATCTAGAGGATGATACAGGAAGAACACTAGGGTCTTTTGCACAAAGACCATGCTAGTGACCTCCAGTGCCCTGCTATGAATAATGGTCATTATTAGGGGGAGGCGGTGGTGGCAGCAGCAATATACTACTGTCTGTCCTCTGAGCCAAACAGGGGAAGTGCAGAGAGCAGCCCTGCAGATATATGGTATGCTAATTATTTTTGTGGGCATCTATTCTTGGGGGCATCTATTTTAACAGCTAAAATAGTCTTCCAAGAATAAAGAGGCACCTTGCCATCAACCATCTGTGACATGGTCTTTCTTTGTTGTTGTTTTTTCAATATTGATAAATTTGTATCCACCCTGGTCCTAGAGGATCAGAAAAAAAGATTCACCAATATGCAGCTTGTTGAGGAGGTTCCCTTTGACTCTGGGTGATAACACGTATGGCAGGCTATGACTCCATATGAAGGTCTGGAATTACCATTGCAGCCCACCATTTTTAAGCAGTTCATTATTCTCTATATTTAACCCTGAGGGACTCTAACAAAGTTCATAGTGTGACCACAATCAAAGGGCCAGAGGTTTATTCTCTTGCATGGTGTAGTGTTTGTAGAGTTGATTAGGTGACATTTTTTTTCTGAGGAGCCAAGAGTAAGTAGAATGTGTTTTGGTTTTGTGTTTTACCTTTCACACTGAGCACTTGGAAGATAAAATATCATTGTAATAATTCTCTCTCTTTTTTAAACACACAGAGTCAAAAATATAAGATACCTGCACTGAATTACATCTGCTTGGCATTCAAACAACTACAATAACACGACTAAAATAAAATATCAACATGACCTAACTTTAAGTTAATCGATATAAATGAATGACACTTTGTGACATGCTCTGATCTGTCAACTACGTAGTCATGTTGACAGTCACAAGAAATATGAGAGGTGGATACTCACCTACTTGAGTAATTGATATGGCTCCAACAGCCCTGACAGGTGCTTGTTCCTTTTCTGCCTCACCACAGGACTTCAACGTAGATATTTTTCTTCAAGGCTGTGACATTCAGTCCTAATGGCAATGCCTGCTCACAGGTAAGCAGTTGTTAAGAATGCTAACCAAGTAGAAAGAGCAAAACTATGGGTTTTCTCTACATTGTGAAAGATGGCTTTTAGCTTATCCTACATGAATCTCTTTACACAGTCTGCACCATCATTCCAACCCAGGCTTCAATTATTTATCTAAAATATTGGCATTTCAAGGTATATTTTACAAAAACCCAGGACTTCACAAGGCCTCTACTTGGAAATCTGGATAGTATATTGAGAACATACTAGATTTATATCTATTACACCAATTCTAAACTCTGGCTCCTGTCATCAAACAACAATTCAAATCCTGGACCAGAAAAAAATGGAGAAGGCTTCCAAAGCCTAAAATGATTTAAAAATGACAAGAAATGTAATAGAAAAGTATCTCTATATGATTTAAGAAAAACTTGACCTTGAAGGAAATTGCAAAATAGAAAGGTGTCTTTAGAATATTCCCTCCCTATACACACAGGCTTCCCTTGCTATGCATACTCCAATGTAAACCACTCAGTTTGCATTTAAAAGCGAGTGACATAAGCTATAAAGATGGGGATAGGGTAGGTGTTCAGGCAAATATGCTGACTCTGCAAAGCTTAAACTGTAGCACGCAATACAATGTGCCTCATGAATAATACTCCACGGCATCCAGCTCATTGGCATCCAGCTACTATTAGGACTCCTGTCTCATGGGAAACTTATCTCATATGCGCACATGCTCTCAGGATGCTGAGGTGTGCTATTAACATGTGGCTAAATTATGACTTTATTACATTAAGTTAGTCAATAAAAACAGATGATGCTTTGTGACATGCTCTGCTAGGTATTACAGAAGATTCAGAAAAATAAATTTCACGGTCCCTATGGCTGAGTATTTTCTATTTGAGACATTAAAAAAAGCACACAAAATGGTAAATAAAATAAAGGTCAAATATTGGTCTATATCACAGTGCAAAAGAGGCCACATAGGTATACATAATAAACTGAGATGAAGTCCTACCAAGCAATGGCTTTCCCTTCAGATATTATAGGATTTGTGTATCTCTCATGGCTGGGAGGTGTGCCACTAGTAATAATTTATAAGTACAAAAGGATTTAAGTTTGTGGATTATTTCTATTTTACCAATTATAATGATTCAAGGTAATTTTATAAGGATGCTGCTCTGTTTACTTACTTTCTAATGTGATAAGGAGAAGTGAAAGAGAAAACCCCAGGTGTTCACATAAACTTGGCCACCATTCTTACTGCTGTACTTGAAACTGCACCATCTCCCCTGCTACTCTCTGGTCCTTGCTTTGTTTTTTCCAGTGGCATTTACATCTTTCTAACATCAATATAATTTCCTTATTTATTAAGTTTATTCCTAATTGCCTTTGTCCACCTGCTAAAATGGAAGCACCGAAAAGTCACAAACCTTATACTGTTTAGTAATGTATCTCAAAACCCTGGAAGAGCGTGTGGCACATAGTAAACATTCAGTAAGTGGGTGCTGTTGTTATTGTTGATGCTGCACACAGAAAGGAATGTTTACTGGCATGAAAGTCTCTGGGATATTTTTCTATGCATTAAAAAGATGGAGAACCACTAGTATAGGCAATAGAACTGTAAACTCACAGTACTGCAGCAATATTTTGTTCTACTAAAATGGCTGAATTTGAAATGAGCCATACACTTCCAAAGAGCACTCTAATATACAAAGTTTAGTTTTGACATAATCCAAAGTATATATTCCTCACTTATTCTCTGTCACACTCTGATAATGATTACATTCTGAAATGGTCTCAGTTATTCACTGTCTGTCTGTCTGTCTTTCCCATAAAATACAGGCTTCAGGAAGGTAGGTAGCTTCTCTGCCCCACTCACTGCTCTGTCCCCAGCCTCACAGCTGGCCCGCCTGCAATGCAGGCACATCCCCTACCTTGTGGCAAGAATGCTTTCTCCTCTGGTTTTCACATCTAACAACCTCCAAAATACATGAAAGCAAAGTTATTAGGTTTCTAACAGTTCAGCAGATTTTAACTTAAAAAAAAAAGAGACTCCTAAAATAGGACAGTTATCCTTGTCTTTTCCTATTTCTGCTTTTCTTTTAAAAAGCTTTTTTCAGGCACTATCATCAAAGTACTCATTGACTAAAATCAGTGCGATGTCCCAACATCTAAGGGTAAAAACAAGGACAAAAAACAGGAGGGAAAGAGAACGGCAGTTGATGAGAATGGAGCCTAGACTGAAATTCAGATGTTGCTGAGGGAGGGTGTGTGGAAAGACTGCACTAAGGAGAGAAGTGATGATTAACAAATTCTGAGCCCCAGAAGAATCACAAGTGAAAATGGGGCAGCAGGTCTTGTTGACATGTGAAGAGTAGGAAGAAAGGAGCTCAGCTGAACACATGTTTTAATGAAACGTTAAGTAGATCACCAAGAGAGGTGGATAATGATTATGATGAAGAGTTGGCCAGGGTGTGAAATAAAAGAAAAAGAAAAATTAAGTGATACTTGGTAAATCACAGGAGCACATGAAACTGGAGAGAACTTCTGGAAAGAATGGTCAATCCCTTGTAACACTCCAGTGCCTTTTAGTAATCGAGTTGGGCAGCTCATTAAAATTATGTGTGAAAAGATAGGTACATTAGAAAAAAAGGCCAGGAAGCCAAGAAATAACTAGAGCAATATAATTACTATATCGACAGTTGGAAAAAAAAAATCAGGAATAATACAAAGAGTTCAAGGAGACGAATTTAAGAACTGCCGCCTGGAAAACAGTGAATGGATCCTAGGGAAATAATAGAAGATATAAAACTGGCCACAGGAGAGATGAATCATGCCAAGAAAGAGGAATCTTTAAAACCGGATGTGTCTATATAAAGCAATTCAGCTACCAGTGAGGGAATTTAAAGAAGATATTGAAGAGCAATATGAATAATTGGGAGGATAAGATTTTTAGTTCCTCTCTGTGTATGGGCAGACTAAATAAAGAATTATCATATATCTATCAAAATGAGGGAGCTGCTAGCATCTGGTAAAGGCCTCCGGTGTTTTCTCAATAAAGGTGATAAGTTGGCCTGCAATATATCAAACGGTAAGGTTAGTTCTCTGGATACATGGAAAGGAATGGAATTAACAAGTACATAGTACCTACTTTGTGCTGGGTACTATGCTTGA
Organism: Saguinus oedipus; assembly: GCA_031835075.1. Lineage (NCBI taxonomy): Eukaryota > Metazoa > Chordata > Mammalia > Primates > Cebidae > Saguinus > Saguinus oedipus. Next base: position 1,540,233 of record CM063172.1, on the reverse strand, counting down.
TATTTTAACATACATGAGCACATTTGCTTCTCACAACTAAGCTGTCCATGAAAGTCATTACCACAGCCTTTAGTTGAAGGAAACTGAGATCACATAGCTCTTAAATAGTGGAGCCCAGGATTTAAATCTAAGATTGGATGACTCTAAAGCCAAAAACCACTAAAGTGCTTCCTATATTGAAGGAAGTTGATAAAGTATCAGATTATTAAAGAGAAAAATCACTAAAGCAGACGAATGTTGTGTTTGACATGCATATTCACACTCAGATTCAGAGGGCAACCTTGGATAATTTGATTTATCCTCCTTAGGCTTCAGTCTTGCTAAGGTCTGCTATTTTGTGAGACCGACACCTATTTATAATAAAAAATCTTGCTTAATCAAGGGTACAAACTTAGTAAAACACAATCTCTGCCTTTCCTTACCTACCATGTTTTACTGGGCATGACAAAATTCCTCGAAATTTCCTCTTAGGGCTAGAGTGAGGGTGTTGAGCCTCAGGATTTAGCCATGCATTCATCCATTTCCTTATTAACAACCATTTATTGAGTGCTTAATATATATCAACCAGGCACATGGTTTCAATAAACAAAATAATATAGTCCTGTCCATATAAAATGTACAACCTATTATTTCATAAAAAGCAATAAATGGATAACTACAGGTGTGCAGTAGATACTACTAAGGGAAAATCAAGTTCTTATGGGAACACATTGAAGTGATACCTCATTCTGACATAGTACTTCAGGGAAAGCACTACGAGACAGTAATTTTGCATCAAGAGGAAGAAGAGAAGAGAGCTATAAGCTTTCTAGGCAGAAGGAAGAACCTTCTCAAAAAGATTTTAAAAAAACAGAGGGAAGAAAAGGGCACTCACCAAGTGACTCGTAGTTCTGGGCAATGACCACGTATCACACCAATAAATTTGGATAAATTTGGATAAATTTTTCTTTGGTCCACATGCGAAGGCTTGGCCATTCTATGACTAGGGCTGCCCTTAGTCAACATATGCCCCAAGCTGCTTCTGACCATCAGAGCCTTTTGCTGTGATCTTTTCTGTGTATCCTCTGGCATTCTCAAGACCATTTCAGTGAAGTTGAAGTTTACATGTAAAATCAGACTGCACAGAGAAAATCGCCTGCTGTCAGAATTACTCTAGAAAATCACTTAGAATGTCTCTATTTTAGAGATCTCAAGTTCTAATACAGTCAGTTTTCTCAGCAGCAGTGGAAAAGATATATTCAAGACAGATAACTGGCTTATAAGATTTGGGCCAACCATACTGTGGGGTGAACAGATCCCCTTCCTTCAAAGATATTAAATTCTGAGAAATGTCTATAGCAAATGAGGTGTCTAAACGACAAGAGGCTGAGGGAATGGCAAATTCAAGTTCTTTTTGGCATACTTTCTTCTCTTTATTATTGTACATTTTTGGCTGAATGGTGAATGCATGGCTCTTGCGTGGCAGCAAGCAGGATGCTCTCTTGCCTACCTGGGGCCCCATGCATTGTGGAAGGGTAAACTGCAGTAAATGACCCAGATAGCGGGAAGATCTAGATAGAATAAATAGCATTACCCTGACATTAAAAGGGAGATTTCTCTGGGTCTGTAAGAACTGTCAATGTCAATTAAATCACCTAATCTAGGCAGCTATGACATGGACCGAAAATCACTCCAACTCACATTTGCCATTAGTGTACTGATCAGTTTACCTTGCCTCTCTGCCTTCAGAATCAGATTGTGTTCAACATCACATGACTTTTACTCTAGCACCACAATTATAAGCAGTATTTGACAACAGACCTTCAAGCATTTAGAACATATCTATGGTGTGCTTACTGTGATATGTTTGGGAAGTGGGAGTAAATATTAATGAAACACATTTCCTTGATCCTCCAGTCTAGTGGAAGAGCAAAGAATACACAGGACAACAGAATAGGATCAGCGCAAGTAGAGGGCTCTACAGGAATACACAGGGGTGGGTCTTACCTTAAGTCAGGCTCAGAAGAGGGAGGCAATTCTTTCAAAATGCAGGGAGCTGCATGAGTAGCAGTTTTTGTCTGACATGAGTGTTGAGGATGAAGTGAATAGAAGATGTCTATATTTTCAGGAAAAATAAAATGTAGATATCTGCCAGAAAGAAGAGTCCGCAGCTCTGATGAGAATCTAAAGAGCAGTTGAAAGCTCGATCCTGTTTAAAAGAAAACAGCAAAATTGACAGCCCTCAATGGCATCTCAGTCCCTTGCTACAGTGATGTTTGCATGAAATATCAAATACTTTGAAAACCTTATGTGAAACAGTATGCTAAATGTGTATGCAAATCACTGGCAGTATCATAAGCATAGGTTTACATACAACTTTTTTTTTTTTTTTTGAGACAGAGTTTCGCTCTTGTTACCCAGTCTGGAGTGCAACGGCACGGTCTCGGCTCACCACAACCTCCGCCTCCTGGGTTCAGACAATTCTCCTGCCTCAGCCTCCTGAGTAGCTGAGATTACAGGCATGAGCCACCATGCCCAGCTAATTTTTTGTATTTTTAGTAGAGATGGGGTTTCACCATGTTGACCAGGATGGTCTTGATCTCTTGACCTTGTGATCCACCCGCCTCGGCCTCCCAAAGTGCCGGGATTACAGGCTTGCCGCGCCTGGCCTACATGCAACTTTTAAACAAGATCTTCCAAACACTCATGGACATGTTTGGACTACTAACAACACAGCATTAGCAAAAGGTTGAGCAATGCCCTTCGTTCAGGTAAGTAACTACTCATTGATAGTAGTTTTGTCACTGAGGCACACGTTATTCAGAGGAAAACAAAAACAACACTGGAATTATTGGGAACTTTCAATAGAAGAAAATATTGAGAACATCTTTTTAAGTCCACACAAAAATATCTCTTGGCCACCAAAGCATATAAACAGGGTCTAATACCCAGGAAAACAGGGCTGAGAATACAGATTTTTTCCGTAGTTCCTTTTATTAGGTTTAATTTTATTTGGTTACTCAGTGTATCATGCATTAGATGTATTACTAGTTAGACTTTTTTTTTAAGCTTCTCGCTTGTTAATTGTGAAGCATGCTGAATTTCTTGGAAGTTATTTATTTTACTTTAGATTCAGGGGATCCATGTGCAGATTTGTTACATGATGTTGCAAAATGGCGAGGTTGGGGCTTTCACTATTGGATTACTATTTTCACTTCAATACTATTGTCACCAAGAAGGCAAATGTGTGTGTCAAGTCCTAATGAACAACTATTTTTACCCTCAACAATAGAAGCACAAGAAGAGGAAATAGTGCAAAGAAATAGACACAATGTTAGTAATTTCATTTTCTATACTTCACCTTATTGAATCATTTCAGAAGATGTGCCTCCATAAAAGCCTTATCAAAATCATATGCCCACCTGCAGCAAAAATAGCAATCTACATTCAAACTTCCTATAGTCACATACAACTTGAAAAATATTGAATGTGAGATTGTCCTCATCATTTCACCAAGTCATTTAAAGACAAAACAATTGTCAGGTGCTGCCCCAAATGATATTGTTTAAACACTCACTAGCAATGTGTGTTAATATATTCTTTGCCTTACAAATTTCTAAATGTTTGCTTCAAAATAGTAGGGGAGAGTAAGTGTTCCCATTGTATTCAGTAGAAAGTTTTCAATGGGACAAAGCACCTATGATTCACAATGAGAAAGACCTGCTTTTGAATCTTGGCTTTGTCATTTACTAGCTGTATGACCTTGGGAAAATTGTTTAACATCTCTGAACCCTGGCTCCCTGAGCTCCAAAACAGAGGTATTAGTAGCTACCTAACTAGGTAGTGGTGTTAATAAAGACATTACGTATAAAGCATACTATACCGCCTGGCTCACTTTAGAGACTCAGTAATAGCTACTATCATGATTACTTGTTATTAATACTAAAATGGCTTTTATTGACTTCTGATTTCATTGTTAGTGCTTTTCTAAATATGCAATTAGGAGAAACAGCTCAGGCTCTGGACTACTAAAACCTGTGTTTGAGTCCTGAATGTTCTGTGAAATTCAGGAAAGGCCACTTAACCTCCGGACCAGAGCTTCTTCCAATGAAAAATTTGAGTATATCTTGCCAGATTATTACAAAGGTTGAATGAGGTCTTCTGGGCAAAGAGAAGACATTCAGTGACTAGTCGTTTCTAGTATTAATATTATTGCAATAACAGTAGTCAAAAAACAAGGAATCATCTGATTTATGTATCTTGGAGCAAAATAATACCATTTTTACAAGGATGGAAAATAGGGTTGTCTTCAGTTGCCAACCCTACTGGTTACTGATGCCACAGGCGTTTTAGGAGAAGGACTACAGTATTTACTGAAGCCATGTATGCATGCAATGCTGATAAATACAGAAATTAGAATGCCCAACATGTAACCATGATTATTTTTAAATATCGTGAGATATCTGCACAAAGCCACTTGCAAATGCAAAATATTCTAGATACTATACTTTACAAACTGGGAGTACAAAGCATCTTATTTTCATGAGTAAAGAATTGGAAGAAACAGTAGTAATATGTGGGACAGCAGGAAAATTAAAAAGGATCAATTCTTTCACCCTAGTTTTCTACAAAGCATTGTCCTAACTTGTCATCATCCAAACATTCTAAGTTAACTTGCTTCCAATTTATTCAAATCAGTGGTAATGACTATTATAGAAGTGAAGAATAGAGATCTTAAAATAACAAAGGTTTCTCAAGGGTGATTCTAAAATGCCCTTATATATTACAAATAATTGCTTTAACACAACATGTATAGAAAATAAGAGGAGCATTCCATTTAAGTACGAATTCTTCAGAAACCAAAGAAACAGGCCTGAGAAAATTTGCTTTAAAGTAACAAACTGTTTTATTTCCTAGAACTGAAATATTCTACGGTTGGTTCTCAGATCTAAACTTCCAAAGCTACAGTCAACAATTTTTCATCAGAGCCCAAGGGAGAGGGGAAGGGGTAAGACAGACAAAAAATGGAGAAAGGCATAGAAAGGCATTGAGACCATTAGGAAGAGGATGGGAGGAGAGGCATCTTCCTATCAGTGAGCCACATACTAGACCTGTTGAGGGGACCAGGTTTGGGTACATGAGTAGAAAATGACACTGAGGAACAGCAAAGCCTTACAAGTCATCAAACTTCAAACAGTAAAGGAGCCTTCCAGTTCATATCAGAAATGGAAGAGCAACAGGAAAGCTAGAGCCAGCATGGAGGCACACCTAGGGGTAGTTCTTAAAATTTTTTTTATAACTTCCTTATATAAAAAAGATTTTCTAAAATATGTGTCTTTTCTTCTATGCCTGAGTGACATATATGACCATAGGATGGCCTCGAGGCTGTGGGGAAAGAAAGGGGCAGTCAAGGATCTTTCAAAGGCATCCCATCAGTGGCCCCAGAGGTCTAAATGGGGACAGATATTTCTCATTGTCCCCACCCAGTATACTGGGCAAAGTCAAGTTCTCAGATCTCACAAACAACTTGGAAGCCCCCAAATGTTCTGATGAAAAAAAGGCAACTCGCAGAACTTCCTGGGTCAGTAAAAGGATTTGTGGAAGGGGGGCCATTCCCCACATGCTGCCCTACTTTTCCCTGAATGTCTGAAGCTGGGAGGGATGGGAGGATGGACAGGAGTTCCAGAAGATGTCATTCTCCTGCCTGCTAACTCTCATCGCTTGAAGACTGCCCCTTCCCAGGCTCTGGAAGTGCCCCCTGCTCTTTATCTTCCAGGCCTTCCACTCCTACCCCTATTCCTAAGCAGAGGTCCACAATGCCTGGGGGAGCAGGAGAGGGGTAAAGAGGGGTGTCTAAAGGTGAAAACAGCTTGGCTGAGCCCCAAGTCGGAAACGGATCCAAGAAAGGGGCAGGGGGTGATGGTGGGCGACGGGGGGAGGGTAATGGTGGAAGGGCAGGAGGAGAGGGAAGCAGGGGATGGTGGCCTCACGGTATCCCAGGGAAATGAGGGCCTTACTCAGATCACAGAGGCGTGGCGGCAAAGAGGCCAGAGCCAGGTGGCCTTCCATCCAGGGGCCGGGAATGACTAGGGAGAGTAGGTTGGAGGAGGACGGGATGGGGAGGGGGAAAAGGCAGTTCCAGTTTGCAGGCGGTGGCCATGATGGTGGGGCGAGTTGGGGGAGGGGGGTGATGATGATGGGGCAGGGGGAGGGAGGGTTATGGTGAGGGGGACAGGGTAGGGAGGGTGATGGTGGGGAGAGGGTAATGGTGTAGGGGCGAAAGGAGAGGAGGGATGGTGGCCTCACTTTATCCCAGGGAACTGAGGGCCTGACTCAGATCACAGAGGCACGGCGGCACAGAGGCGAGAGCCAGGTGGCCTTCCATCCAGGGACGGGGCAAGACTAGGGAGAGTGGGTTGGAGCGGGACGAGATGCGGATGGGGGAAAGGCAGTCCCAGTTTGCAGGCGGTGGCCAGATTCCCCAGGAACAGCCAGCCAGGCCGCAGCAGGAACAGAGGGGGCTCTTCTGGAAACGGTGGCAACTACAGGCTGTCGCGGTCTCCGCCGCGGGGGGCCTCGTCATCCCATTCCTGGGAGGGCTCCTCCTCCTCTGGCTGAGGCGGCTCGCAGGTCAGGCCTGGCTCGCGAAGGGCGCTGCCGTTCTCCACCGCCACGAGGAGCGGACTCTCCACGTCGACGTCGACCGCTTCCTCTGCCTCCGCCGCCGCCTCCTCTGCCTCCGCCGCCGCCTCCTCCTCCTCGTCCTCGTCCTCGTCCTCGTCCTCCTCCGCCGCCGCCGCCTCCTCCTCCTCCTCCTCCTCCTCCGCCGCCTCCTCGTCCTCCTCCTCCTCCACCTCCTCCTCTTCCGGGTCGGGGTTGGACTTCTTGGGCCGTTTGGGGGCGTCCTCAGGCGGGTCCCCCGCGCTCCTCTTCAGCGGCCCCTTCTCCTCCTCGGCGGGCTCTTCGTCGTCCGGCTTCCTCGCTTCGTCGCCGCCGCCCTCGGCATGTTTCGGCTTGTCTGCGTCGCTCTCTGCGGCCTCGGGCTCCGGCCGGGGCCCGTCTCCACCGCCCATCTCTGGGGCGAAAACGCAGTCGGAGGCCTGGACTGTGGGGTTGTTCTCGATCTCCCACAGCCCCTCGCGGAAACCGCGCCTCTTGTTGGGCTTGCCGAACTTCTCCTTGGACTCCTTGTACGGGAACAGGCGTTTGGGGCTGAGGAGGGCCGTCTCATGGGTTCCGAAGAAAAACACCTGGTAACGGTTGGGCTGGGTCATGTGCTCTATTCGCGCCGGCCAGTGGGCATAGCCCTTTAACTTCGCAAACACCAGGTCCCCGCTCTTGTACTGGGGCAGGCCGTAATCCGACATGGTTGGCGCTGCAGACCCTACCTGGGCCACGCCGGAAGGAGACGCCGGAGGGAGACTCCGGCGTCTGCGCAGGCGCGGTAAGGGCAGCCGCTGGGCGGGAGTTGTCGCGAGACCTGCTAGAGTGGCCGATGCCACCTATTGGGCGGGCAACGCTCGGGGCCCGAGAAGATTCCTCTGCGACGCGTGTACTATCACCAGAACACCCAAAGCGCGTTGGACCCACTCTCGGACGTCATGATGTCTAGAAAGCTGAAGGAAATAGGTGGGTTGGCTGGGTGGCGGTTGTGCATCCTGTGGCCTTGTGCGGATAATCAGTCTCTACAGCACCTGGACCAGACGGTTGCATAGTTTAAATAAACGGTGCCAGAGCCTCCTAGAAAGGGGGCGGTATGACAAGAAAACATGACACAATTAGTACATATTTCCATGAAACTGGTAACAGCCTAGTGCAAGCATGCGTTAGAAGGAGCTGTGTCAGTGGTTTCAACCGTTTTCTGATTTCTTTCGGGACTAGCAATGGAGCCTACAGCGAGGCTCAAGAACCACGTGAAGATCTGGTAAGGGATAGAGTCAGCAGCCTGGTTAGGAGGTCTAGAATGCACATTACTTGGTAACAAAAATGTCAAACATTATGTCTTTAGGGTCATAAAAAGTATATAGGAACACCACCACCATGGCAAATAGACATCTAAATATTTCCTACGTTCTATGGAAATGTTCCTTGGATGCCAGACATGAACTTTACACCCTGTTGGTGATTCTTCTGTATTGTGAAAAATAAGGCTGTCTGGTTATAACACAGAGATTATGACACATGTTTTCAGTATCTTTCTAGAAGAGATGAAAATTGGGTTCATTATGCATAAGAATTAGGCAGAGATCTGTTCATATCGAACATGCTATTGCAACTAGAATTTCCTGTGTGCTACAGACTAAAAATGTATAATCTCCGCTGAGAAACTATTGTAAAAAGAATTTTCTTCAGATATAAGTCTCTTCTAAACGTATGCAAGTATCAGTGCAACTGCAGTTACACAACTTTCTACATCGTTTTTGAATTCTGCTTGCTACCTGTGAGCAAGCACTCTGAAACCTAGCCAAATTCATCATACCAGTACTCTTGGCTATTATGACAAAGCCCTTTCAATACTGATCATGTATTTAACTAGACAGATATTCTTCCCAGTGTAACCAGACTAGACAGGAATTAGAGCTCTTAACCCATTTCAGTACAACTCAAATTTGTTTCCCATTTGCTGGGTTGGAACAGCCATTTTAATTTTTTTTTTTTTTTGAGACAGAGTCTCGCTGTGTCGCCGGGTGCCAGGCTGGAGTGCAGTGGCGCAATCTCGGCTCACTGCAAACTCCGCCTCCCGGGTTCAAGCAATTTCCTGCCTCAGCCTCCCAATAGCTGGGACTACAGGCATGCACCACCACGCCCAGATAATTTTTGTATTTTTCAGTAGAGACGGGCTTTCAACATGGTCTCGGTCTCTTGACCTCGTCATCTGCCCGCCTCGGCCTCCCAAAGTGCTGGGATTACAGGCGTGAGGCACCGCGCCGGCCGGAACAGCCATTTTAATTCTGGATGGTTGAGACATGCTCTAGGCAAAAGGAGATATCCACTCCCTATCTAGGTGAAATGAACATGAAGCCCTTTGATAATTCTAAAATTCTAAACAAATTATTTCAACTCTTCTGTCAAGCCATTTTCTTAGAATACCTGTCTGCCCTACTAATGTCTACTGCAGCTTTATTAAATAAGTAACATCAACAATCTATTAACACTTCATTTACAAATCAACATTCTGCTATAACGATGAATCTGACAAGTTCCTTCCTTTCCATTTTACAGGGACAGTGCTAGAAAACTAGAAATCTTTAGTGGCTGTAGAAGAGTATAGGAAATAATGAGCCAATATGGAGCCCCATAATAGGAAGAAATTTGGAATTACTGTAAGCAGAGATATTGCTGTATGTGGCCATTTTTTTTCCAGCTGAGTATGATGTACCAATTTACGTATAATGTATGAAGGTTGCTAAAGTAGGAGAAAGTCTAGCTAGATAGCATGTCCAGAAGAGGTATTTAGTTGTACCATCAGCTCAATCTGAAGGCAGGACCAGTTTGAAAAACCAGCTGCTGAAGGTGGCAAAGGTGCAACATCAGAACAAGCCAACATCAATAGCTGGGTGGTTGAACTACAGCAGGTGAAAAAGTATGAGGTTATGAAGGCAGAACTGGGCATCTAAGGGTTAGAACAATAACCAACACCTATGGAAAACTGAGATACAAAGTATAGCAGGAAGCAAAGGCAAAAAGATGTAGTAGAGAAGGATCTAGGTCTGCAAAGAGCAGTACAGATTCTGTTAAGCAAAGAAGTGTTGTCACCCAAGTAGGTCTTGTGTTTCCACCCTTGCCCACTAATACAGTGTGATACTGAAAGGCTGGCACAAAAGATGTTTACCTTTGAGGAGTGTAAAATCTCATTTAAGAAATAAAGCATGGGAGAGCTCATTACAGAACAATACAAGCTAGCCTTCACATGCTAAATTGTGTGTTCTTTATGTAAATACCGAAGGAATTCCAGGAGAAATCAATCGGAGTGTGGTTATTAGGGCAGGTCTATGGAAGGGTTAGTAGGTGATAGAATAAAAAGAATTCCGGGCCGGGCGCGGTGGCTCACGCCTGTAATCCCAGTACTTTGGGAGGCCAAGGCAGGTGGATCACGAGTTCAAGAGATCAAGACCATCCTGGTCAACATGGTGAAACCCCGTCTCTACTAAAAATACAAAAAATGAGCTGGGCATGGTGGCGCATGGCTGTAATCCCAGCTACTCAGGAGGCTGAGGCAGGAGAATTGCCTGAACCCAGGAGGCGGAGGTTGCGGTGAGCCGAGATGCACCATTGCACTCCAGCCTGGGTAACAAGAGCGAAACTCCGTCTCAAAAAAAAAAAAAAAGAATTCTGGCATCTCTCACTTGTTTGCCAGCTTTGTAAGGCCAGGAGTTGATATAATCTTTGTAAACCTCTGCTACATGATTTCAAGATATTTAAAGTAATACTCAGAATTTCTTTCAGGATTGTTACAAATATTAATGGGATTGTGGACATGAAAGTCCAGATGATGGCTATGAAGGTCGATGATGTGCCAGTAAGTGTGAAGTTGAATTTTATTATGGATTTGGCTATTATTATCATTAGGCTAAATGAGGAAAAAGACATAAAAAGGAGTAGAGAGTTGTTAATAAGGGCACTAAAGAAATGTCGCCACTAGCTGAATTACATATTATATACAGAATTACATATATACAGCACATCTTCTGTATGAAACTGCCATGAAAGTTTTTGTTACTTATAAATATGATCTTGTAGAACAGTGTTGTCTAATTTATCGCCCAATGGTACTTATTCTAGAAAAGGGAAAATGGGAGGAAGGTTGAACAAAAGAAGCACACATTTAAATAGTTTCATGGAGACCACTTTTACAGATACCTCATTTCTTCTATGCTTAGATTCTCAAGGATGAAATTAAGTGGAGTGATCTTGGTTTCTTTTACCTTTGCAACCAACTTGCTTTTAAAGCTATTGTTTCTCTTGCTCAAAGTGAGGAGAGTAGAGAGGGTTCATTCATGATAACTTGCTTTGGTTTAGATTTGGCTAGTATATAAACAAAGTACTCATGAGCAACTGCAATGATTAATCTTAGTAGCTATAACTGTCAGTATAACGGTTCCTAACAGGTCAGGATGTTTTAAAAATCATATGTACTGAGAATACCTGTTTGTCAAGAGGATCTAATTTCAGCAGGAGCATACCTATCAAAACAACACCTTAGAGTCCAAAACATATAACACTTCTCATTTCTTTTTTCTGGAAAACTAATGATAGGTTTTAAAAGCTGCTTTGCAACAGTTATGAAACATGGGCAATAAAACAACCTAATTATACGAGAGAGAATAGATATCTAATTGATGTTTTCTTGTTTAGTTACTTTTTAATTCAATTAGTTTGGTGTAAACTATGATTTAAGAGAAATATAATTGTTTTCTGTGTGCTTTTGTCTTCATTAAGAATATTAACTGCCTCTGGGTTTATGTAATAGAAGTGTTTATATGTGGTTGGTACTGGCAGACATAATTGTACAGAAAGTAAGTCCTCCCCTCCTACGTGGGTAGAAAATCCCCCACTGTTCTTTTTTAAAAAGTCACAGGAGGCCTGGTGCCAGTGGCTCACGCCTATAATCCCAGCACTTCGAGGCAGGGAGATCACAAGGTCAAGAGATCGAGACTATCCTGGCCAATATGGTGAAACCCCGTCTCCACTAAAATACACAAATTAGCTGGGTGTGGTGGTCTGCACCTGTAGTCCCAGCTACTTGGGAGGCTGAGGCAGGAGAATCACTGGAACCCAGGAGGCAGAGGTTGCAGTGAGTCAAGATTGTGCCACTGCGCTCCAGCCTGGAGGCAGAGCAAGACTCAAAAAAAAAAAAAAAAGTCACAGGAGATCTGGTACCTCTATATCTTGTCACCTCCAAGTTTTATCCATGTCCACTTAGCCTAGCCTCTAAAGCGTCAGGGATTTCTGCAATCCACACAATTGCTCAGAGTGGGAATAAATTCAGCATCAGTGAGGATGTTCCAGGAACAAAGAGTAATTTAAGGGATATTCCCAAGGAGCTGTATCATTATCAATTGTTTTATATTTTTCATTTTAATTTTTAATTTTTGTGGGTACATACTATAATCATCAATTTGAAGTGAGCAAAATCTGTACCTGCCTTTGATAATGGACTTGGAGTAGGGAGACATGACAGTGCAGATTTTCTGGGTGGTATATGTGTGTAATTGGGCCTCCCTTGGCCAACCATGAAGGTAATGGGTTAGTGTGCAGGAGTGGGGGCCATTGGAGAGATTGAATTGTTTGCAAAACTTCTGTTTTATTGGCCGTGGAAGGAAAATTAAAGTGGCTGGTAATGAATAATTCTTTTTCATTATTCTCATTTGAGGGCTTAAAGATTTTGAAACTTATTCTTTGGGAAAAAATTTAAATAAAGTATGTTTGAATAATATGAATATTTTGCTAATTTTGCATGATGATATTTATTCAAGACCTCCTACATGAAAATGTATGAGTTATTTATATAACTAGCATAGTTTAAAAAAATAATAGTTATCAATGCTGGTGAGTATTCAATAATTGGGGATTAGATACAGATCACATCTATTTACATAATAACTACCTGATTAGATGGCCATACTTTGTAAGGTTTTTAAAGTAAAATTTAGTGACTTGGAAAATGCTTGCAATTTGAATGAAGAGACTGTACAAAATATATAGCATAGGTAATTTATGAGCTTGTATCAAACCACGCTTCTTAAATTTAACATGTGGCTAATTCTAGGACCTATCAGATAGAAAGGCTATTTGAAATAAACAGGACAGTGGGCGTTAAATGTGATGCTTGCAACTATCAGGTGCTCAGTTGCTATTAGCTTTAAAAGATGGCCAGTACCAGCCCAGTTGTGGTGGCTCATGACTGTAATCTCAGCACTTTAGGAGGTTGAGGCAGGGAGATCACGAGGTCAAGAGATCGAGAACATCCTGGCCAACATGGTGAAACTCTGTCTCTACTTTAAAAAAAAAAAAAAAGAAAAAAAGAAAATTAGCTGGGTGTGGTGTTGTGTGCCTGTAATCCCAGCTACTCAGGAGGCTGAGGCAGGAGCATTGCTTGAACCCCGGAGGCGAAGGTTGCAGTGAGCCGAGCTTGCGCCACTGCACTCCAGCCTGGTGTCTGGCTACAGAGTGAGACTCTGTCTCAAAAAAAAAAAAAAAAAAAAGCCAGTACTTGCTCTATTTTGTTAAAGTATTTTATTTTTTTCGTTATGTGATACTTATTTTTGTTGTTACTATTTTTGCTGTTGTTGTTTTCTATAAATTGTTTCTGGTTCAGAATTTAGCTTGTTGTTCTAATTTTATTATAACCAGGAGCTGTGTTGTTGTTGCATTAAAAGCACAGTTTTGAAAGACCCAAGATCAACAAAGTTGTGTTTACAAGCAAATATGAAACTCAGTTTTGCAATTTCAGTTTTTTATTGCTTGCCATTTCATTAAGTTGTCATGTAAATGCTTAAAATGATCAAAGCTTTTAGAAAACCATGCTCAAGTATTTGAGGATATAACCTCAAAAACTCAAATTGTCTCAGTTGTCTCTTACTCTTCCAATAGTTTTCTAGCTTTCAAAATCATTACCAAAGTATTAAACTTCAGAAATAAGTAATATATACCACTTTTATTTAAAGAAATTATTAACTATGCATGATAATGAAAAGGTGGAGATGTTTAATTAAAATGTCTAATTTTGAATTAATGAAAATGATGTTTTGGAGATAGTAGTTTTTATTAATTTTTTTTCTATTTTATTATTGAAAATGCTTTTAAATTTTAAAGTACCTTTGGCTTAAGGATATAGGCATTGAGTTGGTAATTATCTTTTTGTCTTTTAAGTGCCTTAATGAAATTTTCTTCATAACGCAAACAGTGACTTTATGAACAAATATTGTAACCACTTCTCTCTTTGGTCACTCTTCATGGTAAAAAAACATCTTTCTTAGAGAAAATATAGTATGTTTGATACTTGTAAAACTGAAATACTGGAATGAAACATTTTGGATATAGTCTTATAATCTTTGCTCTTCAAAAATCAGACATAACCCATACTTTGTTCCTGTTTCTCAAAGTATGACCTTAATGAGTAAAATTACATTGGAGCTGATAATCTTTGACTAACCCTTATGCAGCATGTATTATATGCTGCAAACTTATATAAGCATTTACATCTGCTTTCCTAATTAATTCTTGAAACCCTCTGCAATATTGCCTTTGTTCCTCTTTTTTTTTTTTTTTTTTTTGCCCTACCCACTTATTCATTATAAGCATAATCATTGAGGAAATACAGCCAACCAGCAAAGTTGGTTGAGGGAAAAATGAAGAGAGAAGAGTGAAGCAGATACAAAAAAAGTAGAACTGTCAAGAACAGTAAATTACTATAAGGATCACAAAAGAGAGGAGAAAACTGTCAATCCCTAGAGCAGCTTTAGTTCCCAAAGTTTTTTCAGTTATGATTTGCGTTCAGTATACATACATCTTTACATTAAAAACATTTTGCCTTAAGATGTGTGAATGAGCCTCTGTGTCTTAGAATAAAAAATACCAAGTAGAACAATAATGAAACTGATGATCTATGATAGGCATAGGCTTTATAAAGGCAAAATGTTGTTAACCATACATCAGACAACGTTGACATAGACTTGAACTCTCTCCAATGTAAACATTATAGATAAAAAGTCAAACTCATTTTAAAGTGATTAGCCTTTCTTTTCTCCTAGGCTATTTATAACTGTAATCTCTAACCTTGTAAGATAATTTTTTTAAGTTCATAAAGCGACGTACATTCTGAGATGTTTTACCAGCCACCATCTGGTTTCCTGACAGCTGATCATGCAGTAACAGCAAAATCAGTAAAAGTTTTTATTGAACAGACAAATTTAAAAGTGCTTAAATATTAAATTGAACAATTTGATATTAATAATGAAGAATGCTTTAGTCAATTATAATTTTGAAATAGTAAATTTAGTTATTTTATCTTTACTAATTTTAGTTGCCTCCCACATTTTCAATGAAACTGAAAAAAACTGAACGGATAAAAGCATATAGCTTTTTAATATTGTGGAAGACTAATTTGCCTTGGTTCGGTTTTCTTATTTTTTCATCAATTTGCCTTGTAGGACTGCTATAAATTGACAAAAAAATTTTGGCCGTGTGCATACAAAACAGCAAAAATTGAACGAAATCTAGAATATAATGCATTCTTTAGAACACCACTTTAGGTTACACATTAATATGTGAGTGCTTATGTGCCTGATAAAACTTAAGTGCTATGGGAAAGACACATGAGTATAGAATATTTTAACCAATGGTCATACTAAGTGGTCTGTGTTATGTCAGTTCTTTATATTTTTAAACATTAGTGGTAATCTATGTGATCTATTTTGTAATTCATATTATTTTCAAATTTATATGTCAATAAAAATCAAAAAGCTCATTGTTAGCTATTTCTGTATGCCTGCTGATTTTTAATATGCTTTATCTATTTATGATATAAATGTCAAGATTTTAGCAAAATCCATAATATATGTGGACTTTTCAATTTCCTTTAAATCAGGTTTCTTTCTGTTTTATGCATTACAAGGCTATATTGCTAAGTAAATACATAGTTCTTATGATTGTATTCTACTTCCTTTAGATTCTTCATTTTATTAGAATGAAATAATCATCTCAGCAAATGTTTTTGCCTTAAATTCTGCTTTGTCTGGTATTACTATGCTCTAGCAACTTTTTCGATTAGTATTTGAGCATTATGGATCCTTAATTTTAACTTCATAATCTCATTTTTTAAAATTATGTTCCTGAAACCAATACATAGAAAGATTACTTTCAGTCTAATCTCTTATCAGGATAATTTAATCTCTTAAAAAATATTTTGTGATAAATTCAATGTCTACCATCTAATTTTTTGTTTTTGGTTCACCATACCCTTGTGGGATATTTTTCTCCCTGCTTTCCTATTTTATTGTGTATTGATCAAATTCCTTTCATCATCGTTACCATTGTGGAATTGTTATTATTTGTGCTTTTCCTTTGCTAGTTTGAAGGGTATAACTTTCTTCCTTTAGCAATTATATTCTTTATAATACATAGCTATAAATTTTTCTGGCTAACTCTAAAGAGTTTTGCTTTTTAAAAATAATTCCAACACCACACCTTTTGTCTAAAATTTTTTCTCTTTTATATTACGTAAGTTATTTTTTATAGTTTATTAAATTTCTTCACAATTTTACCATTAATTTGTTATTATTTCTTACATATCCTTCCTTTACTTTTGGAGAAGGAAATTTATCACTTCATAACTGTTTTAATGAAATTATGGACTGGCTGGCATGAGGGCTTATGCTTGTAATTCTAGCACTTTGGGAGGCTGAGGCAGGCGGATCACCTGAGGTCAGGCCTTTGAGACCAGCCTGGCCAACATGGTGAAACCCTGTCTCTACTAAAAACACAAAAATTAGCCAGGCATGGTGGCATGTGCCTGTAATCAGGAGGCTGAGGCAGGAGAATGGCTTGAACCCAGGAGGCAGAGTTTGCAGTGAACCAAGATTGCGCCACTGCACTCCAGCCTGGGCGACAGAGCGAGACTCTGTCTCAAAAAAAGGAAAGAAAAGAAAAAAGAAATTATCAAGTAGTAAAGGAATTCTCTTAGCCCTGTGTAGCTAAAAATGTATTTATTGTAAATTCACTCTTAAATAATATATTAGCTGAATATATAATTTATATTCAAAATGTATTGTTTCAAACATGTGAAGGAGTTATTCTATTGTCTTCTAGCATCTGCTGTTGCTGCCAAGAAATCTATCATCATGCAACAATTATTCCTTTTCTGTTTATTCTTTGTGTCTGACTTAAAGGTTGTCCCATTTATTACGTCAATAACAATACTTTTCACTTTAAGATTTCTATTTTTTATATCTACCTTTTATTATTTCATTTATATTTTTTAGTTCATAATTTCTTGTTTCTTTTATGGATTTATTCATTTTTTATCCTTTCAGATTTTCTAAACATACTTATTTTAAAATTACTATTGATATTTTTCTCTCCTTTTAATTTAATCTGTCATTTCATTTCCTGCTGCCAGGTGGTAGCTTGGCTCAAGGTTCCCTGGCTGCAAGATTGTCTGCTTCTTTGTGCCCCTATAAAAGGTAACATAGTAAATGTTGTATCACCCAAAATTAGTGTATTAGGGCATTTTTCAGACTCCTCTGTAGTGTCAGAAAGTTCCACACTGGCCCAGCATGAGACCAGCCGTGAGGCTAACTCTAGTTCTCCTCTGCATGTGAGGGATGTTCTTTCTATCCTACAGAATCCAGAATATTTTGTCATCTCTGCTTAATTCCAAGCTCAAATGCCAGCGAACCCACAGTATTAGTTTCTCTTAACATTTTATATTTCATTCCATTCTACCTTATCAGTACATTACTACTTCTAAGTCATTTAATTGTATCTTTTATATTTCATCGGCTATATGCTCTGTGTTAGATCAGAAAGAGAATGTGGCAAAGCAGGAATTTATAACATCTTAATTAGGCATGAGGTAGTTATCAAATGTCATGCATACCCTTTTCCTTGTCAGTTTGCAAGTTAAGGACAAAGATTCTTTGCATAAAATAATTAGGGAAAACAAAACAGATTCTAGAAAACACAAAAACACGCACATATTAACACAAAAATAATCAGGGAGACTAGATGTGGCAGCAATTGAGATTTTTCTTAAGTAATGTGTAAGATTTGAATAGACAATGAATTTGTGCATTTTATCAATCAATCTGCTAACTTCTTGACAGACTTAGTTTATTGTGTGCTTTGAAGATGTGGTGCATATACCTATCATCAGTGGTTTTTGAGGGCTACAGTGGCAGTATGTCAGTCATCTGGGTAGCTCGAATTATAACAAAATATTATTATGGTATTATAACAAAATACCATAATCTGGGAGTCTTACAAACAACAAAAAGTTCTTAAGGCTGGGAAGTCCAAGATTGAGGCACTAGCAGATTTTGGTGTCTGGTGAGAGCTCTCTCCCTGATTCATAGATTTCTGTCTTCCCACCGTGTCTGCACAGTTTCACATGACAAAGGAGCCCACTGGGGGGACCTTTTTGTAAGGGCAATAATCCCATTTACCTCCCAAAAGCCCTACCTCCAAATAACATCTCCCCAACAGCCCTATCTCCAAATGTCATCATATTGGGGATTAGATTTCAATATATGGATTTAAGAGGACATAAACATTTAGTCTACAGTATGCTAAATTATAGTGCTCTCAGTGCATAATTAAGTGGTAATTTGAGAAAAAGTAATTTAATGAGACTGCTCCTTCCTAGCAATCTTAAGTAAGTTTGTCCAAGGAATCACTCAAATTTGAAGCTCTTGCAAAAGCTGAAAAAGTATGTATTAGTCTGTGTCCTCTAAGAAATATGAAGACTATAAGTTGTGTATATTGAATTTAAAGGAATGTTTTTTGAGGAAAGTATTAATAACAACTAATTGGATCAGTATTTACTCATTACCCACAGATCTTCAGTATCTAAGCTAAGTGTATTTTACCTTCCCTCTGTGCCTGCGTTTGCAGCTTTAAGCTAATTCATGAACTTTTCATAGCTTTGGAAAAGTCTAAAAATAATTGCAGTCTAACATATCTCTAACATACTCTAACATATCTCTGATTCCTGCTCTTCAGGGCACTTCCTAGGGGGTTCCTCATACATACCAAGAGCCAGCAAGTAAATAGTGACAAAAGGCAAGACATTCACAACTAGGCCCAGAGTTTATTTAATGCCTCTGTTTAAGTTTCTCTGACTCACACTGCACCTTAGTCCATCCAGCCATTTTACAGAAATAACAGTGGAGATAATTGGCTCTGTCCCTTGTTAGTTCTAATGTTTAGCTTGACTCAGACTAATAAAATTCCAAACTGAAGAAAAACATAGCTCTTCTACTGCATCAACTGCAGACTTCTGCCACAGGCTTTGGCAGGGTCTCCAAATGGATGATTGAATAGCTTCAAAGTAGGTGATGGAAATCAGGAGACAGGAAGATTAACCCACAGACTTGTCTGTTTTAAGTCAGCTTGACTTCTATTTATTGCAACCCTGACATTGGAATAAACCTGTTATATATGTTTTGAAAATGCAACTAAGTGTAAAACCTGATACCTCTCTTTAAAGCTCTTTTAATTGAATGCACCTGGTGCTTCTCTCGATCAATTTATATTAATGCCACACACGGGCAAACAGGACCTAATTACAAATTAAGCAATAAAGCTGTTTGTTAGAGCAAATGTTCTTTGAGTCAAGTCCATTAATTATGTGTGTGTGTGTGCATGTGAGAGTATAAATGTAAATATGTATACACTATATTTCTTAACCTTTGTTATAATTGGCAACTTATTTTATTCAACCCTAGTTTTACAGAGATACCTTCTGTGCAGTGACTCAATTTTCCTAAATAATCAGAGGAATCTGTAATTACCTAAAGTTCTGGGTCATTCTAATATTAGGATTCTTTAAAGTGAATGAAAAATAACTGTTTTTTGAGTGATCATTGAGTCCTCTCATTACAGATGTGGCTGCTCTAGATGTGAAATATTGCTCAGAGTTCTGACTCTGCCCACCTCACCCCACCCATTAAGCCTTTCTCTGGGTAGCCATGTAGAAGCCTGAGGTCAGGAAGCAAGCTGATGGCCAACTTTATGTCCCTGTACTTGACACTATCATTGTGGAAACTAAAGCACCTGAAAAGCTGGCTTTTCACTGCTCACTATCCACTATTGATACCATAGCACTGAAAAGAGAGACCTGAGAATGTTTATGATTTACTTCAATTTATGGAACTTTGCTCCTGGTACCTAAACTCTGTGGTAGAATGTAGGTCAGTTTTTGTTGAGTTCAGTTACACATTAATTTATTGAGCACCTACAGGCACAGGAACTACAATGATCAGTTAAACAAAATCCCTGCCTTCAGTGTACTTATATCTAAAAATATTCTTATCTAATCCTTTCTTTTGATTCTCACTGCCATGGGCACTGCCATTGTCTCAGATCACTCCTGGACTCAACCGTCAGTAGACAACACTTCCAAAGTGGATGCCAAATTTCAATTAATCGTGTGTGTGTGTATGTGTATGTTGCAGTGGTGTGGGGTGTGGGACAAGGTGTGGTAGTGTGAGACGGAAAGAGACAAATATTAGCCCTCATTGATTGCATCATCATTATTAGGCTGTGCAAGGGGCAGTATTATTGTCTCCTTTTCATCCACACTGGTCCTAACTCCCATCTGCTTCTCTCTTATTCATACACATTACAATGTATATGATATGGGTTCCTTGTAAAATGTGCATTATTCTCTTGCCTGTCTTCATGCTTTCCTTTACTTCAAGGTAGTGTACGATCTCATTTTATCTCGTTTTCACAAAAGACTGCATCTTCATGATGTACTTGAGTATTCATATAGGTGTAGTGTGTTTCCAGCTGATACATGTATCACTACATACACAATGTTGTACTTAATTCCTCTGGTGACAAACACTTAGATTGCCTCCAGTTCCCACTAACACACACATGCTCTAATGAAAATTGTTCCTGTTTACTTGCTATGTGAACACTTCTTTGGAATACAAAAACTACTTGCGGTACTATGAGTAGAGGGTGATTTAATGCAGAAATTAGGTGTTTAAAAATCATCAAAAGGGCTAGAGGAATGACAACAATCTAGTGAATGCCTCCACTAAATTTCAGGGAATCTAGGAGCCTGAGGAGCTGCAGCTCTTTCCAGACTTGAGATGGGAGATTTTCAGTGAGACATTCAAAGTCCACTGTGAAGTCTCAATCCAAACTCAAGAACCTACTAGCCCTTATAATAAATACAGGCCTCAACAGCCTCCCAGATCATGGGCAAATGTCTCTCGCTATTGAATCTAATCCAGAGTTTGGCTGGCAAAGACTTCCTAAAGCAGGCCCAAGTTTCCAGCCCTTGCAAGACAGGGGAAGAGCATGCAGGAAAGAGCATATCTTTGTTATATTTTTTGGGTGGATAACCCCTAACTTCTTTTGGACCTTCTATTGGATTTTTTTTCCTGTATTTTTTTTTAATTTACGAGAGTTCTTTTTGATTCTCCAAATCCTCTGTATAATGTTTGATTCTTTTTTTTCACGGATGTAATATGTATTTTTTCTTCTCTAAAGATATTAAAAACAGTTATTTTGAAATTTTCTTCTCTCAGCCTTGTTTTGACTTCAAGCATATTTCTTTTTCTGTTTATTTTGCTCTCTGTCTTTCAAGCTGGAATCTTTCTCTTGCCTGTCTGGTGGTGATAACTATCCATCCTTGTTTTAGAATGAGACACTAAAATGATGCTTGAAGTCTTTGAGGGGAAGTGAGCCTTGTCCAGTGGCAGTTCTCACTGTAGGATAACCTTCTGAGGACTAGAACATTTCATTGGGGGATTTAAAAATGATAGTATCTGTGGGTTTCTTCTCTTGGACTGGTTAGTTTTCAAGAAAAGATATCACCCAACTCTAGGGAAATTATGAAATGAGGAGGCCTGAAAATGGGTTTATTGAGATGTGTTAATGGAGACACTGAACAGAAGTAAGGAGCTGGAAATGAGTTTGTAGATGTCCATTTAGTCCACCTATTTCAGAAGGATGACTCACACTGTCACTCCTGCTTTTGTGTCTGATGCCTCTACTCCAGAGCCCACCTAGGTCAACTTGGCCCATGGCAAATATCCAGGCATCTGCTGGAGTAGAGGAAAAATGGTCACTAGACTCATAATTCTAGACAGATCATCTAGAGGTCTAAAGGCTTTTTATTTCAGTCTTTCTTTTTTCTTTTTTTTTTTTTTTTGAGACGGAGTTTCGCTCTTGTTACCCAGGCTGGAGTGCAATGGCACAATCTCGGCTCATGGCAACCTCCGCCTCCTGGGTTCAGACAATTCTCCTGCCTCAGCCTCCTGAGTAGCTGGGATTACAGGCACGCGCCACCATGCCCAGCTCATTTTCTTGTATTTTTAGTAGAGACGGGGTTTCACCATGTTGACCAGGATGGTCTCGATCTCTTGACCTTGTGATCCACCCGCCTCGGCCTCCCAAAGTGCTGGGATTACAGGCGTGAGCCACCGCGCCCAGCCTATTTCAGCCTTTCATCTTTCTTCCTGGTTACTGCCCTGTCTGACTCCCACCTTCAGCTGTAGGCGTTGCATCTACTCTGAGCATGCCTGGGGTTCCGCTGCAATACCAGCTTTCTTCTAGGCCTCCTTTCTTCCTCTGTGTCCCTTCTGCAGGCTTAGCTGCCTTCTCTGTTCCATAAACCAGCTAGTACATGTCCATTTCCCATGCTTCTAATTTCTGTTTACTTTCCTAATGTCTCCTCTTTGGTTCTCTTTTTCCTTATGTATTTGTGCTTCTTTTATCTTTTTAAGTGTCATTTTTATGTACTTTAAGGAGAGAACAGAGATTAAGTTTGACTTTTGCTGTGATGGGAAGTAATTAGTAAATATGCTAAATGAGAACCCCTGTATGAGCATACCCTTATATTTAAAACAATAAACTTGATTTAAAAATGTATAAATACCTAACTTGATCTAGGTATCTATTCATCCATCCATATTCTTTAAAAAAAAAATTTTAGAGACAGAGTCCTACTCTGCCGCCCTGGCTGGAGTGCTGTGGCACAGTCATAGGGTATTGTAGCCTCAACCTCCTGGCTCTAGCGATCCTCCTGTCTCAGCCTCCCAAGTAGCTGAGACTACAGGCACATGACACCATGTCCTGCTTTTTCTTTCTTTTTAACCTTTTGTAGAGACCTGGTTTCATTATGTTGTCCAGGTTGGTCTGGAATTCCTGATCTCAAGCGATCCTCTCTCCTCAGCTTCCCAGACTGCTAGGATTACAGGCAGGAGCCACTGTGCCTGGTCTATATTTTATTTTTATGTGTTCAATCATTATGATTTGTGATTATTATTATCCTTTAGTATACCAGAATGTTAATGCTATTTTCATCCTCTGTGAGTTAACTATATTGAAATTTGCTCTGAGAATAGTCATCTTCAAGTGTGTACATTGTTTATGAAGAAATAAGTAGTGGAGTGACTTTCTCATTATTCAGGTCATGTTATTTGAATATATTAAAAATGGCTATGAACTGGTCAGAAGCCTATTTTTGATTGAGAATAGTCTGTCTTTGTCAACCAGGAGTGTGCTAAAATCTCACAAATATTGTGAGTTAATTTTCAGTTTATATTTAAAGGATTCTTATTTCACCTGAATATTGTTCACACTTCCAAATGTGAATTTCCATGCTTTCCTCATGAATTTGCCACTGAATTCGTTATTTTGATTAGTGTTAATATTTTTCTTTCTTTATTAGGAGTTAACATTCTTCAAGAAATACTTTATTAGTCACAGGCCGATATGGCATGTGTAGGAAAAGATACTGAAATAAAGGCTCTAGATCTTGCTCTGTTTCCTATTCTTAAATATAGGCCTCCATGTTTCTTATGAGGAGTAGCGGCTAGATCACTGATTCCTAATAGGGATTGGCATAGTAAAATTATCATTAAATAATACAATCATGACCGTCTACAGTGGTTTGGGGGATGGAACCAGTCACATGTACCTGGTTTCAAATCCCAGCTACTTCACATATTCATTTTGTGATCTATTATTTAATTTTTATGGCACTCACATTTATATAAACAATTGGGATAATAATACTTTCTCACTCACATGCCTTTATTGAGTACAGTCATCTGGGTATCCCCAGGGGATTGGTTCCAGGACCCCTGTGGGTATCAAAATCCGCAAATGCTCAAGTCCCTTATATAAAATGGTGTACGACATTGGTGAAAATTAAATATAATAAAGTTTGTAAGACACTTAATTCATGCCTCAAATGTAACAAGCATCCAGTAAACATTAGCAAGAGGTAAAACAATATTACTGTGGCACCAAAGCAGTGCATAAGACTGCAGAGAGAAAACCAGTCATATAATTTATTCTTATAGTCAACATTTATTGAGTACTTACTAAGGCCAGATGTTGTCCTAGGCACTGATGATACAAAATGCCTCCATCCCCAGAGCTTACTTATGTTCTACCAGAAAATAAAATAAAAAATTATGTAATATGGCTTACGTTCTACTAGAAAATAAAATAAAAAATTATATAATATTATATAACACAGTGAAAAGGCCTGAAAGAAAAATAAAGTAAGGCAAAAGAATTGAGTATGATTTGGCATAGTGTATGTTCTTGCATATAGTGCAGCAGAGAAGCCCTGTCTGAGGAGGAGATGTTTGAGTGGAGACTGGAGTAAGCTATGTAGATTATCTTGGGGAAGAGCTTTCCAGCCAGTGGGACCAGAAAATGCAAAGATGCTGTGTGTGAGCAAGTTCTTATGCTCAAAGAATAACAAGCTGGCCATGTGACTAAAGACAGGAAGGACATAATCGTAGAAAACAGAGACAGAGATAGAGACAGATATCAGGCAATGTAAGTCTCTGTAGAATACAGTAGGGACTTTGAATTTTACTTTTCTAAGTATGATTAGAAATGATTGGAGTATCATGAGCAGAGAATTAACATGACTTAAGTTGCAAACACAAATGGGTTTAAATACTCTATGGAAAAGTTAATGAACCTCTTTGGCTTGTTTTTTCAATTGTTTGAGGGAGAGTTAAAAGAGCTAATGCAGGGGAAAGGACAAACTCAGTGCTTGGCGCAAAGAACATGCTCAATAGCCTTATGATTTGGAAGTCTTCCTCTTCACCTGAAAATCTGGGGTAAGATAGACTCCAGACCTGTCTCAATCAGTACTTTCTTCCCACTACTTAATCCCAGCTCCTGACATTGCCCTCATTAAGCCACTCTTCTCTATGAAATCATGTTTCTTCTGTAAGACTTCTATAATAATGCTTGTCTTCCCTTGACAGGATTTAGTTACCCTGGCACTTGCTAACGGAGTCCATTTAGTTGCTAGTTGATGATACTTTGAGCAACCAGGGCACAAGACTTCCATTACAATAGAAACGGTGGTAAAAGTAAGTGTATATCAGATGGGACACTCCACAGAGAGAGCCCCATAGTGGGCCCACAAAGAGCAATATGGTTTCTGGTCCTGGGATTGAAAACTAATAAAGTTTGATAATGGCAACCTGAAATGCACTGCTAAACAAAATATTGTCTTCAGACAGCTCTACATTTCAGGCTGGAATTTCTTTCTTTCTCCACACTTGAGAAGTGTATGTCCCATGGAGCAGCCACCCAGAGAGTAATAGACACATTCATACTAGAAGCCAAGGTTTCAGAGCCAAGATCTTCTTAGGTTCAAGGTTTGACACCCCAGTCTTTCCTGGACTAAGTGTTTCATTTTGAAAAGAACATTTTCCATTTGATCTTTGCTTCTTATTTGGTCCTTCTTAGTTTCATCTTTTATTATAATATTTGTATTGGGCCATTGCCTTTCAGTGACTCAGTGAGTGGATATTCAGGGGTATGAATTTCCTTTCTATCTAAAAGAATGAATTGTGAAAAATCTAAGGGTGGAAGAGGACCTGTATAAAATATATACTTTCTTGTCAATGATTCAAAAAATGCCTTGGACATTATTTAACTTGAATATTATATTGAATTTTGTATCAGGAAAAAATATTCAAATCTAAATTATACCTGAAATGTTAGCAAAGTCTGTTGCGAATTCTAATTATCAATTTTTTTCTGGGTCTGGCCCAATATAAGAATTCTTCTTACATTTTTCATGACCTGATTCAGCATCTTTGCAGCAGATGTGGCAAAAAGTTTCCCTGTATACGGAAACTCAACATTGAGTCCTCAGGTCTCCACATCTGGGAAAATCAGGCCAAACTCAGTCTTGATTCTTGTTTCCATCTAATTAGAGGGACAGAGATGCTTCTGCTCAGGCCTCAGAAGAGACTTGGGACGTTTGCCTTGGTATCTCATATCACAACTCTTAACAAACCTAGGATAATCTGGTAGGTGTGACTATTACTGCATGATGAAAGACTAATGTTATGCACTTCTCAGATGAGAGCGCTAAGTGAAAATAAATGAGAATCTAGATGATATTTTCTTTTGAGTCATATGGACCTATTCCCCAAGCCTTTTTCTCTTTGTTATAGTTTCATACAGCATTCAGTGTTAACTATCTATTGCTATAAATTCTCTTGCAGCTGTTCCAATTAAGTTATTCAGATGTAGTTTCTTGTCATTTTACCAATGTTCCAGCTGCTTCTAATTCTTTTTATGTAGTGCTTGAAAAATACGTTATAAATAAATGAGAACATAGTTTCCAACAGGTAATATCTTTCTCAACCTTTCTTGCCTCTTACTCTTAACTGAATTATGGGTCTGAACATTCTTTCTTTCTCTGTTCTTTTTGAAGCTAACCTTTCTAACTATTCTCTTGATCTAATATTTTTTCTACCTCTTCTCTGAACTTGTTCCATTAATTACTTATTCTTCCTCTAGCTTAATTTCTCACTCTTCATTGGATTTTCCACTCAGCTGGGATGAAAAATCTCTTATATTACATTTTTTTCTTATCCTTCCTTGTTAAGCTCTCATCCTCATCGTTGTTACTCCATCATTTTCATATTTGGAGAAGTTACTTTACCATTTAACTTTCACTCCTTTACTCACCGCTTTAATATACCTTTTCACTCTACCACCTCACATAAAGTGTTCTTTAAAAATTACCTTCTAATTTATTTGTCCTATGACCTCTACTTTATTTGTCTTCATTCTTAATGGTTCCTTATATGTCCTCTAGATAGTAAAATGTTGGCTACTCCTCCTTTTCAAAAATTGTATCAACTATGGTTTCCCCCACTACTCTTTTCAAAGTCTGAGTTGAGACTAAAACACGGTCTCAACCTGGATGAAGTTTCTATGTAGTCTAATAGGGTTAACAAACCTGTGCATAAACAGAACCCACAAGTTCTTCCCATGCTACCTTTTCTGATAATGAGGCAGCCTGGATTTCCAGAAACTTTGTCTTGACGAAAAACTGAAACTGATCCAAAATAATTTTGTTTAAAAATCTCTTTAAATACCCTGCTTAGCTGGCAGGAAGGAAAGGAAATCTTCAAGGGCAGAAAAAAAGGTGAACATGTGAGTCAATGGAGGTAAAAAAAACTCTGGAACTAGCACCTTCCTTGAGAGCTGCCAGTTCTGAATTGTAATGGCAGACAGAGGCATAGGAGAAAAGAAAGCATGACACCCAATCCAAATGGAATGTTGGGTCAGAGAGGCCCCTCCTCCTTTCATCTTCTCACCACATCCCATCCTCCAGCTCTTCAGAAAACTTATCACTCCATATAAAATTCCTGAAGAAAAAGCTCCTACATTTTAAAAAAGGAAGACCCAGGATATCCAGATTCAGAGAGCCCAATGAAAGAATTATATACTACAAAAACTATATTTAAAAAGGGATAGTAAAGACATTTTTAAAATTGTATACCCAAAAAATGCCCTTCACAAATGGTCCTTCTGAAAGCCACTTTAAGAAGAGGGAAAATTATCCCAAAAGAAATAATACAGAGAAAAAATGTTAGACATTTACATTGTATCTACTTATTGGATAAATGTAAACAAACATCATAACAATACCTACTTTGGAGAGATAAAAAAGATTGAATCAAATGCATATAATAATGTAGCATGTAAATCAGAAGGGGGTAATTAGGGTTAAAGTATTTAGCTTTATCATACTTCAGCAAATAGTCAAAATTTTAAATTAATTTTAAACATCTGGAAGTTTCTAGATTAGAATAACAATGAAAATAGTAGAAGTAAAGTTCAAAACTGAAGTACCAGTAAAAGAGACTTCTAATTCTGTTCAAGATGGGGTAGCAGCAACCAGATTTACCCTCCTATCGCAAGCAACAACTATGTAGACAAAATCAGACAAAATATACAAACAGAAGGTTCCAAAACACTGCAATTAAGGCAGTGAAGTATAGTGATCACTGAGATGTACAAAACAATGAGATAAGCTTTATAAAATCCCTGCTTACTGCTTTGAGAAAGTTTTCAGATTCAACCTGGGGAGGAGAAACACAGGTGTAACTTGACAAAGGCTCTGAATTGAGGAGACAGAGCTCAGGGTATGGGGAGTCAAGGCAGTCAGAAGTCACATGGCAGAGTAATAGAGCTGCCAAGAGAGAACTCCAGAATCTGCAGCAGATTTCCTTTGAATACTGATCAGGGCATGAGTGTGAGGAAGCAAGGAAAGAACTCTCTGAAAGGAATAGAGGGAAGAGTGCCTGGCATTTAGACAGGGCCAGGGATAGTGGGTGATTAGCCAGATCAGAAAGCCTCATGTTTTATAGAGCATTGAGTAGAGTACTCATAAGGGTTTTGCCTCAGTAGTGGGGAACAATTTGGGCTAGACGGAGCACTGTTCTGGTCCTGTCCAATGCATCTTAAAGCAAGATTCCAAAGAATCAAAGTGATTATTAAAAATAACTTAATTGCATCCCAGAGCAAAGCTCAAGAATATGTATAAACATAAAGAACTTATCATTTCATAGGATAAAAATACACAGTGCCCCGTATCCAATTAAAAACTAATGGGCATGCAAAGAAATAGGAAAATATGACCATATTGCATAGAAAAATCTCTCAATTGAAACAAACACAGAACTGATACAGATGTTATTATTAGCAGACAGGGACATTAAAGATTAAAGCAGTTATTAAGGCTGTATTCCATAAGACACATGGAAGATATTTTCCTTTAAAAAAGATCCTAATTGAACTTCTAGGGATGAAAATTACAGTGTCTGATATAAGAATGCATAGGATGAAAATAATGCAGATTATGTGTTGCAAAAAAAAAAAAAAAAGATTAGCAATGGAAACTATCCAACATGGAGCAAAAATAATTTACAATAGAGAATCAATGAGTTGTGGGACAGTTTTGAGCATCCTGATAAACATGTAATTGGGGGGGTCTCCAAAAAGAGAGAAGTGGAAGCCAAAAAAACATTCTGAAAAACTAATGGTAAAAAATCTAATTTTATAAAACTATAAACCCATAAATTTGAGAAGCTCAATAAAACCAAACACAAAGAAAGATTTTAAAAACACACTAAGGCACGACGTATTCAAATTGCTCAAGACTGTTAATAAAGACATCTTCTACGCCATAAAGTATAAGAATAAAACCCTACAGTTAGCATCATACTTAAAATACCAAGTGCTTTCCTCTTTGATAAAAGACTGTTCTCACCTTCCATTCAACATTAACTGAAGTATATTAGCTATTGCAATAAGGCACAGACAAGCAATAAAAAGCATCTGAATTGGAAATGAATAAATAGAACTATCTTTATTCACAGAATTCATGATCCTTTATGTAGAAAATCCAGTAAAATCAACAATAGATAATGTGAGCTTATCAAGGTTGTAGGATGAAACAATCAACAAATAACAAACCGATTGTATTTCTACATACAGTATTAGAACTGAACAATGGAAATTGATTTTTAAAGAAAACATAAGAAACATATTTAAGATAATATAACATATTTAGAAATGAACTTGATAAGAGGTATGAAAGACCTATTTATTGAAAACTACAGAGCCTTTCTGAGAGAAATTAAGTAAGACTTAAATAAATGGAGAGATACATTCTGTCGTTTGGAAGACTATTATGTTGTTAAGATGTCAATTTCTCTTCATACTGATCTATAGATTCAAGACAATCCTAATTAAATTCTAGCAACCTTTTAATAGAAATTGATAGGTTATTATAGAATTCAAATAATAATGCAAAGGATCTAGAATAACTAAAATAATTTTTGGGGAAAAAAATGAAAAGATTCAACTTAAATCTATAGTGTCAATACGGTTTGGAGTTTAGGTGCACAAAGGTAAGTAAATTAGCAAAACAGAACAGAGTCCAAAAACAGACCCATGAATACAGAGACAATTAATTTTTTTATTATCATAAAAAACCCAAGAGACCACTGATTACTGACCAATGTGAAAAAGTAATGAAGTGGGGGGAAAGAGAGTCTTTTCGACAAATTGTGATGGAATAACTTATGTATTTACAGAAAGGAAGAAAGAAGGAAAGAAAAAAATGTTAGAGAAAGAATCGGGGAAGGAGGGTGAAAGAAAAATTATTTCAGTTCCTTCCTTGAACCATATGTAAAATTTAACACAGATCATAAACCTAGATGTAAAACATAAGACTGTAACATTTTTATAAAGAAACATGGGAGAAAATTCTTTGTGATCTTGGTTAGGCAAAAATTTTATTTCTGTGATACTAAAAGCACAATAAAAAGAAAAATCATTATATATTTGATTTCCCCAAGTTAAAAATTTCTGCTCTTTGAAATATGCTAAGAGAGTGAAAAGGCAAACCAGACTGAGAGAAGATATTTGTAAATCAAATACCCAGTAAAGGACTTGTAGCCAGATGATATAAAGGATACTTTCAACTCATAATTAAAACAAACAATAAAAACAATCTAGTAAAAGATTGGACAAAAGGTTTGAACAGACATTTTGACAGAGGATATACAGATGAAAAATAAGCAGATGAAAAGATGTTCAAATCATTAGTTATTAGGGAAAATTAAATTAAAATTGGGATGACATATCACTGCATACCTGTTAGAATGACAAAAATTTAAAAGATTGACCATACCAAGTGTTGGTAAGGATGTAGAGTAACTGGAACGCTCATACACTACCAATATGGACAGGAAATGGTACAACTTGGAAAAAAGTTTGGCAACATATTAATGCTTTCAATATGTACCTTTCATATATTCTAGCCATCTCACACTTATATATTTCTGCAAGAGAAAATAGATTTTATGCTAATAAAAAGACTTGTACAGAAATGTTCATAGCACCTTTATTTGTATGGTCAGAAACTGACACCCAAAGAGTTTATCAGTAGGTGAACACATAAACCGTCGTATAATTTCTTAATGGAATACTACTCAGCAGTAAAAAGTGACAAACTCTTCTATGCACAACAATATGAATAAATAACACAGCATTATGCTGAGTGAAAGAACCCAGGCCTAAAATTCCTATGTATTTTATTCCTAGTTTCATTTATATGAAATTTAGATTGAGCTTAGTTCAAATCTATGTATCAGCTCATGGATAAGTACCATTTTAAACATATTGTTTTCCAATGCATGAAATGTTAATTACCTCCATCTTTCTAAATATTAATGATTTTTCTCAATAGTATATTGTAATTTTTAGAGTAGAATTACTATGCATCTTTTGTTAGAGTCCTTGTAAAATGTTACTGCTTTTTAAATTTTATTCTCTATAGTTTTTTACTGCTAAGTAATATTTTTTATTTTTATAGCACTATCAACCATTTAAGTTCACATATTCATTCTGATGGTTTATAGATTATTTTGTAAAATCTAGATACACCATCACAACATACATTTAATGATTATTAACGTTTTTATCATGACAGTTGCTGAATTTTATCAAATGATTTTTCCACACTTTGGGGTATTATTTTGATTAAGATTTCAGAATCTAGATTGGGTGCAGTGGCTCACACCTTTAATCCCAGCACTTTGGGAGGCTGAGGCTAGCAGATCATGAGGTCAGGAGATGGAGACCATCCTGGCTAGCATGGTGAAACCCCGTCTCTACTAAAAATACAAAAAATTAATCAGGCGTGGTGGCAAATACCTGTAATCCAAGCTACTCGGGTGGCTGAGGCAGGAGAATCTCTTGAACCTGGGAGGCGGAGGTTGCAGTGAGCTGAGATTGCACCACTGTACTCCAGCCTGGGCGACTGAGCAAGACTGTCTCAAAAAAAGCATTTTTCAGTATCTATTTTCATAAAAGAGATGGACCTAAACCTTTCTTTGCTAATAATGAAGGTTGTGCTAGCAGCACAGCCAAGCTGGGAGTGCTGGGAGTGCTGGGAGTGCTGGGAGTGGTCTCTCTTGTTTTTGTTTTTGTTTTTTATTCTCTGGAAAATTACGTTTTTGTAATTTCCAGGTTTTTGTTATTTATTAAGTATGGCATTGTGTATATTGGGAGGCAACAGGAGAATAAGATTTTAATTGTAGATTATATTCCATGAGTATATGTACAATTATTTGCATTTTCTTCTACTTTCAGAGGTGATAAACTATATTTTTCTAGCAATTTATCCATTTCACCTAAATGCGTATTTTTTCCACATAAGGTGTCTATAATATTCTTATATTATATTTTAAAATCTGAGGGATCTTTGATGATGTCTTCCTTTTATTATTCATATTGATAATTAGTTTCTTCTCTCACAGGCTCACATAAAAAGACATTGTGGAACTTTTTGTGTCTCACTTAGTCTTTCTGTAGGTTGACCAATTTTAATTACTAATTTCAAATAATCAGATTTTGGCTATTGATTTTTTAAAAATTATATTTTGGTTAACTCTGCTGTTACGTATTTTTTCTTGCTTTTATTTTCATTGAGATTAATTTATATTCTTTTTCTAATTTCTTGAAGTAGCCGATTAATTCACCAATTTTTGGCTTTCAGTTTTCTAATACATGATTGTAAGACTGCACATTTTCTTCTTAGCTCAGCTTCAGCTGCTTCAAAAATTGGTATGTCTTTTTAAAATTATTGAATAATTTAAAATGTTTTTATTTCCTTTTAATTTCTTATTTGACCAACAGCTTAATGTACAAAATGTTACTTTTTTGTTATCTTTTGCTATTGATTTCTGTCTTAATTAGGGTCTTATCTCTGCAGGACTGTAATTTTATCCCGTTTCCACAGATTACCAAAATTCTGTCTGATTTTTCTATCTCCTAGTAGAGGCTCTCTACGCGAGGCTTTGGATTCTGAGTCTTTTGCCCTCTATCTTCAGATACCCTGATTCTTCACATTACATTGTTCCCCTTTCTCTGAGATTTTTTTTTTCTCCTCCCAAGTCTTGGTTGCTGCAGTAGTTCTCCAAAATCTTTAAACAGATCTTTTTTCTGACCCTTTGCTTGGCTTTAATGGTTTTTCTCAATGAGAGCCTATATGTAGCTGAAATCATAACCCAGAGTGGAAGCTTTCCTATTTATTTTATATTCATAAATTAGTGTTTTTTTTTTTTAACCAAAAGTTTATCCTCAAAATTACATATATTTTTCCCCCTCAAAACAGAAAACTCTTTCCTGATCACCTTTTTGTTATTAGTAATGGTTGACTTTATACTATTATTTATTCAACTAGACTGCAAATTCTTGTAGGCAAAGTCCAGCATCTCATTATACTTCCCTGTAGATTGCATGTAATTGAGGAGGAAATTTTATGGTTGAAAGAAGCACTGGAAGACAGATAGGATAAAATAAACCCAAATGAAATTAGGAAAATATGACTTACTGGAAAAGAAGACTTTTTAAAAATTTTATGGAGGAAAACAACGCTGATCCCTACAGCCTTCACAATTTCCTATTATGCCATCGTGTGGATCATCACACAATGCCTGGCCAATGAGAAAGAGGTGACATACCCTCTGATTATATTTTCTTTGTATTTTGTTTATCAGCAACACTGTTTTCTCCTATATGTAAATGAAAAATAGGCCAGGAACAGTGGCTCATGCCTGTAATCCCAACACTTTGGGAGGCCAAGGTGGACAGATATACCTGAGTGGGGAGTTTGAGCCTGACCAACATGCAGAAACCCCTTTTCTACTAAAAATTCAAAATTAGCCTGGTGTGATAGTACATGCCGGTAATCCCAGCTACTCGGGAGGCCGAGGCAGGAGAATTGCTTGAACCTGGGAGGTAGAAGTTGAGGTGGGCCAAGGGCGCAATGAGCTGAGGTCGCATCACTTCACTCCAGCCTGGGCAACAAGAGTGAAACTCCATCTCAAAAAAAAGAAAAAGAAAAAGAAAATTTCCTACCAAAAAACAGGTTTTACCAGAATATTCTCATGGCCATGCAGGGAGTGATGCATTTTTATCAGAGTTTCCCAACTAGTTACATCATGTTACTACTTTGTATACTGCTCCCATTGACAGTAATATGAAAAGCCCTAGTGCATGCTGGGTAATGCAGACTTCAAGCATTCACACTCTATTAATTAATTCATCACCTAAAAGCTAAGTATTGATTTTTTAAATGGTTTTACAAATCTATTTAAGCTTCTGTGATGTGATTAAGAGGATGTGTGTTTACTGTAAATTATCTAATAAGTACAATGGCTTTACTCTCAGAGATAACAATTTAGCTTCAGAGAGAAGAGGAAAAAAGCTTCATGAAAATATTTTCCTAAATAATGATTGTTTATATAATAGCTGTCATAAGCCATTAAAATATGGTTTTTAAAAAACTGTCTAATTTCAAACCATGGGCTCTATGTTTCCTGATCTGTAGTAAAAATGAAATCATATAGCAATGATTTTTTTTCTTATCCTACTACAGATGATAGTAGGATGTTCTTTAACTGTCGGAGTTGGTCGGACAAACATCACCCTACTTCTTTTTGTGGAAGCTGTGGAATTATTCTGCATGTTTCCATTTTTATTCCTAAGAAAATTGCTCAAAAGCCTTTTAGAAATACTCTCATGTGTATTCATTTATAGTTTCCTTTATCTTTTATAATTCTGAGAACAAAATTATACAAAGTTTCCTTAATTCTTAAAATAAAAAAGCGTTTACCTCATGCATCTACTGAAGCTAGAATTGTTTCATTTATTGGTAAATTGATTTTCAATAGCAAGATAGAAAAATAAAGTACTTTGAAAATGATGGTAATTGCATTCAGAAGACATTTTATAGGTACCTTTGGAAAAGATAAAAGTCACTTAAATATCTGTACAAAGTTAAATATGTCATGTGATAATATTTAGCATCAACTGACATCTAGAATATGACTGTGGGCGTGCAAGCTGTGGCTTGTCCTCTCAAAGGAATTGCACTGCAAAGTCTGTAAAGCCTCTCAGAGACATTTTAGCAAAAACTTTACATTTTTTTCCTGCAATTACTTTTCCAGCTCTTTTTAAAATCTCATTATAAACCCAAATTTGGGGTTTAGAAGAAAGGAGTACACTACAGTGCTGCAGTACAGCCTGAAAATCAATTCTCCTTGAAACATTTCAGGCAATGCTAACATACATGGCTGAGGAATGCAGAGATTGTTTCATTCAAAAATCAAAATGGTGTGCAGTAATTGTGAATGTCTGTGTGTCCGTGTGTATAGAAACATAATATGAAAAGATTTATATCAAAAGGGCTTAAGGAAAACGTTTTTTGCTTTCTGTCAAAGCAGAAAAACATTCTGGTACTTGTTTCCCAGCTAATTTTGACCTTCCAACTACTTTGGAAAAAAACCTGATCATTAGATAATTATGTAGCTGCTTATCTGTCTTTACATCATACTCTGAAGGAAGAGGCTACCGTATTTTTCTAAGTACAGTTGCTGGCTTTACTCAGTTTTGAGATGACATCCAATTGGCAATGGGAGATGGGAGGCTATTTGAAGCCACTCATCGTACACAGATAAAAAGGCTGCTGAATAATCCTGTTAAGCCTTTTGATTACGTTAATTAGTAGCAAAGTTAAGGTTGGTATATTTCTGTGGCTTTCTTAATTTTTTATGCTCAGTTTCCAAAAAAACAAAAAAAGAAGGAAAAAACCAAGATCAGAATGCCTTTTATTTTACAGATAAGAAAAAGAGCCCCCCCCCACCTTTTTTGTAGGTAAAATTAAATATGTGCATGCACACTCAGTTTTAACTTAGAGAAAGTTATGTCCTTTTCAAGATTTGGTTCCTTCCCTGCTCCTTTCAAATAATCACCATTTGGCACTTCTTAAAAAATGTGCGTAATTAGGATTTCAAAAAAGCTTTTGTAGATTATGAAGAAATCCTCTCACTTGTGGTTGACTTCAAATAGGTATTTGGACCCCCAAAATGAAATTAAACATTTATTTATTTGCATATTTCTGTACCCAGCACATCCTTTCTGCACCTGTGTACTTCACATAAACACAAACCCACAGTTCTACTTAATTATGCCACCAACAAAGTATAGTCAAAGACCTCTACTGACTACATTCCTGTATTTCTGAAAATGTTCCACTCCATGCCATATACATTTATGAAGGGCAAATAGACTTGGATAGCTATATAGGATGAGATTTGATCAAGAAATACCAGAAAACAGAGATCTCAGAGAAGAGAACATGATAAAAGGTTATTTTTAATATCAGAATGACAGAAAGACTAATCAGAAATTTCTCTGATGTATTTATTACTGCTAATGAAGTTTATTATTAGCCTTCAGGCTACTTTGAATTGAATATAAATATAGAAAAAAAGTCACTAGTCCTTTGTGAGTCTTACTACAGTATAAGCAACCAAAGAAAACACTTTCTGGGATTCTTAAGGATAAGAATCTTGGTAGAGTAAGTTAATATTTATTCTTTCAACAAGTATTTGAAATATATGTTAGGTGCTATTGTAAGCACCAGGAATATGGTAATGAAAAGCTCTGCCTTCATGGAGCTTCCAATCTAGTAAGGAGAGAAAACAATCAATAAGTAATAAAAGGGGGCTAGGAAAGGTGACAGGGGGAGAGAGACAAAGGGGGTTGGGGCCAGAGGTGGAGGGGAATTATCTAATTTACAATAGGGTTGCCAGGAAGACCTCATTAAAATTATACTGAAGAAGTGAATAAGCATTCTTTTGCTGAAGAAAAAGCTTCCTTCAAATGGTGAAGTATTTCCATTATTCATACAGGTAGCCTTTGGTCTAGTCATAGCTGGAGAGGAAGAGCATCTCCAAGAGCCTTTAATCAAAGACCCTGAAATCTGTATGATGAAAGGTAACATGCAAATCCTGGAATGGTCACATTCATAAATCGTTAGTTCTTTACTGTGTGGCCTTAGGCTGTAGCAGGAACAGCCTCTAGAAACAGAGCTCTTGAACACCAAATGGGGAAGGAAGAAGTTTATTATAATTATGGCCTGGAGCCAGGTCACCACCTAAACCCAGCTCATCTAACAAAGAAAGGTTCTGCCTTTATATAGGCTTACACTCTAGATATTACTCATGAAAAGAATCTCAGGTTTACAGCCGTAGAAATCACAAGTAAAAGGGTTTTGGATTTACAGCTTTAGGAATCACATGTGAAAACATTTTGGGTTTACAATTTTAGAAATCACATATGAAAGGATTTTGGGTTTATAGCTTTAGAAATCACATATTGAAAGGGTTTTGGGTTTACAGTTTTAGAAATCACATATGAAGGGCTTTCGGGTTTACAGTTTTAGGAATCACATGTGAAAAGGTTCTGGTCTCCGGATGGAGGAGTCCGGGGGGGGTTTCATCTTGTTTAAGTGAAAACAGTGTCTTCCAGAGAGTTTCCCCAATACTAAGCGTGTTATTTACAGGAAGGTGATTGAGGAGGTGCCGGTTGGCCAGGCTTTTCTTCTATTGAAATGCAGTATGGAATAGAGACGGGGAGGTGATCCCAGATGCCTGGTTCTTCTTCCTCAAGGCTAGTTGCAGAAGCTGTCTGATTCTTGGTTGTCTCATCTCTACAACGGAATTGATAATACTTACTTTATGAGAATCAGGAGTATTTATGCTGAAAATTTACTGGGCTTAGTTAAGTAAGTAGTAGTGATTGTGCTTCATGATTCTTTATAATATGAAAGGTTAAATTAAATGTTCCATTGAATATTGCTCACTTTTCATAAGAGTTGCATGGTCTGATTGCTAAGCTTGAGGAAAGACAAATACTGTAATTGAGATATGATTAGAGGACCGGAAGTCTCCTTCTCCACGTAGTTTTTCATCCTTCTTCTTAATGTTGTCAGTATATAGTGTATTCAAAAATAGTATGCCACATCTCAGCATTAAGGAACTAGAGTCCTGGGTTATTAATAAGGTTGTAGCTAAATGTCAGGCTGTGTTCAGGATCTTGGAGAGAGCAATGCGGTCAGGCAGAAAGAACCATTCAAGCAAGGAGAAGTTTAAATTCTTTCCACAGAGAAACCAGAAACCTGAAAGATGCAAAGTATCCAGGAACATGGCTTGTTTGTTTGCCTCCACTGTCTTCTCTGTGCTCTTCTGAGTCCTAGAAGACTAATTAGTACTCACATATCCTTTCCCTCAGTCTACCAGTTGGGTTCGGCCAATTGGAAGAACTGATTAAGACCCTGGAGAGAAGGAAGAAAGATAACTGGGTATATTTAATCTTCACACTCTTCCCATGCTTGGCTAATGTTCTGGCCACAGTTACATTGCTGTATGGCTGAGACTGTGGTCAGGAGGTCCATCTTTCACCAGGCTCAGAAACCAGTTCCATCTCCTTCAGGCCTAGGTGACAATGGCATTATTGTTGGTATCTACATGTCTTATCATGTAACATCCTGTAGCCCTAGTCAGACCTCTACACAGAGTTTTGTTTTGTTTTGTTTGAGAAAGGGTCTCGCTCTGTAACCCAGGCTGGAGTACAGTAGCATGATCATGGCTCACTGTATCCTCAAACTCCTGGGCTCAAGCAATCCTCTAGCCTCAGCCTCCCAAACTGCTGGAATTACAGGAGCCACCACACCTGGCCTGAATTTTTTACTATTGGAACATATTTATATTCTCATGGGTGTTCAGTTGTATCTGTGATCAGAATCCCTATCACTTAAGTGCTCTCAAACATCTTGGCAAATGATAGCTTAACTTAAAAGGGGCTTATAAACAGGGCTCATGCCTTTGGAGGATCTGCATTTGTCCTAGAACATTGTTCTCTGGCTAGAGCAAATGCCCCAGACAAAGAAAAATGAGAATTAGAAGCTTGGTCCCAAACTAAAAATGTTCCTAAAGAGAAACAGTTGTGTGATGTGAGGCAAACTGGACTAGATATATGTAGTGTTGATTTTTCATGCTCTTGATTCTTGGTTCATTATCTAAGCTTCTGGGAACCAAAAAAGAGGGTAGGAAGTAAAGACAGGATATCGTCTGAAAGGTCTGCTACAGAGCTGCCAAGACTGGGCTTGAAGACTTCTCTGTGAGATCATTAGGGTCTGCATGGGGCAGTCAGCACAGTCTTTCTAGAGACACCTTAACAGGAGCTTGACAAAAATAAATCATTTATTTTGGGTATTTTAATAGGTCTACCATAATTTTAACTAGTTCAATAAAACGTGTTATTTAAAACTTTGTAGTTGTTAATGTATGTTTCTATCTTGGTTTTGATAGTGGATGACTTTAACCAGATCAGTTTCTGGCGCTTCTCAATTTCTCCTCAATTAGAAAACTTTGTTGAAATGAAAGGCATTTGAGAAAGGCTGTAAGTATCTGATGTGTCTGTCAGATAGTTCTGACTATTTGGATTGAACCTGGGAGTCCTTATTCTTTTTCACTGAAGACGACACAGCATGTCAGATGCTAAGTGTTGACCAAATCACATTCAGAAGAATGTGGTTGGAGAGTCTTAACTTGAGTAGTGATAGAAGCTGCTTTTTTATCAGTCTCTCTATGCATTCCGTATTGGGAAAGATTTCTTAATGTTCTGTTGAAACATGTGATTATGTTTCTAAATATTTATAGTAATACATGATTGGTTCTTTCAGAGAGTGACAGTAAAAAGTCAATCTCTTAGCAATGAAGTAATTTAGGAGACAGTTAGGTTCTCTTGAGAAATTCTAATAGTCTTGAACCCATGATGGTTTGGTTCTAAAATATTAGGTTATATTACTCAGAATCCTGAATATTCCATTGGCATCATCATTCACCTGAAAGGTTTGTTTTTAAAATAAATATTATCTTTTTTCCTTTCAGATACTCATATGAGTACTCTTGATAGCATATTCTAGCATGAACATGCACATCATGAAGAAAAAGCATACCTTTAGAGGCATGGTGTGATTGTATTTTAAATTTGAATAATTTTGTTCATCATTGACTCAAGATTAGGAGATGCATTTTTGACTTCCAACTGTTTAATCAATGTTTAAGTAGATTATCATTTTTGTGCAACCTTTTTTGTTCATGTGGCAAATCATACTTTTCTTTGTTGATTAGATAGTTTAAACTATGTAAATTATGAACCAAATGCTATTCCATTTATATTGTTTTTCAAAAAAATCATTGTTTAAATAAAAAGTCAGTTGCTCAAATGTCAATATAAAATATTTGTTAGCACACAGACAATAATTAAACCTCCATATTGTATGCCACTGATACAATATCCAAGTGTGCTTTCAGATTAAAGAATTTTGACAAATGATCATTTTGCCCTTTCTCTGAAATAGGCTTCATGAAATATGCGGATTTTACTACTTCTTAGCAATACTGTGACTTGTGACTTTTATCTGGTTTTGTACCATTGAATGATGTCTTTTTACATAGAAATACATTATTTAACCTTACTCTGGGAATACTGTTGGAATATAAGAAAGGTCACTGTACTTTGAAAACGACAAGAAATCTTTGATGAATTTATGCTGCTCATTGAC
The DNA here is from genome assembly GCA_031835075.1 of Saguinus oedipus. Lineage (NCBI taxonomy): Eukaryota > Metazoa > Chordata > Mammalia > Primates > Cebidae > Saguinus > Saguinus oedipus. Next base: position 1,499,744 of record CM063172.1, on the reverse strand, counting down.
AAAGCTTCATAATAAACAATTCTTTGAGGAGTTAGGGAAAATAGATCGAGTCTCCTATAAAACTTCATTTTCAAAATATTTTTATAGATTCCTTTCATATTTTAATAGATAGCTTTTGAGACATTGGTTTATTTTTGTGACATTGTGATATAATCCAATACAACAGCAAAAAATAAAAATTAGAAAATGTAAAGAACAGCACTAAAATTTTTGAAAATTAGTTGATGCAAACTCTATCCTAATAGTATGTAAGTCAAGATAAACTGACTAGGTTAGTCTTTATAGTCCTTTTAGCTTTAAAAATGCAACACAAGATGGTATCTGTGAAATGTCATCATTAATCTTACATTGTATATTTGTGAAAGGTATACAAAATATTCTAACATGTTTTCCAGTAAAACCATAAAAATACCAGCAGACTACTTATATGAATGTTTCTAGCAGTGTGTTTTCAACATTCAGAAAGACTTCTAGAAAAGATGGCATCTGTTTTATCCATCAGTGTATCCTTAGGGCTTAGCACAATGTCTGGCACATAGTAGGTGCACAATAAGTAATATTTTAATGACAAATTAACAAGTAAATGTAAAATTGCATGACATAGAATGCAATATTATGGTCACTAGGATGAAATCTTTCTTCAACTTGTCTTTCATGTGAGTAGTTGGTCTGGACTGAGTGAGCTTGATGGATTCTGTAGAGTTGGTTATTTATTGTGCTGCTGGTCCTTGAGTTCATTTCTCATGTAATATGATTTTGGCATTGTCCATCATATCAATATACCTGTGGACTTTAAAAGAATGAATAGAAACAGAGAAAAGTTTAAAACTGAGACCTATTAGTAGTAGGCCAGGCGCAGTGGCTCATGTGTCTAATCCTAACACTTTGGGAAGCCAAGGCGAGCATATCACCTGAGGTCAGGAATTGGAGACCAGCCTGGCCAGCATGGTAAAATCTCCTCTCTGCTAAAAATAGAAAAATTAGTAAATTGTGATGGCACACTCCTATAATCCCACCTACTCAACAGGCTGAGGCAGGAGAATCACTTGAACCCCCCCCGCCAGAGGCAGAGGTCGCAGCGGGCTGAGATTGTACCACTGCACTCCAGCCTGGACAATACAGCAAGACTTCATCTCAAAAAAAAAAGACCAGTTAGTAAAATAGTCTTTTTAACCAATATCATAGAATATTGTTTAATTAAATCCTAATAGAATCATCCAGTTGAACAACATGTTTTTATGGGGTATGTGAAAAATAGCACACATGTACTATTATTACTACTCTGTTGAAACAAATGTACATAATGTCAGTAATAACACATAAAATTTGTACCATGTTTTTTGTTTTGATGGTGAGCATATCTTTTTATTTCTAATACTCCTTAAGAGCAAAATACTAACCTGATTATACTGACTGAAGTAACAAACTACTCCTAATTTGTGATTTACCACAATTAAAGTTAGGGCTATCTCCCATCATGGTTCAATGTAGTCGTTGTTGATGGGGTGGAGTTGAAGGGTTCTACTTAAATATCCCTGTAAAGAGTGAGACTCCACTTCATAAGCTACATTATCTTTACCACGTGGTCTCCAAGGGAAAGAGGTAGCATAGAGGGTTAGGTTGGGGATATTTGTGGGCCAGGCCTGGTAATGGCATATGTTAACTCAGCACACATAAGCCACAACCAACTCACGGGGCCCAATCAAATTGCAGGAGCAACAGAAATGTCTTCTGTGCCCCAGCTGGAAAATGAAATAAGTTTGGAAAACATATAGCATTGTTTCTGCCACATCTTGCCCTCATGTCATCAAAAACATATTTTAGGCCTCCTCCCATGCATAGACCCCACTAACTCCTCACCTTCCTAGGATGAACACCCAGAGTTTCATCCAGTTACTACCTTCAGCTCAAAGTGTTCAGTGTAAAGCACCTCTAAGGCCAGAGACTGGTGAACTGAAGAGATTAGTTATTGCCACTCCTCCCTGTGTACATGCCCAATATTTTATAGATGGGACAGGAGCTGCAATAAAACTCCTGTTTGAAAGGGAAAAATAGAAGATATTCAGCAGTTGCTGGTCAGAAATTTTTCTACAGTGGAGGCATTATAAAGTTTTCTGACCTGACAGTGGGAAAGTCCCTTAATTAGATGCCATCTTCCATGTGTCTGTATAGTTTCTTGTTCTGCCATCACTAGGGAGGGCATCTCTATTCATTATCCTCCATGGCTGTATCTGAAGTGGGCACTGGGACATATGCCCTCCTCATGGAGGTACCATTGTGGAACATACTCCTGCTTATGGAAGAATAGGGCACCCAGGTCTTTTAATTTTGAACAAAGAAATTTTTAGTCCAATATTTTGGAATTTTAGGCAATATATTTCCCACAAAACTTAATAGGTTGAAAAGTTTTTCTTCTAGTTACTTCTAAATATGAATATTCACATATGAAGTATTTTTTCCAGATGTAATTCTCAAATCTGCTTAATTTTATTGTATCCTCCAATCCCACCACACCCCTTTTTAGTCAATGATAGACACTGAAGCTACAGATGTTTAAGACTACAACCTCAGTTTGACATTTGCCATAAGGGTCAGTTTCAAATATTTTTTCCTGTGTTATTTCTTATATCTAGAAGCAGTAAGATTGTCTCATTTTTCAAGACCTCAGAGTGGTAGACTTTGTCCATTCTTTTTAGTTTCTGCTTATAAAGTGATCCAAGTGACCATTCGTCTTGTGATCTTGTCTTTTTCCCGCAGTCTTGACAAAGGTATCTAACAGAGTCAGTAACCACTAAGAGTTTGAATCTTTTCAACTACATTTTCTAGATGCCTATAAAGTGTAGCATGCCTGACTTCAGTGAGCTTATAATCTAATTGGAGAAACAATATGTACAAAAGCAATTATAGTTTAAAATATTAATCTTTGTATATTCTAAATGACTGGTAATTAATTCAGAAATTTAGTCTTTCTTCTAGTTTGAAGAAATGAAAGATTTTCCCTTTTAATTAAAACAATGGGGGAGCCATTACAGATTTTTATGTGGGGGAGCAGCATAATCAGAAAACAGTTTCAGAAAATTTCTTCATATATATGATTCTTTTATAATGTGATATAGACAGTTCCTAAATGTATGCTGTGTCCCTGTGGTGGCTTTAGTGTTGTTTTGAGATCATATTGGAATTGACAATATCAACAATACTTCACAGGCAGAGAAGATCCATGCGGTGCTCAGCTTTCTCATTTAACCTCTCATTAGCTAAGAAATGTCAGATACTCTGCTAAGGAAAAAAAATGATATTTCTACACCTGCCATGTGTTTATAAATATCTACTGATACTTTAAGTTGAACATTGAAAATAATTCACTAAATGATAACTGTAATGAAGTGTGAAATAAATTACCGTTTTTGGTGATAAAGATTACTGTGCTGGGCAAAGACATGTATCATGTAGCCTTGACAGTTCAGACCTACAACAGGGGAACTAAAAATTAAAAAAGCAACAAACCAAACACATGAAATTAAATTGCTATTTAAATCCATGTGGTGGTAATGACTTAGACACCTGCCACTGGAGTCAGAGAATGCCTTTGGGGCTATTTGGATTCCCAGACAGTAGTTGAGGGATTCAATTTAGCAATGCCAGCTTTCAGCCACTTCCTAGAATCTGAGAAAAAAATATTTAAATGGAGTTTCTTAAGACTTGTGTCCCAATTGTGTCCACCATGATGATTTGGCAACTTTTTTTTTTTTTTGAGATGGAGTTTTTCTCTTGTTACCCAGGCTGGAGTGCAATGGCACAATCTCGGCTCACCGCAACCTCCGCCTCCTGGGTTCAGGCAATTCTCCTGCCTCAGCCTCCCGAGTAGCTGGGACTACAGGTGCGCACCACCATGCCCAGCTAATTTTTGTATTTTTAGTAGAGACGCGGTTTCACCATGTTGACCAGGATGGTCTCAATCTCTTGACCTTGTGATCCACCTGCCTCAGCCTTCCAAAGTGCTGGGATTATAGGTGTGAGCCACTGTGCCTGGCCCAATTTGGCAACATTTAATATCCAGCTCATCAAAAATTTTCCAGTATTTTGGGTTCTTATAAAAATTTAGTTATCTGGAGGCACACCATATTTAGAAAATTTCTTATAGCCGTTTCACATGGCATCAATAGGTCTCCTACCAAAAGTCTCTGTCACCACACATTCTTCCTCCAAGCATAATGTTTTGCCTCACAAAAGTAATATCCTGGTATTTTGTGAAGGCAGGGGATTGTAATCATTAATAACACTTTTGAAATAGGTCATTATTTTTCAGCATTTCTACTAACATTAATTTTAGTACATGTTAAATTTATGAGTAATATTTGTATAATTAGTGAGTATACTATTCAAAGCAATATATATGTCCTGTCCATATTTATGTTGACCCAAATTGACTTAGAATGTGTTCTATAAAGTATTTTTGACTATTTCACTACCTTTTGAGATTTTAGTTAAAATTAATTTAAATTATTGCTATAAGTCTTGGTTAATTTGCAAATTTTTTATTTTAGCAACCTCGAGATAGGGAAATTTTTGTGCATCAGAAAGTTCTCCTAAGACAAACTCTCCTAAGTTCCTCTTAGGGAAATCACTGTCTTTGTTTGCAGAAGTGCTTTGATGCATGCCTGGTTTAGCATGGTAATACTTTCCCTCTCCTTCAGCAGAAACTGCAAGTTGTCTGGCACCAAGATGTCAGAACATGGGTGTCTTCATTAGTTTGTGTTTCTATAGAGGAATGCCTCAGGTTGGGTAATTTATAAAGAGAAGAAGTTTATTTGGCTTATGGTTCTGCAGGCTGTACCAGAAGTACGATGCTGGCATCTGCTCAGCTTCTGGTGAAAGCCGCAGGCTGCTTCCACTCATGGCAGAAAGCCAAAGGAAGCAGGCATGTGCAGAGATCACATAGCAAGACAGGAAGCAACAGCAGGCCAGTTCTGGGAGGGCGGGGGAAGTGCCAGCCTCTTTTTAACAACCAGCACTCATGGCAACTAAATAGAATAAGAATTCACTCATTCCCTCCATCCCTGGGAAAGCATTAATCTGTTTATGAAGGATCTTCCCCTGCACACCAAACACCAGCCGTTAGAACCTATTTCCAACATTAGGAATTAAATTTCATCAGATGTGGTAGAGACAAACAGATTTTGTCTAAACCTAGAGCAAGGGGGCTAAACTATCTGCATAATGGAAGAAGAATGGATAGTTGCTTTGGAAAATTCAGAGGAGAAAATGAGTAAGAGATTGAATATAATCTAGAAAGAGGTTAGAGCAGAGTTTGTCAATCTCAGAACTATTGATGTTTTGGGTTGAATATTCTTGGTTTGAGAGGCCTTCCTGTGCATTGTAAGATGCAGCATCTTAGGCAGCATCCCTGGCCTCTACCCACTAGACACCAGTATGCCATACCCCCACACCCTGGTTGCACTGAATGTGATGATCCAAAACGTCTTAAGACTTTGCCAAGTTCCCCTAAGAAGGCAAAATTGCCCCAGCTGAGACCCACTGAACTATATTTAGGCACCCAAAATGGCAGGATGGCCCTAATGGGATTTGGGAAAAACAAGAATGTTTAAAAGAGGGTTAAAAAAAAAAACTCTATGTATACTTTTCTTCCCTAATCTGAACTTTTAAAACAATTAAGAAATAAGCTCGGAAATCTGATAGATGTATCTCAAAATATTAGTTTGATCATCAATAAAAGCAAAGTACTCTAGCAACACATTTCTTAGAATGTATCCTTGTTAAGATTTATATGATTGTATTATCATGTATAAACATACATATATAAGTATCCCTCAGTAATATAAATATATTTTTATATATTATATAACATATATATCACATGTGTATATGATATTATTTTTATAATCTTGAACTCTATTCTGTTTCATTTGCTTATTTAGTTATCTTTATACAAATGTCATGCTACGTTAATGACTAGTTTTATAGCAAAACTTAAAGCTAGTTGTGTTGTAATTCCTTCACTTATGCTTCTTGTTCAAATTATTCTGACTGTATCAGGTCCTTTGAATTTCCATATACATTTTGGAATCAACTTACCAATTTCTAGAAAGAACCCCTCCTGATTGGGATAGCTTTGAAGCTATAGGTTAATATGGGGAAAATTGAGTAGTTTAATCCATAAGGATGATGAATAAACTTCATTTATTTACATCATTTATAACTTCTCTCTGCATAGTTAGTACTTTCAGGTGTATAAGTTTTGTACACAGTTTGATATACTTATTTGTAGGTATTTGATGATTTGATGCTATTGTAAGTAGTACTGTATTCATCTTTCATTTTTCATGGCTTGCTGTGAGTATAGAAATAGAATTTTTGTATATTGACTTTGCATAATGTAATATTGGTAAAATCACTACTACCTACGGTTTGTTTTTAGATTACATTTGTCTTATTGCATTGCCTAGGAAAAGGAGTCCAATATTGAATAAAACTGGTGATAATTGTCCTACCTTAAACAAAAAGTCTTCATATTCACCAATAAATATGATATTAGGTGAAGATTATTTAAATATTCTTTATCAAACTGATGACATTCCTGTCTATGCTTGGTTAGCAAAGGTTTTGACTATAAATTAGTGTTAAATCTTATCAAATGCTTATTTCACATAGATTGAGGTGATAATTTATTTTTCTTTTATTCTGTCAATATGGTCAATTTCGTTAGTTGATTTTGAATCTTAATCTGACTCTGTATACCTGAATGAACTCTATGATGCTATGATGACAGCCTTTTTATGTAATTTCTGGATTTGATAATCCAAATCAGATTATTAAATGTAAATGGGATAAACACTTTTCAAAGACAAAGATTGGTTGATTGGCTAAAATCACACATTTCTATTTTCATGAGATGAACATTCTTGAACACAATAATATGGTATTCTGTTCCTCTCACCTCAAGGAATAAGAGGTTTTTGTGGTGAAATCTACTACCACCTAAGCAAATATAATTCAGTTTAGAACATATTTAATAATATACATTATTCAGCTACATTTCTGTCCTTTAGAAAGAAGCAACTCTTTTGCTGGAATTCAGGATTCTCCAAGTCTTTCTTTATTCTATCACAATTTATGTTCTACTTTCGTCTAATATGGACCTCTAAGTTTATTCTTCATAAGAATAAGCATCCCTGTTGATATATAACCTATGTGGTCCCTATATAAACTATTTACTTTTACTTTTATGATTTGCCTATGCTATTCATAATTTGATTATGTTCTCATCATTAAACCATGTTCCTTTTGAAGTTAAAGTCCAGTTCTAGTTTCATCTTCAGTATTTCAAAAACTTTTTGATTAGTTATCTCAAATACTAAATAAGTATATTTTCTTATTTTTCACAATATTTAATTCTGTACTAGCAGCTTTTTTTTTCTTTTTGAAATGATATGCTAACAAAAATATCATAGGTTTAGGAAAAGTTATGGTACTGCAGCATTCAATATTATGAAATAATGCATTTACTGCTAAGTAAAGAAGCATATTAAGCTATATGTGTGGACTTATCCAATATATTTTAAAATATAGAACAAGTTGAGTAGAAGAAAATAGTTTACATATGTTCACAATGGTTATCTTAAATAGTGAGATTTGATGATTATTCTCCTGTATTTTTTATTTTTGTTCAGTTTCTATGTTTTTTAATAGGCTTATATTATTTTAAAATTATTCACAAAATACTAACTACCAACAAGCTGGACATAGTGCATGCGTGTGTTGGATCTGTGTAGCTGTGTGTAGGTTCTGTTTGTGTGTGTGCACACATGTGCACCCACTTGCATGTTCCTTTCCCAGGTTTGCCACACACTATGTATGTGACCTGAAAAAGGAGTTGTTTACTTTCTGTGTGTCAATTTTTTCTTCTATAAAAATTGGTATAATATTAATACTATTTCATTCAGAGTGATATTATGAAGATTAAATGAGTTAATATTTTAAAAGCATGTATGACAGCTAGATAGTAAATCCTTTTATTACTGGTATAATTATTATACATATTATTATATAGTATGATTAATAGACAGGTAGAGTAAAAGTAAATAGCAGAAGGCATTGAAAGTGAATAGCAGGAATTAAATTATAGAAAATTATTTTCCTTTATAATTTTTGCTATTTCAGCAATAAATATATCCTTAATTAGAAAAAAATACATTGTTTGAAAATATAAGAAGTTTCTTTTCTCTGAAATTGAATGTTTTGTTTGCCTGAAATGCTCTACTGTATCTAAGGCACATATTTTAGGAGCTAGATGCTAAAGAATAGAGGAAATAGCATATATATGAAGATTTTTTTACTTTTCACAATTTTTCTTTTACTTTTTCTAAACTAGTAAAGTTTTACGTTTTTGGATGAACTATCTCACCTCTGATTTATTAGGTTGGTAGAAAGAGCCCATTCTTTTTGCAATATTTACTTGAAAAAGTGGAAAAATTTATGCCTTCAATATAATACACTTAAATTGACTATATTCAATTTTATTTCCAAATTGCAGGGATACTTTAAATAATTGCAGAATATGGAGACTCAGACAGCTGCCATTAGAGTACTGGTTTGCTCCTAAAAGAATTACTGTCTATAGTGCTGTATCAGATAAAGTCAAGGAAAGAGGTGCCTTCTGAGTTCAAAGTTTCTCATTCAATTAAAATTCTGTGATCATGAAGCCGTTGCTTGCATACACCAACGTCTGACGGGAGGTTTGCTAAACTATGAGGTAGCCTTTTCTGCTTCCCTGTCTGCACCAGAGAAGCTGTGAGATATTTAATAGCTTATGAGGTCTTAAGAATGTTACTAAATTTTTTGGATGAACATTGATAAACTTCAGGGCTAAGTTTAGCCATGGGATACAGAGAGAATAATGCAGACATAACATTTCTCTAGTTCAGAGAAAAGTTCCATAAATCTTAAAACTACAAAATATTTGATGTGTGGCTATTCATATGAGGTTATCGGGTTTCACCAATAGATTTCCAAAGAATAACTGCCTTAAGAGATATAATACTAATGAAAATGCAGATTTTAGTGCATTGAGAAAACTGTAATAGCATGCATCTTGAACAATCAGAGTCTCATTCTACCCTTAGCAATTACAGGGTTCCACAAGATACCATGGAAGATTTAGTAATAGTTTGCATCAAAATACTTATCTTCCCCACAAAAGGATTCTTATCAGTAAAAATAATGGAGGTGATGTATAAGCGGCCTAATCCTTAACGGTATCCTACCGCTTTGATACAAATACATTCAGGCATATTCATGGGGAAGCCCAATTTAAATTTATCAGCAAAAGGAACTGAAGAATTTCCTGGAAGACAACTTCATGAGAATAGAAAATCCAGCAGATTCTATCATTTGGGAGAACTGATTCTGAGAACAATGTCACTAAGCTGTTTCTCCCAGTCCGGATTCTACTTAATGGAGTAGCCTGAGCCACAAAAATATTTGAAGGAAAGGGGCTATAAATTTTTTCAACAAGCTGGTTTTACAGTTACTGTTATGGAAATGTGTAATGCTATGTGCTGTCTAATGTGATTCTGGAAACCACTGCCTAATATACAAACTGCCCTTAGCACTTTGACAACTGCAGAGAACTCAACAATATTTTGGCAACAAGCAGAATCCGTGGACTCTAAAAACACAGGAGAGAAACTGAGCAGGAGAAGAAGGGGACAGTGGGCAATATTACATCACAATTGGACGGACATATTATTTCATGGTATATCTAAGGCATCCCCTGGGTATTATTTTAGAATATTGTAGTTCTAGAAAATATGTGTGTGTGTGTGTGTGTGTATGTGTGTGTGTTGGTATAGGTGGGGTGGAACACAAAATTTTCCAAATATGGGTTATAAAGAGTTAAAGTTCTATTAGGTGCCTCACAAAACTTACCTCATCCTCAGGGTTTATGGGTTGTCACCTTCACATTCTATGTACTACAGAAAAAAAATTTCAAATTTTAATCTATTAGACTTTACAATGAGGGAAAATTATCAATAGGCATAATGTCTCAATATGCAAAATGAGTAATTCCTAGAGATCTGCTGTATAACTGTGTCTCTATAATTAAGGAAACTGTATTATACACTGAAAAATTTGTAGGAGGGTAGACCTAATGTTACATATTCTTACCATGATAAGGTAAAAAAATCTTAAAAGAAGAGAAAATTCCACCATTTTTATTTGGTAAAGATTATATAAAAACATATGTTGAAGATAAGTATATGAAACATTTCCTCTACGGAAATTAAACCAAGAATCACTGTAAATCAATATTTATATCAAGGAGTAGAGTATTAAAGAACCTAGCTATTTTCTTTGACACAAAAGATCTGAAAGATAATATTTAAAATAGGCCAAAAGGATCCCATCTTTTATAAAATCAAGGTGGCAGACTGACCCATTAATTGAAATTAAGGTACATTTTCAATCTTCCATTAAACTCAAAGTCCTTCAGCTTCCTCAGAAGTTATCATGAATAGACGGAGAGATAAAAGCAAAACACTTAGTGGTTGAGTTCAAACAGGGACTTGATACCTATCTGTCAAAGTCCTTCTTTCTAATTCTCCATGGCTGTTCAGCTCAAAGAGATTATTTTTTCCAATAACAATTAGATTGTGGGACACATTAACCTGCCCCTGTCTTGCAATCTTTTAAGTGCAGTTCTACTTACCTATAATAGTTTACTAAAAGCTACTCATTTTTAAGCTATTCAATCATTTACACTTAAAATTGATCAAAATCAACAGAGGTCCAACATGACACCATGGCTGATAGTATCTCCAGCCACTAATGCTTCATGTGAGTGGCTCATCAGCAATGCATTGGTTTCCAGATAGAAAAGTAGGATCAGAACATTTTTAAAGACTCAAGAAATCTTTCAAACTAAATTGTAATAATATATTCCATTTTGCAAAGTTCTCTTGCAAACAGTTTAGTAAACAGATAGTTTTATTTCTGGTGAAAGGTTTTCTGCAGCTTGTGATATTTTTTTATATTGCAAAGTGTCCTATATTACATTGTCCCACGGTTCCTGTCTTAGCTCATGGCAGTGTCTCATGGGTGTAGCTCATTTTACATTTCCTGTAGTATGATAATATGTTTTCAAAATAATAGGGGTAATTCCTTCAAGATGATGCAAACTTTATCTGAACATGTACTGCTAACTCAGTGCCATTAAAAACATCAACTTTTTAAATCTTTTCAGTTTATTGTTTGAAATTAAACTCTAACCTCCTGAGAAACCCTATCCATCTTTAGTTCAATGGCCTGGATCTTCAGTGCTGGGGCTGTAATTCTTTGAGACATCAGAAATCCTGGAGAGATTCTTTGTGACATCAGAAATTATTTGAGACATCTATGTGTTTACATAGAAGTTTAATGAAAAAATGGCAAATCATTGTGGTTTTGTGATGTGAAAACATCATCTCTTTTTTTTGTTTGCAACGGTAAACATCATTCCAAAGATTATGGACATTCTAGAAAAAAATTTAATATACTCGAGACTGTAAGGCGATCATTTGTTGGGTTTTATGACCTTGGGAAAGCAGACTAGGCTGCATAGGAAATATAAGAATAGTTAAGAGATAAAGTGTTTTATTACGTTATTGTACTGTTACCAAGTTTTTGTTTTCCTCAAATTTGATTTTCCCTTTCATCAGAATAGTGGTTAAAAATATGGATTTCCCTCTAGGAGGAATATTCTATGAATAGACATAGCCATGGAGCCCAGTTTCTGTTCTGAAGATGAAAGGAATGTGCTGGATATTTCCTAAGGAGCATAGCTCTGTTCGGGTATCAAGAATTGAATAAAAGGAAAATGTTGGGGGCTATATTGTATACTCTGGGCCTCTGTTTTTATCTGTATGTGTTTTTCTGAGGTTTGATAGTCATAGCACAGAAAAAAAATTATTTGTGCATCTATCAGTCTAGCATTAATAGCAGTAGGTTTTCCTTTATATATCTTAGCTAAGTCACTCAGGTATTATGAAGATGGAAGAACATTATATATTATATTAATAGTTCCAAACCTCTACTTTCAGAAATATGTAGTGTAGTTAGGATATCCAGGTGTCTGCCATCAACTTCAGCTTTGTTCTTGAGCATAACACTTAAAAATATACAGCGGTACTTATTTTCCTAGCTTTAATTACAAAGTCAGTTGGCCTAAACTTGGTTGAATCCAAGTTAATTCTTAACCCTAATTTTATATATGTTTTTATATATCTTATAAAAATTGATTTAAAAAATCATAATAAATATATATTTTCCAACTCCAGAATAATTTACTTCTGATAATCTTATATATACATACTCACAAACACATATGTAGACACATACTGTGTGTGTGTTTATGTATATTTGTATCTGTTGTGTCAAACTACATGAAGGTGCTACATAAAGTTTTCTTCATTGCCATAAAGAAAAATGAAATCCAAAATATGTTTCACTAATGCCATCCTAATTTCATGTAATTTCATCTTGAATAATATCTATTTGAATTTTAGTGGATAGCTGCATAGCTGGATTGTGTGTCACTGTGTGGGAATCACATAACTACTTGTTAAATTTACTGCTTAAAATTAATGGCATATTATAATACTAAACTCTAAAGCAATAAACTGAGAAGGTTTGCCAGTGTACATTCAAACAGTATTTCCAAGTTTAGTCCTTTGCTGGACAGATTTCCTCTGCCTGCCCAATCTGAACACATTTAGTCATTTGTCATCAGACTCCAAATTTAACCGAGTTAACATATTTTATTTAATCTTCCCCAAAGGAAATAAATTGAACTCTACTAAAATAGAAGCTTTTTTGGGTGAAGAAGTTGTGCAATAAATCACACACACATAGCTAACACTTTAATATCCTGCATATATATATATATATATATATATATATATATATGAAAAACAACTGCCAAAGTAGCTGAAAGTATAATGAAACATAGTCTTCCTCCAACACATGAGTACATGTATTTCTGTTTTCTTGTTACATCTTTTCCAAGAAAGGTAAAAATGTCCCCTTTATTTTTAAAATACCACTTTTAGTATTTATTAAAATATAATGCAAGTGTATTTTTGTTATTTCAGTATATATTGGGAATAAACGTTTCTTATCTCAAGAAGGGGCACATATTCAAAGCGAGTTCTTAGTAGAAATGCAAGACCAGCCTTGAAAACTCATGATTTAACCTAAGGAGAAAAATAATGCAGTGAATATTAACCTAAAAGGAGAAATACAACCAAATATATTTATTATACTGAATAACTTGAGTACTTAAAGACAAAGTTGAGATTAAGTTTTGCAATAGATGTTTGTTTTAATATTCTCTAATGTTTTTATTTAAGAAACCTGGTTCTGAGTAGTGGGACAGCATGGCTTCAGGCAAAAAAAAACTATGGACACATATTCCAGTGATATGAATTATTTTCATAGAAAATGGGCTATGTAAATAGAAGATGAGTATTTTAGAATAAATTGTTACAAGACAAAAACTTTTGCTCCAGAACCAGATTGGGAGGGAAAAAAGTCTGTAATTCAACCATGAATTTTGACTCTTCAGCATAATGTGTATTTTTGGTTAGAACTGAAGAAGTTTAGTTCCAAAGTGAAATCAATTTTTTATTTTTCAAGATACCTTATATTAATACATTAGTTCTCTTGAGTTTATTCAAACAATTTTTCTATTTATTCCTTCTCACTGATTATTATCAATTCTTAGTTTCTCTGAACTTTAGACTTCAAATTTTCATAAATATTTAAGCAAAATTGTCAGCTGAGTAAAAAATAGTTGAGATCACTATTAATATTTCAGGTAAAAGCTTTGTATATTTGAATTTTATGATGTGACCTCTTTTCCACAGTCATGTATTATGTAAGTTGCATAATGCCAAGTTTTCATCATACCTATTTTGATGGATTTTTATCATTCAGACAATATTAATAAGGCATCCAATCATTGCAGGCTGCTTCCTTCTTAGGCGTGGTAGAGGTTATAAGACATGATACTGTCCTCATAAAGCTTATATGAGAATAAGAAAAATAGACCAACTATGACATAAAAGAAATTCACATCAAGCACCATAAGCTTCTTTCAGGGAGGATGTACTACATTGATTTTTCAGTGGAAAGAGTATTGGCTTTAAGGCCAAATGACCAACACAGCTTGAATCCTGACTCAGACACTTACTGACTGTGTAGCTTTGGGCATGTTAGTTGACATTTTCAAGCTCTAATTTCTTCAACTGCAAAACTAGAATACTAATATCTAAATTACAAAGTCATATTTAGGATTGGAGAGAAACTATATAATGTCCCTGACACATGGTGGTTATTGGAAGACAATTCTTCATGATTGTCTCTTGTTTGTTGCATGGGTCAAGCCACCTGAGAAAAGGCATTTATAGCCTATGTTTGTATAAGAAGACATTCCAGGGTAATAAAGCTAAAGATATCTCCCTCCCTGTAGACATCTCAGGATAGTAAAGGTAAATACTTTCCCTTCTTCTGCCTGGAGGAGATTCATTTACATTTCATAGTAATAAAGTGGGACATCTGTGTATATCTTGGAGTAACAATAAGATCTCTCTCTCTTTTATGGGAAAAGAGGATGAGCATGTCACCCGCAGCCCTATAAGAGGACAGTTTCTGAATTTTGAAATTGCATTCCTTTGATGCATGGGTAACAGATGACACTCGCCACATCCACTTGTGGGAAATGGGGCATCAAGGAACCCACACAAGGTGTTGCTTTTGCTGCTGTTTTAGTCATAATATACTGCCTTTGTCTCTGACCCAGATAGGTATCATTGGTAGATGTTAGATAGATGACAGGTAGATGCAAAGACAGATACACAGATATGTAGGTAGATACATAGACCACAGCAAGTTAAATTTTTAGCTTCCAAGTACAATGAAATTTTAGTTATTCAAGTAGTTATTCATTATTTTTATTAGTAGAATTGGTAGTTTAAGAGCTGTCATTGTTATCAAATAAGATATCAAAGATGAAAGCATTTGAGCTGAATCTTGAAGAAGGGGTAGAATAAGACTATTTACAGATGGTGCAGAAAAGCATTTCAAATAATGGGAATAGTCTAGACAAAACTGTGTGCAAGAGGTGAATCACTGCTGGGCTCATAGTAGAAATCATAAGTTGTTAATTTTGCTAAAGCACAGGTTACACAAGGAAGACTAGCCAGAAAGAGTACCAGAAAAAGAGCATGCATTACCTTGTCAAGTCAGATGCTTGAAAAATATCAGGTAGCAATAGGAAAAAAGTTGCACTTCTAGCAAACAGCAGATATTCAAAGTTACATTTTTGAAAAGATGACTCTATTTGTAGCATGTATCAGGGAGAACTGAACAGGGAAATATTGGAAAAGAAACTTCCCCAGTCTTCCAACTGAGAAGTATTGTGGCCTAAAATCAGAGAGTGGCAGTGGCAACAGGCGTGGGTAGAGGCCAAAGCAGAATCATGCTTGGAGTCTTGGTCTTAGCTCACAATGTTTCTGAGCTTTGTTTCAGAGTCTGGTATATTCATAATCTTTTCAGAATACACACAGTGAACTCAGGGTCTCTGTTACATGAAATTTTCTTACTGTTTCAGAATGAACTAAGTTCACCACTCTAGGCTAGAAGAGGTAGTCTAGACCATATCAGTTAGGAGTAAGTTCATCAGCATGTGACTAAACTGTGACTTAACAATGGGCACGTCACAGTAACTACCATTTGCCAGGTTGATAGAAGTTGCTGTTGTTTCTCTTTCTCTTGAAGGCAATCCAAAGCAGCCCAAACACAACATATTTGGTTCAGACCTGAACTGCTTCCACCTCCTAAAATCTCTGTAGTTGGGTCTCTCCTAATGGCTGAAGGTGGCTGTTTCAAGTCCAGCCTTCACATTCTTATGCCAAGTAGCAAGATGGAAGATAAGGCAAAAGAGGCACACCTTAGGGATGGTTCATGGAGGAACTTCCCACTCACATCTCTGGAACAAAACACAGTCACAGGGCTGCAAAGGGAAAGAGAGGTAGTATACAGTACTTTCATTGAAAGCCATGTCTCCAATAGAAGTCAGAGTTCTGTTCCTATACAGAGGGGTGCTATGGACCCCTAATTTTCCATGATCTTCGTGTAAAAGCTCTAGATGTGCCCCAATAAGAAGTAGACTTACTCAAGCCAGATTCCCATAATGTGACATTCAAGTGTCATGTGGCTTTTTGATTCAGAGAATTCATCTTCACCAATTTGGATTGTCCTTCAGGTTCTAAGCCACCATTTTAGCAAGTAGAGTATTTTACAATTTAAAAAATTATGAAAAGAAAGCCTCAAGGTTGTTACTGTCTCCATTTAATATTCTAACAAGATTTCTTTGTTTTTAAGAATCTACTTTTGAAATGAGACATCTCCAAAGATAAGACAGATGATGATAAATATCTCAGAGAGCTATCAAGGATAGATATTCCAAAGATACAAAAAATGAAAAACCATCGGGAGATGAGAAAAGTTTTTAGAAACATGTGGACATTGAGCTAGGTCTTGAAAAGTGGAAGAGTTTGGATTAGGTAGAGATGGAAGGAATTGAGTATTCAAGGTGAGGAGGATTTTAAAAAGAGTGTTATGAAAGCACAGGGTGGGAAGGTGCTAGTATGGAGCATATGATGGGAAATGGGAAAGGATGATATCCCAGCAGACTTTTAATTCTCAGCTCCAGAGTCTGTGATTTATTCTTAAGCGTTGGACTTCCTTGCCCAGTGTTCAGAGTTGATGTAGAGCTAACACATATGCATGGGCACATAGGAAGGGAAACCAGGGAAGAACTTAAGTACTGAGATGGGTAGAACAACTGCAGAGGGAATCTCCTGCTGACACCCTGCCCTGCCACTGCTCTCTGGGCAGGGAAAGTGTGTTTGGCCTCCCAGGAGAAAGTGTGTATTGCCTCCCAGGCTGAGAGAGTCCAGGCTACCTCTAGGCTGATTTTACTCAGCCTTAAGCAAACTGTCCTTTCCAGTGTCCAAACAATCAGTTTCACACTACTAATATGACTGAAAGAATTGTAGCTCAACAAATGTTTTGGCTGTTAGGATTGCTGTATGGCTATGGACATTGTGACATTCTCAATAAAATGTTTATTGAACACATAATGAAATCTAATTATGTTTAAAGCAAAACATAACTGTGTACATAATACCACCACAGGCTCTCTGGATAAATTTAGACCTTGGCCAAACTATAAAATCTATTAACTGTTCATTGGTAAGCATAAAGTATGAGTAAAGGTGCTGTTTTTACATAAATATCTATGAAATACAGCTTCAAAAGTATAAGAGTAGTTGATAGGAACTGAGTCTACCTTGACATAGATTATATTTTAATATTCAAATAACCTGAACAGAAAGCTCGAATGTGTTCGAAGGCTTGATTAAGCCAAACCACATCGCTAGAAATCTTTTGTTTGGTTTGGTTTTATCTGCTTTTGCCTTCCCGAGAATAAAAAATCACAAAGTCAAATGTGAAAAGAATTTGAAAACGTATGGCAGTTGTGCCGGGCTTTCTTTTCTTTCTGTCCCTCACAAAATTTTTTAGTTCCATCTAAACCTAGAGATGCAAATAAAATGGCCACAGTCCTAATCCACTCCCATTTATCTGATATCCAAAAGGCCTTAGAGAGCTTAGATTGGCTTTACTCTCATATTAGGGGTTCAAGAATGCTATCAATAAATAGCAGTAACTTCAGGTTACTCCTTCCTTCCTTCCCTTTCTTTTCCCTACCCTCTTCTCCCTTTTCTATTCCCCCCTTCCCTCCCTTCCCCTGTCCTCCCTTCCCTTCCCTTTCATCTTTTTCTGGATTTTTTGATGTGTCCATACAGTTCTTCTTTATTCCAGATGTTAATCCTTTTTATGTACATTTTTTAGTCTGAAAATCATCTTTTAACTTGGTTTATTAGAGTTTCTGATTTAACATTTTATTTTTATTTTCAATATTATTTTCCTTTACAGCTTTTGCATTTTCTATCTTGATAAACCCAGGTTTGCAGGCATATTTGCATATATTTTCTAATGTAATTTTTAGAGTTTTGTTCTTTTACACTGGTAATTCTGTAAAGAATTCTAAATTATTTAGAATCATTGAGGATCGTAAAGGAGAGCAGATTGTCACAATGCTATAGAATAGTTCATGTTTTTCTCATGAATCGAATATTCTTAGTTAGCAAACTCAATATATGTTCCATTCAGTGTTAATCATCTTTTTGCCAAATGATCTTTATGCCAATGACAGAGTTCTAACATCCATTTTGTTTAGTTACTACATAGATCAAGCCTCCCCCAACCCTCACTACTTCCACTGCCTTCATCACTGCAATTTTTGAAAATTGACTTGGCTGTTCTTGCCTGTTTTCTTATCCTAATAAATGTTAGTATCAACCTATAAGATAGCCCAAATGAACTTTTAGGGATATTAGCTAGAATTACTTTCACTAAAAGATTAATTTGTGAAGAATTAGCCTAAGAGTTCTACTACACATAATTCAGTTTTTCTGGTGGATATATAAATGCTGTACTCCCAACCCCAGTGCCAATGCACAGTCCCTAGCCTTCTAGAGCTTAATGATGACATGTGCTTAAACTTGCGCAGAGGACAAATCATTCATATTTTGACAGTCTTTCCTGGTTGTACTTTGTTATTTTATTAAATTTCTTTCATATATTTTGTTGCATCTTAATCCTGCAAGAGAAAGGGTATATGATAATTCCCAGGTTACCAATGTGGAAATTGCTGTAAACAACATTTGATGGAATTACCAGACCCAAACCTAAGTTTTATGTTTTCTAGGCATGTACTTTTCCCACTCAACCAACCTGTTAGATCACTCCCTTAAGATACCATCAGAATAATTCACTTTCCTTTCATTGAAAAGCTGGACTAGTCACTGTTGAGAGATAATATCTACAATCCACAAAATACTGTCTTTAAAAGGCACATGTTATTTGAACTAAAAAGACTTTTCAAAATTATTGAGCAGCACTTCTTTGATTTACAGTTGAAGAAATTGAGGCTAAGAGAAGTGAAGCCATTTTCAAGATTGCCTAGCCAGTTGCTGATTGTATAGTATCAATTTTAAAGCACATGTTTTGGCTTTGATCTACTTGCAACTCTCCTTGCTGAAAGCTGCCATGCTAAAAAATAAAATAAAATAAAATAAATCTGCTGATACCCATGCTTAGAAATTCAGAATCAGAATGACCACTTCTCTGAGACCTCAGAGCACCAAGTGATGCTTCTATACTAGTGTTTTCTCAAGGTTTGCACTATCCACTGGAGAAGTTATTTCCTGACATCCGTGAACAATAATACAACTTTACTCTCATTGTCACCAAGGCTGATACTGTTTTGCTAGATTCAGTCTGTAATCATTTGAAGTAGCTGTTTAGTTCCCATGTGGTTAATTTTAATTTGAAGGCACACAAACTATAGCATGTTTTCTCCTTACTAGGAAAAAGCAAAAGCTAAGAACTTAGAAAAGAGACATTTTTTTTTGTCTTTACTTTGATCATAAAATATGATTACTGAGGTGAGATGATTGGCTAAACATTTTAGCCACAGATTATGTTAACATTTTTTTCTGGCTCTTTTTTAAGTGTTTAGGTAAGTATTTTATTATGAGTTCATGAGGTGGTGCTTAAATCATCATTCAATCTAAAGTTTTAAACATTTTCAAGCAGGTCATCATTAAAAAGATCAAATTTTGTGTAGTAATTGCTTCTTAAATTACCTAATTTTGTAGCTCTTTAAATATTTCCGTAGACCACGAAGCCAAAAAATACACCATCATAAATCCTCTGAGGCAATTATTTGGCACACAATTTTAAAAAAATGTTTAAACTGAAGCCATTTTTACACAGCAAAATTAATAAAATTCAACTAGTAGATTGCTGCTCCGGTAACCACTGGACAGAGTTGTTGCTCTGGTAATCTTGGAGAGAGCAAGATTTTAAGATGTATGTAACAAATGGTTTCAATACGAAGTCAACACAACTTTTCAACAGTCCAATGAACTGTCTTTCCACTATTCCCTTTTCCTTCATAGTCTTTCATTCAGACCCACTCAGTAACCTCAATACTGAATAAATCTAATCTGAGTGGTTCCAAGTGCCTAAAAATATCACAAAATTATTCATACTGATTTACCGTAAATTCATGATCTTCAACCCCTGCTGTTCTCCTAATGGTGTCTGTTACCACCTCTGTGTTTGCATACTCATCTCTTTTATTGTGTTCTTCGCTGTTTTCAGCACCCTCCACCTGTAACTTTTTTCCCACCTTCTCAATCATAGTAGGCAATCATGTCAATTTCTTACCTAGCAAAAAATCAGGTGATAATTTCCCTTGCTTTCCACCACAAATCCTTTAGTCTTTGTTATATTCCACAGTGGAAAAAGATTTCCTGTCCCCATACAAGACCAAATCCTTCACCTATGCTCTGGGTCCAATCAACTTGAAATGAGAGCACATATGTCTGCATACTACCTTCTTCTCTTCATGTCATTCTCCATCAGCAGCTCCTTGTAGGCAGTGACCTTGTCTGTCTTGCTCACCATCATGCTTCCATTAACTGAAAGAGTACACAATAATAGGTGCTTAATAATATTGAGGATGGGAAGTACTCCATAGTTATTCATCAAGGTTGTGTAACTAAATTCAGTGAGTAGCTACACTATGCTAATAATCAATAGATACTCTAAGTACCTTTAAACTTGGATGAAGTGCTGATAAGATCCAGCATCAACTTGTGTGAATTATTTCATCCACACAAATTTGCCCGTTTTACTTTTTGTATTTTGGGGGTGTGGGGGACCTGATTATCTTAGCTTTGGTTCTCCCTGGTTGCCTTAGCTTCAGATCCATTCTAGATTTACATTTATTTTCTACTGTAGACTTGTCATGTAATCAATTCTATCAGTTTTCAGGATATGGGGCCATTTTAGCATCTACTTGTCAAGCCCATACACACCCAAGCAGGCAAAGCAGGCACTGATTCAGGGTCTCCATCTCACTACACTGGGTTTCTAAAAAAAAAAAAAAAAAAAGCCTTGAAAAATACAGATGAAACATGTAATACAAGAAATAACAAGAATGGAAACAAACCTTCGGGAAAATGAAGGCTACTCTGCTGTCACAGCTGAGGAGAGAAGGCAGTTGGTGGCTACTCTGAGAAGAGAAATTTTTAAAAGATGGCTTAAATTTTGCTCATCTCTTTCCTCAGACGATTGCCTTAGGACTTCATTGAAAGCCCACATCAAGGTGTCCTGAAGAATAATAACATAGTCACTGCAGAACGCTGCTAGGGTAGGGAGCTATAAACAAGCAAGAGGAGATTGCCCTGATACCCACTCTGCTGTCCCTCCCTCCTAAGCCCCTAGTGTTGGGGAAATACAGTACTTTATTAAGGCTTCCTACATATGAACTACAAATTGGTCTAGAGTCCAGGAAATTACTCTATGGTAGCCCAATGCTTCATCCTTCCAAGGTGCACAAGGTGGGGAATGGAACATATAGTAAAACTGATGATGCATACTTGGAAATTCTGCACTATGTCTATGGAAGATGGCTGACTTTCACCCACGGATGAAGAATAAATGTGGAAAATACCACCCAGGAGACATGACAAAGAATATGAGCAACCCAACCAAGGACAGAAATCATTAGCTCAAATCTTACAAAAGTCCACACCAAAAAAAGGACTTTTTAATCTAAACAGTATGTTTCTTTTACAAACACAATGGACTAAAATAATCATTTCTTAATTCTGACCTGAGAACCCAGATTTTAAACTAACAATACTGACAGAAAGAGATGGGATATAAATGTAACTCAGAAAATGGGATTAAAAATGGGAAATGTCTCAGATTAGATTCCAGAAGCCCAAATAGTTTTGCTTATGATCCTGTGAATTTATTTCTTGGGAGATTTAGTGGAAATAGGTACAGAAAGCTCAAAGTATTGCTTTTTAAAGATTCATTTTATGTAACAAAAATACAATACATATAAGAAAGAGTGTTTAAGATATAAATATAAAGGTAACCACCATCCAGGTCAAGAAATAGACTATTACACAGAAGCTCCTTCCTTCTCAATCCAATCCCTGTCTTTCTCTTTAAAGATAACCATTATCATCAGGGTATGGTGATGTGTGCCTCTAATCCCATCTACTTTAGAGGCTGAAGCAGGAGAATCACTTGAACATGGAAGGCGGAGATTGCAGTGAGCTGTGACTACACCACTGCACTCCAGCCTGGTTGACAGAGCAAGACTGTCTCTCAAAAAAAAAAAAAAAAAAGGATAATTATTATCTTGATTTTTATGGCTTTACAACTTGAATATTCCTCCTTATATAATGCAGTTAAGGGCTTTTTGTAATTATATAGTATTTTTTTCTTTATGTCTTGCTTTTTTTGGCTAAAACTTATATTGATAAAAATCCATTGTGCTGTTGTTTATAATTGCAGTTTAATCATTTTCATTAATTCATTATTTATTCATTTTCCTACTGACAATATTAGGGTTGTTTCCACTTAATACGTGTTTTGAAAAATGCCCCCACAAACTTTGTCATTTTTATCATCTGGTGTAAATACGCCCTCATTTTTCTAGGACAACACCTAGAATTGTTGGAATATGTGAATATGCCTAACTTCATTAGATATTTAAAAACTGTTTTCCAAAATGCTTTGTTTCTTCCTGATGGTTATAGGCCATTTGTATAGCTCTGTTTGTGATGTGCCTATTTAAAACATCTGCCCATTTTTTCTATGGAGTTATCCTTATTTTTTATTGACTTGAAGGTTAAATTACTTCACTAAGGTCACATATACAGTAAGTTGCAGAAATCTGAAGCCCTGATCTGTCTGATTCAAACATTCTTAATTGCTATTACCTCCCAAAATGACTACAGAACAGCTTATTTTAAAAAGCCAAATAATTGCATTTATTAATGGATATATTCAAGAATTATGTGTTTTAAAATGTTATAGGTTTTCAAGTAAAACATACTATGATATTATATGTATAGTTTCATTCATGGATTTATATTATTCTCATTCACGGATTGTAAAGACAGTTCCACTTATTATAGAGAGTATGTGGGTAGTACTGAATGCCTATTATATACCAAGCATGCTATTTGCATATGTGTGTATTTCATGTGGCAGTGCCAAGTATGTATACATTTATACTTATAAGGAATGTTAGAGATATAATCACATGAATACTCTTGAACTCATTGGAGAATAGTTTTAGTTAAACAAAGTCTTAAGAGATAACTCAGGCAGATTCATTGGTATGAGTGGATTTTGTATTTATACAGCTATATGTATAGCATTGTGTTGACACAAAGCTGTTGCTTTTTAACAACTAGTTGAACTGAAAGGCAGTAGTATGTGAGTAGACAAATGATCTGGAGCCATAATTTAAAAATTGTGAGATTTTATTTAAATGAGCTCAAATATTTGTTCTTTTGATCTTTCTCACCTATCATAATTTTTTCCTTTATCTCTTTATTTTTCTTCCTCCATTCTTATCCACTCTGTTCTCTTCTGTTTACAGTACATGGGGCTTAAAGGAGGGGACTATTTCAAAGCATTAGAGGTAAGGGGTTGCAGAAGAGTGACTAAGGAAGATGAGAATAGAGAAAGAAGGAGAGATTTTTTTTCTTTGGGTACTAGCTTGCAGTTTAATTGCCTTCTTCCAGCTGCACATTCTGTGAAAATGATTGCTACCTCTTAGAACAGCAGACCTGGGGAATGGGGCCTTATCCCAGTGCCAATAAAGAAGCCACTGCTGTCAAGCTGCAGGTGCAAGCCCTCAATTAGAACGTGCTGTTCATCTCTGTCAACACTAATGAAATTCAGAAGCCTAAAGTGACAGGTACAGCAACTGGTTTGGGAGTTTAAAAATTAATACATTCAAGTTTCATTTTCCCATCCCTTCCAACCTGGCTCCTTCCACTGGGAAGGTGAGCAGAAGGAGCCTCGCCCCGCCAGCATATGCATGTCCAAGAGTTGAGGCTGAAATCCAAGTTGCAGAATTGTTTTGAAAAGTAGGGAAAGAAGCAGGGGCAGGTAGGGGATAAAACTCAGGTGCCCTTTTGAACTATGACAAGGCAAATGAATCTTCAGTCATGATATCGCAGACCAGAACTGACAACTTTCAAAGGTAGAAGTTGGATTGCAAGTGCAGCCTGTCTGTCAGAACCCACCAAGAGTAATACTAAATGAAGGTTGAAATGGAGCAACAATTCATTTGGAGCATGCTTTTAGACAAAGCAAATACAATACTAAAGAGGTCAGTTTCTGAAAATCATCATAAAGTATCTACTGGATTTTATAAAGTGGAGCTGCATATTTATTCACAAGTGAAATAAACCATTACATATAAATTGTATTCCAAATAAAAGGGACTGAGGACTAAGAATGCAATAGTGCTTGAGCTATTTCTAGAGATAGAGAAATAATTAATAGAAAGCATTTAAAAAATGATTCCTTTTCCTTTTAAAATTTGGAAACATGTCCTTTCAGCTGCCTGTATATGTATGTTCTCTGAGTTAATCTGAAAGTTTCCTACAAATGATGTGAAAATTTGCCATGAATCAGAACCAAAACATTTGACAGCAAATCCCCTGCTGGAATATGAGAGTCCACATTGAGTAGATTTCTGTAGTATAAGTGGAACGCTGCCAAGAATGTTTTTAAGAGCCATGATATCTCAGAGGAAATATATAAAGAGTTTCTTGATTCTTTTAGCCAGTTCAGCCAAACCCTTTCCCTGAGGTTAGGGCCAGCACACTAGGTATGGCTTTCCTTCTTCCTACAAATTCCTGACTTCCTCCATCTTCTCTTTTGGCTCACTGGTTTCTAGCCTGTCTCCTCTGGTTTGAACTCAGTTGAATCTAGAAGCTGCTTTTTTTCTCAGTTAGCAGTGGATCAGGTCAAGCACAGGTCAGTTGGTATCTTCTTTTTTGAAAGCTGTTTCTGTGGGAGATTTTTAGTCAGCTGCAACTCTCTGCCTTCAGCTCTTCCCAGCATGGCACCTATTATAAATTCATAAACCTCAGCCCATCCTCACAGTTCACTGCACATCATCTAAGATGGTACGTACAAACCTTGTAAAGCCGTCTCAGAGCAAACACATTTCCCATCCAAATCACAAAATCCAGCTCATTAATAAAAATGCTCCAGGGCTTTTATAGTAGGGGATTATTAAATAACATGATTAAAATATGACAGTATTTCTTTTTAATTTCTGTTAGAAAATCAATGCATTTTTATGAGAGGTGGTTTAGATCAGGTAACCATATACTTTATCTCCCAAGCCAGGACACCTCTGAGAGTGAAAGGAAATACTATATATATAGTTACTCCAAAATGGCAGGCATATATTAAAACTTCCTGCACTACCCAGGATGTATGTCATAAAGCTAGGTCAGTTGTGCCACAGTATGGCTCTTGTCAGGTATCTGGCTATTGGAAAAATCAGCTGACCTCAATGGTATTAATCTACCCCTTCTGACTTAAAAATGTAAGAAAAATGGTATTTGCTTACCAATAGCCAAGAACTGAAAATGACACTTTTGGAAAATGTAGAAGAGATGAGAATGAAAAATTAAGTCTTAAAAGAGAAAATATACAGTGGAGGAGATATAATTGTCTGAGTAATTTCTGTTCAGCAAAATCTATATTCTGATTAGGCTCCTACTATGGGATAAAACACTCCTCCAGGCATTGAAGGGTATTCGAAATATCAGGTATTACTTGTTGCATGACAGTCTAGTTAGAGAGACAATATACAACAGTATGCTCTACAGCAGCTCTGCGAAGGAAGAGAATTATTTGGGCTGAGATGGTCAGAAGAGATTTTTAGAAGGAAGGGCAAAATTGATTATGCTGGGCCTGAATTGTATTTAACTAGGCAGAGAGGATGTGGGAGGGACTTCAGGGAAAGAAAATAGCAGGAACAAAGAATTGGGCAGTGAGATATCAGTCATGTCCAGTTCATAGTAAGTAGACACGTAAGCCACAGCAAAAGTATACTATGAAGTGGGGAAGATAAAACCACCATGATCAGTAGACAGGATTAAATGTCAGGATAAGGAGAGGTGTATGACACTTCGAAGCGCTGCTGGAAATGATGTGATATATGCTGGGAAACCACTTTGACCTGAGGATGAATTGCTGCCTGGAGGAGAAAAAATGAAGTCAGGGAGACCAGCTACATGGTTATTTCAGTACTCCATATATGAGCAGAGAAAGACCTGAATTAAATGATGATAATAAAAAAAAATGGAGTCTATATTTTTTAATGACCTGGAAGAGAAAATCCAGTTTATTCTTGGTAACCGATTCAATAAATTGATCCAGAGTGGCAGATTCAGACTGAAGCACAGCTTCCAAATCTCTTGAAGTTAGAAGTGCCATTGTGCTTAGAGAGGAAGGTGAGGTGTTTGCTTCTAGACATGCTTAAGTGGCAGGGAAACACCCTGATGAGGAAGTACAGAGTAGATAGGTGTTCTGCAGGTAGTTTAAAGTTAGAGTTAGTTTGGTTCCTTGGAAGTCATCACCTTGAAAGTGATTATAAAAATTTGAGAAATATAACTTTTCTTTCTTGTTTAATATGCACTCAACTATAGAGATTTCATCTGTATCACTGTATATAGATAAGAAGGCAGGGTGACATCACTGATTTCACTGTATATAGATGAGAAGTTAGGGTGGAATGAGGAAATAAATCTTTGAAGGAGGCAAAGGAAGAATGGTCTGAGTGGTTAAGTAGCAAACTAGGATTTTGTGGTTTTATAAAACCTAGATGAAGAGATCTTAAACAAGGAGGGAGAGATTTCCATTATTTAAAGAGCAAAGAGAAGTCAAGTGGAAGACTTTTAAAAGGCCACTGGATTTATTGTTTGGATTATCATTTTTGAGCAAGAGTTAAGCTTCATGAGAGTAGTAGAATTTTAAAGTGATCAAATATCAAGGAGATTGAAGCAGTAGATGTATTAAGCTCATTGAAGACATTTAGTAGTACAATAAAAAGCAAAACATTATAGATAACAGCTTCCAGGGCATCAATGTATATCGTAAGTTAGATTTATCGGAGATATACTGGAGATGTAGGAAAAAATGTTTTTGGAGTCATTCATAAACAGAAGGAAGGTGACATAATTGAAACAAGAAGTCAGTTGGAATTTCACAAAATGGCCAAAGGACATCATCCTCTCTGTATCTAGAAAGGATGGTGATTGATAGGTACAGATAAGGCAGTATTTAAGTGAGGAAGGAAACATATATGGGACTTACCACATTACCTTCCAAGAAGCCAATGCATAAGTGTATCTCTGCATCTCTCTTTATAAGAGTTACCAAGTTCTGTTATTTCATATTGTATTTCTTTACATCTTTCTTCCAAGCCTTCCTTCCCATCAATTTCGTTTACTTTCTTATTTCATTTGTTGATTTGTTTTCCACTTTCTTTTGATGTTCCTGCTTAAATAGCAATACATAATATTTTTAAATGGATATATTTTTATTTGTTCCATATGTTATATATTTTGTGCTATCTGTTCATGGTTTATATTTTATATATTTTTTCTTCTCATGATTTCTAATTAAAAATAATATTTATGATCCCTATTCCGGCTCATGCAGAAGTCAGTTAAGTCATAAAGTTGTTTCAATAAGAAAAGGATGTGAAATATCAAGATCTTTCATTCTTTTATTTTTTTATTTAAAAAGTGACTAGTGTTTAGAAGTATTCATAATTTTATTTTGTGATGTACTTAAAACATAGAAAATAACATAGAGATTGGACTTCAGGCAAAGCCCTATTTTATTAATAGTGAAGTGAGTTACATTTTAGCTAATTTACATTGGATTCAGGGAAAAGTGCATGTGCCAATTATAAAAGGACTTGAAGCTGAACTTGTGTACTGAGTACAATTTGAAAATGGTGAAACACTAAATAAATACTTAGGTTTTAAATTTTAGATGCATTGAACTTCTTTTTATATCTTGTAAAAAATCATTATTGTGGTCAAAATAGGACTCATACAACTGCTGGGCTGATTTGTAGGTTGTGTTGACATGACTTCAGATGTGTGAATAAAAGCTGAAAAAAAATCAGTTAGTTATCTAGACATTTATAAACCCTTGATGTTTGAGACTATGTAGAAAACATATTTGTGTTCAATTTTTATTCAAATATTGGCTTCCTGAACCTCTTGGAACTGTCTTTTAATCTTTTGTGACTCAAAACCAGAGTCAATTACCAAGCAATTTTTATTCTGTTTTTCACATAGAAGCATCATACATATGCCTCCTAACTTTAACTCCCCATGACCTACTACTCTAACATTTGCTGAGGGGTAATTTTGTACCAGAAACTGCAAAGGTGTTTACACAGATTATCTCTGGTCCTCACAACCAGCCAGAAAGCAGTATTGGTTATCCTCATTCTACATTTACACATTAGACAGATGATGATCAAAAAGGCTTAGTAGGAGCGTGATGAAATTCCAAGAAAACACAGGTTTGTGTGGTTCATGACCTACTGCCTTTCGACTGCTACACAAAGCTACTTTTCTCCCATTGCACCCCTGATTTTTTACTAGAACTGCATTAATTCAAAAGCTTCCTAAGTGGATCTCCCTGCCTCAGGTCTCACCATGGGTCAACACTCTCTAATACTTTTAATAATTGGATATATCCTTTATAACAGCTTTCAGGGATCCCTTAGGCACAAGAAACAAGAACCTCATAAGACAACTTAGTAAAGCAGAGGATGAAAAAACTTTTATCGTGAATTACACTTCATGAAACTGATTGCAGTTTGTAGAGATGTTCTTTGTCATTTAGTATGTGGCAAATACTTGCAAACATTCCATGCAGACTTTAAAAGTATAGACAGATAGATATAGATATAGATATAGATATAGATATAGATATAGATATAGATATAGATATAGATATAGATATAGATATATAGATATAGATAGATATAGAGATAGATATAGATATAGATATAGATATAGATATAGATATAGATATAGATATAGATATACACTCTATGGGAATTGGGACTTGTGAGCTCCACTTACCTAATGGGTCAATCTTGTAAGGTCAAACCTTCCATTTCAGTTTTCCCAGTCTTCTCTGTCCTTCCTCTGGTTTCACTTCTCCTCTTGCTGAATTCTCGATGTTGTGTTGTTGCTGTTGTTGTTCTGTTTAACCATTTCTGCCCATCCTCATCATTTGACCCCATTCCAGAAGTAGATTTTATAATGGCAGGTTAAGACACCTGCCTTGCAGTGACCCTAAGGCTGTTACAGTACACATTACCAAATCAGCTGTTGACCTGTTTTAGTTCTCAATCATCTAGGCCAGCTATATTATCTACAGCCACAAACCCGCAGTTTGGCAGCACTTTATTCAGCCTTTTACATCAACATGGGGTGGGAGATATGATGCCCTTTGGGATATAGAGTCCTTATTTGGCCCTGGCTTCCAGCTGTGGGCCATTGCCTTGTCTTTGAGCACTTTCAGGCTCCACAGGAGCTGAAAGCTCTGGGGCCATTGCTGACTTGAGGGCTCAGACTCCAGAAGGCCCCTCCCTTCAAATCCTCATACTGTTGCATTTCCATTGTCTCTGAAGATACTATCATTTTTAAACCCTGACTATATTTGTTTAATTTTCTCCTTTCATACTGTATCTTCTTTTGATACCAGTTTGGCGCAAAAAGGCTGTGTGAAAATTCATACTACCTTGATCAAAAGTTGGAATATTATAATATTATTCTGTTTGCAATATATATTAACTCCAGTATGTATTGCAATGTTTCTGCATGAGCATGTCAAGAAAAGGGCCTCCTTTCCTCCTTAAAGGAGACAGTGGACCATTGGCATAATTCAAAATGTGTGAGTAAATGCTTAAAAAAATCAATTATCCAGACATTTATAAATACCAAGATATTTGGCTCTACCTAGAAAACATAGTTGTGTTCAATTTTTAGTCAAATAAAATAAAGAGGAAGAGGAGTCTGCATTCCTATGGAAGGAAAAATATATGCACCTTTGAGCTTAGGATAGAGATGTAACCAGCAAAAATCCAGGTGGCTTTCCCCCATGCACCTCTATGTGGCTTCCCAGAGAGAAAGCTCCTCTCTTCCCCTGTAGCTGGGCAAAGTTATGCTGGAATACATGTCTACAACAGCCCTTTCTCATCCCAGAGGGAGGCAAGGTAAGGACTGACCATGAGTCTCAGTGATCCTCCAGAACTCTGTAGATGCAATCATTTCCTCCAGTTCAGCAGTTTTATGGGTCTGTCATTAAGGAACAAAATCCAGGTGGTAAGCAAGTATCTCTATTCCTCACAGGATTAGATTCAATAGCACAAGGAAAAGAATGTGCTCTTGAAAATGTTAAAACTAAAAATGCTGCCAGAAATAAGAACAACGTGTTAAGATCACAATCAGCTTCAGGAAACCTGGAACTGCTGCCAGGGCCAAGAAGAATGGGTCAAACCGTTTCCCAGCTGGTAAAAATGAATACATCAACTCGCTGAACTGAGTTACAAAGGGTTTCCTTAAAAATTTAAGTCTGTATTTCAATTTCAAAAGACCACTGTTTTCTAAATTAACCTATGTTTTACAAAATGAAATAAAAGTCAGTAGTCTTGAAAATGCTAAAATATATTTTCCAAGAGCATACTTTCAATAAAAGCATTAAGTGTAGCCACAAGTGTGAAAAAGAATTAGATAATTAAACAACACATATTTTCTCAACATTTGATGAACATCTAATGCATAAAGTCTTAAGCAAGAAGAAAAAGTAAGACATTCTGTACAGTTAACTTTTTAGTGTGGATTGGAAAAACCATCCTGTAAATGGGATTTTGGAAAGAAATGTGGAGGGAAAAATGTCTGCAAGGAAAAAAGCCAAAGGAAACAAAGTTGTAGTGAAAATTTTATGTGTATGTATAACTTTATATTTTCTGGCATGATAAAAATACTGATAGGAGAAACGTTTTCCCATTCTTAACATGTACCTCTATTCAGAAAGAACTGAATAGGTTTAATCATCATTAGATAAGCTGGCCACAGAACTTCCAAATTACTTTAAAGATGGTTTTTTGTTTTAATAATTAATATTGAATTAATTTTAAGAAAATTTTAGCTAATTCTGTATCGAGTACACTTAGTAGATTTTCATCTGGATGTGCATATTAGACATCCAATTTTTTGTTTTATTAGAACTCTCCAACTATCCTTGTCTCTCGAGAGTAATTTTATTTAATTCAAAAAGTACCAACAGTTGTCTGCCTTGTAATATTGCTTACATGAAGTTAGTGTTCCTGACCCGTTGTTCCCTTCATCTCAGTCCTCGAATGCATTTTCTTTTCCTTTTGTTTAAACATTTTCTCCTTGGGGACACATGGCTAAAGGCCAGCGGGAGCCAGCCAACACAAATCCTCTTCTGAAACTTGCACAGTATCCATTACAGTTTGGGCAGATGAGGCAAGTTACAATCATGTGTGATGTCGTCTGTAGTAAGATGGTAGCATGCTTAATTTCAAATAAACACCCAATTCTACTCATCTGAACATAATCACCATTATTTTTTTATTAAGAGAGTATAAATTATTCCCAGTAAGCAAACCAAAACACACCCTGTCTTGCTGCCAGGTTCATCACAACCATTTATTCGGCTTAATTTTATTCAGTTCTTCCATCTAGACAAAATATCATATTTATGATAGTGCCGTAGACATCCCTGAACAAGGCTTGCAAATGTCTATATTACTCTCAGTCCACAATGATTCTGAGTGAATGCTGGCCCATGAGATCTTTTAACCTGCACCCTTACTTCTGAATGCAGAGGCATCAAAGTTGATGGATGAGCAGCATA
Source organism: Saguinus oedipus (assembly GCA_031835075.1). Taxonomy (NCBI): domain Eukaryota; kingdom Metazoa; phylum Chordata; class Mammalia; order Primates; family Cebidae; genus Saguinus; species Saguinus oedipus. The sequence continues at coordinate 1,467,734 of CM063172.1, read as the reverse complement.
GTGCCAAACCTTTAGAAGCCTGGACACTTCCACGGTGATGATATCTGATGCCTCACTTTCTTAAGGGCATAACATAGGCAGAATAATGGCAGTCAAAGATGCCCATTTTCTTATGCCTGAAACGTGTGGAAGCTTTAGGTTATATGGCAAAGAATAATTAAGGCTGAGATGAAATTAAGATTGCTGATTCTCTGATCTTAAGATGGGGAGATCATTCTGGATTATACTGGTGGGGCAAACATAATCACAAGCTCCTTAAATATGTTAGAGAGAGGTGGAACATGGAAAAGGACTGTAATGCAAGGAAAGTGAGCAATTTCTAGAAGCTGGAAAAGGGAACAAAATGGTTTCTTCTTTATGATCTTCAGAAAGGCCTGCTGACACCTTGATTTTAGCCCACAAGGACACATTGCAGATTTCTGGACTACAGAAATATAAAATAATAAATTTGTGTGCTTTTAAGTTTGTGGTAACGTGTTACAGCAGCAATAGGTAACTAATACAGAATGTTTTAAAATAATAGAGATGAACATTTCTGTTTTCAAATGGAAACCTGTTGCTGGGCAAATGTTAAACATGTCTTAGTTATGTTACTTAGAGGAATAATGTCAATTTTACTTCTCATTAAAAATGAATTTTGGCTTTCGGAAAAGGTGTTTGTCAAGAACAAGAGGCAGAAAACACCTTGCTTTAAAAGAACCCACACAGCAAAGACAGTATCTGGCACAAAATTGTATCTCAATAGATAAGTTTTGAATGAATGAAAAGATGCACTATGGGTGGCTTGATTTTTCTAGATAACATTCTATAGTGCATTAAGAGGTGCTAGTCTTTCAACATCAAATATTTAGTGAGAAAGTACTTGGAGTTAGGCTTTGGTCTAGTGACAAAAACAGTGTATGTTCAGAAAGGAAGATATTCCTGTGTTTGGGACATTTACTGGGAAAGGAGGCTGAAATTGACCTGGTCAAGAAATCATAAGTAAATCAACAGATGCATACTAAGGAAAGGAGAAGGTGTGCTGGCAGAGAAACACCTGTTTCTTTAGCAGGCAGCAGGAAGGAGGAGGGCAGGAATAGTAGTCTCAAGTGCAGTGTCATATAAAGAAATAAAGCAACTATTTAATGAAAGACAATCCAGAGGGCTGGGCAATGAATATTCAGCATTTGTATCCCCAGTGTCTACACCAAATATGTGTTCAACAAATACAGGTAAATAATAAGTAAATACCCCAAAAGAATTAGAAAAGAAAAGCAGATATAAGACATTTTAGAAAGGTTTTAAATGCCAACTTAGGAGATAAGGAATATTATGCAGGTAAAAGTAAGAATATTAATGAAGACTTAACAAGAAAATGCCATGAAGAAATCCATTTTAGAAAGATGAACCTGATAATTATGTGAAAGTCTCATGTCAATAGAGAGAAATGGTCTGGAGCTTCATTATTTTGTGTCTGCAATATTAGTATTGACTGTATTTTCTCTATGAACTCAATATATATATATGTGAAAGAAAGATGTTATAACAGATCAATGAAAAGTATGCCCACCTTCTACTGGCCACTATCCTGTATTATTGGGAGCTCCAGATTTATACATACTTTTGCCGAGATTTCACTTGTTTCTCCCCTCAAATGCCTACAATTTCATCACTATTATATTCCTTGGGACCATTATGGCTTTGATGCCTACCCACGTCAGTCACACAGGAAGCCCAGAACTCCCACATCATTCTTCATCCCCCAGTACTAAATGCTTCATGTGAACTATAAGGTAAGGAGATGGTGATCAGAAAGTAGGATACATGACATTGATTTTATGGGTGTTTAGAGATTAAATGAATTATTATTTATTCAGTTTAAATAGATGAATAATTGAGTTTGATTTTAAGAAGGAATGGCTGATGCTTTGTGGAGGACAAGATCTTTTTACCATACCCTTTTTGATTCCATCTTCTCCCTGACTGTTGAAACTCTTCCATTGTGCCCTTTGGACCATGGAACACATCATCAGCAGAACCCCCCATATGCTCAGCTGCTTCTCTGAATGTCACTTTTTACTGTACCCTAACTTAACTCTCAAAACCAAGTTCTACCTAAAACACAGCCTCCCAGGCAGCACCCTCAGAAGATGCCTGTTATTATTAACATGGCTTTTATATCACTAGGCCTGATGTACCTTTTGCTATGCATTGCCACATGGAGATCATCCTTCCTTCTTTTAAAACCTCAGCTTTGAATTTCACAACAGTCCTACTTTTTGCAGTCATCTACCCTCCTCATTCCTTGTAAATATTTGGTGTTGGGCCACTGTCATTCTCTTCAACACTACCCCTGCCAGCATTCATGTTGATGTCATCATCTGCAAAGATGATCCTTCCAGTTCATTGCTGTATCCTTGACTTCATCTCCTCCAAAAGATCTTGTCCTCCACAAAGCATCAGCCATTCCTTCTTAAAATCAAACTCAATTATTCATCTATTTAAACTGAATAGATAATAATTAATTCATTTAATCTCTAAACACCCATAAAATCAATGTCATGTATCCTACTTTCTGATCACCATCTCCTAACCTTATAGTTCACATCTTTTACTGTCCCAACTCCAACATACTTTGACATCCCCAAGACCTTCAACACATTAATCCTACAAATTCTTTCTGTCTTTCCCCCTTTTATATATCTATACCTTCAGTAGCTCATCCCAGAAACATTAAAATTATTTTTGACCTTTACCTTCATATCTCACATAAAATTAGAAAGTTCTACTATCCAGAATCAAAATGAGTCCAAAATAAATCCAGAGCCATTCTAATAAGTCCCTGTACCATTGTCGACTGAGACAGCATCCATATTCTCATTAATTATTATGATAGCCCCCAACCTACATTTCTGTATCTGAAATTGATACCTATTACCAACACAGCAGCCAGAGGGATTATTTTGAAATGTAAATCAGAGCATGTTACTACTTTGCTGAAAACTGTCCAATGGCTTCCTATTTAAGTCCAAATATAGTATAGCCTAAGTCATTGCATAGCTAAGTATAGCAGAGCCATCACAGTCTTTCAAGATTTGGTCTCTTCTTACTAGTGTGACATCTCTTAATACTCTCCCCCTTGTGCTATTCGCTCTAGTCAACGCTGCACACCTTGTCTTCCTGGAACATGGCAAGCGTATTCCTGCATCAAGAAGTTTGCATTTGCTGTTCCCTTTACCTGGATCATTCTTCTTTGAGAAAATCGGCATAGTTTCTTCCTTCACTGTTCATGTAAAAACTGTTTTTATAGATGATAGATAGATAGAGAGAGAGAGAGAGAGAGAGAGAGAGAGAGAGAGAGAGAGAGATGTTTGTTTATCCCCACTAAGACTTGAGCTTCATTAGGGCAGGCATGTTGCCTTTACGTTTGCTGCTGTATTCTCAGAACCTAGAACAAGGCCTGGTACAAGGCAAATGTTTTATAAATATTTGCTTAATAAGTGAATGTTGTGCAAAGGGACATGGAGGTGAAAAAGAAGATAATTCAACCAGAGGTCATAGAAACCAAGATAAAAATAGTGACTGGTCACCACTATAATGTTCTCAAAAGATGAAAGTCCTTAAAGTCATTATAATAAAGCTCAGAAGAGAATCTGGTTGTTTGTGAAACCACCTGTTTCATAACAATGCCTCCTCTCAAAATTTCTTCTTATGCCTTGCTATTCATATTATCTTATGTTATTATCCCTTGGCTCTTCTGAGAAAATAACAAGATTTCAATGATTTCCACGGCTATTTCCTGGGGTATGATTTAGAAAGTTTGTTATTTGTTCTAGGTGAAAACAGTGAAGTTTCTCTGTCAGTGAAGTTTTTAGGAAGCCAGCAATCTGCGAGTGAGTCAACATCAAGGACAAATTCTTGCATGTTGTACCTCCCACTAAAAAGAAGGAAGCATACCACCTAGTAGGCCTCTTTAGATTCTAGCCGAATACTATTCCATAATTGGGAATGTTATTCCAACATGTTGAGTGACATTGGAGGCTACCATCTGTGAGGGTCTGGAAGGAGTTCCATGGGAGGAACAGCCTCAAATCCAGCCCTGGTCATATGACTTGGGTCTTATAACCTATGGGATCCTAGTTAGAGATATCCGTGATGGGAAAAGTTCATGGAGCTAGACTCTAAACAGGATAAATATTGACTTCTACTTCTTCTGACAGCAGAGAATTTTTTCAAATATCTAGGTCTTTTTCTCTTAATATGAGTCACGGAGATTTAATCCAAGAATATATCAACTGCTTCCACTTTAAAAGTTTTCATTCATTAGACTTTTATTGAAAAAATGTCTTTTTCATGAAGATACTTTGAAAACACCATTAAAGTGCAAGAAATCTATACCCAGACTTTTCACATAGGCCCAGAAATTGTATAAATGTTTTTAAAAGGCATAAAATTTGTCTCTAATACAGATTCAATTTTATTTTCAACTCAACTGGAGCTTTGTATCATAGCAGTGTTTTCTGCTGGGCATCCCTAACTTTTTTGGGGGTTATTGTCCAGTGCCCCAACCTTTTTATTTAGTACCAAGTATTCTCCAGTGAATTATATTGACTTAGATTTAGTGCTTTCTCCAGGACACTTGTGAGAACTGCATTATTCCCTAGTCACAGATTTAAAGATTTTGAGGAAAAAAAAATGTTGTTTTTGTTATCGTTAATGTAGACTCCACAATTTAAATGATGTAACTTTCTTTCTGAATCTTAAATTTTATGAAAAAGTTGATTCTGGCTACTAATAGCTTTAATGCCTAAGAGCTAATAAAGCATTTGTCTTCTAACCCCTTCTCTGAAAGAAAGAGGTATGAGGATAAGTTCCTCTGGAAAATTAACAGAAAAATTTAAGGTAAACATATCTTTCAAAACAATCTGTTCTGGAGTTTTTCCTCTTTGATTGCATACAGTTGACAACACACAGGTAAAATGGGAACTCATTCAAACTATATTAAGATTTACCCAATCATCAGGATGACTGCCTAATCTATAAAAGATAAAAGGGAACTTCATTCCTTGTCACACAGAGAGATCAAATTTCTGTCTTTATCTGGCTTCTTAGAACAGAAAATAACACAACGGGGTCATAGTTGGTGTGGCTTAGACTGAGTTAAAAGGAAGAGTTCTGAGATCAAAAAGAGAAAAAGTCAGGTCAAAAATGAACAAACAGGAAAACTCAGATTTTTGAATTTATGATAATTAGCCTAGAATTTAGAAGACATAGTGACAAAAATCTTGACTAGGAATCCATAAGTAAGGTGAAGGGTGTAACATTTCAGCTCAGTGAATTAAAACTATGGATTTCTAAAGGAATTGGCCAGACAAAACCTGAGAATGGATTACCTATTTTAATTATCAAAAACCAGAAAACCAAGGCATTTGCTGCCAAAAAGATAAAGGTGAAATATTCAATGATGATGTAGACTTAACTCTGTTTCTGATGCAGTGGTGCCAATTTAGATGTAATCTTTGAGTTTAGTCTTCTGCATAGTCAGCGCAATTATTGGGTTTGCCAAAGCCATGTGTTCTTAATTTAGCAAGGGCATTTAGACACTTTAAAATAAAGATGAATGGATATGAAAGGAAAAACAAGAAATTTGAGGTGATGTAAACTTAGGTTGCAGAGCTTCCTGAAAAATACCAAGTAAATTAAAAAAGCTTCTCAGGCTGTCAAATTTCATGTTATTGTAACCAAACATCATTTACAAAGTCATCTAATACCTCATTAATGCTATAAGGAATTCTCAGGGTGATGAGAAAGACAACTTTCAACATGCAAAAAATAAAAATGCCTGTATTATTATTATTGTGGCATAAACTATTTTAAAGAAAAATTTTCATCATAAATTTGGTAATAATTTTTTCAATTTGGTGCTAAGAATAATGAATCAGTCAACAAAACACTTTGCTCTTGCTAATCCCTGACAGAATGACATATTGGGGTGTATTTAAAGCACAGTGTACCATTTATAAAACAGGATTTATGTACAATTCATTATGTTCTGACAAAACAAATGCCCATAGAATACATAAGAAAATGATTCCTGCCATCCTTTGGGATCAGTTATCTCAAGAAAGAAACTATTCACGTTGGCATGAATGCAGCCGTCTTACTATAATTATGTCTTCCTAATGTCACTGAATCAGAGACGTGACCAACTGCCTTGACCTACAATCTAGTTAAACTACTCTATCATTAGCATACTCCTGCTTTAAAATTTCTTCATTTTGCAAGTTTAGTATCTCTTTATTCTTTTTCTATTGACTAAAAAGTGATGGTGTTCATAGCTGCGTGATGTTTTTAAAAAGTAAAAGTATTTAAAAATGAAAATATCAATCCATCATTAGTGGAGTAGGTTCTGTGAGAGGGTCGACTGATTTCTTTTTTTTTTTTTTTTTTGAGATGGAGTTTCGCTCTTGTTACCCAGGCTGGAGTGCAATGCGCGATCTCGGCTCACCGCAACCTCCGCCTCCTGGGTTCAGGCAATTCTCCTGCCTCAGCCTCCTGAGTAGCTGGGATTACAGGCACACGCCATCGTGCCCAGCTAATTTTTTTGTATTTTTAGTAGAGACGGGGTTTCACTGTATTGACCAGGATGGTCTCGATCTCTTGACCTCGTGATCCACCCGCCTCGGCCTCCCAAAGTGCTGGGATTACAGGCTTGAGCCACTGCGCCCGGCCGGTAGACTGATTTGTTATGAAGAACATTAGGAGGAAAAAAAGGAAGGAAATGCCAGAAAATCTGTCTTGTAGACTAAAATAAAAGGCAGTTTATTTGTCTAAGTCAAAGGCAAAACAGCAAGGTAGACAACAGAAGTAATGTTACGTTAATACTAACATAAGCAGACACAGTATAATAGGTACACTCACCAATCAAGCAGAATGGATACAGGGTATCATGGGAGTAGGGTGCCAGATGTCTGTTGTATGCTGGGGGACTACCCTTTGGTTGTTGAATAATAAACATATTTGGGAGGCCTGAAAGAGGGCCATGATAGAGGAGGGGAAGGTGGAACATTGGGAGTGAGGGGAAGTATAGGATCAGCAACTATTGACCAACTAGTGGGAAGTAATTTATTATTTTAGCAGCTGCTATACTCACATGGTTCATGCTATCCAGTCTGATACAAAGTATGATTCATTCATACTCTGACCAGAATGGGTTCTAAGGAGCTAGAAGAATGGATTGGTAATACCTGTGGTGAGTGGTATGTATGACACATGATATGAAAAGTCATCATGACTGTGTCTGAACACAGGACAGCAGGGCCTCCTCCCTGGTGTGCAGTTTATTGACACATTTCTTGGCCCTGACCAAGATCTGAAGTCGGGAGGAGCCCTAACAAGTAGTCAGGCCTGTCAAACAGAGGACATTATTGGATGGATGGATGGCATTAGGACACCCAAATTCTAGATCTCAGAGCATGATGAATATGAAGTCTCAGTCCCATTAGATAAATGGACTAGGATGAATTAAATTTGCCCTGTCTAGATTGTCCAGAAATCCAGAGGAAGGCTGAAGCCTCAAAGGTGGAAATCAGTGTGCCTAGCTATAGAAGGATGATGAAGGTAGGGGCTGAGATTTTATTTGAACAATTTTCTTCAACCTATAGAAATGATCAGCAAACCCTTTAAAAACCACAAGTATCTTCCATCTCAAACAATTTGTAGTACGTGTTACATACCATAAATTATCCAAAAGAATAAATTCAATAGTATAATGCTAAAAAATTATCTTACATCTCAAATGAGACTGTTATAAAATTTTTATCCTGACACATAACAAATATCTGGTAATGTTATATAATATATAATAAAGATGTGTTCATATAAATGTCTAACAAAGAGATTATGTGTGTTTCCCACTTTTATTGTAGAGAAGTTCTGTGAATATATAGTTGATTGAGCTAAATAAAAAAATTCACTGAGAGTAAGATGATAACATACTTGATGAACGTGTCTATATTGACAAGGCAACAGTCCCTAACTGAGCAATTCCTAAGCTCCATGCCTTTGCATTATACTGCCTACATACATTAGACATGGCAACACTATCAGTGTCACTAATTCTGGAGATAATATGTGCAGTGTTGCGTGTCATTCAGCCGACAAACAATTGGCAGGTAGCTTTTATAATAGCAAGATGGATTCTTATATGGGATGTGTTGATTGCTTATGCCAGTCCCTTTAAAATGTAACAGCAGTTGTAATTAGAGCTGTAAATCTCTTCTAACTATAATTAGATTACTGTTTATATCCATTGTCATTTTTTTTAACAGCCTGAGACAGTACTGTGGAGCTAGAAAAGTTGTCGGGAGAAGTGGCCATGTGGCTTCCTTGAAATAATAATCACTGTTAAGAATTACCTGCATTCCGTTTCATGAGTTTAAATACTGAGTCCCAAGAAACTATTTCAAAGAGGTGGCTTCATGAATCCTTAGTGTCTGTTAAGGAAGTGTATCCCCCAAAGGAACAGACCTAGTCTTTTCAAGGGCTGCCCTAAGATAGATAACGCAGCCAGTCATTATACCTATTGGTACTCATGAGAACAAAATGGGAAGAGAGGATGTCTGCATGACAGAAAACAGTTCTGTATTTTATATCTCATTAAATATCAATTCCCTTTTAAAGCATCACTTTGTTGACACCATAACCTAGCGAGACAATAGAATCATGCTGAAAATACACTGTTCATTTAAGATGCTTCGAGGTTGCTGAAGGCACTGGACAGGGTTCTCAATCCTTTACCTTCCTCTCTTAAATCTTTTTTTTTTTTTTTTTAATTCCCCCTTTATCCTAAAGAATTAATTGTCCTCCATTTTTCTTCTAAGATTCTAGGGTTTCCTTTTTACAGATTGATACTTAGTTCACCAATAAATGATTGTTATTTATGGTGTGATATGGTATCAATTTTTCCATATGCATAATTAATTTTTTTTTAAATTTTTTATTTTTTATTGCGTTTTAGGTTTTGGGGTACATGTGCAGAACATGCAAGATAGTTGCATAGGTACACACATGGCAGTGTGTTTTGCTGCCTTCCATCCCTTCACCCACATTTGGCATTTCTCCCCATGCTATCCCTCCCCTGCTCCCGCCACTGCTGTTCCTCCCCTATTCCCCCCAATAAACCCCAGCATATAGTACTCCCTTCCCTGTGCCCATATGTTCTCTTTGTTCGTCACCCACCTATGAGTGAGAATATGTGGTATTGCATTTTCTGTTCTTGTGTCAGTTTGCTGAGAATGATGTTCTCCAGATTCATCCATGTCCCTACAAAGGACATGAACTCATCGTTTTTGATGGCTGCATAATATTCCATGGTGTATATGTGCCACATTTTTCCAGTCCAGTCTATCATTGATGGGCATTTGGGTTGGTTCCAGGTCTTTACTATTGTAAACAGTGCTGCAATGAACATTCGTGTACATGTGTCCTTATAGTAGAACTATTTATAGTCCTTTGGATATATACCCAGTAATGGGATTGCTGGGTCAAATGGAATTTCTATTTCTAGGTCCTTGACTTGCCACACTGTCTTCCACAATGGTTGAACTAATTTACACTCCCACCAGCAGTGTAGAAATGTTCCTATTTCTCCACATCCTCTCTAGCATCTGTTGTCTCCAGATTTTTTAGTGATCGCCATTCTAACTGGTGTGAGATGGTATCTCAATGCAGTTTTGATTTGCATCTCTCTAATGACCAGTGATGAGCATTTTTTCATATGTTTGTTGGCCTCATGTATGTCTTCTTTCGTAAAGTGTCTTTTCATATACCTTGCCCATTTTTGGATGGGCTTGTTTGTTTTTTTCCTGTAAATCTGTTTGAGTTCTTTGTAAATTCTGGATATCAGCCCTTTGTCAGATGCGTAAACTGGAAAAATTTTTTCCCATTCTGTTGGTTGCCGATTCACTCTAAAGACTGTTTCTTTTGCCGTGCAAAAGCTGTGGAGTTTGATTAGGTCCCATTTGTCTATTTTGGCTTTTGTTGCCAATGCTTTTGGTGTTTTGGTCATGAAGTCCTTGCCTACTCCTATGTCCTGAATGGTTTTGCCTAGATTTTCTTCTAGGGTTTTTATGGTGCCAGGTCTTATGTTTCAGTCTTTAATCCATCTGGAGTTAATTTTAGTGTAAGCTGTCAGGACGGGGTCTAGTTTCTGCTTTGTGCACATGGCTAGCCAGTTTTCCCAACACCATTTATTAAACAGGGAGTCCTTTCCCCATTGCTTGTTTTTGTCAGGTTTATCAAAGATTGTATGGTTGTAGATATGCTGTGTTGCCTCCGATGCCTCTGTTCTGTTCCATTGGTCTATGTCTCTGTTTTGGTACCAGTACCATGCTGTTTTGATTACTGTAGCCTTGTAGTAGAGTTTGAAGTCCAGTAGTGTGATGCCTCCCACTGTTTTCTTTTTGCTTAGGATTGACTTGGCTATGTGGGCTTTCTTTTGGTTCCATATGAAGTTCAAGGTGGTTTTTTCCAGTTCTGTGAAGAAAGTCAGTGGTAGCTTGATGGGGATAGTGTTGATTCTGTAAATTACTTTGGGCAGTATAGCCATTTTCATGATATTGATTCTTCCTAACCATGAACATGGAATGTTTCTCCATCTGTTTGTGTCCTCTCTTATTTCATTGAGCAGTGGTTTGTGGTTTTCCTTGAAGAGGTCCCTTACGTTCCTTGTAAGTTGTATTCCTAGGTATTTTACTTTCTTTGTAGCAATTGTGAATGGCAGTTCATTCTTGATTTGGCTCTCTTTAAGTCTGTTATTGGTGTATAGGAATGCTTGTGATTTTTGCACATTGATTTTATATCCTGAGACTTTGCTGAAGTTGCTTATCAGTTTCAGGAGTTTGTGGGCTGAGGCGATGGGGTTTTCTAGATATACTATCATGTCGTCTGCAAATAGAGACAATTTGGCTTCCTCCTTTCCTATTTGAATACCCTTTATTTCTTTTTCTTGCCTGTTTGCTCTGGCTAGAACTTCCAGTACTATATTGAATAGAAATGGTGAGAGAGGGTATCCTTGTCTAATGCCGGATTTCAAAGGGAATGCTTCCAGTTTTTGCCCATTCAGTATGATATTGGCTGTTGGTTTGTCATAAATAGCTTTTATTATTTTGAGATATGTTCCATCAATACTGAGTTTATTGAGGGTTTTTAGCATAAAGGACTGTTGAATTTTGTCAAAGGCCTTCTCTGCATCAATTGAGATAATCGTGGTTTTTTGATTCTGGTTCTGTTTATGTGGTGAATTACGTTTATAGACTTGTGTATGTTGAACCAACCTTGCATCCCCGGGATGAATCCTACTTGATCATGATGGGTACGCTTTTTGATGTGCTGTTGCAATTGGCTTACCAATATTTTATTGAAGATTTTTGCATCTATGTTCATCATGGATATTGGCCTGAAGTTTTTTTTTCTTGTTGAGTCTCTGCGGGTTTTGGTATCAGGATGATGTTGGTCTCATAAAATGAATTGGGAAGGATTCCCTCTTTTTGGATTATTTGGAATATTTTCAGAAGGAATGGTACCAGCTCCTCTTTGTGTGTCTCATAGAATTCGGCTGTGAACCCATCTGGACTTGGGCTTTTTTTGTGTGGTAGGCTCTTAATTGCTGCCTCAACTTCAGACCTTGTTATTGGTCTATTCATAGTTTCGGCTTCCTCCTGGTTTAGGCTTGGGAGGACACAGGTGTCCAGATATTTATCCATTTCTTTCAGGTTTACTAGTTTATATGCATAGAGTTGTTTGTAATATTCTCTGATGATGGTTTGAATTTCTGTGGAATCTGTGGTGATTTCCCCTTTATCGTTTTTTATTGCATCTATTTAGTTGTTCTCTCTTTTCTTTTTTATCAGTCTGGCTAGTGGTCTATTTTATTGATCTTTTCAAAATAACAACTCTTGGATTTATTGATTTTTTGAAGGGTTTTTCGTTTCTCTACCTCCTTCAGTTCTGCTCTGATTTTAGTTATTTCTTGTCTTCTGCTAGGTTTTGAGCTTTTTTGATCTTGCTCCTCCAGCTCTTTCAGTTTTGACGATAGGGTGTCAATTTTGGATCTCTCCACTCTTCTCTTATGGGCACTTATTGCTATATATTTTCCTCTACAGACTGCTTTAAATGTGTCCCAGAGATTCTGGTATGTTGTGTCTTCGTTCTCGTTGGTTTCGAAGAACTTCTTTATTTCTGCCTTCATTTCATTGTTTATCCAATCAACATTCAAGAGGCAGTTGTTCAGTTTCCATGAAGCTGTGCGATTCTGAGTTAGTTTCTGAATTCTGAGTTCTAACTTGATTGCACTATGGTCTGAGAAACTGTTATGATTTCAGTTGTTTTGCATTTGCTGAGGAGTGCTTTACTTCTAATTATGTGGTCAATTTTAGAGTAGGTGTGATGCGGTGCTAAGAAGAATGTATATTCTGTGGATTTGGGGTGGAGAGCTCTGTAAATGTCTATCAGGTTTGCTTGTTCCAGGTCTGAGTTCAAGTCCTGGGTATCCTTGTTAATTTTCTATCTGGTTGATCTGTCTAATATTGAGAGTGGAGTGTTAAAGTCTCCCACCATTATTGTGTGGGAGTCTAAGTCTCTTTGTAAGTTGTTAAGAACTTGCCTTATATATCTGGTTGCTCCTGTATTGGGTCCATATATATTTAGGATTGTTATCTCTTCTTGTTGTATCGATCCTTTGACCATTATGTAATGTCCTTCTTGTCTCTTTTGATCTTTGTTGCTTTAAAGTCTATTTTATTGGAGACGAGAATTGCAACTCCTGCTTTTTTTTGCTCTCCATTTGCTTGGTAAATCTTCCTCCATCTCTTTATTTTGAGCCTTTGTGTATCTTTGCATGTGAGATGGGTTTCCTGGATACAGCACACCGATGGGTTTTGATTTTTATCCAATTTGCCAGTCTGTGTCTTTTGATTGGTGCATTTAGCCCATTTACATTTAGGGTTAATATTGTTATGTGTGAATTTGATACTGCCATTTTGCTGCTAGCTGGCTGTTTTGCCCGTTAGTTGATGCAGATTCTTCATTTTGTTGATGCTCTTTAGCATTTGGTATGTTTTTGGAATGGCTGGTACTGGTTGTTCCTTTCTATGTGTAGTGCCTCTTTCAGGAGCTCTTGTATAGCAGGCTTGGTGGTGGCTGGATATGGAATTCTGGGTTGGAAGTTCTTTTCTTTAAGGATGTTGAATATTGGCCCCCACTCTCTTCTGGCTTTTAGAGTTTCTGCCGAGAGATCTGCTGTGAGTCTGATGGGCTTCCATTTGTGGGTGACCCGACCTTTCTCTCTGGCTGCCCTTAGCATTTTCTCCTTCATTTCAACCCTGGTGAATCTGACGATTATGTGTCTTGGGGTTGCTCTTCTTGTGGAGTATCTTTGTGGTGTTCTCTGTATTTCCTGGACTTGGATATTGGCCTGCTTTGCTAGGTTGGGGAAATTTTCCTGGATAATATCCTGAAGAGTATTTTCCAGCTTGGATCCATTCTCTTCGTCACATTCTGGTACACCTGTGAAACGTAGATTAGGTCGCTTCACATAGTCCCACATTTCTTAGAGACTTTGTTCATTCCTTTTTATGCTTTTTTCTCTAATCTTGGTTTCTCATTTTATTTCATTGAGTTGATCTTCGACTTCTGATATCCTTTCTTCTGCTTGGTCAATTCGGCTGTTGAAACTTGTGCATGCTTCGCGAAGTTCTCGTGTTGTGCTTTTCAGCTCCTTCAGTTCATTCATATTTCTCTCTATGTTATCGATTCTTGTTATCATTTCCTCAAATCTTTTTTCAACGTTCTTAGTTTCTTTGCATTGATTTAGAACATGTTCTTTTAGCTCACGGAAGTTTCTCATTACCCACCTTCTGAAGTCTGATTCCGTCATTTCATCACACTCATTCTCCATCCAGCTTTTTTCCCTTGCTGGTGAGGTGTTTTGGTCCTTTGTAGGAGGCGAGGTGTTCTGGTTTGGGGTGTTTTCCTCCTTTTTGCACTGGTTTCTTTCCATCTTTGTGGATTTATCCACCTGTTGTCTGAGTAGTTGCTGATTTTTCGATTGGGTCTCTAAGTGGAGGCCCAGATTGTGGATGATGAAGTATTTCTGTTTCTTAGTTCTCCTTCTAACAGTCTAGCCCCTCTGCTGTAAGACTGCTGCAATACATATAGCAAAAGGCCATTTATATTCATACACAAAGAGTATTTAAAATTTACAGAAATCAACAACCAAAATTGCACAAATACAATTAAAGGCAGTTTATAATAAAAGAAATATAAAGGGCCAATGAACAATCAAAATGTCATCAAACTCACTGATGATTAGAATGATGCAAATTTGAACAAATGTAAGATTCCATCTTAAATCTATTATATTTCAACTATTTTCAAAGTGTTACTATTCTTAGTGATTGACTAGATATTCTCATGCTCTTAATATGGTGTATATTATGATGAAACTTCTTAGGAAAGCAATTGAATCCTAGTTATCAAAGTTAAAGAATCTACTTTTGATTTAAAAATTCCAACTTTAAAAATGCGTCCTATAAATATAGTACCACAAAATTGCAAAGATACATTTAGGGGCCAGGTGCGATAATACATTTAAGTAAAAGGATGTTAATTGAACCTCTGTGTATGAAACACTTCTACTCCAATGACTTTCTGCCATTATAAATTATGTAAACATTTTTTACCCAGGACACACACAAACACACACATACACATACATGCACACACACAAATACATACCTTGAAATTGATGGCAGAGGTAGCTATTCAATCCCGGTAGCCTTTTTTCACCTGTCCCAGTCCTAGCGCAAGATCCTTCTTATCAAGCATTCACATAAAGAAAGAGTTGCTTTATGCAACATTGGTACAACTGCCCATTAGAGGACAAACACTGACCGTGAGATTTCTGAGGGACATATGTTTCTTTGGCAATACAAGATTAAGCGAAGTCATTTCAAAATTAAATTTTTATGGCTAAAATTTCTTTGGATGAAACAGATGATTGAGAAAGATGTCCCAATTACTCAACAGGTAACAATGCCTTGCCTTCCTCTTGATGATCTTTACTACACAGTTAGCCTAATGGTTAATGAAATATTTATATGGTGTGCCCATCGATGAGCTCTGCATCATGATGTCAGAGAAAGACTCCTGAATTTGGAGCCAGAAATCCTGGAATTTGATCTCTGTCTTTGTCTGTATTGCGTAGTCAAGTCACTTAACCACTCGATGCCTCATCTCTGTTCTATATATTGTAAATAATGATAAATCCCCCAATGATTATTCCAAATTTCAAACAGCTCACATGTAAAAAATTGCTTTAAATATTCCAAGGGTACCTTTATTTCTTTTCATTGACCAGTTAGCTTCAGGAATCAATAAATAAGCATCCAGAGAAGAAAACTAAGTTGAGGCATAGGTGTAGTAAAAAGAAAATAATTTTATTTAAAAACATGAAGTAAGAAAAGTTTGTTTGATGTGATGAAGTAGCATACATCTTAAATACAAAGATTCTTAAATACTGGATTGAGAAAGTTCTGGTTTTATTCCATTTAGCTTCTAAGAACATGGGAAATCAGTAACAAAAATCATGAATCCAGCGTTGAACTTTGTATCTAGATGGTAAATATAAATTTGCCCAAGTTAATCTGAATTCCCATACCTCAAGTTAAAGTATTCACCTGTATTGTGAGCCTAAAGAGTGTGAATTGTGAAATCTTCAGTCTTAGAATTAAATTGATTCTGGATGGAGATGTCACACATTGGATGGTTAAAGGGGAAATCTGCTATGCTTAGATTTTCAGAACGACTCATCACTACAGCCATTAGCTATGAGATGTTTTCAATGCAATTAATTATTAATAACAAGGAAACCAAGTTTGTGAATGACATACTTGTAATGTAAGCTAATGCAATGAAATAAAATCTGTATAATATTTTAATTATCATGAACTTGAATTCTTATATACATTTCATGAGTAGAAAAAATGTGAGAGAGTTTTAGCTAGAACAATGGAAATACCACATCAAAAAATGTTTCATAGATAAATATTAAACTTGTGTTCCAGTAAAATGGAATAAAAACAAATTGAGCACTGCTGCTTCGACACATTATCTTGCTTGAATAAGAGTAACATGAGGCAGTCTGGACATCTAACAAGACTTTTTTTCAGACCCATTCTATGAGAGGGCTACTTTTCATGTCAGCTTACTCTTGGTTCATTTCATGTTCACTCAGTTCAGAAGATATGTATGCAAATAAATACACCATTTCACATGAGGCATATGTTCCTGAAAATGGTATCACTGTCTTAGCCCTTTTAGATTGCTGTAACAAAATATCGTAAACTGGGTGGCTCTTAACCAATAGAAATTTATTTCTTGGAGTTCTGTAGGCTAGAAAGTCCAAGATTAAGGCACTGGCAGATTCAGTGTCTAGTGAGAGCCCACCCTCTGGCTCATAAATCGCATCTTCTCACTCTGTCTTCACATGGTAGAGGGGGTAAGGCAGCTCTCCTGGTCCTCTTTTATAAGGGCACTAATCCCATTCATAACAGTTCTCCTTGGGATCTGATAACCTCCCAAAGGCCCCACCTTGTAATATGCTCACATTGGTGATTAAGTTTTCAACATGTGAATTGGGTGGGGTGGGGGGGCATGGTGCACAAACATTTAGATAATTGTTTGGGGACATCAACCTACCCAGCTCTATATAGTATTATAATGGAATAGTCCCTAAAGTATTGCATTTTTCCCAGTCATAGATTCGCCCAGCTGTAGTTCATGGAACAGTTGGCAAATGCAGCCATATGAACAAAACAGTTTCTAATGTCAGGACATGTCTACCAATTTTTTATTGCCTCCTGTACTTTTCATCTGCATAATGAGCCATCACTGCAAGGTATCTCAAGTTTCCAGGAGATTGGCATTTTTACAGATATAATGCTAATCATGTGGTAGGTCCAACACCATAACTTTTATCAAGTTTTATGAGTCAAAACTACTCACCAGAACATAAGCAAATGGCAAAAGAATAGGCCCAGAATAATGAACAAAACTCACTTCATTTAGCTCAAAAAGTAATTGAAAGCACTGATTGACTGAAAATATATAACAGCACTCACAAATAGTTGGGAGGAATGGTGTAAGTAATATATAAGATGTAATGGATATATGTGTGTGTAAATATACAAATATATAGGCTACATATACAATTTTATATATAGATGTTTATAATTTTATAGAGAGATGTAAAGATATTTTATATCTCCGTATAATTTATATACTTTTTCCCAGAAACAAACACCTTTTTAATAAATCCATTTCTATGTGGCAGTGTTAGTGACTACTTATCCTCAGTAATACACAAAGAACTCTATAACCATACAGAAGGATGGCATTTTGGGATGAATTACAGGTAAACAACGAACAGTTACTTTAACTACAGAAAAAAAAACCCATACACCACAAACAATAAACATCAAGTAGATGATTCTAATCTTCCTAACCCAGATTTTGGAAAATCTTTAAGTATATGTATCTTAAAGAAGTGTTCAAGTAAGATTATCTATGTCTTCTACTTGAACTGTCCTGCTTTTTATTAAAGTAATGTAAGGGGTGTAAGAAAGGAATACATGTGGGGATACTTTTTTCTAAGAAGGTTTTTAACAATTGCATCAATTTATAACTCCTATACATATTATTACTAACAATATTTTGATTGACATTTACACATGGGTATCTAATGATCATCTTAATAGTCCACACAGCCACTTGGCAAAACCAAAACAAATTTGTTGACCCTCCCATGTCCACACCTATTCCTCCTAGTGTGTGATACCACCACACTCCCAATTGCTGAAACCAGACAAGGAGTCACACCTAATTTTTCTGCAATTCATCAATAAGTCCTGTGTACGCCTTCAATATATCATATCAATATCATTATGCTCCTATTTTTCACCACTGTAGGCCAAATCAACATCTTCTCTTTGCTGGACTACTCTGGGTACTCCTACCTGGTCCTGCTTTTTTTCTCTTATTGCCTTTCTGTGATCCCTTCTTCACAGAGCAGCCCAGTGATCTATGAAGCACAAATCAACTTATGTCCTTGCCCTGCCTCAAATCCCAAAGTGGTCTTCCATCACAGTTGAAACCACATCTAAATTTCTTACCTTGGCTCATAAAGCCCTGCACAGATTGAATCCTGCTAACGTCTTTGCTTTTATCACAAAAGGGTTCCCCTCACTCTTTTGGGGTAACAACAATAATTTTGGTACCACAAAAGTTCTCATCCTTTCAAAAAAGGCAAAATGCATCTACCTATCATTTTCCAACCTTATAAAAATCTAAGAGGAGAAATCACCTATGAACTAAAGAACTACATAACTATCTTTTTTCCTTTGATTCAAGTATTTTAAAAGCAATTGTTTTTCCCTAGAGAATGCTCCCCAAACAATATTATGTTTTATGTGTCCTTTGAGTTTGGGCCACTCTAAGTAGAACAGTCAGATCTGTGTTGCTTTATCAAGTCTCTTTGTAAAAATGGCCTAGCTGTTTTATACAGCCTGCTAGATTTTTTATATGTGTTTGTAAAAAGCAAAGGAAATACGACATCTAAATGTCAGAGTCTTACTGCTATATTTTTGAATCACTGGCATTCAATGCATTATTTTAGTCATTCTGTGATAACTTAATTGTTTTAGCAACACTAGAAAGTTCACTTCTTAGTAGGTAACAATTTCTCCTATAATCCCAATGTTAGAAAAATAATTGCTTGATAGGACACAGCAAATATCTTACTGCCTTGAATCTACTACATCTTTTAGGTTCTTAAGATTTGGAAAATTAAGGAAAAAAAAAAACTTAAGTGATTTGGCCAAATTCAGACAAAAAAAAAAAGCACTTAAAACATTTATATAGATCACAAAACTGATTGCATACCCAATAGCTTTTAGCAAATGTTATTTTCATGAATTAAGTGTAAATGAATCAGAGACATAAAATTAAAGCCCCTTTAAAGATCACATAAATTTAAAATGGAAGGAGCAATACCTTTTGGAAAAATATTATTTCCAGCACAACCCAAACATTTCTATAATAGCTTGGGCTGTTTCACAATCTGAAAGTACATCTGAATTCGGCCACTCTTCTGAACAGTCAATATGAAAAAAAGTCTCTCACTTTATCATCAGAAGAAAATTCTCGAAGGTCTCAGGTATACAAAAAAACCTTTGATTTGATATTTCTAATATGGAAATTACTAAACATTATTTTAGAAGATTATTATATAGAATCCCTGTTCATTTACTCTAAAAAAGTACTATACACACATATGTTAGCACCTTCCCTAAACAGAGATCAACCTTTAAAGGAGATGAATAAACACTTAGTACTCTAAATCACTGAGCAGTGAAAAAATCTTACTGAGAAAAATTAAGTGTAATTTGATAAACTACCAAATTTCAGAGTTTGGGCAATTGAATTTGAATTTGAACTAAGTTTAAATGTTGACTATGTCTACCAAGCTTAAACATATTTAGCTGGCTTAGATCCTGAAATAAAAAAGATTGTCAGGAAGGATGAATTTGGCACACTTGTTTTGAAAACAACTGAAGTCTTCTCTTAAGACCAGGCTTTCTAGAGTTCTCTGAAAGGCTTAGTAAATTTGCAGTCCTGTAGCTCATCTGATTCTATTGAAATCCCCACTGAGGTTAGACTTGTGAGCCTTTGACATTCTGAGCTTCCAGCTTCCTTTACCATGACAAGAAGGAGCGATATTGGCATCCATTCTCACCCATTCAACCATTTTGGATGCATTCTCATGCGGCATTTGCTTTGGTTTTATCTCTTCTTTTTTCAAAACATTTTTTGACCATTTTCATGCCCCTTGCAAGAGATGTTGTACCTTAAAATATGGGAACAGTAGAAGATGTAATCATTATTTATGGGTATATTGATTTCCCAATCAACTGAAATCCCAGGAAAGCAGGAAACTATCTTGTTTGTCTCGCCGCCCATTCTGCTGTGCTCACAGTGGGAAGATAATAAAAGGTTTTTAAAAGTAACCTTAAATCAGCAAGACATAGTAAGAATTAAATGTTTTTGTGAACAGTGTTATGCGGAGAAGGAAACAGAAAATTGCTTTCTCCTTCACATACCCTCTCATTTCCTTTCTTTCCTTGCCCTTTACATCAAAGATAGAAGTTGGCCACTGTGCCTCCCTGTAAACCTTTAAACTTTATAGACAAATCCATTAGTGTATCCACTGAGAGCTTAAGGTTCAGGTTGCCACTCTAATTTCACTCTCATCTGTCCGACAGGGTGTTTGCAGTATCAATTTTAATGAATCCCTTGCCTCATGTCCACAAAGAAACTTGTGGTTAATCCTACTTAGAGTGATATCTAGTAGGGTTTTATTCAAAAGACCTATATGTATGTCAAATTAAAGACTATACCTCAGATTATTTTCACTTCTTAGATGTCAGCACATAAAACCATAGGCAAGCCAAATTTAAGAAGAGAAGAAAGTAGATTTAATTTTATAATGGAAAATCTATTTGCCCAGTAATTCTAATGCTGCTAAATGTCAAACCCTAAGTGGCATGGTGCTTAAAAGTTAACTTTTAATTCTGCTTTAAAAAAACCCAAAAACTGAATTTTAGAAATTATAAAGTTTTGGGGGGGACAGATCAACTGTTTGTCAAGCTAAATTATATACTTAGCAGTTTTATACTGAAAATTTAGCAATTGGCAATGGAAATTGACTTCATTGTATATAAACCAATGCAAAGCTTCCACATACAAATGTTTATCAATTGACTGTAACCATATTTCTGTGTCTGACTGGTCAGACTAGCACATACCATGTACCTCCTAGTGCATGTGCATAGAGAAATTGGATAATGGATGTCATCTTTTACATATATTTTTCTATAATTAGATAATGTAACAGTTAATCCTTAATTTCAACGAATATTTTTTCTCTAACTATAATATGTTTTTGGTGAAAAACTTAATTGGAAATGACGATGAGTAAATTAATCAGTAATTTTTCCGTGGAAGAATTTCAAGGAAAAAAGTAACAAATTTCATTAAAATTTAAAAATGATTATTTTAAGGCCAATATTTTAATAAATTTGTTAATATCCACTTTCATCTTTTTATTAACTAGTCAATTCAAGGAAGCATGCTGAACATTTACACTTATAGTTGTTGGTTTAATATAAAACATGACTGGGGAAATGTAAACTAAAATAAAAGGAAACCTAAGTAGACATTGATTTATGTATGACAGGTGATAAAGTATTTAACTGACTTGAGTATACCTTTAAGTATTATCAGCAGGACCAGTGAAAATTCTCTATTCTTATTTTCCTATCTGACTTTTATATTTTGGGATTTTATAAATAATAATTATGAGCTGTGTTACTTGACTTGTTTGAATGATTTCTTATTAACATTCTGAGAAACAAGCCTTTGTCTTTAAAAATTCTATATATTGATCATACGTATTACGTACATATATATTATAGAAATACAATATATATTATAGATATAATTTAAAACGTTGAAAACCAAAAACATGTTTACCTTTGTACTTTCTATCTCCTAGTCCCTTTTTTCCTTCATTCATTTCTCAGTCTGTTTGCACTACCCAACCTTTTCTTCTTTTACCTACCTTGTTCCACTCAGCTCCCTTTTTCCTTTATTTTGCAAAGCAATATCATCCCAAAGTTCCATATTTTAAGTCACACCAAAGCTGCCTGGATTTAGGACTAGGTAAATTGAAGCCACAAAATTCTGGCAATCAATTGGGAATGTCATCTGGAAACTTCAAATGAAATAAATGGCTAAAACCTGGCTTTGAACTCTAAGACCAGAAACTTTAACTTCCAAATGAAGTGGAGATACTGACAAGTAATTGAATTTGAAGACTTGCTCTGATTAACAGAAAAGTTTGGAGACAGGGTTTGGGTAACCATAGTGACTATGATGCCGCATGCAGAGGCAAAATAAAACTGACTCACTGTTAAGGTTTAACAAGTTCCTCCTCAATGTAGTTCTTGAACAGTTTACATACATACACAAACCAAAATATAGAACTGCACATTAAAAATTAAAACTACACATTAGAAATTTGGGATTAAATTCTCTACAGAATCTAACTGTGTCTGACTTTCTAGCTAAACATCACCTTAAAGTTGGGTAACATCCACCCACTCCACACAAATGAGACTTGGAGATAGATGAAAATCCTTTTCCAAGGGTTTTTTAAATTAATAGACTTTATCTTTTACAGGCAGTTTTAGCTTCACAGCAAAATTGATCAAAGGGTACAGAGATTTCCCATATATCCCCTACCCTGTGCATACCTGCTTCGCCCCATTATCCACATCCCCCAACCAGAGTGGTATATTTGTTACGATTGATGAACCTACATTAAAATAACATTACCACCCAAAGGCCATAGTCCACATGAGTGTTCACTCTTGGTGTTCCACATTTTAGGGATTTGGACAAATGTATGACATGTATCCACCATTACAGTATCATCACCACATAGTTTCACTGCCCTCAAAATCCTCTGTGCTCTGCCTGTTCATCCCTTACTTTCCCCTAATCCCCATCAACCACTACTTTTTTGTTTTTTTTACTGTCTCCATAGCTTTGACTTTTCCAGAATGTCATATAGTTGGAATCAAACAGTATGTGGCCTTTTCAGATTGGCTTCTTTTACTTAGTAATACGCGTTTCAGTTTCCCCCATGACATTTCATGGCTTGAGAGCTCATTTATTTTACTGCTGAATAATTCCCTTTCCTGGGTATACCACAGTTTATTTATCCATTCACTTACTGAAGGACATTTTCATTCCTTTGATGCTTTGGCAATTATGAATAAAGCTGCTGTATGTCTGTAAGTGTTGTGGTAGAGACAAGTTTTTAATTAGTTTAGGTAAATACCAAGGAGCATAGTTGCTGGAAAGTATTATAAGAGTATATTTAGTTTGGTAAGAAATCATCAAACTCTTTTCCAAAGTGTCTGTACTATTTTGCATTCCAAAAATCAATGAAGGAGAGTTCTGGTTGCTCCACATTCTCACCAGCATTTGATGTTACTGGTGTTTCCGTTTTGGCTATTTTCCTAGGTGTGTAGTGATGTATCACTGTTTTGTTTTAATTTGCCTTTCTCTGATAACTTTTGATCTGAACCATCTTTTAATATGCTTATTGGCCACATTCTTTGGCAAACACCAAAGAAGTATGTCTTTTTGGTGAGGTGTCTGTTAAGGTCTTTGCCCCCTTTTCAAATGAGTTGGGTTCTCACTCTGTTGCCTGGGCTGGAATGCAGAGTAGCATGATCATGGCTCACTGCAGCACATGATCGTGGCTCACTGCAGCCTTGAACTACTGGGCTCAGATGATCCTCCTGCCTCAGCTTCCTGAGTAGCTGGGACTACAAATGCACATCATCATGCTGGAATAGTTTAAAAATTTTTTTAGAGACAGGGTCTCATTATGTTGCTCAGGCTGGTCTCAAACTTTTGGCCTCAAGCAATCCTTCTGCCTGAGTTTTCTGGGTCGCTGGGATTACCAGCATAAGTCACAGGCCCAGTTCCTGGCCCATATCTTAATGGGATTTTTTTTATTATTATTATTGCATTTTAAAATTTTTGGTATATTCTGGATAATAATTCTTTATCAGATGTGTTTATTGCAAATATTTTCTCCCAGTCTGTGGCATGTCTTTTGATTCTCTTGATAATGTTTTTCAAAGACCCCAAAATTTTAATTTTAATAAAAGCCAGCTTATCAATTATTTCTTTCATGCATCGTGCCTTTGGTGTTATATCTAAAAAGTTGTTGTCAAACCCAAGGGTAATTTTACTTTCTCCTATGGTATCTTTTAGGTGTTTAATAGCTTTCCTTTTAAATTTTGGTCTGTAATACATTTTGAGTTAATTTTTGTGAAGAGTATAAGGTCTGTATCAAGATTCACTTTTTGGCATGCAGATGTCGAGTTCTACCACAATCTGCTGAACATACATATTTTCTCCATTGTGTTGTCTTCATTCCTATACCAAAGATTATGTGGGTCTCTTTCTAGGTTCTTTATTCTGTTCCATTGACCTAATTGTCTATTCTTTTAATAATATCACAGGGTCTTTTGATGACTG
This sequence comes from Saguinus oedipus, assembly GCA_031835075.1. Taxonomy (NCBI): domain Eukaryota; kingdom Metazoa; phylum Chordata; class Mammalia; order Primates; family Cebidae; genus Saguinus; species Saguinus oedipus. Next base: position 1,443,521 of record CM063172.1, on the reverse strand, counting down.
TTACTTATAGTAAGTCTGGAAGTGAGACAGTTTCAGTCTTCCAACTTTCTACTTTTCCTTCAATACTGCATTAGTTACCCTGGGTATTTTGCATCGGCACATAAATTTTAGACAGAGCTTGCTGGCATCCACAAAATTAGTTGTTGCTGTAATTTTGATTTGGGTTGTACTCAACCTTTAGATCAAGTTGGGAAAAACTGACATCTTGACAATATTGAGTCTTCCTACTCATGAACATGGAACAGATTTCCATTTATTTAATTCTTTTTAAATTTATTTTATTAACATTTTGTAATTTCCTCATATAGATCTTGCACATATTTTGTAAGATTTATACCAATATAGATAATATTGTATTTTTAATTTCAAATGGTACTCATTCATTATTTGTATATAAGAGAACAATTTACTTTTGTATATTAACCTTGCATCCTGCAACCTTAATATATTTTATTAGTTTCAGAAGTTTTGGGGGATCTTTTTTTTAATCAATTCTTTTTGTGTTTCTCATCAATTCCTTTTGGTTTTCTAAATAGATCATGTTATTTGTGAACAAAGAGACTTTTATTCTTCCTTCTCAATCAGTATACATTTATTCCTTTTCTTATCCTATTGCATTAGCTACAGATTTTTGTATAACATTGAAAAGGAGTGGTGACAGGGAGCATCCTTGTTTGTTCCTGTTCTTAACAGGAAAGTTTCTAGTTTCTCACCATTAAGAAAAATATTAGCTGTAGGGTTTTTGTAGATTCTTTTTATTAAGTTGAGAAAGCTCCTCTCTCTTTCTAGTTTACCAAAAGTTTTCTTTTTATTATAAATGGGTGTTAGATTTTGTCAGAAATTTTTTCTGAATCTATGGATATCATGTAATTTTCCTTCTTTAGCCTGTTCACATGGTGGATTACATTAGTCAATTTTGAAATGTTAAACTAGCCTTAAATAACCTGGGATAAATCTCACTTGGTAGTGGTGTTTAATTTCTTTTTATACTTTGTTGGATTTCACTTTCTAATATTTTGATGAAGATTTTTGCATTTAAGTGCATGAGAAATATTGGTCTCTAGTTTTCCCCGTAATGTCTTTATTTGATTTTGTTATTAGGGTAATGCTGGCCTCATAGAACGAAGTAGACAACATTTTATCTGCTTCTGTCCTCTGAAAGAGACTGTAGATAATTGGTACAATTTCATTCTTAAATGTTGGTAAAATGCACTAGTGAACCATCTGGGACTAGTAATTTCTGTTTTGAAATCGTTTTAATTATTGATTCGATTTATTTAATAGGTATAGGTTTATTTGATTGTCTATCTTTTGTAAGTTTTGGTAGATTTTGTCTTTTATAATATTGGTCCATTTCATCTAGGTTATCAAATTTGTAGGCATAGACTTGTTCATAATATAATAATAAATACTCTATATAATTAATATATAATTATATATGTATATAAGTAAATAAATATAATAAAATTGCTTGCTTATCCTTTAATGTCAATGGGATCTGTAGTGATGTTCCCTTTTTTATTTATGATATTGCTTTCTCTCTATCTGTCTCTCTGTCTCTCTCTCTCTCTCTCTCTATCGGTCTTTTAGTTAGGTTGATGAGAGACTTAAGAATTAGCTTTTGGCATTGTTGATTTTCACTGATTTTCTATTTTCAATTTCATTAATTTCTGCTCTGATTCTTAATAGTTCTTTTCTTTGCTTACTTTATATTCAATTTTCCCTTCTTTATCTAATATCCTAAGGTGGGAACTTAGATGATTTATCTTAGCTTATCCTTCTTTTCTAACAAATCTCTTCTATGCTATAAATGTCCCTCTAAGCACTGCTTGCATTGCATTATACAAATTTTAATGAGTGTCTTTTCATTTTCATTTAATTAAAATATTTTTAAATTTCTCTTAAGATTTTTTCTTTGCAATCTTTAAATTGTTGTTAAATCATCAAGTATTTTATTATTTTCTAGGTTCATTTCATTATGCTGTGAGAGCAGACATTGTATAATTTCTGTTTTTCATATGTGTTAAGCTATGTTTTATGGCCCAGGATGTGGTTCATCTTGGTGAAAGTTCCATGTGAGTCTGAGATAAATGTGTATTTTGCTTTGGTTGGATGAAGTAATCTATAGATGTCAATTATATGCAATTGATAGATGGTGTTGAGTTCAACTATACCCTTACTGATCTTCTGCCTGTTGGATCTGTCCATTCCTGATAGAATAGGTGTTGACATTTTCAACTAAAATAGTGGGTTTGTCCATTTTTCTGTGCAGTTCTACCGGTTTTTACCTCAGATAGTTTGATGCTCTATTGTTATGTTCAGGCATCTTAAAGATTCTTATGTGTTTTTGGAAAATTACCTATTTATCATTAGGTAACGCCACTTTTTATCCCTGATAACTTCCCAGGCTCTGAAGTTTGCTCCATCAGATATTAACATAGTGACTCCCACTTTATTTTAATTGTTGTTGGTATACTATATGTTTCTCAATCCATTTACTTTTAATCTATGCTTCTCTTTATATTGAAAGTGAGTTTCTTATATAGAATACATATTTGAGTCTTGTTTTTTGGTCCACTTTGACATCTCTGACTTGAAATTGGTGAATCTAGACCATTTATATTTAAAATGATTATTGCTATTATTAGGTTAATATCTACTGTACTTGTTACTATGTTGTATTTGCTGCCTGTGTTCTTTATTTTCTAATTTTATCTTTCACTCTGTTATGCCTTTTGTGGCTTCAACCAAACATTTTATATTTTTCTATTTTCTCTCCTTTCTTAGCATATCAGTGATACCTCTGTTTTTAGTGGTTTTCCCTAGAGTTTTTAATATACATTTACAAACAATCCAAGTCCACTTTTAAATAACACTATATCACTTCACAGGTTGTGTAGTTGTGTGAATACCTTATAATAACAAAATAATCTCAATTCTTTTCTCCTTCTGTCCCTTGTTTTATTGTTGGCTTTTATTTTACTTATAGATAAGCATATAAAAATGTGCTGTATGTGTGTGTGTGTGTGTATTCATACACAATAAAATATATTACTTCTATTAGTTTTAAGAAATTCTTATATGTGAAATCAATTGAGTAGTTGATTTAACAGATAACAAGAGTTAAAAAAAAGTTTCTATTAACTTTCGTTTATTATTTCATGCTATTCCCTTCTTTATATAAATCTGCTTTTTAAACTTATATCATTTTTTTCTCCCTAAACAATTTCTTTTAGCATTTCTTGGAAGGAAAGTCTATAGGCAAAAAATTCCTTCCATTTTCGTTTCTCTGAAAAACTCCTGCTTCTGCACTGTTGATGGACATTTTCACAGGGCACACAATTCTAGGTTGGTGGGCTTTTTTTTCTTTCTCTTAATACTTTAAATACTTTATTTCACTCTTTTCTTGCTTGCATGGTTTCTGAGGAAAAGTTGGACAAAATTCCGACTTTTGTTTTTCTATAGGTATATATATCCCCCATCCCACTTTCAAGATTTTTAAAAAATATTTTATTTTCTGTAGTTTTAATAATATGCCTAAGTGTATTTTTTGGTATTCATTCTGTTTGAGCTTCCTAAACCTGTAGTTTCTTATCTGACATTAATTTGGGAGAAATTCTCAGTCACTATTGTTTCTAGTATTTCTCTTGCTCCTTTCTTTCTTATTCTTCTGACATTCCTATTCCATGTATGTTACAACTTTGGTAGTTGTCTCACAGTTCTTGGATATTCTGATTCTTTCAGTCTTCTCATGTCTACTTTTTAGATTTAGAGTTTTCTATTAAGATACCTCCTCAATCTGAGAAATTCTTTCCTAGGCCATATACAGTCTACTAATAAACCTATAAAAGTTGTTCTTAATCTCTGTTACAGTGGTTTTTGATCTCTGACATTTTGTAATCGTTCTTAGAATTTCCCACCCTCTGCATACATTACTCATTTGTTTTTGCATGCTATTCTACTTTATCCATTATATCTCTTAGCTTAGCATGTTAATCATAGTTGTTTTAAATTCACCATCTGACAGTTCCAACATCCCTGCCATATATGAGTCTAGTTTTGATGCTTCTTGTTTTGTCTCTTCATACTGTGGTTGGTTTTTTTTTTTTTTGCTTTCTGGTATGCCTTGTAATTTTTTCTTCATAGCTGCATATAATGTATTGCATAAAATAAACTTCTGTAAGTAGAACTTTAGTCATATGATAGTAAGGTGAGTGAGGGGATAAGTGGTGTGCTGGAGTTATATGATTAGGTCTCAGTCTTTCAGTGCGCCTGTGGCTCTAGACTGTGAACTTCATAACTGCTTCTCTGTCTTCACTTCCATAGCTGGGACATATGGCTAGAGTGGACTAGCATTAGGTTTCCTTTCTATGTGGGCAGCTAGAGGTGGCTGGAATTGGTGATTTTCCTTCACCCAGGTCAGCTTAGGCTTTGATAAAACCCCAGCAAATTAGGCTCTAGTTAACTAGCTTCTACTGAAGGCAGACCTTGGTGAGAATGGAGTGCCTTCAGAATGGCTCCCTTTCCCCTCCCTCTGCTGGAAGGACTAGCTAATTCTTCTTGGATATTCACTGAGAGACCCAGGTTATGCTTCCAGAAGTAAAACTCACAAAAGTGCAGGGGCTCTTCCATGACAGAGTCTCCCTGGAGTTTTTGACTTTGAGTTGTCCACACTGAGCCTCAAGCAATTCATCAATCACGCTTCTGTTTTTCTACTCCAGCAGTGGTGGGAAGCTGTGGAAGTCTCTGCTTGTGGTTCTGTTCTAGTAAATTATGATTCTCTGGATCTGCCCCTCTGTCTCTACAATTTTGGGGTCAGCAGGTTGTCCTATGACTTCCCTTCTCCTACAGATCTAAGAAGAATTGTTAAATTTCCAGTTTGTTCAACTTTTCACTTGGTTTAGGTTGGAGGGGTGACTTGTAAACTTCTTTTCCTAGGGTTTTTCAATCCAGAGTATAATATATTTCTCTTGTGTGATACATTAATTTAATCCAGGCATCTGAGTGCTAACAAAAACCACATATAAGGGAGCAAATCTCTTCCACAATACATATGGCTTTATTTTTCTAAGCGTAACGCATTTTTGATTGTCTAAGGCAACAAATTACTTTCCTTTAGTTATATGAACACTTTCATTTATTCAGACATTATATCAGATAGACATCAAGTGAGCTTTCTTTTGTGTTATTACTTTTTTTAAATGAAGAACAATTCCACTGTTACAGTAGGGACCCATAATTGGAAATGTCACCATATGTTAGCACCCAAGGTACTTATGAACCTATCTGTTCAGTTAAATGTCAGTTGTTGATTGACTATGAAGATGTCATGCAAAGAATCACATCCATGTCTATGCTTCCGGTTCTCATCCATATGGGAGGAATGAAACTATTCAAGTAAATCCATTACCCAGTTAATCTGCCAATTATGAGAATAAAACAAATTGTAAGTTACTGATATGTAATACTCTGAAGCTCTGCAGGATCTAGATTCTCTTAATAGTTCTCAAAATAATATGTGTATTATTTCCTTGAAAGAGTTTCTGACATTAGATTTTAGTTTCTATATGGCCTCTGGATGATGCTAAGATACTTAAACCAGGTGGGATTTAGCAGTCTGCTATGTCAGAAAGGCCCTGACCTCGACTCAAAACCATTGGTTAGCCTTCAAGAATCAGCCATAGCTATTGGCAAAAATAAATAAATAAAACCCTCATAATTAATTAAACAAATTCTTTATTCAAAAATCGACAGGACATAGAATATGTAGAGTCTTAGTGGTCTTTTTTTTAATCCTGGTGGTGCTTGATTACCTGAGGCCCACTAAAACATGATTACTCAAAACATAAAATTTGGTGGTAGTTCTGGATTTGAAAATAGAAGTATATGATCCTGTTGCACTCCTCAAGAGTAGAAATTACAAGTCTGCTCCAATTAGTTGTAATCCAATAAAAGTACATACATAATGATGGTATTGTGTTCAACACAGAAACCATGAGTGAGTGCATCTCCTGTGATAAAAGTCAGCCAAGGAAAGGAGGCACAGTGCTGCTGATGCCAGCACAAACTGCTTACCTTCTCTGAAAGCACATGAAAGTAAGAATGCTAGAATATATTAATTATTGACAAATTGGGCCCGGCATGGTAGCACATGCCTGCAATTCCAGCGCTTTGGGAGGTCAAGGCAGGCAGATCACTTGAGGCCAGGAGTTCAAGACCAGCCTGGCCAACATGCCAAAACCCCATCTCTACTAAAAATAGAAAAATTAGCCAGGTGTGGTGGTGCACACATGTAATCCCAGCTACTTGAGAGGCTGAGGAGGGAGAATTGCTTGAACCCAGGAAATGGAGGTTACAGTGAGCCAAGATCATGCCACTGCACTCCAGCCTGGGTGACAGAGTGAGACTCCATCTCAGAAAAAAAAAATTGTTGACAAATAGTCATAAGGTATTTGGAATGACTATTATACATTTATTATTATTTTTATTTTTTATTTTTTTATTTTTTATTTTTTTTGAGACGGAGTTTCGCTCTTGTTACCCAGGCTGGAGTGCAATGGCGCGATCTCGGCTCACCGCAACCTCCGCCTCCTGGGTTCAGGCAATTCTCCTCCCTCAGCCTCCCGAGTAACTGGGACTACAGGCACGCGCCACCATGCCCAGCTAATTTTTTGCATTTTTAGTAGAGACAGGGTTTCACCATGTTGACCAGGATGGTCTCGATCTGTTGACCTCGTGATCCACCCGCCTCGGCCTCCCAAAGTGCTGGGATTACAGGCTTGAGCCACCGTGCCAGGCCACATTTATTATTATTATTATTTTGAGGAAGGCAGGAAAGGAGGAAGGGAGAGAGGAAGGAAGGTGGGGAGGAAGGAAGGGAGGGATGGAGGAAGGAAGGGAAGGAGGGGGAGAGGGAGGGAGGGAGGGAGAGAAAGAAAGAAAGGAAGGAAGGTAATCAGGCAATGAGAGAGACATTGCCAAACTGGACCTAGAGGTCTACAAATTGATTTCTTTTTCCTTTTTTTTTTTTTTTTTTTGAGAGAAGGAAAGAAAAAAAAGGAGTGAAGGAGAGGAAGAAAGAGGAAGAAAAAGAGGGAGAGAGAACGGAAATGTTGCTTTATTCTAAAAGAAATGGATATTAATAATGGCCAATCAATATTTCATTTAAACCTATGAGTAGGTGTGATGTGGTATTGACAAGAATGTATATTTTGTGTGTTTAAAGTAGAGAGCTCTACAAATATTTATTAAGTTTACTTGTTCTGGATCTGAGTTTGAGTCCTTGATATCCTTATTAATTTTCTGTCTCATTGAGTCTAAGTCTCTATGTATCTGGGTGTTAGGATCGTTAGCTCTTATTGTTGCATTGATCCTTTTACCACTATATCTTTGTTGCTTTAAAATCTATTTTATCAGATATGAGAATTGCAACTCCTGTTATTTATTTATTTATTTATTTTTGCTTTCCATTTGGTTGGTAAATCTTTCTCCATCCCTTTGTTTTGAGTCTTTGTGTATCCTTGCATGTGAAATGGATCTGGATGTAGCATACCGTTGGGTTTTGGCTATATCTTTTGACTGGGGGATTTAGTCGATTTAAATTTAGGATTACTGCCATTTGATGTTAACTCGCTGTTTTATCCATTCATTGATATAAATTCGTCTTTATGTTGATGCTCTTTTTGGTATATTTTTAAATAGGCTAATACTGGTTGTTTCTTTCTATGTGTAATGCTTCTTTCAGAAGCTCTTGTAAAGCAGGCCTGGTGGTAATAAAATCTCTGAGTACTTGCTTGTTCATAAAAGATTTTATTTTTCCTTCAGTTGTGAAGCTTAGTTTCGCAGGATATGAAATTCTGGACTGAAAGTCGTGTTCTTTAAGGATGTTGAATATTGGCCCCCACTCTCTTCTGGCTTGTAGAGTTTCTGCTGAGATATCTGCTGTGAGTCTGATAGGCTTCCCTTTGTGGGTGACCCGACCTTTCTCTCTGGCTGCCTTAGTATTTTCTCCTTCATTTCAACCTTGGTGAATCTAACGATTATGTGCCTTGGGGTTGCTCTTCTTTTTTTTTATTATTTTTTTTTAATTTTTATTGCATTTTAGGTTTTGGGGTACATGTGCCAAACGTGCAAGATAGTTGCATAGGTACACACATGGCAGTGTGTTTTGCTGCCTTCCTCCTTTTCACCCACACTTGGCATTTCTTCCCAGGCTATCCCTCCCCAGCTCCCCTCCAGCTGTCCCTCCCCCATTCCCCCAGTAGACCCCAGTGTGTAGTAGACTCCCTCCCTGTGTCCATGTGTTCTCATTTTTCTCACCTGCCTGTGAGTGAGAATATGCGGTATTTTCTTTTCTGTTCTTGTGTCAGTTTGCTGAGAATGATGTTCTCCAGATTCATCCATGTCCTTACAAAGGACAAAAACTCATGATTTCTGATTGCTGTATAATATTCCATGGTGTATATGTGCCACATTTTCCCAGTCCAGTCTATCATCGATGGGCATTTGGGTTGGTTCCAGGTCTTTCCTATTGTAAACAGTGCTGCAATAAACATTCGTGTGCATGTGTCCTTATAGTAGAACGATTTATAGTCCTTTGGATATATACCCAGTAAAGGGATTGCTGGGTCAAATGGAATTTCTATTTCTAGGTCCTTGAGGAATCGCCACACTGTCTTCCACAATGGTTGAACTAATTTACACTCCCACCAGCAGTGTAGAAGTGTTCCTATTTCTCCATATCCTCTCCAGCATCTGTTGTCTCCAGATTTTTTGATGATCGCCATTCTAACTGGCGTGAGATGGTATCTCAATGTGGTTTTGATTTGCATCTCTCTAATGACCAGTGATGATGAGCATTTTTTTGTGTGTTTGTTGGCCTCATGTATGTCTTCTTTTGTAAAGTGTCTGTTCATATCCTTTGCCCATTTTTGAATGGGCTTGTTTGTTTTTTTCCAGTAAATCTGTTTGAGTTCTTTGTAAATTCTGGATATCAGCCCTTTGTCAGATGTGTAAACTGCAAAGATTTTTTCCCATTCTGATGGTTGCCAATTCACTCTAGTGACTGTTTCTTTTGCCATGCAGAAGCTGTGGAGTTTGATTAGGTCCCATTTGTCTATTTTGGCTTTTGTTGCCAATGCTTTTGGTGTTTTATTCATGAAGTCCTTGCCTACTCCTATGTCCTGAATGGTTTTGCCTAGATTTTCTTCTAGGGTTTTTATGGTGCCAGGTCTTATGTTTAAGTCTTTAATCCATCTGGAGTTAATTTTAGTGTAAGGTGTCAGGAAGGGGTCCAGTTTCTGCTTTCTGCACATGGCTAGCCAGTTTTCCCGACACCATTTATTAAACAGGGAATCCTTTCCCCATTGCTTGTTTTTGTCTGGTTTATCAAAGATTATATGGTTGTAGATATGTTGTGTTGCCTCCGATGCCTCTGTTCTGTTTTATTGGTCTATATCTCTGTTTTGGCACCAGTACCATGCTGTTTTGATTACTGTAGCCTTGTAGTATAGTTTGAAGTCTGGTAGTGTGATGCCTCCCACTGTGTTCTTTTTGCTTAGAATTGAGTTGGCTATGCAGGCTCTCTTTTGGTTCCATATGAAGTTCAAGGTGGTTTTTTCCAGTTCTGTGAGGAAATTCAATGGTAGTTTGATGGGGATAGCATTGATTGTGTAAATTACTTTGGGCAGTATAGCCATTTTCACAATATTGATTCTTCCTAACCACGAACATGGAATGTTTCTCCATCTGTTTGTGTCCTCTCTTATTTCGTTGAGCAGTGGTTTGTAGTTTTCCTTAAAGAGGTCCCTTACATTCCTTGTGAGTTGTATTCCTAGGTATTTTATTTTCTTTGTAGCAATTGTGAATGGCAGTTCGTTCTTGATTTGGTTCTCTTTAAGTCTGTATGGGTGTATAGGAATGCTTGTGATTTTTGCACATTGATTTTATATCCTGAGACTTTGCTGAAGTTGCTTATCAGTTTCAGGAGTTTTTGGGCTGAGGTGATGGGGTCTTCTAGGTGTACTATCATGTCATCTGCAAATAGAGACAATTTGGCTTCCTCCTTTCCTATTTGAATACCCTTTATTTCTTTTTCTTGCCTGATTGCTCTGGCTAGAACTTCCAGTACTATGTTGAATAGGAGTGGTGAGGGAGGGCATTCTTGTCTAGTGCCGGATTTCAAAGGGAATGCTTCCAGTTTTTGCCCATTCAGTATGATATTGGCTGTTGGTTTGTCATAAATAGCCAAATATTACTTTGAGATATGTTCCATCAATACCAAGTTTATTGAGGGTTTTTAGCATAAAGGACTGTTGAATTTTGTCAAATGCCTTCTCTGCGTCAATTGAGATAATCATGTGGTTTTTGTTTTTGCTTCTGTTTATGTGGTGAATTACATTTATAGACTTGCGTATGTTGAACCAGCCTTGCATCACCGGGATGAATCCTACTTGATCATGATGGATAAGTTTTTTAATGTGCTGTTGCAATCGGTTTGCCAGTATTTCATTGAAGATTTTTGCTTCTATGTTCATCATGGATATTGGCCTGAAGTTTTCTTTTCTTGTTGAGTCTCTGCCGGGTTTTGGTATCAGGATGATGTAGGTCTCATAAAATGATTTGGGAAGGGTTCCCTCTTTTTGAATTGTTTGGATTAGTTTCAGAAGAAATGGTACCAGCTCCTCTTTGTGTGTCTGGTAGAATTCGGCTGTGAACCCATCTGGACCTGGGCTTTTTTTGTGTGGTAGGCTCTTAATTGCTGCCTCAACTTCAGACCTTGTTATTGGTCTATTCATAGTTTCGGCTTCCTCCTGGTTTAGGCTTGGGAGGACACAGGTGTCCAGGAATTTATCTATTTCTTCCTGGTTTACTAGTTTATGTGCATAGAGTTGTTTGTAATATTCTCTGATGATAGTTTGAATTTCTTTGGAATCTGTGGTGATTTTCCCTTTATCGTTTTTTATTGCGTCTATTTGGTTGTTCTCTCTTTTCTTTTTTATTAATATGGCTAATGGTCTATTTTGTTGATCTTTTCGAAAAACCAGCTCTTGGATTTATTGATTTTTTGAAGGGTTTTTCGTGTCTCTATCTCCTTCAGTTCTGCTCTGATCTTAGTTATTTCTTGTCTTTGGCTAGGTTTTGAGCTTTTTTGATCTTGCTCCTCTAGCTCTTTCAATTTTGACAATAGGGTGTCAATTTTGGATCTCTCCACTCTTCTCTTATGGACACTTATTGCTTATATATTTTCCTCTACAGACTGCTTTAAATGTGTCCCAGAGATTCTGGTATGTTGTGTCTTCATTCTCGTTGGTTTTGAAGAACTTCTTCATTTCTGCCTCCATTTCATTGTTTATCCAATCAACATTCAAGAGGCAGTTGTTCAGTTTCCATGAAGCTGTGTGGTTCTGAGTTAGTTTCTGAATTCTGAGTCCTAACTTGATTGCACTATGGTCTGAGAGACTGTTTGTTATGATTTCAGTTGTTTTGCATTTGCTGAGGAGTGCTTTACTTCCAATTATGTGGTCAGTTTAGGAGTAGGTGTGATGTGGTGCTGAGAAGAATGTATATTCTGTGGATTTGGGGTGGAGAGTTCTGTAAATGTCTATCAGGTTTGCTTGTTCCAGGTCTGAGTTCAAGTCCTGGGTATCCTTGTTAATTTTCTGTCTGGTTGATCTGTCTGATATTGACAGTGGAGTGTTAAAGTCTCCCACTATTATGTGTGGGAGTCTAAGTCTCTTTGTAAGTCATTAAGAACTTGCCTTATATATCTGGTTGCTCCTGCATTGGGTCCATATATATTTAGGATTGTTATCTCTTCTTGTTGTATCGATCCTTTTATCATTATGCAATGACCTTCTTTGTCTCTTTTGATCTTTGTTGCTTTAAAGTCTATTTTATCAGAGACGAGAATTGCAACTCCTGCTTTTTTTTTGCTCTCCATTTGCTTGGTAAATCCTCCTCCATCCCTTTATTTTGAGCCTTTGTGTATCCTTGCGTGTGAGATGGGTTTCCTGGATACAGCACACCGATGGGTTTTGTTTCTTTATCCAATTTGCCAGTAGGTGTCTTTTGATTGGTGCATTTAGCCCATTTACATTTAGGGTTAATATTGTTATGTGTGAATTTGATACTGCCATTTTGATGCTAGCTGGCTGTTTTGCCCTTTGGTTCATGTAGATTCTTCATTTTGTTGATGCTCTTTAGCATTTGGTATGCTTTTAGGATGGCGGGTACTGGTTGTTTCTTTCTATGTGTAGTGCCTCTTTTAGGAGCTCTTGTAAAGCAGGCCTAGTGGTGACAAAACCTCTGAGTACTTGCTTGTTCATGAAGGATTTTATTTTTCCTTCACTTATGAAGCTCAGTTTGGCTGGATATGAAATTCTGGGTTGAAAGTTCTTTTCTTTAAGGATGTTGAATATTCGCCCCCACTCTCTTCTGGCTTGTAGAGTCTCTGCCAAGAGATCTCCTGTGAGTCTGATGGGCTTCCCTTTGTGGGTGACCCGACCTTTCTCTCTGGCTGCCCTTAGCATTTTCTCCTTCATTTCAACCCTGGTGAATCTGATGATTATGTGTCTTGAGGTTGCTCTTCTTGCGGAGTATCTTTGTGGTGTTCTCTGTATTTCCTGGAGTTGAGTATTGACCTGCCTTGCTAGGTTGGGAAAATTTTCCTGGATAGTATCCTGAAGAGTATTTTCCAGCTTGGATTCATTCTCTTCAGCACATTCTGGTATACCTATCAAATGTCGGTTGGGTCTCTTCACATAGTCCCACATTTCTTGGAGATTTTGTTCATTCCTTTTTGCGCTTTTTTCTCTAATCTTGGTTTCTCGTTTTATTTCATTGAGTTGATATTCAACTTCTGATATTCTTTCTTCAGCTTGGTCAATTCGGCTGTTGAAACTTGTGCATGCTTTGCAAAGTTCTCGTGTTGTGTTTTTCAGCTCCTTCAATTCATTCATATTCCTCTCTAAGTTGTCCATTCTTATTATTATTTCCTCGAATCTTTTTTCAAATCTTTTTTCAAGGTTCTTAGTTTCTTTGCATTGATTTAGAACATGTTCTTTTAGCTCACTGAAGTTTCTCATTATCCACTTTCTGAAGTCTGATTCCGTCATTTCGTCACACCCATTCTCCATCCAGCTTTTTTCCCTTGCTGGTGAGGAGTTTTGGTCCTTTGTAGGAGGTGAAGTGTTTTGGTTTCGGGTGTTTTCCTCCTTTTTGCGCTGGTTTCTTCCCATCTTTCTGGATTTATTCACCTGTCATCTTAGTAGTTGCTGATTTTTCAATTGGGTCTCTGAGTGGACGCCCAGATTGTTGATGATGAAATATTTCTGTTACTTAGTTTTCCTTCTAATGGTCTAGCCCCTCTGCTGTACGAGTGCTGAGGTCCATTCCAGGCCCTGCTTGTCTGGGGTACACCTGTAGCAGCTGCGGAACAGTGAGGGATGCTACCAGTTTCTTCTTCTGCTATCTTTGTCCCAGAATGATGCCCGCCAAATGTCAGTCTGATTAGTCCTTTTTTGAGGTGACTCTTTGGGTATACAGGGGTCAGGGAGCTGCTTGAGGAGACGGTCTGTACTTTATAGGAGCTCCAGTGCTGAGCTGTGAGCTCCATTGTTCATTCAGGGTTGTTGGGCACCTGTGTTTCGGTCTTCTGCAGCAGAACTTATAAACCTCCCCCCTTTTTTTTTTCCCTCAGATGTTCTGTCTCAGGGAGTTGGGGCTTTCTTTATGAGTATCTGTTGCACTGTCCTGCCCGGCTAGGAGGTAGTCTATTTACTGTTTGCCTGCCGAGGCTCCGCCCTGCTAGTGCGGGTCCGCCCTGCTACCGCAGGGCTCCGTTCTGCTGTGGTGCACTTCACCCTGCTGGCGGAGTTTCTCTATTATGGCGGGTTGCCTCGGCAACGGCAGGCTGCGTCAGCACTAGGTGGTACTTCAGTAGAGGTGGATTGCATTCGTTGTGGCGGACGCCCCTCCCACACTGGGCTGCACTGTCCTAGATTCAGCTGTATCCGCAGCAAAACTCTCAACCCCGAGTGCCTCCAATCGCCGCCCTGCTTGTCCCTGTGAGGGTGGGACCTGCCGAGCCCAATCACCTGGCTCCCTGCCTCAGAGTCCGTCCCCTCTCTCTCTCTCTTTTTCTCCCCAATTTGAACGGTTGACTCTCTCACTGGTGCCCCAGTAGCCTGCTGATAGGGCACTGGGATCCATGCAATCTCCCGTGCCGCTGCCCACTGCACTGGTTCAAATCATGCTTCCCAGGAATCTCCTGGTCTGACTTATTGTCCAAGTCCCATTTAATCAGATGGACATGTCAATCTGCCCTTCCAAATCTCAGATTGCCAGTTTAACAGGGCACCCATACCAGTGAGTTTTGTGCCGGGTGCCGCTGCGCTGTGGCGCCGGCCGAACCAGCCACATGAGCCAAAACCCTGGCTGCGCTGGCGTCCCGTGTCTCTCCTACACCTGGGACTTTCAACGTTCTGTGGGCAACAAAGGTTCCGTCTGAGAATGCGGCTAGGACTCACCCTCTGCGCCTTCACTGAGAGCTGCAATCCTGAGTTGTTTCTATGGCGCCATCTTGGCAGGGTTGCTCTTCTTGAGGAATATCTATGTGGTGTTCTCTGTATTACCTGGGGTTGAATATTGTCCTGCTTTGCTAGTTTAGGAAAATTTTCCTGAATAATATCCTGAAGAATATTTTCCGGCTTGGATTCATTCTCTCCATCACATTCAGGTACACTTATCAAATGTAAATTTGGTCTTTTCACATAGTCCCACATTTCTTGGAGACTTTGCTCATTCTTTTTTATCCTTTTTTCTCTATTCTTGTCTTCTCATTTTGTTTCATTAAGTTGGACTTCGACCTCTGATATCCTTTCTTTGCTTGAACAATTTGAGTGTTTAAACCTGTGCATACTTCTCGGAGTTCCCGTATTGTATTCTTCAGTTCCATTAATTCACTTATATTCCTCTCTAAATTGTCTATTCTCATTAGGATTTCATCAAACCTTTTTTCAAAGTTCTTAGTTTCTTTACGTTGGGCTACAACATGTTCTTTTAACTCACAGAAGTTTCTTATTATCCATGTTCTGAAGCCTGATTCTGTTATTGGGATGCGCTCATTCTCCATCAAGCCTTGTTCCCTTGTTGATGAGAGACTGTGATCCTCTTTAGAGGGAGAGGCATTCTGATTTTGAGTATTCTCAGCCTTTTTACGCTGGTTTCTTCCCATCACTATAAGTTTATCCACCTGTCATCTTTGTAATTATCACCTTTCAAATTAGGTCTCTGAGTAGACGTCCAAGTTGTTAATTCCCAGGGCCGAAATATGAGCAACCCACTGTGCCAGCCAAAACAGTGACGTTAAGACTGATGGTGCTTTTCTGCCCAGGAATCTCCAGTCTGACTTCCTTCTTGAGTCCGTATAGGCGACTCTGCCTTCCTGGAGCTCCCAACCTTGGTCAGAAGGGGAATCAGTCCCATTTACTCTGCACCAAGAACTGCCGCACTGAGGTGCCGGCAAAACTCCTGCTCCGGCCACAAGAGTCGCACTAGCGACCCGTGCTGCTCCTCCAAACCTCGGTCAGAAGGGAAACCAGTCCCGTTTACTCTGCTCCAAGAGCTGCTGCGCCGAGGTGCCGGCAAAACCGCTGCGCTGGCCACAAGAGTTATGCTGGCGACCCGTGCAGCTCCTCCACTAGGAATCTTCTGCTCCGCGAGTGACCAAAATTTGTCTGAAAGTGTGGCGTCCTCTTGTTCTCTGCGTTTTCACTGGGAGCTACAATCTTGAGATGTTAGCGGTCAGCCATCTTGGATCGTTCCTATACATTTATTATTATTTTCATGATTGTGTTCAAGTAAATCTTAGTTTTTTTCTTCTTCTTTTACTTATGTGTAAAATATTTGTGCATAATAAATGAATCTATTACATAGCAATATTTCAGATAATCCATTATAATTCAGAAGGCATATTAATATTAAATTCAATTATAATTCTGTAATTTTTAATGAGTAATCTTCATGGGCCAGGTATTTCAAAAAAAAAAGAAGTGGTATAAGATGCTCCTTACTTTTGAAGACCTAGGGATGTCTTCATAGTAAACGATGAGACTCTGAATGTCTTGGCCCTCTTATTTTAGCAAAGGCTAGAGTAAATTAAACAGTTAGATGTTCTATTAGACAAGTACAGATAAGAAGAAAAACAGGTTTGCCTCTACCCTCTAATATCATTAATGATATCCTGCATTTGCAGACAAATTCAGAGGTAAACTTAAGTTGATCGCATATGATCTATAGCTGTTCTAATAATATATCCACATTGATTGTAGTTTCTACATCAAGGATATTTGAGAGGATTAAGCAACTTAGGACTTGAAAAGCACTTAGGACAAAGTTTGGCCTGGCACATGGTGAGATCTCAATAACTCTTAATTATTTTTATTATAAGAAGACTGAGACTACAAAATAAATATAGTTAAAGCAATTCAGACTTGTAATAAAGGCCAGAATGGCACCATGGAACTAAGACCTACTATAAATATCCATGAGTATTGTTGGAACACTTGGAATACACATCTCTCCCTTAGGAGCTTAACTTAATAAATAAGGGGACAAAATCTGGCTCTTAACTCTGTCAAAGTCTATCATAAGACATTACTTTCATATCACACATGACAGTTCACCTGTGTATAAGGACTTTTGTCCCCAAAGGACAACAGTCTGATACTGTAGTGAGAAAGAACACATACCCTGTTTGACCTTCTGCTATAAAACAATTCAGTGTCAGTCAGGAAGAAGGAATGAGAATTTTCACGCAGACTTGATACAGTGAACTGATATTGAACCCATGGAAATTTCTGAATTTCATTTCAGGAATCACAGCCTAACAGCTGCACTTTAAGAATTTTCATTCACCATCAAGCCTACAGCCTCCCTTTAAAGCATTTATTGGTGTACTATTTATGACACTCAACTGGTATAAAAAAAATGCCCTCCAGTGGAACAGGTTGACCTTAATTTTAAAAAGAAAACTACTAAAGAGAAAGTTCCCAAAGCTCAGTTCTGCAATACAATTTCTGTGACTTTAAGTTCAGAGATTGTAGCCAAAGCAAAGATATGATTAGGTTAGCACCTTGTAAATCAGGGATCCCTATTTAACTTTGGATATAGGTTTCTACTTCTGAGAGGGTTCAAGACACCTTTACTTACCATCATTTCAACCTAACAGATTAAACTTCAAAAGTAAATCATAGTAAACTAAACATTCTAGTCCTCCCTACTAAAGAAATAAACGAGACTGCATGATAAAAAGAAAGGGAACATATAGAAACTAATATTTTTAAATATCTAGTATCTGCAGAAACCAAGATAGGCACTTGTAAGTGCTATCATGTGAAACACCCCAAACAATTTCTTAAAGAGAGATCTCCTTAGCCTTGTTTTAGAAATTAGAAAACAGAAGTTCAGAGAGATTAAGTGACAGGGTTCACTTCACAGAGCTACCTAATGGAGTATGTCCTGGGTTGAAATAAAAATGTGGAGAGTCTCCTCCTAGTTTTTCTACCATGCACCTATGTCTTTGGAAAGCAAATCACCCCCCTAGGACAATTTCTTTACCTTCAACATAAAAAGGTTGTGGCAAATGGACTCTAGCATGGTCATCATGCTCATGCCCTCATGTGATTCTCTGCTCTGGAGCATGGGCAGAATCTAAGACTTACTTTTAAGAGAATACAGCAAACATGGTAATGATTGCATCACTGCATTGCATAAGATTGTATCACCCATCAAGTGACAAGAATCTCTCTTGATGGCTTTTGAAGAAGTGAGCTGAACATACGGAAGGTCATGCCGAAAGGAGCTGAGAGTAGCTTCTGGCCATAACTAGCAAAAAAAGCAAAGACCTCTGATAGGTTGTAAAGAACTGAATGCTGACAACAACCAACTGAGCTTGGAATTAGATTCTTCTCCAGTCAGGCTCCAGATGAGAACTCAGTCTTTGCTGACTTCTTGACTGTAGCTTTGCAGAGGACTCTGCTAAATCTTGCCCAGATGTCAGTCTATGAAAATCCTGATTCTATTGGCTTTAAAAATAAGGAAATTTATTATCCCCCATAACAAAATGTGCAGATATTGGGCAGATTTCAGGGTTAGTTGATTAAGCCATTAAGCATCAAGGACTCTGTTTCCTTCACAACTCCCTCTTCTCTGCTCAACTCCCGCAAGGTTCACAAAATGGCTACAGCAGTTCCAGACTTAATATCCATATACATTCTAGAATACCTAGAAGCAAAAAAAAGGGGGTGAGGGGGCCTTCCTCTTCTTTATGTCCCTTTAATGAATAAATCTTCCCCAAAATCACTTCTAGAAGAAATCCCTCACATCTTACTGATTGGAACTAGGTATATGCCTACCTTTAAATCCTTTATTTTCAAAGGAATGAGGCCAAACTTTTTTTATCCCAATCAGGACTTACCCCTAAATTTGAAGAGAGACGGCCACATTTCACTGAATCATAGTGGAGAGGCATGGACATACCAACAGATTTGAGTTTGACCAGAAGCAAGAAATAAAGTGATTGAGGGTAGATCCACTGCAATCACAAAAGTCCCTTTGGCACTTTATGATCTTGTGACTAATCCATGTGGAAAATGGTTCAACTAGTAGTTTTCAAAACATCTCTGATAGGTACTACAGTTTACACTCAGTGTACAGCAGTAAATGAGATAAAAAGAGTCCCTTTTTTAAATTATACTTTAAGTTCTAGGATACATGTGCAGAATATGCAGGTTTGTTACATAGTTATACATGTGCCATGGTGGCTGCACCTATCAAGCTTTCATGTATGTTTTAAGCCCCACGTGCATTAGCTATGTGTCTAATGCTCTCCCTCCCCTTGCAGCCCATCCTCTAACAGGCTCTGGAGTTGATGTTCCCCTCCCTGTGTCCATGTGTTTTCATTGTTCAGTTCCCACTTATGAGTGAGAACATGTGGTACTTTGTTTTCTGTTCCTATGTTAGTTTGCTGAATAGTCCCTTTCTTTAGAATATACAGTTTAGTGGGAAAGTATAGGTACACATCTGGAGGCTTCTTATTGATGACCTTGGTGATGCTGGAGAGAAAAGTGTGCCATGTATGCTTGTGGCCTTCCTTTCTTCCAGAAAACTAGATGTAACGATGGGCTACCAGGGTCTGCACATGCCAGATACCTAGAATCGCATTGTTCGCTACACAGGCCAATAGTCTATGTGGCTATTTCAATTTAAGTATAACTTCAGTAACATTAAAAGAAACAAATCCCTCAGTTGCACTCTCATATTTCAAGTGCTCTGTAGGCATATGTGGCTAGTGGCTACCATATGGCAGTGCAGATACAGAACATTTTCATCACCGCAGGAAGTTCTATGGGATAGCATTGCCCTAAGAGCTTCAAGGAAGTTCAAAAACACTTCAACAAAATGTCGAGTACAGCATCTCCCAGGCTGGCTCCAGCAGATATTACAACTACACTATAATTGCCAATACCTTCAGTCTCCCCCTAAAGAACTCTCAAACTCAATTACTGTTTCCATTACTGATTTTTGCCCTCCTTATGTCTGAGGCTCTTAGTCACCATGGAGACTATTTTTTCTGCCAGATAAGAAAACTGACAAAGTACAGTACATTTCCATGGGCACCCACAGAACAAATGGGAAGAACTGTCATGACAATGTGACCGAACAATCCAGAGCACAGTGGGGAAGAAACGATCCTGAGTTCTTTGGCCAATTTCTCTTGGCAGCTACACAAGTTAGTCCTATGTCACGAGCAGCTGAGCACTGTGATGGTTAATAGGTGTCCCCCTCTAGCTGAGAGTCCTGGTGGATGAAGAAAGGTCATCAGTGGGATGCTGTGTTCCTCACTTCCGTTCTTAGAGGTACTAAACCAAGTTACGTGAGGTCAGAATTGGGACTGTGCTCCTTCAGTGGGCCCCAGCAGACCAAACTAAACCAGAATGGAGTCACTCGTGCTAAATGCCATATAATTAAACTAAACTCTCAAACAGGCTGGTATTCAAAAAATAAAAAACAACAAATAAACACAAAACCAGGAGACTGACAACAGTCAACCGGAAGAAGCCTAGATTACCTGAGCTGGTATAATACGGAATTTCCGACTGCTTAAACCTATAAAGAAAGTTATTCTGGAACAGTCAATCCACCTTTCATTCTTTGCCCCTGCCTTCTTCAACCCTTTCTACCTGGAGCCCTTTCTCCTCTGCTCAGCTCATGGCAACACACTCTCTATTGTATAAAATTCTGTTTTATAGAATGAGGTATAGCCCAATTTTAGAATCACAACTAAAAGCCAAATACATTTATTCAACTAAATGTGTTGTAATTTTGTCTTTTGACGGAAGGAAAAACCTCACATATATCCTGATGATGTTCACAAAAGTCATAGGTCATGAGGGGCAAGATGACATAATTGTTGCTTCTTATTTAAATTAGCTCATTTTTTAAAATTTAACTTTTAAGTTCAGGGGCACATGTGCAAGTTTGTTATATAGATAAGCTTGTGTCATGGGGGTTTGTTGTGCAGATTATTTTGTCACCCAGGTATTAAGCCTACTACCCATTCGTTATTTTCCCTGATCTTCTCCCTCCTCCCACCTTCCACCCTCTGGTAAGCCCCAGTGTGTATCGTTCCCTTCTATGTGTCAACATGTTCTCATCATTTAGCTCCCACTTATAAGTGAGAACACGCAGTATTTTGTTTTCTGCTCCTGCATTAGTTTGCCAATAATAATGACCGCCAGCTCCATCCATGTTCCTGCAGAGGACATGATCTCATTTTTTTATGGCTCTATAGTATTCTGTGGTATATATGGACCACGAAGTTAAGACACCGAGTAAAAGGAAGACCGGCCAACTTGAGGACTCAGGTCTTCGGGAAGTAATTGTTGGTTTGTGTGGCATTGTCCCCTTTTACTTTAGTAGAGGATTTCTATGAGATATCATGAGCTTGGTTATCTCTTTTAACATTTGGAAAATAGTAAAGATATATTATCACATTCTTTCATCAACCTTTTAGTGACCCAGAACAAGATATTATGGAATTAAGGAATTCTATAAACTCATCTTCACAGTCTCTTTAATGAAAAATAACATTGCCAGATCAAATGAGGATGCAAATGAGGAAGATTAGAAAGTGACAATATCTTTTGGTCAGAGGAGCCAGCATCGTAACAACTCAAGGCAGGCAAAAAATGTTTAATGAAAGTTGTAGAAATAGATGCTGGAAACAAACAGAGTGAGGAAGCAGTGCCATGGAAAGTGGGTTTTAGGACACAAGGGGGAAGCCCTGGTGGAAGTTTCCAGCACACACACACCTGCTTAGGAGTCTGGGGGCCATTGACATGTGTCAGAGGTGGGGAGAGAAAGCACATAAATGAGTGGAAATGAGTGAGCAGATTGGAGAAAGGCAGAGAGAGACATTAACTCTCTCTATTACTCATTTGATTTGCCACAATTTCAGGAGCTCGTGGTTATATCTAATAAATAAAAATGTCAAAACAAAAGTAGAGATAGAAATAGAAATAAGAAAGAAAGAAATAATAGAACATTTAAAAAATGAAACTGAAGATCCTATTTATTTTATTTAACTTTTTAATGATCAAAATTAAAATCAGGTGAAAAAAATCACCAGTAGATTATGGATCACGATGGCATATTTTACACTCGGTGTATCATGTCACCCCTAAAATGGGAGAAACAATTCAGGCAACAGGACACTGGAAAGGGGAACTAGCAGGTCATGAATCTCCGTATTTCTAAGGAACTCTGCCCCAGGCAGTTTTACACCTCTCTCTGTTTTCTCCTCTTTCAGTGAACTTAGGTGACCCTTGTCCTATCATGGAATATGTATCTTTACTTGTATTATTTTTAAAAGTTTACAATAAGTTGAAATAATAACAATGATAGCCATGGAGGCTGCCAGGGCACATAGTCAAAAACTACAATCATCTGGAGCTAGGAGGAGCCAAAGGGTGTGTTTGTTTTGGCTCAGGATCCAGCTGCAGGCTGCCTGAGGTTGCCAGCTACATTTCTGTCAACAGAGAGAAACTATTATAACGAAATCCATGTTGGTCAGGAAGTGTGACCACAGTGAGGGATGCTAAGGAAGTGCTGTTTTTATAATACATTCTGAAAACGTGTCCTGAGCCTGTCAGGGGCAATAGGAAAATTCCCCTCCCATCAATGCTTTCACCTGCAAACCCCACAGGGGCAGAGACGGGGAAGATCTGCCTGTACAATGGGTTCTGCTGAGGGGTGAACTGATTATCCTCAGAGTTCTTTTAGAGTCTGTGGTCATCACTCCTTTTTTCCTATCTTCTTAGTTCTGTCTCTCTTTTATGTTTTAATCCTTTATTGCTAACTTACCTTTTCTCTTTTCAATTATCTCATTGGACAGTCCCTCAGTTTGGGGATAGATGCGCAAAAATCCTTGTGTGTTAATATACTGATAAAGCTAAAGGAAGCAGCTTTCTCCCTGAGCCCTACCAACCTTCCTCCTGCTTCTGGGACCTTCCTTGACATCAGATTTTCTAGGGCCCTGGCCACCACAAATTCATGACCACTTTATCTCCCACTTCTACTGCCACCCATGCTGCTCTCTCCTGGGGAAATCCAGGGGCAGGACCAAAAAGATGAGGTTGCCCTTGCTCGTGAGTTCATCCTGACATCAAAAGTCATATCCACGCAGGGTCAGCCTTGCTTTAACAGCATATACCCGGCATCATTTCAAAGACTTTTCATGGGTTCTACTATCATCCATCAACAACCCCGTGTTGTTGGTTATGTGATCTCTTTTACAGATGTGGAAACTCAAGCTCACAGTCGTTGTATGACTTGCTGACATTTACATGGCCAGTATTTGGTAGAGGTAGAATTCTGGTCTTTGGATCAGTTTCTGGCAGTGTAGACATGCCTGTTCTTTAAAGCAGAGCTTCTTATGCTTCATGATGCTCAGGCATCACCTAAAGACCTTGTTAAAATGTAGACTCTAATTCAGTAGGCCTAAGTGAGGCCCAAGAATTTACGTTTGTAACATGCTCCTAAGTAGTGGCTGTGTGGGCCTAGAACCACACTTTGGATACCAAAGCTTTCAAGAGACTTTACAAATTAGGCTACAATGAGTAACCTGTGAGTGAGAAATGCTCATTAGTGTATAGATTAGTATAGATTATGCATATTAGTATTAGTATATAGATTAGTATAGATTATATATATTAGTATTAGTGTATAGATTAGTATAGATTAGGTATATTAGTATTAGTATATAGATTAGCATAGATTATGTATATTAGTATATAGATTAGTATAGATTATGTATATTAGTATATAGATTAGTATAGATTATATATATTAGTATTAGTATATAGATGCAAAGACTACTCTCGGCTCTTTGGGGAAGTTTGTCACTCCCAGGAGTTTGACTGCATGAGGCCACAGAGGGATGATAGATACTTCTTTCTGGTTGTCTTGATATCAAAACTTGGTTCTGAGATAAAGAACTGAGCAGGGACCTAATAGTAGTTGCCTTACCAAAAAGAAACCCACATTAGCAGCCAGTCCCTATTGCCTCCCTTCCCACAGCTTCTGCCAACTATTAATCTGCTTTCTGTCTCTAGATTTGTCTGTTCTGAACATTTCATATTAGTGGAATCATGCAATATATATACTTTTGTGCCTGGCTTCTTTTACTTCATGTAAGGCTCATTTATGTTGTAGCATGTTTCAGTACTTCATTGCTTTTCATTGCTGAGTAATATTCCATTATATGAACATATTACATTTTGTTTATCTACTCAACAATCTTAACATTCAGAGAAGGATCCAAAAGAAAAGTTAAGAAATGTTGAAATAATGTGGATTATTGTAACATAAGGTCAGTAGACAGTACCTACAAGAGGAAATAGAAACATTCGACTTGATTGTTTGCAAAGAAGCAAGTGAACCTTAGCCACATCCCATCATTAACATTAAAGTATCCATTTAAAAGAAGATAACTGTGGTCAGATTCCCTAAATTCAGTTTACCAGTAATCAACTTGATAAGTTGAAGATATTACTTAACTTTTCATTGCTTCCGTTTTCTCATTTACAAATGGGAATAAAAACAATACCATATTTGCTTCCACAATTATTATTAGAATTAATAAGGTGACACATTTAAAACACGTAAAACGTCCTAATATTTTAACAGATGTCAAATGTATCAACGCACCAAAGGTCCAAATGGAAAAAAGAATCAACTGCACTCACTTTAGCTGAATATTTTACATATGCCATTGTTATTATTATATTTATTCACTTTGCAATGAATGAATTCTCATCTTGTTCAAAAAAATTAGAATCAGAATGGTCATTTCATACAAAGGGACTCTGATTTAATGTTAAGTGGTGCTTTTGCATTGTGTGTGAATATTTCTAATTCACACACAAACTAAAGTTTCTTTCAAGCAATAGGGAAACAAAGCAAAATTTTTCCTATACAAACAGAACCAGCTCCATACTACAGTAAAAGCCAACAGCATCAAAAGCTACCAAAACTACAGTGTACAGAAACCTTGCCTAAAATCTTTTAGGTAGCATAATATTTTCATCTTATCTCTTTTCTTCTCTCATCATGATCCATCCCTCACTTCCTGTATTTAGCATAGGGTTAGGCCCTTTTTAAGAGAAGTACTATAAAGATCTCTCTGTGTATGTGGTGAGAATAAATGTTCAGAATCAAGAAAAGCTTGGGAAATGTGAGCATTTATTTTCTTCATGGAAATACAGAATACCAAGTAGATGTAAAAACATATCCATTTACTCAATTTTCTTTCCCCCCCCCCCAAAAAAAACTAAGAAAAATGTATGTGGTTTCTACAGAAAAATGTTTGCTACAAGAGAAATCTCTAAACTGAAAAAAGGCAGGATAAAAGCAATTTATTATTATGCTGTCCAACATTACTATATGAGATTACTCCAGTGATGAAAGATGTTGTCATAATGCACGCAGCCAAGTAAGCTGAATCAGGTTAGCTGAATTCAAGTATTGTTGGGAGTTTTCCATTCCTTCTCTTTAAACAGAGTCTTGTCAGTCTTGAAGCCTAGAGGGATGTACAAAATGTAATTACCAAGGTTTATGATAAGGAGTGAACCAAACTAATAGAGACAGATTTTAAAATGCCAGCTTCAAACTTTTTACCTAAAACATTTCTTCTGTACCCCAATCTTGGTTGACAATGAAGAAAATGTCAAAGTTGCTGTGTCCTAATTTCAGCTGGAATTTTCTGTCAGGTTTAATGTTGCTATAGTAAAGAAACATTAATGAAACTAAATTATTGCAGGGACTTGACAGGTGTATCAGTAATCAATGCTACTGAAGTTCTTAAAGAGATGCCTCTAATATGAATTTCCCTGAATTTATCAAGGACCTGCACTGGGCTGTCCCAGTCCTGAATTGAGGAAAGGACTGGCCTAGCAGGCAAAATGGAGATCAGTGCTTTCTCCATCTCCATTTGATCTATGGCTGTGGCTAAAGCTGCCAACTGGGACAGGTCTGATAGCTGTCAGCAGCAAGCATGGCATCTGTGCATTGGCCAGTTGGAAGCTGACATAAAATGCCAGGGTATTTCATTGCTCGCTAAATTTGCTCACAGTCAACAATGGTGTAATCGGGATCACTCAGTCCATTATTAAAAGTTCTGGTTTATAAGAATTTAACATCTTAGAAGGCTTAGTTTTATACATTTATAATTTTTCTATCTTCTAGTTTGGAAGGCAAAAAGAAAATAGAAATAGAAAAGTCAGAGGATTCCACTGGGGGTGAAGCATAGCAAATATTCTTCTTTGCACTCAGTGCTCACTAGAGCGTCATGGGTTTTCAGTTTCAAGCTCAATTTAACTGAGCCTTTTGGGCTCCGAGTTTCATTTATTCCAGGCCAAACAAAACTTCCTCATGGCAAAAAAGAAAAAGAAAAAGAAATGGTAATATCAGATTGAAGAGAGAAATTCCACACAAAGATCAGAGAATGTTAAGAAAGCTCTAATATATCAATGTCTTCATGTAACATGTGACAATAAAACATACTGGGTTGATTAAAATTGAAAATGGATTTCTAAAGCTCTTTGGCCTCAAAGCATTCTATCAGGCCTAAAATAGGACCCCTCCACATTACAATTACCAACTCTTCTCTATGCTCATTTCCCTCTAATTCTCTTCATACTACTAATCTTTGAACATCTGCTAGCTCCTAAACAATGCCAGTCTCAGGCATCATTGATTAATCTCTAATACATTATCTGGGAACAGGAGCACTTACCAATTGGAACTGTCAAAATAAAAATTGCTAAGGTATCCCAAGGAAGGTGGATAAATAGAATGAGACTCTAATCAAGCCATAATGACTCCCAAGGTCCCCTTTACTGCAGTTTAAAATCCAAACGCAGGTGACGGAAGGCAAAGAAGCAAAGATACAACGAGCCCACTTGGCTGCCTGTTTACACAAAACTCCCATTGACTTTCCTGAAGGGCTCCAGAAAGGGCCCAAAGTGTAATGTGTTTGTCGGTATGGTTGGTATGCACTGACCGCCCTTTCCTAAGCACACAGTCAAAGTGTTTGTGACATGGCTATCTTTAGTAGTTGATCTGACTTTTAGGTGAACAGGAATCTAAAAGCATTTGGAAAATAAAGAGTAAATCATAATCATGAGTGGGCTTGCTTCTTAATGGCAAAAGCAAAGTATCTAAGATTCTGGATGCACAGCTTGTATTTCTTCCAGAGCCTTCTCTTACTCACCCATGCTTCTATCATTGTGGTCTCCCACCCAGTTCAACAAAAACAATGAGATAGCTGGGCCAGAAGCAGAGAATATTCTTAAGTTCAAACGGTATGCGCTGCATGTCTGAATCAAAAGGTCCGAGAGCTTGGGCAACAGGCCATATCTTGCCAGCTTTAATTGACTAATAGGGACTTGATTGTTACCAGCTATCAGTGCTTTACACAGAACACACAATACTCCCTTCAGGTACACAACTGAAAGGACAACAGGAATAAAAAGTAACCTGGAAGCTTAGAATGAGCTTCAATAAAAAGAGAAGTCCGCTTTACTGCAAAGGATAAACAAAGGAACAAGTGTGAATAAGAAAAACACTGGATGACAAATCCACACGCATAGTTACATTCAGGAAAATCACATGAAGAAAAACTGGTGTGAAGAAAATAGTAGGGAAAAGAGTGACTTTCTGAAGACTAATGAAAATACTAAGAGTCTGCCTTTTCAGAGGCTTTTTATTTATTAATTTTGTTACTTTTGGCAAATCATGTAGAAAAGGCATAACTACCAATCCTGCAAGGAAAGATGTGTTGTATCAGTTCTGTCAAATGCATATTATACAGACAATAAATATTCTTATGTTGTTTTCATTCTTATTAACCAATTGTTCTTCCATTCTTGACCTGCTGAAAAACATAGAAATACTTACTTTCATTTTCTTCAGATACCAGAACCATTTGATGATAAGGTATGTATTTTATAATATTTTCAGTTGAAGATATTCAGCAAAACTTTAAAAATTGCTGCAAGGTGATTATGTAAATCAAGAAAAGGAATTTATCAGGGAGAAGGGTCAACAATAAGATCCAAGACTGTTCATTTTCTGAATTTATAATCTTACTGGAATAACTATAAAAAGATTCTACAGTATCTCTAATCTCCAGGGTAAAAGCAATATCAGCCATTAACCTTGAGCTTGAAGATGTATTGCATGGATCTCATGCAATAAGTCTTCCAGCCCATCTAAATTCCATTTTAGCCCATTGTACAACACTCATGATGTCCTTTGGTCGCTATCAACAGGATGACTTGTAAGTCAGTGTTTCTCAAAGTGTGGTTACTGGGCCTGCAGCGTCACCTGGGAACATGTTACAAATACAAATTCTCATACACATCCTTCTCTCCCCACACTGAATCAAACAGTAGAGTTGGAGCCCAGCAATCTGTGTTTACCAAGCACTGTGATTCTACGTGGTTCTCACATGTGCCCAACTTTGAGAACCATTGATTTAAGCAAAGAACGTAAGAACTCCACGATCTAAGGAATAAGAAGAAAGAAAAATGGGAAACAAAACCACATTAATTCAGAAAGATGGAAGGATAAAATGAGGTAATAAAGGACAATATGAAAGAACAGAAAGATATTTCTATTACAGAAAACAAAAGAACAAAAGACCAAATTCCATGTTTTTATTTTCATGACCTCTGTACCTTGGGTTATTTAACCAGTTTTGTATTCTGTCGTTGTTTCTTAGACACCAAATAATATATTTTTTTCTCAGTTAACACAACCTGAATAACACTGAGATTTCAAATTACAGTGATCAGAGATTTTATTTTTAAGTCAATTATTGTTAATAAGAAGCCTTGTTATTTGGTTGCATCTAAGTGGTTTAAAATAATATACACTTCCTGTATTTTTACAGGGAAAAAAGTGTGTGTGTGTGTGTGTGTGTGTGTATGTGTGTGTGTGTGTATCAAGGACTCTTCAACCTAGTAAGGTGGATTAAAAATAACCTAGAGACATGAGTTTTCTCTACTGCTATAGCTTTAAAAGTGCTAGAAAGCTTTTCTCCAGGCTTACTGTTTGTTTTCTCAAGAAGCAAAACAACAGGGAGAGGTGGGTCACCACACATTTTACCTGAAAACCTAGCACTTAAAAGCCATCCTGTCAGATGCAATGCTGCCACCAGACCAACTAACTCCCATTATCAACAATGGCAGCTACAGTTCACACATAGGCCCATGGTCCCCAGACAGTCCATTATGCCTCATTGCCACTGGGTTCCTGGTTCAGTTATTACCCAGCCTTCCCTTCATTTTTTATTCAACAGATAATTTATAGAGCACTTCTGTGCTTAATTCAACTACTCTATGGCTCATTAAGCATGCACAGACAAATAAGATACGGTACTGAAGACACAAATATGTCTTGTCTTGTGATAAGGCTCACCATTCACACCATTGTCTATTTCACTACCTTCATCTCACCAGAGAGGAAATCATTTTGTTGTACAGTCCTGATTTTTTAGCTTTGAAGTATAGCCTAGCAAAAGTTTAAAAAGTTACATGGCCTGAAGTCCAGAAAGGCAGTCATTATATGGTATGGTATTTAGAAGACCTTCAGGTTTCCACTTGGCTGTCACTACTCCCAACAAGCCTGTTATCCCACAAATCTGGTAACAACAGTCCTCCCGCATGGCCCCATATTGGACACTTGTGGACACTGTGCTATGCTGGTGGTTCAGTTGTTTTTCTCCTCAACTATACTGTAAGCTGCTTCATCAAGTCATGTTGACCATGTTCCATTTACACGTGGCTGCAATCATCAGTCTCAGTCCTATAACTAGTTAAGCAAATGAGTGAATAAATAAATGTATTGTAAGCTACTGTGTGGTTGAAAAAAACTTTTTTTAAAATTAGATAAATTGATGCATAATTTGCTTACAACAAAACTCACCCAATTTAAATATATCATTTAATTAGTTTGGGCAAGTGTATAAAGTCCTATAACTACCACCATACTCATGATATGGAACCCCTTTTATGACTCATACCTTTGTCATCAATCCACTACATCCACCCTCAGACCTAGGAAACCATTCATGTACTTTTTGTCACTATAATTTTGCCTTTTCCAGAATGTCATATAAGTGAAATTATACAGAAAATATTTAGTCTTTTATGTCTAACTTCTTTCACTTGGCATAATGTTTTTGAGATTAACCCAAGTTATTGAGTCTGTTAGCAATTCATTCCTTTTTATTGCTTAGTAATATTCCTTTGTTAAAATGTACCATTGTCTGTTATCTATTTACCTGTTAATTTTCTTTGTTCAATTATCTGCCAACCCATTTGAGTTGTTTTTGGTTTTTGCTGTTATGAATAAAGCTGCTATGGCCATTCTCAAATAAGTCTTTGTATAGTTGTATATTTTCATTTCTCTTGGAAAAATACATAGGAATGGAATGATTGACTCATGAAATAGTCATTTAACTTGACAGTAAACTTCCAAGCTGTTTTCCTAAATGGGTGCTGTAGCACTTGACATTGCCAACGGTAATGTATGATAGTTCCAGTTGCCCCAAAGCCACACCAGCCTATCGTAATGTCCATCTTTTTAATTGTAACTGTTCCAGAGTGTGAGTAGAGTCTTCTCATTGCAAGTTTAGTTGATAATTTATATTGTACTTTTTAAAAAATGTTAAACCAACTTGGCTTTACTGGGGTAATCTCCAAGTGGTCATAAGGTATTATCCTTTTAGCATATTGCTGGATTTGATTTGCTCTTTTGTGAAGGGTTTTATAGTTATGAAAATGAGATTTATTGGTTTGTAATTTTCCTTTTTTTGAGGAATACATAAATATATAAGTAATGTATTTGTATCAGGGCAATACTAGCTTATTAAAATGAAAGTATTGTGTGTCAATTATCTGGAGAAGTTTATATAGTATTAGTATAATATCTTTCTTAAATATTTAGTTGATTTCAGCTGTAAAGCCAACTGTGGCTAGATTTTCTTTGTGAGAAGAACTTTAATTATAAATATGATGATAAAAAGCTGTTCATGCATCTATTTCTTGGTAAGCTTTGTGTCTATTTTTGTTCTTCCAGGAATTTGTCTATTTCATCACACTTGTGAAAATTGGCAAAAAAAATATTTATAACATGTCCTTATCCATTTATGATTTTTAGGATCTGTATTTATGTTCTCTCCTTCATTTCTAATATTAGGTATTTATCATTTTTTTCCTATATTAATCTAGCTCAAGGTGTAGCAATTTTATTAATCTGTCTCAAGAATTGTATTTTATTTTCTTTGTTATTTTTCCATCTCTATTTCATTGATTTCTATATCCTTCTTTATTTTTTTTTTTTTTTTTTTTTTTTTTTTTTTTATTGCATTATAGGTTTGGGGGTACATGTGCAGAACGAGCAAGATAGTTGCATAGGTACACACATGGCAGTGTGCTTTGCTGCTTTCCTCCCCTTCACCCACACTTGGTATTCATCCCCAGGCTATCCCCCCCAGCCCCCCCCTGCTGTCCCTCCCCCATTCCCCCCAACAGTCCCCAGTGTATAGTAGACCGCCTCTCTGTGTCCACATGTTCTCATTTTTCTCACCCACCTATGAGCGAGTATATGCGGTATTTCTTTTTCTGTTCTTGTGTCAGTTTGCTGAGAATGATGTTCTCCAGATTCATCCATGTCCCTACAAAGGACACAAACTCATCATTTTTGATTGCTGCATAATATTCCATGGTGTATATGTGCCACATTTTCCCAGTCCAGTCTATCATCGTTGGGCATTTGGGTTGGTTCCAGGTCTTTGCTATTGTAAACAGTGCTGCAATGAACATTCGTGTGCATGTGTCCTTATAGTAGAACGATTTATAATCCTTTGGATAGATACCCAGTAATGGGATTGCTGGGTCAAATGGAATTTCTATTTCTAGGTCCCTGAGGAATCGCCACACTGTCTTCCACAATGGTTGAACTAATTTACACTCCCACCAACAGTGTAAGAGTGTTCCTATTTCTCCACATCCTCTCCAGCATCTGCTGTCTCCAGATTTTTTAATGATCGCCATTCTAACTGGTGTGAGATGGTATCTCAATGTGGTTTTGATTTGCATCTCTCTAATGACCAATGACGATGAGCACTTTTTCATATGTTTGCTGGCCTCATGTATGTCTGCTTTCGTAAAGTTTCTGTTCATATCCTTTGCCCATTTTTGAATGGGCTTGTTTGTTTTTTTCCTGTAAATCTGTTTGAGTTCTTTGTAAATTCTGGATATCAGCCCTTTGTCGGATGCGTAAACTGCAAAGATTTTTTCCCATTCTGATGGTTGCCGATTCACTCTAGTGACTGTTTGTTTTGCTGTGCAGAAGCTGTGGAGTTTGATTAGGTCCCATTTGTCTATTTTGGCTTTTGTTGCCAATGCTTTGGGAGTTTTGTTCATGAAGTCCTTGCCTACTCCTATGTCCTGAATGGTTTTGCCTAGATTTTCTTCTAGTGTTTTTATGGTGTCGGGTCTTACGTTTAAGTCTTTAATCCATCTGGAGTTAATTTTAGTGTAAGGTGTCAGGAAGGGGTCCAATTTCTGCTTTCTGCACATGGCTAGCCAGTTTTCCCAACACCATTTATTAAATAGGGAATCCTTTCCCCATTGCCTGTTTTTGTCTGGTTTATCAAAGATAATATGGTTGTAGATGTGTTGTGTTGCCTCCGATGCCTCTGTTCTGTTCCATTGGTCTATATCTCTGTTTTGGTACCAGTACCATGCTGTTTTGATTACTGTAGCCTTGTAGTATAGTTTGAAGTCTGGTAGTGTGATGCCTCCCGCTGTGTTCTTTTTGCTTAGAATTGACTTGGCTATGCGGGCTCTTTTTTGGTTCCATATGAAATTCATGGTGGTTTTTTCCAGTTCTGTGAAGAAATTCAATGGTAGTTTGATGGGGATAGCATTGATTGTGTAAATTACTTTGGGCAGTATAGCCATTTTCACGATATTGATTCTTCCTAACCACGAACATGGAATGTTTCTCCATCTGTTTGTGTCCTCTCTTATTTCATTGAGCAGTTGTTTGTAGTTTTCCTTAAAGAGGTCCCTTACATTCCTAGTGAGTTGTATTCCTAGGTATTTTATTTTCTTTGTAGCAATTGTGAATGGCAGTTCATTCTTGATTTGGTTCTCTTTAAGTCTGTTATTGGTGTATAGGAATGCTTGTGATTTTTGCACATTGATTTTATATCCTGAGACTTTGCTGAAGTTGCTTATCAGTTGCAGGAGCTTTTGGGCTGAGGTGATGGGGTCTTCTAGGTATACTATCATGTCGTCTGCAAATAGAGACAATTTGGCTTCCACCTTTCCTATTTGAATACCCTTTATTTCTTTTTCTTGCCTGATTGCTCTGGCTAGAACTTCCAGTACTATGTTGAATAGAAGTGGTGAGAGAGGGCATCCTTGTCTAGAGCCAGATTTCAAAGGGAATGCTTCCAGTTTTTGCCCATTAAGTATGATATTGGCTGTTGGTTTGTCATAAATAGCTTTTATTACTTTGAGATATGTTCCATCAATACCAAGTTTATTGAGGGTTTTTAGCATAAAGGGCTGTTGAATTTTGTCAAATGCCTTCTCTGCATCAATTGAGATAATCATGTGGTTTTTGTTTTTGCTTCTGTTTATGTGGTGAATTACATTTATAGACTTGCGTATGTTGAACCAGCCTTGCATCCCCGGGATAAATCCTACTTGATCATGATGGATAAGTTTTTTAATGTGCTGTTGCAATCGGTTTGCCAGTATTTTATTGAAGATTTTTGCATCTATGTTCATCATGGATATTGGCCTGAAGTTTTCTTTTCTTGTTGAGTCTCTGCCAGGTTTTGGTATCAGGATGATGTTGGTCTCATAAAATGATTTGGGAAGGGTTCCCTCTTTTTGGATTATTTGGAATAGTTTCAGAAGGAATGGTACCAGATCCTCTTTGTGTGTCTGGTAGAATTCGGCTGTGAACCCATCTGGACCTGGGCTTTTTTTGTGTGGTAGGCTCTTAATTGCTGCCTCAACTTCAGACCTTGTTATTGGTCTATTCATAGTTTCGGCTTCCTCCTGGTTTAGGCTTGGGAGGACACAGGCATCCAGGAATTTATCCATTTCTTCCTGATTTACTGGTTTATGTGCATAGAGTTGTTTGTAGTATTCTCTGATGATGGTTTGAATTTCTGTGGAATCTGTGGTGATTTCCCCTTTATCGTTTTTTATTGCATCTATTTGGTTGTTCTCTCTCTTCTTTTTTATCAGTCTGGCTAGTGGTCTGTCTATTTTGTTGATCTTTTCGAAAAACCAGCTCTTAGATTTATTGATTTTTTGAAGGGTTTTTCTTGTCTCTATCTCCTTCAGTTCTGCTCTGATCTTAGTTATTTCTTGTCTTCGGCTAGGTTTTGAGCTTTTTTGATCTTGCTCCTCTAGCTCTTTCAATTTTGACGATAGGGTGTCAATTTTGGATCTCTCCACTCTTCTCATGTGGGCACTTATTGCTATATATTTTCCTCTACAGACTGCTTTAAATGTGTCCCAGAGATTCTGGTACGTTGTGTCTTCATTCTCATTGGTTTCAAAGAACTTCTTTATTTCTGCCTTCATTTCATTGTTTATCCAATCAACATTCAAGAGCCAATTGTTCAGTTTCCATGAAGCTGTGCGGTTCTGAGTTATTTTCTGAATTCTGAGTTCCAACTTGATTGCACTATGGTCTGAGAGACTGTTTGTTATGATTTCAGTTGTTTTGCATTTGCTGAGGAGTGCTTTACTTCCAATTATGTGGTCAATTTTGGAGTAGGTGTGATGTGGTGCTGAGAAGAATGTATATTCTGTGGATTTGGGGTGGAGAGTTCTGTAAATGTCTATCAGGTTTGCTTGTTCCAGGTCTGAGTTCAAGTCCTGTATATCCTTGTTAATTTTCTGTCTGGTTGATCTGTCTGCTATTGACAGTGGAGTGTTAAAGTCTCCCACTATTATTGTGTGGGAGTCTAAGTCCCTTTGTAAGTCATTAAGAACTTGCCTTATATATCTGGGTGCTCCTACATTGGGTCCATATATATTTAGAATCGTTATCTCTTCTTGTTGTATCGATCCTTTTACCATTATGTAATGACCTTCTTTGTCCCTTTTGATCTTTGTTACTTTAAAGTCTATTTTATCAGAGATGAGAATTGCAACTCCTGCTTTTTTTTGCTCTCCATTTGCTTGGTAAATCTTCCTCCATCCCTTTATTTTGAGCCTTTGTGTATCTTTGCATGTGAGGTGGGTTTCCTGGATACAGCACACCGATGGGTTTTGGTTTTTTATCCAATTTGCCAGTCTGTGTCTTTTGATTGGTGCATTTAGCCCATTTACATTCAGGGTTAATATTGTTATGTGTGAATTTGATACTGCCATTTTGATGCTAGCTGGCTGTTTTGCCCGTTGGTTCATGTACATTCTTCATTTTGTTGATGGTCTTTAGCATTTGGTATGCTTTTAGGATGGCTGGAACTGGTTGTTTCTTTCTATGTGTAGTGCCTCTTTCAGGAGCTCTTGTAAAGCAGGCCTAGTGGTGACAAACTCTCTGAGTACTTGCTTGTTCGTGAAGGATTTTATTTTTCCTTCACTTATGAAGCTCAGTTTCGCTGGATATGAAATTCTGGGTTGAAAGCTCTTTTCTTTAAGGATGTTGAATATTGGCCCCCACTCTCTTCTGGCTTGTAGAGTCTCTGCTGAGAGATCTGCTGTGAGTCTGATGGGCTTCCCTTTGTGGGTGACCCGACCTTTCTCTCTGGCTGCCCTTAGTATTTTCTCCTTCGTTTCAACCCTGGTGAATCTGACGATTATGTGCCTTGGGGTTGCTCTTCTTGCAGAGTATCTTTGTGGTGTTCTCTGTATTTCCTGGAGTT
Source organism: Saguinus oedipus (assembly GCA_031835075.1). Lineage (NCBI taxonomy): Eukaryota > Metazoa > Chordata > Mammalia > Primates > Cebidae > Saguinus > Saguinus oedipus. The sequence continues at coordinate 1,407,991 of CM063172.1, read as the reverse complement.
GAGTATTGACCTGTCTTGCTAGGTTGGGGAAATTTTCCTGGATAATATCCTGAAGAGTGTTTTCCAGCTTGGATTCATTCTCTTCGTCACATTCTGGTACACCTATCAAACGTAGGTTGGGTCTCTTCACATAGTCCCACATTTCTTGGAGATTTTGTTCATTCCTTTTTGTGCTTTTTTCTTTAATCTTGGTTTCTCGTTTTATTTCATTGAGTTGATCTTCAACTTCTGATATTCTTTCTTCTGCTTGGTCAATTCGGCTGTTGATACTTGTGCATGCTTCGCGAAGTTCTCGTGTTGAGTTTTTCAGCTCCTTCAATTCATTCATATTCCTCTCTAAGTTGTCCATTCTCGTTATCAATTCCTCGAATCCTTTTTCAAATCTTTTTTCAAGGTTCTTAGTTTCTTTGCACTGGTTTAGAACATGTTCCTTTAGCTCACTGAAGTTTCTCATTATCCACTTTCTGAAGTCTGATTCCGTCATTTCGTCACATTCATTCTCCGTCCAGCTTTGTTCCCTTGCTGGTGAGGAGTTTTGGTCCTTTTTTGGAGGTGAGGTGTTTTGGTTTCGGGTGCTTTCCTCCTTTTTGCGCTGGTTTCTTCCCATCTTTATGGATTTATCCGCCTGTTGTCTTAGTAGTGGCTGATTTTTCAATTGGGTCTCTGTGTGGACACTGAGATTGTTGATGATGAAGTATTTCTGTTACTTAGTTTTCCCTCTAATGATCTATCCTCTCTGCTGTATGAGTGCTGAGGTCCACTCCAGGCCCTGCTTGTCTGGGGTATACCTGCAGCAGCTGCAGAACAGTGAGGGATGATATCAGTTTCTTTTTCTGCTGCCCTTGTTCCAGAATGATGCCAGCCAAATGTCAGTCTGATTAGTCCTTTTCTGGGGTGACTCCTTGGATATACAGAGGTCAGGGAGCTGCTTGAGGAGACAGTCTGTGCTTTATAGGAGCTCCAGTGCTGAGCTGTGAGCTCTGTTGTTCATTCAGGGTTGTTGGGAGGTTATGTCTGCTGCAATAGAACTCATAAAACACCACTCTTTTTTTTTTTTTTTTTCCACCCTTAGATGCTCTGTCTCAGGGAGTTGGGGCTTTCTTTATGAGTATCTGTTGCACTGTCCTGCCCCACTAGGTGGCAGTCTATTCACTATTTGCCTGCCGGGGCTCTGACCTCCTAAGGCGGGTCCGCCCTGTTGCGGCCCGGCGGACTCTCTCTGTTATGGCAGGTTGCCTCGGCAACGGCAGGCTGCGTCAGTCCTGGGCGGTACTTAAGTGGGGGTGCACTTTGTCAGGAATGGTGGTCGCCCCTCCCTGACCGGGCTGCACCGTCCTAAATGCCGGCAACAAAACTCTCAGCCCCAAGCGCCTCCAGTCGCCGCCCTGCTTGTCCCCGTGAGCGTGGGACCCGCCGAGCCCGATCACCCTGCTCCCTGCCTCAGAGTCCGTCCTCTCTCTCTCTCTCTCTTCCTCTCCCCAAGCTGAAAGGTCGACTCTCTCACTGGCGCCCCAGGAGCCTGCCGATAGGGCACTGGGATCCGTGCGATCTCCCGTGCTGCTGCCCACTACCCCGGCTCAGATCACGCTTCCCAGGAAACTCCTGGTCTGGCTCATTGTCCGAGTCCTGTTCAATCAGATGGACATGCCAATCTGCCCTTGCAAATCTCAGATTGCCGGTTTAACAGGGCACCCAGACCAGTGAGTTCCGCGCCGGGTCCCGCTGCGGCGCCGGCCGAAGAGGCGGCGGGAGCTGGTTGCGTTAGCCGGCTGCTAGCGTCCCGTGTCTCTCCCACACCTGGGACTTTCAACGCTCTGTGGGCATAAAAGGAACATCCGAGAATGCGGCTAGGACTCACCCTCTGCGCCTTCACCGAGAGCTGCAATCCTGAGTCACCTCTACGACGCCATCTTGCCTCCCTCTCTATATCCTTCTTTATTATTTCCTTCCTAATGCTTACTTTGAGCCAAATTTGATCAAGGTAGAAACATAAATCATTGATTTAAGATTATTTTATTTTCTTATATGAGCATTTAATGCTATTAATTTCTCCCCTAAGCACCACTTTAGCTTCATTCAATGAATTATGACATGATGTATTTTTGTTTTTATGCAGACAAATTATTTTGTCATATTTTCATTGATCCATGGGGTATGTAGAAATATGTGATTTTCCAAATATTTGTGAATTTCTGCAGCTATCCTCTTGCAATTTATTTCTGATTTAATTTTATTGAGGTCAATAATATATTTATATTATTTCAATCTTAGTGATGTGTTGAATTTTTTTTTAATCCTCAGAAAATGGTCTATTTGATGAAGATTCCATATGTTTTAAAAATGTTTGTATTTTGCTGTTTTGCAGTGGAGTTATCTATAAATAACAATTAGATCAAATTGGTTGATAATGTTGCCCAACTATTCCATGTTTTTATTAATTTTTTATCTAGTTGGTCTCTGTTACTGAAAAACAGTGTTGACATCATCTATTCTAAAATTTAATTTGTATATTTCTTCTTTTATTTCTTTCAACTATGTCATGTACTTTGAAATTCTGCATACACTTTTAGGATTACTGTGTCTTCTTGATGAGTTTTTTATTATTAGAAAATGACCCTCTTTATTACTGGTGATTTTTTATTCTAAAATCTATTTCACCTGGTGTTAATGTATACACTCCAGATTACTTTTAATTAGTGTTTGCATTGTCTATTTTTGCCCATTCTCTTACTTTTAACCCTTTTATATTTACATTTAAGGTCACTTTGTTATAGACTACATATAGCAGGAACTTCTTTGCTTTTATTTTCCCAGACAATCTCTGTCATTGAATTGGCATTTTCAACCATTTATATGTAATACAATTTTCAGTATGGTTTAGTAAATCTACCATTTTGCTATTTGTTTTCAATGTTTTTTCATCTGTTCTTTCTCTGTCTCCTTTTAGAATAATGGATCCTATTTTATTATCATTATTATTATTTTTTTTATTTCATATTACCTCCTCTTTTGCTTATTAAAGTATTGAGAGGTTGCTTTATATATATTTATAATATGCATCTTTATCTTATCATAATGTAACTTCAAATGTTACACCACTTTTATATAGTACAAGAATCTTATAATAACGTGCTCTTTTTTTGCCCTACCCTGCTTTATGTTATAGATCTCACTATATTCTGTTACTGGTTTTGCTCTAGACAATTATTTTTTGAAGAAATTTACAAATGAGAAAATATCTTTTATACTCACCCACGTATTTATCATTCCTGATAAACTTTATTTCTTTGTGTAGAAAAAGTCATTTTACAAAGGTATTTTCACTCGATATTGAATATTAATTTGACGTTTTTGCATTTTTTATTTCAGTATCTCAAAAGATGTCGTTTCATTTTCTTTGAGCTTGCATAGTTTCTATGTAATAACCTAGTTGTAAGATTTTACATCGATTACTTATTCTCTGCATGTTAATTATGATGTGGATTTGTATATGTTTTTGAAAATATTTACTCTGCTTTGGATTTATTGAGTTTCTGGAATATGGCATTTTATTACTTTTATCAATTTGAAATTTTTTTTTATTTCTTCAAATATTATTTAACATACAGTCTGAGACTTCAGTTAAATATATATCACTGGATATTGTTCAATAGGTCATTGATGCTTTATTCTTCACTTTTTTTCATGCTTTATTTTGTTTTTTTTTCTGTTTTCCTATTTATGCCTTCAATTTCACTGCTTTTTATTTTTCTTACATATAAAATCAACTATTATTTTTATCTATGATATATTTTATTTCAGATACTGCATTTTTTCATTATTAGAAGTTACATTTTCATTGTTTTTATATTTCATCTTTCTGCTCATGTTCATATTTGTCTAACTTCATGTGCATATAAATTATATTTATAACAGATGTTTTAATGCCCTTGTCTCTTAATTTCTTCATTTATGTCATTTCTTGATCTGTTTTTGTTGACTGATTCCCTCCTGGTTATTGATCATATTTTTTATACTTCTTAAAATATCTAGTGACTTCTCTGGTTTTTTTTTGAGATGGAGTTTCACTCTTGTTACCCAGGCTGGAGTGCAATGGCGCGATCTCGGCTCACCGCAACCTCCACCTCCTGGGATCAGGCAATTCTCCTGCCTCAGCCTCCTGAGTAGCTGGGATTACAGGCACACACCACCATGCCCAGCTAATTTTTTGTATTTTAAGTAGAGACAGGTTTCACCATGTTGACCAGGATGGTCTCGATCTCTTGACCTCGTCATCCACCTGCCTTGGCCTCCCAATTGTTTGTTTTTTGAGATAGAGTCTCACTCTGTCACCCAGGCTGCAGTGCAGTGCTCAATCTTGGGTTACTGCAACCTCCACCTCCCAGACTCAAGTAATTCTCCCACCTCAGCCTCCTGAGTAGCTGGGACTACAGGTACACACCAGAACACCTGGCTGATTTTTTTATTTTTAATAGAGTTGGAGTTTCTCCATGTTGGCCAGCCTGGTCTTAAACTCTTGATCTCGGGTGATTCACCCACCTTGGCCTCGCAAATTGCTGGGATTACAGATGTGAATCACTGCACTCAGCCATGATTTCTTTATTGAAGACTATTCATTTAGATTTTTCTGATTTTTGGATGATGGATCTCATTGTATTACTTTAAAGACTTTTGTACCTTTTCTTGAAGGTAATTAAGTTAATTGTGAGCTAGTTTGATCCACTTGTTATATTGTTTTAAGCTCTTTTGGGGAATGCTTATAGTAGTTTTATACTAGCTCTAATTTAGCCCTGCTTCTAAGTTGTGCCATTTTAAGGATCCTGTTGAATGCCCAGTGGTTCAATGAGGTCTCTTCATTTAGAGGGAACACAAAAAATTCTTAGTTCTGCATGAGCTCTGGGAATTTTATCTGAAGTAATAGTCACTTCCTTGGAAGTTGTTCTCTTTTTTATTGCATTTGAGGTTTTGGGGTACATATGAAAAACATGCAAGATTGTTGCATAGTTGCATAGATACACACATGGCAGTGTGATTTGCTCCCTTCCTCCCCTTCACCCACATCTGGCATTTATCCCCATGCTCTCTCTTCCCAACTCCCTACTCCCTGCTGTCCCTCCCCTAGTTCCCCATCAGACCCCAGTGTGTGATGCTCCTCTCCCTGTGTCCATGTGTTCTCATTTTTCAACACCCACCTATGAGTGCGAACATGCGGTGTTTGATTTTCTGTTCTTGTGTCAGTTTGCTGAGGATGATGGTCTCCAGGTTCATCCATGTCCCTACAAAGGACATGAACTCATCATTTTTGATGACTGCATAATATTCCATGGTGTATATTTGTCACATTTTCCCTGTCCACTCTATCATGAATGGGCATTTGGGTTGGTTCCAAGTCTTTGCTATTGTAAACAGTGCTGCAGTGAACATTTGTGTGCAAATATCCTTATAGTAGAATGGTTTATAATCCTTTGGATATATTATCCCAGTAATGGGATTGCTGGGTCAAATGGAATTTCTATTTCTAGGTCCTTAAGGAATCGCCACATTATCTTCCACAATGGTTGAACTAATTTACACTCCCACCAGCAGTGTAAAAGTGTTCCTATTTCTCCACATCCTCTCCAGCATCTGTTGTCTCCAGATTTTTCAATGATCACTATTCTAACTGGCGTGAGATGGTATCTCAATGTAGTTTTGATGAGCATTTCTCTAATGACCAGTGATGATGAGCATTTTTTCATATGTTTGTTGGCCTCATGTATGTCTTCTTTTGTAAAGTGTCTGTTCATATCCTTCGCCCACTTTGGAATGGGCTTATTTGCTTTTGTCTTGTAAATCTGTTTTAGTTCTTTGTAGATTCTGGATATTAGCCCTTTGTCAGATGGGTAGATTGCAAAATTTTTTTCCCATTCTGTTGGTTGCTGATTCATTCTAATGACTGTTTCTTTTGCTGTGCAGAAGCTGTGGAGTTTGATTAGGTCCCATTTGTCTATTTTGGCTTTTGTTGCCAATGCTTTTGGTGTTTTTGTCATGAAATCCTTGCCTATGCCTATGTCCTGAATGGTTTTGCCTAGATTTTCTTCTAGGGTTTTTATGGTGTCAGGTCTTATGTTTAAGTCTTTAATCCATCTGGAGTTAATTTTAGTGTAAGCTGTCAGGAAGGAGTCCAGTTCCTGCTTTCTGCCCATGGCTAGCCAGTTTTCCCAACACCATTTATTAAACAGGGAATCCTTTCCCCATTGCTTGTTTTTGTCAGGTTTGTCAAAGATCGGATGGTTGTAGATGTGTGGTGTTGCCTCCGAGGCCTCAGTTCTGTTCCATTGGTCGATATCTCTGTTTTGGTATCAGTACCATGCTGTTTTGATTACTGTGGCCTTGTAGTATAGTTTGAAGTCTGGTAGTGTGATGCTTCCCACTGTGTTCTTTTTGCTTAGAATTGATTTGGCTATGCGGGCTCTCTTTTTTGTTCCATATGAAGTTTACGGTGGTTTTTTCCAGATCAACAAAATAGACCACTAGTTAGATTAATAAAAAAGAAAAGAGAGAATAATCAAATAGAGGCAATAAAAAACGATTGGCCATACTGTTATTCAACCAATGACTCAAGGAGACCCCTCTGCACATTTCTGGAGCTTTTTCTCTGTATAATTCCCTCCTCTTGGTACTATGCCACAGAAACTCTAGACTCCCTGACTTCCTGAGCTCCAATCTCTGTCTCCTCAGCTCTGCAAGATTGCCAGATTATGTTTAAGTTCCCTGTTTCTGCATTGCAGGGAGTTTCTTCCAGGCAAAAAGTACTGACCTTATTTCCATTCAGAAATTTTAGATATATAAATATTTGTATCCTTTTCATCATAATAGATGGCATGCATGAATTCAATGACATCACAGGTGTTTTGTCTAGAGAGCAAGGGCATAGGGATTTCTGTGAGAAATCTGCCATGCCATTGGAAATGCAACTGATTTACTAAAACTTGGTTTCTCAGTTTCCTGATAAATAATTCACAAATAAGTTTTAACTTGCTTTTAGAGTCACTAACACATTAAATAAAAATGAACTATTACTAAGGCACTCTTCTTGAAGTTTACAGAGCAGTGAGTATCAAATTAGTTCCACTGATGGAGTAACTGTGGACACAGGGTTAAAAGACTTGTCAAAAGTCACATAGTCAGTGACTCGTTGGAGTCAGAAACTATCCTAGTCACTGATATTTACTAACGGTTTATAATACTCACTGGTTATAATCCACACATGAGAAGTTTCTCAGAAAATGCTGTTTTGCTGTTTGGCTTTCTGTAGGTACCCCTTTTCATTATAAAAATCAGGATGATTATATCTTTTTAATATCAATAATTCTCTATACCTACAAGTTCATCCTTTAGCACATGACACTGACATAGAGTTTGAAATTATTAGAGTACCAGTTACCTTAGTTTTCATTATAAAGTTTTAAAACTTGTCGCCCAAGTCTTGTCTCAGTAGCATGTGATAAAGTGAAATGTTGACATTAATATCTGCATTTTACCTCTGAGAACTGAATATTGGAGGATCTCAGACTACCATGGAGGAGTTTCCAAGTATCTTGAGAATCTTTAGCTGCACCTCACAGGTGAGCATCAGAGTCAACTTGGCCTCTGAGCATAGGCCAGGAAATAAAGCACCTTGCTCTCCTGTTTTCTGCCATTCATATTATCCTTGTGCAGTTGGATAATAGCATCACCCTCTTCTCAAACCTGCTTCACACCCAGACACATACAGACATACATATTTCTCCTTGCACATCAACTGATGAAAATAGATGTCCTGAGAGGGGAGGAGGCCTCTGCATGCACTTAAATTCACCCTCCTGCAAATGCTTTAAATCAATGGCTGCAAGTCTGCCACTTTCACCCAGTACAGTCCCATAAGTCCCATCAGAGTTTCCCCATGGAATTGATTCTCAAAAAGGTAAACATGCTTTTTTAAACTCAGCCACCAAATCAAACCTCTTTCCTGGAGACTCTGATATGTCATTTCTTCTGCTTCACTCCCCATCATACCTAATTGACGCTCTAAATAAATAACGTGGCTGAGGACTAAACATAAAATACTGTTAATTGCAGGGAAAAGCAATTAGAACCTATCACTCATTTATTCTAATCTCATATATTTTTCTATTTTTAAGAATACAAATGTAAAGTATTTAATGATTCAAGTACAATTTGAACTGAAAAAGAATGATTCCATTCAGCTTTTGGTTTCAATGTTCATCTGTCTATCCTCCCAGCCATATTAATAAGCCCAGTCAAATAAGGCTTGGGACATATCAGGCAGAATTGTAAAGCAAGAGCATGTTTCTTTCAAACTTTCTCAAAGTACTGAGGTAAAATGGAATATAAACTATTATTAAAAGAAGCAAGTGTCATTATTAATTAAAGGTTATAGAAAGGATTATCTTTTTAGAAAGACAGATAACAAATAAAATGTAAGCTGTGAAATAATAAATTTGAATCCAATAATATTGCAATAAAAAGAAGTAATAAAGTAAATACCAAAGATTTTAGTCATTACAGAAATGCAAATCGAAACCACAATGAAATGCCATCTCACACCACTGAAGATGGCTATTATTAAAAAGTCAAAAAATAACAGATGTTGATGAGGTTTCAGAGAACAGGGAATGCTTATAAACTGTCGGTGGGAGTGTAAATTAGTTCAGCCATTGTGGAAAGCAGTGTGGAGATTTCTCAAAGAACTTAAAACAGAGCTGCCATTCAACCCACCACCATTAAATCCTTCTACCAAAAAGACACATGCACTTGTATGTTTTTCCCAGCACTGTTCCCAATGGCGAAGACATAGAATCAACCTAGATACCCATTAACTGGATAAAGAAAATGTGGCACTGTGGTATTTACACCATGCCATGTACACTATGCAATTGTAAAAATGAACAAAGGCATTTCCTTTGCAGCAACATGGATGTAGCTGGAAGCCATTATCTTAAGTGTATTAATGCAGGAACAGAAAACCAAATGCTGCATGTTCTCACTTACAAGTAGGAGCTAAACAGTGAGTACACCTGGACACAGAGATGAAAACAATAGACACAGGGACTACTAGACGGAAGAGTGGAAGTGGGGTGAGTGTTGAAAAGCTAATGATAGTTAGATATAGTTAGATACCAGTGTTCACTACCTGATGTGATGGGATTATTCATACACTAAACCCCAGCAACAGGCAATATACTAATGTAACGAACCTGCATAGGAACCCCCTTCATATAGTTTGGATATTTGTCGCCACCCAAATATCACATTCAAATGTAATCCCCAATGCTGGAGGTGGGGCCTGGCAGGAAGTGTTTGGGTTATAAGGCAGATCCTTCATGGGTTGGTGCTGTCCTCTTGATTGTGACTGAGTTCTCAAGGGATCTAGTTGTTTAAAAGTGTGTGACACCTCCCCCATACTTGTTACCTCTCTCTACATGTGAGACACCAACTTCTCTCTTCACATTCAGCCATGATTGTGTGGCTTCCTGAGGCTTCCCTAGAAGCTGAGTGGATGCCAGGACCATGCTTCCTATATCATCTGCAGAGCTGTGAGCCAATTAAACCTGTTTTCTTTATAAATTATCCAGCCTCAAGTATTTCTTTATAGCAACACAAGAATTACCTCATATACCCCTGAACCTAAAATTGAAGAAAAAAAAGAATGAGATTCACACCCATTAAAGGCAAGTCTTTGAAGTGTCTTCCAGAGATGGTTTTTGGGAAGAAATTTAGATAATATTTTACCAGAAGACGGATGAGAAGATACCATATGAACAAAACCACAGATAGAAACAGGTAAAACAGGTTTGAGGAAAGATTCAGTAAATTAGTTCATGCTACTGTTAGAATCATCTTCAAAAGTGTGGTAATAAGTTGGCCTGAACTCATAATTTGTCACCAGAAGTTTATATGAAACACGCAGGTTAATCAGTGGCAACATTTTTAAAAGATATAAGAGTAAAGACATAGCTGTATAAATAAAACAAACAAAAAATGTAGGCCAGGCACAGTGGCTCATGCCTGTAATCGCAGCACTTTGGGAGGCTGAGCTGTGTGGATTGCTGGAGTCCAGGAGTTCGAGACCAGTCTGAGCAATGTGGCAAAACCCTGTCTCTATAAAAATACAAAAAAATTAGCCAGTGTGGTACTGCAGGCCTATGGTCCCTCTGATCCCTGTGGTCTCAGCTCACTGCAACCTCTGCCTCCCATGCTCAGATGATACTTGCTACTGGGGAGGCTGAGGTCGGAAGGGAGGATCATCTGAGCCTGGGAGGCAGAGATTACATCACTGCATTCCAGCCTGGGTGACACAGTGAGACCCTGTCAGGAAAAAAGAAAAGGATTTTAGTAAAGACCTGTGTCCACTATTGTTGAAACTGTCGCCAGAAACCAAACCCATGGTCTGCTGTGTAAACATCCTTTGGTTTCATGCAGCTCGAGTTCAGGAGGGAAACAGATTTAGAGTATAAACTTTTGGTGGGATCACCCAGAAAAATGTTGATTAGAGCCAGAATCAAAAGGAAGCTAAAAGAGGCCCGGTGCAATGGCTCATGCCTGTAATCCCAGCACTTTGGGAGTGAGGTCAGGAGTGCCAGACCAGCCTGGCCACTAGGGTGAAACCCTGTCTCTATTGAAAATACAAAATTAGCTGTGTGTGGTGGCACATGCCTGTAATCCCAGCCGCTTGGGAGGCTGAGGCAGGCGAATCACTTCATCCCGGGAGGCGGAGCTTGCAGTGAGCCAAGTTCGCACCACTGCACTCCAGCCTGGGCAACAAGAGTGAAATTCCATCTCAAAAAAAAAAGAGTAAGCTAAAAGATTTAGGTTTTGTAAAAAGTCACTGTCTTGTACTTACGCTGTAATGACTCTGGGGAGATTAGACTGGGTTAATGATTTTTAAAATAGTCAAATTATGGTTTATTTTACAATGAGGTAATAGAGATGTGTATGATTTCCTAAATGATTAAAAGAAATTTGTTTTGGAAACACAATGACTTTCTTCCTTGTAGGGGACATTTTTGCCTAGAAATTTCTGTCTATCCGTCATTATTAATAATTTTGAAAATTAACAATGCATTTTTTTGAGACAGTCTGAATTTCTGTCACCCAGGCTGGAGTGCAGTCACACAACCTTAGCTCACTGCTTAACAATGCATTTTAATCACAAGTTTGCTTAACATCCATCAAATCCCGATACCTAAGATCAACTTAAAATAGCACTGATTATGTTCTAAAATATGAACCAAATACTAATCCTGATTTTCAAATCTGTAAATAGGTAGATATATTTTATTAATTACAAGTAGTCAGTCTTTAGTTGAAATATATATATACATGAAAAATATGTTAAGGTGTTCTTAACTGTCCTTTCTTTTCAAACCCTTTCCATGTAATTTTACTGGTGTTCCAACAATAAAATCAGATAATCTCTAGAGGTCTATTGTAGTATTTAATTCTCTCATTTATAATATTTATTCAAATAAAGGCAGTGCTTAGCATTTATAATGGCCATTTCCTTTTATTAAGCCAGAAATGGACCTACCCATGTGAACTTTATTACTATAAAGGAACAACACTTATTGTGCGTACTATGTATCTTAGTCTATGTCAGAGAAAAACTACAGAATCATTCATTCCAGGTGATCAGCACTAATTGAGAAAGGTATCTTCTCCTAGGCTTCAGGACAGTTAAAAAAGTGTCCCCCAGTTCTCTCAGCTATTCAGATCTTACTCAGTGGGCCTCCCCAGTGCCTAAAGACTGCTACTCAAAGCCAGATTTTACAGAAGAATGTGCAGCACGTCAAGTGATTCCGAGTGTAAACAGACTTAGGAAGGGCAGATACACAAGACCCAGAGGCAACACAATAGACTGACCTTCTCATCAACCTCTTCCCCTCCCCTTTCCTTAACCGTGGAAAGTCAGGCAAAGTCGGGGCACCAGAAGAAATAATAAATGAAAAATGACCCTTGCCAACTGTGGATTTTCAGTGCCTGATTACCCACCCATCTCATCTTATGCATCAAAGAGCAAAGGGTATGGGAGAGCCGGTAGAGTAGCCAGGAAGAAAGGAAAAGAGGGATTATTTACTGGCCCTTTGAGATCTGGTTACCAGCCTGAAAAACAAGAACAGATGTATTTGCATGATTATAAAATAAAATGCCTTTCAAATAACTTAATCTTCAGGAATATTATAGTATATACATTTGTTTTTAATTCCCTAGGGATAGGCAACAGCCTGCAGGATCCTTTGTTTACCCATGGGTATAAGGATGGAAGATTCTTACATGCACCCCTGAATGCATGCTAGTGAGTAACACGTGTGAGAACCAAGAGGATTAGAGTATTATCCTGCCATTGTTTTCTGCACTACATCCACTTCAATCTACAGGAAAATGAAAATAGAAATGGGCCCAAGAGATTATAAACAGGGTGTTGCCATTGAAGTCTGCTCTTATGTTGATGCAGCCCGGGATGCAGGCTTTGTTTCTTCTGGTTCTATCAAAAACCCTCTAAGAATGTGAAAAGAATTAGTGGAGGTAAAATCACCCAAAAGGCAGTTACTGTCTTCTGTCTCAGAGGAGTCAGTTTCAGCCAAGCAGACATAAAATATAAAGTTTCCATCATAGCTGAAAGGTTCAAAGCCAAAAGGCATTTGAACATTTGGAAATGTTCGCGCTTAGTGGTAGGTAAGAAAGGGTATAAATGCAGCAGCTGAGACTAAATATGAATTTCAGGGAAAGGGAAGAAATGTGTGCACTGGTCCCCCATGCTGTGCTTCCCTAGAATGGATGCAGACTTCATTTTCCACTTGGCACAAAAAGAACCTAGACCCACACCACCTGGATCATTCAAAAAGCCCTTAACGTGTTGTGTTTACAAGGTCCACTTTTGCTCTTAACTAGTCCAACTGGGCCAGCTTTCCAAAGGCTGGGCTCCGTTGAGTAGCAGGAGGCCATCAGGGTCACATATAAAAGCAAGCTGACTGGTTCATAGGGTGACAGTCACATCAGGTAAGGTCGGCTCACTTTTTCCATTCCAAGTCAGGGCTGGCCTGTAGTGGTGATATGGTCATATTAATAACAACAGAGACAACCAAAACCTTTCAGGGAAAGGGCTCAAAATGCTTTCCAAGGAAAAGCCTGCTGTTAATTCCCCAAATGACAGATAAGACAACTCAGACTGAGAGAAGGAGAATGATTAGGCCCATAGCGCACACGTGAATTGAACATAGCTGAAAGAAAGAACTGAAGCCCACCATCCCAGGTCATGTTCTGGTCCTCAGAGTATTTTTCAACTCCCTAGGGACCTGCTTCCTAAAAGGCTGACTCCTCTGTTCTCAGGAACTGCAGAGGCTGGGCCAGACTGTCCGTACTCAATGTATTGTTTTAAAGCCTTCATATCCCACTAACTTACCTTCTGATTTAAACAGATAAGGGTTGTCTTTACTATTTTTGTGGCTTTTTTATGTAATTCATTAAAATCTGCTAGAATGGCAAAATAAAAACCAAAACAAAATGTAGAATTAAGAAAAGGGCCGAAATGTTTACTTCTCCCACTAGCACAAGCAGGCAGTGTAATGTATACTCGTAAACACACTCATCCCGAAGGTACAGCTTCTCATCTTCCCCGGAGTAATTCAAACAATAACTAACAGGTGATTTGCTTATGATTTCTCATTTAAAGTAAAACTAATCTTTTAAAGTTTCCTGTCAGATGTATCAGAAATACAGTGACTTTTCTCCATTTATAGTCTAAGATGATTTTGGAATCACAAAATTACTTGGGCCTTCTTTCTAAGCACCTGGCACACATTGCTAAGTACTTTCTAATATTAAAGAGGCTGTATAAAGTTGTGATTAAGAGCAGGGACTTTGAAGCAAAGCTCTACTCTTTTTTTTTTTTAATATACACACACACATATATATAATTTTTTTTTTTTTTTGAGATAATCTTGCTCTGTCAGCCAGGCTGGAGTGCAGCGGCAAGATCACAGCTCACTGTGAGCTCAAGCAATTATCTTTGAGCTGAAGCAGTTCTCTTGAGCTCAAGCAATTCTCCCACCTCAGCCTCCCAAGTAGCTGTGCCACCTCGCCCAGCTGACTCTACTCTTTATGAGCTATGTGACCTTGGCAAGATCCTTAACCTCTCTGTCCAACTTTCTCATCTGGAAAGTAGGAAAAAGAATCACATGCTTCCTGTGGCTGTTGAGAGAATGATATGAGCCAACACATGCAAGAGGTTTACATGAGTGCTCCATGCATAGCAAAGCTACCTTATGCATGTTAGTCCACTGATGAGCTTTCACTTTATGATAGAAAAATAAAGTTCTATGCCATGATTCCTGCCTGGGGGAACCATAGCAAAGTGAATATATGGAAAACAGTATGATTTTGGCATATCGTTTGGCTGAATGACAACAGGTAGTGAAGATAGTTATGTAGAAAAGTCATTGCAGTAATTGAGGAACACTTCCTGGAGGAAAGGAATGAAATTTTCATCGAAATAGGAATAAATGCTTCCTTGGTTCTCTTTGTTATTCATAGTCTCTCTTATACTGAATACTTATTAGAGTAGTGTGTGATAGAAAAATACTGGATTCAGAAATAATTATGCTTTTTATACAAATTTTCAAAAAAGAGCAAGAGACAATCCAATGGTTGTCAACTCTCTGATGAAAATGATTCCTAGGTCTTGGGTAGCTGCTATTTATTTTAGGATAAGAGTGACAGTAACTATTAAAAAATATTTCCTGCATTTTAATAATTGCACCTTAAGATAACACTGGTGTTCTGTCTTATCAATGGAGGCCCCTATTCAACCTACTGAATCCTACTTCAGTGTCTTCATTCATTAATCAAATGTGGGTTTTTGAAATTTTTTTCCTACCACCTCCCAAGCACTGAGTGTAAAATGTTAGGAATTTGGAAATGAGTAAGACACATTCCTTGTCCTCAAAGTGTACCTTAAATCAGAATATTTAAATTAACATTTTGATTTTTCTAATAATAAATTCTTATATAATTACTTTTTCAAATTGGAAAATTCAAAACATTACACAAGAGATTAATAAAAGAATTATAAACCTAACATTTAGAGATAACCACTCTGGTACACTTGTCTGATCTTTCTCATAGGACAAATAAATAAATGCAAGTGGAGCAATATAATCATGATGATACCATTAACTGGTCTTGTTCATGTATATAATAAAACTTTTCTTAAGCCAGTAAAATTTATTTGAAGGAATCACCTTTAATGTTATATGCTTTTCTCTCAAATGCATAGTCTGTGAAACAATCACTTCAACATTATCTAAAGATGAAAATTAATCTCTGACTAAAGACCCTGTAAATAGAAGTATATTTCGCAGAGACGGTGTGCGGGATAAAGGGAATCGCTCTGCAGGAAGCAGGCCATCTTTATCTCTTCAGTTACCATGACCTACATAGCATGAGCTGTGTTAAAGCAGCCCTCCCAGCCAGCCAGGAACTCTCACATACCCCATGGCCTCCATTCCCTATATTCTCCTTCTGCTACCTTTTCCCTGAGGGTTGGAGGGTTTTACTGCTTAGGTAGTTTTCCCATCTCCTAGGACATCTGGCAGAGAGAAGGCATATGAGTAGCTAGAAAAAAATCCAAATTAAACCTCACGTTCTCTTAATAAACTCAAAACTGTCTTTAATATAAACTAGTTAAAGATATAAGTCATACACAATGGTGATTTTGCTGGTTGTGTATGCCACCCTTATATAACTCAGAATGTGTCCATTTGTTTGTTTTTAGAGTCACTTCCTTCCAAGGATGTGGAATTAAATGGTTATACAGAATCAGCTGTCAAATCTGGCTTTGCAGTCACTTTTACACTTTTACTTTTTTTTTTGAGACGGAGTTTCGCTCTTATTACCCAGGCTAGAGTGAAATGGCGCGATCTTGGCTCACTGCAACCTCCGCCTCCTGGGTTCAGGCAATTCTCCTGCCTCAGCCTCCTGAGTATCTGGGATTACAGGCACGCGCCACCATGCCCAGCTAATTTTTTGTATTTTTAGTAGAGATAGGGTTTCACCTTGTTGACCAGGATGGTCTCGATCTCTTGACCTCATGATCCACCTGCCTCGGCCTCTCAAAGTACTGGGATTATAGGCGTGAGCCACTGCACCCGGCTTATAGTCACTTTTTCATGCTTAAGAAGGCAGGTACATTTCTAAAGAGTAGGAATATGAGAAACTTTCTTTCTAACTAATAAAAGTAATGTGAGTTTATATGCAATAATGTTTCAAACCAGCATAGTTTTATGTACCTGTCATTAAAGAACCAAATGGTTGTGCTCTCCCCATATGGCATTGTCATTTCTAGAACATAGTCATGTGGTCATCTCAGTTTCTTCACAGGTAAAGAAAAGAAATCATTGGAATAAACTGACTATGTATTTTCTCATACTTATGGGGAAAAGCGGAAGTTTTTCCCCCTGAAATGTCCAGTGTTCAAGATGAGGTATATCACATTTCATGGAATATAAAGTCTCCTGAAAGTTACTAATAGCTAAATACCTGTTTTACAATTTTCCCATTGACTTCCATTGGACATACAAATGTGTAAAACTGAAGAAAATTATGAAGAAATAACAAAACTACAAAGAAGAATTTAGGCCAGGCATGGTGGCTCACACCTTTAATCCCAGCATTTCAGGAGGCCAAGGTGGGAAGATCACTTGAGCCCAGGAGTTTCAGACGAGCCTGGGCAACATGGCAAGGCCCCACCTCTACAAAAAATACAAAAATTAGCCAGGTGTGGCGGCACGTACTACTAGTAGCTGGGACTACAGGCATACACCCCCATGCCCACCTAATTGGGAGGCGGGAGAATCGCTTAAGCCTGGGAAGCAGATGTTGCAGTAAGCTGAGATCTCACCACCACACTCTAGCCCAGGCAACAGAGCAAGATCCTGTCCCAAAGAAGAAAACCCCAAAAACAAAACAAAACAAAACAAAAAAATAATAACGTAGCCTTGCATCAGTTTCCTATTACCACAACAATGCTCATAACAAAGC
Organism: Saguinus oedipus; assembly: GCA_031835075.1. Classification (NCBI taxonomy): domain Eukaryota; kingdom Metazoa; phylum Chordata; class Mammalia; order Primates; family Cebidae; genus Saguinus; species Saguinus oedipus. The sequence goes on along the minus strand of CM063172.1, from coordinate 1,390,912 downwards.
ACCCCAAAACTCAGTGGCTTAAAACAATGAGCACTTTGCTGACAAGCCTACAGCCCACTTTGGTGAGCTCAGCCAGGGTTGGCTAGACAGGTCTGATATTAGCTGGACTCACTCACATGTCTGCAGTTCACCCTCTGTTACTAATGAGGATGGCATCCGTCAGGACAACTGAGATGATTGATCTGACTTTCCTCCATGTGGCTTGCCTTCCAGCAGACTAGCCTGGGCATGTTCTGACAATTTCAAAGGAGTAGGAGGCCATCAGAAATACACAGGGTGTTTTCCAGCTCTGCCTGTGCTATGTCTGCTAACTAAGTCTCATTAGCCAAAGCAAGTTGCAAGCCCAGCTCAGACTCAAGGTTAGGGAAATAGCCTCCACCCATATAGCCTAGAACACGGCCACAGAGAGGGGTAAAGAGTTGGAGTCATTGATAGGACTAATCTAACCCAACCTTACATTCGTAAATGACAATAACAATGATAATCAAAAATAACCAAGGTAATTCAGATTTTTTAGAGGAAGTTGGGTTCAATATTCTAAAGCACTTATAGGAAGAAAAAATTTCTTTCCTCAGCTATTTGTAGGTACATGGATGAGGCAGCTATACCAAAAGAGGTTAGCGAGAGAAGGGCATACAAATGTATTTAATGTAAGTTTTATTTCACACAGGGGCCTTCAAAAGGAAAGTAACCCTCACCCTGCCAGCCAAAAAAAAAAAAAAAAGGAAAATATATGTATTTTTGTGCTAGGTTTAGTAAAGTGGACAGTCATGGAGAAGCCTGACTGGACCAATGTGGGTCTTTGAGTAATAACTGGGGGTACCTAGCAAGACCTCTTTGAGAGACAGACACAGATTCTGCCTTCAATCACTGAACACAGAATCATGAATGTCTTCTTCAAGGAAGACACAGATTCTTCTCTGTGTCCCTGCATCTTCAGAGATATGGGTGCTCCTTTCCTCCAGGTATAGGGACAGCACCTCTGGAACGAGGGAGGGCCTTGTGATCTGCTTTAGGGGAGAAGGCCAAGGGGAAGACGATGGAGACCCTCCTGCTTCTGCTGTTTTCTCAAATGCCAAGGTGCTGTATTTTGGAGTAGTGTGTCCTGAATCCCATCAGTAACACAGAAAAGAAAAAGTTGGCAGTAAATTAATGGAACAAAGCAGTTATTAAAAAATTAAGAAGGCTTTTTCCCCCCAAAATTTTCTCTATAGCATACAGCAGGATGGCATACTTCCTGATTTCTGGGTCCCTTTTTTCTTAATAGCTAAGGGAAGAGATTTGTATTTAGTACAGTTGATCTGAAGAAAGTGGAAAAGAAAATAAGTAAAACACAACTAGTGATTTTAACTCACTTTATTGTTCTTAAAAGAGGCGACAAACTATGTGAAATGGCTTATGCCTATAATTCCAGCAATTTGGGAGGCCGAGTAGGTAGGAGCATCACATGAGGACAGGAGTTCATGACAGCCTGGGAAAACTAGCAAGACCTTGTCTCTAAAAAATACAAAGAGGCCAGCTGCAGTGGTTCACGCCTGTAAACCCAGCACTTTAGGAGGCTAAGGCAGGCGAATCACTTGAGCTCAGGAATTTGAGACCAGCCGGACCAACACTGTAAAACCCCGTCTCTACTAAAAGTACAAAAATTAGCCTGGCATAGTGGCAGGCACCTGTAATCCCAGCTACTTGAAGACTGAGACAGGAGAATCACTTGAATCCGAGAGGTGGAGGTTGCAGTGAGCCAAGATGATGCCTCTGCAATCTAGCCCGGGCAACAAAGCTAGACTCTGTCTCAAAAATATATATATATAGCCGGGCGCGGTGGCTCACGCCTGTAATCCCAGCACTTTGGGAGGCCAAGGCGGGTGGATCACGAGGTCAAGAGATCGAGACCATCCTGGTCAATATGGTGAAACCCCGTCTCTACTAAAAATACAAAAAATTAGCTGGGCATGGTGGCACGTGCCTGTAATCCCAGCTACTCAGGAGGCTGAGGCAGGAGAATTGCCTGAACCCAGGATGTGGAGATTGCAGTGAGCCAAGATTGCGCCATTGCACTCCAGCCTGGGTAACAAGAGCGAAACTTTGTCTCAAAAAAAAAAAAAAAAAAAATTATATATATATATATATATATATATATATATATACACACACACATACAAAGAAGAAGAAGCCATAAGGGTATGTTTTACCTCTGGGTGAAAACTTTCCCAAGAGCACTTACCCAGCCTGCCGAAGATAAGATGCAAGTGTGGGATTAACTTGCACATTGATGTTGCTTCCATGCCACATTTTAAGTCAGTAAGATAGTCACTGACTTCCAATGACTTTAGGGTGGGCTTATCAGGACATAACCCCATGGTAAGTTGAGGAGCTTCTATATTTAAAATCAAACAAATATTGTTCTTTCTGTCTAAAATAGTTTTCCCTCCTTCACTATCTAGTTGATGCTCACCTTCCTTGAATATCTTCAGTTTCTGGTTCACTTATTTGGAGATACCATCTTAATGTTCCTGACAGTATACATTCCTTGTATACTTCTGTCTGCATCATGTACTTCTTCCCATAGCAGTCACAGTTTTATATTAGTTCATGTAATATTTGACTGCTGACTGCTCTCACTAGATTCCATGAGGGTAGAGACCCTTTCTGGTTCTGTTCTGTTTCATCTTTCTTTGGATACAGCATAGTTGCTGACATATAATAGCTCTGACACATGTCAAATGAATGAAGGACTAGATAGAAAGCAATAAATGGGAGGGCATGATTAATGGCAATATGTGAGAATATTATGGACAACAGAGCATGTACACGGCTCAAGAGACCAAGAAAGTTCTTCAGAGTGAAGTTTTAGGTAATCCGTTTTTAAATGAAGGAACTAATCTGAAATACATGTTTTAATGTTTTTAAGTTCAGTGTTCAATACATGAATGTTTTGAAACACAGAAACAACCACATTTCATGTTTTTAGTAGTAAGAACCAGAAAAAATCAATGTCAAAGATTTATCAAACAAATGTCCTCCCATGGGATAAGCCTCTTTTCTCCAGCATTTTCAGTTGCAGAGGAGGATGAAAGGGAAGGTATACATTACATGCCTGATTCAGAGTCAGCTGATGCAAAGTCAGATGCCTCACTGAGGCTCTCTGCAAGTATTTGATATTTTCTGAAGAAAATTTAGAATTGCATGCATCCCCTCCTCACCACCTACTTGCTGGTGATACAATACCTTCTGCAAAGGACAGGACTCACTCACTGCCACCTTGTCTACACCTTGTTGGCCTGTATTTTATTCTGATTGTAAACTGAAAATGACTTATTTTATTAACCCTGAAAGAATGCACGTAAGATTTGTGTTTTCTGGTTAAATTTATAATGGAATCAGAAACTGCTTCAGGAAGGAAACCTTAGTACCTGCCTGTCACTACACAGAATGATATGTGTCCATAACATCAGAGCCCCAGATGAGTGCCTTATTCACAGTGCTGTGTACATCTCACACACTGACGGTATTCAACCCAGTGGAGTTACTCAGTCATCACTACCCGGCCATCCCTTAATATTCTCACAATATCTGAGTTTATGACACTGGATTGGATGCTATAATTCTCAAGACAAAACAGTCAAACAGGAAAGGAAAGGCCTTGCCATGATGGACTCAGAAACATCACGATAAAATTTTAAGACCAGACTTCAGAAGTAGAGTCCACAGAGAACCAAAAGCGAGCTGAGGCATAAGGATGGCTGTGTCCTTTACTTCAGTTCACTTTGGCTGCAAGGTTGCCATCCCTACTAACTTATTAACTCAATAGAGTCAATGCTTTTTCATTAGAATATGTTTGCATATGGCTGCGTATCATTCAATAAGGAAAAAATGTCAAAATGGAGTTTCTTTAATTATCCAATTAAAGAAATTTAATTGGGTAATTAAAGAAAGTTCTTGGAATTATCCAGTAAATATGTAATGAAGACAAAAGCACAGTGCTTAATATTTGGGAAAGTACTGACATAATAATTCCATGAGCGCATGGAAAATGGATGAAGGAAAAAATGAAAGGAAAAGCTAGAGGAAGGGAGAGAGGGAGGAAATCAGGGAAGGAGATAGGAAAAAGGAGAAAAAGAAAGATTGGTATATATAATGTTTATGCAATTTCCATAATAAACACTGGTGTCTCCGCAAAAACCTTACTGGTATTACTTTCTACTGGCAAACTGCATTGAAATCTATCCTATTTTCAAAATACTGTATTTCATTTAATTTTCTATAAAATATTATAGTATTTTGATAAAATTATTCTCACTGCTCTCCCCTGCTTTAATTTATTAAACTACTCTGAATCACACAGATTTGTGATAGACCCTGAAGGTAGAAATTACTGACATTTGGTTTATTAAATCAAAAAAACGGCCTCTAATCCCAGCCCTTTGGGAGGCCAAGGAGGGTGGATCACTTGAGGTCAAGAGTTGGAGACCAGCCTGACCAACATAGTGAAACCCAGTCTCTACTAAAAATACAAAATTAGCCAGGCATGGTGGCATATACCTGTAATCCCAGCTACTTGGGAGGGTGAGGCAGGAGAATCACTTGATCCAGGAGGTGGAGGTTGCAGTGAGCCGGGATAGCACCATTACACTCCAGCCTAGACAACAAGAGTGAAACTCCATCTCAAAGAAACAAAACGGATGTCTATTTGTGTAAATAGACAGTTGTGTTAAAGGCTAACAAGGTGAAACAAATAAAATACTAGCAGACAAAATAAATTATCACGTCCCTTGGGAAGAAGAATTGGGAGAAAAGAGTTTTCACAGAAGAGATAAGGCTTCATGTAGATTCCTAAAGAATCAGTAGGGGGTCACCAGACAGATCACAGAGGAGGACATTAGGAGAAAGCCTTGGAGGCAAAGGGAATAAATACAACAGCATGACAGCCTGAAGGAGCAAGTGCACCCAGGGACCTGTGGTGGAAGTGTAGCTGGAAGGTAGCTGAAAATGGCCAGTAAGCCAGGTCAGTACAGAAAGGTCAAATCATAGAAGACTGCAGATGGCATGCATAGATGATACTGATTTATTGTATAATCAGTAAATTTGAAGCATGGCGGTAAAATTATATGGTTTTCTTTAAAAGATAAAAACATCCTGCAACAATATGGAAAATAGACTTGAATGGAGAAACCATGGGAAAAAAAGCTCAATGAGGAAACACTTAAAATAATCCTCAAAAGAGAGATGACAAAGACCTGAAATAGGGCAGCAGTGCTGGGACTAGGGAAGAGATGATAGACTAAGAGATTGTAAATGAAGAACATCTATAATATCTAGATGGATATAAGTGATTAGGCACTGGCAAAAATGTAGAACTTTCTAGTTATATACAGGTTTTTGGTATGTAGTGAAAAAGAGCAAGAGTAAGTCTAAAGAGAAAGGTTATAATTGTGGCTCAAATGCATGAATTTTTCTATGGGATATCCTGCTAGCAATTAATAGGAGGGAGCCAAAAATATTTAAAAGTGTAAAGACAGAAGGAAACAAGCTTGGAATGGAGATATTGATTTGCAGTCATCAGCATTCAGTAGCAATGGATGCAGGGAGCATTGAAAAGATTGCCATGGGAATGCATGGAATTGAAAAGAGAATGAATGGTTAACTGTAAATCCATAGAGACGCAGTCACACACCCTATAATGATGTTTTGGTTAACAATGAACAGCATATGCAATGGTGCTCCCATAAGATTTTAATGAAGCTGGAAAATTCCTATTGCCTAGTGATGTCATAGCCCTTGTAATGCGGTAGGATAACACATTACTCACGTGCTTTTAGTGAGGCTGGCTAAACAAACCTACTGTGCTACCAATCTTATAAAAGTCTAGGGCATACAATTATGTGCAGTAAATAATACTTGATAATGATAATAAATGACCATGTTGCTGGCTTATGTATTCACCATTCTTCTTATTGTTATTTTAGAATATATTCTTTCTGGCAGTGGCTCACGCCTGTAATTCCAGTACTTTGGGAGGCCGAGGTGGGCCGAGTAATCACCTGAGGTCAGGAGTTCAAGACAAGCGTGGCCAACATGGCGAAACCTTGTCTCTACTAAAAGTACAAAAATTAGCCAGGTGTGGTGGTGGGCGCCTGTAATCCCAGCTACTCAGGAAGCTGAGGCATGAGAATCTTTTGAACCCAGGAGGCAGAGGGAGATTGCAGTGAGCCGAGGTTGCACCTCTACCCTCCAGCCTGGGTGACAAGATTGAACTCTGTCTCAAAAAAAAGCATTCTTTCTCTACACATAAATATAAAAATATACATTTTTATAAATATAAATATAATATATAAATATTTATATAAATATCTTTTATAAGATATATATGTATTGTTTTAAGTTACCTATAAATAGCCTCAGGCATGTTTCCCAGGAGGTGGGGATTCCAGAAGAAGGTAAGGCGTTGTTGTCATAGATGACAGCTCCATACATGACCTCCCAGTGGGGCAAGATGTAAAGGTGGAAGACAGTGATATTGATGATCCTGAACCTGTGTAGGCCTAGGCTCGTGTATGTGTGTCTTCATTTTTAACCAAAAAGCTTAAAAAATAAAAATAATAGTAATAGAAAAAAGCTTATAGAATAAGTATATAAAGAAAGGAAATATATTTGTATAGCTGAGAGCTAGCACAGTTTCTTATTCATGTTTCTTATTCATTCATGCAATAGCATCTACCACAGAATATAAAACACAGAAAATAACCATATAGCATTTGACAATGAAAAATGTTGAAGAATTTAATTAATAGAGCCTCAGGTTTTAGTGAATTATATCTTTATTCTGATATTAATTTTTTTTGAATTACATAAAATCTTAATATGTAAGCGACTGTGTGTGTGTGTGTGTGTGTGTGTGTGTGTGTGTGTGTGTGAAAGAGAGAGAGAGAATAAAGGAGACTTTGCAGGACTGAAAACACAAATTCATTCATTCTGTATGAATCACATTATATCATATCTAGAAGGAAAAAGTACTTATGACAGCCTGACAGGTCTGGGCAAGTTGAATTTGCTTAGCCTCCTCTTTTCTAATGACTTGCTTCAGCTGATCTATATTTTTGCCATTCTAAGTCTAACTCCATCTTTTATCAGTTTTAGCTGCATTTCTAGTATCCAGTTCACTACTTTGGCAGAATGTAAGAGATTGTAAACTTGGTATCTATACATATTTTTATTCACCCAAAATAATTTTTTAAAATTATCTTGTCATTAATGTCATGTGAAAATAAAAATTTTAAAAAACATTTCTTACCAATCTTGCTAAGATGAACAGAGATGAGTTTCAGTGTGATTAGATGGGATCAAGATGTGGTTTATTTGAGTCTATATTCCTCAACCTGTGACAAGTTTGGACTTACTGATATTACCAAAGATTTAGGTCAGTTTAATATCAGAAAAGTTAAATCACAGAGTGGCTAGTTCTAGGGCTCTCTGCTGCTCCATTAAAAGACTTAAAGTTAATTACAAAGCATATGAACTCTCTCTTCCCATCTAAATGACATCTCTCATCGGAAAGGTTTGAAAACACACTATCTCACAGAGTTATTGTGGAAAGCAAAAGAGATAAAACATGCTAAAGTGCTTATAAATGGTAATGCACTATGAAATGTCAAATCAAGATGTGCTTGCCAAGCACCATCACACTTCCAATCACAGTTCAGAACAAGAGCATGGGCTAAGAGGTGACAGGTCTCTTGAGTTAAACCTGCAAGTAGGTGAGGCAAGTTAAGGGAACAGAGAAGTAGATAGCATAGGGACCAGCGGGGTACAATAACCAACATGTGAAAACTTAAGCAAGCAATTGGTAATAAGAAACTGAATAACTCGACCAGGCATAGTGGATCATGCCTGTAATCCCAGCACTTTGGGAGGCCAAGGTAGGCAGATCACTTGAGGTCACGAGTTCGTTATCAGCCTGGCCAACATGGTGAAACCCATCTCTGCTAAAATTACAAAGAAATTAGCCAGGTGTGGTGCCGTGCACCTGTAATACCAGCTACTCGGGAGGCTAAGGCAGGAGAATTGTTTGAAGCTGGGAGGCAGCAGTTGCAGTGAGCTGACATCTGGCCACTGGACTCCAGCTTGGGCAGCAGAGCTAGACTCCATCTCAAAAAAAAAAAAGAAAAGAAAAAAGAAAAACTGAATAACTATTTGTATTATGGGTACACTAGAAGCCCAATCCCCACCATTATGCAGTATGCCCATGTAACAGACCTGCATGTGCACTGTCTGAATCTAAAATGAAGTAAAATAAAATAATAAAAATAAATTTAGTTTATGGCCCAGCATCAAATTAAAGTTTGTAGAAATTCAAAGAAAAAAAAATTGAGTAAGTAGTAAAAGTAGTTCCTAACAGGCATGGCATTATGGAAACTTATAAATGTCCTAGTCAGAGTGAGAGTTTGATACCCCCTGAAAGCAATATATTTAAATCTTTATTAAATATTTATTTAGGGGACTGGAGAAAACTTGTCTGTTAACAAAAATATTTAATCTTCAGAATAAGAAAATCACTACATGCACCTAATGTAAAATGACATTTTATTAGGATAACCCTAGAATAACAATGTTGTACAAGAGACAGATATTTGAAGGGCCAATAAAATCGCTTAAACATACTCAGATAAAACAGTTAATAATGACAAATTGTAGTCAGTCAAGCATTGCTTGGTTTCATAATTTCACTTGATACCAGGGGCCAGTTAAGAGGCTGTTACTCAGGGCAGAAGAGTTACCACTTGCCACTCTGAGGTCTGCATTGAAATTTTATTTGGCATGGGTCTGAATAGATGAAAAGTTCGCTTTCAAAAATTCTGATTTCAGTGAGAGTTCTCATTATATTTCAATTGTTATATAAGAAATCACATGTAAAAATTAAAGTTTACCTGCTTCATATTTATAATTAATTCAGTAATGCTTAGCTCCCAGTAGAGATCATTGCCTCATCCTGCTGCCTATCTGGCCTGTGCTCATTCCAACTTAGCCATCAAATGGGCAGATTACAAAGAGGGTATCATTATTTATACCACTTTGTTTTTAGAACTAGAACCTCCAAGGCAAAGCTCTCTGATGGATGTTTGTTGGATTGAATTGAACTCAAACTTGCTGATAGGTGTAGGATTTGTGAGGTGCAGATCGTGGGGATCTTCTCTGCAATGCTGCTTGGCTGCAACAATGCCTTCACGACTTCATGTGTCTGCAGATAGACATTTAAGTGAAGAAAGGATAACTTTTAGGTTAAAGTAAGGGAGGTTGATTTACTCTGATAATGTTAGCTTTGGTATCATCCTAGATCACATCAGCAACAAAATATTGTGGACACCACCGCAAGCTAGGAAATATGCAACAGGCCTTCCCAGCCCCCTGTTAAGTTCTTCTCTAACCCTGCACACAAAGCACCTTAGCAGGACGAGATATTTATACCCTAAGTTAGATGTCTGTGCCATAAAAATGATGTACGTAAGATCAATGCAACTGTAATTTAGCAATATAGGATGCGTTTAAAAACTTTCCATGAATGTCAGTGTGTAATAGGCCAAGATGGTTACCTCAGGAAGGGACACATAAATTTTTCTGGAAGGTCCTGGAACACTTGTGGAAAATAAGCTAATTGACTAGCTGAA